>JAWRVZ010000096.1:0-1252500 GCA_037043235.1 Rhodeus uyekii | reverse complement strand
GGATGTGTCTGCCATGTATCTCTCAATGGGTCTTGTGCACCATTTCAGAAGGACATACTATCCAGCTCATCCGGCCAGGTTTTCGGGGTTTCTACCAATACTAGTAGGCCCTGAGCAGGCTCTGGTTATGGAACAGGAAGTGGGATCATTGCTGAGGAAAGAGACCATAGAATATGTACCTCTCTCAGCCAGAGATTCGGGCTTTTACAGCCAGTACTTCATAGTTCTGAAGAAGGATGGCGGTTTGCGTCCTATCCAAGATTTTCGCCTGCTGAACAAAACTGTCAGGTAGCTGAAGTTCAGGGTGTTAACCTTGAGACAGATCATAGCACAAATCAGGTGCGAGGACTGGTTTGTCACGATCGAGCTCAAGGACGCATATCTTCATATCTCCATCCTTCTCCAACATCGGAAGTTTCTCAGATTCGCCTTTTGGGGGGCAAGGCTTGTCTATATCGAGTGCTTCCGTTCGGCCTAGCATTATCTCCTCGCACCTTCACCAAGTGCATGGATGCGGTGCTAGCACCGCTACGGTTCAGAGGTATCCGTATACTAAACTATATCGATGACTGGCTGATTCTTGCTCATTCGCAGGAGATTGCGGTGCGACATCGAGATGTCATTCTCGCGCGCATGAAGGAGCTGGAGTAAAGACTGAACATCAAGAAAAGTGTGCTTTCTCCGCTACAGGGGACAGTTTTTCTCTGTGTTGTATGGGACTCCGTATCAATGAGAACACGGATCTCCCCCGTGCGTATTGCTACCATCCTCTCCTCAGTCAAGAACATAAAGCTAGGCCAGCTACTCATGGTCAGACACTTCCAGAGAGTGTTAGGTTTCATGGCGGCAGCATCCAGTGTTAATCCACTGGGTCTGCACCATATGAGACCGTTGCAATGGCTCAATACCAAGGGGTTTTCCTCGAGGGGCAACCCTTCCCGCCTGATCAAGGTCTCAAGGCAATGCTTACGGTCTTTGCATCAGTGGAAGAAAACCTGTTTCCTATACCAAGGGCCCGTACTGGGATCACTCTGTCACCGTGTGATGCTGTCGACAGACGCCTCCTGCTTAGACTAGGGTCTGTGGAGCGGACACCACCTCTCCTGGCATATAAATGTGCTGGGGATGATTGCTGTCCGGTTAGCGCTTCAAGCTTTTCTCCCAGACCTCCTGTGGACCCAAGGGAAACTCAACTCCCTTCGAGCAGTGTACATCCCAGGGTCCCAGAATATGGGGGCGGACTTCCTGTTGAGGCAGGGGCCGAGGCTTGGAGAATGGAGACTCCACACTGAGGTGGTGGATCAGATTTGGGAGAAATTCGTCCTGTTTGCATCTCTAGAGACGTATCACTGCCCGCTATGGTTTTCCCTTGCTCTCCCAGCGCCTCTTGGGCTGGACGCAATGCGTCAGGAGTAGCCGAGGCTACCTCTGTACGTTTTTTCCCTGATTGCTGTGCTCCCAGGGGTTCTAGAGAAAGTTCAGGACAAGGTTCGTCTCACCTTAGTTGCCCCGCACTGGCCGGGCAGGGTGTAGTTTTCGGACCTAGTGTCCCTCATAGATGGCACTCCTGGGGAGATTCCCGTCGGGAGGGACCTTCTGTCTCAGGCCCAGGACAGGATTTTCCATCCTTGCCCAGAACTGTGGAAACTGTGGGGATGGCCTCTGAGGGGGCCCGACTCATAGATGGGGGTCTTTCAACTGAGGTCGTTAAGACGATTCTCCACTCTAGAGCCCCGTACACGAGGAAACTCTATGCCCAGAAGTGGAGAACCTTAACTTCCTGGTGCAGTGAGAGGCATTCGGACCCAGATACCTGCCAGGTTGGCATCGTTCTGGAGTTCCTACAAGAGAAATTCACACTAAAGGTTTACGTGGCTGCCATAGCTGCTTACCAGGGGGGTGGTGTTTACACGGCACCACTGGGCGTATGAACCTCCTTGACTCAATTCACCGGCCACCGGCCACGACCATGTGTTACTCAGCCATTTGATTATGGCTCCACTGCCTTGTGGATATCTTCAGGAGGAGAAAAGGCTGTGAGAGTAAACCCAGAAACAAAATCTGGGACAGAGCCCCTAAGGCGGTTGGTTATCGACTACGACTTCTCTCCGTTGCTACAGCAGCCAAATTGGCCAAAAGGAGGATCCTAATGCCCAGGTAGCCCATGTTCTTCATACACTTTGATCAGTCCTGCGCCCTTGAGAGGTCACTTCAGTGAGAGGGAACATCGCAATCCCTCTATACACGCTATGACACGCCTCAAGTTGGGCCGACCTCAGCCAGTAAGATGCTGACCTGCCACAGTCTGCCTGCTTCAATGGGAGCTTGGAGCTAGGGAAAAGCGGACGGCAAACCTTATACTAGGCAAAAACAGAAGAAAAGGAAGACCATCAATCTTGCGACTAGCAAGCTGGAATGTCAGAACAATGTATCCTGGCCTCTCTGACGATCTACAACAGGATGACTCCAGAAAAACAGCCATCATCAACCACAAGCTCAACAAAAAGCTGCTTTGAAGGCGCTATATAAATAAAGATGACTTGACTTGACCTATATACAGTATTTCATTATTTTCACTACAATATGAATTCTGCGTGTTGTCACGGAACAGCTGCCTCCCCCTGATCTTGACGCCGCAGATACCAGGCCGCTGTTTCCCTGCAATTCAGCGTCAGGAGAGGACGAGCCGCCGGACGCGAAGCTGCCGTCCTCCGCGCATCAGACGAGAGGGAAACACCTGCGACCGCCGGACCCCCACCCCTCTCCTGGACCCATCCTCCTTCTCACTTCCCTTCCGTCACAGAACGTTTTGCACAACGAGGGCACCAGGTCCCCTGTTTATTTGGACACTTTATTTTTACTTTCGTTTTGTGTTTGGACACTATTTTGGTTTAATAAACGCCTCTCTGGGGCTTATCACCACTCCCACTGTGTCTGTCGTTGGCTCCACCCGTCACAGTGTTTAATGGCAAGTTCACAATCACTTTGCTTTGCATGTTAAAACATTTGCGAGAGAGAGAGACTTTGACTTTAGAATGTCCTTTATTTATAAATTACAAATAGTTTAGTTTTTGTTTTTTGGAAAATTAATCACATAAACTTATACATTTCCGAATTATATAAAAACATAAAATAATAATAAAAACACTCAATTACAAACCTTCTCGAAAATTTTTAGTTTTAAATCCTTCAAAACCATCAGGTTCACATAAAAGCCCATCAACTCCGCAAAAATGATAAGAAATACATGACATTATTTTTAAGTTTATAAAAAGCATATTCCAAAGTTAGCCCTTTTTTTACCATAAAAGCAGGATCTGTTTCGTCACCCTTTGCTTCCACTTTAATTTTTTCTAGTGTACCAAATTGCTATCTTAGTCAGACCATACAAAAATGTAAAATAACCACTTTCTTCTTTATCAACAGAATACTTTGGCCCATAAAATCTCCTATTCTCTTTTCAATGGGTCTTTTTAGTTCCCTTGAAGTCTTTAAAATTTTTATAGTTGAAAGTTTTTTACACACACTCTAAAGGGTCTTTCTGGTAAGAGTGCTAAAACAACTAAACTCTGGAATTTTTCATTGTCACTGTATTTTCAGGGACTTTCTCCCAATCTTCATCCTTTAAGGAGATTTTAAAGTCAGGGAAAACATACGGGTCTTTACAGGTTTTAACAGCAGTAATGTTTAAAAAGGCTCTCGCTGTTCTTGGGACTACCGACTCGAATTCAAGCAACCGTTGAGTGGTCCACTTTATCAGCCAGTTCTTTTGCCTCCATCCTCATCCTCTTCTGAGATCGGATAACTTTGATATTCCAGCATTAGTCAGTGCAACTCTGAGACCATCAGAGTACAAACAAACATTGTGTAAAAGATCATTGAAGAATAAGGGCTCTTCTAGGATCCAGGCATCAGGGGCCTCATGTACTAAGACTTGCATTGAATTCATACTAAAAAATTACTTACGGACAAAGCTGTGAATGTGCAAACGCACAAAAAAATCCAGATGTATCAATCTCTACGTTCGAAGGATCCCACGCATATTCTCTTTGTACATCCCGATTAACTTAAAATTGAACGCACATGCACGAGCACAACACTCCACCCAGTCTTCTCCCCTAATTAAACTGATTTAAATATGGTAATGAGCCCACTTGGTCAAAAGAAAGCAGTAAGAAAATGGCTAAAGCAAGCGGCACGAAAACGAAACTTTACAGAAAGTAAAAAAGAAAAAAATATGAAAATATGGGGGAGTTTAGCTGATGCCGTCAATGCGGTTGGATCTGAAAGTCGAACTGTAAATGATCTTAAAAATAAATGGTCTGATAATTGTCTTTAGTGGATAAGCGTGGTCTCCTGAAGGGTTGTTGTATAATTAAATGCAAATAAATAAAAATAAAAAGTACTATTAGATAGAACCATAACTTTAAATGCATCACTCACCAAGAAGCCACCCATCGCGCACTCTGTCAGCTACTAGCTGTCACCCAACCATGCTGTTTGTAAGGATGTATGAATCATGGCTTGACCCAGGCCACCTTGCCACAATATTTGTTAGATATTATATCACACATAATCTGCACATTTATTGAATGGAAAGGTTTCCGATTCACATAAGCAAATTCATCTTCAGATGGTGCCTTATATGTGTGTGCAGTCGATCGCTCCGTTTACATTAGGGAAACCGGCTATCGCTGCAAATTCCATTTTAATGTTTTGCTGGTCAACTGCATCATATGGGAACAATCATATGGGCATTGCGCGGCTCATACGACTTGCTTATTTCTGAGCGGTCTGCCAGTTCCCTTTCAAAAGAATCAGTTGCCAGGAAACCAAGCGTTGTCAGCACCTGTAACGAAACGGGTATTGCGTGTTTCCTCGCTGTCTCTCTCTAGATTTGGACCCAACTAAATTCGGAGGATAACCTTTGGAAATCTGAAACGGCTGATAAGCCAGTCATTATCCTGGGCCAGAAAATCATTGTGGTCCCTAAAAACTCGTTCTCTTCGGATTCTGCCATTAGCAATGTCCTCTTATATTGCCAAAGCTGCCATTGCCATAGACTAAGGATTGTGTCAATTTGCATGTGCTTTTATATGTTCTTACTTAATTGCATAATTTATAGAATATTCCCATAAGGCTTGTGTGACAATATATATCATTGATTATATATCAACAATTTCTACATTGCAAATTAATAGCAATGCTTCCCACAGACTTGTAGAACAATTCGTTGTATAATGTTTGCAGCGCACTTCATTGCCTGTAGGAGTCGCCAACGGACAAAACAATGAGAAATGTACTTACGCCAGACATGAACTTGCCGTGGAGAAACGCACATTGTCACGTTAATTTCACTGTTTGTACATCCAACCGTGAGCATGAAAGCTGGCGAACGCAACGTTTTTGTGCGTAAGTAGTGTTGATACATGAGGCCCCAGGACTCTCCCATTCTCTGGAAAGATTAAAAGTCTGCCATAGTTCCAATATATTACTATAAAAAGGTATAAGTCCTCCGTGTGAAGTTCCTTTTAAATTCATTACAAACAGTTGCTGATCCAAGACCATTCTTCCAGTCTTGTGTAACAGGGTACATGCAACGTCCATCCACACATGTGGCTGATGATAGAGAAGGCCTGAACAGCCATCAAGTGAAAGGTTGCTAATCTTGCCTTTATATCGATGAGTCCTTATCCACCTTCATGCACCACCAAATGGAGCATCGCTGGCCAATGCTGTCCTGACCAGAAAAAGTCCACAAGCATCTTTTGTATTTCTGTAATTAAAACCATTGGTGGATCAAGGATCATAAACTTATGCCAGAGTTTTGAAGCAATTAAATTGTTGGCGATCAGCACTCTTCTTCTAAATGATAGCTGGGGTAGCAACCATTTTCATTTAGACAACTTGACACAGATCTTTTCTACCAATCCTTCCCAGTTTTTCTTTTCGAAGTCATCACTACCAAGAAATACCCCTAAATACTTATTCAATTTTACATCTTTTGGGAGTTTAGGCAAGGAAAAGGCATTATTATTATTATTATTATTACTAGATCCAAACCATAAGGCTTCTGTTTTTCCCAGTAAAATTTTCATCTAAACATTTCACATCTTCTGTACAGTAATACCTCGGTTTACGAGTTTAATTGGTTCCAAGAGCAAGCTCGTAAACCAAAATGCTCGTACACCAAAACAAATTTCCCCATAAGAATGCACTAAAAATCAATTAATTCGTTCCACATGACCACAAATGCCCATTTTAAATATTTTTTTGGTTTTACCCTATTAATTGCAGTTAAAATTGTAACCATTAAGATCGCATATAAATACTAATTAATAATTGACAATTAAACTCTAAAAATACTTGACAATTTACTGTAATGCACTTCAGCTTTGAGCAGCCTGCTTGGAGGAGAGAGAGGAGGGAGGAGGGGGGAGCGGAGAAAGCAAGGATGAAAGCAAATGAGTGAATTTATTATAATAGTGCAGAAAACAAACAAAGTGATAATCCAGAGTTAAAGTCGTGGAACATGGGAGCCGCGAAAGAACGAATTCACGGGAGCCGCGAACGAACGAACTCGCGGGAGCCTCGAACGAACAAACTCACGGGAGCAGCGAGAGAACTAGGGGAGCGTGGGGCACAAAGTGACACTGGGTAAATAGTTACTGTGATTTTTTTTTTTTTAGATTGTTGCACGGGCATAAATGAGACGTGCTAAAGGGCTTTTCATCACACTGTTTGCACATGTCTTCTGGCCATTTTTCAAGAAATTTCATCGAAGCTTGGATGAGAACCACAGGAAAAACTCTTATGGCAGCATGTAAATATTTTTTGTTATAGTAGTTGTTTTTCGATTTTCAAAGAATGTGTGAAAGATTGTTAGTCTAATCTTATATTATTATGATTACCATCTTCTTGGCTAAAAGATGGTACCATTTTGAAAGACATGAAAAACACATAGTGGCTGCTATCCGGTCCTGAAGTAAACAAGACAGTGCGGGGTTAGTTGTAACACTAAGCCGAATTGAACAAGTTGCATCAATAATCATATATTTTGCATTGTATTAACCTATTAAAACGTTTGTCATTAGGATATTTCATGTAAAAATGCGCTCAAGGATGCTGAGCGTTAGGACTTTTTCCACACAAAACTGCGCATGGGTGAGGGAAATATTTTCTCTTACACCGATACAATGCTCGTACACCGATTCGACCGTCCATGCTCGTACACCGATTTGCTCGTATACCAAGTCGCTCGTAAACCGAGGTATTACTGTATTTTGAATTATAACAGCGATATCATCTGCATATGCAGAGAGAAGAAGAATAAGAAGAACCGGAACAAAAACAATAGGTGCCTTTGCACCTTCGGTGCTTGGCCTCTAAATATGAGTATTTATAAACTCATATAAATACTCATTTGGAAAAACGCTGATGACGTAAATGAAGTGCGATAGATCAGAGGTGCCAGTTAATATATAGACATATATACAGTAGAACCCCGACTTACGAAACGCTCTACGTACGAAAAGTTCGACATACGATAAAAGATTTCGGGGTTTTTTCCGCCCGAGTTACGACAAAATGATCGAGATGCGAAAAACGAAATCTCGGCGAGGCGACAATTTCCGAGTTTTGTTTTGATATTCGCGCTGATTTTGGTTCGGGTTGGATGAAGACTACAGTTTGTCTGGTCAGAACAATGTCTCACTCAGGGAATGATCCAAAACTGGTATTTATTAAAGGTGCATAGATCGATAAAACCTCAACGATTGGCACTAATTCCCTGTATTTCACTCAATAAACTATATACAATCTTCAGCCGATCTCTGTCAGTCACTTCCTGAACTCCGAGGGAAAGTTTAGAATAGTCAATTTCGCACTGAATGACGGGGATGGCTGGAATAGTCAATGTAAGAAGGGTTGAGTGACTTTTTACAATCCTGCTCTCCTATTGGTCAGCATCGCTCCCACCAGCCTCTGCTTTTAGCATAAACTTTTTTCTATTCAGTAACCATGGATGTGAAGATTGATGCTGAAGTCAAAGGGAAGAAGAGGGTGCTTTTCATTGAGTCGAAAAGGGTTATTATCGAGAAGTATGAAGCTGGGTTGCGCTTTGTCCCAGGCTGAATATTGTGTTTATGTAGGGCTTGGAACAGATTAGGCAATTAACATGTAAAAGCCTGACCGACATACGAAAAGTTCGACATACGAAACCAACCTCGGAATGGATTAATTTCGTAAATCGGGGTTCTACTGTATTCTCCCATGATAAAATCCAAACTCCCTTTTACTCTTGTGAGTATTTTCTCTCTCTAACATAAATCGCCATTAACGATAGTCGATATAAAGCGAGCTGAACACAGAAGATTGTCCTGCGTCATATAAAAAACCATGAGTCTAATAGTGTTCTGCTTGTAGAGTCTGTGTCAGCTGGTATTGGCGTGTGCGATGCCGAGACCAGGCAAGGAGATGCAGGTATCGAACAGAAAGTATATTTATTGAAAACCGAAAACAAAGACTTTAAATATAAACTTGAATCAAAACTAGGAGACACAGGAGGAGCCATCCACACATGCAACAACATCCCATATAACATCAACAAGAGACAAAGACATGTGAACACAGGAGGGCATTTATAATTAACATGAAATGACACACAGCTGACGAGACTAACGATCAGTGATTAGACAGAGACAGGTGCAGGGAGGACTAGGAAGATACACAAGGGAACCCGGATGTGAACGACACGACAAGACTGTGACAGTCTGCTTCCTTTATTACCTAATGGATTTCTTCTTAAGCAGCTCTGAAGGAGGACTAATTGTATATTAATTGCTTGGATCATAGTGCTGATTTCCACACCATGTGTTAGATATAGTTCGCAGCAATCCTGAGTAAATAATTTAGCTTTAATGTTATAATGTGAGTAATAGACAGTGATGTCATCTTCTCTTAATGCTCTTGTGATTCAGGCAATGTTGAGGCTAAACGCCGCCCTGAAACTTCTCAGCCACATTCTGGGGACCGCTGAGACTTCTATTACATTTTGTGAAAAGGGGCATAATAGATCCCCTTCAATTTACTGTTGTTTGCCTGTGTGAAAGAATACTCATGCCTTTTTTTACTATTATCATATAGATATACTATATCAAATATTGTTTGGCGGAACCTTCTGTGCGGCTGATTGTTTCAGACGGACCGTTTTGACTGCTGCACTGCTGCTGTTTCCTGTTTGCTCAAGTGGATTGCGTTTGTTTGCATCGTATATGAGGGAAATTATATGCTTTATTTTATATGCGTTATTTTTCTATAATACATTATGTATCATTTCAGTCTGAACTTTTTTGTCCTGCTTCTGTGTGTGTAACTACACGCACGCTGTGTCCCTCTCTCTGCCATATATGGAGTTGTTTCTTCTCTTTCTCTCTACATCACCACACCCTATTAGGGGGAAGGGCTATGAGTATAAGAAGCCTGTCCTCTTTGTTCTCTGTGAGAACTGCATTCTGAATAAACCAGATTTGATTTTACTCGTGTGGTTCATTGAGCTGCGGTCTCCCGAGATCTCGTTAACATCCAGTTGCTGAGTAGACACTGAAAACCAACTACACTGTAGAGCGGTTCTAGCAGTGTTTTGGGGGCTCGTCCGGGATACATCTGGTCAGGTAAGTGATGAATTTGTTTCGCTACCTGTACTAGATGTATCTTTGATAAGGGAATAACCTAGTTAGATAAGTGATGAATTGTTTCACTATCTGAACTGGATGAGGGGACCGATCATTACTTGGAGTCAGATTAAATTCAGACCGTGATCGATCTATAAATAAAGTTGTGAGCTATACAAACGTACGTACGAATTGGGTATTTCAGTGTCTAGTCAATAAACTGTACTAACAATAATGGGTCAATCATATCCTAAACCAGAACCCAGTGAAACACCCAAAGCGTGGATGGAAAGATGTAGTTGGGGATACTACACGAATCCTTATCTTGATAATTTAGCTGGCTGGACAGCAGACACGCAATGGCGGCAATATCCTAGAGAGGGCACTTTCGACCCCGGATTTCTAAAAGTAGCGTATGATTTAACATACAGAGGACAGGGTGATCCTGACTGGTCCTATAAGTATATGCAGGGAGGATATGACGTGTGGTATAAAATGGCAGATGTATGGCGGGATAAAACAAATTCATATGTCCCAAGATCAGTCCTTAAAACCGTTCCTAAACCATCTAAAAGCAAAAGGGAAAATGCGTCGTTCGATAACCCTGGAAAAAAAGACAAACCACCCCCGTACGTTCCGCCCGCAGCCACTTCCGCGCCAAAACCACTTAAAATGGATCCTCCAAAGGATCTAACAACCACTAAGCTTTATCCGTCGCTCGCCGCGCACACCAAGGGAGACAATGACAAAGATCTGAATGTGGGACCAGACGAAGATGTCGGTCCCGATGAGGGGTCTGAAATAGACCAACTAACGCCTAACGTAGCCGCGGTATGGGTCGCTAAAAGAGGGGGAATTGATATAGAACCCCCATCGCCGAGCGCTCTGAAAGATATTATAGATCTCCTCCCCAGCCCATCTAACCCGATTCATTTCGTAGACATGTTGATTAGATCTTCCAGACATTGTCAGCTGGAAGGGGCAGATTATCGATTCATACTGCATAGTAAATTGGGGGGTTGATTACGATGAGGATGCATTGATAAAGTCTGTGATAGTGCTGCACCCGGACACAGACGAGGCTCACATGACAAAATATAGTGAAAAGGATGAGAAGGGGAAACGCAAAACGAAGACAATGACTAAATTCGCGTGGCGAGATGAGAACAAGGCGATGCTAGAGCAATTAGCAAAAGATTTGAAGGCTTATTTATTAAGTGTAAAATCGGCTAATAGAGACCTATCACAGGTTACCAATTGTAAGCAAGGGAAGGATGAAACCCCAGCCCGTTTCTTTGACCGTTTTGCAGACGTATGGGTGAGTGTAGGGGGTATGGAATTAGAGAAATCTAAGGCCAACCCTATGTTCATTGCTACGTATATGTCCAATTGCCTACCACATCATAAGGAAGTATTGAAGCACCATCTGTGTGACCGTAATAATTTGACTGTACAAAATGCTGCTGTAAAAATACGAACCTTAGAATCAGATGGGTTGTTTCCAGATAAGGCAAGGAATGTTGTGTGTGTCTCAATGGGCGGTGGCCATCAGGGCCAGAAGCCTTTTAAGGGAGGAAAAAAACCAGGGAGGTGTAATTACTGCAAAAAACCAGGGCATTGGTACAAAGAGTGTAGACAGAGAATGAATGATGAGCGTAATGGCGTACAGATGCAAGCCCCTTTTAAGCAGCAACCCGGAAAATATCCGGAATACCAACAAGGTCCAGCCCACGCCGAGGCTCATCCTCAGCCACAGCCGTATGTGCCTCAGTCATACTACCAGCAAAGGCCACCTTCCCCCGCAGCCCAAAATCAGCAGAGGGGAGGGCCAGGGCCTTATGGCAACTAGAGGTGCCCACAGAGCCTGGATTCCGCCACAAGGGGGCATAATGACGCTTTGTTATCTGTAAGCTTTAACTCTGCATTGGGAAACACTCTGCCCATTGTAGAGCTTAATGTGAATGGTATGGCTTACCCTTTTCTCCTAGATACAGGCGCCACTTTATCCTCGTTGGGATCCACATATGAAGGACCTGTTTCAGCAACAACAATCAGCTCTGTGGGAATAGATGGGGTCCCTTTTCCTAGTCATATTACCCCACCTTTCACAAGTCTGACACATCGTTTTGTGTTTATGGAAGACTGCCCTTTTAATTTGTTAGGAAGAGATCTGATGTCTAAACTCTCTCTCTCATTATCTTTTTCAGGCTCTAAACTTGTGGTAAAAACTGCAACTTCCCCCTTCGTCAGGTTAGCAGCTTTAGAAGGCCTGGTAGTGCCGCATAATGTTTATTGTTTAAACAGTGTGGCTGCAGATGCTGCGGAGCTCTCTGAACTTCCTGTTTCTCTCTGGGCCACACACAAGGATGATGTAGGTTTAGTAACCTGTGCCCCATACGAAGCTTCAGTAAAGCACACCAACCCCGTGTATAAAAAGCAATACCCGCTCACCGAAGAAAAGGCACAGGGCATTGACGATGTTCTTGGTTCATTACTGGACCAAGGTGTTGTGGCGCCCTGTAGGAGCCCATACAATACACCAGTCAATCCAGTGAGAAAAGCCAATGGATCCTGGAGGTTCACACAGGACCTGAGGGCCATAAATGACATAATCATTCCAGTGGCTCCACTTGTTCCTGATGTGCCCGCCATTATGTCTGCTATTCCAGCAGACCATACATACTTTTCTGTTGTTGATCTGTGCTCTGCCTTTTTCAGCGTCCCTGTGGACAAAGACACCCAGCCTTTGCTTGCATTCACCCATAGGGGGCGCCAGTTTACATGGACCAGGCTGCCACAAGGATTCATTGACTCACCAGCCATTTTCACCCAGACTGTGCGTGAGTGTTTGTCTGATCTATCCTTGCCACCCGACACATGTTTTCTACAATATGCTGATGACATTTTAGTAACTGGTAAAGACCAGGACCTGTGCCAACAAGCCACGTTAGCACTGCTGAAAAGGCTTGCTGAGTGTGGGTTTAAGGTTTCTAAACAGAAACTGCAGTATTGTCAAACACAAGTTAGCTATTTGGGATATCTTGTGTCCGAAGGACAGAAACAACTGTCCCCAGAGTGGATAAAGATCATTGTGGATACTCAGAAACCCAGAACGAAGCAAGCATTGATGGTTTTCTTAGACTTGATTAATTACTGCCGTCAGTGGATTCCTGACTGTTCACATTATGATAAAATTTTGCGCTCTGGACAGTTTTTCTCACAGTGACCACATGAACAAGGTTTTGGTTTGGACTGATGATATGCACAAGGCCTATGGGGCCCTGAAAGTAGCCCTGTGCTCAGCCCCTGCTCTGGGCTTACCGAATTATGTTCTAACTTTTCACCTGTATGTAACCCACCATGGCGACACGACCTCAGCAGTGTTGGCGCAAGAACATGGAGGTGGGTTCCGGCCATGCGCATATCTGTCCAAAACGCTAGATAATGTGGCACGTGGCCTGCCAACATGCCTGAAGGCAATAGCTGCTTCAGCGTGTATGGTAACTGACGCACAGAAGATAGTTAGAGGGCATTCCCTAACGCTACACTGTGCACATCAGGTGCAGTATATGTTAAAGCACCTCTCTACACAACATTTGTCTGTACAGAGAAGGTGTGGGTACGAGCAGGTTTTAATGGCTACTGAGAGGCTGACGATTAAGCCTAGCTCGTCACATGGTACGATTGCACATGCCTTACAGCGCTTAATTAATGCTCAGGATGATTGCATGGAGGAGGAACATGATTGTATAACCACTGTTGTCTCTGACTGTTCTATTAGACCGGATAGGATGTCTTCACCACTGGAGGGCGCACGCAACCTGTTTGTTGACGGCTCCTGTTCTAAGCCACAAGACGGAGTGTATCTATGTGGGTATGCTGTCTGTGAGTTACCTGATGTAACCGTGGAATCAGCTGCACTGCCGTTTTCATCAGCACAGGCTGCAGAATTGGTGGCGCTAACAAGAGCTTGCACTTTAGCACAAGACCAAGATGTCAATATATACACTGATAGCAGGTATGCTTTTGGGGTGGCTCATGACTTTGGCCACATTTGGGCCACTCGAGGCTTTGTTGCAGCTGATGGGAAACCAATTTCCCACAGCTCATTTGTGATGGACCTGATCCAAGCTTGCCGCCTACCAAGATCTCTAGCCATAATTAAAACTAAGGGTCACTCAGTTCTAGATACGAAAGAAGCTCAAGGAAATAATCTCGCTGATCACGCTGCTAAGGCTGCAGCTATGGCAGGGCGAATGCCTGAGTGGCTGAACATTTCTGCTGTGTCCTGCAGCACACAGGTTTTATCGTGTAGCATGTTACCTGACCTTCACATCGCTGGTATTCAAGCTTCAGGAAGCCAGTCTGATATGGATTTTTGGGCATCCGAGGGGGCGACCAAGAACGAAAATAACATTTGGACTGATAGTTTCGGCCGCGTGTGTGTGCCAGCGTCCTGTGCGCCTTTCATTGTTAGGGAATTTCATGGTGTCACTCACCGCGGCCGAAGAGGGGTAACAGAGGAGATGTCTAAATTTGTGTGCATTCGAAATTTGACAAAATATGTAAATGACACGTTAGATCGATGTGTGACGTGTGCAATGAATAATAGTGCGAAGCCTGTAGCGAAACATCAACAGCTACCATTACCTGAGGGCCCCCTGCAACAATGGCAGGTAGATTTCACTCATCTGCCAAAGAGGGGCCCCTACAGATATCTACTGGTATTTGTAGACAAATTTTCCAGGTGGGTGGAAGCGTTCCCATGTCCCAAAGAAGACGCCTCCACCGTGGTCAGACATCTATTGAAGGAAATAATTCCTAGATACGGTATACCACTCGCCATTGACTCTGATAAAGGCCCTGCTTTCATTGCTAAAGTATTAATGGACATGACAAAACAGCTCCAGATCACCTGGAAGCATCACATTCCGTATCATCCACAGTCCTCAGGGATCGTGGAGAGAGCGAACAGAACGATCAAAGATAAGTTGAGAAAAGCCATGCAGACGGTTGGTCACCAAGACTGGCCCACATTGCTGCCTGCTGTCCTAGCTGATATGCGAATGGCACCCCATAAGGGTCTAAAAGGACGCCCTTTCCCTGCACCATGGAGAAAGGGTGGGGGTGTGTTGGGCAATGGGGGATGTGATGTACCATTAAGTGAATATGCACAATTGTTGATTAAAGCTCTACACGAAAATTGGAGCAAAATGCATTCGAGTTCAGCACCTTTGCCAATTGACACGACACACCCCTTTCAAGTGGGTGATGAAGTATTAATAAAACAATTCTTAAAAATGGGGGATCCATTGAACGCACCTAAATTTAGTGCCCCCACCAAAATTGTTGCTGTAACTCGAACCGCCGTATTAACTGATTCTTTCCCACAGTGGATTCATGCAACCCGACTGAAACTGCATAAAAATCCTGTGTTATCTGACTAACTTGATTTGTGTTACAGGAAGCTGGCAAGGACCATGTGCACCAACATCTCGCAAGAGAAATAGGAGAAAATAAAATTCTAAATTGGTTATTGAGCGTGTTAACGATGTTATCTATCCAGGCTGTTATAGCTGTCAACACCTGAACAAGGGGCCACTTTTGTAGGATCTTCGGGGTCACTACTGCGTCAAGGGACGGAGGGGCTTGGCAGTGCGCAACTGGACTGACTGCTGACTGACGACGTGTCATTTTTATTTGCTGACTAATTGTTATTGCATGACAGAGGAGCTGAACACGCAGCGCTGTCCATGACATAAGAATTATCAGCTCCAATATCCTTACCAACTATTATTTCATTTCCTATGATATTGTTATTGATTGAACTATCAGAATGCAGTTCCTTGTTTTATTGATGAGCTCACTGTCCATGGGATGGAGCTTAAGACCAACTGATAATTTGTTTTGGCAGTATGCTAATAACACTGCTAGGATGTATACCAACAAATCATGTTATGTCAACAAGTGATGTCGTCTGTTGTTAGCCTGTCGCTACCCGTGATGCACCAACAGAATCTCACCAAAATATATGTAGAATCGGAAAGTAACGGTTCCAGGTATGATTGGGTTCCTTCAGGCTCGAAATGCCCCCCTTTCTTCGTTAAACGATCCTTACCCCACAAGCTTTCTCCCCATGTCACGATACGTCCACAGTTCCCACTGAATTTTGTGTTTGTTTTTTGTTACAACAACACAGGGATAGGAACGTTAGGCACCATAAAGGAGAAAAGATGTCGAATAATAGTGAGATAGAGATTGGGGTTCTTCCAGGGGAGGTAATTATTCAGAAAAGCACCCCTCTGACCTTATGCAGAGTAGATGTCCACAAAAACTTAATTGTATCACGTTGAATATTGATTGGTGGTGGTATTGTGGCCCAAATTCATTGTTCCCGGACATTCCAGGCAACTGGTCTGGTATCTGTGCTCCAATTCAACTATCTTACCCTGTCCAGATATTCCAGCGGATCAACCAGCATCGACCCACACGCCGCCACAAGAGAGACGTATCAATGGATGAGGTTCCCACTGAGCATCGCCTGACCACTCACTGGACAAGGTGGTGGACTTCTGTGTTCTCACAGTTCGGCACTGTCTCTCAGTGGACTCACATTGAGGTCCTGCATTATCAACTAGCTAAGTTTGTCAATGACACCACGGATGGAATGGCCGGTGTGAGAACGGAACTGTGTGCCCTGCGCCTGATGACCATGCAAAACCGCCTGGCATTGGACATGTTGTTAGCAGACAAAAGAGGTGTCTGTGCCATGGTGGGGGATCAGTGCTGCACCTTCGTCCCGGCTGAAGATGAATCTGAGGGCGCTGTGGGTCATGCTGTGCAAGAGATGAAGAACACTGCGCATAAGCTGTACGGAGATGAGACCAAGGACTGGGGATGGGGTTTGATGCACAATCTGTTTGGATGGGTGACACCACTTATCACCATGATAATTCCTGTACTACTGATTCTTGTGGCCCTATGTACTTTTGGGCCCTGCTTGTTGCAATGTCTGATGAATAGAGTGTATAGTATGATTGATGCAACCACCAGGCAACATAGATATGTACCAGTGAATAATGCTTAAGCTTTTAGCTTAAAAGAGGGGACTGAGGGAAATTATATGCTTTATTTTATATGCGTTATTTTTCTATAATACATTATGTATCATTTCAGTCTGAACTTTTTTGTCCTGCTTCTGTGTGTGTAACTACACGCACGCTGTGTCCCTCTCTCTGCCATATATGGAGTTGTTTCTTCTCTTTCTCTCTACATCACCACACCCTATTAGGGGGAAGGGCTATGAGTATAAGAAGCCTGTCCTCTTTGTTCTCTGTGAGAACTGCATTCTGAATAAACCAGATTTGATTTTACTCGTGTGGTTCATTGAGCTGCGGTCTCCCGAGATCTCGTTAACATCCAGTTGCTGAGTAGACACTGAAAACGTTAGCATTGTGCTATCTTACTGTTCGTGCATACAGCATTTTCTTGCTCTGGCCTTTTTTTTCCCCAAGTTCATCAAACAACTGGTGAATTGGATCAACACACGGTGAGTCATGTTATCTCCTGTAATTGTTACATGCACTTCCTGCATAGTCTGTCTGTCTCTGTCAGCAGCCAGGGCTTCACATGTGATAAATGTAGGGACATAGTCATAGACATATGTTGCCCCCTTGGACAATAACGACAGCAAATGTTCCTTTTCTGTAGATTTATTTGCCCCGGTTGTTTTTTTCTTTGGATTTTTGAAACAGATTCAGGGCGGAACAACTTCAACACACACACATTTCTGTCAACAACCCTTCTTTTCCCCACAGCGCCCCCAACAGTAAACATATTTCCTTAGTTGTTTGACTTCTCTTTATATTATTCCACTTACATTATATTAGTGTAAATTCCCTATACTAAACAAAGACATTAAACAAATTAACTAATTATTTGAGGCCATTACACCCTCCCCCACTAAAAAAAATAAAAAATGTTACAAAACATTTTTTTTCCTTTATCTCTGGGTAAATATTTAACAAGTAAGTTCCAATAACAGCATACTATACATTTTTTCCCTCTCAGCTTAACCATACAATCACTATCTTCTACTTCCATACAACTGTGACATTACTACAATCATCTAACGTTTTTAGACTTGATGCGTGTTGAGAGGTGTCTTGTCTTTAGGCTCGCTGGTGGGCCCCCCAGAACATCCTGCAATGACAAGTGGACACAACCACATACACCTCCACAATGTATTGATACATTTTAGATGTCAAATCAGTAATGTATTCAACTCTTAGTTTCATTCAGCCTTTCAAATTTACGTTAAACTGGCAAAATTATAGTTATTATGACTGTTACTTTATATACCCGTACTTGCTTATAACTCACTTAGGAAAAATAATACTTTGAACTTGAACTATTTCAACTATTACTTGTCTTACTTAATGTGAAGGATACAGATTCAGGTGATCGATGCTCAGTTGCGGTTGTATACAGCAGGTTTCAACATCAGTGTTTCTACCAATAGCATTCCAGCTCACAGGTCGAAGTGTGGGTTCACCCAGGGTGTCATACGTGTACAGATTCCTAGGTTGCCTGGTTCTGGTAGATGTTCTCCTGACAGGCTCTAATGGCAAGTCACCATCTTCATGCTCAGCTTCACCTACGGATTCTTCTTCCAGCTCCCCTTGATGTTCTCCCAGCACTTCTTCATCGGACTCCTCCGAGTCAGGTAAGTTTACAGAGTCATCAACGATTTTCCCAAAGTCCGGTTCCTTTTCAGGTTTTCTGTTTCTCTCCGCTCCATTAGGGTGGAATTCCGCTGCACATGGATCCAGATCGGTTCCTGTTCTCTGCATTGGGACACACAAGCGAAACTCCTCGTCGCTGGAACTGTCGGTGCTGTCGTCGTGATTATTTTGTTGTGGTTTCTGTTTTGACCTGCTTCTCTGACCTTCTTTTCTTTCCAGACAAACATCGATTTTCCTCTGCTTATCAACCAGGTAAGGACAAGGCAATAGAAGATTCCGGTGTAACACTCTTTCCTTTCCAGTCCCATTGAATGGTTCTACTACATACACTGGGCCATCTCCTCCTCTCCTTTCTTTCACCACATATGTTTGTTTTTCCCAGTATGAGCGCAGTTTTCCTGGGCCACCCCTTTCTGTCAGGTTCCTCACCAGCACATGATCACCTGGCTCCAAGACAGAACTCCATGCTTTCTGGTTGTAATTCCTCTGTCCCTTTGCCGCAGCCTTCTTCATGTTCTTTATTGCAATCTTGTACGCTTCCTGCATTGATTTTTTCCATTTCTCAGCGTAATCAGTATGAGACTGAGTGTTCTTGACTTGCTTTGTGGAGATCACCAGATCAATGGGAAGAACTGGCTCTCGACCAAAAAGAAGGAAGAATGGAGAAAATCCTGTTGACTCATGCACAGTACAATTGTAGGCGTGGACAACTTTGTTAAGGTGGTCTGCCCAACTCGACTTCTCTGTCTCTTCTAGGGTCCTCAGCATCCCTAACAGTGTCCTATTGAATCTCTCTGCTGGATTAGCTTGGGGGTGGTAGGGAGTAGTGCGTGAATGCTTAATCCCACAGTAACTTTGTAGCTTCTGGAACAGGCTGTTTTCAAACTCCCTCCCCTGATCATGGTGTATCTTTGCAGGAAACCCAAAGCGGAGGATGAAATCTTCAAAGATCTTCCGGGCTGCTGTCTTTCCAGACTTGTTTCTGGTGGCGTATGCCTGAGCAAACTTTGAAAAATGGTCTATGACCACAAGGATATACTCTGCTCCCCCTCTACTTTTTTCCAAGTGCAGGTAATCAATTGAGATCATCTCAAATGGAGCTGTTGTCACAATGCTCTGTATTGGGGTCCTGGTTATCCGGTTTGGTTTCTTCTGCCTTAGGCATCGACACACTTTTGTGACATAATGTTCCATTTCTTCTCTCATTCTCGGCCAGAAGAACCGTGCACGAGCTGCTGCCACCATACGATCTGCCCCGAGGTGAGCCATGTCTTCATGTAAATACTTATAGATCTTACTTTTTAAGTTTTCTGGGACAACTAACTGAGTTCTGGCCTTTATTTTCCTTTGCAGGATACCTTCCTCATCAATTTGCAGGTAATGCCATTGTCGTAGCAGTCGTCTCACAGCTTCTGGTTCCGTCAGTTTGTCTTTGTGTTTAAGATAGGGTCGTTTTTGTTTCAATTCAATTACTCGGCTGATGACTGGATCACTCAACTGGGCGTTCCTGATATCCTGTGGTGTTAACTGTTGACTGACCTCTAATCCACCTGTCTGCTCCTCAGGTAAAACATCTATGTTGCAGGTGATTGCAGATATCCAGTCCACTTCTCCACGTTGTTGTGCTTTCAAGGCTTCCCCGATTGATCCCAGAACTTCTGGATCACATTCTTGAGTACACTCTCTGATTGTGACTTCCATGGGCACTGGTCTACGTGACAAGAAGTCCGCATCTCGATTTGCTGTTCCTGGTCTATACTTCAAAGTGAAACGATAGTCTGCCAGCTCAGAAACCCAGCGTTGTCCTGCCGCATTGAGCTTTGCCGTTTTCATGACATATGTCAGTGGGTTATTATCACTGTAGACAATAAAATGTGGCGCGTAAAACAAATAGTCCCGGAAACGTTCTGTTATCGCCCATTTTAGACCCAGGAACTCCAACTTCCCAGAGTGCAGTCTGTAATTCCTTTCGGTAGGGGTCAGCGTCCGAGACCCATAACCCACTACTCTAAGTTTACCACTCTGTCGTTGGTACAATACGGCTCCTAGCCCTTCTTCTGACGCATCAACATGAAGGACAAATGGCTTCTCGAAGTCTGGGTATGCCATAATGGGTGGGTTTGACAACTCCGCAATTAGCTTTTCCAGTGCTTCCTGATGTCTTCCAGTCCATTCCACTGGCTGTGATGGAGGTGCTTGCGAAGAAGAGTTCCCTCTCTTTCCTGAGCCTTTAGTCTTGTACATACCAGGTTTTGTCAACAGTTCATATAGAGGTTTGGCTATTCTGGCGAAATCAGCAATATATGATCTGTAGTAGCCAAGAAATCCCATAAGTTTCCTCACCTCACGTACAGTGCTGGGTGTCTCCCACTTTAGTGCTTGGACAGCCTCCATTTCTTTGGGGTTCATGCTGTAACCATGTTCAGAGACGATACGGCCCACATAGCAAACTTCTCGCTTGAAGAGGTCACACTTCCTTGGCCTTAGCTTGATACCACACTGCTCTTGTCGCTGTAGCACTCTCCTCAAGTCCTCTAGATGCTGGTCAAAGTCCTTGCTGAAGACCAATACATCATCAAGGTAAGGAACACAGATATCATCCCTCAGCTCTCCTAGACACTCTTCCATGTACCTCTGAAAAGCGGCGGGTGCATTTGTGAGGCCAAAAGGTATCCGTACCCACTCGTAGAGCCCCCAGGGTGTTATGAATGCTGTGTACGCCCTACTGTCTTCACTCATGAAGCCCTGATGATAGGCTTTACCCTGGTCCAGCACTGTGAACCAGGAATTTCCGCCTAGATTCTCTAGAATCTCTTGAATTCGTGGGATGGGATGCCGGTCAGGGTGAGTTTTCTCGTTGAGCAGCCGGTAGTCCACACATAACCGCAAGCTCCCATCCTTCTTCCTCACACAAACAACTGGCGAGGAGTAGGAAGATGTTGACTTTTGGATCCACCCCTGACTCAGCAAGTTCTGTATGTGAGTCTTCACCTCCTGATAAAGGGGTCGTGGAATTGCATTATATGTCTTTTGAACCGGGACATTGTCTTTCAACCGAATATCCATTCTAAGGTCCTGGATACATCCTGTATCCCAGTCATCCTTAGCAAACACGCCACTATTCTCTCTCAATAGCTGTCTCACACGTTCCTGTTGTTCCCCAGGTAAGTGACTGAGGTCCACTGGAGGGTCCCAGCCTTCACTCTTCTGAACCGTGGGCTGAGTCTCTGGAGTTAAGTCATTGTCGCATTGTGATGGCTGAGGTTGGCATCCAGTCAGAGGCAGCGGTTTCACTTCCGGCTGATGAATGGCATCCACTGCATAAAGCCACCCCAGGACTGTCCGTGCACTAAGTATCACGTCTTCATCCGTGGTATTTTCCACCATCAGGGTGATATTATCATTAGCCTCCAGAGGCATCTGGATAAGCTGCTTATTTACTCTTATCCCTGCAGGCCAGGGTTCTTCTGGATTGGGCTCCAGCATCACGTGTGTTCCCAGGGGAATCATCTTATTCAGTTTGCCACAACTGACGCTCACTTTTGCGCACCTTGGAAGAATGATCGATTTTCTTCCCACTCTTGCAATATGACAGTCGCTGATGTTTTTGCGCTTCTTCAGGAGTGATAGAATGGCTTTTGCTTTCCTAGGGCTAACTTCAAGGGATGAACTCAGTGTACTCACAAGGAAACTCAAGGGAATTTGTTGGGCTGCATTAGCTTGTACCAACTCCTCAATCACATTAAAGCCAATAATTGGTTTCTCCAATTCACTGGACGCAATGAGAATTGGTGCCAGCAGGTGTCTGCCCTTTCTTTCAGTCTCTGTGTTTCCAGACAGACAAAACTCCACTTCCATCCAGCCTTCATACGGGATGCTCGTCCCATTCGCTGCTGTCAGGTTGAGTTCTCCCTCCTCCAGTAGCTCTCTTACTGGTCTCACCTCTGCGTCAGGAAGGTGTCTCTTCTTCCACTCTGAGCCCACAATTGAAACCTGCGACCCTGTGTCCCAGAGCACTGATGTCTTAACACCTCCTAAAGAACATTGAACCAGGCATTTGCTTCCCACCAAACTAGCTGTTTTCTCTTGTTTGTTTGACCATGGCCTTTCAGGTAAGCAAGCTCTTGGTATGTTGTCCATTATGTCTGAGGTAATCTCAATCTTGCTTGATGTTGCATTGGTCACAGTTTGTTTCCGACAGCCCGCTGCCCAGTGCTCACTACTGCCACACTTGTAACAGTGTTCACATCTTCCCTCTGGGTTGGACCGCTCACACTGGGTACAACGTCTTGTATTTGTCTGGGCAGGAGAAAACTGATTACGAGTGAATCTCCAGTTACTGTTTCTGGCTCTCTGAGGTCGTGATGTTTGAGCGAGGCTAGCCACTTGAGAAGTAAGAGTCTCAATTGCTTCACAGATCACTTTGTCCCTCGCATCCAGCTTTTCCATGAGGCTGTTAGGCTTTGGAGGTTTCTCTTTCTTCACACTAACACATTCCTTTTGTTCAGCATGTGTCTGTTCCCCCTCAGTGACTAAGGCCACCTTGGCGACTTTGGGTCGAGTGGTGGAGAACTTGGATTTTCTTTCTAGCTCCAGACTATATGAGATGTTCATCTTCTCCAGAAGCACTTCATCTTCCACCAGTGGGTTTTCTAGATAGGGTTTTAGATCGGTGCGTATGCTGTCATCATGAAGACCAGTCAGGACTGTCTGCAAAAACTGATTCTGTATTAGTTCATGATTGTATTTTAATCCTGTCCTTACATTTTCAGATGCTGACAAAATCCTTTGCCTGAGATCCATGGCCCTCACTAAAAACTGGATAGGCGTTTCTTTGGGTTCTTGAACTGCCCGAGTGAGTGAGTGATACAATTCTGTTGCATCCTTTTCAATGAAATGTGCTCTGAGAATTTGTTTAAGGGCAGGCAATGTTAAATCTGCTATTCTACTGCAGTGATTATTACAGGTTTTTCTGATGCAATTCCCGTGACGCCCACAGGGAGGCACTCCAAGTCAACTTTTCCTTGCCCCTCGTTGGTTGTTTCACGCTCTCCACTGGATGAACTATCTGTATCCTCTGCGTCACAGTTTCTCAAGCTGTCGATTTTCTCTCTTATATCTAATAATATAGATAGTCCTTCATCTTCAAGTGAAACAACCTCCTCTCCCTCTAAATGCTGCAGAATGCGTCTTCTCAGCGTGCGAGGCGTGTGTGTTTCACTCTCCCCCACATTTACCTTCAGTATTTCACACAAAATTCTCAGTTGTGAAATGGACAAGTCGAGTAATTTACTTTCTATTTCGTCCAGCGTAGCTTCCCACACAGGCAACATTATGACCAATCCCAGAAAAGTAATTCAACTCACGTTTGCAGTACTTTTGTTCTGGGTTTTTCCACAGTCCTCTCTCTCCCCGTGAATCGCGGGTCGTTCCTCGCTCGCGCTGGCTGATCAGCTGCTCGCACTTCGTGCTCTCTTCCTCCTGAATCCGTTACAAACCGGGCGGAAACACCAGTTTTATGTTGCCCCCTTGGACAATAACGACAGCAAATGTTCCTTTTCTGTAGATTTATTTGCCCCGGTTGTTTTTTTCTTTTGATTTTTGAAACAGATTCAGGGCGGAACAACTTCAACACACACACATTTCTGTCAACAACCCTTCTTTTCCCCACAGCGCCCCCAACAGTAAACATATTTCCTTAGTTGTTTGACTTCTCTTTATATTATTCCACTTACATTATATTAGTGTAAATTCCCTATACTAAACAAAGACATTAAACAAATTAACTAATTATTTGAGGCCATTACACATAGAAGATCTCAGAATTAGAGACACGCATCCAAACTTTAATCGAGGATAGTAAGAATGCAAGGGCTTTAGATACTACTTTGGATGCGACTAGCTTAGCAAACCCTGTACATTGTTCGGTTCCGGCTGTAGAGCCCGTGCAGCAGGGCAACTGGGTGACTGTGAGAACATCAAACAGGTTCTCCCCACTCAGTGACGCACCCACTGAGAAACCTGTTGAAAGTGCCCTAGTGATTGGCGATTCTATTACTCGGAATGTGAAAATAGAGACTCCAGCCACCATAGTTACATGTTTGGCGCTCTGGCGCTCTGGCGCTCTGGCTCCCGACATCAAAGCAAATTTTAAAAGTGCTGGCTAATTTAATTAGCTTTAAAAGGCTAATCGTAAATATTCTAAGATTGTTATTCACGTCGGCGCTAATGATGTCCGACTTCGCCAGTCGGAGATCACTAAAACTAATATGAGAGAGGTGTGTGAACTCACAAGTACGATGTCAGGCACTGTAATTTGCTCTGGCCCTCTTCCTATGTGCAGGAGTGATGAGATGCTTAGCAGATTATCCTCACTCAATGGCTGGAAGTGGTGCCCGCAGAATAACATAGGGTTCATAGACAATTGGAAAAGTTTTTGGGGCAGACCTGACCTGTTGAAAAGAGATGGTATTCATCCCACCTGGGATGGTGCCGCTCTTCTCTCTAGTAATTTGGCACATAGTCTTAGAGCTGAACCTTGACTAACTGGGACCCAGGTCAGGAAGCAGACAAACTGGCTAAACCGACCGTCTGCTAGCTGTCTCACGTCACAGAAGTCAGATAAATTCCAACACATAGAGACTCTTTCACCTAGATATCATCCTATAGAGACTGTGTCTGTTCCCCGAATTAGCAAATACAAAAAAAACTCTCAAAACCATTTAAGGGTAAAAATTTAATTGATTTACAAACAACTAAGAACGGATATTACACAAATAAACAAATGATAAAGCTTGGGTTACTGAATATACGATCCCTTTCCTCAAAAACACTTATTGTAAATTATATGATTACAGATCATAAACTAGATGTGCTGTGTTTGACAGAAACCTGGCTAAAACCAGACGATTACATTACTTTAAATGAGTCCACCCATGAGCCTCGTCTGAAAGGTAAAGGCGGAGGTGTTGCTGTAATTTATAGTAACACCATCAGTACTGCTCAAAGGTCTAATTTGAAATATAATTCTTTTGAAGTGATGGTCCTTAATGTAAAATTATCTAGTGCAAGTAATAATTCCTGTTTAACTTTTGTACTGGCTATTCTATACATGCCACCAGGGCACCATACAGACTTTATCGAAGAATTTGCTGATTTTCTCTCAGACTTAGTAATGTCTGCAGATAAAGTCATAATTGTCGGTGATTTGAATATCCATGTAGATAATGAAAAAGACGCATTGGGATTGGCATTTAGAGACATTTTAAAAATCTATTGGAGTTACACAACATGTATCAGGACCCACTCATTCTCGTAATCATACTTTAGATCTAATATTGTCGCATGGGATCAATGTTGATACTGTTCAAATTCTGCAGCAGACCGATGACATCTCAGATCATTACTTAGTTGCGTGTAGATTACCCTTAGCCAAAGTCGAAAAACTAACTCCCTGTTATAAATATAGTAGAACTATCACTCGTAACACAAAAGATAGCTTTATAAATAATCTTCCTGATCAGTTTCATCTACTTAACATCCCAGATAGCCTAGAAGAACTTGATGTTGCAACAGAAACTATTAACTCTCTCTCTTCCAGCACTTTAGACACTGTTGCTCCGTTGCGGTTAAAGAAGATTAAAGAAAATAGTCCAACACCGTGGTACAACGAGCACACCCGAGCCCTCAAGAGAGCAGCCAGAAAAATGGAGCGGAGCTGGAAAAAAACTAAGCTTGAGGTTTTTCACATTTCATGGAAATAGAGCTCTATTGCATTCAGAAAGGCCTTAAAGTCAGCTAGATCTGCTTACTTTTCTACCCTCTTAGAAGAAAACAAATACAACCCTAAGTATTTATTTGATACAGTGACTAAACTAACAAGAAATAAAGCCTCAACCCCAGATGCTTTAAAACAGACTTCTTTACTTGCAAAATTCATAATATTAGAGAGAAAATTATAACCATGCAACCGTCTACTACGTTATCACAAAATACAGTAAATTTTAGTGTCCCTGCAGAAAAATTCCACTCCTTCATTGCTATTGGGGAGGAAGAATTGTCTAAACTCGTTAAATCATCAAATCAACAACATGTATGCTAGACCCAATACCAACTAAGCTACTGAAAGAGATGCTTCCAGAAATCATAGATCCTCTTCTTAATATTGTTAATTCATCTTTGTCACTAGGATACGGACCAAAAACCTTTAAACTAGCTGTAATTAAACCGTTTTGTCAAAAATTCTAGAAAAGGCAATATCTTCACAATATGACCGCGGGTTGATTTTAGAAAGCCAATTGGTCGTCGGTCATTAGTATAATAATTTGGTAAATATACATTGGATTATTCTATCGAACTCGTTATTCTTATTTCACTCATTCATTCGGGTCTCAATGTCGCACAGAGTCTCACGTCGGCTAATCCGCGCGGATCTCACGGTCACAAATCTTTCAGTCTTGGTCACTAGACAGAGGTAACTGACTAATACTGTTTAGAGGGCCACTTTCCTAAAAGTACTTTATTTAGTCCCCGTAGATCCGTATACCGTAGTTACAATAACACTACATACAATACAATACAATAATACAAAAACACAGAGCTCACGACCACTACTATAGATATAAGCCGACCAATTTTACTTTCTCTATAGTAGCTTTGGTTTAGTCATGTCGTGGTTTCCCATGTACACTTAGCTAGAATTATATTATGATAACCAGAGGGAAGGCCCACCCTGTTTAGGTCGGTCGATCAACGTTTTGTTGCCCTAAAAGGAAATTCCATTTATTGGCCTTTACGGTCTAAGTACACTTAACTAGTGCTGAAGTATTAGCCGGATCTCTAAAGCCTCAGTCGGTGGTCTCCTAATTTCCAACTCGAACTGGACTTTAGTCCGTTACTAACCTGACGCGTCTTGCCGTAACAAGAATACGCACAATCTACTAAAGTGAATAATTTAGAGGTAAGACAGAATAAAATCAAACGTTACAATTTATAAACATTCAGGTAAATGTATTGTGCGAATTAAAAGATAATCAATACCAACATCGAATGCTCAGTAAAGATGCATACCTGAACTTAGGAAAATACGCAATGCTAAGTGTGCAAAGGCACTCAACATTACGGGCTAATCTTGGTTCTAATTTGCCTTGATGAACTCATAATGCATGTGAATGAATCTGGCCACCACAAGACAGAGAAGCCATGAGCATTCTGATCCTTTCCCTTAAATACCCAGACCAGGACAAGAACTTTTTTGCGGGGTTAAACATAACAATGAGCCTTTTGGTTCTGGAGAACAGGCGGTAATTAGCATGGAGGACCTTGGGAGGGGCAAGCCGATCCCAAATAAGCCAGACATTTCTATCTCTTTAACCTTTAACACCTGTGGTTTGCTTCTTATGGGAATAAGACCTTTGTACCAGTCACACTTAGACATTTCAAATGATACCAAACATGTATAGCATTGTATGATCATTTTACACATTAAACCATGTATTCTGTTGAGTGAGTTTCAGGCCCTTTGGAGAGAAGTGGGTAAACATATTGAAAGGCAACAGTGAGATTGGGGTGTTGTGCCCAGCAGGTTGTGTCTCTGGGGATCTCTAATGTGTATTAAGACGATATGTCACAGCATGATGCGTCTCGGGAACAGTCTGGCGTGAATAGTCTCGAGCGATCTTGTCCACCTTACACAACTATGTTCCTTTCTAGAAAGAAACAGCATCTACGAGGATTTCCAGTCAGGATTTAGACCATATCATGTACTGAGTACTGAGACTGCTCTCATTAGAGTTACAAATGATTTGCTCTTATCATCCGATCGTGGTTGTATCTCTCTGTTAGTGTTACTGGACCTTAGTGCTGCATTTGATACAATCGACCACAAAATCCTTCTAAATAGACTTGAAAATTATGTTGGCATTAGTGGAGTTGCATTAGCCTGGTTCAAATCATACTTATCTGACCGTTATCAGTTTGTAGCAGTAAATGAGGAGATGTTCATATCGATCACGGGTTCAGTATGGAGGATACCTAGGTTCAGTACTAGGACCATTGCTTTTCACCCTGTACGTGCTTCCTTTGGGTGCAATTATTAGGAAGCATGGCATTAGCTTTCACTGTTACGCTGATGATACTCAGCTCTATATTTCTTCTCATCCTGATGAAACGTACCAATTCACTAAATTAACAGAATGCATAACTGATATAAAAAATTGAATGACTAATAACTTTCTACTGCTTAATTCTGAAAAAAACAGAGATTCTAATTATTAAAACAAAAAGTTCCGCACGTAATAATCTAGACTACTGCCTAACACTCGATGGCTGTTCTGTCAAGTCTTCGTCATCCTCCTCTTCGTCATCCTTCGTCATCCTCCTCTTCGTCATCCTTCGTCATCCTCCTTTTCGTCATCCAGTCTTCGTCATCCTCCTCCTTCATCCTCTTCCTCTTTGATACAAATCTTTCATTTGAAAGCCACGTCTCTAGCATCTGTAAAACGGCATTCTTCCATCTTTAATACATCTTAAAAATATATCTAAATTGCGACATATGCTCTCAAAGACAAATGCGGAAAAGTTAGTTCATGCATTCATGAGTTCAAGGCTAGATTATTGTAATGCTCTACCAGGTGGTTGCTCTGCACGTTTAATAAACAAATTCCAGCTGGTCCAAAATGCAGCAGCTCGAGTTCTTACTAGAACCAGGAAGTATGAGCATATTAGCCCAGTTCTGTCAAACCTGCACTGGCTTCCTATTAACTACTGAATACATTTTAAAATATTGCTAATTACTTACAAAGCATTAAATGGTTTAGCTCCACAGTACTTGAGCGATCTTTTAACACATTATAGTGTTAAGAGATTAACACTCTACTAAACTGAGTAGACTCTACTCTACTCTACACATTACACTCTACTAAACCCTCCCCTGTGTAGATCATGAACCCATCTCCAATCGGACCAAATTAGACTGTCAGGGTTCTGTCACATTCGGTCTAGTAGTCATTTCTTGGTTTTGTGGCAGAGCTCTGACACTACCGTTATGTCTCGTGTTTGGTGTGTGTGCGTACGGCGTCGAGGATTCGAGCCGCGCGCACGCATGTCTGTGACGTCTTTTGTACGAGTTATGATGTCCGGTCCCGATACTTGGGTCTGGTTCAGTTTCGGTTTTGGATCGGGATTCGGGCATTCATAACTCTTGTGTCCGTCCGTGTCGTGAGCTCGTGAGAACTCGTTCTTGCGAGCTCTGTCGTGTGAGTGGGCGCGGTTTCAAGCTCTGCTCGTACCGCGCGCTCTCGTGTCCTTGTCCTGTGTCGTAAGCACGCGGTTCGTCTTTACGTCGGCCACGTGCTTTCATGTTGTTTTCTGTCACGCTGCAGTTTGGTTGTCACCAGCTGCGCGTCGTCTTTGTTTAATGTGAACATGCAGCAATGCGCCTCCGCATTGGCTACATGTTCAGGTCTTGTCTGTTACCCCGCCCGTCTTGTGTCATTGTCATTAGTTTGATTTATCCCAGCTGCTTTACCTCGTTTACTTCCCAATGTCCTCCCTATATATTCCATCTTTGTCTGCTGTTCTGTGCTGCGTCGTTGTCCTTACTTTGTCTGATCCTGTGAGTCTTTTCCAGTCAAGTCAAGTCTGTAGTTTAGTCTAGTCTAGTCAAGTCAAGTTTTAGTCCAGTCTTAGTTCCGTCTTGTTTTTCCCCCTCGGGGTGGTTTATGTTTGTATTTTGTTTTACTTTGTATTAAAAATCCTTTCACCCGCATCTCTGAGTCCTCGCCTCTTCAGACCTGACATAGACTTAATATTAGACTTGAATTATCAATATAATAATCAAACTATCAATCAATCAAATCAATAATCAAAACTTAACACTTAATATTCATCAATTGTATTAATTCGCCTGCTCTTTTAAGGCTGCCGTTCAGCCAAACAATCTTTGTTTTATAATGTTTTCATGTGACCACTGTAAAGCTGCTTTGAAACAATCTGTATTGTAAAAAGCGCTATATAAGTAAAGGTGACTGTAACAATGTTGAACGTTCAGGGAGGAAGGAGGCGGGAACCGGCAGACATTTAAAGACTTTAATGATGAAAATAAAACATAAACTCCAAACGATAGTAATGGCGGCAGCTAAAAAGAGAGATCATACACTACACGATTTTCTGTGAAGTCTGTCAACTCAAATCTGCAGACTTGCTCTGAGTTTCGGCTCATCCAGACTAAATGTTGGTGTAAGCTGTGTAGTGTATTACAGTTCTTGCATTGTGACATTTTGCCCCACATACTGAATTTGGAGCCATCTGTCATGCCTTTAGAGACGAGCCCCTCTCCTTCTAGCAATGGAGCAAACCTCCTGTCGTTGCCAAACCTCCTGTCACTCAGATAGCCTCACATCTCTCAGCGCAGTGTGTCATTCATGTGCTGCCACAGGTAAAAAACAAAAAAATCAAGCTTCTTTCAGTGAATGTGCATGTTGTTGGGCCTATTCGTTTTTACCAATATGAAGTCATTTATAAATATTAATACTAATATTAGTACTTTGAAGCTGGAGGAGCAGAACGGGGATTCATCCAGTGCAAAGCTGCTGTATTATGTCTGTTCTGCAAGAGGGACCCTGGACTGGCCGGATCACATGATCAGAAATGAAGCATCTTTGACACCCGAGGTGAGTCAAAGTCCAGCACATTCTTGAAAACGTTTATTAGTTGTGGGGGAATCGCATATGCAGTGTTATATTAGGATTATTTATATATCATTAGTGTTTCAGTTCTCATACAACAGCAGCACTACAGTCAGATCATTAATATTGTTGAATATATAGTGTCCCGACTAAGCAAGCCAGAGGTGGCAGTGGCTCCTTTTAAAATGGAGATAAAACTATTTGATTATGGGTCTAAACGGGAATGTGTCTCCCTCGTCTACTTGTGACCCGATCGATACCAGATGTAAACAGAACCTATGAACATTTTAGAACATTTTCTATCACCAAGGTTTACATATTCTATCTTAATATCTTGCATGTGAGGTATTATGATTGAATATTTTAGATGTTCCTTTACTAATTGAATCATTAAATTTGGAATATTCTTCAGGATTGTTCCATACGCTTTGGAGGATCAGGTTATATTTATTACAGAAAGCATCACGGCTCAATATATATTCCCTACATTGTCCATAATGTGTGCTATCAAATAAATCCTCTCTGCCAAAACTCGTTCATGAACAGAGATTTCCTGTTCACTGCTAAACATCTGTTGTTTTAGATTGACATGTTATGAGGACTAAAATTATGCTTGAAGATCAATTTCCAAAACAATAATACCTGTTGGTGGAAAGCAGAAAGTCACATTGCAACAAAAAACTTACACCACCAGTAATAGAAGTGCTGGGGCTATTTGTTGATAATTTCTTTTTTCTTTTTTAAGAGTAGTGTCGTCAGCAAACTGACTGACTATAAAACAATTCCCTTCTAAATCAATTCCCATTTTGAGTGAGATCGATAACTTTTCTACTACCATAATAAATAATAAAGTTGAACATCCACATCCTCGTTTGATGCTGTTACGCTGACGGGGTTCTGTGCAACGTGGAGAAGCGAGGAGACGAGGAGATTCAAACAAAACACTTTTTATTGACAAAGGAGAAACAAAAAGGCACGCGATGGTGCAAACTCGAACTTGGAGGGAGAAAACATCCACACACCGTCGACTTCCACATAAACACTACAATCACTGACAAGGACACTGGAAACATGAAAGGGATTTATACACAAGGGACAGCTGACATAATTACTCGGGTAATCACTAACAAGACAGAAGTGGGAAGGATCTGGGAAACAAAGAGGAACCCGGATGTGACAGACGCGACAGGACTGTGTCTGATGCCTCTTTTGACCTCAAATCTCAGACAGAAACCTTGAGTAAGAGCAACAGAGCTGTTTATATCTTTATACTGCATTCCAACAACATTTATAAATTAGGACCAAAACCAAAGTGTTGAAGAGTTTGAAAAATAAATGAGTGTCAAAGGCCTTGTAGAAATCCAGAAATAAAATAAAACCATCTTCTTCAATTAGATGACCATATTCAGTCAAATCAAATACTTACCTGGTATTGTTATGAATTTACCCGTCCTTTCAGAAACCTGTTTTGGTCACACTAATTATTTGTGATATTCCAGTTTTTAATCTAGAAGCCATTGCTCTATTAAACCGTTTGTAATCTGTATTTAGTGTTATTGGTCGCAGGTTGTCTAATAAGCTTTTATCTTTCCCTGTCTTTGGTAACAAAATTATAAGCCCTTGATTTATAGTTGGTGATTGTTTACTGTTATTTATACAATCCTGTAAGGCTTCAAATTAAATATATATTTTAATTCATCCCAAAAAAAATATAGACATTTTTGGTTACGCCATCAGGACCCGAATATTTTATTATTTACAACTTTACATTGATTAATAGCTGCATCAAGCTCTTGAATTATTAAGTCTGATTCACAAAAGTCTTTAAATACGATATCAATTGATACAAATCTTATTTTGCATCTTCTGAAAAAAGATCTAGAACTAATTGAGGAAAAAGATGAAGAATACAATTCAAAAATTAAACTTTTTAACTCAGTTGTTTATTTACACATGCACAGAAGTCAATATGATTTATTAAATCTGCATTTAATTTCCAATAGCCTTCAGTATTTAGATATCACGTGTCAGGGTTGCTATGAAAGAGATGGATTCAGTAGCGAGTGTTACGTGATTTATTGTCCAGAGGTAAAAATACAAAGAAACAGACAAAGGTTTAATGGAGGAAGATCCAGGTGCCGCAGGGATGCAATGGGCATCACGTTGTTCTAGAATTAAGCGGATCACACAATTATCTGTTAAGGAGGAAACTGAAATGCAACATTTAGTCACATGACGTAACAGAGATTCAGATCCAAGCCAATAGTCAACTCTCGACCTTGAAGTGATCCACGAGAACATGTCAGCTGTCGGGATTAAGTTCCTCCAAATATCAGTTACTACGTTGGCTAAGCAAAAGAAAAGTCAGATTTTAACATGAACAATTAAACAGAGAAATCAAAAAATGTAATTCTAAATAAACAAAAAAGTGTAGACTGTTCAAGACTTGTAAAACATTCAAAGTTTCAGGTCATTGTTGATTTCAGTAAGACTTTCAATGTGCTTTTCCAACGTTTTAATTTTCCACGTTTTAATACTGTGCCATCCCTACCAAGGGCACGGTGTGTGAGTTTGTCTTGGCCGTGTGAGCTGCTGTGACATTAAAATCTCTGATGAAGCTGAATCAACAGTTTCCCATTTTTGTTTTTCATCCTAACAGTTACAACATGACATGAACCCAGCGAGAACAAGAACTCTTAAGGTTCCCAGCACGTGCACTTGCCCTTTCTTTGTCAAAGCTGACCTGACAATGTAATACAAAAAATACAAAAAGCTTGCATAGGTTGAAGCTTATGTGTTCATTTTCGAGTTGAGTATGATTTGGACATTTAAACAGCTTCCAACTATAAATAGGTATTTCATGAAAACATTTACAAACAAATAAAACCCATAAGTACCTTGTAATGCTTTTACGTGGTCTCGTAAAATTCCTAGACTATTTGTCTCCAGAATAAACAGCTTAACATCTCCAGATGCCAGATGCAAGGGATTCATTAAATGCAGGCTGCTTCAGAGTCCATTCATTGTAGTGATTGTAGGTAAACGTCATGCTGAGCTCTGTTCCACCGTATCTTCTGCAGCAGACTAGCCGTTATGAACAGTGTGAGTATCTGGGCCCCCAGCAGAATTATGACTACCGTGACAATCACTCCACCGTTGTGCTCAATCCAGCGGGAGATGCTTCCCAGACAGCCGCCCAGGAAGATCACGCTCTGAGCGGAGAACTCGTCCAGCTGTTGGGCGCCCACTCCACACTGTGTGTTCCACACCGTCCCATTCTCGAGGGGATCCACACAGCATGAAGGGGGCACTCCGCATGCCTGGACCCCTGGAGCCGAACAGTTGAAATACCTGTGCCGGAGAAATGGAGACTCAATCAACAATGCTTTTTAGGGGTAGGTCAATGGTGAATAGGGAACTTGTTGCTCCAAGAATTAATGCGAAAAATGAGAAGGCCTACACAGCAAAATCTGCAGAGTGAGGTAAACATTTGCTCCCACTCAACAGAGAGTTAAAGTAGCTCTGAATCAGTGTTAATGAGATATATAAATGATTAATTAAGTGATTAACTGTGGTAGAATCACAGAACGAAAGAGCATCAACAAGAACTACAACTAACTTCAGCCCAAATTGGTTAATGGAAACAGCATAATTTTGCAATAATTTTTCATTTGTTTAGAAAACATTGCAAAAGTTCGAGCTGCCTTGTGTGCATGATAGTGAAGTCCAAGAGAAACTTTCTTCAATAGAGCCTTACTTTGTCAATAAAAGGTCATTGTAATTGGGATTGCTAAATAAGGATTGTTGTGTGATAAAATAAAATATATTGGAAAATTAGACAAAGAATGAAGAGCAAGTAGGAAAAAGCCAATTCCAAACTATGAGTCCAGATCATATTAACTGCTGGAGAGGCTGTTTATTGCAAATTAGGTTGTATAATCTGTTTATTTGGCAAATTTTGGACTGCAGTGTTGGAAACTGTAATGATGTCAGCCCCTCTCTTGATTTCCACTCATTGCACTCACACATTGATTTCCCAGTCTCTGTAAGTATCTGCCCCGCAGCACTGCAGGCCCGTCTGGATCTCATCAGTGATGAACCTCAGGTCCAGGTCGTCCTGGTATCGCACCATGGCGGCCAGCATGCCCGAGCGCAAGACCTCCACGATCTGACTTTGCAGACTGTAAACCATGACCGCCGCCAGAACCTGTGCCACCACCAGGAGCAGCACGACGGCCGAGAAGGTCCGAAGAAGGCACATGTTCTCCCGCAGCGCCCCCACACATCCCGTCAGGCTTAGCAGGGCGAGAACCAAACCGAGAAAGGTGAAGAGCAGCATGGGGTCTGTGCCAATGCCGCTGATCTTCTCCTGAGTGAAGGACTCTTTATTGATCAGGCCCCACAGGCCGACTACTAGCGTGGCTAGGCCGAGAACAGTGAAGAGCAGGTTGCTTGTGACAAGGAGATACTTCAGAATATAGTCACTCCAACTGGATGAACTGAGAACCTGTGAAGTGAAGACGTTCCATGAAGAAGCTCCAGCTGACCCTTTGCGGCTGGATAAACTCGAGCTGGTCTGACTTCCTGAACTGTCGTGAGTTCCCAGATGTGAGGCAGCTGAGGTACCTTCTGATCTTTTTACGTCTCCCTAAAGATGGAAAAACAAGTAGAATGTTTCCGAAAACCCCAGATTCGCTAAACCGTTTCAGTGCAATTCAATTATTTTGAAAAAATACATAAATAATAATAATCATATTTTATTATTATTGTTTTATTATTGTTTTAAAATAATAATAATAATAATAATAATAATAATAATGATACTTATTATTATTATATTATTATTGTGTATTTTTTTCAAAATAATTTAATCAATTACTCCTGGCCAATTGTATGTCCTTAGACAGTTTGGACCAAACTTACAATTTCAGTGCATGAAAAATAATAATAATAGTGATAATAATAATAATAATAATAATAATAATAATAATAATAATAATAATAATAATAATAATAATAACAATAATAACAATAATAATAATAATAATAATCATTCTTAATCATAATTATTATATCTATATAATAATAATGATAGTAATGATAATAATTAAAACATATATAGACATATATTTGGTTTAATATTATCATTATTGTCATTGTTATAATAATTCACTGTAAAATCAGTTATCAATACTATTAATTATTTTTATTATTATTATAAGATATAGTCATAGTGTAATAATAATAATACTTTTAAGTTATTATTATTATTACATTACTATTAGTAGTAGTAATAATAATAATAATAAAATAAAAATTAATGTAGTAATAACAATAAAGTATTATTATTATTATAAATAGCAACTTAGTTATCATTATTATTATTATTATTAGTAGTAGTAGTAGTAGTATTGCACTAATGTTTATATATTGTGAAAATAATTAATTAATTTATAATTAATTATTATTTTATTGATAATAATAATAATAATAGCTTGCTGTTATTAAAACCAATTATCAATGATAAAATGTATAACTTAAAGTTATTATTATTCATTAATAGTTTAATCAAACATTTTCACCACTCTAAATCGTATTACTGGTGATTCAACCTGTTTTCAATCTGGTTCAACCAGGCAGATAAATTTAGTCAAGTGAGCAGACATAAGTTTTCACTTTCTTTTTTTTTTGTTGCAAAATGTCTTCAGTGAAATGGCTGCTAAAACAATGCAAGCGGTGTGTGCTAAGAAACAACTGATAGAAGGTACAAAAGTACAATCAATTGACAAATGTAGCAAAGAAAATAAACAGTGAGGAGTCACACTACCTTTGGTATTAGAGGTTTGTTCTCTCCATTCTGGAAGTGATTCCGCTCCCAGAAAAAGAAATATCTACCAAAAGATGGAAACCACCCCATTTCTCCCAAACACTGGGAGTGTGCGCGTTATGTCCTCCAGAGCGCTCAGGGAGGGATGGTTGGCGGAGGGGAAGAGAAGACAGAAGGGAGCGAGTGCGAGTGGGTCATGGCACAGCATTCCAACATCATGTGAGAGTCACAGTACTGAGGATTAGAGGGTCAACGTTTCAACCGACCCTGAAGGATCAAGCAGACAGTGTGCAGATCACATGGAACACTAAATGTGTTAGCAAAATGTTTCACCGCTCCACAACTCTGACACAATAAAGCTTATAAATGCACAGTATGGTCAGAAAAAAAAGTTTATGGTCACATTAACTAAAACTATTCCTTAATTGAAGTAAAGCTGAAATAAAATATACATCTTAGTTTAAAGAAAAAATGATGATTACAAATGTTGCCTTAGCAATTAACTGAAATCAAATAGTTGAAGCACTAAAATTACTAAAAGTAAAACTTAAATAAAAAATTAACTAAAGCTAAATATAAAAATAAAAATTTTTTTTTAACTAATAAAAATCTAAAAAATGTTAAAATTAAACACTGAAATGTAATAGTAGAAGCTCATTTAAACTATTAATAAATAATAGTATATAAATAATAACAGTTTATTGTGTCTAGTAATATCATGGCATTTTTTAAATAAATATATAATGGATATACAGTAATATATATATATATATATATATATATATATATATATATATATATATATATATACACACATATATTTATTTATTTATTTATTTTCTGTACACAAAAGTATACAATAAATATACTATACTATACTATACTATACTATACTATACTATACTATACTATACTATACTATACTATACTATACTATACTATACTATACTATACTATACTATAAATGTAAAATACTATCCATTAGTGTCATTCAGTGAAAATCACTTTTGGAAAAAGGCAGTGAACGGTTTTCCCTGAAAACAGGAAGTCTAGATCTACTGAAAGCATTTGCAGTCCTCCCGAATTAAACAACACATAAAATTAGCATAATGTGTGCATACATCTCCTCATGACTTTTCCTGCGGTTGCTTGTGCAGATGTGCTCGCTGTGAGAAGTTCTCCAGGCTCCTGGATCCTCTCCTGACCTTGGTTTTGAAGAGGAGAGCGCAGCACAGTAGGTATTCCAGGAATGAACAGAGCAGATTTTTCCTTCTCACAGCTTCATCCAGAGCCAAAGCATCTCACACCACCTGACGCCAAAAATATTACTCATACAGACACTACTGTCTGTGCAGACTATAAAACTGTGCGTCCTTTGCCAGGTTTACTGATGCTCGTGTTTAATCTCTTATTTTTGCATGGGAAATGTGTGCATTGCACTCACTAACATTTGTGTTATAAATGCTTAATTTAAAGTACCTTAAAGGTTCCTCGTTTTGTTTTGATGGTCTCCTAGAAAAAGTTTAGGTCTACTCTTCTGATTGGTCAGATGACCCAGTCTGTTGTAATTGATCTACTCTTCTGATTTGTCAGATGGTTCAGTCTGTTTGATTGGTCTTGTAGGGGATTTACAGTTAAGACCCGAGGACCAGATATGTTGAATGAAGAGCAGGAGTCAGAAATGCAGTCAATAGAAGACATTTTAGTGAAGTTTAGTTTGCAGTTTCATCAGCAGAAGCTTCAAGTCTCTCAAGGAGTTCGTAGGCCACCACACATATAATAACTTACAGCAATTAAACTCTAACAGAGGGTGCTAACTACACCAATGATGAAGGTTAAATAATTCTGATTGGCTAAGAAAGAAAGAAAGAAAGAAAGGTAAACAAAACTAGTAATTTCCCACACAAGAGCAGACAGTCTGAAGCATTGATCACATGGTTGACGGGTTCGTGACATGGCTTATTGAGAACAGCAAGTCATTCCGTCTCCTTATGGTGCAGTTAATCACCTCACCAATACAGACCACATTAACACACACACACACACACACACACAGATGCACAGCTTCTCCAAGGCTGAATTCGGCTCAGGCTCCAACTATCAGAAACAGTACTCAAAACATTCTGATAACATTCTCTATCTGTTGAGAAGTGCTGACAATATTCATCCTTACTCTATGGAAAACTACAGAAAAGTAAAGAAAGGATTTAACTAATAGAAATCCCTAACTTGATTATAAATCACTCTTTACAAATCATTCAAATAAGAAAAAGGAAAAGAACTTATGAAAATAAGACAAAGAAAAAAATATATGTAAAATAAGAAACATAAAAGAATACATATACAAGCAGCAATGGATTTCTGAATCGTCCCTACAGTCTACTCTGCTCTGATTGGTCAGATGGTTCAGTCTGTTGTGATCGGTCTACTCTGCTCTGATTGGTCAGATGGCTCAGTCTGTTGTGATCGGTTTACTCTGCTCTGATTGGTCAGATGGTTCAGTCTGTTGTGATCGGTTTACTCTGCTCTGATTGGTCAGATGGCTCAGTCTGTTGTGATCGGTTTACTCTGCTCTGATTGGTCAGATGGCTCAATCTGTTGTGATCGGTTTACTCTGCTCTGATTGGTCAGATGGCTCAGTCTGTTGTGATCGGTTTACTCTGCTCTGATTGGTCAGATGGTTCAGTCTGTTGTGATCGGTCTACTCTGCTCTGATTGGTCAGATGGTTCAGTCTGTTGTGATCGGTTTACTCTGCTCTGATTGGTCAGATGGCTCAGTCTGTTGTGATTGGTCTACTCTGCTCTGATTGGTCAGATGGCTCAGTATGTTGTGATCGGTTTACTCTGCTCTGATTGGTCAGATGGCTCAGTCTGTTGTGATCGGTTTACTCTGCTCTGATTGGTCAGATGGCTCAGTCTGTTGTGATTGGTTTACTCTGCTCTGATTGGTCAGATGGCTCAGTCTGTTGTGATTGGTTTACTCTGCTCTGATTGGTCAGATGGCTCAGTCTGTTGTGATTGGTTTACTCTGCTCTGATTGGTCAGATGGCTCAGTCTGTTGTGATTGGTTTACTCTGCTCTGATTGGTCAGATGGTTCAGTCTGTTGTGATCGGTTTACTCTGCTCTGATTGGTCAGATGGTTCAGTCTGTTGTGATCGGTTTACTCTGCTCTGATTGGTCAGATGGTTCAGTCTGTTGTGATCGGTTTACTCTGCTCTGATTGGTCAGATGGTTCAGTCTGTTATGATTGGTTTACTCTGCTCTGATGGTTCAGTCTGTTGTGATTGGTTTACTCTGCTCTGATTGGTCAGATGGCTCAGTGTGTGATTGATTTACTCTGCTCTGATTGGTCAGATGGTTCAGTCTGTTGTGATTGGTTTACTCTGCTCTGATTGGTCAGAATGGCCCAGTCTGTTGTGATTGGTTTACTCTGCTCTGATTGGTCAGATGGCTCAGTCTGTTGTGATTGGTTTACTCTGCTCTGATTGGTCAGAATGGCCCAGTCTGTTGTGACTGGTCTGTGGTTGGAAGTGCATGCAAAGTGAATTTGCTTTGGCAGTGCTGAAAACAGTATATTCTCGACATGTCAACAACATGTACCCACCTGTTCCAGTCTCAGCTACAACTACAGTGTTTGAGAGTCAAAGTATACATTGTTTGCAGGCAGCCAATGAAGACCATATACTGACATTATGCAAACTTTTTATAAACCTACATGGTTTGTGCAGGAAGTAAGTCTGAAATTAATGACAACTCGTTTCGGAACTCCATTTACCATGCACTTTGATCATTAAAACTCACAAACTGCTATATCATATGAAATTAAATGGCACAATAGGGGAACTTTAAAGATTCCCTGATAATTAATTAATCTTTTAGATTATCACTATCACTATTACCATCACTAATACTTTTTCTCATACTTTTAGTTGGAGATCTGAACTGGACGACAGTTTTTATGCAAACTTTATACTGAAAACCATCTATGAAAAATAATGGAGGATCTGAACTATAGTCTATAAAACATATGTATCACTCCTCAGTGTATTCTTTCTCTTGACATTTTACCTCTCAGTACAAATTGATAATCGCTCAGACGGAATAACTGCTAGTCTGGTATTTTTGTGGAAATCTATGATTTTCCCTTCATTGTTATGTTGATAAATGAAATCCACCTGTAAAATCTGGCTGTGGGTTAAAACTGAGTGCCAATCTGAATACGTCAACCGATATTATATGCGGCAGGCTGTAAGTTTATAAAAATACATGCATCACTTCAGTTCTGCAGTTGCTTTGAAGCTGAAGGATAACATTGGGAAAAAATGTTTGATAATAAATCAAATACTTTCTAATTATCCAGACACTATAAATTTAAAATGAAATTCAATATATCTGACAGTAAAGGTGTTGACGTTCGTTATTTATTTTGCTCCTGATTGCAATTTCCACAAAATGTTTTGTTTACTCACTTTTTTTCCCCTGGATTGTTAAATTCCCCTTCAACATATATATTCTTTAATTGTATATATATATATATATATATATATATATATATATATAAATAAATACAGCGAGAGAGAGAGAGAGAGAGAGAGAGAGAGAGGGAGAGAGAGGGAGAGAGAGAGGGAGAGAGAGAGGGAGGGTGAAAAAACACAGTCTACTTGAAACTTCATCACTGCTAATAGGAATCAATGAATCATGCTCATTGAAATCATGCCACAATCTCTGTTTTCTCTGTCATTTTTCTCCTAAGAGATGTGAAAGGCAGGTGCATTTATTCATATTATTTCTATATTTTATATTATTTTATTATTTTATTTATTATTTATTATTTAATATTAATAATTTATATGTTTTATTATATTATTTAGATTTTATTTATATTATTTTTTAATTTATGTTTTTCAATGACTGTTCACACTGAAGATGTGTATAATGATATAGATATAGTTCAAAAAAAAAATCAGAATGTAAATGAACAGCATTTAGCATTGGTCCACACCACAACTATAATGATGACATCACAGAGAAACAATATCATTGGAATTGCTTTAAAACAATTTTTCCTGTTGATAAACGGTAAAAACACTGAGAGCCAATCAGAGACGCAGATGACAAACTGCTGCACGCACTTAGACAACGTGTCAGGACCCACTCATTGCTGTAATTATACCTTAGATCTGATATTGTTGCACGGAATTAATGTTGATACTGTTCAAATTCTGACATCTCATCTAACTCCCTGTTACAAATATAGTAGAACTATCACTTCTAACACAAAAGATAGCTTTATAAATAATCTTCCTGATCAGTTTCATCTACTCAGCATCCCTGATAGTCTAGAAGAACTTGATGTTCCAACAAAACTATTAACACTCTCTTTTCCAGCACTTTAGACACAGTTGCTCCTTTAAGTTTAAAGAAGATTAAAGAAAATAGTCCAACACTGTGGCACAATGAGCACGCTCGGGCCCTCAAGAGAGCAGACAGAAAAATGGAGCACGTTCACTGCTCAGTGTTCAACGTTCACGTTCACACGATATCATTCACTGGTGTGGACACTAATGTAGTTATCGATATCTTTGTAGCTATCATTCTTAGTGTGAATGGGTCTTTACACAGAATAGTTATTTTGTTGTTTATAAATCAAACAAGAAATTGCTATATTATTTCAAACCTGTCACAGTCAGTTTAGAATTGATATACTAATAATTTGAATTCACAACTGAGTCTCTTAGTCTCATTCTTTTTGCATTGCAATTAATGCAATTTAGTCAGTATTTTTGTACAGTAATACCTTGAGATATGAGCATAATCCATTCCAGGACCGAGCTTGTAACTCGAATTGCTCGTATCTCAAATCATATTTTCCCATAAGAAATAACAGAAAAAAATGAATCCCTCTAAAAAACTCCCTTATATGTGCTAATAACAATGGAAAAACATGTTTTTAATTGCTATAGAGACATTCACACACAAAAAAAAATGATAGTATATAAGGATTCCTGTGATACAAAATAAAATGTCGTTTTAATTATGAGTTCTTCCCTTCGAGACAGACGATACAGTAACGGCTTAATGTCGTAATGTCGGCTTGTGCGGAGGAGGAGGAGGAGGAGGAGGGATAACGTAGATTACGCAAATTACGTAGATAACGTAAACAAAATATGGAAGTGTAGTGTTTCTTCCCGTGTAGTGTATTGGATAGACTACACCAGGGGTCGGCATGCGGCTCTTTCATCCCCTGCACGTAACTTGTAGCAGCGGTCCCGCTATCCGCGCTCGGTCTCGGTCGCGCTTTCAACATTTAAGGTTGCCGACCCCTGGACTACACGCACAATAATGTTTGCCTCAGAACCTCATATTTAATTATTGAACACACATAACTCCTGCTGATCCCAGCTTAATACTGGTGAATCACTCGTCGCCCCTGGTAACCACAGCTGTAAAACTAAGGTGGCCCTCTAGTGGAGATCATATGCAAATACCCCATAAATGAGGCGGCTTGGGCTGCTCCGAGTGCTCGAAGACTGAGCATAGGCTTCTGTAAGCTGCTCGTATCTCAAATCTTTACTCATATCTCAAAGCAAAACTTTGATCAAAGGCTTGATCAAATCTCGGAATAGTCGTCGGGGTGCCAAAAACAATAGACTTTCTGCAACAAAACTGATCAATATGATTTTTCTCATAAACACTGCCATTGCTAGTGTAAATAATGAAGTACAGCTAAAGACTAGAAGTATCAAAGAATAGAAGTTCCAAAGATTCAATATCGTGTTACGTCGCACGTTTGAGCTTCAGCAAGAACCTGTCAAGCTCATTCTGATGTTTCACAAGCAAGCTTATGTTCATATTCGCTGATCGATATTTATATATGAATAATAACCTAAAAATAAATATAAAGGGATCAAGTCTCTTCAGAAAATGTGGATAAAACGACTCAGTTCATGATTAGTTTTATGATCTCTTTATGAACTTTTTAAAGCGTCAAAGTGGTAGTTGTGTGGATCCCCAATGGACGGTCAGAAATCTTTCATATTTCTTTATAATATTTAATTTGTGCTTCGAAGACAGGTTTTGGAACAGGATGAGGGTGAGTAATTCTTTCAGTTTTGGTTGAACTAACTATAAGACTATGACTACTGTATTGACTATTAAACGTTACCATCACAGCCGTGTCTCAGTAACAAGAGAATGGCACAAGGCGAGAAAGAGAGCGAGAAGTCGTTGAAAAACAAAGTGAGTGGGACAGATTTTTTATTCTGGCACCGGGGGCTCAGCGTGGTGTCATTATTTCCATAAGTCCACGCTGGCCTGTTCTGCAGAGAGCTGCTGGCCCGGCCTGTGCGTTGGATCAGAGCTCAGGGCTGTGGATTAGTCCAGATTCAGGATACAGAGCTTCAGCTGGGTCAGAGGTGGAACCTTATCCCTCCTTCTGGCTTAACCCTATTCATTTCTTATTTATTTGTGTCCTGCACTTTGCTAAACAACAAATTTGACAGGTTGTATTTTCATGAGTCCATGTAGATCAGGCATTTTAAGATTTTAAGCAGCCAAAAAAATGGGGGTCTTCCTTAAAATGGAATAAACATAAATCTTGTGCTTCCTTCCTATTCCCGTTTGTGCTTCCTCTGTGGCTTTGTTGTCAGACTGTTTCATGTTAAATTACATCCGTGAGCTGTACTGATGCTTTTTGCCCAGACAGGTTGAAACCTCCGGGAGGAATTTATAACCAGAATGTCCACAAAGTTGCACTGGTCCATAAAATTTGAATAACTTGAAATCTCATGAAAACATGTATCTCATGATAAACTAAATAAAATACACTTTTCACACAGAAAATGAGGCATAAAGCCTGGAATTCCATGAAGTATCTATCTATCTATCTATCTATATATATATCCATCCATCCATCCATCCATCCATCCGTCTATCCTTCTATTCATCCATCCATCCATTCTTCCATTGCAAAACATTTATTGTAATATCCTAAAATATTTCCAGTTGTGTTGCTTAAAAAGAATAACTTTTTATTTTTCCTTTATGAGGCAGATTTAGAATTTGTATGACAATCATGCTATTTTCTTAAATGTGAAAACATTGCACTATTCCCATTATCTCTCATTATCATCAGTACTTTGTTCCTCGCTGGAGAGCATCCAGTTATTTTCCTAAACTTATTCAGGCCAGGTTTCGATTGGATTAGCAGTTCCTGTTTGTTTATACAGGATCTTTTTTCAGCACAGGTGGAAATTCAACTCTATCCCTCTCTTTCTGTTTTATTAATTTCTCAAATCTGAAGGGGTTTGGAAATGCCTCTCGTCTTCATTTCACGGTCGGTTTTAATATTTTAGCATATTTTAGCTTTGGATTAGACTTACTATATGCACAAAGACTAGTCTTTTGAGCTATTTGCCCAAATTCATGAGATTATTTTTTTTATGTTTAAGGGAAAACCTGAATGCTCCATTGCATTCTTTTTCGGTACATGTATTTTTTTTCTAGCTGTGGGATTTGTGGACGCTGCTCTGACAGCCGTATGCTTTCTGCATCATGAATCTCATTCTCTTTCTGGTCCATAAGTAGCAAAGTTCATTTTATCTGTCCATAATACTTTACTGCCAAAATGACTTAATCACTATGTTTTTCTGAAGCGGTTAAGGATATTTCCATGTGTTTGAGCAATTAATGTATTTTCATAGATTATTTTATTATTATTCCAGGGCAAACTTTGGAAAAAAATCCCTGACGCATACAGACCAGAATGTCAAAGGGATTTTTCTGACTTAGACCTGTAAATAACCACCCAGAATATCTTAGCAACTATTTACTCCCTGCCATAAAGTTTTGCATGGTTAAGCACCACTTATAGCACACATTCTTCAGCTAATTTTTAGATTTATGCAAATAGCAAACTTTCAATTTCTATGTTATTGAGAGAATTTACGACAATTCCTAATTTATTCTATGGCCTTTAGCTTTTTACAAAATCACTCCAATTAGTTTGGACGTCTGATGTTTATCATGCCTCACAGTTCTCACAAAAACAGGAGATGCATGTTATTGTTTCTGGGAACATGCAGTAGTTTTTTTGCGTCGCACTGTTGCACATGGTTTGGCGTTGTCATGCTGATGAATGCGTTTATACTAATACAGGAAGAGACGAAGCCAAGCTGTTATTTGTTTCAAATGCTGAATTACGTAATGCTCTCATGACTCCAGGGAATTGCATTGGCCAGATAATTTCTGCACACTTTCAGAACATGCCGTTTATGTAATGAAAGCTCAAAAGTTCAATGAGGAACATTCACGTTCTCACAAGGGCCCATGAAATAGGATCCAGAACATCTATTTTCGCTTCTCCTTTGAAAACAGTACTGTCGCATTAAGTAATGTCACATGAGTTCTGCGCACAATAAAGTCAAGTTATCACGGCTTTTGGGAAAAAGAGCACTTCTATCAAAAACACCCACAAGGCACATATGGAACTGTTTGTAATTGTGTAACTTTTGAACATCTGATGGGAATTGCTTTACTACAGTTATCTTTTTTTTCAGATCAGTTACATTCTTAAAGCGATACTTTATTTTATTATTACATTTTATTTTAAATAATGAGTCAATGGTGTCAAATGTGTTATTTGCACATTGTATCTTCTTTCCACAGAAGAAAGAAACTCATTCAGGTTTAGATTTGAAGTTGAGTAAATAATGACAGAACCTTGATTTTTGGGTAAAATATCCTTAATAACTATAAACACAGTGGAGTTAGTTAGTATACATTAGTTATACAGTGGAGTTCACTTATCTCGAGTCACGGTTAACTCGCCAATCCTATTATGTCGACGTTTTTGAAGTGGAACCGCCAAACTCCCTATTTGTCTTAGCATTTTCTTGTGGGTTATGTCGATTCTTTTATGTCACCGAAATCTAATATCTTGAGAAAAAAAGAATGACAAATTCGCCACTTCACATTGTTATCTCGTGACTCGGGCGTACCTAGTTCACTACGCATGCACTGAGTTTGCCTTTCACATGGATGGCGGTCCGCTCACGGTCCACTCCCTGTCGTTGATCTCGTCTGAGGGATAATATGCTGTGGCTATTCTGTTTTTTTTTTCTTCTAAAAATGTCTGGAGGTGTTAAGAGAAAACTGTACAATCAATCAATAGAGTAAAAAAGTATGAAATTGTACTGCAGCAAACATATACAGTACAGTGAATGTACATTTTTTTAGATGAATGCCAATCACTTCATCAAACAAATCGCGGCAACACTGTTGTGTAAAAAGACACCAAAAACACGAACATGTACATTCTCATTTAATAACTCACATCATGTACATCAGAGGTTTTCAAAGTCTGAGACAGTGGGCCTCCCTTTTGACACAACTCACCCAATGCCGCCTCCCCTCCAAAAAAAACGCGGCGCGATCGTTGACGGAGGGGTGGACAAGATGCGCGAGCGTTGACGGGGGTGGACGCGATGCGCGATCGTTGACGGGGGTGGGGTGGACGCGATGCGCGATCGTTGACATGCACAAGATGCGCGATCGTTGACTGGGGTGGACGCGATGCGCGATCATTGACGGGGGGTTAAACGACGCGCTTGCAGCCGCGACAAAATGACGTCCCAGGGAAATGTAAAATGAAGGAGGTTTAATACAAGTTCGGCGAGTTATTATCAAACTATAATTTTTTTTTACAACTCTCCGCGCCTCCCCTGGCATGCTATGGCGCCCCCCAGGGGAGGCGCGCCCCACACTTTGAAAACCCCTGATGTACATCAATCAATTTTCATTTGTCTTTCTTGCGAGGGTTGTTGTCTTTGGCGCTCTGACGGCTGACAGCTGGTCCGCCGCGCTTACCTTATCACTCTGACAGCTGCCGCTGATAGGCGGCAGCTGATGTGATTGGCTGTGCTGCCATGAGGGCGGGCTCTTCTCATCTCATCCGACATGCTTCTTAAAGGGACGAGCCGCTACTACGAGACTGTTTTTTCTTTTTCTTCTGATTCTGACTTCTTTTTTTTTTGTATGAATTGCAAACAACATTTGAAATTCGAAATGTGATCTTATACAAAAAAGTAATCGGTAATATATGCTATATGGGTTATCTCGGCCATCGGTTATCTCAATGCTTTTTTTCAACCACCGAGGCCGTCGACATAACCGAATTCCACTGTATAATGATAACTAAATCAGCATCCACACAAACTGACGATAACATGCTGGTTATTGTAAGCCTGCATGCATTTATTTTGTCTAAGAATGCACACACTTTTAAACTCGGGCGCATTCAGCTGATTCTAATCCATTTTTTCACACAATGAAAAAACAGAGAGGACACAGACAACGCACTGACAGACACCATGGAGCAGGCCCTGTTTACACCTGGTACTAAGATGCAATGCTAAATACAGGTCCAAACGGGGTCTAAACCATTTAGAACTTTTCCACTTTCGACCACTTCCAGAGTTGAAAATACATTTGACTGGACTGCCATCATAGCGTAAACATTCATGTGGTCAAATGCATTCGAAGAGCCACAAAACACCCTCTCCTTCTACTGACCTAATGCAAAAACATTATGGGAAGCAATCTTGCAAGACGAGATTTAAACTTTTTCGGCTAGAGACTTTTAGTTTAGTTTGGCTTGATGAAAAACGTACCTAGCATAATGTCTCTCAGAGTAGAAACGAAACCTGCTGCTCTCCGTATGCTTTCCCATTGCCTCAGGTTGCATTCATGTGTAAATTGCATGAGCTTATTTCATACATAAGAACGAAAGATTAGAAAAAGCCCAAACATTTACTCTGCCCATACATCCTCCTTTAAAAAAAATCAGGACTGAAGTGGATGAAAGTGGACAAAAGAGACTGATTAAATCACCAGGTGTAAACGGGAATGTGTCTTCCTTCGTCTACTTGTGATCTGAACGAACGAAATGCATCTTCATAGCAGATGTAAACTGTGCCAAAGTCTTAGCTTTTAAATTCTGTCAATTTAATTACAAAATTCAAACAAGCAGCACGTAAAACAATCTGTCTATCTCTTTATTATTAGTTATAGCACCAAATGAATATGAATCAGAAAGTATACTGAAATATACAGTACAGCTTATTGAAATGTTTTATATCTCATGTAACTCTCATTCCCCATCCTTAATTCTCACTCTAAGCTAAACTCAAAGCTCTAGAGATCTAGATGTGGAAGCGTGATTGAGGATGAAATACTGCACACACTCAAGAAGGATAACTGATATCAATGAAGCAAAAAGCCACTATGATCCTTACAAACGGATCATCTAATGTTGAAGCGTGTTTTTCCTTTTACTCCCATGCATACTTTTTCGCCAGGTCAGATTATGATGAAATATTTCATTTTTCCCTATTACAGCCTGCTAAAGATGTTATACTTTACAACACAATGTCTGCAACCACAGCTTCAGCTTCAGCTTGAGTGTTGGTGTCGCTTCCATCTCTCGTCTCGTTCTGTCAGGTCCAGATGTTGAGCAGATCTTTACAGGGAGGGGCAGGAATGCTGTGAAATCAAACACTTCTCTGCTGGCGTTGATCCCAGATCTGGAAGTGATGCGGCAAGAGTTATGCTGATAACTATCGTCCCCTCAGTTACAGTGAATTCTGGACAAGGGAGATCCTCAGAACTGGAACAGAGTAAATATGAGCTCCTTAGCTATAAAAAGAATCAATTTGTGGTTTAAAGAAATCTACAAAGAGGACATATTTTTAATCGGAGCTTTCAATAATGGTGTTTGCTAAATCAAGTGATCAGTCTTGCAGTTTTTCCCAATTACTTTGGCTCAATTTGTTTTCTCTCAAAACAATAAATTCCAAACTCTGAACAATTTGTTTCTTGTTCACATCCGATTTGAATCTCTTGTTGATTTAAGAAAATTGCATGTGTTTTGGTAAAAGAATAAGTACAGTTGTCTACAATTTGCACCATAACTAAATGCACATAGCTTGCTTATCAAAACCAATGAGTTGATTCTCAGTTTATTTGTCAAACTCTTCATAACTGATGAGCCATCACAACATACAGTAATACCTCGGTTTACGAGTGACTTAGTATACGAGCAAATCGGTGTACGAGCATGGAAAGTCAAATCGGTGTACGAGCATTGCATCGGTGACGGAACTAGATTGTTCACGGGGGGGGGGGGTGCGCGGTACTAGATTGTTGATGGGGGGGGCGCGAAGAATCATAAGCCATAAGCCACTTCAGGAAGTGTTTGGCAAGGCAGCTTGAGCGCGGGCCATTAACAGAATGATCTCGTGGGCCGAACATAATTACACGCGGGCCGGTTGTGGCCGTGAGTTTGACACCTATGCTCTAAGCCAGTGGTTCTTAACCTGGGTTCGATCGAACCACAGGGGTTCGGTGAGTCAGTCTTAGGGGTTCGGTGGAACAGTGGTCCCTAAACCCCGGTCTGCGGATCGTATCGCGGATCAAATGGTATCGGTCCACCCAAGGAAATGCAATTATGTCCATTTTATTGTTAGGAGTAACAATACTCCACCCCCCTCAACAGTCGAGCATCGCGGAGGTTCGGGGTTCGGTGAATGCGCATATGAAACTGGTGGGGTTCAGTACCTCCAACAAGGTTAAGAACCACTGCTCTAAGCAGTAACTGTCACAGTTCATGAATTCATTGTCTCCTTGTTCTGCCTGTGTGTGTGTGTGTGTGTGTGTGTGTTTGTGTGTGTGTGTGTGTGTGTGTGTGTGTGTGTGTGTGTGTGTGTGTGTGTGTGTGTGTGTGTGTGTGTGTGTGTGTGTGTGTGTGTGTGTGTGTGTGTGTGTGTGTGTGTGTGTGTGTGTGTGTGTGTGTGTGTGTGTGCGAGTGGAGGCGTGGTCACTGATCACTGCTTGATCTCACACACCTGATTCTCATCTGCCTATTTAGTTCACTTCTCTCCACTCCTGTGTTGTCGAGTCGTTGTCTCTGTTATGTCCGCGCTGTCGTTGGCTCTCCTGTGTTTCCGTCTCCCAGGTTCCACGACCTTCACTCTGGATTATCACTTTTTCTGCACTATTATAATAAATTCTCTCATTTGCACTTGAATCCAGGTTTTTTGTTTTCCCTTGCTGACAGTAACACCCCTCTCCTCCCTCCTCTCGTCTCCATCACGCCAGCAGCGACACTCCTCAAAGCTGAAGTGCGTTACAGTAAATTGTCAAGTATTTTTGAGTTTAATTGTCAATTATTAATTATTATTTATATGAGATCTTAATGGTTATAATTGTAACTGTAATTAATAGGGTAACACCCAAAAAATATTTAAAATGGGCATTTATGGTCGTATGGAACGAATCAATTGATTTTTAGTGCATTCTTATGGGGAAAATTTTTGAGTGTACGAGAATTTTGGGTTACGAGCTCGCACTTGGAACAAATTAAACTCGTAAACCAAGGTATTACTGTATATTCCATGAATATCTGACATTTAATGTTTGTAATGTCAAATTAATGTTAAATTGTCAAATAGCCTCTAAATAGGAATCACAATCTCACTAATCAAGTTTGGAAGCATATGCATGGAGTTTGCCCAAAACAATGACGATTATTCTTGAGCATGGAGAAACATCACAACCCTAACCAGTAGAACTACATTTACTTTCATACAATACATTTTTGAAGAAATGTGTTACATATTAACTAAACACTCGCAGTTCCTTGTCATGGAAGAGCATTATGAAGAACAAATAAACAATGTGAGGTGGACATAATAGAGTCTGAAAAAAGTAGCTTACGTTCCTTAATACAATTCATTTTAATTTTGTGTGCTACAGTATTGACTTTTCCTGGTATATTTTTACCTACTGTTGAAATCTGTATCTAAAAATCTCAGTGATGCACAAGAGCATTAATCTATAGACAGAACTGACATTCTTCAATCAACACTTAATCTTAGGGAATTTCTTTCAGCTTCTAGTTGTCTTGTTCTAGTTAGTTATTGCCTTTTGTGCATCCCAGTTTTGTACTTTTTGAAGTTTTGAAGCTCACTTCTGCTAAAGATTTTTCTCTAGTGTTCAGTTCTAGTTCCCTGCAAGATTGTTATTTTGCTTTATCTTCTGCTTGCTTATATTCTAGTTCTGTTTCTTGTTTTCTTTAGTCATTATAGTTACTTTTATCCTGTTGCACCTTGCTTTATAATCTCCTCTCTTGTCTTGCTTTGTTGTCTGTCTTGTTCATTGTGAGTTTTGTGTGTTCCTGCTCTGCACACTGAGATTTCCTGGCAGCAAGACTGGTCCAGCTGTCTAACAACCCCGCTTTGAGCTTCAACCTGGCAGCAAGACTGGGTCCACGTCTGAGATCTACAAGAGGTTTTGAGTTCTGTGTGCTCCTGCTTAATCAGCTTGTTGTTACCCAGGTTTGGACTTGTCATCCTTCCTGTCTGTCATTGTCTCCCTACTGGTTGAACTGTTTTATGGCTCACTCACTTTGTTGTGCCTTGCCTTCAGTCTTATCAATAAAACCATCAGTATTCATTCTGCGTCTCGGTCCTCTCTTGCAGAACAATAACAGTTCTTGTGTGTGATGCAATCCTGAATGGGCAAGAGCCTTTAAACTTTTAATTCAAAAGTTTGGTGTCTGTATAGGTGTCTTTTGATTACTGTAATTAAATGCTTCCTTAAAAGTGTTTTTGATTTATTTAAATGACCCCAAACATTTGAATGGGACAGTAAAATCCTCAGTGTTTCTATGAGTCCACAAGCAGAGAGTTAAAGTAACTCTAAATCAGTGTTAAAGTTAATGAGAAAATTGAGCATTAATGATGAACGCCTGCTGTTAACAAGCAGAAGCACTGAAGGAAAGAGAAACACAAGAACTACAACTGACTTCAGTCACAGCCTTAGATGAAATCAACTAAAGATAAAAGAAGACATTAGATCTCTCCAGATCTCAGTAGAGGGAGATTAAACAACTCCACAAACAGCTTTAGCAGCTTCACACATTACTAACCAGTGGCACTTTGTTTCCGTCAAACGTCTAAACACGTTCATATTGAGAATTAACAGAGGTTTAGATGTTGATGATTTATTACAAATTAATTCTGGCTGAAGTCACTAATTTACTACTAAGTGGCTACATTACTCTTTTCTCTTGCTACTGTAATTGCTTTTTGTGAACAATAAGCAAAAACATGAACGGATAATGTTTGATGATAAAGATCTTAAGTTTTAGTCTGGTTTACTGATCTCATTCAGAGTCTTCTAGTTACATAGGTTATGTATTAGGAACAGCACATCATTGATTATTGCAGCCCTGTGACAGAACACTGATATTCAACACTGGTGTGATGATAACTTGAAAAGTATTAACAAGGTATGATCAAAATATGAACAACTATTCATTTCTTTAATTTACACTATCTGAAAACACACAGATATCAATGATCAACATATGAATCTCAACTGGTGATATTCTTCATACCATACCTAACAGAGTTGGCTCCCTGCATGCATTACAACACGAATCATGTCACCATTGCTGAGATTTATATGCTGATTCTTGACTCTGTCTACCCCGACCCCTTTCATTTATTCGTAGTTAATAAAAAAAGGGATATTAAAAATGTCTGATCTATAGCAAAACAATTGAAAGTATATTAAGTAACCACTTATAACCAGTGATAATAACAAAACAAAATTACATCGTCTTTGTGTATGGCTTCTTTCCAACATATTATATATTGAGATTTGCAGTTGGTGGAGACGAATATGAACCAGGGATGTCATAACTAATTAAAAAGTAAAACCACAAACATATTTTTTTACACTTGATATCAAATTTAACGTAATATATAAATATTAAAATATGAGACATATAAGAAACATTTCTCATTTTATTTCAAGTAAAATGAATAAAAACTAAATAGACATTAAAAGAAATCTAGATGAAAAACAACAAAATTACGTAAGTTTACTCTAGTTTTTTTTACTTTTTTACTCCCGATTAGAGCGGTGATGTCATTTATCTGTGCTGTTTGCCTCTGTTGAGGGGGTGGGAACAGGTTGAGGGAAGGATTTTGGATCGTGTTATATTGCTATAAACCAGCAGACGCAGTTATGTTCCTTCACATGAACCTCAATAACAGGGATTACTTCACGCAAGCAACTCCACTGACCACTGGAACAAACTCCCAGCACAGGAACGGAGGTATTTACCCTGGACTACAACACACAACATGAGCTTTATCTATTCCACTGAGATCTTGTTTGGAGCGTTTTTATACTTTACAGATGCTCTGGATTTTCTGCATCTGCTCAGTATTTACCCTGCATGCTCTCACAATGTGTCTGTCAACAAGTCAACAATCTGTTTACCAGACAGTCAATGAATGAACTCATTCCAACAGTGAAGTGCTCTCAAATGTGTGATGCATATGCTGAAAGTCATGAGCTCTTATAAAAGCCTGAGATATTTTCAGATGCTGTAGCTTTGCACTGTCCTGAATGACATCTCTGTTGTTTCTCTGAGAGGATGAGGATGAAGAGCGCTCTGAACCTGCTGTCGCTGCTGTGTCTGTGTGCTGCCCAGAAGAAATGGACCCAGGACACGTCTGAGTGGGATCACCGAGGTGAAACCTCTTCAACTTTTTTCTCATTTTATCAGTGGGCACAGATAATTTGACTCTTAATTTGATAATTTGACCAGTAGTGTTCAAAATAGATTGTTTAAACATTGTTCTTTCAATGGGAAAAAAATTTATTTATCTATTTTTTTGTCTCTGGGGTAGAACCCTTAAAAGGACAAGGAACCAATGTACCATATTTACCTGAAATTCAAGTTCCTCAAGGTTACATTAGATTATATTTTCTATTTATATTTAATTAATGTGAGGGTCATAAACTTTACATGCATGCTTTGGATATATGACCGTTTAAAACCCTGATTTGTGTATTTTTAAAACAATAAATAAACACATTAATGAAATTCTAAGTTACTGATTTGAAATGTCAGAATGAATCAGGGTTATCATAGTCAACCAAAACTAAAAGCATAAATAAACTTTTGTTTATTGAAATAAAATAATCAAGCAATAATAATAGAAAATAAGAATATTTAATAATTTATAATAATATATATTGTTTAATATATTTTCTATTTCAGCTAGTTTTCTATTTCCTACCAAGGCAATTTTTTATTTCTCTTTGTCATTTAGTTTCACTTGTTGTAATTAAAAAAAAGTATTCAAACAATTAATAAAAACAAATAGTATATCAAGGATATTAAAATAAATGGATGAGTTTCGGACTGTGTCTAAATCAATCTGTTATTCAGCTTGTTAGTTTTGTTGGTTTATACTAGATGAACTTCTCAAATTTTGGATGGATGCATGGAGAGTGGATGGATGGGAGGAAGCAAGGGTGGATGGATGGATGCTTGGAGGGATGGGAGGACCTTGAATTTCTCAAACATTAAAGACAAATGTGTGTTTGATCATGTTTTTCTTTTTTTACATTAACTTTGGCAATTGAATAATAAGGCTCCTTTATTTACTTTAAGACAAACAACATGACTTAGTTAATCCAATATTATTATATATAAAGGAACTAACTAGATCATTAACACCAGGAACATGATTAGAACAGAGAAACCGAATAAAAAAAAACAAACTCAAAACCTGACGTATATATTATAATATTTATGAAAAGTGCCTATTGATGCTTTGTAAGCAATATAAATATTGTTCAGGAGGGGCCCTTGAGAAAATAAAACCAATAATCATAATAATCACACTTTTTATATTTAATTTTTCTGAATGTGGCTCTGGTTGTTCTGCTGATCAAAGTTTAATTTTGCTGGGAGCCTATACATGAAACTGAGCTAAAAGATGGAGGTAATAAATTCAAAATTTCAAAGTAAGAACAATCTCAAGGACGTGCATGAAGGTTTCAAGCCTCCTTCAGCTCAAATGATGAATTGCTGCGACAGTTAAGCATGTTTTTTCTTGTAACCAGAAGCTCAATGTGAAGTTGTGTTCACTTTTTCACAGACAAACCGAATGGCAAAAGCTGTTCAAACCTGACACAGGTTCTGGACAACTGGAAATACGCCATCATGTACCAGGTGAAAGACATGCTGGTCAACGATCATGCGTCCATCTTACCCGAATATGTCAGGTAGGATGTGAAATCTGTTGTAACTTTTGTAGATGTTTGGTTTCATTAAATGAGGTCTTATTTCTGACTTCTCTAGTCCATCCAAAAGCTGATCTGTCCATGGCACACGTATAGCCTGAGACCATCTGGCCATTTTCTCTGTGACATTTTACTTTCTATTTCTATTTTTCCCCACAGCAACTGGAAACAATTAGAATCACATGGCAATAAAGGAAATGATTATTGATCCAAAAAATGCTTTGACTGAAATGAACCACCTAATCTGCACAATATGCCGCCTTCTCTAGGTGCAGGACCTTTGATCCTAAGCCTAAAATCTGCTCTGCAGCTTCATGCACCATTAGTCATGTATGAAAGACTTTGTGTGCTTGATTGCTACGTCATTTCTAACTATGACTGCTACAAATCAGAGCTTACTTTAAGAAACTGACTCCTGAGTAAATAAAATATGTCACTGGGGTTTAATCCAGGGAATATCATCTAATAATATATCGCTTAAATTAAAACAATCCACACAGTGCACATTACTACTACGGGTCGTTGACTTTTTCGTTTAGACTGGATGGATGGATGGATGTAAGGAAGAATGGTTGGATGGATGATGAATGCATGATAGAAGAATGGATGGATGAATGCATGGAGGGGTGGATGAACCATGGAATGAATTGAAGGAAGGGTGGATGGATGGATGGATGGATGGATGGAGGGGTGTATGGAAGTTTATGATGGGTTTAAGAAAGAATGGTTGGATGGAAGGGTGGATGGATGCATGGAGGGATGGATGGATGGTTGGATGGAAGGATGGAAGGATGGCTGAATGGCTGGAAGGAAGGAAGGAAGGAAGGAAGGAAGGTTGTATGGATGGATGGAAGGAAGGGTGGATGTATGGAGGGATGGATGGATGGATGGATGGAAGGAAGAAAGGGTGGGTGGGTAAATGGATTCATGGAGGGGTGAATTGATGGTAGGGTGGGTGGAAGGAAGAATGGATGGTTGGATGGAAGGATGGCAGGATGGATGAATGGATGGATGGATGGAAGGAAGGAAGGAAGGAAGGAAGGAAGGAAGGGTGTATGGATGGATGCATAGAGAGATGGATGGATGGGCGGAAGCAAGGGTGGATGGATGGATGGATGGATGGGAGGAAGCAAGGGTGGATGGATGGATGCATGCATGGAGAGATGAATGGATGGGAGGAAGCAAGGGTGGGTGGATGGATGGGAGGAAGCAAGGGTGGATGGATAGATGCATGGAGCAAGAGTGGATGGATGAGAGGAAGCAAGGGTGGATGCATGCATGGAGAGATGGATGGATGGATGGATGGATGGGAGGAAGCAAGGGTGGATGCATGCATGGAGAGATGGATGGATGGATGGATGGATGGGAGGAAGCAAGGGTGGATGGATGGATGCATAGAGAGATGCAAACCACATAGTTTAAGAAAATATTTCTATGGAACAAATGATGTGCTTAACTTTTAATATTTGGTTTAGGGGTTTAGAACAAAATTGTGCAATGCCTGTTTTGTTCGTGTATATATTTTGTTGATTGTATTGTCTGCACAGGATCCAGCCGCTCTCGGATGCAGTGGGAGATCTATATAAGCAGTTTGACGCTCTGAAGGAGAACCTGGTGAAGCTCAGCAGCAAGTTTGACAAAGTGGAAAGCTTTGTGGACGAGATCCAAGCAGGAAAATTTCCAAAGCCAAAACTCTGGACGTCCTCGAGAATCTCTGTCAGGAAAATCCCACATCAGATCCCAGTGAAAAGCTCTGTAAAGGTCCCAGGTAAAGCCCTGTGGGCTCAGAGGAGAGCCAGGAGAGGTCCTAGGACTTAGCAGGAGAGGCCAGAGGATCTGTTTACTGCATCTGGACACACAATCATCATACTTTTCTAATTGTAGCCTGTTTACTCTAGAGATGAGCCTGTCAGGACTCATACAGGACACATTCTGGGATTTACAGCGTTTTATATTACAAAATATACAAACATTAACTGATTGTGTGCAACATGCCGCATAAGGAGCAGTGGATATTTTGTATAGTATGATAGAGGTTTACTTTTATGTAGGCATTTAGAAATATTAACAGAAATGTATATTAGATCATATCACAAATGCATTTATATTTTAATATTAGAGCTATAATTGTGAGGTCATTGTGAGTTGAACAGGAAGAAAATATGACCATGTTCACATACAGTGTGATGCATTAAATGTTGACGTGTTTACTTTTTTACAGATTCAATAGTGTATAATGAATATGTAAATACTGTATTGCAAACACCCAAAAATATGTGTGTATGTTTTAGCATGTTTCTTTGGTCATATTACTTTAAAAACAAAATAAGCATAACAGTGTGTTGTTTAGCAATTTATTGTTGCATGCTGTAATAAGCTACAAGTAACTAAGTTTTAAAAAGTCAACACTGGCTTGTAATTTCTATGGGACAATATAGACTAGCACTAAAGAAGAACTGAAAATACTGAAGTTATCAAATATTTCTGATGGACAGTGTCTGTCCTCTACTGGACGATCATTGTGAGAGATCTGAAGGGATGTGTTTGCTGAATCTCTGCCTAAATCTGAACATTAATAACTCAGTTGGCTTTCATCGTCATGAAAATAGATGTGCTGCTGGATGGAAGAAGAAGAAGAAAAAAAGTCAATCGTTCACATTTGTTTCCTATATGTGATGCATCTTACTAGCAACTAGCAAAACAACATGCCCGTACTTCAGCATGATCTTGATGCTTAATATTGGTCTTTCATATATTGATATTGAAACTTGTCTGAATCAGGATCAAGTTTATATAATACTGCATTTTTCCCTCCTTAGTAAATTCATGCAACAAATGTCTGATGTCTTGATGCACTCTTTGTAATGATGGTTTGAAATGAAAATAAACGATCAGTGTCAGTCAGATCAGCTGTGACTTCTTCTCTCTTTATAAGAGCGCCATCATCTGTACGGATGCACTCAGTTCATATTCATACATTCACAATTATTTATTTAGCAGACGCGTTTATCCAAAGCTAATAATTACAACTGAGCAATGCAGTAGGGTTTGATGAAGCCTCAGTGAAATGTGGGACTGATTTAGCCGATACGTTGAACCATTACATCGAGAAATATGTTATAAAACTAGATTTTTGGTGATGAAAAATAAACACTTTTTATGACTACTTGATTATAGAACGAGACAGTTAGATTAAATGAACTTTTTTGTGATGCTTTGTTAATTTTTTAATTATAATCTATTAATTTATTTATAATTATATTTATTATAATCTATATATATATATAAATAGATTACTAGATTAATGTTTTACTAAAAAACTAATACGTACTCTAATTTTGGATTATCGGTCGTCGAACCTTTATTTTGAAACAACAGAAACCGGAAGTTGTTCTTCTGTAAATATGTTCATACTTCTGACAGTGAAGGTTAGTCTGTTGTCTTTGAATGTGTGTATAAAGGTCGTATATTTTTATATATCCAAATGCATAAAATAATGAGTTTAGTGCTCTTAGTCACACGTTCAATCCATGACTGTCTGTCTTATAAATATATAGTAAAACAAAACCTGTTGTCAGATGTGAATGATGAAATGTCTTTTTATTTTTGAACATAATTACACTTTATATATAATAGATATAATATGTGTGGAAAAGGTGGCCTACATTAACATATGGGTTTACTGTACAACTGAGAAGATGTGTCAATAAATGACATATCAATTAAATGTCTTTATTGGAAATTAGGGGGATTTTTTGTAGTAAAAGAAGTCAATACAACCAAAGTGTTGCATGAATTCTGCCCATATTATCTTTATCCCATGCTAAGATATCCAATACAATCTCTAATTGTTCATTATAAGCATACGTTTTGTGATCTATCTATCTATCTATCTATCTATCTATCTATCTATCTATCTATCTATCTATCTATCTGTCATTATTATTATTATTATTATTATTTATCTTAGTAGCACAGTATTCGTCTCTGATGTAATAACTGCATTGGTTCTCATGTTAAGTGTCTCTTCTTCATGAACTTATAATGTAACACCACATGTCTTGAAGAACCAAGCAAATAAATTGTTCAGTTCCTCTAATATATGTTCAGTTCCTCTAATATAAGTGATAGAAATGTAATATGATAAATTGTTATTCATGCAATTAAAGTCTGCAGTACCTCATCACTCAAAAACTAAATTAAAGTGAATTTCTTCACCTTGTGACCTTCAGGTCCAAGACTGGACCTCAAACCACTAAGCAGCCTTTAAGTATTACTCAGGTATGTGTGCAATTTGAACGTGTTCAGTGATATAAAATGTGAAGTGTAAAGTATGATACGGTCATACAGTCTTTACCTCTATAGCCATGGAAGACGACATACAAGAGGAAATGCTGTCACAGTTTAAAGAGAGGCGATTGGGCGGCTGGAAGATCTTGCAGCTGACAGCAGGCACGGGTCTGGCGGTCTACGCCGTCTGGGCAGGGATTCTGATGCCGGGGTTTCGCCGAGTGCCACTCAAATTACAGGTGAGGTGTGAGGAGTGTGTTGATATTAATGCTTAATGAGGGATTTAGTTACAGAGGTGTGAAAAAGAGTTTCCCCCCTTTCTGATTTCTTATTTTTTTTGCATGATTGTCTCACTTAAATGTTTCAGATCATCAACGGCTGTATAACCTTTTCCAGACTGATAGAGCTCTTACTTTTTTTCTCATTTGTTCTTGAATTTGATGTCTAGCAAATGAAGATCTTTTGGTCTACTTCACTTTGTCAGGCAGGTCCTATTTAAGTGATTTCTTGATCAAGAACAGTTAGAGAAACTGAATAGAGAACCTGAACTCAGGAATGATAAGGGGGGGGGGGGGTGTTTTCCCTTAATAATAACAACCTTTGTTTAAAAGCTACATGTTGTGTTTACTTGTGTTATCTTTGACTAATATTTAAATTTGTTTGATGATCTGAAACATTTAAGTGTGACAAACATGCAAAAAAGAAGAAGAAATCAGTAAGGGGCAAACTCTTTTTCACATCACTTCATTTATTTATTTCTAACTGCTGCTGTGTTCCAGGTGCCTTATATGCCAGCGAGCAGAGCTCAAGTGTGTAACGTTATGACTCTGCTGAAGGGCAGATCTGGAGGCATTGCTGACCTGGGATCAGGTGACGGCAGGATTGTAAGTGATCTTCATACTTTGTCACTTAGTATGGGGTCGGTAAGATTATTTGTAATACGTGTAATATTGTTACTATTCAAAATAGCCTTTTTCTGTTTTAATATACTTTAAAATGTAATTTATTCCTGTTATTTTCAGCATTACTCCAGTCTTCAGTGTCACATGATCCTTCACAAATCTAATATGATGATTTGCTGCTCAAGAAACATTTATTATTACTATCAATGATGAAAACAGTTGTACTGCTTAATATTTTTGTGGAAACTGTGATATTTTTTTGTTTTCAGGATTCTTTGAGCAAAGAGCAGCTTTTATTTGAAATAGAATTGTTTTGCAACAATATAAATGTCTTTACTGTCACTTTCGATCGATTTAATGTTTCCACGCTGAATGAATGAATTAGTTAATTTCTTTCAAAAGAAAACATAAATCTTACTGGCTCCGCTTGATTGAATGGTAGTGTGTGCGCTTATGTGTTTGCTGTAAATGTGTGCAGGTGTTAGAAGCGTGTCGTCAGGGTTTCTCTCCAGCGGTTGGTTTTGAGCTCAATCCTTGGCTCGTCCGTCTTGCACGCTTTCATGCGTGGAGAGCTGGACACCACAGAAGTGTTTCATATCAGCGAGAGGACCTGTGGAATGTACTGTGAACATCTAACAATCAAAATACTACATTACTACGCAGATTCTTGAGATATTTACCCAGGTGTTATACACCCATATTATAAATAATTAATTAATCAGAATTTTTCAATCACCCAGTGTAAAACGTGGCAAAAAAGGAGAGCAAGCCGAAAGAGAGAGTGCTGTCAGTTAATAAAAATAAAAAGACAAAGTGATCACAGATTTATATGTAATTAATCATGATAAATTGCATATTAGCATACTGTTTAATTGTAATAATTTCACATTGAATCTCCAAATGAATGTAGAAACAACATAAAGATTGCGTATTTTAATTATCTGTTAAATGGCATCATTTTATTAAGTACTATAAATGAAAGCCAGTATAATTGAAACCAGTACTGAGACTGATAACTTTATTAAACAGATTTTTTACACAATTTTATCCGTTAATTGTAGTCATTCAACAATTACAGTATAACTGAAACTGACTGTGTTTGTTTAATAGACTTAAAAATAATACATTTTAAGTGACCTTAAAACCATCTTCATAACCTATAAATTGTATATGCATAAACTGTTACGGATCCAGCCACACCCACAGCACCAGACTCGTTCATGAGATCGCAATCACCAGAATTCTGAACGCCTGTCATCATCAATCACCAGCACTCAAACTGATTCTCTTACTCTGTCCTAAATTCTCGTGCACGTATGCATTTCTCAGACATATATGATATAAAGGCATGATTGCTAAACAATATTGTATTTAATGAATGTGCATTTGTGTTTTTGCATCTGTGTTTCTAGGTTGATCTATCAACATATAAAAATGTCACAGTATTTCTAGCCCCTAGTGTGGTAAGTCCCGCTGCGAATCCTAAATCATTTAATAAGATGCAATAGACTCTCAGATCATGCATTTGCATCATAGTATTGAGCCTGAAGTCCTCATATACCATGCATTGTGTGTTTATCAGTTAAGTCTTTTACAAAAGAAGCTACTAGCTGAGCTCCCTGAAGACGCTTTGATTGTGGCGGGACGTTTTCCGTTTCCTGATTGGACGGCATGCAAATTAGAGGGTGAAGGTGTGGACAGAGCGTGGGCCTATCACATACAAGAGCTGAGAAAACACTACCAGTCACAAGATTCAAATGTCCCCAGATGAGAAATATGTCTTTTTATCTATTTTTGTATTTTAAATCTCTGCTTTCTTATTTTAGCTTTATTTTTATATTCATTTTAGCATTTTTTACTTAATTATTTGATGCTCAAAATGTTTTTAAACATTCCAATTTCATTTTTATTGTGCTCTCACTCTTATCTGAAACAAGACAAAAGATGTCGAAAACAAAGTTGGTGTCTGTGGGTGTTCCTTAAAGGGTTCAAACCCGTGGATCACTTCCTGTTTCTCAATGTGACCTAGATAATGTCTTTTTAGAAAGTGTTTCTTTTTTTGCAGAAAAAGGAAATAAACCACATTTAATGTGAGTCATCTTTATTTAATGTATTGTTTGAGAAGTGTGTATTTCAGAATATTGTTTACCACACTGTTTGCTGTTTTACTCAACATGCACTTGAGTTGATGGGTTGCATAATGTGAAGTTGTTGAGCAAACCACATTAAACAATGAGCAAGAGAATGACAAGCTCTTCCCTTTCATGTTAAGAAATAGCACATTTTCACAGAGTGATTGTCCCAGTTCAGAGATACATCAACCTGCAGAAACAAAAAGTGCTTTAAAAGCTTTTTACATGTGGTTCTGGCCATTTAGTTTCTTTTTATGTATATGTTATTTTCCTAAAAAAAGAAATACCTGTATAATATGTGTTCTTCTTTATCATCTTAATGATCATTCTGAGTATTAAAAGAAGCACATCAAATACACAAATTTCTATCGTGCACTTCAGTTTACTCTTATTAAAGCTTTCTAAATCTTGTGTCAAATGAAATCACTTTGTGTTGACTTAGAAATAGAAAAAGCCCAACAATGCCAGACAATGAAGAATCCAAATCCAAATATGAAATGATAAAGATTTTCTTTTTAAAAACTGAAACAAACAGTAGAGCATTGTTGGTTATGGGTTTTATTCCCAGGGGAAGCAAGAACTGATTAGAATGTCAATGTGTTTCTTAAATACAATGTAGGTTGCTTTAGATTGCATGAATGTAAATGCAATATCTAACCGTGCAGTTGTGTAATAAATAGAAACATGCAATGATTAACCTGATAGAAACTAAATGTATCGAATAGATGTTTCTATAAGAGACTATACACTGCCTCCTAAGACTTCATGATGGGCCTGTCCTGATCAGAGGATGCATGAGTGCAACAGTGATGAACACAGACACTCACAAATCAACGTGTGTGTCTTGTTGCGGCCGGTTTCATCCGGCTCGAGATTAAGATTTCACATCCGGTAGTTTAATGGTATGAGTACATTGGGTTGCAAAAGCTTCTAGAAGCCAGCTCCTAATTCTAGTTGAAAATTAAGTTCCTCAAGAGGCGCTTGGCGGCTCACGGCGACCGAAACACTGTCGAGACACGGTCCCATCTCAGGGCGTTTTGTATCTTATTGGAGGTGTTTTCATGATATAAAGTGTCATCATTTAAATCACATTATTACAAGTATACATTCTCGACATGCTGATGGATAAATATGCTTCTGAATCAACTATGAGACTGTTTAAAGCTCCAGCCTGATTAGTAATCACTCTCACCTGTGATTGGGTCATTCTGACTAGCGCTCAGAAAAGCAACGCAGACCACGTGACGTCCGATTGACTTTAAACTTTTTGTTTAAATAGACTAATTTTTACACGATTTGAGTAGGTTTTGGTATGATGTGAGCAGATATATTTGTTGATATTTTTTTGTTCTAAAAAATAAAATATATAAAAAAAGAAATAAAAAAAGAAATTATTTTACAAATAATAAATAGAAAATGTATATTTATCCATTTGGTGGAAATCAACCCCATGATCTTGTTGCTAGCGTCGTGCTTGACTGAGATAACCAACTAACTAAATACCAAAGGCAAAGGCACACATAAATACCAAAATGAACTGAAAGAATGCTTAAATTATTATTATTATCATTAATTATATTACATTAAAGTCCGTATAGGCTACATACATTTTGTTTTGTTTGTTTGTTTGTTTGATTGTTTGTTGTTTGTTGTTTGTTGGGGGGGGGGGGGAATTATTCACTTAATCATTCCTTAGACCGTCACTCCTGACCAATCAGAGAGAATGTCCAGTCCATAAGCCCCGCCTATTTGCGGCTCTCTGTTTCTCGCTCGCCTCCGTTCTAGTGGTTCAGCTTTGTGAGGAAGACGTCACTTCCGCCAGGTTAATGAGTAGAGGAGAGGAAGCTGCTAGAGGCCTGCACAGAAACGGGATCCCACTTACCCAAGGAGTGGCACTGTCAGACTTCTGTGGGCGCAAAATAAAGCACTGAGCCCCGTACAGCGCCACCGCCACCCGAGACGTGAAGAAGAGAGTCCCGACATATTTTCAAGAGCGCTGTTTTGTTGATCTCGCCTCTGTTTCGCAGCAGTTTTGTGCGGCTTGTCTCCGTGTATCCGGGCAGCGTCAACTCCAGTCTCGCGCTAGATCAACAACAGTAATAGCGAGTGTCCCGGAGCCTGAACCCGGGCTCCTCCCGGCGTGTGCGGGACAGTGATGCGGGGTTTCCCTGCTTCCAGAGGGTGAAACACAGAGGCCTCAAGAGGAAGCATGAGCGAGCAGATCCACAGTCATCTCACAGTATAGCCGCAGAAAAGCTCAGAGCCCGGGCATGGTGAGTCCACATCAAACCACACACATATATACATATATTTATGAATGTGTGTATGTGTGTGTGTGTATATATATATATATATATATATATATATATATATATAAATATGACACTAAATGATATGTCTGAGCCAGAATTTCTGTTATGTAATCGTGAACTTTCTATATATCCACTAATGCCTGGTGTATGCATTGCTTTTGAAGCGTCTGTGCCTTTTTGTTGATCTGTAAATGGTCAGATGGCACTGTGTTAGAAGCATTGATTTAATTTAAGCACCTGTCAAAAACACGTCTGGTTTATGTGCGTATTTGAGTTCTTATAATAGATTGTGAGACCTATATAGGAGTAATAGATCTGTCAGATAAGATGGGAAATCAAATGCATAATTTGTTCTGTCATTAAGGGACACCAGGTGATGGTCACATAAATCTTCTGTGTAACGGTGTCCTCTTGAGTTCATGACAGTCTGAACGCTATGAGGAAATCAAAGGCATTCTTCTGCAGCTGTGACGTCACACGGGAGCAACGCAACGTGTTGTGACTCATACGAAGAATTCAAAAGCCAGAGCAGCATCATCATCATCATCATCATCATCAGCAGCCCACTTCCTGTATTCACTTCTTTTCAGTGCATTCTCACACTTTTATGTGAGATGAGTGTTTTGAGGCTCTGAGGCACTGAAGAAAAAAAAGAGCTGTTAAGAAAGAGCAACACGATGCCTCAAGCTTAGTCTTTAAGTGTTACTGCAGACCTGTAAATCGAATAAATAATCCAACATAAATAATTTAACCCACCCTTGAAATAAGCATTGTCATTTTTCTCATCCTCATGATTTTTCAGCTGTTTTTGTCCTTTCACAACAAAACATTGTGCAGACATAAAAAAAATCTTCTTTTGTCTCCCGCAGAAGAAAGTTAGTCGTACATAAACTATTTGTGTGAACGTTCCCTTTATAAATAAAAATAAAACAAGCTGTTAACTACTTAACCAAACATAAATAATAGTTACGAATACAGTGGAGTTCACTTATCTCGACTCACGGTTAACTCGCCAATCCTATTATGTCGACGTTTTTGAAGTGGAACCGCCAAACTCCCTATTTGTCTAAGCATTTTCTTGTGGGTTATGTCGATTCTTTATGTCACCGAACACTAATATCTCGAGCACAAAAGAGGCACAAATTTGCCACTTCACATGGTTATCTCGTGACTCATGATCGTACCTAGTTCACTGCGCATGCGCTGAGTTTGCGTTGCACGTACAGTGCCGCGCAGCCGCAGAAGAGCTCGCGCAGTGTTGCCAACTTAGCACCTTTGTCGCTATATTTAGCGAGTGTTCAGACCACTCTAGCGACACATTTTCAAAAAAGCGACAAATCTAACGACTTTATCTGGAGTTATTGGAGATTTTTGGAGACTTTCTGAAGTGGAAGCACATATCGTTGTTAGGCTTCTCAACGAGCAGCAAGTGCTGCCGTGTGTCCCACCCCATCCCAAAGCACTCACAGCTGTGTGCACATAAAGCCCGCCTTCTCTGATTTGATTGGTTTTCTCAAATATTTTCACGTTGACGAGTGGTTACAGACCAATGAGTATGAGGCTTAGAGAAACACACACACACACCTGCTTCTGTTCTGACGCGCGGTCTGCTCAGCGCCGCTTCGGATTGAAGAACGCGGTTATTAAAAGACGGGACGAAGCCGAATTTGTTGAGAAATCACATTAGACAGGCAGAACGCAAGAAAGTATGCAATCTAGTACAGCTTGATGACCTCACAAATATGTTATGACTGTTTACACTGTGAGCGAAATTGTGTTTGCAATGTTGGAGAATATAATTAAAGGTTTGTATCAAGAATCGAAGGTGTTTTTTATTGTATACTGGTAAATCTCTGCTGTTAGTTGGTGCACATATGCCTTTTGTTGTTAGCAAACATGTACAGTGTGTGTACATTTTTATAGCATGCCGATCACTTCACCAAACAAAGCCGTCGACATGCTGGGAACTTGCAAATCAGTTATGAGAACATTTGAGGAATATATTGGTTAGTCTAAAATGGGACTTTATGTATAAAGACAGTAATCCGTGTCTGAGATGGGAGGAGGGGGGATCCTTGTGTCCTGGATTGACCGTTAGATGCGATGCATTTGAAGTTCAGAATGAAATGCCTTATCTTGTCATAACTCCTCTCTCTGTGTCTCTCTCTCCTGCAGGCGTCAGAGGAATCCTCCTTGCGGGCTCTGGAGAGTCTTATGACAGAGTTTTTTCACAGCTGCACCACCAATGACCGCAAGAGAGAGATTGGTGAGCATGTTCCTGACACTGACCTTTACACCCTTATCCTTTCCTGATTTGCAGAGTCATCCTTTGTGCTGTAATGCTCTGAATGGGCTGTTCTTTTCTGAAATGTTAACATTCGCTTCAGTCATGCCTATTCGGGTGTTCAGCAAATTGTGAGGTTGAAGTAGGAAAAGCTGCTGTTAAATCTAAGTGACAGGACAAGTCACAACAAGTGTAAAGTGTGGTAAAGTTTGTCAAACTGTGCAGTGTTTCTCTCTGTGTGTGTAGCACCTCCAGCTCTGAAGATCCATCTGAAGAAGTATTAGAAGTGTTGTCACTGTTAGACACCAGCAGCGGAAGTTTAATTTGAGCAATATTGGGAAATAATGTCATATATTTCACACAGCCTCATAGTTACCATGCACGTATTTATTCACACGCAATAGTTAGTAGGTTTAGTGTAGGAAATCCATTTTAGGGTTGAATCAACGCCTAAGACAAGACTTCTGTACTTGCTTCTGTTTTCTGTGCTGTTTTTTTAACTACTGTATGTCAGAATATCCATGTTAACGCAGTTGGTTTTGTCTTAAGTGAAGTGGTTGCAAAATAAAAGCAGAAGCTATAGGCCTATTGGGTCTGTGCATTAACAACTTCATTTACATTTATGCATTTGGGAGACGCTTTTATCCAAAGTTACTTACATTGTATTCAAGAAACACATTGACTTTCTAATCAGTTCTTGCTTTCCCTGGGAATCGAACCCATGACTTTGGCGTTGTAAACACCAATGCTCTACTGGTTGAGCTACAGGTTGTACATAATTACTCCTGCCTTTTTTATTAAAGGCGTTAAATTGCTTTGGAGATGCTTTCCCCATCAAACATCGTCTTGATTGCACAGTTTTCATTCTCCTCAACCACCAGTGTGCAGCATCCACCTGGATGATGCGACGGCAACCTGTGCCAGAACGCTCACCACACACCAGCTAAGGAGAGGAGACAGAGCAATGAAGCCAAGAAAGCAGCAATATCTAAAATAAAATATTATTTTTATAAAATTTAAAAATATTATTGATTCAGGTCTATTTTATTTTGGTCTGCTGTCTAATATAAACCCGAAAAAGAAAAGAGATTTTCTGAATTAATTTAAATAGTGTATATGAGTAAACAAATCACAAACATGACAGAATTTAAATGATTTTATAAATAAATATAGTTATATTGGAAATCTAATGCACGCAGTCAGTTTCAGGTTTTATAGCTTATTGGGAGTGTTTTGCTTTGCTGTAGATTATTAAAATACTCAAATATAATTTAATTCTGTTTCTAAATAAGTTACCAATCATTTTTGTTATAAGCAGCCTGAGGATAGAAAAACCCACTAACCCATGCAGAACCATAGACGGAGATTAAACAAATTTAATATTGGGAAAGCAGGGAAAGCAAGAACTGATCAGGATGTCAATGTGTTCCTTAAATACAAATGTAAATCGCTTTGGATAAAAGCGTCTCCTGATCATCATGAAATGCGTTGAAATGAGGCTATGAAATTTTTTTTGCAAAGTGACATCAACAGGCGTTTATCATTTTTACAATCATCAAATTGGGTTCTGATCTGTACGTTTTATTTAACAGTTCTTATGAAATGAAATGAATTTCAAATACAAACATTAAATTAACAGCAAAGCTAATATTTTATGCTAGTTTGAGCTGAAAGTCAAAACCTTTAACGTTTTAATCATTAAATTAAACTAACTGAATTGCAGACTATCGTTAGCCAAACTCAATGTGTGTTTAAAGTGTGTGTCTGAAGTTTTGTCTCTACGGCGGGGGAAGGGGTACAAAAATAAAGGGCCGAGGCCTGGTTGAGTTAGTTATTAGTGTGTTGAAACTCGCGGTTATGAAGAGGAGCTCAAAGTGCTTGACCAATCACAACATGCCGAGCCATCCAACCAATCTGAGCACTTTGTGCTTTTCAGAAGGAGGAGCTTTATAGAGACAGGAACTAAACAAAGCATTACTGGCAGACCATAAAGAGACGCGCTGCAAGAATTGCTCCATTCGCACAGCACTTCCGGTTAATTACTGTAAAATTACCAGAGCTAATCTTCCGGTAAATACACAGTTCTGCTGTTCATGAATTAAATGCCGTTCTGTCTTTTTACTGGTACGATACCATTCAGCACCAATAAATAGGTAAACACTTTCTGAGTGACAGGCGTAAGAAGATGAAAACAGAACGTGGTTTTGCTTTTAAAAACATTAGATGCATAATAGTTCACCCAAAGCAGACCTCGTACATGCTCATACCGGCAGTCTTCATTCTGCGTTCGCATACAGCGTCATACCGCTAATATTACAACTTCTCGCAAATACGTTTTTTTGTTAACTTATTCTATTCTGCACCCCCCCCAAAAAAACAAGACTTTGAGAAAGGGCATAATTCGTCTTTAAAGGCACAAAAACGATAGAAAGACTGTAAAATATGAATATTGTTGGTTCTATGACAAATTGTCCCTTTATGGTAAGTCGCTCTGGGCTCTGTCTCCTAAATGCAATGGAAAATGCTCATAAACTAAATTATGATTGTTTTGATGCAACAAAGCTTGTAAAACTCCTAAGTGAAACTCAAATAAAAATAAACTATCATGCGACCCCTTTAATGTGAGGAATGTGTCTAATAATGGTTATATTTTGTGAGTAGAGACCACATTCATGACATTTAAACTGTCTCCTGAGTTTCATAAAAGGCTTGGTATTTGGGTTTGTTTGGAAGCATTTGGGCAAAGATTTAGTCCAAATCCGGTGCCAAAACATGCTGCTTTGAAACTCAGGACTGGTAGTCTGATGTCCTTTTCTCAGCAGTGATATCTTTGGAGAAAATGACCTTTTGTGAAACTGGTCAAGCTGAATAGACAGACTATGGAATGTTCTGTTTCAAAGTCCAGGATTGATCATCATTATTGATTGTTATATTGTTTGTGTTATTGATGTGTGTTTTGATTTTTCTCTCCCAAATATATGGCAAATTTGTTAATTTCTACTTTGCACTTTACTCCATAAATATACATTTAGTCTGTAAAGCAATACTAAAAATGAAGTAAAATGTGCATTTATGAAGCAATTTCCATAAAGCAATACTAAAAATAAATGTAAAATGCAGGTTTAAAACTAAAGTAAAATGTATGTTTGGGAAGCAATCTCTGTAAAATGTGTATTTAGGGAATAATTTTCGCAATGCAAGATTTAAAAATAAAGTAAAATGTGTATGTGGGGAATAATTTCTGCAACGCAAGATTAAAAATACAGTAAAATCTATATTTGGGGAATAATATCCGCAATGCAAGATTAAAAATAAAATCTATATTTAGGGAATCATTTTCGCAATGCAAGATTAAAAATAAAGTAAAATGTGTATGTGGGGAATAATTTCTGCAATGCAAGATTAAAAATATAGTAAAATGTGTATTTAGGAAATAATTTGATGTGAATGTGATTGTTAATGAAGCTTTTTGTCGCATTAGTGTTTGTGGAAGTCGATTGTCCTCCTTGTATTTGCAGGGCCTACGTGTGTCCGATCTTTCACACCATGCTTTCAAAACTAAACCATATGATTAAAAACTATCAGATGTGGTTCAGTTTCTCAGTTCCTTATTGTCACAACTTGGTGTGTCTTAAAATCTTGTGACCAAAAAATTCTACCATATTTAATGGAGTAAAACCGTGCTGATGTCAGGATTTAAGAGTTCACTTCCAAGGGAACACAACACACACACACACATTGATCTAAGGCTTTAGAATTCAAATTGATTTGTATAACTAGTGAAGATATTGTGCAGTATCTGTTACTATTAACAAGCGTACTGTAATTTGAAGCTCGTCTATGTAGGTGTGCAACAAAGCAATGTTTTCTTTTTCATGCAAATATGCAAAACTCTGTGTACAATGAGCATTTGTTAACTTTGAAACAGAAGTGGCGCGTTCTAGTTATGGGAACAGCCTTCATTTATACTTTACAGAAGCTGTTCTTTATGTGTCTGTGTGAAAATAGCTTGTATAAGCCATTTGTGTTCAACACTGGTGTTCGTCGTTGAAGGAAGTTTCTGCTGAGTGTTTGTTTGAGGTTAATGGCAGCAAACTAAACATTTTAATGTCATCCACTGCTTGCTTTGTTTCAGTTTGGTATGTGTGTGTTTTTGTAATGACTGATTTGTGGTGTTTATTGCAGAAGAGCTGCTGAACAGTTTCGCGGAGCAGCCCGGCTCCTGGAGGCACTGCCTCTACTTCCTCTCAAACAGCAGAAATGAATATGTCATGATGTACAGCCTTACCGTGTTTGAGGTAAAATTAACTCTTCACTTCATTGTTTCATTACCTAGCCCTCACGGGGTAGTCGTGGCTTAAAGGTTGCAGGTTTTATTCTCAATACCAGCAGGAAATGAATCTGTGGTGCCTTTGATTGGCTAATCTAGGTGGTGTGTGTGTCTGTTCACTACTCTCTACTCCCAGTGTGTGTGCGCTAACTTGATGTGCTAAACGAGTGGGTTAAATTATATTACTTTCACCTTATGTAGATGAACTTTAATGAATAAAGATAACTTCTTTAATGAAATTGCCAAGCCTCTGTTCAAATCAAACAGATTTTTTTTGGGGGGGGATGTTTATTTGCTCTTTTATGCACAGGACTTGGGCAGCATTTATTTGATCAAAAATACTGAACATAAAACTGTTAAAAAGTACTATTGTGATAAATAGCCATTTTAAATAATTTTAGTGTAAAGACATTCATGTGATGTAAAAACTGAATTTTCAGCACTATTACTGGTAATTATTTACAGTAAAGGTTATTTATACATTTTTCTAATAACCTGTTTTGCTGCTAAAGAAACATTTTATTTTTTGCAATGTCAAAAACTGTTGTGTGTGTATTATCATTGTCATTTAAATTTTATATCAAGTATACCAAGTGCTCTGCATAGTGTAATTTATGGACTGAATTAATTTTATTCTGATTTGAATTTTAAATTCTTTTTTCTTTTAAAATAATTATTTTCAGTAGTCCAATAATGACAGCCGTTTACTTTTTAATTTGAAGGGGAATTGGATTGATGAAAATGTCACACTTTATTGTTAAAAATCTTCTTGAAATGTGACCTGGATCTGTTTGTGTAATTCTTTCTAAAATGCAGTCTAGTCCAGGTATTGTCTGCTGTTTGATGTGAGATGTGACAATACATTGGTCTGTCCTTCTCTGCAGAATCTAGTGAACAAGATGTGGGTTGGTGTTGCCAGTGAGGATAAAGCAGAACTTCGTAGCTGCTTGCCCAAGCTTCTGCTCTCCCAGCATGCACTGCTGCCTTTCTTCATCCGAAACAAACTCTGCAAAGTCATTGTTGACATTGGACGCCAGGACTGGCCCATGTTCTACCATGACTTCTTCAGCAACACTTTACAGGTACCTATTATTATTATTATTATTATTATTATTTACTGCTGCTACAATGAAGTGATATTACAGTGAACTGACCTGGCTCCATCTGCGTGGTTTGTGTTGTAGTTGGTGCAGTCGCCGTCTCTAGCACCGCTGGGTTTGGTTCTGCTCAAGATGACGTCAGAAGAGCTGGTGTGTCCCAGAGAAGACTTGAGCGTTGCTCGTAAGGAGGAGCTGAAGAAACTCCTGCTGGATCAGATCCCCACCGTACTGAACCTCTTAACTGGTGAGACACTCGTAGCTAATTAAAGGCTTTCCTGTTGCTCAAACAGTAGTGTGGCGCTTGCAACGCAAAAGTCATGGGTTCGATCCCCAGGGAAAGCAAGAACTGATTAGAAAGTCAAATGCGTTTCTTGAATGCAATGCAAGTCACTTTGGATAAACGTGTCAAATGCATGAATGTAAATGTAATTAACTGATATTATGTTTTTAACGATTCGTTAACCACTGGATCTTGTGTGAAGCAGTTTATTTTTTAGCGGCTCTCTTTTGCTCGCAGGTATTCTGGAGACAGTGTGGGACAAACACAGTGTTACAGTCACCACTCCCCCTCCGTCCCCTACGTCAAGAGAGTCAGGTGAGCGTCTGCTTTGCTTTTTAAAAAGCAAACTCTACATCAGTGGTACAATTAGAAAGAGTGTAGCTTATTCAGTGGTCGGTAACTAGAACTATTGATAAAATCAATAAAAATTCAGGCTTTGAAAATTTTTAAAATTTTAGCCTGTCGGGCGAGTTACATTCTTCAGATTCCAATACAGTTTTTCTAATCATTCAACTGTTACTACATAGAAAAAGCTTCAGGCCGCATAATACTCGTAAAATTTGCCAAACAAAAGCAGAAAATCGACGACGGGCTAGTAGCGATCAGATATACGATTCAGTACTAAAGTTTGAACCACGAATCACGAATGTAAAATTTATTTACTGTAAAACATTTGCTTTATTTACACAATAAGATAACACTAATACAAAATTAACACACTAACACTAATACTTTTTCTGCATGTCACTTTGAAATGATGCTAGTTTCGTATTATGCACCGGCGAAATCAAAATTTCTCTTCTTAGTACATCGGAAACTTACGCATTCTATGTCAAATTATAATACCACTTGCTGAATCTACAATTCATTAGGGATGGCTAGCGCGAAACCTGCGTTCCGACACAGTGTCGAGGTCCCGAAGCGTAGATGTTTCAAAACACTGAACCGAAACTGTGATTCAAAACTACAATGTCACGTGACTTTGGCTTAATGAATCGTCTGCGTGTTTTACAAGTGTTTCGATAGGTGGTGCTTGCCGAGTCTGCGTTTGATTGACAGGGGCGGGAACAAACCACACAATCGCACATCTGTCTCAACTCACACAAAGTTTAAAAGAGGAGTTAATGCACCTTCACCTCGTGTGTTTTTGTAGTGACATTTATTGTGCGACTTGGTTAGTTATATTTAGGCTACATTTAAATTAAACATACTAATAGACTACAGACAGTGACAGCTAGATAGATATAGTGACACATTCATGTAGGTTTAGTTAGATATTGACAGATAGCACAGCAGTTAGACATATAGAAATTCATAAATAGATTCAAATATATATATAGATTCATAGATGTATACATTTATATATAGATTCAAATATTAATATATAGATTAATAGATGTATACTTTCATAAATATATAGATTCATAGATCTATATATATATATATATATATATAGATAGATAGAGAGAGAGAGACAACATTTTTATTTTTTTTAATGGATTGTTGTCAAAGTTTCAGACATGTGCAATTGACCACTAGATGTCGCCGTGGAGACGGGTGTCGGTATAGAGTTTCGAAGCCTCGAAACAATACGGCACATTTGATTCAAGTGTTTCATGAAGCCTCGCTTTGCCCATCACTACAATTCATCTCATCGCGTGAACATGGCATGACACTGTCACGTGACATTACCATGACGTCATCTGTATATAGAAGTCGGCATAAAACGTCTCATTGCAGAATTTCAATTCTCTTCCTGTATGTCGAGCGGATAAACCAATAAGCGATTGCATTCAATCAGCCAAATGCTACCAAAATGGTTGGACAGTGCCAAGGGCACAAGACACACATCAGGGCTCAAGCTTCCAGTACCACGAGCTAAGAAACCTCAGAATGTGGACTTGTCTTCAGATTCACTATCAGATTAATTATATTGTTTCTGGGTTCTTGTTGCATTCAACCAATAAATATTTGGTTTAGTAGTATATCATGTGTTTTTTACTTTATTAACTATTTTTGTCTGTTAAAATGCAGGGCGAGTGCTTTAATTGAAGGGCGAGTAAGTTTTTAGGGTCACTAGTCCTGCAGGGCGATTGACCCTGGAATAATTAATCGAGGCCTGAAATTGATAATGGGAATAATTAAGTGACGTACTTTTATATTGGGCGAAAACTAACACAGTCTCATGGCAATTCGTAAGTATTTAGCTTTTTTGTGAATTGGGGGATAATTCGTTTTGAGATGGAATTAGGGGAGGACCTTCATGCTTTTTCTCTTTATCTCAAAATCTCACATTGTCGTAAGAATTCATTCAAAATCACCAGGTTTTACTTCACCCTTCTGAAGATGTGATTACGAGCTCGTTCCATTCAAGTGATTTGAGGAACTTTAAAATGTTTAATTTAGAATTTTTTGGCAACCTTCTAAACATTCAACTTGCTTTGTGACTTTCAAGTGCTATTTTTGCTGTGTATAAAGCAGACAATATGCTTCAAATGATTATTCATATACGGTATGTAAATATGCACGTTATACAGTGGAACCCGGTTGTCGACAGTTGCAAAAAAGCGTCGAGATAACCGATAATAGAGAGAACCAAAAGCCAATATGGCGATTTGTTTGATGAAGCGGTCGGCATGCTATCAAAATGTGTTTGCTAACAACAAAAGGCATATGTGCACCAACTAACAACAGAGATTGTAACGGCTACTTTTTTATGTTGGGAATATACCTTTAAAACGGCGTATGATGTTGTGTGCGCGCTGTTCAGGTGTGAGCGTGCGCGGGGAGGAGAGTGTTTTTGACTGTTATATAGCATAATCTACGTTTTCTATTTCCCTTTTATCAGTGTTTTCTTTTTCCTGGTTCCTACTTCGATTCACGATACAAACCTTTAATTATATTCTCCAACAATGCAAACACAATTTCGCTCACAGCGTAAACAGTCACAACACACATAAACACATTCGCTCATAACACAGTTATTTCGCTCTGACACAGTTCTGATAGTATTGTACACACGGTTACTATGGTTTCTTTACAAACTCTAAAATGCTTTGTTGCTTTTTGGCTTTAACGGTCTGCTTGAAAACAAATGCTTCTATCAGTAATGACGTCTTTGTCAATGTAATCTGGGAATTCCTGGACAGTGATGGCAAACTCTTGTGCCTCTTCCGAGATAGCTTCTGTAAAGCTTGATTTTTGCGCAAGTTCTTCTGTGGCTGCACGGAACTGTGCCGCAAGAGTGAGTGAAGCGTCATTTGAGTGAGCGAATATACGTGATGCATGTGCAACACGAACTCGGCACATGCACAGTGAACTCTGTACCATCATGAGTCACGGGGATCAAGATAACTGAGGTAAAGTGGTGACTTTGTCCCTTTTTTGAGCTCTAGATATCAGGGTTCGGCTACAAAAAAGAATCAACATAACCAATAAGAAAATGCTAAGAAAAATAGGGAGTTCCACTTCAAAAACGTCGACATGACATGGTTGGCGAGTTAACCGAGCTCGAGAAGTGGGTTCCACTGTACTTTAATGACAGGACAAGGCGATAAAACTAATAAATAATACCAGTCACAGCAGCAATTGTTCTCCCCTTCGTCATTATGGCATGCCTAGCTCTGAAACTTGACGATCAAAATTTATATTGTAATTGATTTTCCATTTTGGCTTCCAACGATAATGAAAACAAGATCATCATGGTAAAATGATCATTGTTTGCGTCCAGCGCACCTTCCTGTCCTTTTCTTCTCAGAGGTGGGTTTTCATTACTCCTTAAAAGCCCAAACTTAATATCCAAACAGACCAAATAAGTGAGTGTTGTAAAATGCAGTCCACTGTTGCAAAACTGCAGTATATATTTAATATTAAGCTGCAAAATGGATGTTGATACACAGGAGACTTTCTGTGTGTGCTCTCCGAGTTAGAACCGAACGCTGATGAGCAAATGAGCTTTGGATGCGCTCCTAAACATGAACACACACAAACGATCAAAATCCTTTTTGGGTCTGAAGTAAACCCACACAGTGGAGAAAGAAAACGCAAGTGTAACCGTATATTGGATCCATCCAGCTCTTAAAGGGACAGCAGCATTATATTCTTGTCTATTCCTAATATTCATGCCATTAATGATAATGAAACCACTAGGGCTACCCTCGATTGAAGATTTCCTAGTCAACTAGTAGTCATTAGTTGACTAATCACACGTGTATATTAATAAGCCTTATAAATCATATGGGCCTTTAATGACCTATTTGTAGCTTAATCAAGTGCATGCTTAAAATGAAAGTTTAAACGACTTTTTCTGATTTATCGATAAACTACTGTTTTTGGCTGGAGTGATGAAGTTGATGGCGACTCATCATTTAGTGCTTACGCATATGCACGCATCATAATCTAATTTGAGGTTTAACCATTTACCAATATACATTTCAAGCTTTCTATAGATGTTCATTCTTATGTCTGTGAGGAAAGTTCACACTCAGTTTTGGTTTATTTTTTGACACAACTTTACAGAGACAACAGAAACTGCATCCTGTCTTTTTTCTTTATTTTACAAAATCACAATGTTTAGCTACACAAAATTTGAGGTATTTTATGTTGAATGCAAGTGATACTTCAGCTTCCACACGCCACGCCACGCAATCACATGAACATGCACCTAATAATAGGCTAGTGTACTTTTATCCAGGTTAACTCTAGAGAGCGGCCATTGAAAGCTGCTACGGCTTACATGTTTCAAATGATAAGCCATATTTGAGGTCGATGGATAAGTGAACAATTGAATTACTTGTCCAATATTCTGTAGTTATTGACTAACGATTAGTCGACTGTTAGGGGGAAACCCTACAAATGACAAAAGAAAATCACTCCTTGATGTTGAGTGAATAACTAGAGTTGCTTTAGTGAGGATTAATATGCACTTAATGTACAGTAAAGGGCCAGTCACACAGCCGATCACGCACGAATCACTCACAAATCACGCACATTTTGGGTTTGTGCATGCTTGTGCGTCGAGAAATTGACCAAAGTATTCCACGAACATTCGATGTACGCCAGACGCATGAACCACTGACGGAGCGTGTCCAAACAACGAACAAGCACTTTCAGAATCCACGATGTCAGTGGAATGAACGTGATACGTGCGCCGTTCATGCGTGATATGAAGGTGGGGCGTCAGTGGACGGACGTGGACGTGCGCGATTTCAAACCAGTTCCGACGCATAAGCACTGACGGCCGACGCGTGTCCCGCGCATAGTCACGCATACTCGACGCATAAACTACGCACGCCGTCTCATGAATAACGAACAGCCATGCGTCGGAAAATTTTTTAACCGTTCAAAACTCAAAATCACGCAGAAACCGCCTTCGACGCACATCCACTTACAATCACTGACGGTCCACCTTCGTTCCACCGACGAATTACGCATACGACGCACACTCCGCGCAGAAACGAAAATCTGTTCGTAATTCGTGCGTGATTCATGTGTTTTCGCTGTGTGACTGGTCCTTATGACTGTGTAGTGTTACTTTACATTTTATTACACTTTTTCTGAATACCATCTTTCTAAAAATCTTTGTTCTGTTGCATTTTTTTGTCTCTTTTGTTTGCAAGTTGTTAGTTTGTTGTTATTGTATTGCTGACTGTTTATTTGTCTTCTGTAATTATTTTGAGGACCTGTTTCTTACATTGGTCAACCTAGTACAGTAATACATCTAGATATATAATTAAGTATAATTCATTCCAGGGCAGAGCTCGTAACTCGAATTGTTCGTATCTAGAATTATGTTTACCCACAGGAAATAATAGAAAACAAATGAATCTGTTCTAGATCCGTAACAGCGGAAAAAAACATGTTTTTAATTGGTAGACACACACACAATTATAGTAAATATATACAGTATAAGGATTCGTGTGATATCAAATAAAATGTGGTTTTGATTATAAGTTTTTACAGACAGGTGCGGAGGAGGGAGGGGGGAAGGGGGTTGGTTCGCAGACACTTGATTCCATATCGTACCTTACACGAACACTAACTTGCGTAAACTTAAATTGACTGAACTGAACTTAAACTTTTTTTTATTTTATATTATTGTTTTGCTTTTTTTCGATTTGTTTTCTTACCTTTTTTCGCCTGACTACTCTCACTTTCACCTGGCACAGACCTTTTAACGAAGTACCAATTGAGGGAAATTTTGTTTCTGTGTCCTTTGTGTAAATAAGGCATGTTTCGTCAAAAAGCGCCGAAGCACGAGGAGTAGACGATTTATCGGTGTTTCTTTTCAATGAAATCAGAAACCTTCTGCCACATAGCCATCACTTCCTTAATTTCACTTGTAGAATTTTTTTTCCCTCCGGTTCACCATTCTCCTCCTCGCCACTGCTGAGCTCTTGCAACACCTGCGTATGTTCATCATCTGCAGCTTGATCAGCTCCTCAGTCCACAGTTCCTCCTGATGCTCCTGCGTGCTCGATCTCTCACGTGGGCACCGCGCTCATATTTATCCACAAGTATATGCTTCATTTCCATGGTCATCATGTGTTTCTTCACACTACCATCCTTACCACTCACTTTCTTAGATCTCATCGTTAATATGAAGAATAATGAACAAAATAGAGAGAAAATCAGCTGCTCGCGGAACGATGCGTACAGAAGTCAGCAAACGCATGAAGTGAACGTGCGTTGGCATCGGCGTCAGTACGAGTGCTCGTATCTCGGATATACAGTAGAACCCCGACTTACGAAACGCTCTACGTATGAAAAGTTCGACATACGATAAAAGATTTCGGGTTTATTTCCGCCCGAGTTACGACAAAATGATCGAGATGCGAAAAACGAAATCTCGGCGAGGCGACGATTTCAGAGTTTTGTTTTGATATTCGCGCTGATTTTGGTTCGGGATGGATGAAGACTACAGTTTGTCCGTCAGAACAATGATGTCTCACTCAGGGAATGATCCAAAACTGGTATTTATTAAAGGTGCATAGATCGATAAAACCTCAACGATTGACACTAATTCCCTGTATTTCACTCAATAAACTATATACAATCTTCAGCCGATCTATTTTACCTTAATCATCCATCAACTCTCTTCTGTCACGACACTTCCTGAACTCCGAGGGAAAGATTGGAATAGTCCATTTCGCACTGAATGACAGGGATGGCTGGAATAGTCCATGTAAGAAGGGGAACACTTTTTACAATCCTGCTCTCCTATTGGTCAGCATCGCTCCCACCAGCCTCTCCTGTTAGCATAAACTTTTTTATAATCACTCACCATGGATATGAAGATTGTTGCTGAAGTCAAAGGGAAGAAGAGGGTGCTTTTGATTAAGTCGAAAAGGGAGATAGTAAGAGAAGTATGAAGCTGGGATGCGCTTCATCCCATGCGGAATATGGTGTTTTTGTAGGGCTTGGAACGGATTAGGCAATTAACATGTAAAAGCCTGACCGACATACGAAAAGTTCGACATGCGAAACCAACCTCGGAACGGATTAATTTCGTAAGTCAGGGTTCTACTGTATACTCGTATCTAGAAGCAAAAATCTGCCCAAAGGCTTGCTCGTATCTTGGAATACTCGTATGTAGAGACGCTCATATCTCGAGGTATTACTCTTTGTTTTGCTGAAATGATTTTAGTTATATTCGAACAGCCAATATTGATAACCTCAAATGGTCTGTCACTAAATGATTGTGGGATTAATGGTTGTCTTTTGTCATGTTCTGTAGGTGTTTTGGGTGGCAGCAGCACATCGCTGATCCTGGAAGCTGAAAGTGCCGCTCTGTGTCTGCTAGCTCTGGAATGTTTAGCTCATCTCTTTAGCTGGATCCCTCTCTCCACTTCTATCACTCCATCCCTCCTCGCCTCTATTTTTCATTTTGCTCGCTTTGGATGCCAGCAGCCGGTCAAAACAAAACCTCTGCCCACTTCGAATGGAGACTCCGCCCCTGGAAATCTCCCAGCCAATGGCGGCGGTGGACACGGCAGGAGTGGTCAGATGGTGGGCCAATCAGATCGCGCCAGGCTGGGCGTCATGGCCATGAACTGTATTAACGAGTTAATGTGCAAAAACTGCGTTCCCGTGGACTTTGAGGAGTTTCTACTACGCATGTTTCAACAGACGTTCTACCTACTTCAAAGACTCACAAATACACAATCCCACTCCAACACGCACACTATCAAAAGCAGACTGCAAGAATTAGATGAAAGGTAAGAGATGAATGCACTTGCTTCAAACATTTAACTCATTGATGCTGCTGCTTTTTAACCCTCTTCATCTGTCTGTCTCTCTCAGCTATGTGGAAAAGTTCACCGATTTCCTCAGGCTTTTTGTTAGTGTTCATCTGCGGAGGATCGAATCTAACGCCCAGTTTCCTCTAGTGGAATTTCTAGCTTTGCTCTTCAAATACACCTTTAACCAGGTAAATCACCTTCATTTAATGTTCCGACTCTAACACGCCATATTCACGTCTAATGATATTTCTCTTTTTCTGTGCTTCGATTACCCAAACCTTCCTTGTTGATTATCCAGTTGCTCATTAATGTTTTCTTGGTAATAGTTGAGTTTCTGTTGAAAAAGACTAGACTTGAGGATGCAACTTTTTTTTACTCCTCCTAACGGCTTCATTGGTAATGTCACGTGGTTTAATACTGAACAAGATGTGCTTTATTGTGACTAGCATTAAAGGGGTCATGAATTGAGCATATAAGAGGTCATTGTTCTATTAAAACATCCTGAAAGTTTCAGAACCCAAAACTTCCTTGTTAGTCTAAAAAAGGGTTTTATTGAAACAAAGCTCAGAAATCTAATCGTTTCAAATCGTAACATTATGATAATCGACGGCTACTTCTACTTCTACATGGTATCTTTGCCCACTGGTGCTTTGATGAGAAGAGAAGAGAAGAGAAGAGAAGAGCCATCCAGGATCACTGGACTAAAAATAGCGGTCCTAATTCTAAGAAAAGTGGTTATTTATTTTCAAGAATGTGAATGGATCAGTTGAGCGTTATTTGTTTGTTCGGTGTATTTCATTTTGATTTCTTTGGTACATCAGTCACAATTTCGCCGCAGGTTTTGCCAACAGTAATTACTAATAGTTTGACAGTAATATCACATGTAAGTAACCGTGTTAATTCTAATCCTTAATCTGTGATCGCTGATTCCGTTTTCGACTCATGTACAAGTCAGGCGTTCTTTGTCTCACAATTGTTTATTGCCGTTTATGCATCAGTAAATCAAGCCAGTAACTAAAGTCATATTCACACTATTCCTTTTTAACAGCATGGAAATAATCTCTTATTTAAATTATTTTAAATTATTTACAGAAAGAGATCAAAGAACACTCCCGTTTATAATTGCTAAGGCTGTCAATCACTTCAGTTCAACACGAGTTCTGCGTTCTCGGCAACTTTTGTTGTAATCAAAGACTGTATACACGGCTCAATGAGTTTTATTTCCGTCATGTTTGCTCTGTGTTTTGGCAGAAACAGACTGTGATTGGCTGCAGTGTTGCCATATTGGGCGGGTTCCCGGAAAAAAATGCATTGGGCTGGTCGATTAAAAATTGGGCTTGTTTTTGATGACAAACCCGCCCAAATTTCCTATATAAATGCATATAAATTCCATTAAAACAAGCTTACAAATGCATATAAATTCCACTAATACCCCCCCCCCCCCGTCAACAATCGCATGGAGGTCTCTCTCTCTCCCCCCCCTCAAGAATTTTGGTCTTGGCCGGGAATTTTTGTAAATGGGCGGGTTTTTTGCTCTAGTTGGGCTGGAAATCGTTAGTCCAATCTGGCAACACTGATTGGCTGCAATGCTCAGCTCTTCAACCTTTAATGCGGTGGGAGTGGAAGTAGTGAATGAATGAGGCATCTATACATCACATTTAATGCTTATTTCATATGCAAAGCCTCAGTTATTGTCTTCTCTTCCTTATTTTGATTTATCTGAGTGAAATGGCCTCTCAAACAAGAACAAATGTAGGGCGGGGCTTGATTTTGATTGGATGATTGTGGTTTGCTATTGGTGGATTTCATGTGAGTGACGGGTTGATCCCGCCCTCATGCCAGTGAACGCATCATCAGAAAAGAGAAGAGGAGCTGCAAGAGGAAGTTATAAATTATATTTCAGTGCACTTTTGGACAAAATACAATTCATTGGCCACTGAAACGGCCCTAAAGTTCTTCAACTTGATGTTTTTGTGTCTTCTCCTCATTTAAGCGTCTTTTTAATGTGTTGTAGCCGAGTCACGAGGGTTACCTGGCCTGTCTTGACATCTGGAGTGTATTCCTGGACTACCTGACCACCAAGATCAGAAGCCGATTGGCTGACAGGGACAGCGTCATTAACAGGTACACGTCTGTGGACTTCAATGAAGTTTTGTGTGAATTGAGTTTGCTTTATATTGGTTGCTGACGTTGTTGTAATCTGTGTCAGGTATAAAGATGCTCTAGTTCTGCTGCTGCGGGAAGTTCTTAACAGGATTCAGTTCAGGTTAAATCAGAGTCAACTAGAAGAACTCGATGATGAGACGCTTGACGATGATGTAAGATTCAATACATGCATTGATGTAATGGCTAAAGAATCAATTATTTATTAATTTTTTGAACCCTTTCCCCTGTGGTCTCTATAGCAACAGACGGAATGGCAGCGGTACCTGCGTCAGAGTTTGGAAGTGGTTGCCAGGGTAATGGAGCTGTTGCCATCCCAGACCTTTTCTGTTCTGGTAGGTGTACATGAGTGGGTGAACACGTGCTCTACCTCTCTCTCTCTACCTCTCTATCTCTACCTCTACCTCTCTCTCTCTCTCTCTCTCTCTCTCTCTACCTCTACCTCTCTCTACCTCTACCTCTCTCTACCTCTATCTCTCTCTCTCTACCTCTACCTCTCTCTCTCTACCTCTACCTCTCTCTCTCTACCTCTATCTACCTCTACCTCTCTCTCTACCTCTACCTCTACCTCTACATCTCTACCTCTACATCTCTACCTCTACCTCTCTACCTCTACCTCTCTACCTCTCTACCTCTACCTCTCTCTCTCTATCTCTACCTCTCTCTCTCTATCTCTACCTCTCTCTCTCTATCTCTACCTCTCTCTCTATCTCTACCTCTCTCTCTCTATCTCTACCTCTCTCTCTCTATCTCTACCTCTCTCTCTCTCTCTATCTCTACCTCTCTCTCTCTCTCTATCTCTACCTCTCTCTATCTCTCTATCCCTATCCCTACCTCTACCTCTCTCTATCTCTCTATCCCTACCTCTACCTCTCTATCCCTATCCCTACCTCTACCTCTCTCTCTCTATCTCTATCCCTACCTCTACCTCTCTATCCCTATCCCTACCTCTACCTCTCTCTCTCTATCTCTATCCCTACCTCTACCTCTCTCTATCTCTACCTCTCTCTCTCTATCTCTACCTCTCTATCTCTACCTCTCTCTCTCTCTCTCTCTATATCCACCTCTCTCTCTCTCTCTCTATCTCTACCTCTCTACCTCTACCTCTCTCTCTCTATCTCTACCCCTCTCTCTACCTATCTCTACCTCTCCCTCTCTCTCTCTCTACATATCTCTCTCTACCTCTACCTCTCTCTCTCTCTATCTCTCTCTATCTCTACCCCTCTCTCTACCTATCTCTACCTCTCCCTCTCTCTCTCTACATATCTCTCTCTCTCTATCCCTATCCCTACCTCTACCTCTCTCTATCCCTACCTCTACCTATCTCTCTCTCTCTTTCTACCCCTCTACCTCTACTCCTATATCTCTCTCTCTCTCTCTCTCTCTACCTCTACCCCTCTCTCTCTCTCTACCCCTCTCTCTCTCTATCTCTACCCCTATCTATCTCTACCCCTCTCTACCTATCTCTACCTTTCTCTCTATCTCTACCTCTCTCTCTACCTCTCTCTATCTCTACCTCTCTCTCTCTATCTCTATCTCTACCTCTATCTCTCTATCTCTACCCCTCTCTCTCTCTATCTCTACCCCTCTCTACCTCTCTCTCTCTACCTCTACCCCTATATCTCTCTCTCTCTCTCTCTCTCTACCTCTACCCCTCTCTCTCTCTCTACCCCTCTCTCTCTCTACCTCTACCCCTCTCTCTCTCTCTACCCCTCTCTCTCTCTACCTCTACCCATATATCTCTCTCTCTCTCTCTCTCTCTACCTCTACCCCTCTCTCTCTCTACCCCTCTCTCTCTCTATCTCTACCCCTATCTATCTCTACCCCTCTCTACCTATCTCTACCTTTCTCTCTATCTCTACCTCTCTCTCTCTACCTCTCTCTACCTCTCTCTCTACCTCTCTCTCTCTCTATCTCTACCTCTCTCTCTCTATCTCTATCTCTCTATCTCTCTATCTCTACCTCTATCTCTCTACCTCTACCCCTCTCTATCTCTACCCCTCTCTACCTCTCTCTCTATCTCTACCCCTCTCTACCTCTCTCTCTATCTCTACCTCTATCTCTCTACCTCTCTCTCTATCTCTCTACATCTCTCTCTCTACCCCTCTCTCTCTCTCTACCCCTCTCTCTCTCTATCTCTACCCCTATCTATCTCTACCCCTCTCTACCTATCTCTACCTCTCCCTCTCTCTCTCTACATACCTCTCTCTACCTCTACCTCTCTATCTCTATCTCTACCTCTATCTCTCTACCTCTCTCTCTCTATCTCTCTACATCTCTCTCTCTACCTATCTCTCTCTTTCTACCCCTCTACCTCTACCCCTATATCTCTCTCTCTCTCTCTCTTTACCTCTACCTCTTCCTCTACCCCCCCCCCCCTCCCCTCTCTCTCTCTCTCTACCTCTTTCTCTGTACTGAAAACAATTGACTCCATTGGCAATTCTAATGAGTGTTTAGCATGGAAGCAAATGTTGTTTACGGGAGTCCAAAGCATTCGTGGAGGATTTACGATTTTAAATCAAAATTTCCTGTAAAGTAAAAGTATTAAAGCTCTCAATCAATTTAAATGCTTAATCAAATGGATTACAAAAGCCCAGGGCCCTGATGTATAAATGTTGCGTGTATTAGGGTTAGGGTATTTCAGATATTAAACAAGTTTAAATCATTTTGTTTACTTCACCCACTCCAGCAAAGGATATATTTACGCATAGTTTTGTTTTTAAATAAATCCCGATTTGTGCATGGAAAATTGTGTTTTCATGAAATAGTCATTGAAATGTGCATAGACAATTTTCCATATACGTATCGAGATTTATATTTTTAAAAACTATGCGTAAATATGTGGGCATGCACTCTTTTGCTGGAGTGAGTGAAGTAAACAGAATGACTACATCTGATAGACTCATTTAGATTAAATTTGCCACTCATTAATTGTTAAACATGGAAATTTCATGAAATCACTATCCAGAAAAAAATTATGAATTCACATTTTAATGTTTTAACTACTGCAAGGATTGCTTGCTGCATGTTAGTACTTTTTAAACTCTGGTCTAAATAGCAACGCTCAAGTTCTGAGAAAATATCTCCATGCAAATAATGACCAATATTATGAAAAATGCCAGTGTGTTTGAAGGATAGAATTAGAAGGAAACTGTAAGATATGCACTTTTTTTTTTAAAGTGCTTTGTTGTTGACTTGCTGAATCAGACAATTACTTGCACTGCAAAATTAAGGTCAATGTGTTACTATTAAAATATAAACATCATAAAATGTTAACCTTATAGACTAAACTGAATACATTTGGTTTGCTTAAAGTTAAACCATTGAAAATACTAGTGGAAAAGATTGATTGTTGTTTAATATGACACAATTTACTTACTCTAAAACGAGTCACAATGGTACAATGATGGCATATTCTCTGTATCTCCTATTTTCCTAACGTCTTAAAATAGCATCTCGTGGAGTATGCATGGAAATTATATGCATATGACCTAATGCGTAGTAAAACTAGTTGTTGTAAACTCCATATATAGTTGAGTAATATTCCGCAGGTTCTGCAAATCTTTCCATAGATTTTATCCTGAAAGTGTGTGTGTACACAAAAGATCCATTGCATGTAAACTACATTGATGAGTGTGTAATGAGCGTGATTATGTGTTTCTAGTTTCCGGTGCTCCAGGAGGATCTGGACATTTATCTTGGGCTGCAGCAGTTTATCGTGAGATCAGGATCAAGTGAGTTTCTCTTCATGGTCACAATCTGAATATTCAGCAGATTTATAGACGGTGACTTTGTTTAAAACCTGTACAGCTACACACTCGGATCACACTTTCAGTTGCTAATCAGTTTCACACAAAATGATCAGATGCGTTGTTTTAATGTGGCATAAAGGGGAATTTGTTGGAAATATGAGATCTTTGACACATTTCCTTGTTTGCAGGCCGTTTTTTTTTTTAGTTTTTTACTTTTGCTATCTGACTTCCTTCTGTCATATATCTTGTACAAATAAATTGCTGGCTTGGCATGGGGATTTTTTTTTACCTTGAGACTATAATTGACTGTTTTCACATTTTTGGTTTTGTCAGAAGCGGAAGTCATTATAGTCTGAGTGAGAGACAACATTAAGTCTGTTTGTGTGTTCGCATTGGCTCAGATCACAACAGAGAAAGTCCACAATAGAGTTTTTGCAACTTTCAACAAGAGGCAAAATGGAGAGATTGATAATGGCAGACAAAAGAGAGAGAAAGATGTACGTTTTACTGTCACTCCCACAGCCGCTATTAGAAACACTCACAGCAGCTTTAACAAGCTTATTTTAAACTGATGCAAAGGGGAAATAATATAAAGTATAGTTATAAATGTGCATAATATTTTTATATATAAGTATATAAAAAAATATTTTATACATGTGTGATGCATAAATAACACTTTTGCTCAATTGAATGTTTTATGCACAGTAAAAATATGAAATAATTTTTTGTTTTTATCTTACTGACCCAAAATGTTTGAACAGTACTTACTCATTCAATTATATTTATAGAATCAGGAAGTATTTTAGTAGTGACTGGTCATGTAATGTTCACTCTTTTACGATGCTTTGTGGTCGTTCTGTTCTCATGGGCCTTGTGAGATGTGATGTGAGGTGGTTTTCACACCCCTCTCTCTCTCTCTCTCTCTCTCTCTCTCTCTGTCTGAGAACAGGTCGCAGGCTGAACATCACAGCGGAGGCCGACTGCAGGAGGCTGCACTGCGCTCTCAGAGACCTGAGCTCTCTGCTGCAGGCCGTGGGACGCCTGGCCGAGTTCTTCACAGGGGACGTGTTCTCCGCCCGCTTTAACGACGCTCTCGCCATCGTGCAGAGGTCAGTTCCTGATTCACAATTCCTCTTTTAACAACAACACTACCTCCTTATACGTGTACTTAATGTCCTTTATGTTTTTATTCTTCATATTATTAGTCTTTGCAAAGGCAGGAATCGCTTTTATTGGTTTAAAAATGTCAGATCATTATTGTTTTTGCGGTGTTGTGTAATATGCTTCACGGGACTTTTTTTACACTTGTCCTGAACAACCTTTACTTATTATGCCCTTTTACAAAGTCTGTTGTTTTGGGGTATACTAGAATAGGTTTTCATGATTGAATGTTCAAAAAACACGTTATTTTTATAAAAGCACCTCTCTTCCCATTCTGTCAGTGTCCCTCAGGACTGCTTTTTCCAAGAGCATCGTAAACCTAAGTAGACCATTGCCACCAAGATGCATAAAAAAATGCAGCCCTGTTTAGTTCCCGTCTCTATGAACCCCCTCCTTCTGAAAAACACAGTGTACTCTGATTGGTCGGCTGGACCGGTGTGTTGTGATTGGTCGGAGGTTTCAAGCATGTTTCAGGAATTTCAACGCATTTCTAATTCGACCTCGTCCCTTTTTTAAGTGTATGCCTTGAGCAGGAATTATGTAAATAAGGAACATTGTGGCGTTTTTGTTTCTGGAAAATAATTTTGATTTTATTTTATGTAGAATGTAATTCCCTGTTGACGCCAACACTATTATTATATTATTATCATTATTGTCATATTATTAATTTAGGAATTTATCGGTTAAATTATTATAATATAGATTAAGTGCCGTTTGTTCAAATGACTGAAATGTGTGATGTTTCATTCTTGGCAATTGTGTTTCTGCTCTCAGATTGGTGGAAGTGTCGTGTTACGGTTCTCAGATCAGCCTGTACGATGTCGAGATGGCCGTTCCTTCAGTGCTCAAACCAGATCTCATAGATGTGTGAGTAGTCATAAACACTATTCTGTGTTATTTGATGCCAGTTAACCTAAATGCGATTTGTTTTATAATGATGCCTGTTTTGCAGCCACGCGCAGTCATTGGCCGCTCTGCAGGCGTATTCTCATTGGCTGGCTCAGTTCTGTGGGGAGGTGCAGCGACAACAAGATCAAACTCAGTTTGTCGATCTCATCAGGTCCAGCATGGCCGCCACAACCCCTCTCATCAATGCCAAGGTCACTTGAACTTTATGAGTGGTTACTTTAAAGGCACCCAAAAATGAAAATTGTCGTCATTTCCTCACCCTGAAGTCTCTTTCTTCTGTCGAACACAATAGAAGAATGTTTGTACCCAGACTCTTGATGGGACCCCATTGACTTCTATAGCAGGTAAACTTTTTTTACAATGGAAGTCAATGGGGTCCCATCAAGAGTCTGGGTGCAAACATTCTTCTAAATATTTTCTTTTGTGTTCAGACAGGTTTGGATCAACTTGAGGGTGAGTAAATGATGACATGATTTAAAATATTTGGGTGAACAATCCGTTTAATGCTCATGCAAAAGTACTCAAGACTTTTTATTTAGTACAGTTTATATGTGTATTGATATTTGTAATATGTATAATGTCATATAATTCAAATGTCAATCAATATTGGTTTTTGCTGATATCAAGAAAAGTATGGAAGCTTGTTCCCGGCATGGAAAATATTTAAGGCCTGAAATTGTGAGATGGATATAAACTCAGAATTGCAAGGAAAATGTAAGTGACCGAAACAAGCTTCCATAATAAACAGATTATTGTCAATGCTAGGAAAATCTATTTGCATGTGTTTTTCTTAGTCGTTCTAATCAGTTCTTGCTTTCCTGTAGCTCAACCAGTAGAGCGTTGGTGTTTACAACATTAAGGTCATGGGTTCGATTCCCAGGGAAAGCAAGAACTGCATTCAAGAAACACACTGACATTCTAATCAGTGTAAGTCACGTTAGATAGAAGCCAAATGCATAAAAATGTAAAAGTGTTTTTTAGTCTTGTGACAGGAGTCAACTTATAATACTTTTTTAATTAAATTCCATGTACAGTTTTTTTTTTAACCAACGTAATATCCAGAAAAAAGATTTGATGCAAAATGTGACTTAACTCTTTCCTTGTCAGCATTTAAGTTTATCAACCACCGCTAGCATTTTACACCATTTTTCATAAGTTTCATGACCTCCTGTATATTTTGTTGTATGAATCTCAATACGATCATACAATGGATCAAAAGAGCCTCTGCTTTTAAACAAAAAAAACTTTTATTCTAACTTAATGCATTCTTCTTATTTTGAATGAGGGTGACTTGAATGCAAGTTTAAAAACAAAACAACTTTTTTTTTTATTTTACAAAAAGCTGATGCAATAATGTTTTCAATGCTCCTTTCTGCACCTTTTTTGCCCATGTTTAGATCTGTTTATTCTCTACTCTTTCAGAAGATGTGTAATAGCGCCCCTTACTGTACAATAGCGAAAAAACGGGATATTACATAAATTATAAATGGTGTAAGTCATAAATGGTGTAAAATTCCATAAATGTCAGGGAAAGAATTATAAACAAGCCTAAAATACATCAGGACTTTTATTTTGAAATGCATATGCTTTACTATTTCCAGCAGCTCATTCAAACAGACGAGGGAGATAAAATATACATTCTTGCAGCCGTCTACGACATATTGCAATATAAACACCATAAAGTAAACATTGTCATTAATTTTTCGGTCATGGCATCTTCATAATACAGGTAAACTAGCGATGTACAAATCTATATAGTTATTTGCCAGGTTGTTTTGAAACTGATGTGAGGTCTGCAGTAGATTTTTACATTAAACCGTCTTCTGTCTAACCAGTTATTCTTCATTTTTTGTCTTTGAAAGCTAATCCGACTGATTTCCTCATCTCACAGGTTCCAGAGAAGTTGCTGTTATCCGCGTGCCATCTCCTGGTCTCCATGTCGACCACCGTGCGACCGGTGTTCCTTGTGTCATTGCCGGCGGTGCAGAATATCTTCAACCTGATCACAGAGAATCATAACCACAGATTACCTCAGGAGGTGTGTGTATATTGGTCCAGCAGTGTGGCACAGTTTATACTTGGATCCGTCTGTATTTGTTTGTGATGTAATGTTTGTTGTATTTTCTCCAAGGCTCACGTCCTTGTGTGTCGAGCTCTGTCCAACATGTTGTTGTTGCCGTGGCCCAGCCTACCAGAAGCGGAGCAGCAGTGGCCGAGCCGTTCATCCAATCACGCGCGGCTTCTCGGCAGCCTGACGCAGCAGTACCGCCTCTTGCCCCGCCCACCCAACCATCACCCCAACAGTAAGACCTACAGATGAATTTTGATAGTATTACTTTTATATATATATAGTGCAACATTATAAATGTTTTCAGAAACGTTTAATCAATTGAATAAATCACTGCTATATATATATTTGAATATTGAAATATATTGATATTTGAATTGAAATGATTTCTATTTAAAATAAATGCCGTTTTATCATTTCTATTCATTAAAGAGTCTTAAAAGATTTACACAAAAATATGAATCAACACAACTGTTTTCAACATTAGTAATAATTATAAATGTTTCTTGATCATCAAATCATCATATTAGTCATGTTAGATCATGTGACTGAAGATTGGAGTAATGTTGCTGAAAATACAGCTTTGATCAGAGAAGTAAATTACATTTTACAATATATTACAATAGAAATCAGTTATTTTACATTTTTATAATGTTTCACAGTTGAGCATTGACTCAATTCTGACTTAACTGTATCCAAATAATAAAATAGTTGACCAGCTTACATCTTCTTTCAATATTCTCATATCCAATATCTTAATTTACACTACACACTTGGTAAAAAACAAACAAAGGTGTACTGACCTGGAAAAGCTTAGGCTAAAAATGAATAAAATAACGCAATTTGCAGTGAACGCATTTAAAATAATACAAGCTTTTGCTTTCTGCATCGTCTTTAAAGGTCAGCAAAATATTAGTGAAAAAAGCTCTTGTTGCAGCCTGAAAAGAGTCGTGTGATCGTCTTTCACAGCTGTCGCTTTTTCAGTGACATGCGACTTGCCTTGACGGTGATATGCGTTCCGCTTACAATGCAGACGTAAATTCATGGATCCGATTCATAATTAAATTTATTTCCAAATATAAAACCGAGGCCTGAATTCGATCTGAGAATGCGTTTTTGTTTTTCCTGCTCACACAATCATGGGTCACTTGAACCATGTAATGTAAATGCAGCCGAAGAGACTTCTTTAAAAAAATACCACCAACTCTAACATTTTTGAGCGATATTGAATATTTATAAATGGATTGTAATGTTCATGTGTTTCTTGGACAAGAAATGCTGATTTAAAATAATGTGTCCTCAGGTAAAGCGGTGATCCAGCAGACTCTGTGTGTGTTGAAGGATCTGGTGGACAGCATATCAGGAGAGGCCACCAAATCACGTCAGATCTGTTACCACAGCCTGCAAGAGTCTGTCCAGGTCACGCTCGCGCTGTTCCCCCACTTCATCCAGCAGCCAGGTGAACAAATAATCGCAACCTCACGACCTTCTATTGCCTTAATGATCGTTGGACTGATGTCTTGCGCTTTTTCTCTCTCTCTCGTCTCTCAGATGTGACCGACGAGATGCTGAGTTTCTTTCTCACGCTGTTTCAAGCGCTGCGTGTGCAGATGGGAGTGGCCTTCACGGAGCAGATCATTCAGACCTTCCTCAGCATGTTCACCAGGTGACCTAACGTTCGCTAATCAGTCATGCGTCACCGCGCGTATCGATGCTAACCGACTTCCCGTTCCTCAGGGAGCAGCTGGCGGTGAGCATCTTACAGGAGGGCAGCTCGGGATCCAGAGTGGTTCAGAAGTTCCTCAAGATTCTGCAGGTAAAAGAAACTAAAGCCCACTGTGACATATGTTTAATGCGCCTGTGTATGAGGCCTCTATATTACCAACATGATGAAACGCAATCTAGTACATGCCTTCTGTATTAAATATGATGCATCATGCTTTTGAGGAACGTTTTATTTGTTCATCTCTATCGTTTTATTGCATCGCAGTGTTTTAAACCTAAGCATTTAAGATATTATTGGCAAATATGGCGGCAAATTACATTTAAGTGCATTTTATTTATGTATCTGCAAGGCTGCTATACGGATCTCATTGATTTTATATTACAAGCTATCAGAATTGCATAATTTTTCACCATTTAAGTACCATCTGCATCAAATAGCATATTTGTTTCCGCTGACTGTGAGCTCCATATTCTCACTTTATCAGGATATATGAAAAAGCCTTGATGTATCACATGATACTCAAAAAACACATATTCTCTCTCTCTCTTCTGACTATTATCTCATTAAACATGCTGTTCATCTTTGATTTATTGTTTCAGGTTGTGGTTCAAGAGCCTGGTCAGACCTTCAAACCTCTTTTACCCAGCATCCTCAGCCTTTGTTTGGACCAGGTGTACCCACTAGTGGCGGAGGTATGAGACATGAATAAAGGACACTTAAACTTGAAGAACTCTGAAGTTATATATAACATTTATGTTTTTAAGCAATGTTTTGTTAAAATACCAGCATCTAACTTAATCACTATCATAACAGTTTGCACCGAGTTTTATGCTGATGGTGTATAAGGTTATACATACAAGGACCAAATGACATAAGGGTAACACATGACACTAAAATAATACAATAAACATGAACAACATTAAGAGAAAATTCAATACAACACACTAATAATAAAAAATAAGAAACACAATTTACTGTACAGTGGTACCTCGAGATACGACATTAATCCGTTCCGAGGCGGCCTTCGTTTAATGAGTTTTTCGTATCTTGGAACACATTTTACATGTAAAATGGCTAATCCGTTCCAAGCCCTCCAAAAACACCCCATTAAATTTCATAATAAAGCTAAATTGACCTATAAACAATGAAATAACGTAAAATGTCGAAGCTTACCTTTCGAGTGAGGCTATCTCCGAAAGTGGCGGCAGAGGAGGAGTAGGACAAACGGCAGATAACGTACGTACACTAAACTTTACGAAAACACATAACAAATGTAGTTTCGGGTGCGGAGTGGCTGAGCTAAAGCACGCCAGCACGTACGTATAGAAGATGCATGATGGGAGGGATGCTGTCCAATTAGAGAGAAGGATCTCATGGCTTGGCTAGCATCAGGAACCAATGGGAGAGCAGGAGGATGGTGGTGAGTCTACTATAACTAAGATGGCGGCGTGCGGCGCGAGTTTCAAAATTGTTATGGGGCGAATCTCGGACTTTCAGAAACCTTTCTTATCTTGAAAACTTTTCGTATGTAGAGCAGTAAAATTTTCGTAACTTGGATTTTTCGTAAGTTGAGCCTTTCATATCTTGAGGTACTACTGTATAATTCTACAGTAATTCATAGTTTTTAACCTCTTTTACGTTTTATAGTATATTTGTGATGTTTTTCACTGTAAATGGAAGAAATTTGATTTAACTAATGAACCAATTCATTTTTACAGTACCATTTTTCTGTAAAAAGAAAGAAACCGGAACTAAACAAATGCGCAGAATACAACATTTTTATAATTTTAAAGATACTACTATAAAGATAAGAGTGTAGAGATTTAAATGTACCTTAAATTCATAATCTTTTGTTTTTATTGGAATATCAGAGTATTATAAATGATTGATCCACACATCATCATATTTCCAATCAGTTCATCCAATCAATTCCTGATGGCCAAAATCAAGTCATCCTACTTTTTTGTTTTTTTTGTTTGAGAAGCTGTTTCACTCTGATATAAAGAAGAAAAGACCATCACAACTTCTGTTTTATGTCGTCGTCTTCTGTTATCTGACGTTCTACTTTCTGGAAGTTCTAGTTATAATTTGTTCATCTTTGTTTCTGTGTTTGGCAGCGTTCCTGTCCAGATGTTAAAGCTGAGATGTTTGAGCTGCTCTTCCAGATTCTTCATCAGAACTGGAGGTTCTTCTTCAAGAACTCAGTGTTGAGTAGCGTGCAGAGAACCGGAACGGAAGAACCCATGGAGAACCAAGCGCAGTTCACTACTGCAATGCAGGTATGCAAAACTGCCCTTGCCCTCATGCAGACTGAGTTAACTAGTGCTTCAACAGATCGCAAAACTCGCAATTTGGACCAATTTGTGGTTTTTAAGTCTCAAATCTGATAATTTTTCCAATTGGCAAGAAAAAAAGAAATTTGAGGGAGTAACTTTGCTTTCCATTCATTACTTATTGTACACTTAAATTCCTCTGATACCACAGTAAAAACCACTGTTCTAACTAATAAAGCTAAACTTTATTAAAGAAATACAAGTGCACTAATTGCATGCATAGATGCATATAATATATCAAAGTTACAAATAAAGTAAGGTCTTGTACTATAGTATTCATTTCAGTTACGTAAATTTAATAATTAAATAAAATAACACTTAAGTAACACTGTATAAATTTAATATAGATTAATCTTTGTTAAAGCTGTGTTTTATTGTTTGACTTACATTAACGACCGACAATAGCAGGTGTTTATAGGCACTGACCGCAAGCACGGATCCAATATAATTAAATACCCAAGTTAAATTAAATTCTCTTTTGCCTCTTCTATTAAATGTGTAAAATGGCAAGACAAAACGCATGCAAATTATAAACTTTCTCTAAACTTACAATTAATCCGTGCCGAAATGTGGGCCCTGGTCCGTTTAACCCCATGTGGATCAAGACATTTTGTTAGTTGCTATGTTTGAATTTTGTTTTCCAAATTTGCTTTTAGCTCTATTTAGGTTTAATTTATTTTATTTCAGTGTTATTGTTAGTTCCTATTTATATCCAGTTAATCATTTTAGTACTTCAACTTATTTTAATTTGATTTTAAGCCAGTCCTCCTGAGCATTTTTTTCTTGCTGGTGTGAATTAATTTTGTTTAAGGTCAAACTGGTTCGACCGCCACGTTTCCCAACTGATCAGAGTTGCCATTTCTGCTGCATATGAAAAACACCAAACGGCAAACAAAACAAGTGTAAATAAACTCTCTCCTCTTGTTTGAGCTGCACACTTTATCAGTTTGGATCAATAAGTCATTGCAACATGAACTCAGGTTTACTCGTGGTCTGATTTTTATCACACAATACTGTTTCTACACATCACTGGGAGATCCAGAGAGAAAGCTTTTGAATTCGCCTCAGTATTAATAACATCAGAGCGAGATCTAAGTGAAGCATCAGTTTCACTGCTGAGTTCTGTGTTCTAGAGATCAAACAGCGCTGATGAGAAACCAGGAGAAACATTCCACAAATCACCAATATTCACCACGGATTTAATGCACTTGCGCTAACTGTAACCATGGTATTGTGGCAGAAATAGTCTCATCCCTCTTTCAAGTACTTTAAAGTGTCACACTTTTTCCAGGACTTAAGTGTGAATTTAAATATCAATTCAAATGTTATTTTTGTGATGAAAGCTAAAACAAATTTTGTGTATAATGTTTTTCAGCTAATATTTATATTTAATTTGTCTTAATTTTAATTAAATTAAATGTTTTAATAGTTTTAGTTGACAATTATAACCCTGATACTAGTGAAATGTCATTGTTCCAAAAATCCCATTCCATATAGATTTATATTAATTTATTTTATTTATTATTGACACTCAGATCTGTATACATTCAAAACCTGATGTCAATATGCCTGTGTCTCTTTCTCAATAAAAAACTGGATGTCTGACAATTTTCTCTGTCTTTACAGTGACAAAACTGAAGTGATGCTTTTTACCTCAACCGTTGCGTAAAGCAGGGTCCATTACTTTAAGTGAGGATGGCTCTGCTTTACTATTCCAAACTAAACAAAAAATCTGGGGTGATATTTGACGCCAACTTAACATTTGACCGTCATGTTTGTAACAGTCAAAGCATCATTTTTCCATCTTAGAAACATTGCCAAATGACGGCCCATGTTGACTTTCTCTGTGGCTGAAAAGTTAATCAACACTTTAGTTTTTTCACACATTGATTATTGTAAAGCATTGCTGACTGGAGTTTCAAAAGCTACCCTAAGTAAATTACAGCTGGTACAAAGTTCAGCCGCTAGAATTCGAACAGGAACCAGTGCAAGGGAGCACATCACACCGATCCTTGAAAAACTGCACCGGTTCCCTATTAGTTTTTGAATTGATCTTAAAATTCTCACGCTCACTTATAAAGCCTTGAATAATTTGGCCCCTCAGTACTTGTGTGAGCTTTTAACACCCTCTTACACTCCTACATGCGCTCTACGCTCCTCTGAAGCTGCTCTTTTAACTGTCCAAACAACATGGTTAAAAACTAGAAAGAGATTAGAAATGCAGAATCAATTTGTAATGCAGTGTTTTTAAATCGTTACTCAAAACATACTATTAGGATAGCTTTTTTGTGATTCGGTTGATTACTTTGCTTGTTGTTATATTGGTTTTATATTTGATTTTACTGTTGAGATGTTACATTTCCCAGAATCTTGATTCTTGTGTGTGTAAGTGTTTTGTCTTTGATTTGCAGGCATTTGGTCAGTCTTTTCTACAGCCGGATATTCACATATTCAAACAAAACTTGAGCTACCTGGAGGTCCTGAACACCAAACATAAGTTGTACCATAGGGTAAGATACTCAAATCAGATTATTGAATGTAGTGAATATACTCCAGCTTTTTAATATGGGCTATTTCCATACAATTATATTTGCGAAAAAAGTGCAATGTCTAATTTGATCATGCTAGGTTTGAAAATCTCATCAAATATGTATGCATTTATATTAGTGCGCTCAATAACATTAAAATGTTTTAAATGCGATTAATCACACCCTTTTCTGCGATTTAATTTGAATATCGTGAAATTAAGCGCACACAATTTATCATGGTTAACGTACGTTCTTAACGTAGTTGTCATCTGGCCATACAACGATGTTTTGACGTTCTGTCTGTCTTTCATGAGGGCTAGCGCACTCGTGTTTTAAAGCTAAACAGACATCGTAATGAATTATTTACTGAAAACTGTTCGCAAGTTACTGTTCACACAGCCATTTCTAATGCAATCACCCTGCACTTCTAAGATCATGTAAATTACTGTGATGCAAATTCTTGTGCTTCAGTCATTTGTGTAAAAATTATTTTGAATTTATCGCATGCGTTAACGCTGACAGCCCTAATAAATGTTTATGTACATGTGTACTACTTAAAACAAAACCGATCTGGAGTGGAGGGAAAGTAGCAGAAAAAAATGACCAAATACAAAATCAGTCACTTTCTCTTGCTAAATGTAGCAGAAAACGTCTGGGTCATGTTTATATTTCTATTCCAATTCTACCCTTGAAACCAGAATTTGTTATGAAGTGTCATGCATGTGAAAATCAGTACCATGAGTGTAACCTGGCTCTGAGGAAGATTGGAATCATGACTTTAATGTTGATTTAAGGGATAATGCAAGACTTCACCTAACTCAACTCAAGCTTATTTATATAGCACCATTAAAACAACAGTTGTTGACCAAGGTGCTGTACATTGCATCAAGTACAGTCAAAATTTAACATTATGTACTACAGAGATTACACCACAGAACACGGCACATGACAGCTACAATTAAAAGCCAAACAGAAAAGATGCGTTTTGAGATTAGCTTTAAACTCCTGCAGTGTAAATGCAGTTCTAATAAAAACAGCAACGGAAAAGGTGCGATCTCCTCTAGATTTTAATCTTGCCCGGAGGAACATTTAACAGTCTCTGATTGGATGATAATAATACCTCGGTTTACGAGTTTAATTCGTTCCAAGAGCTTGTAACTCAAAATTCTCGTACACCAAAACAATTTTCCCCATAAGAATGCAGTAAAAATCACTTGATTCGTTCCGCACGACCATAAATGGCCCTTTTAAATATTTTTTGGGTTTAACCCTATTAATTACAGTTAAAATTATAACCATTAAGATCTCATATAATTACTAATTAATAACTGACAATTAAATTCTAAAAATACTTGACAATTTACTGTAAAGCACTTTATCTTTGAGTAGCGTCTCTGCTGGCGTGAAGGAGACGAGAGGAGGGTTTTACTGCTTACAGGGAGAATTTCATCCCTTCTTTCTGACTCATCTTGAGGTCATCGTCTATATGCTGTACTGTACGTGTATATTTCACTACGTGAACAATAGCGATCACAATTAATGTGAACAACACGAGGTAAAACTGCTGTAAATCACTTATAAAAGTATCACTGTGGTGAATGATGCAACCAAACCGAGCGACGCTGAGAGAATGAACGAGTGAAGGGATAATAGGCTTTGTGAGAGGCTGTCGTTAGGATATTTCCTGTAAAAATGTGCGCAAAGATGTTGAGCGTTAGGACTTTCCCACAAAAAAATGCATGTGGGCGAGGGAAAAATGTTCTTGCAGTCCGATACAATGCTCGTACACAGATGTGCTTGTATACAAAGTCACTCGTAACCCAAGGTATTACTGTAGTTGCTTAGAAAATGCATCGTGTTTTGGAATCGTGGCGGGGTAATCAAATGGCAAATTGTGTGGTCGTGTGGATTTCAGAAACTGTTCCGGAACTCCATGCTGTTCCACTTCATAAATGTTCTGCTGCAAGTCCTCCTGCACAAGAGTCACGACCTCCTGCAGGATGACATCACGCTGGCGCTCTACAACATGGCGGCTGTGGATTTCCAAGCGTTTTACTCTTCCTTCTTGCCAGAGTTTCTCAATGGTTGCCAAGGCCTCGACCCACACCAACGCACAACGCTTGCCCGAAACTTCACGCCAGAGAGGGTGAGTGATTCTGACCGATGAAGCTCTAATATACTCCAGCTGACCTGAAGTGCTAATTCTATTTATGAAAAAAATATACAGTGATCCCTTGTTTATCACGTTTAATGTGGACCGGAACCCCCCCGCGATAGGTGAAAATCCTTACAGTAGGATTGGCCCCCCTAGGAATTTCTGTATATGTTTGTGTACCAGAATCTTTAAAATATGTATATTTACACTTTAAATATATTTTAATTAAATCTATTTAATTATAAAACCTTAATATTATACATTTACTCTCATACGATACGTATTATGGTGTTCTACACTCATCAATGACAGTAGTATCTTGAGACTATAATGAGGCCTTTAAATCAGTTTGGGAAGCGTCTCATCGTCAGATATCGGCGCTGGATCGTCAACATTTGCTTCTGAGAGAGGTGAAGAGGCTCCCACTCCATTCGTGCTCTCATTCGTCGTTCTCGCGCCGGGAACCAATCATGTGTCTCGTCTGAGTGCCGTGGGTGTGTACAAAGCCTCTGAGAGAGTTTCTCTCTTTGTCTGGCATCCTGGGAAATCGTTTCTCTCGCATCATGATGAAACAACGCTGCTTTCCGCAATACAGCTGCAGAAAATTTTGTTTTTCGATTAATATTTTTAAAAAATCTGCGAAACTTGAACCGCGACGTGGCGAGGGATCAACTGTATTACAAAAATGTGATCAATCTTCAGTGTCACATTATCCTTCACGAATCATTCTGATACGATGATTTGATGCTCAAGAAAGATTTCTCATTATTATGGGTTTTGTCATATTCACGAAATCTGGTTTGGATGTCATGCAGTGTAAACAGTCTTCCTGTTTAACGTGCAAGTCACGTCTTTCTTTCTGTCTTTTCCACCCCTCCCAGGACCTGCCGTCGTTTTCTCAGGGAGTGTATCGTATCGTGAACGATCTGCGCTGCTACAGACTGTGCAATGGAAGCTTTCCACCGGGAACGTTGAAATTATAGCAGCACATCACACCTGCCACACAGCCAAACCATGGCCCATCCTTCTCAAGGACACGGATCACTGCTTCGGTGGTCAAGTATTGCCTTTCGCCACGGGCCAGCCTGTGATCTCAGTGGAGGCGTGTTCTGAGAGCTGCAGGGCTTTCTATCGTCAGCTTGTTTTGTTTGTTTCAGCTAGATTTTACACGTTGCCAATGATCAAGAGGCCAAAGTGGATGTTCTGCAGCTGCTGTCGAGAAACTGAGAGAGATCAGCGGTTTGGGTTCCACTGTTGCGTTTATTCAAATGGGAGCCGTGCTTTCCCAATTATGTGTTTTTTAAAAGGACTGATTTAACCGAAAGCACATTTCTTTTGTTGAAATGAACAGAAGGTGTTTGAAATGCAGTGCTGTAGACCGAGTTAAACGAGCGCATCTCAAGACGTGGATTTTCATACAGGCTGCTGTTGACTTCTGAATGGTTTTAAAGTGAGTGCGGCGCGGAGCACTGAATTTCTTTCTCTTAATTGTCTGGTTTTATTGGCCTCTCCAGATTTCCGTGGAGATATGGCTCTCACATCTTTTTCATATCATTCCATCCTGATCCAGGAGAAACAAACCTTCAATAAAGTTTTTATAATGAAATGTTCCTAATTCTTTGTCTTTCTCATTTTGCTGTGTGTTTTCTTGTTTTCAGGAACTGTAATTAAACTGTTAAAGGATGCGGCTGGTTTGGTTGCGGTAGTTGGTGACTGACATCTGTCTAAATCTTCAAACCATGAAACACGTGGAGCAAATGCCAATATTGGTTGAATGCAATGAAACATTTGGCAGATGCTTTTTATCCAAAGTGACTTGCATTGCATTCAAGGAACATTGACATTCCAATCAGTTCTCACTGTCCCTGGGAATCGAACCCATGACCTTAGCGTTGCAAGCGTTACACTCTACAGTTGGATTTATGAGGGGGGGGGGGATTTCTGGTGGGGATAGTTATTTCCTCCTCAACAGGGATCAAAGCTACTTCATCAATAGACCTTATAAAATAATTAAAAATATATATATAAAAAAATATATATATAGCTAATTAAAGCGCTTCAGCATGCACGTTTAAATGATACAATAAGAGATGGATTTTCAGAGTCACAGCGCTCCCGATTGTGTGATGAGAGATGACACTGAACCTTTCAGCTATGACAGTGGGGGGAAAAAAGTATTAATAATGTTAAATGACAGGGGCGGAAAGGTATTGAACACATGAAGAAAGGGCGGTGCAAAAAGGCATGGAAAGCCGAGACAATCAGTAATTAGAAAACAATCTTGCCCCTTGTCAATGCAAATTAATATCAGCTGGTTCTGTCCAAACTGATGGCCTATAAAAAGGTCTTGTTACCAAGGTATCACACAAGAAACATCTCATGAAGGGTAAAGAACAAATAACTCTCAAGACCTTCACAACCTTATTGTTGTGAAACATTCTGATGGCATTGGTTACAGAAAGACATCAAAACTTATATATATACAAAAAAAAATTTCTTTACTTTTTTTTCGTCTATGTATTGCAATAAATCTTGACTTTATTTAAAATGATACATTTAATTAAACCTAAACCATGAATTTCACTTAGAATGAGTTAGATTAAAGGAAGTGGATTGATTGGATCGATGTAGGATTGGTACAATGTAAGCTTGATAAAGGATTGATAGCAATGATAAATGATTTATATAGGATTGATAAAGGATTTATTTAGGATTGATAAACCGCGACCTCTATTGGTCAATGACGGTCTGTCTCCCTCCGTCACGACACAAGTTGAGTTGAATGTTAAATTCTCTCTTAACAACGCTTAATCTTAATAATTTCTAATACCCTTTCTCTGCTATCTTTCCACAGTAACCCTGATCAAGGATAAAAGATCCAACATTCCTACATCCAATCAGTGATCAGTTCAGGCGATTGGGAGCGTCTGACTGCAATGATCAAAAGTAGGCTACTCAGTTCTGTTTGCGTTTGCTCTGCAAAGACTAACATTTGTTTTCTCTCCCTGTCAGCAATCGATGACCGTGTGTTTGTCTTTCGACCTCACTTCACTTTTGGGACGAAATAGCTGAAACTAAATGTCCCCTGAAGTTGCGGCTCTATCTCTCACGGGTCTCCAAACAGGAAATGGTGTTAATTAAGAGGCCGTGTTTGTGCACGTGATGACCGGTAGTTACATTTTAATTTGCGGGTCTCTTCTTCCCACGACACACACGCGAACGCGCCTCATCTGAGCACATATGTATAGATTTATACACCGTGCGCGCGCGTGTGACTTTGACCTGTCAGGTGAATGACAACGCGCGCGCGCGCGCGCTTGTGTGTGTATAACGGTCCGCTCCGGTCCAGGGGTCAAAAGCATCGGGCGGCTCTTCGGTGCGGGAGTCGGTGAAGCTGTGAGACGGATTGAGCTGGGAATGAGGATGTTGGCATCGGGACTCGGTCTGTGCATCTGCCTCCACGGCGCGCGAGCGGCCATACGGAGCACCGCGCGCACCCTGAGACGCGGACACGCGCGCAGCCTCTGCACTGCATCGGGTCTGTTTTGATTTTCTGTGAAACGCCTTGACATACCGATATCTGAATGTGGAAAGTGTTCAATGTCATGTTGCTTTAATATCATGGGACGATATAGGCAGTGTTGGGGAAAGTTACTCTTAAGAGAAATGCGTTACAATACTGCATTATTCCCTTAAAAAGATATTGAGTTAGTTTCCTGTAAAGAAAAGTAATGCATTACGTTACTTTTCCGTTATTTTTTTGGCGCAGTGGCTCGGCTTGTTTGTTTGATTGAATCTTAATAACAAAAAGTTTCTATTTTTGGACACATAAAAAGGCCATTTCACAATGAAACGTTAATAATAAGGACTAAGGGAATGTACAGTCACACTTTTACAATAGAATCAAGCAAACTTTTTCATCTGCTGCTGTCTCTGGATCACAGGAGGAGAAAGTTTATCACTTACTTCACCAATAAAAACTAAATCTAATGTCGGTTTTGCTTGTGGTTGAACTGAATCATCTGAGGTCAGCAGCAAGTACATTGGACGATAAAGTGAGAACACATGCATAGACATATGGTTGCGTAATAATCAGATTTTGGATTTCATTGATTTTATTCATTTTGAGGAATATTGATTCTGTTTTGTTCAAGTGAGATGAGTAAATGCTCGTCATACACACACACACACACACACACACACTTTTTCTCTCTCACACACACACACACACACACTCACTCTCACACACACATTCTCTCTATCTCTCTCTCTCTCACACAGACACACACACACACACACTTTCTCTCTCACACACACACTCACTCACTCACATTCTCTCTCTCTCACACACACACACACTCACTCACTCACACACATATTCTCTCTCTCTCACACACACACTCACTCTCACACACACATTCTCTCTATCTCTCTCTCTCACACAGACACACACACTTTCTCTCACACACACTCACTCTCACACACACATTCTCTCTCTCTCTCTCTCACACACACACACACACACACACACACACACACACTCACTCACTCACTCTCACACACATATTCTCTCTATCTCTCTCTCTCACACACACACACACTCATTCACACACACACACAAACACACACACGCACACACACACATTTATTGCCTCCTGATTTCTCTCAACATAAGGACAAGAGAGCTGTCAGTCAATGCATGTGAAAACAAAAAAATAGTCAGATATTAAAAGTAATCCGTTAATTTACTAGTTAGACGTAATCTGATCACATAACTCATGCGTTTCCCCCCAGCACTGAATACAGGCATGACCTTCTGACATCAGTGCTGTATTAAGCTTTTACAACAATGTTGATTTTTTTTTAAGTTGATCCCAAATTGTATCCATAGGATAAAGTGTGTGTGCTCGTGTGTGTTTGATTAATATCATCCATGAGCTGCTCTCTGTCCTCACGCCATCAGTGATTGGTTAATTGTGTTATTGCGTCATCACGTGAGCTTGTGCACGTATCACATTAGGAGCTCGTGCAAGTTACTGTCTCACATTTACTTGCACAGGTCAAAATCTCAGCGGATTTCTGTATCACACGCTGAAACATAAATCAAAGACATACAAATCTCAGAAATCCAGAAAAATGTGCACAGTATAATTTGCATTGATGTCATTGTCATTCTGTTTTTGTTTTTATTCTATGGTTATTATCATTAACTACAACTATTATATACATTTCAGGTAAACTAATCAAAGCTGAAATAAAACATACATATTAGTTGAAAAACTTAAATGAAATGAAAATGAGAAATGTTGCCTTGGTAATAAACTGAAATGAGTTTATGTTGAACTACTAAAATGATTGAATGGAAATTAGTAAATCTAAAACTTAACTAAAAGTTTAATGTAAATAAATTAAACCTATGTATCAGTATGAAAAAATACTAAAATGAAAAAGGCACATAACAAAATTACTGATAATTAAACTAAAGTTAATGTGAAAATTAAACTATGAAAAGAAAAGCTAATTTAAAATAATACAACTATAATAAAATGTAAATAACACGGCAAATAAATACAATGGTATATAAATATATTTAATTTGTATATAATTGTTAATACAACGAGTTGTTGAAGAGCTAATGATTAATTAAATAATTAAAAATAAACTAGCATCCAACATCAGAGAACTGCAAACATGCAAATGTGATGTTAAATTATTGAAATATATTAAAATATAAGTCACAAATGTGTTTACACAGCTATTATGAATATAGTCAAAGCTAAACGGTAGAAGGAACAATAAATACTGTCATTGTGTGAATAATATGTGATCAAGTAATCCATAAAAAGTAATTAATCTGATTATGAGCATTTTGAAATCTAATATAATCGAATTACAAGTGTTACATTTTTAAAATCTGATTATTTAATCCAGATTACTTTTAATCATTTACGCACGCATGCACGCACACACACACACACACACACACATCACAGTGCCTGTGATTGGTCTGAAGGCCGATCAGAGTGTTGTTTTGAATGCATCTTGGCACTGTATGGAGGTCAAACTGAACGTGTGTGTGTGTGTGAGAGAGAGAGAGATAGAGAGAGTTGCATATGTATGGAACAACCTAAATTTGATCAAGCATCAAGGAATGACTGTAGGCAAGCGCGTGTGTGTCACGTGTACAGGAACTTTTCTTTTAAATGGAGACGTTAGTATTCCAGTAAGAGATGTTCAGGCGATACACACCATTCCCTGACAATATCAGACAAATTATCCCCATATTCCTGCAATGAATATTCAAAATTGAGAGACAGTGACTTAATGTTAATATCAGGAAGCTTTTAGTGTCTATAAAGTTTCTTAAGATTCGTGGAGATCCTCACACAGAAAAAGGTTTTCTTACACAGCTTACAGTTTCTTTCAGAACAACATGTTTTCAGATTTAGAAAATCTCTCATATCTGGCACTTCCTTTAAACAAACAAGCGATAAATAAGTGCTAAAACACTCTCAAAACTGAAGTCTGTCGCCATTAATCCGAAAATGTTCATTACAGTGGCAACAAACAGTAAAAAAAGGACATCTGATTGTCATTGCATCAATGAACAAAATATCAACGCAAAAATAGCTACACGTGTTTACAAAAATAATAAAACATAAATGCTTTGACATTTTGGATTTAACACAGACATCCAGATATAGTCCAGAAAAAGTTACATTTGCTCATACAAAGTATCATTTACAGGAAGTGCGTCAGTTTAATGAAATATATTTTAAGGATTTACCCATGCATATTATTTTTTAATTCATGCACACTCGTAAACTTTAATCCAAAATATTATAAAACATAAAGATCAATGTTTAATAATCCTACTCTTTTGTGTAAGTTTCACACTTGGGTAATAGATGGCGCTGTTTGCTTTCTAACAAATATCTGCCATGTATTGCTTAGATGTGCCGGGTGTTAAAGAGCGCACTCTGGTGGCCGTGAAGCCTGACGGCGTTCAGAGGCGTCTGATCGGAGAGGTCATCAAGCGCTTTGAGCAGAGGGGATTCCAGCTGGTGGGTCTGAAGATGCTGCAGGTGAGGAACGCAGACAGAACACGGTCAGCAATGTACGTCACTGGTTTCTGCATCACGCGTCTGTGTGTTTTTCAGGCTTCTGACAAGCTTTTAGCTCAGCATTACATCTCGCTGCAGAAGAAGCCCTTCTACTCCAGCCTGCTGTACTACATGACCTCTGGGCCTATAGTTGCCATGGTAATAACGCATTATGAATATCATAATATTAATTCTGCAGTATGCAAAACACAACTGCATTTGGCTAAACGTGCAATGCAGAATCAAAAGGTAACGGTAGCTCAAATGTGAAATGTTTGTACATCATGAAGATTGAGGAGTTGTCATTGGTTGTTTTTTAGGTGTGGGAGGGGCATAATGTAGTGAGGTCATCCCGTATGCTGGTGGGAGACACTGACCCCGCTGAAGCCTCGCCTGGAACTATTCGAGGAGACTTCAGCGCTCATATCAGCAGGTGTTTACAGTCATGAATATTAGTGTGCTGCATAATGCACACTATATATTTAATATTCTTTTTTTTTAAATATGCTCAATAATAATAAAGTTTGTTTTTATTTTAAGAAAAAAATACTATACTATATTGTTGCCACATGAGCTCACCACTTCATGTTGTTGAAATGATCGTCTCAGAAATTATTTAAAAAAAAAAAAATTTTGTTGCAAAAATTCGTGGCAGTAACATTAAAGAATAAAAAAAAAAAAAGATCTGGTAATGCTTTACAATGAAGTTTAATTTGTTAATATGACTTAATTAGACCAGTTTACATGAACAAACAATGAAAAATTCTTATAAAGCATCTATTAATGTTCCTTTAAAAATGTGCAAATACATTATTAAAGTGCCCCATTATGTTATCTTCAAGTTTTTTCTTTTAGGTCTCCTATAATTGGTTTTTAAGCATCCAAGGTTAAAAGCACTATAATTTTCTCATAAGATATGACACATCACCTCATTTCGGTCTGAAAACGGATTGTTAAAGATTCCTGCTGCGTCTGAACATGCCTACTTTCATTCTTCATAGGACGCAAGAAAGAAGTGAGGCGAGTAGTGCTTCCAAAATCAAAGCTTTCATAAAACGCCTAAATATTGACTGGCGAGACTCAGAAGTGTACATGAGATGGACACTTTACTATTCATACCATACAGAACACACTATTTTTCTATTTACGAATAAGCATAATAGGGGCACTTTAAAATCAAAAGTTGTACCTGTTATTTTTATTTAATGGACCTGAGCTGACATGAACTAACAATGAACAGTTGTTTTACTTGAATAAATAACACTGCAACAAAAGTATTTGCTACTTAATGCATTAACTAATTGGACCTTATTGTGAAGTGTTACCAGGGATATCAGATGTTCAAATCGTAAACTTCTTCTAAAGACTTTTATGGCTGTTGAATTCCTTCAGAAATGTGGTCCATGCCTCGGATTCTGTGGAAGGAGCGGAGCGGGAGATCTCGCTGTGGTTTCACAGCGCAGAGCTCGTCGACTGGGAGGGATGCGATCATAAAAATATTTACCACATGTAAGAGGTGCCTTCCACTGTGTGTGTTCAATTAACTCGTCTGATCAGCCTCAGCTGGGACGATTTCAGGTCCATTTCTGAATGATGTGTTATTTTAAAATTGTTTAATGTAAATAAACCAAAATGTTATATATTATAAATGTTTAAAAAAAAAACTTTTGGAGAAAATGTTTACAAAAGGTGGCCTTAAAAGTTCATAATTGGGGGAAATTCATTACCTAATTATTTATATACTGTTAATTTAACATGAAGCTATATCAAATAAATACTTCCTGTAACTTTAAAACGGTTGTTTGTGAATATATGCCTCATAACTGTTGAAAGGTTATCCCATTTCATCTGGAATGTACGTTTGGGTGGTTTTTACAGCCATGATGTGACGTTTTCAATGAAGTTTCATTGATTTGTAAGTGTGAGTGACATGTGAAGCATTTTAAGATGTCTGGATTCATATGTACGCTTCTCAAACCTTTTGACTCCTTATCTTTCTGTCACGCAATATCCAACTGAGGAAGACGGCATGACAAAAAAAACACCCCAAAGTTATAAAATAAAAAAATTCATTTACATAGGGTTTTAAAATGAGGCTGCTTCATATTTCACTAGACAGTGGGAACCCTCCTTCATTAAATACCTTGATATTTAGCTTACCGTATTTTTCCGCATATAACCCACAGACGCAGATAATCCGCACCCTCATATAGCCCGCAGGTTTTGTGAAAAAAAAAAACGTTATATAACCCGTACCCATAGATTTATGAACTTTTTTGTGTAAGTTCACATTTCGAATGTTGCTCACATGACGTCAATTATCCATAACTGTTCAGGCTCGGTACACAGTGCTTGTGTGCGAAATTCAAACGCTAAGAAAACAAACAAGTCAGAATCAGAAGAAAAAGAAAAAGAAGTCTCTCCCGCTGTGCAGCAGCTCGTCCCTTAAGAAGCGATTCTACAGGTGTTGATCATCGGATGAGATGAGAAGAACACGCCCTCATGGCAGCACAGCCAATCACGTCTTCTTGCATGATTGACAGGTCAGACAGCCTATCAGCGCCAGCTGTCAGAGTGACAGTACAAGCGCCAGAGACAACAACCCTCACAAGAAAGTAAGGAAATACCGCAAAAAAAACCTTATGTTGTCAGGGACGTAACAAATATATTGAAATATGATTACGTGTAAAAACTTTATGTTATAGCCCGCACCCTTATATAACCCGCACCCCCATGCGGGGTTTGTAAAATCTGGTATAACCCACGGGTTATATGCGGGAAAATATCCCGAGGCCCCATTGGAAGTTTGCAGAGGTTCAAAATAATCACACAGAGTCGTCTTTACAGTCAAGAACATCCTTTTATTCAATCAGTTAAAGGTGCTGCTCTTTCTTGTTTTTCTTATTATGGAAAAGAAATTGTAATCAACACATGCATTTCACCATGAGCTCTGGAAGGCGTGTGTGTGGACCGAGATGGGCGCCGCTCGAGGAGTTCAAACCAGGACCGAAGCCACAGAGGGCTCATGCTACTCTAAACGCATCCGAATGCCCCGCTCAACACAACAGTACAAAAGTAAAATACGAAAGAAAGAAAATGGACGGTCAGTACCAGGGAGGGACAACGAGAGCGCAAAACACGTGTCTGTTGCTATGGCGTTAACTTATTACAGTTATTAATAAATCGCAGCCAACGCGGACACCGGCTTCACGGACTCGGGAGAGTGAAACAATTGCATGTTTTGTTTGTGGGAGGAAGCAAGTTGTTTTTAAGCCCACATGGGCTTTTGCTGGTGAGTTTTCAAGTTAATTTTAGGTCTCGCTCAGTTCTTTGTTTTTTGTGGCGTGCGTCACTTTGGTCTAAAGGGTTTGGCTCGTAACGCTGGGCTTCGTAACAGTCTGCCGCTTTCCCTGGGCTGAAACCACTCCGTGTTTAAGGTGCTTGACAGGAACTTCTTTTTTTTTTTTGTTGATTTTTTAACTTAAATATCTGGTCACGTACAACCGTTCAAAAGGTGCATCTTCAATACAGATTCTCAATGCAATAATACAACAGATCATAGCAAATCAAATGAATTTGGAAACAAAACAAAAAAAGAGGAATAAATAGATCAAAAAAACTCGCCTACTTTAGTTTCCGCAGCTGAAACGCCCATCTGTCCATCGGACGGCCCACCAGAGCTCACCGGTGTAACTTGTTCACGTACATTAACTGTTCAATGGAGAAGCTGAAGAGATCGGTATGAATACAACGTGAAGCGTACAGACAAGAATAACATGTGAGCTAACTGCATTCTGCTCAGACAACATTTTTTTCTTACTCTTTTTTTATTATTTTAAAACCCCTCCGTTCAGAGAAAAGGGGCACGGGGAAGGGCGATGGTTTTGCAACTATAGACTACTCCAGTGTCCAAAAGAGGCAGAAGACAAGATTACAGAGGAAGGAAAAGCAAGACAGAAAGTTTTTTTTTGTCGTTTTTTTTTTACAGTTTTCTTAATTATTCAACAATAAAAAGAGGAACTAAGTCACACCGATTTCCTTTAGTACTATATATACTGCTTTGAAGAAGTCGCAGAAGGAGAAATACAGAAGTTTGAAGGAGGGGACTTTTTTTGTTTTGTTTTTTTACATCATTTTTTTGAGATGGGCACTCAGGATTACAAGATGGTGTCTGTGAACAAAAGGCACTTTTTAGGGACAACCTTTATGATGTTCTGAGTCTAACACTAGATCACAAAACAAATATTTAGAGTCATTTACACGGAGGGCCAGTAGAGGGCGCTGTGAGTGGGGGGGGAGGGGGTTCAGTTTAACTCTCGTGGTTCTGATTGGTCGCCGACTTTGTTTGGGAGTCTATTTGGGTGAAGCTTATTAAGAAATATAGATATTCTTTCACCCCCGAATCAAAAGAAAATGATTGCGCATAAAGTATAATTTGAATTTGGAGCGAAATATGAAATTTTTTGTGCGATTCACCAGTTTAGCAAAATATAAACATCACATCTCCTATTCCATAGTTTGGGGCATTTTAGTTTATTCTTGCGTTAAAGCCTCTCCCATAAACAGGGAAGATCTTGTCATACCTTTCCTACGAATTCGAAATGTTCTACGTACAAAAAGCCGGGAAGTTCGTTAAGGACTACGGCGGTTCAGGTCAAGTCCTAGAAAACTGGAATGCATAGCATGAAGCCCAAAATACAATACGATCCTGCATTTTCGCTGGGTAAAACCTCTTTCATTCCTCGACTGCTTCAGGGAAAAGGTTGGAGGAAAAATGCCTTTTGTCACAACCTTGAACCCCCTCCCCCCTTCGTAAATATAAAAAGGACAAAAGAGTAATGAACGTGTATTTTTTTCTTCCTAAAATTTGACTTGATAACACTCGTTTTTTGTCTTCTTATGTATAATAGAGATTGAACGTACTTTGATCCATAAAAAGCACCTGTTTTATTTAGTGATATATTCTGACGTGTCGCAAAAAACTGCTTCTTCAGCCCTCCTAAGTTTTGAGAACAAATCATTACAAATAAACAATAAAAAAGCAGAAAAAGGAAAGATTACAAAACAAATTCCCAAAACTTACAAAGACCGTTCTTTCTCTCTCTCTCTCTCTCTATCCGCCCTGTAGTTTAGAGTCCCGGACAGCGTGGACTTGACTATAATAGAAGGATTTTCACCTCTACGCTTTCCTGTACACCCTAACAATGAGACAAACACAGTTTCTACCCAAGGCATTGCACATGGCTCAATCAACACACTTTATTTTGCAATAACAAATACTTCCTGTCCAAACACAAAAGAAATCAAAAGCCGTGCATTATCCCCCCCTACGCTATCAATAACGTTTTTCACGGAAATCTGATTTCCGTCAGTTTCGTTTTTTCTCTCGCTCTAATTGTTAAGTGCAGAACTGGGTTGTGGGACTGGAACTTCTGAACGGATATCTGATTAATGATAACTCATGATCATGTCATACTTCAAAAAATAACTAGACTGCCACTGAGCTTATTAGGCAAATAAGAAAAAAAATGTATATATAAATATATATGGATATATCCTGTATATATAAAGATGTTTGTAACTAGTGAGCTGACGCTTGTTTTTTTTCTTCTTCTCATAAAAATTTCACGCTCCTCTATAGCTTATATGCAAGAAAATAACCTGAATTCATGTTTAACAAATTGCATAATGGGAATACAGAGGCACTTCCTTTGATTAGAAAAGAAAAGACCATTGCCATCACGATTCTCGTGTTAGTTTTTTACCAAAGCGATGACACGGCCGCCGTCCGGCAACAACGCTTCCCTGCAGTGAGATACATGGTCAGGCAGTCCAGTTATTTTGTGAGGTTGTCAATTACAGCTGCGTTGAAAGCAAAACGTTTGTTTTATCAGCGGGCGAAGCTACTGTACTTCACCCTGAAGGCTTCCCTTTGTAATCAACCTGCAGAGGACACTGCGTATATGCGCATACTTTTATGACAGACATGCCGAAACGTTACTAAAACGTTGCGGTCGAAGTGAACGGTAAAACGCGGCGTCTAATAAAAGCGGCCCCCGAGCAGCACCACCTCCCTCTGAGCACGGCTATGATATGTCACACATTCTTTTGCTCCGCAGCAAGGCCGCGTGTTCTTGGAACACGGACTTCTGGGAGTGTAAACAGGTACGTAAACAAAACACAGGAGTGGGCGTGTCTCTAGGGCCGTCTTTATTAGTGCTAATGAATCGGGGACCTTTATTATGCCTCGCTTCAATTTATTTAAATAGCTAGAATTGTTTTTTTTACTTCTAATTAAGAGCTTTACTTTTTTTTAACTTTTATTTTAGACATTTGGCTTTAATTAAAAACCTCGAGTTTGAAATAACAAAAGAATGCAATGTTGATCGCAGACTTTTCTTAAAACAAACGATTTTAAAATTGTAGCTTGTTCACACGGTTGTAAAGGTGCGTCACATTTACAGTTGCTATGAGAAAGTTAGTGGACGAAATCTCAATTTAAATAGGAATCTACACAATTTTGTGCGGGTGGGGGGGGGGGGATATTTTACTTTTCCTTTTTAACAATTTTTACTTATATTTCATACATATGGCTTCAATAATAATAATAAAAGAAGAATACAATTTTGAAATGATAAAAGGCGGCAATGATTATCTATGACATTAAAATTTTAGTTCAGTCTTATGGTTCTAACGGTGCAGTCATCAGGGTTGCCAGGTCTTGGGACTACTTTTAAACTGTTGCCAAGGGTGATTTCCCCCTTGTGGCCACTGGGCTGGCTTTGGGTTTTTTCGACTGGACATTATTGGGATAGTTTTGAGTTGTTTTTGATTGGACATTGGAACGGTTTGGGGTGTTTTTGATAGAACATTGGGAAAGTTCTGGGTGTTTTTGACTGGACATTGGGCTGGTTTTTGGGTGTTTTGATTGGACATTATTGGGATAGTTTTGGGTTATTTTTGATTGGACATTGGGACAGTTTTGGGGCGCTTTTGACTGGAAATTAGCCTGGTTTTGGGTTGTTTTGATTGGACATCATTGGGATAGTTTTGGGGTATTTTTGATTGGACATTAGGATGGTTTTGGGGTATTTTTGATTGGACATTAGGATGGTTTTGGGGTGTTTTTGATTGGACATTGGGATGGTTTTGGGGTGTTTTTGATTGGACATTGGGATGGTTTTGGGGTGTTTTTGATTGGACATTGGGATGGTTTTTGGGTGTTTTTGATTGGAAATTAGCCTGGTTTTGGGTTGTTGTGATTGGACATCATTGGGATAGTTTTGGTTTGTTTTGATTGGACATTAGGATGGTTTTGGGGTGTTTTTGATTGGACATTGGGATAGTTTTGGGGTGTTTTTGATTGGACATTGGGATAGTTTTGGGGTGTTTTTGATTAGACATTGGGATGGTTTTGGGGTGTTTTTGATTGGACATTGGGATGGTTTTGGGGTGTTTTTGATTGGACATTGGGATAGTTTTGGGGTGTTTTTGATTGGACATTAGGCTGGTTTTGGGTTGTTTTGACTGGACATTATTGGGATAGTTTTAGGTTGTTTTTGGTTGGACATTGGGCTAGTTTTGTCAGAAAGACCTGGCAACCCTGTTGGTCACATTTACGGTTGCTTGGTGTAATTTCATGGACGAAAAGCCATTATTTCTAAGGAATCCATGCAATTTCTCAAGAGGGAAAAAATATATAAAAATAGTTAATTTTTAACAATCAATTTGAAACTTGACATGTGGCTTTAAAAAACAAAAGAATATGCGTTTGAAATAATAAAAGAATGCAACGGTTATCTCAGATTTTGCATCAAGTTCAAGATGGTCGGAAATCTGTTGCATTGACCATCAAATCTGGTAGTTTGTACATGGTCAATAGTGTAGTGATAACACATGGAACTTTTCCGCCCACAAAATATAAGTGACTGCGCCTTAAGAGTGTGTGCTGGTTGGCATTTTTCATCTTTCAGGAGTACTAACTAATGTCTGGTGCTGTCTAGTTGGCACTAAGGGCCTGAATTGAACGTTTGTTTCATTAACGCTTCTGTTTGTACTGAGACGTGTCTCAGGGTAGCTGTAGTGTGTGGGGTTTGTTTTTCTCTGCAATAAAATGTGCAAATAATGTCTGCCGTCAATCCCATTTTCAACAGTGCACGTCAAACTAGTGTTCTTCGCATATTTGTAGTGCAATACTTCTGCTGTTTGTAATTAGTTTAGTAATTGACCGAAACAGAACAAAGACGTTTCTCCTACTTGCTATTCAGCTACATATACAAAACGTCTTATGATGTCAAAAGACTTAGCGTCGCCTGTATGCAGAACATCAGCATGTTTAAGTGTTTTGAAAACAAAAAACTGAAGTTTAGTTAGTAAAGACCTTGCGTTTTTGTTGCGTCTGACTCCTCACCACTGAAACTGTTGATAATCCCAGCCATTGTACACTACATCCTTGTTTCTGTCTCTGTTCATCAGGTTCTTCCTCTATGTTGCCATTGGTTTTCTGACGGTTCTTGCGAGATACTGTAGGTGCGTGTCAGTCCGTCACCTCCTGCTGTGATCTGAAAGTCTGTAACGGAGGTGGAGGAGCGGGCTTGAAGGGTGTCTGTCGATTGGCAAATACAGGGTCGAACGTTTCCCAATCATATTCTGCTCACGTTTCTTAGGGTGCATTTCAGGTCGGAGGGGATTTTCAAACAGGATTATTTTATTCATAAAACTTCCAAATTGTGTGGACAGGTTGCAGGCAGGACCTCGTCAAAGGAACCATGACTGTAAAACACATAAATGAAGCACGGTTAGTGTTCAAACTGAAAATACATCAGCTCAGTGAGAATATTATGTTACTAAGGACTAAATGTTCCAATAAAAAGTACTATTCAAGGCCAATATTACTCGAATTGATTTTTATACAATTATATAATTGTAACCATTAAATTCTTAAACAATTAATCTACTAATGAGTGTTTAATTTTATGAACATTAAATTTGAAAGCCTTTATTCAAATAAACATTTTAAACAACGTAGGACTAAACTAACTTTATATATATATATATACATTTATATATTTTTTTAATGTTTTATTTTTAATACATTTTATTTTAGTTCAAATAAGCATGATGTCACATAAACCTATTATAGTTTCATAATTTGTGTATAATTGAAAAAAATTAATGTAATAAATCATTTAATACCACTTAATATCTTGAATTTATATTTTAATTAAATGTATTTCATTGCCACATATACCTATTATAAGTGAACCTATTCTAATAATTTAAATACATGTTTTTGTTACATTCATTAATGTTTAAAAATAAAATAAATTTATTTTAAAGTTAGTGTGAAAGTAATCGATACTGAAATCAAAAATTACAATCAATATTCTTGTTAATGTTTCCATACATTTAAACACAGGCATCAAAATTCTTGATGCTTGTATTTATATACAGTATACATATAGAAAAATGAATATTGTGCGTTCAAGACCTGCTGGGAAGTTTGTACAGTATTTATATTTGTATTTGAGTTTGTATTCGTATTTGTATTGTACCTTCTCTTAATTAACTGCACAAAAGCACAATAAGGTTTAGAAAACAAAGAAAAAACGTGCATTATGTTTTGTTTTGAATTCATGAAGCCACTAAACTTTATTGTTACATATCATATTGTTATATTGCAATGCGACATGCTTGTATTTTGTGCAAACAATTAGCTATTCTATTGTAATAAAAAATAAAAGTCCCGATAATGTCATTGCTAAACACCTAAAGGTATTGTGTTATTCCGCCAGGTTTCTCACTCACATGTGGAGCTTAAAGAAACTCCCACTTGTATTTACAAATGGTGGCAACTCGTAAATACGACCTTCCCAAAATGACTCGAACGCACCGTAAACTCTTGATTGAGAGAGACTGCTGTTACGGATGACTCCACTAGAGGTCCTGCTTGACTCTCACAGAGCGTTCGTTCGGTCTGACCTGCTCACCATATGGGCCTTTACGCCACAGTCTGACCTGAACTAAACCAGCAAACCTCCCTTCTGGGGATGTCACGTCAAGAGAGCTCTGACGCATCTCCACATACCAACACATTGACTTTATTAACATCAACAGACGCTCTGTTAATGCATCTCAGGAGTTCAGCTCATAAAGTTCAAATATCACACTGATAACGCCAATGCACAGAGAAATATTTAGATAAACTTTACAGTGTGTTCCCGTCATGTTGGAATCACTGTTTCCCAGTAAAAATACCTCACGTGTTGTCAAACTTTTCACCTCAAGTAGGAAACTCCTCAATAAATAGTTCTGACGCTTAAAATCATGAAAAAAAGAAAATACTTATGATGAAATTAAATATAGAATTTTGTCAGATATAAATTATATTCTTAATATAAACTGTGCCCAAACAAAATATATTGGATAATCTATTGTTTTATATCAAATAATTCTATCATAATAATGCTAAAATAATACTGGACGCACCTAAACTCTTGTTAGGATATTTATGGAGTAGTCAGAAAGTGCTTGTTGTGAGCGAGGCTGAATCAGGGAGAAGAGCAGGAGAGCCGCGGCTCCGGATTATAGCGAGAGAGAGCCGGATTGTTTCCCCTGATTGGTTTTTACAAAACTCTCTAGAAGTCAAATCCTGGAAACACTTTGGCTGAGAGGGTCTGGGAGGAGGGGCCGTGGGTAACTTTTGTTCTGGTTGACTCTTGCAGGTCACGCAAACACCCCCGGCACGTCCCGTCTATTCTCCCCCCCGGCGCTTGCCCCGGGCTAAAGCCCAACAGCCACCCGGGCCAAGTAACTCTTCCCCTCTAAGCTGTACTCCTCCCTCTCGCAATCCCATCTTCCCCCTGTAATCCTTGGCAGTGACCAGCTTCCCCCCCCCCCCCCCCCCCCCCCCCAAAACACACACACACACACACACACCTCTCAAGTTCAACTGCCTGTGACATCATGTCTCGTTGCTGTGGGCAACCAGACAGTCGGGACGTGACTTTTCAGTTTAGGGGCCGTACTTAAACTTTGCCTCTTTTTTTCTGCGGTCCTGTCTCACTTTTCCGCAGTTCTTTCGGATGGGAACCGAGAGGACTTCCCTATACGGCGCTGTATGGACATACACTTGAATGGCATGAGATGACCTGTTTGTATTTGTGCGTCTCAAATGCTTTTCTCTTCAATAACGTTGCTTTCCTTTGTCCGAGTCTTTTGACAAAACTGGTGTAGTTGTGATTTTTACTGAATGTATGAAATTGATCACTAAGCTTCACAAAGCTTCTCTATCACCTAAAAATCTAAGTTTTGTTTGGGATTTTCCTTTACTAGGCTTTTTTTCTTCAAAATGCATGCCATTTACTTTGATATTCTGTCACTGGCGTTCAAACATTTTAAAGTTTGACTCAAATCGAGTGCTATTTTTAGTCCAGTGATCCTGGATGGCTCTTCTCTTCTCATCAAAACACCAGTGGGCAAAGATGCCATGGATGTAGAAGTAGCCGTCGATTATCAATCAAATTTGAAGCAATTCGTTTTCTGAGCTTGGTTTCAATAAAACCTGTTTTTACACTAACAAGGAAGTTTTGGGTTCTGAAATATATTCTAAAACACATACACACACATACGTGTATATGTATTTACAGTATACACACAAGCATACACACGTCACACACACACACACACATATATATATATATATATATATATATATAAACATAACATTTTTTATTTTAGAGGTGTATTTTAATGGATTTGACAAAAGAAAAAGGGTATTGAGAAAGAGCAATAAGTCACATCATCTGCAAATAAAGAATCTTTGCAAAATAATGAATTTTGCATACTAAAATTGTTTAACCCTAAGAGGACCAAAGTGCTTTCTCTATCCTTTAAAATTTAGGGTGAACACACTGGAAAATGTGCAAAATCAGACAAAGCAAAGTCACTGCCAAGAAAAAAACACACCAGCAGAGGGTGATAGCGAGTTGAGAAATGAGTTAAGAGAATGGAGGAAAGGTTAAGCAGAAAGAGAGGGAAATGAATGGTCAAATCCATAGAGGCCGGCCAGCAGAGGGAGGAGGTGAGAGCGTGTGAGTTAGCGACTTCAGATGGTCACCATGTGTTGAGGAGCAGGGAGCCGGCCTGGGGCGGGTGTGGTTTACACATTAATGAGTAAAGTGTGCTGGGTGATGGAGGAGGCGCAGTGTGGTGGCCGCACATTCGCAACGCTCAAATCAACTACACCGCGCGGATCAGCTTGAGTTATCGCAGGCCTGTTCCAGATGGGCACGTCACCGCATAGCAGAGAGCATCATGGGAAAAGAGGAAATACTGGAGGGGAGAAGCAGGCTAAGGAGGAGGATTTTAAAACGCTCCAGCACATGAAATCAGGTTTGTTATGAATATGAGAGAAACAATCTAACCTGCGTCTGCTGGGGTATGTTCAGAAAGTTGTTGTCCCGTGATCCGATGCTGACAAACCTGTTGGGAGCTGTGGAGCCTGGCGTGGAGTATGCTGAGAGAGAGAGAGACAGAGACAGACAGAAAACATAAATAAACAAACAAAAGGTTTTCTGCAAATAATCAAACAGTTAAAATCTTTTATTATTTAAAAGAGCAGTAAAAGAACAAAAAAGCTCAATCTGAATCTTTCATGAAATATACAGTGAAAACTGAACTGAAACTTTTTTGCATTGAATTTACCACCAAAGACATACTACGTTTGATTGTTATTGGTTCACACAGTTGAAGATCAATAGACTAAACTGTTTTTTGAATCAGCAGGTTTGAAGTCATTATCAAATTTAGGGCAGTTTGGGGTTTCAGATTTATTTGATGGACTCTATAGTGTAACTGTTCATCAAATATAGAGATCTAAAAATAGAAGAAGAAAAAAAATCAAAGACAAAGAGCCGTATTTGTTCTACAGTTTGCTTTCATTAGCAAACATTCACAAAGATATGAAATGCTGTTTTGTTCATCCCAAGAAATGTAACATTTGTATTATTGTAATTGGATATTGGCATTTTACAATACACAGTTTTGACTAGGTTAAACAGAATAATTTTTAATCAGCGTAACAAACTTTTATCATACTGTTGTTATGACTATTATATAAAAGAAACAATTTGCCACAAGAGGCCATGCATATTTTTCAATTACTAAAGAGAGTTTTAGGGCATTCATTTAATATCTTTCCCCTTATGACCAGCCAGAAAATTGCTGACCGCACACTGAATCCAGTCCAGACTAAAAACAATTCTAGCAACTCTTAAGTGATGCAATAAATACAAAATGCATGTAGACAAAAGCAGATGTAGAAAAAACCCGATAGACTTTCTTTTTCAGTCTATACCTGATTCAGCGTGCGGCCAAGAATCTTGCTTGTTCATAATTACTCTTTTGGCTCTACACACCTTAAGCAAAATTAGTTTTTATCTTTTCAGAGCGAAAAAATGTTTCTCTAGAGAACAACATTTTTAAGCTGGTGTGGGAAGTGCATTCTGGAGAATCAGCAACATTTAAACACATAAAAAGACACGAGACACAAACAACATAAAAACAACAGAACAACAAAACCAAAAAAGAAACGGAAGGAAAAGAAACATGAAAGAAAAGAGGAAAAGAAATGCAAGTGCTCCGTCCAGTGCCCCGTCTGTGGTGAGTGAACATTTTTTGTCTGATTATCCACCCCGATACGCCACCTCTTTTCTCCACGGCCTAAATTTGGTTTGTGTGCGGGACGAACTGAACCTTTAGACCAGCACTGGAGCTCAACTATCACATTTCCACAAGCCAAAAGCTAACCAGCAATGTGAATGTAACCAAAACAAACTCAAATCAAACCAACGTAAAATTATAAAGCATGGGTTCCCTGTGTCTCACAATTGACTTTTTGGAGTGTAAAGGCTCTTCAACACTGACCAGCACGAACCAACCTGGACCAAAATGAAAGTTCAAGATGGTCTAAGAAGCTGGTCTTTTTAGTCGGGTAGATACATGCTTTTTTTCACGGCAGCACTGTCCAATAATCAAAGGCTGCGTTACAAAAAGTCAGTGACAATAGTTTAAACAAAAAAAACGTAAATTAGAGTCCACTTTAACTGCCCTAAATTTGCACCATTCAATACGGAGACCCTAAGAGGACATTGGATGGGGGAAAAAAGTGAAACGGGAGGAAAAACATTTTTGAGCAAAAAAAACATTTTGGGGAATTCACTCGCAAAAGCACCGAAAAATACATTTTCCATCCATTTCATATTTTCATCACAAAAGAGAGCGAATGTAAAGAGTCTCAGGACGACACTAGAGTTTTGCGAGAGAACACAAAGGTTTCGTAAGTGAACACACAGGTTCTCAGGAGAAAACAAAGGTTTTACGAGCATTTGCAAAGTTTGTTTGGGGAACGCCAATGTTTTGCGAGAAAACGCAACTCCTGTAGGGAGAGTTTTGAAACCAAACGCAAATTTTGTCAGAAGAACGCAAATGTTTTAGGAGTGAACGCAGTTTCTCAGAGGAGAGTTTTGAAAACAAAGTTTCTCTGCGGAATGCAAGCGTTTTGCAAGTAAACGCAGTTTTCCGGCGGTAGAGTTTTTAAAATCGAACACAAACGTTTTTCAGGGGAATGCAAATGTTTTGCGAGACAAAGCAGTTTCTCGGAGGAGAGTTTTGAAACCAAACGCAAAGTTTCTCTGGGGAACGCGAATGTTTTGCAAGTGAAAGCAGTTTCTCGGAGGAGAGTTTTGAAAAAAAAAATTCTCTGTGGAAAGCAAATGTTTTGCGAGAGAATGCAGTTTCTCTAGGGAGAGTTTTGAAACCAAATGCAAAGTTTCTCTGGGGAACGCGAACGTTTTGCAAGTAAACAGTTTTTATTTTATTTTTTTGAGTTTTTATAATTGATCGCAAATGTTTCTCAGGGGAACGAAAAGTTTTTTCAGAGAGTGCGAAACATTGAAATATATTTTTCCTCCCAATTAATTTCCCCCTCCCCCATTATCATGTCCCTTACCTGGCTCCGTACTTTACATTTTGATGGGTGTTAAACTGTTAAAATTCTAAAATTGATACCTTTAAATGCATAATGCATAAAAAAGACCTGCACGAAAGTTGCATTCGTTTCATTCAGAGTGAAAAAAAAATAGTAAGGACTAGTTCTGACCCAACAGTTAGTGCTACCACGATAACTACGAATAATGGGCAGTAGATGTTAACTCAAGGAACACAAACTAGATGGCAAAAACGGCCCAGCTGTGGCTAGACGACTGGCTTTCTCCCAGCCTTCGAGGGTTTGGTGGAATGGGGGGGGGGTCGGGTCACTTACACGGAGATGTGGGTGAGGTGAGTCCGCCATCGGGGGGCGTGCTGCTGGGTTTAGAGTCTGGCATTGGGAGGGGCACTGGACGCGCCACAGGGGGGGGTGGAGGCAGCAAGAAGGAGCCCGGCATTTTGCTCTGGCCGCTCCCGTTCGGCTGCAGACGACACAAACAGGGTGAGGAGTACGGACACGCCCGACACCCCACAAATGGAAAAAATAACGCAGACTCGCTCAAAAAATAAAAAGAGAGAGAAAAAAAAAGGAATGGCGGGTGGCTGGTAGTGGAAAGTGTTTGAGAGGGAAACAACCAAAAGGATGGTGAATGTCTGTTTGCTTTTGTTTATGAAAGGGTGTGTTTGTGTGCGTGTTTGTGTGTCGACTTCACCACAGGCACAGACAGGAGCAGTGGAGGAGCTGAAAAAAACAAACATGGAGGACTTTTGGCAGAAGGTGAGGAAGAAGAAGAAATGGACGCACGAATGGTGAGGTGAACTTCGGTCCATGGAATGATGCCAAATCAAAATCAGGGTGTGAAAACTATTCATAATGCAGAAGCAGAACTGAGGAGGGGATGCGCGAACGCTGAAATGTGCAGGTCGTCAGCTGTTGCGCAGATGGGTTTATCGTGGAAGTGGACAGAGAAGGAGAGATTAACTCAAGATCGTCTAGACAAGCATATGATACAGAACAGCGACCGATTAGTCGGTCTTCAAGACAAGGAACGCACACTCATGTTTTCATCGAAAAAGACACTATGCAGTTATTGTTAGCTTGATTATTTATTAGAGTTAGCTTTACAGTATCTAAAAATAAATGAGAATTAGATGCGAGTAAATGTGTGTGTATATATACCATTGTGCATTTTTAAAAAGTTTTTGGATGCTTGCTGGTCTGTTAATTGCGACGGGTGACTTCACAAGCTCAGTTACTTTAAATGCTTGATAACGTTAGTTGATACCTTAAGAAAATAAATATTAATTACTTCCATACTTGAAGCTTTTAATATGACAGACGAGTTCTGTTTTATTAGCATTTGGTTTTGAAGGATGATCATTTTTTAATTCATGTCTTATCTTTAAAAAGTTCAAGTTGAATGCATTGCATTGTGGGATAGAGTCTTCTCTGTTGCATAACTGGGTATTTTATGCAAACATAAACATATTTGCATCCAGTTTGCTGCAGTAGAACGATACTGTAGAATCCCATTCCCAATATCCACTATTAAACCAGTCTGTGTTTAGTCAGAGAACAGCTGCATAATGAGTTTACACCAACACTTCCGGTGTGAGGTCACTTCCTCTTACCTGACCGCTAGCCTGTCCCGAGCCGTCGGCGCACACGAACTGCACAAACTCCTTCAGCGGGTCCTGTCCCGGGTGGTGGTGGTATCGGATGGTGGGATGGGTGAAATACGGGCTGGACTGCTGGATGATGGATGGCGAGGGGAAGTGCAGGGAGGAAGCTGAGGCACGGGGACTTCCTGCTGACAGACAGACAGACAGACACACACACACACACACACACACACGCACGCACGCACGCACACACACACACACACACACACACACACACACACACACACACACACACACACACACACACACACACACACACACACACACACAGAGGTTAGTGACAGATACAGCAGAAGTACAGTAGTATTTTAAAAATGTTTCCAAGCAAGACTGACATACAAGGAAACGACAGATGACATGAGATGGAAGTGATGAAAAGCAGATTAGGAAAAATGGTGCTTGAGTTTGTGTGTGTGTGTGTGCGTTTACTATAATTGGAGACAAAACAGTTCCCAAAACAGACAAAACCTCCCCTCGGATCTCAAGGGACGTCCTTATAGGTATAAAATAAATAAATAAAGGATTTGTGTTAAAATTTTACTCTGTAGTAAAAGATCAGGCATTCTGTGTTTGTGTGTGTGTGTGTGTGTATATATATATATAAAATGTAAACGTGTGTGTGTGTGTGTGTGTGTATAATTCACATCGCATCAGTGCTGTATGAACCATAAAGTTATCACACACTGAATGGAAAACTGTGCTACTGATTAAACTACAAGAATACATGTCGTTCTCTCACTCTATTTTAACCTCTCTCACAAACTCAAAATTATAATGCAGACACACTAACATGCTATCTATGTGAAGAGCCTCTCAATTGCCTTTATTTCAACATAAGATTTCATCATGGCTGATGCATACATTTTTAATACAACATGCCAAGAGAGGCCAAAACTACGTGTCTGTGTATCGGCCACAAACGTGTGAGAGAGAAGGCGGGATTGGTTTGAATGTATTTCAGTACGCACTGTTCGCTTCAACTTTGTCCAATACGTGAAATATCGCTTCCAGATTTTTCGATGATCTTCTTCTTCTCTAACTGAACCGTAGGAAATGGTATGAAGGCACATAAATGAGTAAAACATATTGATACAAGTTGCATATTGACATATTTCTGTATTAGCACAACCCTAATGTGAGTGAACAGCAATAGCTCTTGATAAGTCATGAATCGCTCTCATTTGCATGAAGAGTAACATTGCGCTCGTCTCCCGAATGGCGAGTGGAGGGGTGAGGGGTCTTGTCTCCTCCAGCCAAGCGGGGCTCCCAGCTGCCCGGGACAGTCTGCCAACTTCCAGATCCTCCCTGTAACCCAGACACAGGCGCCTCGCTCCCAGGCAAAGCCCTGCTTCTCACCATCTCTGCCTTGCAGACTGGTATTCCCTCTTCCTCCATTTCTTTCATTCTTTCATCATACACCCTTTAATCCCATTAGAGAATGGGATGGAGCCAAGGCTTCAAGGAGGAGGCAAATGGCACCCCAAACTATCACCACCAAAGACCCCCTCCCACATCGAGTGACTGCACAACAACAGCTCTAAACACAACCGCGCTACAAAACACAACACATGGCCACACAAGAGGCAGAAAACCAACACTCAATCCAAATACATACAATGCCAAAAAACACAAACCAAACACAAAGAGAGAGGAATATCTATCTATCTGTCTGTCTGTCTATCTATCTATCATTTATCTATCTATCTGTCTGTCTGTGTATCATTTATCTGTCTGTGTGTCTGTCTGTCTATCTATCTGTCTGTCTGTCTATCTATCTATCTGTCTGTCTGTCTATCTATCTATCTATCTGTCTGTCTATCTATCTATCTATCTTTCTATCTGCCTGTCTATCTATCTATCTTTCTATTTGTCTGTCTATCTATCTGTCTGTCTGTCTGTCTATCTATCTATAGTTCTATCTGTCTGTCTGTCTATCTATCTATCTTTCTATTTGTCTGTCTATCTATCTATATTTCTATCTGTCTGTCTGTCTATCTTTCTATCTGTCTGTCTATCTATCTGTCTATCATTTGTCTATCTATCTATCCGTCTATCATTTATCTATCTATCATTTATCTATCTATCCGTCTATCATTTATCTATCTATCTGTCTATCATTTATCTATCTATCTATCTATCATTTATCTATCTATCTGTCTGTCTATCTATCTATCCGTCTATCATTTATCTATCTATCTGTCTATCATTTATCTATCTATCTGTCTATCTATCTATATTTCTATCTGTCTGTCTGTCTATCTATCTTTCTGTCTGTCTATCTGTCTGTCTATATCTATATATCTATCTGCCTGTCTATCTATCTATCTATCTATATTTCTATCTGTCTACCTGTCTGTCTGTCTGTCTATCTATCTGTCTGTCTGTCTGTCTATCTATCTATCTATCTCTCTGTCTGTCTATCTATCTATCTATCGGTATGTCTGTCTGTCTATCTATCTATCTATATATCTATCTGTCTTTCTATCTATCTATCTGTATTTCTATCTATCTGTCTACCTGTCTGTCTGTCTGTCTGTCTATCTATCTGTCTGTCTGTCTATCTATCTGTCTGTCTGTCTGTCTATCTATCTATCTCTCTGTCTGTCTATCTATCTTTCTGTCTGTCTGTCTATCTATCTATCTGTCTGTCTATCTCTCTGTCTGTCTATCTATCTGTCTATGTATCTATCTTTCTGTCTGTCTGTCTATCTGTCTGTCTATATCTATATATCTATCTGTCTGTCTATCTATCTATATTTCTATCTATCTGTCTACCTGTCTGTCTGTCTGTCTATCTATCTGTCTGTCTGTCTGTCTATCTATCTATCTCTCTGTCTGTCTGTCTATCTGTCTGTCTATATCTATATATCTATCTGTCTGTCTATCTATCTATATTTCTATCTATCTCTCTACCTGTCTGTCTGTCTGTCTGTCTGTCTATCTATCTCTCTGTCTGTCTGTCTATCTATCTATCTATCTATCTATCTTTCTGTCTGTCTGTCTATCTGTCTGTCTATATCTATCTGTCTGTCTATCTATCTATCTGTCTGTCTATATCTATATATCTATCTGTCTGTCTGTCTATCTATCTGTCTATCTATCTATCTGTCTGTCTGTCTATCTATCTATCTATATTTCTATCTATCTGTCTACCTGTCTGTCTGTCTATCTATCTCTCTGTCTGTCTGTCTATCTACCTATCTATCTTTCTGTCTGTCTGTCTATATCTATATATCTATCTGTCTGTCTATCTTTCTGTCTGTCTATATCTCTATCTGTCTGTCTGTCTATCTATCTTTCTGTCTGTCTGTCTATCTTTCTGTCTGTCTATATTTGTATATCTATCTATCTGTCTGTCTATCTATATCTATCTTTCTGTCTGTCTGTCTATATCTATATATCTATCTTTCTGTCTGTCTATCAAAAAGTAGATCTGATACGCTACTGATTTGATGGCAAGATTTTGCTTTGTTGATGTTAATTTTGGCCCATTTACATTTTTTTCCCATCTTGTTTAATCGATAAAAGATAACAAAATACTTCTTTGAAATTTCAGTTTTCTAATCCTGTGAGTCGTGTACAGCATTTAAATTTTGGACATGTACTTAGATCGGTGCTGTACAGAATTTAGATAATATCTTACAAGCTCACGTGCATCTAGCGGGGGGGAGAATGAAGTCGGGAAATGGAGAGACCAATCACCAACCAATCACATTGATGGACAGACAGACAAAAGAAAAAAAAAAGACAAATCAGCCTCGGTACAGAGGAGAAAAAGGGTGGGGGTGGGGGGGGGACGAATGGCGAACGCCTTCACCCGACCCGACCGTGGTGTAAACACGACCTCACCTCTCCCCGAACTTCACCACATCCGACCCCACCGGGGGGCGTGAGGGAGCAGGACAGGAAAGGGAAGGATGTGGGAGGTGGGGTGGGGGGGGCTCTGAACTCTCACCTGGTCTTACACCTGCCAGCATGGGCAGCGGGTGATGGGTGAACGGCATGCGTGTAGACCTCGTATGGCCGGACAGAGCGCTGAAATCGAATTTCCCCGACTTCTTAAGAGAACCAGGCGATGAGAGTCCTGGTAAAAATGGGATCAACAAAATGGCAGAACAGAGATGTGGATTTAATTAAACAGGGTTTTGCTAAAGAAAAAAAGAAAAAAAATCTTATCCATCTCAGCTTCTAAATTGCTACAAATTTACTGATAATAATACTAAGAAATGTCTTTTAATCTACTGATAAGACACTGATAGTTTTTGTTTGTTTGCTGTGAAGTACAGAGAAGCCAGTCACACTGCAAAAAATCATTTTATTGATCAATATTTTTGTCTTGTTTTCCGGTAAATACTTATTTCCAAAGAAAAAAATATGTATTTATTTGCCAGTGAGGTAAGAAAAATGTACGTAAAAACCTAAATACATTTATTTTTCTTACCTCTGTCAAATTTATTACGAAAAATATATTTAAGTACATTTTTTTTTTAATTTAAATAACATCTCTTTACGTATTTCTCAACGCATGTCATTTTGATTCAGCTTTTTAAGCCTGACTATATTCAAAAATGATATGAATACTGCTTGAGATATTATATAAATATAAAATTATAATTTTTTTGCACTGCGGACAGGTCCAGTGTGCGAGCTTTGCTTTGAAGCAGTGGAGTGCAGGAAAGAGTGGGATAGGGTCGGGACAGGGCCGGGAAGGGTCTCTATGCAGCTGTAAGTGGGAAAATAGATGCCACAACAGCACATCCCATAATAACTCGAGTCAGTCTTGTCTGTCTGTCTCTTTCAATCTCCAAATCTCAAAGGAAAGAGTATAGTGTCAAAACATCAATGTCAACATTTTGCCACAGTTTCTCACAGCTTTTACAGTGACGTCAGTTACTAAGGATAATAAAAGAAAAACAGACTTAAAAATGATGGTACTAGAAATATGTCAATGCAAAGGTTTGGGCAAATCATCATTTTAGAATGAATTTCGAAGGATCATGTGAAAATGAAGACTGGAGTAATGATGTTGAGAATCACAGGAATAAATTTCATTTTAAACAATAATATACGTCACAAAAATACTGTTTTTGGCACTGGCCTTAAAAATAACCCTACTGGTCCATCACTACTTAAAGTCCAAAAATATGGAAAAATGTACAGAACGTCTTCAAATCCACAACATGACAGTTTTGCCATTAGTTGAGAGGTTGAATTTACAAACGATGGGTTGATCTGTAGGTTTCTACAGTTTAAAGTTACGGATATGCACTCCTATACAGTAAAACCGCTCTATAACCGTTTCTCCTATACAAGAAACGCTCTACGTCCGAAAAGTAAGGCGTACGATAAAAGATTTCGGATTTTTTCGCCCAAGTAACGACAAAATGATTGAGATGCGAAAAACAAAATCTCGGCTGAGGCGACGATTTCCGAGTTTTGTTTTGAAATTCGCCCGCCACTAACCCTTAAAATCGCACCAATCACCCCGCTCTCCCATTGGCTGTATCCCGGCTCGGACGCTAGCTTTCGCTGCAGCATCCTGCTCTCCTATTGGTCAGCATCGCTCCAACCAGCCTCTGCGTAGCGGCGTTCCTCTCCCATTTCGTCTGTGCTACGCTAACGCTAAAGTTCGTCCACGCTTTCGCATACAAGTTTTGTTTTCATCGTGCTGCATCGCCATTATTTTGTGCCCAGTTAACATAAAAAAAATTCTAATCGCTAGCCATGGATGTGAAGATTGTTGCTAAAGTGAAAAGGAAGAAGTGGATGCTCTCCATGGAGATGAAGCTGGGATGCGCTTGTCCACCATAGCGAAAGAATATGGCCGTAACCCTTCAACCACAGGGACCATACTGAACAAGCATAGCTTTATTATAAAATTAAATGTGGTGTTTTCGTAGGGCTTGGAACGGATTAGGCAATTTACATGTAAAAGCCTGAACGACTTACGAAAAGATCGACTTACGAAGCCAACCTCGGAACGGATTATTTTCGTAAGTCTACTGTATATCCAACCAGCCGCTCTGGAAATGCCAACCGCACACGCTTTCACAACCCAAATGCAAATGAGTAAATAAAAGTAAATATAAACCGTTTACAGACTCTGACATAAAAACACCCTAAACATCACCTGAGGAACCAAATCATCACTTTTCAGCGCTGAGGGAAAAAGTAAAACACAAGCGGTTCTGTTCCAGTGGCAGGTCCGAACTCTCATGCCAAAAAGAGGAGGACAGGCGGGAAGCGCGATGTGAGAAAGATGAGGGAAATGAAAGGAGAAAGTATGTGATGGTTTGGTCTTCTCGTATATAACGCTGCATTAATATGTCATCCTGATCCTATAAATGTCAAACCGAGGCCGCAGGGCTTCTAGCCTGAGCCGTCCTGAGTTTGGCATAAACACCAGGGCTGAATATACACTGGGTTCACCCAGTGACCCAGAAACACGGCCAAACATGTCAGGACTCGGGAAGGAGAGGAAAAGGAGTTTACTACCATTCAAAAACGGAGACTGACGAATTATATTTTTACAGCACGTTGTCAAATCTATGATCAAAATACGTGTAAAAATTGAAAATGGCATATAAATGAAAAATGAAATAACATTTTGTGGTACAGAAACTTGCATATGTCTGCTGAGAAAGTTTGCGCTGCACAATCCAACAAAGTGTGACATTTATACAAGATCACTGAGTGTTTATTATGTTTTAAACAAACACTCACAAAACCACAAGATGAATCATTATTGTGCCATCTATCTTGAGTTACTGTGGTAGAGTCAAGTTTTTTTTTGTCAAGAAGGGATAACGGTGTATGGCAACAAACAAAGTTGTAGATTTTATACATACATCTTTTTCCTGCATGCATGCAAATTAGCCTCTGTGTGTGTGTGTGTAAAATCATGGGTTGTGTGTTATTGCTCTGTGTTGTGCCAGCCTCGACACTCAGGCAGACTGGCAGCCAAACAAACGCTCCCGTGACCTTCCAGTCTCGCCACGCTAACAAGCTGGCCGCCAAACAAACCTTGACCTGTCAAAAACGGCATATATAACGCTTCCTCGACACTTGAAAAGACACACATATTCACCATCCAACCATCAGGAGTTCCCACTTCTGCAAACACACACAGAAAGTCACAAATCCAAGTACAAATCACTTCTATAATGAATTCACAGCAATAATGCACATGGGTTCCCAAGCCTTTTGCCTAAAACATTTCCATGAGAAATTTTTATATATAATTTTACACTTGCCAACGAATCTGCAGATTAACTATTTCAAAGTATTTAGTAAAAAATGTCATACTTAATTTTAATAATAATTTTATACCAAAAATGACCAATTAATTTTGTTTTAAATATTTTTAAAGCATTTAATATAATCACTGTACATTCACTATGGAAATTAGGAGTCAGTTGTATTTAAAAATTATTTTCTATTTATAATTTTAATTTTATATCATTGTATATTCATTTTAAATTAAAAAGAACATCTGCTAAGTAAATATTTTAAAGCATTTAATAAAATGATAGTACATACTCTTGTGAATTTAATGACTTTCATTTGATTTTTTTTTTTAAATTTTAAGGATTTAAAAAAAAAAAAAAAACTATTTACAGCCAAATATAAAACATGGGCATAAATAATAAAAACATGTTATATTTAAAATTCTGCAGTCGTTTTTTTTTCTCAAAACAATTTCTTGTGCTGAAATGACATTTTAAGGATTTGAAAAATGTTACAATCACTATAGATATTTCCAAGTCTTTGCCTAACTCCTCTAGGCCTCACAATTTTCATATATTTCTAGGTCTTCCGTACCCGTGGGAACCCCGCTCACTGTCTGAACGCTCAAAACCGTCACAAGCAGATGTTTACAGACAAAGTGTGGCAGTGTAACAAGGTGAAAGAGAGTGCAAGAGAATGAAAAATAGGAGGCGATGATATCCGTGTCAGCCCAGGGCATGAGGAAGCGATCCGGCGTATGAATGGGTTCACAGACTGCTCGTGTACCCCGGGCGACACCAGGTTTAATGATAAATGACACCGTCACCTTGCAAGAGTTGCCAAAGCCTCATTCAGGTAGTGAATCACCTTTGGAGCGTAGCGCAGTTCACACTCTCACACACTCACACGCGCTCGGAGCGCCACCACCACCATCATCGGCGTAACAGATGTCTTCTGTAACCCAGCAGCTCCCAACGCTGTCGACACATGGTGGAGCCATCTGGACCAGAGCTCTGGTGCTCCACAGACTCGTGTGTGTGTGTTTGTTTCAAGTGTTCAGGGGTGGGGTGGGTTTAAATATGGGTGTGTGTGTGTGTTGTGTATTCCCATGACATCAGGAGCACCTGAGCATGCTGGCTTTTTTTTTTTGGTGGGATTTACCCATGTTTCCCTAGATTAAGATCTGTGCGACTGCGTGTTTATCATGACATGGGCGGCGGTGAATGTGATTAGATGGAGGAGGACCCTCAGGCCAGAAACACACTCTACGCAAGAACACACATAGCTTGTATTCTTGCATTACTGTGGATATTCTTGCGTAATCAATTTTTGCGTATGCAAATGTCTGTGCCATTAAATTCAACGCGAATCGCCCGCGAGAAAAAAGTTGAAGCTGGACTTGGATAGTGAAATATTGTCTATGTAGGACACAATAATAATAATTATTGTATTTAATAAACATGCATTACATAATAGTGGTGCATAAAATGTGTAATATGACATGACAATAAAACAATTTTAATTTTAAAGTACAATATAAAATAAACATGTATATAATTCATATAGTATACCATAATTACTTAAAAAATATATAAAAACTAATGTGTTCACAGATTAGGGTTCGTTTCTCACTTTTAACTACAACTTTTGACTTAAAAAACTCCAAATTACTGCTTAGTGAGGATGTTGTTAAGTTTAGCTATTGAATAGGATTAGGAATGTAGAATATTTTTATGCAGAATAAGGCATTAATATGTGCTTTATAAGTACTAATAAACAGCCAATATCCTAGAAATATTCATGATAATAAGCAACTGGTTTATAGTGAGAATTGGACCCTAAACTAAAGTGTAACTAACATATATATAAATTAAATTAATGTATTTAAGAATTGAATATCAATAGAATAAATAATGTGAATATCAATGTGTAACTTGAATCCAATGTATTTATCTGCTTTGGATAAATATTATTTCTAAAATATGTATTAATTATATAAATATACTAATATAAGTTTATAGTATATGGTGTCGTGTTACGAATCGCATTCAAACAATTTGTGTAATGCAACGATGTGTGAAATTGAGCTTTTGTGTCCATGCGCGTAATTGCACAGAGTATGTTTCAGACCTACAGTAACAGCTTTGAGATCTCATAGGCACATTGAATAAACAGCTGAAATTTTGCTTATAGCACATAAACCCCTTTAAGCGCACACACTAATTAAAATAAATCCTTCATGGAGAAGAAACAAACAAAAGTGCTAAGTAAATATCTGGAAAGGCCCGCCGCTGCTGTGTGCAACACAATAGCCACGTTTGTAAGTGTTTATTTTATGTGAAAACCAGGATTTAGACTTCTGCTTCGGTCCACGGGGATCCTAAATCAGGATCTAACACAAGCAATGGATGTACAGAGACACTTCTGATGCACAAAACAAAATGAGAGCACACAACACCGCCACCTCAGAACACCAGGAGAAACAGCAAACCAGAGAAAAGAGCTGTGGTGTGTGTGATGCAGCAGAGAGTTTGAAAGAAAGAGAGATTACAGACACATTTGAATACACTTGTGTGCGTGGTATACACATCAATCATGTATAATAGGAGGGTAATGTGGTCTAACCATGGTAAGGAAACTGCACGCCATCGGATTCGTGTTTTATCTTCCTCTCCTGCATACTGGCCAAATGGTGTTGCACTGAAAAACCCAAACAGGGGAGAAGAATAGAGTTAACAATGAATGAGAGAGGACAGATGGAGAGAATTTGGGACCATTGTTGAATCATCATCAATACATAAGCACTATAACACACTTGAGAAAACATATGCATGAGGTCAAAGATAGTATTGCTCACTATCCGAGAGTAGAGGTGAAAGCCAAACACATCCCCTAAACTGTCCAATCAGAAGCAGAGAAAATATCAGTGATTGGCACACTTTCCATTTTAAACGGTATGCAAGATAAAAACTGCATTTCAAGTCATAGTATGCTGAAAATAGTATGTGAAAGGTGTCCACGCTTTGAAGCATCTGTGGTTCTTCTATGGCACTGCTTTTTCTGGTGAATTTATTAAGTATGCATTCACATACTTCACAGCTACCTCTGCCCACAACAAATGGGGTGCCGCCAATGTGTTTTGGACATCAAATCTCAAATATGGCAGAGTTTTGAGCACAGCAACAGTTGTAACTATTTATTGCTTTGATGCATTGAGAGAATGGTGTGAAGATACACGTAAAAAGACTTACAACAGCACTGCTCAATCTAAAGTTCAAATGCATTTCATCATCACTTTCTACCTGTGCAACACAACGCCAAAACTGCCGATTCAAATGTATAAAAAAATAATACCATGCTATCCACAGTTTCCACAAAAATGTAGTAATTTTAGATTAGCATCATTGTTAAAAAAAGATTCTTGTTGCACCGCATTTTGGCAGACACTGTGATTACCATAGTAAATAATGTGTGTTAACAGATGAAGAACACAAGAAATTGAGACAGAAACATTCAATTTAAGGTCGTATATGATAAAATACAACATTACAAAAGTAAACTTGGAAAGAAAATCTCAAAAAGTATGTTTTGAAATGGTAAAAGAGTATAATTGACAAAATGTGTGAAAGCATTTGAAAGAATAGCATTCTTTTTCATATTTGTTTTGAGTTAATACACCGTTTAAACGTCCTGACGATCGCTAACAAGCTACACAAGAAATTTAGACATTTTCTAACTTTATTCTTTAGTGCTTACTTACCTCATAAATCATGTTTGAGTGTCAATTATATATAAAGTATTACCTATAAAATGTTTATTCAGCCCTAATTCTCTGGGATCATTACAGTGCTTTTAAGACTTTTATTAAGCCGAGCACCAAAGAAAACAAAAGAATTAACAGAAAGATGATTCTAGCAGTCCAACTGCATGAATAGCCAATTTTCCACCGTTGGGCCAAACGGTTCTAAGCAAGGTAAGGAACAGTTCCAGTATATTCACTTGAGTTTGGCTCGGCACGACTGCAAACCATGCTAGTAGAGTGCGTGTAGTGAAGTCGGCGCTCAGGATTGGTTGCTCGTCTGTTGCCTGGCTGCCAGTTTTTCTGAGGCTGGCCAAGCTCAGTCTGTGAGCGAAATATCTAATCATCCTCCATAATGCGCTCGCTATTTCTCATATCGCCTGTAAACTCGTGCAACAACGGACGCATTTGTATTACATTGAAAAGAGCTCCGTTATCGGCCTCACAATGAAAATGAAACCATCCCTGGTGGGCTGGATCGGCTCGGAGTGGAACGTTTGAGCAATGAGAAACGTTTGGCTTGACAGGTGGAAAAACAGCTAATGCTGTATTTTTGTCCCAATATTATTTATTCTTGTGGTCTATTGAAATATGGGAAGATGCTGGGCAGGCACAGAGAAAAAGAGAGAGAGAGAGAGCGAGAGCAAGAGAGATTAATGGGTTGATGGATACAAGGAAAAATCTGGCCCCTCACACAGTCTTTGTTTCCACTTATTCAGTGAATATACCGATCAAATATGGCTCCAATTGGATCTGAATATAGACTGTAGAGCTTTGTCAGAGTAGAAGGCATTTTCCATTTGACAAGAACAAGAAATAAGACTTTGATGGACAATCGTCCTTCAATCACGTCAACAATTTTGGTGTTTACTCTGACTTTGTAGACATTGGTTCTAGGGGTGGGAAATTTCACGATACGAGAATGAGATTTTGCGATAAATGCAATATAACAAAAATATGAATTAAACACGTAACGTTTTTCAGGTACAATAGGTTTATTTTACGTAGTTATATCTGCTAATCAGATTTTAAAAATAAATATGATATAGTCATCACTCTATGAATTCAGTTTCTTCCTATTGAAGCTAAAAATGTTTGTTTGTTTGACTCACATTAATGGCACAGAGCAGCAAGAATAGGTTTATTAGGCTGCTGTCACTTTAAGACCAAACGCATGAACCCATTATACATAAACGTTCACTTACATGAATACTCCACACAATGGTTATTTTGTGTGTGTTTTCAACCTTTCAAGTGCCACTGCTTTTCACTTCTTATTGTGTCTAAATACACTAATTAACATTGACCACATCCCAAAATCTCTATTAATAGACATTTTATACCACGGCAATGATATATATCAGCATACCGTCCAGCTCTAATTGGCGAATTACCAAATATAAACAACTTTTATTGAGTAGAGGTCAAGAGAAGAGTGTGAAGAGCCAGAGGGCTGATGGGTAAAGTGTCTGTACCTGCATCCACATCATTGGGCCAGCCGCTGGGTTGGGACGCTCCCGGGGCAGGAGAACGTCCCGAATAGAAGACATCGTCCACCGGGCTCTCCATCTCACTGTCATCAATGGATTTACGCTTGTTGGAGCTGAAAGAGAGGAAAGAGAGAGGGTAAGGGGGAGTTTTATTTAATGCATGTTGTGTAGAGTGAAACATCTGAAATCTTTTTAATAGACATTTAAATATAGGAATTTCATTTGCATTTCTAGACTGGTCTCAAAAATGTGAAATGGTAAAATGATTTTACAATAGAAAACGATGTGCATTTAAACTTTACATCCCACCCAGAATGATTACCAAGGTAAGATCAGAGGTTATCTTAGCAGAATGAGAGATTAGATGAGTAAAGACAGCATAGAGTTAGACAGCAGAGAACACAGGAAGTGTGGAGTACCTCCGCGGGAGACTGGCATACAACTCCATCTCAGTCCTGCAGCGTTCGAAACGTGACGACAAGACGAGAGAGAGAGAGAGAGAAGGGACAGGAGAAGAGAAAGGGAAAGAGGCAACAATGAGAGCAATCGAGCAGACAAAGGTGAGAGCAGCAGAGAAAAGGGCCGAAGAGAAGATAGACAGAAATATATATATATGTAAATATGGACAAAGAGGAAAGCAAGAACGTGTGAGTGCCACCAACATGCATTAAAGCGACTAAACCAGACACAGATCGACTTGTAAAGCTGTTTAAAGTTTATTAATATTGAGGCAAAAATGGCACCGAAATTTAAAATGATTTTATTTTTTAATGCATAATATTAGATGCAATTCTAAAAACTTCTATTCTAGCCTATAATTCATTCCAATGGGTTAATGGACATTTTTATTTTTATATTTTTACATAAATAACATGAAAATTGACACTTTATTACCATTCCCCTTTGTTTTCTAAAGATTGATCGGAATTCATGACATTCATCTGAATTATATACAGTAATACCTCGGTTCACGAGCGACTTGGTATACGAGCAAATCGGTGTACGAGCATGGAGGGTCGAATCGGTGTACGAGCATTGTATCGGTGTACGAGAAAAAATTTCCCTCACCCATGCGCAGTTTTGTGTGGAAAAAGTCCTAAAGCTCAGCATCCTTGTGCACATTTTTACATGAAATATCCTAATGACTGCCTCTCATAACACAGTCAGGAGGTTCCAACCCCTTTATAACCCCTTAACTCATTCATTGGCTGCATCATTCACCACAGTGATACTTTTATAAGTGATTTACAGAAGTTTTTACCTCATATTCTAAACATTAATTAATTGTGATCGCTATTGTTCACGTAGTGAAATATACACGGTTTTAGCCAAATAATAAACAAAGTAATAGGGTTAGACAAACCATACTTTTATACAAACAACATATAAGCCTCTCCAACAAATGAACATTGTATTCATGTTCGTCGGACCTGCCGTTTCTGTGCAGTATCGGCAAAAGCGCAAGGAGTAAAATGTGACTTCTTACCCCGTGAGCGGGGCTCGTTGTAACAGACAGCGGGTTAGTTGTAACACCATGTTATCCAATGCAAGTTCATTCACGTATTTTTATTTGTTTAAAAACGTTGCGTCTTGATGATCATAAGCATAACTTAAGAATTTAAAAAAAAAAATTCTTTTATTTTTTACATTTGTTGTGTTTTGAACAATGTAATGACATGAAAAACGTTTTAATAGGTTAATACAATGCAAAATATATGATTATTGATGCAACTTGTTCAATAGTGTTAGTGTTACAACTGACCCCGCGCTGTCTTGTTTACTTCAGGACCGGATAGCAGTCACTATGTGCGTCACAATTATGCCCGTGCAACTATCTAAAAAAATCGCTGTTACTATTTACCCCGCGTTACTTTGTGCCCCGCGCTCCCCTAGTTCTCTCTCGCGGTTCATTTGCTTTCATCCTTGCTTTCCCCGCTCCCCCCTCCTGCCTCCTCTCTCTCCTCCAAGCAGGCTGCTCAAACCTGAAGTGCATTACAGTAAATTGTCAAGTATTTTTAGAGTTTAATTGTCAATTATTAATTAGTATTTATATGAGATCTTAATGGTTACAATTTTAACTGCAGTTAATAGGGTAAAACCAAAAAGATATTTAAAATGGGCATTTGTGGTCATGTGGAACGAATTAATTGATTTTTAGTGCATTCTTATGGGGAAATTTGTTTTGGTGTACGAGCATTTTGGTTTACGAGCTCGCTCTTGGAACGAATTAAACTCGTAAACCGAGGTATTACTGTATATGTATCTTTTATATTTTAGAATGGTGGTTCTTGCAAGGAACCCTCTTTTATTTGACATTTTTAAAACACCATGGGAAAATGTGTGTGTGTGTACCTGGTGGATGGCGTGGACGTAATGGAGCGGCGACCCAGGTTGATGTTGTAGTATCCTGGACTGTCAAGGTCGGCCAGAGAGAAATTGGGTCCGGTTGCTGTGGCAACTGGCGCTGAATTAGATGCAGACAGAGGGAAGTCAGATAAATTAATCCTATCAATGTTCTCATGACAACATCAGAAAACTTTTTTCATCTCAACAGAAACCCTTGATGCTTCTCAAGTGACAAATCAATGAAAACCTTGCCAGTAAAGACATTTATAATGTTACTAAAGATTTGATTTTCAAATAATTGATCAATGAGTCCAGTAAAAATGCAATAGCGTTTCCACCAAAATATGAAGCAGCACAACTGTTTTCAACATAGTTAATAATCAGAAATGGTTCTTGGAATCTAGAATGATTTGTGAAGGATCATGTGACACTGAAGACTGGAGGAATGATGCTGAAAATACAATTAAATAAAATGAGAATCTAAGTTTTGTCTGTAATATATGTACATTTTATTTGAGTTGTATGCAGTTTATTAGAATGTTACTTGATATTTTAAGGATTTACAATTAAAAAAACTTTTTAATTCCAGTAAAATGTTGATATTTAAGTCTGACGGCTGTCGATCAGAAAGACGCTGCTCATGTGACTTACTCTGTGACACACGGACCAGCTCTGCCACGTTCCACACGCCTGACGTCACGAAGCAGTCCTGGAAACTCAAGTGCCCTGAAGAGAGAGAGAGAGAGAGAGAGAGAGAGACCAAAAATGAAAACACACTACAGCAACAAATTACACTGAAGAAAAAAAAGCAGATTTACTCATCTGCACCTGTCAAACACACGCACATGCAAAATAAACACGGCTCAATTGTCATAAAAGGGCCGGGAGCATATAATTACAGTCATCAGCTGGCACATGTTCTCCATCTCGAAGGAATAACAGGCTACCCCGTACTTATGGTTAAACTCCAACCCAGCGCTCCAATCTCAGCTAAAACTTAATGAGGACACTAAAAAAAGCTTCATATCACACTTAAGAGTGTGTGCTCAGCTTAAGTGTGTATGTGAGGCGCTGCATAAAAATATACAAACGTATTTGCTTTTGCTGTGCATATGGGATTTCAATATGTACTTTTGTGTGTGTGGGCAAAACGGGTGAATGAGCCATGCTTCCACACCCATCTGTAGCGCTGGCTGAGTTCAGCGTGTGTGTGTGTGTGTGTGTGTGTGTGTGCCGGTTAACCACAGTGAGGTCGATGCATGAGCTCAGTGTCGCCCGCGCCACAGCCATGTGGTTCCCATCAGCCAATCACGGAGTGATTTATGAGCATTTCACCATTCACCGTCACAGCTGACGTAGCAACAATTTATTATAATAAACTCTGATGGAAACTGCTTCTGCGCACTCTTCTGCGCGGTGAACTAAAGTCTTAGCATGCATGTGACTTTACTAACATAAATAAGCCATACGTAACATAAATAAAGCACATGGAAATACGGGGCGATTGATCCCGTACGCCGTATCAATCGCCCGGTATTTGCATGTCAAGGGAGATCCATCTGTTGACTGGCTGGCGGAGTGGAAAAGGGTGGCTGACACACACGTTGAGTAGCGTAGAGATTTCAACCAGTGCTAACCAAGGTTTGTCACTAATGATGATGCTTCTTGAACAATCTGGTTTCTTCAATAATTTATTTGCCGAATGTAATGTTCAGCAAAGAAAGAACCCTTTTTTGGGTGTAAGAATTAGGGGTTTTGTGGAGATGTCATGGAAGAACCATTTTTGAACCATTCCTTTTAAGAACCATACATTTTAATAATCTAAAGAACCTTTTCTACTACGAAGAACAATAAAAAATTGTCTTTATCTGCATTATGATTCCACGTTGGACCTTATAGAACCACAAATGTTCTTTCTGCAAACGGAGAACCTTTATTTTTAGAGTGTGGGTATCTTTTGAGTTAACTTACAATATTCTTGATGTTTAGGTTCTTCGGATTAGAGATTTTAGTTTCTGGGAACTTTAATGCACAATTATCTGAATAATTTTCTAAAGAGTTACCAGAGAATAAAAAGGAGTTTCATTCCAAACCTGTATTGCTCTATCATCTTTGCAACACAAACGGTTTTGCAGAATGTTTTAGGGAAGTGGGCAATGAGACCCTTCTGCCTAACATCTCTTTTGTGCTCCACAGAAGAAAGTCATCATGAGTTTGGAAAGACATGACAACTCTTAAAAAATAAAGGTTCTTTATTTCCATTATGGTTCCATGAAGAACCTTTCCATTGAAGAAAAGGTTCTTTGCAGTGGAAAAGGGTTCTTTAGATTATTAAAATCACTCTACATAAAATTGCACTGTTTGAGTTGATCAAACTCACAAACTTGAACATTCTCAACGTATGTGAAATTTATCAACTTAATTAAAGTTGGTCTGCAGTTTCAACATAATATAATAAGTTCTACAAACAAACGATTGTTTTTAACTTCTTGATCCAAGTTCAATAAGCTTGAGTTTTAAGTAAAACAGAACTTTCTTGGTTTGTCTAATTTGTGTTTCAGTTTGTTTAGCAAACTGACATGGTTAAATAGATTTACTTCTATACAACAAAATATAATAAAAAATACAACAACAGGAGCTTTTAATTCTCTTTAAAATTCATCTTGTCATCTTAAAGCAAAAAAAGGATTTATTAGACTAACTGGAACACATTTAAGTGAAGTTTTAATTCAATGAAGACTTTAATTTCTAGGTTGTATGGCATTAAACTGGAAAACCTTTAGCATTGTGTAGATATTTGAGAATGTGTGTGTGTGTGTGTGTGTGTGTGTGTGTGTGTGTGTGTGTGTGTGTGTGTGTGTGTGTGTGTGTGTGTGTGTGCATGATTTTCGTCGTGCATGACACACCATTGGGCGGAGGCTTGATGTCTGCTTCTCCTTGTTGGTTGGAGTTATCCGATTGTCCAGATTCTGCAAAGCCGACAGAAAGAAAGAGAGAGAATGAAAGGAGGGAAAAAGAGAGCAGATTAAAACGGGACGACTGGGTTCAATCCAAAGGTGCCTGAATCAATTAGCAGATGTAGAACATATGGAATATTCTCTGCCAGCACGTATTCAATGTAGCGCTGAGGCGACGCAGCTGGAAATGAGACATGCAGAATGTGCTCCGGTTCTGGATCATTTACATGATATTCGGGCAAATTTGGGACTGAAATCTGATGTTCTGTCTTGTTAGTTGGAATTTGACTTGTAATACACTATTGTTCAAAAATGTGTGATTGGTACGTTTTTTTAAAGTCTATTTGGCTCACTGAGGCTGCATTTATTTGATCAAAAACAGAAATATTGTGTTATATTTTTAGAAGTAAAACTAACTGCTTTCCACATTAATATACTGTAAAATGTAATTTATTCGGTTAATCAAAGCTGTAGTTTTAGCATCATTACACCCATTGAGTGTCTTATGATCCTTCGGAAATCATTATAATATGGCAATTTGATGCTCAAGAAACATTTATGATTATTATCAATGTTGAAAACAATTGTGCTGCTTCATATTTTTGTGCATTTTGTTCAGCATAAATTATATATAAATAAATATATAATATATTTTCAAAGTACAGCTGAAAACTCACTTTTTTAATCAAGTTTTTAACACTTGAACTTGATTCTGATCCAATTTCTTTACTTTGTTTTCTTTATGTTGTCATTTGATGTTTATATTGAAAAGCGCCTTGTGCACCTTTTGGCTGTTGTAAGGCGCTATATAAATAAAAATTGATTGATATATACATATAAATCTTTTGTAACAAACGTGTTTATTATCAATTTAATGTCTTAATTCTTTCTTCTCCTCTTTTTTTTATTCTGGCACCAAACTTTTGAACAGTAGTGTCGACACATATCACCATTACTATTGCTCCTTCTTTGGGTTGTTTAGTAAACAAACCTGTACAAACAATACCTCAAATTACATGGATTTCAGAATCAAATTCTGCCAAGGTCATTAAATAAAAATTATGTTCTATTATTTTAACAAAACAACATCAAAATCAAGACATAAAATCACAAAACAGACTTTCGACCATGAAACAAGATCTTCAGCCCGGCAACACAGACCCCATGTGTGTTAAAACAAAACACTTCAGGTCAGTCGGGTCCACAGTTGTTGTTCTTTTTTGTCTTCTAGCGAGTTAAAACACTGCAGAAACAAGCGACACACACCATTGTCCGTTTTAGGCTTGAAGTTGCGCTGCTAATCTATAAATCTGCAAAATATACATCCGAGAGCAGCCTGGTGAAACCCAACTCCGCCGTATAGCTCATAAGATGTAGACAAAGGCTGGTGTGCAGCCATCGAGTTGTTTGGACAATGTCTCCGTAGGCTTTTTATCTTAGAAAGTATAGTGATCTTGGAGAGAGACCAGAACCCTGCGGCTGTTTGAATTGGCTAAGACTCACAAACCCCTTTTTCTATATGCACTGAGGTTTTGACCAACTATAGACCCCAAGAAGGATGTCACTTGGTTGCTTTGGCCTTTCCGTGTGTCTGCTAAGCATGGATAAATATGTCACCTCTTCAGCCAATCATACTTATGCTTTAGCTTAAGTGTTTTAGCATGTTTGCTAGCTGCTAGGGGGGTTCTGGGTGCCAAGTCAAAACAGCCATTATGAGAAATAGCATTAGAGATGTTTAGCCTTAGCATGCACCACTAATTACATGCATCAACAGAATGTGGTTTAAAAAAACAACACTATACGTTTAGAAGGAAAACACAAGCGCATCAGCCCTCTTTCCTTCTTTTCACTCTCTCGCACCCCCTCGTTCGCTTGCTGCTGTTGTTGTATGGATTCCTGGCAGCCATCTTAGCGTTTGGCAGCCATCTTAGCATTGGCGGTACCAGAGCATTCCAGCTAGCTTACAAAAGCACCCACACACAGACACACTCCTCTCACAGAAAGAAAACCTCTCATCCAACATGCTATACGCTAGAAGCCTCGTAAATGAAGCTTATTTTCAGCTACTTGTGCTAAATGCTAATTAACAATCGATTGGCTCCGTTTTTTGTCCGCAGAGCTGATACTGCGAGCCGATACGTCAGAAAAGATGATTTAGTCGAATCAATCGGATGTAAAGCAATTTATCTCATTCAATCTCATTTTATATTTTACTTCTTACAAACATTACTAACGTGGTACCATTATGTACAGTAGTTCGGTCCCCGTCTTTCCCTGTTGGTCCCCTTAAAAATCTGATTAACTCCTAAATGTCTGTAAAAATAATACAAAAATAATATAATATAAATTAATAATGATAATAAAAAGAATAAAAGAACAAAAACAACACCACCACTAATAAAGCAAATGTTAATAAAACCAAAAAACCAACCATTATTAATGTCATGCCTACACGGCGTTACCATTATAGTTTTTATTAATTTCTTGAATTAGTGTTAATTTTTTTAATTTTCCATTTTCAAAATCACAAAAAAGTCAGAAATCGCACCCTATAACCTTAAACAGTGCACTAGTGTGGTGTCCCAAACCATAGAGGACGTTATCGAGTGCACTCATTCAATCCCACAATGCACCGAAACAACGAGTGTACAACCGATAAATAGTGAATAGAGGCTAGAGAATACCCATAATGCATTGTGGGAGTTGCGTGCCGAATGAATTCCTGCATCTCGATATCCATCCATCCATTATCCAACCCGCTGTTCCAATGTGGCTGCAGCGTAATCTCATACAGGTATACATTACTTTTTTAATTTAATTGATTTATACGTGAATACTAAACTGCAAAGCACAAACTACGCAAAAGCGGAATTCGCCGAATTCACACACTAGTTTGGAAAACAGAACTAAATACTTAAATAAAAACATGACTACCAATGGCTATCAGTGAATTCAGAACAGCTATAATGCGTATTGATCAGCGCCCTCTGGTGGTGTGGAAGTATGAGCGCAGCTTAAGGAGACGTCTCGGATGACCTCCAATCCAATTACATGGCACATTAGTGAAGCTCACTATGCAGAACTGGACGCGAGTGAATGAGAGAGGCCGCCCTATTGGGCACAGACAAAGCGTGGATGAGCAGGGGGCCAGATCATCAAAACTCAAACACACAAAGGAGAGACTGTCCATTATTAGAGCACAGACTCCAGCCTACGGAGTCCAATCAACACTGTTATCAGCATGCAACCACACACACAGACACACACACACATGCTATTGCATCCAACAATGTTCATGCTAATCCTTATCTTCCCAGCACACACAGTCAAAGGACCCCTGAACACGCCATGCCAAAGATACCGTGCAACACATAGAGACACAGTGGCAATGTTTTTTTAATAGTACAAAAGTGTCTTTACAATGGTAAAACACTTCTTCAGAAAGTGTAAAAAGGAAAGCTATTGTTTGAGAGGGTATTTAAAACTATTACCAGCCCTAAACAGCAATTGTTGATCATTCAAACAAAGATGACGTCTAATTTATTAATCTAGCATTCATTAACGACTGGACTTGTGAGAGCAAAGGCACATTTGTTATTATAATCACAATTTTTGGTTTGAGGTAAACTAAATGAGCTGGAACTATAGGAACGGAAAAGTTTAAACCAAGACATCACTATATTGCTAAAAGTTTGTGTTTGCTCAAACCCTGAATATTCAACGCTGACCCATAAGTCGTCCTCTGCCATTTGTGATGTCACTTTAACCACTCAATAAACACACAAAACACCAAAGCAACTACACTACAAATCTACATTGCATCTAACTAGCGCTTCCAATCTAAACACATTAGTTTATTGAATCTTACTTCAAATACTACTAGCAAATATATTTATAAAGTACTATTACGGTTCAACATAATTTGTTGCTTTATGAGGGGTTTACGTTTGAATTTTTGAACTTTTTTTTCAAATTCTCAACAATCTACAACATAAAAAAACATGACATCAACTGAAAAGCAAAGTTGTTCTAGAGGTGGAGCAACTGATTACATTTTTATATATTAATTATAATCTAATAAAGTTTTATATATATAAATATAGGTTTTGCTGAAGATACAGACCAGAGTTTGATTTGGAGAAGAGAAAACTTTAAAATAATGTCACAGAGCTGTCATGAAGTTACTTGAACTTTGGTCAGAACAGTAATAGTGCAATTAAGTTGTTTTTTTATACCGTTTATAATGAAAATCTATTCTAATGTTACGAAGATTTATATAAATATATATATAAATTATTCTGTTATTTTCTATTAATCAAAGAATCCCGAAAAAAGATCAAGTATAATGTGACACTGAAGACTGGAGTAATGATGCTGAAAATGAGCATTAGAGACTTAAAAATCTTACAAACCGCAAACTTTTAAACAAAAAGTGTGTGCACAAAAAGTTCAGCAAGGTAAAAAAAGTAAACGGGTCAATTTGGACTTTGCTAACTTCAAATGAAATTGGTCCAAATTTATCTTCGCCCCAAAGAAACATTACTTCTCATTATATTCTCTCTCTCTCTCTCTGTGTGTGTGTGTGTGTGTGTGTGTGTGTGTGAGTATGAGTGTGTGTGTTTAGGTGGGGAGGCATGTTAGATCCCCTGGATTCAAACGTCACGGCTTATGATGACAAATACATGGAAAATGTATACAGCATAAAAATGTGCAATGCATTTCACTGAAAAAAAAAACAAATACCCAACGCACGCCTCCACACCTTAGGTGTACACACACACACACACACACACACACATCAGTGCAGAATGAAGAGGCAGCACAGCTTTTCCAATTGGGTTTTGCTTAAGAGGTTTATCGGTATGTTGCTAAACATTCTGACCTTTTTTTTTAATCCGTAATGCGCTTAAAATGTTCCAAACCCTCCTAATCCCCACGGCGATCCCACACAGATGTTTCACTGAGCGCTTTTATTGGACTTTATTTGAGTATTTGCCCCCCTCCACCGGCACTTATTTATTCATTTCCTATCTTATGAAAGCACACTCCATCCTGTGCCCCCGCCTCCTCAGCCCTGCGTTTCCCAGCAGCCCCTGCAGCGAATGAAATCAGGCAGCTTGTGCTTTTAAAGGGGGTCTATACCTGCTCCGGACCCCCTCCGGCCATGCATGCTTCTAGATTAATATGTATCTGAACGCTCACAGGGTGCGGATATGAAACGGGAACGTGTAAAAGTAGCAGGTGTGTTTGGAGTTTGCATGTAAGTCTGAGTGCGAGCATGTATGTGTGTGCATATGCACACACACACACACACACACACACACACACACACACACACACACACACACACACACACACACACACACACAAGTATTACAGTGGAAAACTGGGCATGGATTTGTGTTTCCTCTGGCACATATGTCACATATGTATGGGTCGATGCAATCTCTGGCTACAGATATACAGATATTGCATATTGAACAATGTGTACATGATGGCAGAACATGTTTATGTCAGAGGATCTTTTAAAGTGACAGTTCACTCAAAAAATTATTTACTCACCCTGATTCCAAACCCGAATGACTTTCTACCGTGGACCATAAAAGGAGAGGTTTAGTAGAATGTTCACACTGCACTTTTCCATACACTGAAAGTAAATGTAGTCAGATGCCATTAAAAGCCATCTATACGTCTAGATAAAGTCTTCTGGAAGGTTTTTTTTTACATATGAGCCATATGGACTCTTTCTATGGTGCTTTAATGTCATCTTTGGCCCTTGAGAGTTTGTCATCACTCACTTCTATTATAAAGGCAGTTATAACAATCCTTTGCTTTATATCTTTCTATGGTCATTTGTTTACAGCGTTTCTGTAGGAAAAAAAGCCTTTTCTGTGGTTTTACCTTAATTGTAGCTTTTAGAAAAAAACGGATGGAAATCTCCTCTGTGTTGTAGACTAACCAATTAACAGCACTGTTAATTTAGCATTATTCGTATGTTTATTATAGTACTTATTAATATTGCTAATTGCTTTTATTTTTATTTTTCATTTTGAATAAATACAAACATCTAACTGTGTAAAAAAATAATTAGTATAATTAGTATACTAATTTAAAACAGTTGCATTTTTGTAATTTTATTTTTATTAGTTTTTTTTAAATATTTCTATTAAGCCTTAAATAGTTTAAGTTGTTACTTATTTTATTTCACTTACTTGCAATGCAACATTTCTAATTTTCATCCAGATGTTTCATATATATATATATAAATAAGAGCTTTATATTAAATGACCAACTTTAAGTTTAAGTTTTATTTAACAACACTGGTTTGGAATAATGTGAAGGTAAGTGAATGACGACCATTTTTATTTTCAGGTGAACTGTTCCTTTACAGACACACAAATGCAGATTCTCTGTGTTTCTGTTTACGCATGTGTGTGTGTTTGTCTGGTCTGGGTCATGCCAAAGAGGAGCAGGTGTGTAGGGATCTGCCCTGCATCGCCCGCTGCCCATCTGTGTGCCCGTCTGTGCCCGCTCCGTGCCAACTACACACCCGGCGCACAGAAAGACGGTGAGAACCAGAGTGGGGAGGGGGAACAGAGACGTTCGCAACAGCAGCTTTAACGCAAAAGAAGCGTGGACACACGGTATGGCTGAGAACTGAAAAACTGGATATGGGAAAAAATAAAATAAAAGGAGGAAAAAGAGAGAGAGGAAAAACAGAGCGAGAGAAAGTTGGCATGCCGCCCATCTCTTTCATGTTCTGTCCTCTTCTCGTCTGATTAGAGAGATGTAACCAAGCAGCTGGCAGGGAGAGACACAGTCTGCCGCTCTCAGAGGATAACGGCCAACATCTAATCTATACATTTAATATGTACACACATCAAAGACACACACACACACCTTATCATAATCTAATCCATTTACTATCCATGCAGAACTGAGCCTACAAGAGAGTGATAACACACACACGGACGCATCTCGCTCTCCGTGGGTGTTTGTGAGCCATGATTTGAGTGCCGTCGCCCCAATTTAGCCTCTAAAAACCTTCCATCTGTATTTACATCGATGCAAATGCTACCACTTAAGGATGCAGCACTCATTAGAGCGAGTGAATGCAACGTCTGGGGTGAAAGGAGTATTTCTGAGGGGTGTAGTAACTCTCAGCGGCCACCAGGGAGCGAAGGACACAGGGAAACGGGTCTGCTGACCTCAGGAAGGCAAACGTTGGCCTGAAATAAACTTACTTTTTTATTTAGAGTAAAACATGTGGTCACACTGAAACGGCCTAGGCGGTGAGCTAGAAAAAAGAGGGAGAATTTAAACAAGTTTCTATAGTGTTTGCTTTCGTTTGAACCCCAAAGATACACGAGAGTTTGGGGTCAGGGAGATTCTTCTGTTTGCCAAGGCTGCATTTATTTGATCAAAAATACAGTAAAAACAGTAATCCTGTCAAATGTTATTACAATTTCAAATGACTGCTTTCTATTTGAATATACTTTAAAATGTAATTCTTTCCTGTGATCAAAGCTGAATAAAGCTGAACAAATCCATTGTTTCAAGCCCACATTAATCTTTAATACAGGCTTTTAAATTCAAATAACAGATTATTTCTAAATAACTCTTTTTGAAGTGTACAGTAATACCTCGGTTTACGAGCGACTATGACAATTATGGCCGTGTGGAACGAATTAATTGATTTTTACTGCATTCTTATGGGGAAATTTGTTTTGGAGTACGAGCATTTTGGTTTACGAGCTCGCTCTTGGAACGAATTAAACTCGTAAACCGAGGTATTACTGTATTGGAATTTCCAGCTTCCATCTGAAAATTTCACATCCGACTGAAAAAAGTATGCGCACACCTGTACGCAACAAAACACATGACTTGAGATTCTGTTATGTTATGAATTATGCGTGAAAGTTGGTGTTAGTGATCTAGTATGAACCCTAAGTATAGTGACTATTGCCTTAGCAGCACACACCACAAATAAATGATAACTTTCTAAGTACGTCTGCGCTGTTTGGAAGACTGTTTTCATGTGAGAGATTCATAATCACAGAAAAACAGTTTCAGAAACTACAAATCAGGCGCAACGTGAAATAATGGGGTTCTGGAATGATTGTTTATAGGCTGAAGTATGTGAAGTATGCTAACAAGTCAGCTTGTATATCAGAGCGTAAAAGATGTGAGGATGATATGAGTGTGCGTGCATGGATCATGTGAGGCCAGTTTTGCCAAAAAGAGAGATTGAAACCGAGAGAGAGAAAGAGACAGACAGAGAGAGAGAGAGAGAGAGAGAGACAGAGAGAGAGAGAGAGACGTGGCTGAGCTGTGGGAACGTCACATCTTGCCAAGAAAGTGGAGCAGAGGGAGTGTAGAAGGAAGAGCGAAAGAGAGACGTGTTGGCTGAGATCAGTGAGTTAGTCTGTTCTCGCATGATGGAGTGAACACAACGGAGTGAGAGTGGGGCGACGACCACAATATAACACAACATCACACCCTGACCTTATGTGTGCGTGTCTTTAGCCCTTTCTCTGTGGCTCACGCAGGGGATTGTGGGATTGAAAGCAGAGTAAAGTAGCGGGAGCATCCTAAATTTTAGTCTTAAAGAGAAAAAACTGGGGGAAAGGCAGTGACGTGGTTTTATAGACATAAATAAAACAGGTGTGTGTGTGCTTAACAAATATAATAATGATATAACATTAGGGCTGTCGGTTTAACTACTAACTAACACACACACATTCCCCAGACCCATGTAAGTCATCTTACATTTCATGTTGGATATTTGTGACGAACATGAAGCAGGACAATGACTGACTGTGTGATGGATTCTATAGATTGCAGGTAGAATTACCCAAAAACTCAAGATATCAGGGGGAAAATGCTCCTGAATGAGTTGTCAGCTCATGTTTATATCATATACATTTAAGCAATATCACACAAGTAACGATTACAATACCACACACATTCTGTTTTATCCCAAGCATGAGAGCAAATGTGATATATATATATATATTTTACATAATAGTTCTATAAATATTTATCATGTTATATTTTAGACACAGTATTGTCTGTTTTTGCTCAATTTTGCCAACGAAAAAAAGACCTATAAAGCCATGCCGATGTGCTTCTTTTCTGAATGAATCTGCATTTTGAGCAAATCAATCGGGTGAATAAAAAGATTCAATGGCCCATTCATAACAAGATCCATTTACTTTCTTCTTGAATGAATCAGCCGAATCATACCGGCTGTTGTCCGACTCCTTGTGCATACAAAAAACAACGGAAAAATGCATGCTTGGAAATGTAAACTGATAGTTCCTACAACAAAAAAAATTTTTTTTTTAAGTAAGTGTCATGTATATATGTATAATACACACACACACACAAGCATACATGACACTTTAAAAAAAAATATATATTTTATAAATGAAGATTATATGCATGAATGTGAAAGAATCTATTCCACATGACATTCCATAACACATCATGAAAACAGAAAACCGCAACTGAAATGTAATTTAGAAAAAAAAAAGATTCAGTCTGAAGAGTGCTTTAGAAATGTGATAAACCAATCAGCGAATCACACTCCAAACACACATTAAGAAACACAGACTGTAATTGGTCACTTCACATGTCAATCAGACGCACTCTTCCTGTGTAAATGGAGGCTTTTTAACTAGAATAAGTTGTAAAGTGGACCAGGCTTTATGCCGAGACTACTCTACTCTCTCTTTGTTTCGGGACGTCCATCTGGTTTTCATGCGAGGTCTCACCTCTTCACAACACCATTACACAATGCGCACGCTATAAAGTACCATTCACACAACATTTCTCTGAAACGTATCCCAGCGTATACAGCTTCTCAATAAAAATCCGGCCCAAAGGAGAACACCACCACAACTGAAACCCAGCGCACGGACAGTCTCGTTTCTGTTACACAACACGACTGCACAAACAGAACCATGAAATCCCGAGCAAAAACAGTCCAGCAGCTGAAAACCCTCGATGGAGAAACAGAGCGGATTTATTTGGGCTGGTAAACGCACAGATAATCACTCCAAACTGAGTGGAGGTGTTTTTACGAGCGCTGTAAAACTACACACAAACACAAAGGAACGGCTGTTAAAGAACGCATGTGCTTATTTCGGCTAATGAGGCTCTGAATAGCAGAAAGAGAGTGAGCGAGAGAGGAGCGTGGGATACGATGGGTCGTAGTGTGAAGGAACCGATAATACTGCAGTTAAACTACAGTTAAGTTACTCTATTATACAAGTAGTTAGCTGTACTAAAACAAGTATTTAAAAAGATACTTTAAGTGCAAACTCTCTTTTGAAATACACTTCTGAACATGATTATCATTCAGAATCAGTGTTGGCGGAACACAAAATCAACTAGTAACTAGTAAGTAACTAGTAAAGTAACACATTAGAGTAATACCTTGAGATACGAGCATAATCCGTTCCAGGACGAGCTCGTTAATCGAGTTGCTCGTATCTCAAATCATTTTTTCTCATAAGAAATAACAGAAAAGAATTAATCCGTTCCGGCCCTCTAAAAAACTCGCTTATTAGTGCTAATAACGATGGAAAAAACATGTTTTAATTGCTATAGAGACAAACAAACACACAGAAAATTATAGTACATAAGGATTAAGGATTTAATTTTATTTAAAATAAAATGTGGTTTTAATTATGAGTTCTTACCTTTGAGACAGACGATACAGTAGTGGCTTGTGCGGAGGAGGAGGAGGGAGGGATTACGGAAATTACGTAGATGATGCAAACACAATACGGAAGTGTAGTGTTTCTTCTCGTGTAGTAATTGGATAGACTACACACACAATAATGTATCTCAAGGTATTACTGTACTCTTAAATTTACAATAAAATGTTACTTTTTCAAATAAAGCAATTTACTTTGTTTTCCATGTATTGAATGACGGCTCTCTTGTCCTCATGTTGAAAGAGATTGTGAGTGAGTGCAGAGACGTTGTGTGCTGTGATATGCAAATCTGATAAATTAACACTATCGCTAACTAACAAAACTATAAATCATAAAATAAATAGAACTAATTTACTATCAGTGCTGTTAGAGTTTACTAAAATTAATTACCGGTAGTAAAAAAAAATTTTCAGTAACTGAAATAAAATGCAATTTATATTAAAAAAAACAAAAAAAAACAGTAAAACGAAAATTAGAAATGTTGCCTTGGTAACTAATAAAACAAAATTCCAATTAAACTATAATAAAACAAAAATAATTGCCAACAAAATTACTAAAAACATCACAAAAATTCTATGAAAATAGAAGCGAATTCTTAATATTATAATAGTGTATAATTGATACTAAAATACCACTAGTTTTAGTTAATCAAGTTTTTTTCATATACTAAAGCTAAAATTAAGATAATTACAGAAATAAAAAGCATTTTCTGAAGCTGAAATAAAATAAAAACTACAACAAGAAAATTATTTTCTCACTTTCTGCGAGAAGAGACATCCAACCTACAGATGGCGATATAGCGACAAAATATTTTGATGATTGCACTAAAAATGAGAACGCATCAGGAGTGTGTGAAACAAATTCACCAGTTCACCCGTATGTCCGAGCATTATCTCATGATCTGATAGGGCGAACAAATAAACACGTCTAGACTTTCTATTTTCTTTAAAAGCCTTGAGTGCCGGCCAGGCCCGCACACACACTTCCTTCTGTTACATTTCCCCCTATCCTACCACAGTACGATTAGCGGATACACGGCACCATGAGAAAAACACATGACCCGACAGCAGACGGACCCCTTCATGTAACACGTAGCAATGTGAGAACGGGACGATTTCCCCCATTTCTCCTGAACTCAACTGAAAAGGAGTCAAATCTGGCGTATGGAGAAACTACACCTGAAATGATAAAGAATAATGATTTACTGTAAAAAACACTTGACTTTACGGAAGTAAAATAGGTTGTGAATGAGAAAACAGGTTTTTGTTCCCACAAGAGGCTTTAAGGTCATTTATGAGGAGATCTGTGTGTTTAAGCTTTTAACGGCTCACCATCGATCCTGCGCTCAAGGTAATAGATTTGCATCATCTATCAATCCACTCATAAAACACAACTAACGTAATCTAATCCGGCCTCTATCAGTCCAGAGTTAAGCCTGTATCTCATCTGTCTTTGGGCCTGTTGGAGCAGATAAGACGTTAATGCTCTCAGCTCGTTCATCAGGACGGCACCTCCACGATAAGAGAATATTAAATCAGATCCTGTGTCAGGAGGTCATGCGTCAAACTCATCCCGGTCATAAACACCAGGTTAAATCTCCCCGTCTGTCTCGCAGGAATGAGGAACGCTGGCAGAGCGTGCGCTCGCTGAGAGGAAACAGAATCCGACAGGAGGAAAGGTGGAAATCGAAGAACAGACCCAGAAGATCCATCACAGTCATCCTCCAAACAACCTCTTATCCATTTAATGACAGTGAATTGACACTTGAATTTATCCGATAACTGTGATAAGTAGAAAGTTTATAAAAAGACTTTGTTGAGCTACACATTTTGGGTCAATCACTTTGTGATTATATATCAATATGAATATAAATAATGATATAATTATTACATTATTATTACTAAAGAATATTAAACAAAATAAGAAATATAGATAGTTTAATGTTTCACTGTAAAATAAAAGTTTTGAAAAAAGGATAATTGTTATTATTATTACTACTATAAATAACATTTTTAAAGAAAATAAGAAATATGAGTATAGTAAAATTGAGCTGTAAAAATGTAAATGTAAAACTGTAAAAATGGCAAATATTGCTGTAAAAATTGCTAATATTTATGGCAGTCTCGATTTCTTTATTTTCAAACGATAAACAATCTTTTATTTTCGCAGGGATCTCTTTAAGCTTCTCTCCTGTTGACAAAAGCAGGTTTACAAGTGCATTTCATTAAATCCCAGTCTTCGCGATTTGATAATCGCATTAAGCCGTATCATGATTTTCGGTTTTATTTCAATTAATCGTGGAGGACTAATAGGGATTGCAGCTGTCAAGCTCAGAATCTGAAAAGAGTATTGAAAAAGTACCTTAAAGGTGACCGTATGATTTGAGCACTATATTCGGAAGGCTTCACATGAGGAAAAGACATTATTCAGTGAAAATCGAGGCTTAAGTCACCATCCGCTTTCATTGTATGATTAAAGGGCAGCCACTTTATTCAATGGCTTATTTTGTATTCTACATATAAAACAAATCACTGCACATAAAATCACTTTGAGCGACTAAAGATGCAAACACAATTTGCATTTTTGGGTGAACTGTTGCTTTAAGAAATTTAAGCCTAAAGTGCTCAAATAAACTGTAAAATCTCACCGAAAAGCAAATGCACACGATTAACAAACCTCGAGTAATTCTTTTAGTTAGATTAACTTGGTACAAAAGAGAGTTGCAGGAGAGTCTGAGGAACTTTGGGAGTATGTCAACAGGGTGGAGAGAGACAGATAGAGAGAGAGAGAGAGAGAGGCTGAGGTATATGTTGAGTCGAGGGGCTGCATCTGTTTGGCTCTCGCTCCATCGGAGTCTAGTGTTTCACACTACGCCTCTGGGATCTGCCATTCCAGCCAACGCTTTATGAAAAACAGCTTTGGAAAGAGATAGAGAGAGAGAGAGAGAGACAGATATGGGAGGACAAGGGGGTGAGACTAAAACAGGAAAAGCAGAGGAGGTGTGAGGGAAAGTGATGGAGAAAAAAAAGTAGGTGGAGGGATGCGACAGAAAGACAGAAAAAGAAAAGCAGATGAAAATGCAGAGAGACGTGTATATGTGCGAGCAGACATCTGAATGAATGAAATTAAATAAGACTGACAAGCCATAAAAACTCAGGAGCTAAACAGTTCATTATAGGCCCACATGGAATCTGCCAAATTTCCCCCCATTTTCTGCACTAATTTTGATGTCGGAATTTTCTCTGGGCTGCAATTTTGTGGAAAAGGATTTTGGAACGGAGCCAAATGTGCTACACACTTATTTCAAGCTGAAAGCATGATCAAATTAGCCCAAATATTTAACAAATAGCATTGTTCGCATGATCAAACCATCTTCAGATGAGAATACGACACTGGAAACTTATAACAAGAAGTGTCAATCATCTTCCCAAACTTATGTTGGCAAAAAGAGAGAAGCATTAAGGGCTAAAATAAAATAAAACCAAAACTAAGAAAATTTTTATTGGGTTATACTTTACTTTAAGTGAATTACTAATTTATTGTATTGTAATACTATAAAGTTAAATTTAAAAAAAGTTAAACTTAGGTTTAGGTGAAAGATCAGAACATCAAATTATTGCGCAGTTATTGTATTTACAAAATGAGTATATTTTGTGTACATGTGAAATAGGACTGTAAAATAAAGGGCTACTGGAATTTGTTTAAGGTTAGTCGAATGTAATGATAAATCATTTACTGTTACAGTAATACCTCTGTTTATGAGTTTAATTCATTCCAAGAGCTCGTAACTCAAAATACTCGTACACCAAAACAATTTTCCCCATAAGAATGCAATAAAAATCACTCGATTTGTTCCACACAACCATAAATGCCCATTTAAATTTTTTTGGGGGGTTTAGCCCCATTAATTACAGTTAAGATTATAACCATTAAGATCTCATATAAATACTAATTAATAACGGACAATTAAATTCTAAAAATACTTGACAATTTACTGTAAAGCACTTTATCTTTGAGTAGCGTCTCTGCTGGCGTGAAGGAGACGAGTGGAGGGTTTTACTGCTTACAGGGAGAATCTCGTACCTTCTTTCTGACTCATCTTGAGGTCATTGTCTATATGCTGTACTGTACGTGTATATTTCACTACGTGAACAATAGCGATCACAATTAATGTTAACAACACGAGGTAAAACCGCTGTAAATCACTTATAAAAGTATCACTGTGGTGAATGATGAACCAAACCGAGCGACGCTGAGAGAATGAACGAGTGAAGGGGTGATGGGCTTTATAAGAGGCTGTTGTTAGGATATTTCCTGTAAAAATGCGCGGGAAGATGCTGAGCGTTAGGACTTTCCCACAAATTTCTTGCACTACGATACAATGCTCGCACACCGATTTGCTCGTATACAAAGTCACTCGTTATCCGAGGTATTACTAAATTAACTAGATGTAACAAGGACACTAAAATAAAGTGTTTCCTAGCATTGTCATTTCAAATTTCAAATTATTATTTTGATTTCTTATACTCTACTTATTTTAAACTTTAAACGTATTATACGTATTATATTATTCTTGTTGTGCTTAATATTAGTACTTAGTAGTAATAATAATAGTGAGTGAGCGATGCATTTATATGAAGCTTAATCGGAAACAGGGGAAGTGTGCTTTAGAAATGCCATGATGAAAAGCAAAGTTTGCATGTTGTACCAGCAGAGAAGTGGAAGAGGAACAGCGCTGCCGTTCGGCTGGAGAAAGGGACACGGACACTGAGAAAATGGACTGGAAAATTCACATTGCAAAGGTTGGAAATGCACTTAGTTCATGATTCCCTTCTGGATTCCCACCCTGGTCTTCTCTCTCTGCTCTCCTCCAGTTCCCTCATTTTTTTCTGCCTCTGTTTTCTTTCTCCCAACTATGTCTCTTGGTTGAACAGAAGTCTATTAATATAAAAACCAAAACATGAAACATCAAACCAGCCAGAGAACATCACCATAAGCAGGAGAAGAATGAAGAAAATGACGATGAAGGAAAAAACGTTGCAAAGACAGACGATAGTTTGGAAAATGAACCGATTTATGTTTATGTTTCACCCTCTTTTATAGAGCACAACAGCAATGTTACGAGAGTAAAAAATAACAACTGTTTTTCTCCAGAGAAACCTTTTTTTGAAAGAAATCACTAAATCTTTTTAGACCTAAGGTTGATAACTGACGATGATTAAAGTCAGCCAAAAGTCACGTTTAATTGCTGAATTCACTATAAAGGACTTTCACTACCCACAATTATTCAATGGTGAATTATATTTATAGTTGTATCATCGTTAAATACGTCCATGGAAAATGTAATTCCCTGATTAAAAAGATTTATACCTTCTTCATATGATTGTTTTTGTTGTTGTTTTTCGTTCAAATCAAAGTTTGATATTCATCCCAGAGCTGGTTGGAAGCGAATTTAAATCTTTTATATAGGCCGACAAAAACACAATAATACACAATATAAAATACATTAAAATACCATGAGATTAAGATTATGTACTTTTTTCATGTGATGAATAGACACCAGATGTGGGTACCAGTTGTAACAAAGTACGTTACACTTATTTAGGAGGAAATTTGTAGTTTTAACCTTAACTTGAGTGCATTTCTAATGAAAAATCTGCACTTTTGTTTCATTATGCTGGGTGACGCTCAACTTGTTACTGTAAATTAATGCAATAGATGTTCAGAAATGCAGTTTATTTTTAGAGATTTCCAAGTTTTCTACTTTTCTGGGGCATGACCTGAATGAATCAGTCTTTTCAGTCAATTGACTTGATCAACCAAGCTGTCAAAACTGCCTAGATTGGTTTGCGAATCAGTTTGAATTGTTTGTTCAGTTCCCTGCGTGCACTAAATCATCTATAGCGGTTTCTAACTGAGTTTTAGCAGGAATTTTAAGAGCTTTGGATGAAGTGGCTGTGGCCCTACAGTCAATGGAAAGCAAATCAGAAAATGCGCCCTACTGTTTGCCAGCGATGAAGATCTTTATTAGTTGAACATCTGTGTGCGCTGTCTGTAAACGATTCCACAGGTATAGCTATAATCAAATTAATTTCATGATGGTTACAGGTAATACATTTTACAACTCAACCGATTCCTATGCCACGGCACCACTACTATAAAAGTACGACATTACCAGTGTTTTGGACATTAAATAAGATTAATAATTTGTACATTAAATAAGCTACCACTGTTTGAAATGAGCACCTGCCAAACCGCAGTGATTTGTGGATATTGCGCAGTGTCAGGAAACCTGTTCGTCTAGTTGTTTAGACAAGGTTAAGCGGTTTAAACGCCTGCAGAAATATACATTTTATCACCTGTTGGAATGTGCACGTTATCGTTGTTGTGAACAGTTTTCTCTTTTTCGTCTCTATATCTGTGGTTCTATTTACAGGTCTTTGAATGCAAAACTCTGCAAGTTCACTTTATATCAACATTAATAATCCAAATGGAGCTGTGAACGTTGTTTTTATTATGCAAAAGACATGTAATGATATTCAGGTTGCCAGTAATGGCAAAAATAATGCTTGTTTTTGTTCTTTAAATGATATGTAATTATGATAATAATAATACAGTGGAGTTCACTTATCTCGACTCACGGTTAACTCGCCAATCCTATTATGTCGACGTTTTTGAAGTGGAACCGCCAAACGCCCTATTTGTCTTAGCATTTTCTTTTCGGTAATGTCGATTCTTTATGTCACCGAAATCTAGTATCTCGAGCACAAAAGAGGAACAAATTCACCACTTCACATGGTCATCTCGTGACTCATGATCGTACCCAGTTCACTGCGCATGCGCTGAGTTCGCGTTGCACGCCGCTCTGTCAGTGACGCTTCTCTCCCAGCGAAAGTGAAGGCACATATCGTTCTTACGCGCTGAGCAGAGCGCGTCAGAACAAAAGCAGGTGTGTGTGTGTGTTTATCTAAGCCTCATACTCATTGGTCGGTTAGTTAGTCAGTACCTAATGCATTGTTATAACTTATATAGTGTCATGTTTCAGCAGCATTGATAACACGTTGCAACAGTTTCTTCAACGTCGGTATCTTTCAGATTGCAGTTTTGCAGCATGAGGTCTTACTCTTGAACTAAACCCAAACTCATACTCATCTCCAGGTTGCGTGAGCAATACGTTGATGTAAGCAAGACCTCCCAAAGACCTCTATCTGTCTCCATCACTCCCTTAAGCTCTGTGCTGACCGCCCTGACATCCCTCTGACCGGGTCAGCGGCCCCTGTCGCTCACGTCTCCTCCTCCTCATCCTCTTCTTACAAACCTAATCCCTTCAGCTTACCATCTTAAAACTCCCAGAACTTGAGTACATGGGACGCCAAAGAAATTAAAAATGGTTCTTGAGTGTACAAGCTGAATCAAATGACATGATGTCTCCACTAAACACTCGGGAATACGTTTTTTCTCTCCCAAATATCCCACCCTCTTTCTGCACCAGTCATATCGCTCTCTTTTGCTCATTGCCCTTGTGTCTCTGGCCAGCATCAGTGCAAGCTGGAACTTCTTATTTGTTATTTGAAATTTACAGGCTGTGGGTTCTGGCCAGGTGGACCAGCAGGAACAGAAACTGGCTGTAGTGGGGCAAACAGAAACCAGCCAACCTCACTCATAAAAAGTCACATCAAATCATCTCTAATGGAGAAAAGAGCTGCCTGCTGGACAAGAACGACACAACAACACTGATATTCACACTCTCTCGCTGCATACCGATAAGGCATTTCACACACTCAACGGTTTATAACATTGATAATAATAAGAAATGTCTCTTAAAATCATCCTTTTCAAATGGGAAGGATCATGCGACACTAAAGACTGAAGTAACAATGCTCAAAACACAGATTTAATCACAGGAATATGTTACATCTGAACACATATTCACAAAGAAAACTGTTTTTAAAATTCTAATAATATTTCACAAATCTTACCAACCCCAAATGTTCAAACTGTGTGACAGAAACTGATAGAAAGATAGATAGATAGAGTTTGTTTGAGCACAGGCAGTGCTGGAGTCAAACCAAAGCCCTAAAGTTAAATCCACTGGGTTATGTAAGGTAAAGCTCTAAATCTCCCATTGCCTGATGTTATATATTACTGTAATTGCAAATGAAAAAAAATCCCACAGGAGGGAGGAGGAGGAGGGGGTCCAGAGAAAGAGTGGGGAATGAAGAGAGACACGCTCGGCTAATGCAACAGGTTTCGTGATGACCTACTTTTAGCCCACAGACTAGTCTTCAACAGGAGGAAGAAAGAAGAAGAATTATTTACTCATTCTCCTGTTGATCCAAACCTGTGCAACTTTCTTTCGACTTTTAACCGAATGTCACACATTGTCGTTTCCATACAATAAAAACAAATTTTTCTGTCAAGCTCTACAAATGACAAAAAAGCAGCATAAATGTCTCTGAAATCAGAAGCGCACACACTGAAATGATGAAACGCAACACTCAAGTCTAACTGACTGCTGTAAAGAACCCTATCGCTTTAAGAGAGACAGACTATGAACACGCACACACTTTGTGGAAATTTAAAAATCTTTTTGTTTGTTTGTTTCAAGCAAAAAAAGTACTTGAAACCTGACAAAGACAAGGGTTCAAGATTGTGTACGTGACACATTTAACCAGGGATTGAACTACAATCCCATGAAGCATTATGAATGATATTAATATTAATATTAAAGGATAAACAAAAAACTATTGATTTAAAGATATTGATGCACGTAGAAACAACATTATACATTTGGGCTATTGCAAAATATGCATTTGTTATGAATACGAGCTCTGTGCTCCCCTCTCTGGCCACCGGAGGGAGCTCACATATATACTGACGCACACACACAACATTTCCCATCATGCAGTTCATTGGACTGATTGTCACACCAGCTGGACAACATTATATGAACTATAAAAGACTCCACTGCGAAGTCTTGTTTTGCGATTGCTGACATCTCTGAGCGTTTGATTGAACTCCCGTTACCGACCCTGTTGTTTTTCCCGTGTTTGATTCTGTCTGCCTGTCCTGATCTCTGCCTGGTATTACGCTCGTGAACGTTATCTGCCTACCTTGACTTCCCCGCCTGGATTACCGTTTATGTTTGCTCTCTGTCTGTCCTGACCATCTGCCTGTACGACCATTCTTATTAAAGACACGCTATTGGATCTCTGCCTCTGAGTCCCCTCTGTTACGCACACACACATATATATATATATATATATATATATATATATATATATAAATAAACATTCGAGGCGCTTCATGTAGTGGGCGGGATCTCTTTGCAGAATTAAGGGTAATCTGGTTTTTTTTTTGCATTTAAACACACTTAAAAAAATATTTTGAAATAATGTGGACAAATGCACAAACCATTGATTATGGACCTCAAAGCTCACGTAATTGTTAAAAATAAATTCCCCATAGGGAGAAAACGATTGAAGTTTTTACTCTTGAAACACACACACTCGCCAACCTACAGCAAACGCTGTTCATACGTTTCTTGGATGTTTGTAAACAAATAATGAGGAAACAGAACATTAGTGTCAACATGCTGGGCCTTTGTGAAACAAAGAACTATTTTTTTAGCCCGTGATTGAGTTAAGAAGTCTAAAAACATGTGCTGAGATGAAGAAAGTATCCAATCAACGGCTTCATTAGAGGAACCGGAGAGCTTCATCATCATTAAGCTCTCCTTCAGCGCTCGTCTTGCCTTCTCCTTGGGATAATTCACCATGTGATTTCACTTACGCTGGATTACGCCTCACGTCCAAATGGAAAGAAGATCCGGCAGAGGTCTGCCTGAGCTCATTTATTTCTCCCCATCTCGTCTTCTTGCTCTCCATTGTGGGAGCAGCGAGATGGAAAGAGACTCTCCTGTATATTTTGTCCTCGTTTTAAATTGCACCGTTCTCCGAACTGCAGATGTGGGCAGCTGACCGCAGATCGGGAGCTCTGAACGAGGAAATGCAACAGGGAATGGAAAGACGAAAAAAACAGCACTCAACCACTTCCTATCTCATACAGTATAAACAAAGGATGAGCTCCACAAATAAAGATGATGAAGAGAGAAAGAGAAGAATATCCAGTGCACTTGAGTTTCTTCAACACTTTATAACTTCATTGCTGTTATCATTTTGACAGAGCTTTGGCAATGCAGTGAAGCCCCTCCAGCTGTAGTCTGGAATAAATATATTCAAGTGAAATTGACAAAGTTTCATAAAAGGAAATCGAAAAAGTCTGACAGAAGCAATCAACAAAAGTAAGTTTGAAAGAAAGTTTGCAAGAAAGATTGAAGGACAGAGAGAAAAAAAGTTTGAAAGAAAGAAAAAGATTGAACCAAAGACCTTTCGAAAGAAAGACTGAAAGAATTTTTTTTTAAAAGACACTGACAGAACAAGAAAAATATTTTAAAGAAAAAAAGAATTAAAAAGAAAGATGTTGACAGAACATATGAAAGGTTGAAAAAGAATGATATTCTGAAAAAAAAATGTTTTCAATAATTTTAAAAGTAGAACTGAAACAAATTCTAATTTAAAAATTGACAAATAAATTTTGAAAGAATTTTGAAAGAGAAAAAAATTGGAAAAGGAATTTTCAAAAGAAAGCTTTAAAAAAAGTTTGATCGAAATTAATAAATTTATCGCATTCCATAATGTGTCCGAATGCAATGTGGTCATTTTCTCTTTTCTCTGTTCGCTCATTACACAGTTTAAAGAGAAGCCGGTTAAACAGTCAACTTTTAACAACTTTTCAACCTGAATAACAACAGACATCTGAAATGAACTCTATCGCCCCCTTGAGTTCTGAGGTCAGTCCCGCCACAGCGACAGGGCCGTATATCTCTGGCCTTAGAGTTTATATCCCATCAGATTTCACATCAACAGAGAGGAGTGAAGTACAGCATCAGACCAGGTCAGCTGGACATTAATGATGTTTAAGAAAAGCACTTCAAAAGCTTTCAGTGATTCGCACAGCCAAAGCTTCGTGTGAGTGGCCGAGCGGGGCTTTGAGACTGCAGTGGAAATCTTCATTTCGCCCATACAGCAGGAACAATGGAGCTCGTCTGCCGCCTCAAACACAAGGTGCCTGACAGCAACTCAAAAGAGTAACGTCTTTTTCACGTAAGGGAACGGAGGCAGTTGGGAGAAAGAGAGCAATGACGCCGCAACATCTCTCTCTGACTCTGTGTGACTGAGAATAGCTGTCAAGAACACAGTCTAGCTCACATTTTGCATCCAAAATCAAAGGAAAAAATAAGAAATTAAAGTTTGTATAAAAACTATTATAATTGTAACTACAATTGTGGATTATTTTCATGAGATATTTACTTTCATTTTCATCCACAGTTCGTATTATTGTAATGGAAATAAATAAACAAAAAACGATTTATGCATCTTGTTTATCCATATTTTATAGTGTTGGAGTTCTTTCAATTTATGACTGTAACTTGAAAAAAAATACATTACTTTTTCTTCCGAAGAATATAGAAAAATAAATTGTTTTATTTTTATTGATAATCTAATAAAAACAAAAAATGGATTTAAATAGTTCAATAATAATTATTTGAGTAATTATTTCTGATTATTTATTATATTAGTATAGGTTTTTATACAATGTTAATTGCTTATATATATATATATATATATATATATATATATATACATACATTATATTAAAAAACTATAATATATATATATATATATATATATAGTCATACACATGCAAAAAATATACACACACACACACATATATCATGATTATATATACAAAAGAAATATGAAAAATGGGCTCACAAATAGACACGCGCACTTACGCACACACACACACACACACGCACAAACACACATAAAAACGTACATTAAGAAATCACACGGGTTCTGTAAATAGCACTGTATCGGCCCTATTTGGGTCACCCTGATCTGCAACTGAAGGTAGCGCAAAAAAAAGGGAGACAAACTGATTTTGGATTGGATTCTGGGAGACGTAGCATGGATGCACTTCCAAGATGAAGCTTGGGTTTCTCTCTCTGCTGGCCTGTTGCTGTCAGTCTGGGCGCCTGCTTTGGTTCACGGCTCCCTGGGCAGAGCGCGAGAGCCACGCAAGAAAGACTTACTGCAGGAAATACCTCACCGATAATACCCCACTGGGATCGTAAGATGAACGGACAAAAAAAAATATAGCAGGAATGGAGGGAAGGTGGGGAGGGGGTGAGAATACAGGTCTGAAAATGGTTTCAGCAGAACACGGCCCTGAATGGCTCTTTAATTAGAGTTATATGAGACGTCGTACGGTGCTGTTTTCCTTACCATCAACTCGCTTTTGCTTATTTCTCCAGTCGCTAAATTGGCAAGCAATTGCCGCTGCATTCCCGAGCCCCTCGTGTCCCATCGAATGGAAGAACTAGCGGGATTCCACAGGCCACATAAAAGATCAATGGTAAGCGTCTCTAAGGACGAGTCTAGAGGGTTAATGATACATCGGTACTGTGTAAAAATGTCCTCCGCTTAAAAGCTCCGCTGAGGTTTCTTGCATGAAGTGCGGTCGTCTGACTATGGGAAACGAAACAAAAATCAGCTCACCCCTGCATTTGCAGGTTTTCATTTCTCAAAATGAAAATCAATCTTACAATATGAACAGGAGCCAACGACAGGGGTGGTAGCGCCAATCACACAGAAGGCCAAACCCACGCTGGAATTGATGTCTTACAGAAGGAAAGCAAAGTCGAAATCACACTGTTTCTGTTGAATTCAATGGTCAAATATTAACTATTTCAGCATGAAATACCGTACAGAGATAGCATTAGTAGATTGAGCTTTTTATGACAATTTTGACTTTGTCATAAGTTCAACTTGACTCTTGGAATAAGTTGGACTTTGTGTCATATTTATGGCTTTATTTGTTAAAACTTTCTCAAAAGTTTGGTTTGATTTTTGTACGATTTCTTTTTCTAACATGGCAGAAATGGGCTTGGTATCAAAAAATGTATTGAAAGCTATTTCATAAAATTAGGAAACCGCAACACATGTAAAAAGTCCCATACAACTAAATGTCATTGTTTTGGCCAATAGAAATCATACACAGTTACATTTTGCCCCATCTGAGTCAACTTGCCCCAACCAGACATTTATGAAAATTACTCTTATCCTCAGAAAACCTTTCAGTTAAAATGTACATTTACCTTTACATCTATGCATTGCGTTTCACAAATGTCAAATCTAATTTAAGACCAATTCCCCTAATTTCAACAAACAAACAAACCCACGAGAAAACACAAGCACGTGTGTAATTTTGTGCAATTGGACATTCAGCCTTCATTACAGAGATAATTACAGCCCCATTTATATAGATATTGCAGCATCGATATTAATCTGGTGCTAATCGCCAATAAAACCCCCCAAATAAAGCTGCTGCTTGAAAGAATGACTGAAAAGTGGATCAATCAGCCATTCTAGCCCCGGCCCAAACCGCTGAGCCTGTCAATCAGTAAAGTACAGCACTTTGTGTAATCCCTCCAGCTATAATCACTGACTCACTCTGATGTACCATCACTGTAGGACACAGTGTAACATCCCTGTATAACACAGTAAATCTCAACAGATTTAATCATTAAGAAGCTTGCTGCCCCCCCAACCCTTTTGACATTTACAGCACTAAAGCCTCAGTATAACAGTGTGTGTGTGTGTGTGGAAACTTCAGCCAGTTTCTGCAGGTCAGTGCTGACAACCACAGATTCTTTAAATGCTTGAGGTCAATTAAACCAAAGATTACCAACATTACAAGCTAAAAGGCAACCACAAACACTAAAATATCCAATTTGGGATCAATCAATTTGGGTCCATTGGTCCATTTTCCAGATTTCCGACTTAAATGATGTTATATTTGCCAAAAGGTCATATTAAAGCCAAAATTCAACACAATTCAAAATGTGTCATGACAACCTACGGTTTTCTAGTTAAAAACGACACTTTTTACGAATTTCGTTGCATTTCAGTTTGTTATAGTTTTACCGTAGTTCCTGAATCAATTCAGTTCAAATTCAGGAAGTCATACTCGGTTCAATTCTGAATGATGCACAACCCTGTTAGTCTACTCCAGTTTACTATACAGTAATACCTTGAGATACAAGCATAATCCGTTCCAGGACAGAGCTCGCAACTCAAATTGCTCGTATCTCAAATCGTGTCTTCCCATAAGAAATAAAAGAACAAAAAAGTATCCGTTCCGGCCCTCTAAAAACCCGTTATTAGTGCTAAAAACAATGGAAAAACATGTTTTTAATTGCTATAGAGACAAACAAACACAAATAAAATTATAGTACATAAGGATCCTGTGATATAAAATAAAATGTGGTTTTAATTATGAGATTTTACCTGTGAGACAGACGATACAGTAGCGGCATGTCATGGGAGGGATTACGTAGATTATACAGATTACGTAGACAACGCAAACACAATACGTAAAGTGTAGTGTTTCTTCTCGTGTAGTGTATTGGATAGACTACACACACAATGTTTGCCTCAGAACCTCATATTTATTATTATTGAACACACATAACTCCTGCTGATCACAGCTTAATACTCATGAATCACTCGTCGCCCCCGGTAACCACTGCTGTAAAACCAAGGTGGCCCTCTAGTGGAGATCATATGCAATTACCCCATAAATGTACCCCATAACACACACCATAGGAAGACTCGCGGGAGACATAAACACGTGAAGTGAAGGAGCGAGGCAGCATGGGCTGCTCCGAGTGCTTGAACACCTAGCGTCGGCGTCTGTAAGCTCCTCAGAGCAAAAATTAGCTTGAAGGCTTGTTCATATCTCAGATACTCTCAGGATGCTCGTATGAGCATAAGATTCATAAGATGAATTAACATGCACAAACCATCATTCCTACTTCCCTACCCTTTCCCTCCCTTTCATACCTCCTGCTTTCCCAGGATGCACTGAAGGAAGGGTGCCGTCAGGAGAGCAGCGCACAGACAGCTCTTCACCCAAACCACATGCTGCTGATCACACATATGGGGCTGTCTGGCCGGAGTGGAGTGTGTGTGGATGACTACAGTGGTTAGCAAGAAACAAACTGCAGAAATGTGCTAATATTTTAACATGACTTGGCATCACATTTGTGCTGTGACTTGTGGGCAGAGAAAGCAAACATGGTGGCACTAGAAGCTGATGTCTGCGTTGCCAGCATCATTAGTCCTAGTTGGTTATTAATGGAGACACTAAATGGATACAGACAGCTTTTATCACTACTTCTGAAATACCAATACTCAAGTACTATACACACACTCAATGGCCACTTTATTAGGTACACTTGCTAGTACCGAGTTGGATCCCCTTTTTCATACAGAACCGCCTTAATTCGTTCTGGCATAGATTCAATAAGGAGCTTTAAACATTCTTTAGAGATTTTGGTCCATGTTGACATTATAGTATGTCAGCTGCACATTCATGATGCGAAGCTCCCGTTCCACCACATCCCAAAGCTTCTCTGCTGGATTGAGACCTGGCGACTGTAGAGGCCATTTAAGCCTAGTGAACTCATTGACATGTTCAAGAAACCAGTTTGAGATGATCTGAGTTTTGTGGCATGGCCATATCCTGCTGGAGGTAGCCATCAGACAATGCGTAAACTGTGCTCATAAAGGGATGTACGTGGTCAGCGACAGTATTCAGGCTGTGGTGATTAAACGAGGCTCAGTAGGTACAAAGGGCCCCAAAGTGTGCCAAGAAAACATCCCCCACACCGTTACACCACCACCACCAGCCCGAACCATTGATATAAGGCAAGATAGGTCCATGCTTTATGTTGTTTATGCCAAATTCTGACCGTGATCTTGCAGCAGAAATGGAGACTCATCAGAACAGTTAATGGTTTTTCCAATATTAAATTGTCCTCAGTTTCCTGTTCTTAGGTGACAGAAATGGTCTTCTTCTGCTGTAGGTGGTTCTGCTTTGTTCAGAGATGCTTTTCTGCAGACCTCAGTTGTAAAAATGGTTATATCAGCTCAAGCCAGTCTGCTCATTCTCCTTTGACCTCTGGCATCAACCAGGTATTTTTTCCTGACAATTCTCTGTAAACCACAGAGATGGTTGTTAGTTGTGTGTGAAAATCCCAGTAGATCAATCAGTTTTGAAATAATCCACCTGGCACCAACTCACCAGTCACATTCAAAGTCACTTAAGTCAGATTCCCGATTATGATTGAGCTGCTGCCATGTGATTGGCTGATTAGATATTTGTGTTAATGAGTAGTTAAACAGGTGTACCTAATAAAGTGGCCAGTACGTGTTCATGTAAACAATTCTAAAACGTAGAAAAAGCGTAACAGTAATGAAGGTGTGCTAACTTTTGACTGGCCGTTTAGAAGCAAAGGATAATTCTTTTTTGTAAAGAAAAAACTTTGTAGATGCAAAGACAGAGAGAGCGAGAGAGAACTGGTGAACAGGCCTGTGGTGTGTGTTTTCCCTCTGGCTGGTGAGTATCGCCTCTATCCAGCATAAACACATGCCTTCATGGTTCATACATTTCCTGCTTCCCTCCGCAGCCCAGCGTCGGGCCACACAAGCGCAGGACACCACAGAGAAAAGACAAGAATATGAGATACTGTGCAATCCGGGACCTTTCTTACCATTTCCTGCAGAGCTCTCTGCACATAAACACATATTTTGTATTGTCTTCATGCACAATGCATGATAACCACTAGCTCAGCAAATGGTAACAGTGAAAACAGAATCCCCACTGTTAATACATGTAGAAATATTCAGGTTTAATGTCTTTCCTCATCCACAGAAAAGATGGTTTGTTCGCCTCTATCGTCTCATCGCGTGTGAAAACCATCATTTGTTCCATTCAGTCTCTGTGCTTTTAACCTTGATCAACTCCCACGTTGGAGATCTCAAAAGCGCCAGGCATATTCTTTGAGAGAGAAAGAGAGGTTTGAGCCCGCAAACACACACAGACTATCCTCTTCAATCGTTTCTCATGCTATCTAGAGTAGAAAAAGAGCTCAGTGCATCTCAGACGGGCATGTGTATGTAGTTATTCTTGTCAGACTCGTCTGCTACATCTGTCCGGCACCTTTCAGACCTTCCAAACTGGGGCAGATCAATTTTATTGTACTGTGTCATTCAAATATATTGGTGCAATCTGTTTCCAGGATGAGTTTTTACATCAAAGAACGCTCACATTGTTGACATGAGCGCTAAAATACCCAGACAAAGCACATTGTTTTAGCTGAATATAAAGATGAATAAAGGTTATAAAAATATAAATACAGTGGTTAACTCGCCAATACTATTATGTCGACTTTTTGAAGTGGAACCGCCAAACTCCCTATTTGTCTCAGTATTTTCGATTCTTTAATGTCGATTCCTTAATGTCACCAAGATATCTCAATATCTTCATGGCTAATAGTCGTACTTAACAGATTAGAGCTGGTCAATATTACAGCTGACAATCAAACAACTAAGATGTAATCATGAGAAATGCCGTTTAAGCAGCAAGACTTCATAAACTTCTTACGATTGCCATCCCTACTCATCTAGTGCGTCTTGATTCGACCCCATTTTCATTTCCTGGTGTCTCTCATTCGCCTTTCTCCTAAAATCTCCCTCTCCATCAACTCTCTCACCACAAGTTCACCAGCGCAGAGCAGGGCGTCTGCTTTTCATTCACTCTTAATGACTTAAGTGAAGTCATTCTTTGGAAAACACACTAAATGACCTTGCTGTTCTCCCTCCCTCCCTCTATCTCTCTCCCTCTCTTCTGTGTCACATTGTTTTGGGCTTCCCTCGTCTTTAACCACAAGTGAGGCTGTGGAAAATTCAAACTGTGGTCTCAATTCAGTAAAGCGGAGAAAACACACATATGCTGCCATTCTGGGTAAAAACAGCTCAGCTCAGCTCAGCGGCGGAGCACATGTGCAAGGGCCATTTCTGTGTATATAGCCTCTGTCAAAGAGACAAATGAAACACATGACACATATATACCCTGACTAACATGTTTAGAGAAGCATTGAGTTCTCTTCCAGGCCACCAGGGGGCGGCATGTGCCAGGAGAGAGTGAAGAAACCGCCCTCTGGGACTGACAAGAAAAACTTGCCATAACGGAGACATTATTTAATATCTGTAATGTTTATGTATCCATAATGGTTTCATGCTTGTTATGGAACATCACCACTAAGTTGCACCATATGGTGTTTAATTGAAATGTAACGTAAAACGCTCAACAACTGAATATTCCGTTCCAAATAACCCATTTCTGGCCCTGAAAGCTACAAGCACTCTTTCATCTAGACTTGTTTGTGCAACCACACTAATGCAATTTACCATTTTACAATAATTTGCATGTGATTTTTAGCTAGGGGTGGGCAGTAACCCACAAAAGTCACTATAGTAACGAGAAACGAATTACTTATTTTTACTGGAAACGTCAATCGCATGAGCCACATTCATCCGCCAATACATGTTCACCTTTGACCATGCATGAACTGAATTACTTAAAAAGATCATCAACTTAAACTCACTTTGACACCCATTACCTCATTCGTGCTTTTACTTGTATTTTCGCATTTCTCCATGTATTTTTGTACAAATACTGTACGCCTGTCATGTTATGAACGGCATTGCAAAATCTCGACCTTCTGGAACGTTTCTGAGATTTATATATGGTATAATACACTGGCAAAAGTGCACAGTGATGTAACATCCAAAAGCATCTTCAATCACCGTCTATGACTCCTTATAACAGCAGCAACATATCGAGGAGGCCTTTCCTTTTATACCTTCTATAATTTTACATTCATCCTAGTCTATTCAGTGATGTAGAAACATACAGATGGGGGAATGAGTGACCGGTCTCATTAGAGAATGATTAGAGCAACATCTGTTTACAGTCGCGGGCCGTAATGTGTGTGCGTGTGGAGGGATTCGGGATAACAGCCCTGTGACGAGGAACATGATTGCCACATTAAACTCGCAATCCGAGAGGTTAGTACTGGGCCACGGCCGAAACACTGCATGGCTTTTATTAAAATCATTACTATCCAGCTATTGTTTTGATTACAGATAAACCAAATACATTGAGGGCATAAACAAAGAATTCATCTCAGCAGTAATAAAATATACTGCTGTCCTGGAAGCGAAGCTGCGCCGCTGACAAGCCGCGGCTGTGCTCATGCGTACGGCATCCTCTACCAGTAAGGTTTAAAAAAAATCTTTTCCTGCACGAACCCTAAATTAGTGTTGATTAAACATTATTGGTGCAATAGTATTTGTACTATTGTGTTTACTTAATATGAAGACTGACATTTTTGCATCACATCTAAATTTACCTAATTTACTTATGTAGAAGGAATAAAAAAGTAAATTAAATAAACATGAAAAAGTACCAAAAAATAAAACAGTAAAGAAAAAATTAAAATATGATTATAAAACAATTATTAAAACATTGATTAAACGTTTACATGTAAAAAATCTTTACATATTTCTTATATTTAATAAGATAAAATAAATATAAATACTTTATTGATTTAATAATGTTATTAGATATAATAAAATTCAAAATGTTATTAGATATAATAAAATATTTATTAAATTAAATGTAATATTTTATTAAATGTGTTTTATTAGATAGAACATTTAAATAAATAAAAACATTTTAGATTAAAAAGATTAAATAAATACAAATATTTTTCTAGAACATTTTATTTTTTACATATTTTATAAAAATACAAAAAAAAACATAAAATGTTCGTAAACATTATATTTTTTTTTAAATATATATATATATATATATATATATATATATATGTAAAGTTGTTTTTGTACATATTTTATAAAATTTTATTAAATATAAATAATACTACAATAAATATGTTTAACAGCTTAGGTCAAATTACAAAGAGAAATTTTCAACCGTTGTATAAGACCTGTAATGCATGTGAAATTAGCAAACTAATGTGCTTAAAAGAGTGTCTTTCTTTGCATCAAGATAACAGTTTATCTAACATATCTAACAATCCTTATCAAATGCTTTATAAAAACTAACGAGACACCAACGCGAACCGCATTCTTTGGAAGTGCCATGTGCGTTCGCCGAAAAGGTGAACGGGATCAAACCCGAGCAGACGAAATGAGTGAGAGCGAACAGAGAATGAGGGGGGGCTTATGAGAAAGACAGACGGGACGTGGAGAGCAAGCGAGAGAGGCAGACACGTGAGGGGGTTAAAAGTAACAGAGGGTTTATTGTTTACGATTCTTTGGGGAGGGGAGCATGGAGACACTGTGAACACTAGCCTGGCACAGCGAGCAGGGCTCCGGCCAAACTGGGCCGCAATCCAGCCTCTACCCTGCAGACAGACTGAGTCTCGAAACTCAAACACACACACACACACACACACAGACTCAAAAATACATGCACAAGCAGCAACTACACTCATGTCACTTACACTAAAGTCAACGACCTTGCAATGTTAAATATATCGCTGCAGTTAACAGTCACAAATCACAATGTTCATCATGTTTTCATCAAACTTTTGTGTCTTAAAATCCCTGAATGCTCAGAAAAACGACAGAGGAACAACACTGAGAGTATTCACAGACCCAATGATGAGAAACCAAAACAAAGACGGCAACTTCAGCCACATGAACGTCATTGAGCAAGCTAAGCTAACGGCTACATTTTGTGAGGCCTGGAAATGCAAGCATTCGCTTTTATTTCTCTCCCTTCCTTTCTCTCTCTCCTCCTCTCCCTCTCCCTCTCTTTCTCTCTCTCTGACAGATTTTAACCAAATAGCAGCAAACAAGCAATTATTTCTGGCAGCCCGAGTCCATGGTTCCTTTCCAAGAAAGAGCAGAGGGAGTGGGGGTGGATGAAGTCACTCTGACAGATGGGATTTAAATCAATATTACATTATATGTCCTTATTTATTAAAAAAGAAACAGGAAACCCAACCGAAAAGGGCCCAGAAGAGCAATGAGCTGCTTCTCGCTGATGGAATAATTGCTTTAATACATTTTTTTACCCTTCTATATCACTTTCTTCATTTCCTGTCACCCTACACACATCTTGTCTTTAGACACTGTGAACTTTGGTGTATAAAATAATGGGGCGAAAAAAGCCTTAACAGAAACCATCTGGAATGGAGCTTAAGACTGAAAAGCCTCCAAAGATCCATTGTCAAAGAGGAAGAGGAGGATGAGGATGAAGATCGCTTTACAAAAACAGCTGAAAATGCACCGTTACCGCAGGTTGGGCGATGGAAACTCAAATATGACTCAAAACCTAAATCTATAGCCATGATCATAATATTTCACTAGTCCTCATCTCTAGTTATTCTAGAAAAAAAAGTTAAAAAATAAATATGAATAATAAAACTTTAATATTTTAAAATAAATACATGTAAAAAATAAAATGTGTCAAAAAACATTGTTTAAATAATAAAATAAAATACCATAAAAAAAGAAAAAGAAATCAAATAAAAAACATACAAAAATATAGTTACGGCAATAAAAATCGATATAACAGATTAGATAAAATTATGGGGAAAAAAGAACTTGTATTATTTAATCGTTGACTAGATAAGAGTTTATCGACCATATTAAGTTGGCATATAGTTCTGCAGTGCCATACAAATGATCATGTAAGCTTTGTAATTCAGGAACCTACAAGATAAGAAAACCCATCTATGCAGGGCATTTCATGTGCTCATAATTGGTAAAACGGACATTAGCAGGCAAAAGTCCAACAGTGCTTCGGGTTCTTGGTGAACACATCAGCCGTGTGTGAAGCATGATGTGAAATCATGCGTGTGAAGTCATTGTTATGTGGCACTGTGAATGCGCATTGCTATGTTGGGTGTTTGGCCCTCTCGAGTTTGTGTTGGCATCCTACCAGAAAACGGCGTTAGCAGGCCCTGGTTTCTATGGAAACGGATACAAATGGCACAAAGAGCAGCGAATAGCATGTACTCCCTTTTCAAGTGGTACCTAGCTGATCCTGTCCTGTTTATCAGTAACACACAGGGTCTTCAAGTGGGACGTGGGCATCACGACGGTAAGCCTCTTTAAAGTCAACAAGATGAATCAAAACCGACCCAGTTTGCTTTAATCCACGTTCCTGGTTTGATCGAGAATGATTCATTGGTGTATGAATCAGTCTTTTTAATCAAACAAATTAACTTGCTCCGCCTCTAAAACAACTTCTCTTTCTGATGATGTCACCAAGTGACGTGTGTTTCAACCAACTAGGTGTTTCAAGATGGTGTTTTTTTATGTCGTTTCATGTTAAAAATAATGGTTCCTTATTGGAATCAAAGGTTCCATGAAGAACCTTTAACATTCATGGAACCTTTCAGTTACACAAATGGAAGGTTCTTCATAATGGAAGGTCATTCAGCTTATGTTCTTCAAAAAAAACTTTTTTTTTTTTCAAACTTCACTGAAAGGTTCTTTCATGGTATCACTGCAAAAACAACTTTTTGGAATCTGTATTTTTAAGAGCTTATGTCTATAAAATAACCGTAAATGTAGTTTCATCTGGTCTGAGATCATAAATGGGGCAAATCATAATCATAAGAGATGTGACTTACAGTGATACTAAAGTTTATCGCAACAGACCAGCTAAACTCGTCAAAGAACAATTTTGATCAAAACTATCAGGGTTGAGTACAAAGGTTTCAATACTTCTCCAGCAAATGAATCGCAATCGATTCAGTTGGTGTTTGACCAACATGACACTTAAGAGCCAAGTCAATGCAATCAGACCTTATCTGACAAAACAACCAAAAGTTGGACGACACTAAATACAGGTATAAAAGGGTAGTTGATAAAGCATTTGGTTTGCTCTCGTAGTGTAGACTCTCATGTGGTCAAACCGGGTTCGAACGGCTACAAAAGACCATCTGCTCTCCGCCCACTGGTCTAATGCGTAAACATTATGGGAAGAGCGCTAGCCACATGGGATATAAACTGTCGGCTGGAGACCCAAGTTTGGTTTGAAGAAGAAAAATGTGCCAAGCTCAATGCACTCTCACCATCCCTGATTTCCAACACACACTCACGGTATTCGGCTGGTCTTGTGGATATCAGAGCAGAAACGAAAGCTTCTGCTCTCCGTGTGTTTTCCCGTCATATTCGGTCACGTTCATGTGTCCATTAGACTGAAATATCTGAAAAAGCCCAAACATTTACCCCTGCCCATAGACCCTCCCTTTGAAGAAATCAGGACTGAAGTGGTTGAAAGTGGAGAAAAGAGACTGATTAAATCACCAGGTGTAAACGGGAATGTCTCTCCCTCGTCTACTTGTGATCTGATCGACCGAAACGCATCTTAATACCAGATGTAAACAGGGCGTCTGGAGATCTGACATTGAACCTTTCAAAAGAGGCACTTGCAGTAAGTGAAACAGATATCCTGGCACGTTTAATTGCACCTCGTCTTATAGCACCTGAAATACAAAAGATGTCTGCAGCCTGTATCATTATTCAAACTGGGAAATGATATGGATGTAGTGGTACACTGGGTTGTTGCTGTGCTCAGACTAAACTTCAAACTCTGCGTGTTGTCCAAACACCCACTGCCTCTAGTCCAACAGTAATATGGAAACAGACAGTGTGTGAACTGTCCCAAAACTTAGTGAGCTGTCTCCATCCACAGCATTTCAAGGCACTTATAAAGTACACTTATCATATGCACGGTTATAAAGACTGTTCTAAAGCTTTTCAATTGAATCATGCTGCCTCTTTCGATACCTTGTTCAGGAAAAATATAAAATATAAGTTAACATCACATGCATTATTTATCATGCTTTAAGTAGAAAACAATGCAAGCATGCATGCTCTATAATTTTTTTTTTAAGTAAATCTAATAATTAATATGAAGGGTTAACCTAAAATAAATGCGATGTACATATCTATGCTTTTTAATGTGATTGTCCTTTGAACATCTGAAATAAATAAATGTTCCCAAAATAAATGACAAAAAAGGAAAAGCAGAATGAAAATTTTTTTTTTGAAAATTGTATCTAACATTACAGTGATCCCTCATTTATCGCGATTAAAGTGGACCGGAACCCCCGCGATAGGTAAAAATCGGCGAAGTAGGATCAGCCAATCAGCTCACGGGATACATCCACTCATGCTCTCATTGGTCGATCTCGCGCCGGAAACCAATCACGTGTCTTGTCTGAGTGCCGTGTGTGTGTACAAAGCCTCTGAGAGAGTTTCTCTCTTTGTCTGTCATCCTGGGAAATCGTTTCTCTCGCATCACCATGAAACAACGCTGCTTCCGCAATATGGCTGCCGATATGGCGGTATTTTTGAATTTTTATTTTTCGATGAATATTTTTGAAAAATCTACGAAGCTTGAACTGCGAAGTGGCGAGGGATCACTTTATTATGTGATATACATATGTACGCTTATTAATGGTTAGCAACATTGCTTTCAAACAGCCTTTATTTAAATAACTTCATAGTTTCAATGTTGAGCTTTTCTCATCCGCCACTAATGACGTTTTATTATGAAATAAAACAATTTAGAAATATTAAACATTGGGGAAAATGTTTGAACTTTTGTGTACAGGGATATATGCATTTGCATTAATAAAAAAGTGGTCAAAGAATCAGAATGAGGCCTAACACTGCTAGGAGCAACGTTCCAGTCCACCATCAATGAGGATTCAAGCACGTTAATAACCAGACATGCATAAACAAAGTAGCACAAGCAGATGTGTTTTCTTACCTTTGGTTGAAATGACAGAGAATCCGCAGCACATGAAATGAGAAAAAGAAAAAACAGGGTCACTATACAGTTCACACACCTGGAGTCCAGTTACACATGTTGCAGTTACACGTCTAGATGACAGTGTGAAGAGTGTGAACACACTCTGGTACTCCTAGAAATGTAAGAGTGTGTAATGTGTATTGCTGGGAGCCTGTGTGCAAGCGAAAAATCCTAATTGGAGTCTTTTGTCTTTCCCTCCATCTGTAGCTTATCAATCCAAGGGGCTTCGAAACTGGAAGTGCTTTCATTAGAATTACAAGGCTTTTCCTTGGCATGCCGAGGGCTGAGAGGCTTACATGACTTCACACTGTTTTACACACATGGACACACACACACTCTTGTACTTTTACACACACATTCTCAGAGTAGCTCATAGTAATGCATTCTGCTCGTCAAAGAAACATTTGATCATTTCAAAATTTCATAAAATAAAACGTAACAAAATAAAAAATTCCATAAATGTATAATAATTAATATCATTCATCTAGTGCGTGTGTATATATAAAATATAAAAATAAATATATAATGTAAAATTTATTTTACATTAATAATTGTATAATATTATAAATGAAAACAAATAAAAATAAATGCAAATAAATGCAACAAAATAAAATAATGTAACAACGAACACATTCCATAAAATAAATACAATTAAAAGTAATATAAAAGAAATAAAAATAATTATATATATATATATATATATATATATATATATATACATATATATATATATATATATATATATATATATATATATATATATATATATATATATATATATATATATATATATATATATATATATATATATAAAATTATGATGATATTATGATATGTATATTTTGATTATTGGAGTATTAAAATATTGGATTATTTAATATAAAAAAAATTTCTCTCTAATCCAATCTTTTAATAATCCAATAATCCAAATATTTAAAATATATAAAATAAAGCAATAATGTAAATAATCTAATTAAAACAAATGAATAAAATTTTTATAATTTCCTTAACCAACTTGAATAATTCCATTATGCTTGTGATTGTCCAATAAAGCAGCCCTGTCCAAAACTCCCACCATTGGTTGAGGCAGCAGTCGGCCATTCAAACAAACACAGCAATGTTTTGAAGCGCCACAGAGCCGCAGTGTTTACGCTCTTCAGGAAGTCAACCTCAGAGGTGTCTCGGAGACGACAGTGAAAGCACTTTCATCCAAAAATGTACACGCATCGAATTTAAATAAACATCAGGTGGAAGATGAATCTGTATTACAATGTGTCTTGTGAGCTTTTGTGTTTACAGTGTAAATCCTGGCAGCTTCAGTAATCCTTAACAAACAGAGACGTGTTGCCATTAGATTTCCCTTGCATGATGTTCTCTGACAAATGAACACAGTTAGGCTCGACTCCAAAACTTAGCAGCAAAGTCGACTGAAATAGAGTGAAATAGAATAGACTATTTTACCAAATATTTGTGTCTTGCCTGTCTTTGTTTATTAGAGTGCAACAGCCATTCGGGGTTTCACAATATGTGAAACCCGTTTTCATCAGAGCCGAGAGATAGAGATAGAGACAGAGAGAGAGACAGAGAGACAGAGAGACAGAGAGACAGAGAGAGAGAGAGAGAGAGAGAGAGAGAGACAGAGAGAGAGAGAGAGAGAGAGAGAGAGAGAGAGAGAGAGATCCCCTCAGGTCAGGTGAAAGGGTCTGGAAGTGATCTAGCATTGAGGAGAGAGAAGCAGAGATGGGGTAGCAGAGGACAAAAGGAGGGAGGGCAGATTGTTTTAACCTTTGACCCTGACACACTTCACACCAACCACTTCAAACCCCGTCCATCCACCAATCAGAGAGCAGCGAGTCAAACCGCAACATCTGTGAGCGTCTCTCCCTTTCTGACAAGATCTGAGTTAGCAGATACAGAATGAATATGGTAACTCAAACGCTGCATTAAAATAACAATATTGTCATTTTAATATATATATGTGTTTGCAACATACCTATTCTATTGAGTGCTAAACAATGTATATTAATTTCGATATTTATGTTCTTTTCAATAGGCATTACAATGTATTAAAATGAACATCTTAGATTCTAGTGCACTTTGACACATTGTGAGACCCAAAGATGGTAAAGGTGGTAAAGATGTGAAAATGATGCAGAAATGAAAGGAAATAGGAAATGAAAAAATTAAATCAAAATGTTAATCTGACATTTAACAAATAATTGTAACCGCAGCTTTACCGGACAATAATCCAGTCTCTGATGAATTCCTAAAGTTGTAACCACATAGTAAAACTAAATAAAACATTATATTAAATCGAACACTTTACAAACTGTAAAGGTTTCATTTTTTTAGCATTAGTTAAAATAAGCAGAAATTAATCTGTGTTAATGTTACTTTCAGCACATTATTAAAATCAAAAGTTAACATTAGCTAATGCAATGTGAACTAACATGAACGAGTATTTTTATCTACGTACATTATCACATATGAATAAATACTTGTAACAAATGTATTGCTCATCGTTAGTTCACGTTAGTTCATATATATTGTTCCCAAAAATTGTACTGTATCATTTTACAAATAATTGTAATCACAGCTTTACCTGGTAAAGGCACTGAAATGAACCCTTACAATAAACCATTTATTTTATTATAGTTTTTATTTTATTTTTTAAATTAAATTAAATTAGAAACAGTGTATTATAAGGCTGTATTATAGCCCTTAAAGGTGTGAATAACCGGTAAAGTTGTGGAAGAAATGAAATGAAAGAGCAAAAATATGATTCCTCGGGGAACACCCGTAGTTCCTGTCACATGATCCTGCTCTTCCTCAAGCTTCTACCATTCAGAAGCTACACTCTCATATCAATCATCAATAAAATGAATAAACCTCACGTAGATTTACACACACCGACCCAATGAATCCCAGACATATGTGCGCAGACACAAGCGATCATGACTCTGGACATACAAGGATCTCAACAAACCTTCACGTAAACACGCTGAACCCAACAAATCTCCTCCCGGCACACATAAACACACACTCACTGTCACCCGGAGCAGAACCAGGAGAAGCTGGACGTGTTGAGGTTTACCTTGGCCAGGCTGTGTGTAGTAAAGCTTGAATGCGGTTTCCTACTTTACACTGTCCCATCCTGACCCAGAGTCTGATCAAACCCTCCGCAACCGGCTGTCTCGAACGCACAACAAACACATGTAAACACATATCAAAGAAACACACAGGAAACGGCAGATAAGAACAACGTGTTTCTGGCGCTAGAAAGGGAAAAGTAAACTAAAGGCAAGAGAAAATGAGAAAGAGGAGAGGAGATGACCAAAGGCTGTTTACTGGAGTCATGTAAGTGCTCTTATCTGCTGATGAGGAACAGCAAGTGTCCAGAGAAACTACAGTAAACACAGCGCAGCAGAGATTACACAGTCATACGTCATTACCATCTCAAAACACATTAAAACTGTGCAGAATAACACCACTCAAGGGGAAACACACTGCTTCAGTGTATAAAGATTTGCTCTTTTGAACTGCTCAGTACAGAGGATTTCATCCCTCTGTTAATCCAATACAAGTGCGTTATATTGTGTTGTTTTATGATTGCTCATTTCATGTGCATGTAGTTACATTTTAGGGGGACATTTCTGTCATTAGTTCAAAAAAAAGGTTACTTTGTAGAACTTTTTCAATGCTATACATAATAAATATAAATGTATTTGTTGCACACACACACACACAAATGCACAAGTGCATGCACACACACAAACACACACACACACACAAACAGAACTTATAGAACTTTTGCAATGCCATATAAAATTAATATAAATGTTTTTGTTACACACACACAAATGCACAAGTGCACACAAGCACACGCACACAAATACACAAATACACACACACAAATGCACAAGTGCACGCACATACACACAAACACAGAGAAACAGAACTTATAGAACTTTTGCAATGCCATATAAAATAAAAAAATATAAATGTTTTTGTTACACACACACACACAAACAAACAAAACCACACACAAATGCACAAGTGCGCACGCACACACACACACACACCAAGACACACACCAACAAACACGCACACACACTCTCACACACACACACACACACAGAGAGAAACAGAACATATAGAACTTTTGCAATGCCATTTAAAATTAATAAATATAAATGTTTGTTACACACACACACACACACACACACACACAAATGCACACAAGCACACGCACAAGCGCACACAATCACACACACACAAATACACACGCACACTCACAAATGCACAAGCGAGCACGCACACACACATTCCCACACAAATACACACACACAGAAAAACACAACTTATAGAACTTTTGCAATGCCATATAAAATACATATAAATGTATTTGTTGCACACAAACACACACACAAATGCACAAAAAAAAATACACACACACACACAAGCACAAATGCACACATATATATATATATTCTGGGAATGGTGGAGTGATTCTGTGAAGAAATCAATGAAATGTTTGTTCAACTGTTAGATTTCAGTGAACCATCTGAACGAATTGATTTGCAAGAAATGAATCAAACGCAGCGGTATTGCCCACACGCACTCAAAAGAGCAGGATAAACGCAGCCAAATGTCCGGTATAAACCCGAACTATGATTTCTGTCACTAATGACCCTGTCAGAGAGATTGAACAGCACGTTTCAGACTCCACGCATGGAGGCTCAGGTTTCTCCTCACGCAGGCCCACCTTCAGCCGCAAACCCTGAGCCAAGATGGCAGGCGTGTGGGATCGGCGGGTACCGGCGCTGCAGTCAGGTTTGAGGTTTGAGTCGCTGCCACGGCTGTGATGACTGTAATGAATGTGGTTTACTGGTAGGTAATCATACGAGCGCACAGACACGCATCAGATCGACTGCCAACAACACACATACAAACATGTGCAGTTGTGCATGTGTGAATCCACTGCTGTGAAAATACTTTCAAACTAGAACTTGTACAGAAACAAGATACTGTAAACTATAAATGAAAGAAAATACACAAACTGCACTGCAGGAAGAGAGTATTCAAATAAAATAAAATACAATATCAGATCAGAACAATGAGGATCAACATTTATCCATCCATCCATCCATCTATCTATCTATCCATCTAAAACAAATCAATTTCACAGTAGAACCTGGTCAAATGTTGTCAACTAAATAAATAAAAAAATATCCGACTATAAAAACAGTCATATTTTAAAAATATTGAATAACTTAAATCCAGCAATTACATTAACTATTCAACATATTTCAAATTTAAAAATAGTAAATGGTATAAATAAAAAATAAAAAAATTGTTTAATTAAATATAACAACAATTATAACAACAACAATTCTACATTATTTAAAAAAACCAAAGAAAGATTAATTATGCCAGCATTATATGACAGCTACAAACATTGGGGGGAAAAAGGAATATTTGCATGTCCAATTAAATATTCAACATCTGCCGAATGTCCAATAATGATACATATAAAACATGTCTCGTAGATCAACCAATGAGTGTGTGTTGTAATAAATGATGTATCCCTAAAATTAAGCACTCAAACAAACAGATTGAATGAGAAAAGGCTGTTTTGAAAATAGGTGAACTAGTCGCACTACCGAAAAATGTTGCAACTTTTTTCAAGTTAGTTTCTCCCATCGCTGTGTGTGTGTGTGTGTGTGTGTGTGTGTGTGTGTGTGTGTGTGTGTGTGTGTGTGTGTGTGTGTGTGTGTGTGTGTGTGTGTGTGTGTGTGTGTGTGTGTGTGTGTGTGTGTGATCCACCTGAGGTGAAGCGCTCATGTATACATTAAGATAAGCTTACAAAGGACGCATATGCATTCTTCGGTTCACACACACACAGACACGTACAGTACAGAGCTATTCAACTGTGAATGGTTTAGTTTCCTTACACCCGACCGCCCACCGACTCCTACACCCTTCCTTTCCGCCCAGTTCAAATCTAAACAAAAGAAACATCTGGTCTCTCTCTCTCTCCGTTTGGACCACAACACTGTACTCCGAGGAACTGAGGTCCACAAAAAGATCTGCCATGACAGATCTGTGTGTGAAGACGCAACCGTTGGCGAGAAAACTCCAGAAGAATCATATAATATCCATTTCATCAGTTTGTTTTTTGTTGTTTAAACTGGAACAGCTAACGCAACAAAGCACTGTGAAATAAAATGAGTTTCTGTGTTATTTTGGTCTCTAGAAATACCTCGAGTACCACTACCGTTCAAAAGTTTGGGATTTGTTTTATGTTTTTAATGAAAGAAGTCTCTCCTGCTCACATATTAGATAAGAAGAGCACTTATTTGTTGTTATAAATCTCTTATAACATTATAAATGTCTTTGCCGACACTTTTGATCAATGTAATGCATCCTAGTTGAATAAAAGCATTCATTTCTTTTAAAAACGTACTGTCCCTAAACCACGTCTATGTTATTGTGTCAGGTTTTATCATCCACCAGACTCAAAAAGACAATTCATTCACCTAACGCCAACAATATGGGACGAGATTTTAAACGTAAGGTTCTTGAAATACTAATATATTAGTTGTGCCTCAGAAAAAGCACTAAATGCATGCTGGGAATTATGTAAATGATACTGCTTTGTATGGGTTTATTTTCCACGATCATGAAGAAACGGTTCAGCCCGCCCTACCTGTGCACACATGCTGAAGTTCCCATTGGAAGTCCATCAGATTAACGTTAGAATCAAACTTAATACCTTTAAAAGCTTTTTCCAAAGCTTTCCAGCCTCAAAACCACAACAAAACCAAGGGAATGCTTCCACTGATGCACTGCTGCAATAAAGCAGGAAACTCCAGTCGGCCTTGTAGAGTGAATATGACAGAGTGTGTGTCCTGGAATTTGACTTTCAACCATGTGGAATAACAGCATAATGCGCAGGACGTGTGGCGGCGTCTGTGTGCATGTGCTATACAGTCGGCAGGTGGCAGATGACTGACGCTGATCAGACTACAGGTCACGATCGGGTCAGAATCTCTGCCACACATCTGGAGAAAGACTGCTGTTATTACATCGCATTTTTATACCTTCCCCCTTCGCAATCCTTTTCCCCCATTGATATAAGAACATTCCTCATCTCGATCCTGCTCAGGGGAGGGAGAGAGAGAGAGAGATGCTGCTTATTCTCAGAACCTAAATTGATAGCAAATGTGAAGACGGATCCTTATTCACACTCTCGCTCTTTTTCACTGGCGTTTAGACGACAATACAAGGAGCCTAACTCATGTCTCTGTGATCCAGGAGGTATCTGGTCCATCCATCAACACATATCAGCACAATTACACACAATAAACCTCAAAACCATCACAAATTAATTCATCAAATCATTGTATACATTTATAAAGCAACTCCATCATGTCAGATAAAGGTCTACAGGGGGTCATCTCTGCCATATCACGTCCTCTTTTTCTTCTACAGTAATACCTCGGTTTACGAGTGACTTTGTATACGAGCAAATCGGTGTACGAGCATGTGAAGTCAAATGTGTTTACAAGTTTTGTATCGGAATGCGATTTTACTGGAAATATCCTAACAGCCTCTCAGAAAGCCCATCACCCCTTCACTCGTTCATTCTCTCAGTGTCGCTCGGTTTGGTTGCATCGTTCACCACAGTGATACTTTTATAAGTGATTTACAGCGGTTTTACCTCGTGTTGTTAACATTAATTGTGATCGCTATTGTTCACGTAGTGAAATATATACGTACAGTACAGCATATAGACAATGACCTCAAGATGAGTCAGAAAGAAGGGATGAAATTCTCCCTGTAAGCAGTAAAACCCTCCTCTCGTCTCCTTCACGCCAGCAGCAACGCTACTCAAAGCTGAAGTGCATTACAGTAAATTATCAAGTATTTTTAGAATTTAATTGTCAGTTATTAATTAGTATTTATATGAGATCTTAATGGTTATAATTTTAACTGTAATTAATAGGGTAAAACCCCAAAAAATATATTTAAAATGGGCATTTATGGTCGTGCGGAACGAATTGATTTTTATTGCGTTCTTACGAGGAAAATTGTTTTGGTGTACAAGTATTTTGAGATACGAGCTCTTAGAATGAATTAAACTCGTAAACCGAGGTATTACTGTACAGACTTTATCTTATGCTCACGGTACATTTTTGCATGCTCACAAGAAACTATTGTGTACGCATTGGATTTTTTTTTTTGCATGTTCACGCTTTACACTGTCCAGTTTGTTTCCTTAAACCTATTTAATTTGAGCATCACAACTTATTTAATGTGTTTCAAATGTACACACGCCCCAAATGTCCCATGTACTGTCTACCCTACTGCCCTAACAAAAGCCAATTTTGAGCAAATAGCTCTTTATTATTTCATGCATATCCATTCTGTCATCCGTTACATCTGGATTCATCCTTCCTCGTACTAGACGAACTGCTCTCCAATTCAAATTCAGAAATCAAATTCCAAATTTGAGCACTTTTTTATCAGCCCAATGCACACCGCTGTATTGCGCCATCAGCTCAGAACAAGTATATCACCTTGACATTTGACCCAAAATTATTCTTAATATTAATAATGATAATAATACATTTTTAATTTGGTGTATGATTAGACTGTCTTCTACCTATGTGCCAAATTTCATAACTTTCCCACAAGCAGTTCTATGGTCTGCCATTGACTTCCAGAGCGGAAGCGGAATAATAATAATACTAATAGGAACGGGAACGGGTGTCATTGTAAAAATTAAAAAAAATGTAATATAAAAATATAAATACAAAATATATAAATAATAGTATTTACATTCAAATGGATAGGTCCAGATGAAAAAAAAAATCACTGGACATCACTGACCCAAAAAAATTACTTTTTATTACTTTATATGCTTATTAAAATGTTAACACTACAATAAACATTTTGCATCAAAATCAAACACAGTTTCTGGCTCTTACACAGGCCGATGTGCGAGTTTGACTAGTCTGAAATCACGCTATTGTTGATGCTAAAGGTCGATAAATCTTTATACGTCACCTCACCAGGAAGAGCTGCTGACCTTCTGGGCATCTGTCTGATATGGTTCTGCATCTGTAATATGTGGAACGCTGTGAGCGAGACCCAGCGAGCGGGAGCATCAGTCCCGCGAGGCTGCAGAACAGAGTCTGCGTGTTTGTGTTGGCGGCCGCGCGGCATTCCGCGTGTCTTTGTGAGCTCTGCAGCTTTGACCTCAGGAGACCAGCCGGGCCAAACGAAACCACTCGCACTGGTCCGGAGATGCTCTGAGACTCCTTCACTGATTGAGAGCTATTCTACTGGGCTCGTTCCGAACACCACATTGATTGATATAACAAAATAAATGATTTCCAGATTGGGCCACAGAAATGTAGTACATAGAAATTTTAGCAAATCTTTGTACATTCACTGATAACTAGACAATCCCAAGAGCATTATTCAATACTTTTGGTAGCTATCCTGACTTCTACCATTTACAGCAGTGGAGCAAATTCTAAAACAATAAAATCACAGTCCTGAGAGACTGAGACGACGGTTAAACCGCAATGCTAGAAATGCTAAATCTTATAATGTAAACAATTTCAACAAGCTCAAACAATGCATATGAGCCTAATCGTGGGTCGGTGGGAAGTTACTTTAAACTGGTCATGGGGTTTTCCCACCAAAAATAAAATTAGCATCTAACAAAGTTAGCTATGATAATTACAGCCACACGCTAATGGCCAGAGACAAGAACGGAAGGCCGTGAGGGGAAAACTATCCTTAATTTCTCTGCATTCAGATCTAGGTTCAAGTCATCCACACTATATTAAAGTCTCTCAATTAAGGTTTTTCGAATATTGCTTTTCATGTAGTGCGTAATATACTTGTTCGTGAATGTAACCGTCTGTAAAGTTTTAAATATCAAATAAGCAAATTAAGTTATTCTCTCATAAAAGAAAGAATTGATTCTGAACTGATGAATCGAGTTTCCCGTCTCACTTCCTATGTAACAAATTTGCATAACACCAGCTCTATGGTCTTCATTCGCCCCTCAAGAACAATGTCTACTTTGACCCTCAAGTTTAGCTACAGCTGAGACTGGAAGAGTTTGAATTGCGTTGTTAACATGTCAAGAAAACACTGTTTTCATCGCTGCGAATCCACTTCACAAGCACTTCCTCTCGCCCTGGAATTGATACGCAAGAACCGACACTATCGTTACTGTTCCTATCACTGTGTTTCATGCGTTGAGGAAGATCCGAAGCTGAAATTTAGATATGGCAATGGCCATTTCAGAACAAGGAACAGATGAAAGACAGCAAGAAGCTCTCAGATGAAGATGGAGGAGGGTGAAGAGGTGAGACAGGGTTGATCCTGCTGAGAACATTTAGAGCCCAAGGGCTGAGATCTCAAACTGGATTTACCTGCCCGTGTCCTCATGTGAACCAACACACAGCCACACCTTCTCCTGCTATCATCCAAATCCATCAACATCTTTCTATATATCCATCTAGACTAGGGGTGTTTGCACTAGGGGTGTTGAGACCAGTTTCTTCTTAATTGTTAGTACATACAATTGAAGCACTGTCAACACATCCCTTTTTAATTTGACCTCACAACGGTTTTATTTAGCTTTGTGTGTTTTCTAAAAAATGCCTGAACTTTCAGAGTTGATCAGAACCACAGATTCACAAAACACAGGTCAAAGGTCTCTAGCAGAGAATCTGGTTATCAGTAAATAATGGAGAAAACCCTCTTTAGATGGAATTAACATACTACCGGTAATCAAACCCAGACAGAATGTTAATAATGTTAATAATTTTCAGTTCAGCAAGTGAAATATCACGTACAAATGAAACTCTGTCATTCACACAAATGAAAGAAACAGAGGATGAATGCATGTCTGTACAAAGTAGGGGGAATTATTTTATTATTTAACTAATACATTTTATTATTTTACGAATTCCAGTTCATTTTTTATAACTACTGAATGTGTGTGGTTGCTTAAATTAATTTCCCTTAAAAATACTGGGCATACACACAATAGCTACAATATATTTGTATATGCATACATTTTTAAACTACTAGTATATTTAATTGTAGCTATAGTTATATTTCTTTAAGTGCATTGGTACAATAATACAATTATTAGGTAACCATCTCTCCATCTCTCTCCACTCTGAAAAAATGAAATTGATTCCACTGTTTTTACAGTGTTGGTCAGCAACAGAAATAAATGTCAGTGTTTAATAAACAGAACCGAGAGGTTGTAAATCAGACAAGGAAAACACAGTGGCTGGCAGTGGCGTTCACTTTCCCATGTTGAGTTCTTAACTGCAGACACTGACTGTGGAGCATGACGAGAGCCTTAAGACGAAATATACAACACATCAGGTCCTGGGGTCATGCAGCCATGACATCATCTGAACACAAACACGGTCTGTGTCGGCTGCCGTCGCCACCGAGAACAAAGCCTGAGGTGACGCTCGCGTTTGTTCGGCGCTGCAGTTCCAATGAGAACTTGCATTTGTGCAACAGCAGAACAGTTTTACTCTTATAAAGTAATGGACATTCTTTCATTTTAACACCCTGGTGGAGAGAGAGAGAAAGTTGGAGGAGGACAGTGAAAGTGCTTGTAAAAGAGAATAATGAGTGGTCTCTGTACCACCCTTTGACCACATGAAAGCTGCACTAATGACAGGGCTGGAGGAGCACAAGTGTGTGTTACTGCCAACATCTGTGTGTGTGTGTGTGTGTGTGTGTGTGTGTGTGTGTGTGTGTGTGTGTGTGTGTGTGTGTGTGTGTGTGTGTGTGTGTGTGTGTGTGTGTGTGTGTGTGTGTGTGTGTGTGTGTTAAATTCAGTCCGCAAGTCTATAAATGTCTTTATTGACGTGTCACTGTCAATTTGTTTGTATACGTTCAGAAAAAGGTCAGAAACATATTCTATGCATAAAACATAAAACATGCAGTCTATGTACATACATAAAGTCACCATGAAATCTATTTTTCAGGGAAAAATGCAGGACTTATCCTTATCTGTGCACATTATTATTGTCCTTGTAATCTTTAATATAAATACTTTACAATATAATTTGATGCCCCGAGGGCAAAAAAAAACCTGTCACTCACATGAGATGCAACAATAGCAAACTACAAACATCCAATCAAAGTCCCTGTTTCACTCACATATACAACACAATAGGAGAAAAAAAATACTATCGCAACTTCCTTTTCATGTTGAATTTAACGCGATTGTGCAGCACTGCTGTAATAAACCTCAAGAGAGTAAATGTATATGCTAGTTGTAATCATGTATAACGGAGGCCAGTAAGAGCTGCGTGTATAAACATCACTCCACTGGCCTCAAGAGCCGCATTAGCAGCTAACGCTAGCTAACGTCTTTAACCTGCTTGTTAGAGCCTCCGCCTCCCACACCAAGTGCTCAATGTGGGTCGAGTAGGACCGACTACATGTAGGAACAAAATGTTCTTATCTATGAGCACTGCCATCAACTACATTTCTAAATTACCGTATTTTCCCGCATATAACCTGCAGATGCAGATAATCCACACCCTCAAATAGTCGTGGGATTAATGAACTTTTTTGTGTAAGTTCACATTTCGAATTTCGAATGTTGCTCGCATGACGTCAATTATCCATAACTGTTCAGGCTCGGTACACAGTGCTTCAAACAATAAGAAAACAAACAAAAGTCAGAATCAGAACAAAAAGAAAAAGCAGCACGTCCCTTAAAAAGCGTTTCTACAGGTGTTGATCATCGGATGAGATGAGAAGAGCCCACCCTAATAGCAGCACAGCCAATCACGTCTTCTTGCATGATGGACAGGTCAGACAGCCTATCAGCGCCAGCTGTCAGAGTGATAGTACAAGCGCCAGACACAACAACCCTCGCAAGAAAGAAAAACAGAAAGAAAAAACCTTACTTCCTTAGGGACGTAACAAATATATTGAAATATCATCACGTGCAAAAAATTTTTTTGTTATATAGCCCGCGCCCTTATATAACCCGCACCCCTCCTGCGGAGTTTGTAAAATCTGGTATTAACCTGTGGGTTATATGCCGGAAAATACGGTAATACTTTAACTCACTTTAACTAACTTACTCAGAAAGAAACGGTTCATCAGTCCATTAGTGGACAACTTCTTAGTGGACACCCGCCTCAATATACTACACTAACAAGATAACTAAATTTTTTTCTTCATTTGCTCAGCCTCATGTCATTCCAAATGACTTAACTTCTTCTGCAGGACACAAAAGAAGTGTACTGTGTTCTGCAGTAAAACAAAGCCTTTTGGAATGACATGAGGATGAACGAACGATGACAGGATTTTCATTTTTTGGTACACTTTCCCTTTAACGTACGTGTAGCAGATACTCTTCTTAAAGAGTGCACAGACTAGTCCACGAACAGATGTCCTCCTCAAAAATGGCCACGGCCACATCCGCTGCAGCTGACCTCTAAATGCGTATATGCACATCTGTGTGTGTGTTTAAGAGCATTCAAATTCAGCCTGGGTGGAGACGGCCAAGTCAAGCAGAGGCGAAACCCTGAAGAGAGTGAATTTCAAACGAAACCGTGCGTTTAATCTGGCCTGCTTGAGGTGAGATTCAGCAGCTTTGTCTCGATATGATGAACTGCATGTGTAGGACACGAGTGTTTACTGAGCAAACCACACAGAGACAGAAAAAAGCAGGATGGAAAGGAGAGTACAGGAGCGAAATCCTGCTCCTTCTCACAAACACCTTGTGAAAGAACGCAACCACAAAGAGCCTCTGTGTTACAGAGCATTTCGAGAGGAGGTCTAACCAGGACAACTCCTCAGAGAGGGCTGAAAATGAGAGGAAAGAGAGGGAGAGAGAGTGAGCAAGCGAGGGAGAAAAAGAGAGGAAAGTGGGAGAAATGTACTGTAAAATGTGAGAAGGAGAGAGCAAACAAGGTTCGAAAACCGTTACAGTGATTTGATAACCGGAAAAAATGCGTAATTTGAGACTGTTTGTGTAGCTTTCGGTTATCAAATAACCCTAAAGGAGGAAAAAGACACAGAGACACAGACTTTGCTTGAGTTACTTTGGTTTTGTGTGTCACCTATGGGCAAATTAGAGGTTTTCCCTCTCAAAAATGAGTGCAAGTAGACCACGAAGCAAGCGACTGAACAAAAGCTTCTTTATTTTCTCAAACTGTAGCTGTGAGAACGCTGCTGCAACATTAAACTGTGTCCTATCACAAGTTAGCATCAAAAACCCAACAATGATGTCACAGCTTACATAAAGGCAAATTCTGTGGCTGTGTTCGCTAAATAAATCACAGACCAGCAGCGGCCCTTCACAGCTGGTTTTAGGACGACAGAGAAATCTGACCACAATAAAACTCTGTGATGAACTTGACATTCACATGATTGATGCCAAAATTCACTTGTAGCATATAAACTATTCATTCGAGTTTTTGGTCTTTTGATGTCAACATCAGTAAATCATATTGACATTAAACACATTAAAAAGTAATGTGTAATTTTTACATTTTGCAATAGATTCAGATGTCGCCTTATAAACGTGCAGTATGAAATATGGATCAACTTGCATAAGAAAGAAAAGATTATGGAAAGATATTTCCACCATAATGGTAAGAATGTGAAAAATAAGGGGGGAAAAAGACACACTGTGACAAAAAAGCAACACTCAAAGCCATCAAGATAAATAGCTGTCGCAATTGCAAAATATAATTGTATCTTTTTTTATTAAATCTTCGCAAACATCTTGCCATTGTATTTGCGAATATTAATCCCCACATAAGTTGGTGCTGGAAGATTAATCGATAAAGAACAGTGCTTTAAAAAAAGAAAATCACACATTAAAATACTTTATTTAAATGTTCAAAAGTTTGGGGTTTGTAAGATTTTTAAATGTTTAAGTGCTATTTACTCAGACTGCATTTATTTGATAAAAAAAAAAATATATATATAGTAATTTAGTATAAATATAATTCTTTATATATTTATTTTTTATTTTTATTATTGAATTTATTCCTGTGATCCAAGCTGAATTTTTAGCATCATTCCTCCAGCCTATCAAATCATAATTATTTCCTATTATTTCCTATTATCATTGTGGAAAACAGTTGTGCTGCTTCATATATTTGGGGAAACTGTGATAGTGTTTTTTAGAAGAAATATAGAAGATTTAAATAGAAATCTTTTGTAACATATTTACTGTCCCCAAACTTGAACAGTAGTGTGTATGCATATTAAACAGAGACATGAATCCCTGTTAATAAAATAAAACAAAAAAATTTCCTGCAAAAAAAAAGAAGTGAAAAACTGTGAAATACAGGACTTTAAGGTAATGCAAAGTCAAATTCAAAGAAATACAATAACTAATGAAACGCAGGAAAAGCAAAACCATTACCAGGTTTTCTTAATGGCCAAAACCACAGATTAAAATCTAAACACAAAATCTACTCTTGTGTGTGTGTGTGTGCGCGCATGTAAACGCAATAAACACAGCCTCACTTTAAAACCTAAATCTTCAATGACTTATTCTGCAAGGCTTAATTCAGTTTAACATTTAATGCTGAACAGACCTTGCTCTTGTAGGATTATATATGATGTATACAACAAGGACATTCCCAGAGTTTGTTACAACAAGTGCAGCTTATTTCACTAAAATAACACATCAGGCAGCCAAAAGCGCCATTGTTTTCATTGATGTATTTGTAGCTATAGACAGGCAGTGCAGCTCTCTATAATCGTGATGTGTCTCTGAGATAAAAGAAGCTCTAACAGAAAGTCCTGGAAAAGCCTTTTACTTGAGTCAATCATGATGCTAACGGCCGCATACCTCCCTTTCAACACATCATCAGATACAGCTCCTCCACCCCAGCTCCAAGTTACAGTCCTTAAAACATCATTTTCAATTAAAAATACACTGCGGTTCAAAGACATTTGCATAGCTGTACAAATTGATTATACTGCATAAAGTTGCAACTAGGAAATTTAACTTTATAGGCCATACAGATGGATGGACGAACGGGACATCTCCCAGAAATGCATCACCGATGTTGAATTGCTTTAAGGGCCAGTCACACAGCCGATCACGCACGAATCACTCACAAATCACGCACAGTATGGGTTTGTGCGTGCTTGTGCGTCGAGAAATTGACCAAAGTATTCCACGAAAATTTTACGCACACCGACACACAGCCGTGCGGCGGAAAAATTTAGTCGTTCAAAACTCAAAATCACGCACAAACCGCTTTCGACGAACATCCACTTACAATCACTGATGGTCCACGTTCGTTCCACATTACGCATACGACGCACACTCCGTGCAGAAACGAAAATCTGTGCGTAATTCGTGCGTGCTTCATGCGTTTTCGCTGTGTGACTGGCCCTTTAAATTACAAATTATATTTCATACCATTTCATATTCTGATTCAACTTCCTGTGTGTCACTCGTGAACTGAAAGTGAGCTATAGTGAATTTTGCACAACCCTGCTCCTGACATGACCTGCAACCAATAGTAGTCAATCTTGTTTTGCTGGGTTGTTGGAGAAAATAAAAGTGTAATGTCAGTTTCAAAATGAAATGCATCCACACAGAAAAAAATGATGCTTGTGCAATTAAATTAGAGAAATGCAACTAATTATTATCATTTATACTTAGACTTTCCAAGCATATGAGCTCTTCTAAAATCTTTAATTTAACCCCTACAACGAGCAGCAGTGACAAGGATCTGTGGATTCAGAACCAGCCCGTCAGAAGCACTTGCACAAGCACAATCAGAGCCAACCGGCCTGGACCGAAAGCCCCCCGGTCTGAGGCCCGTCCTCGGGGTTCAGGGTCCCATCTGTGTTTGTGGAATAGAGTGGGGAACACACACACCCCCAGCATCAGGTGTGAAGAGGGGTTCAGCTGCTCTGGGACGTGTGTGTGGGGGATCGGTGATGGTTTTGCCCATATGCGATTTCTGCAGATGCCATTTGTTGTGGCCTAGTCTCGCACTCTGACGCACATGTGCACATACAGTATGCAAACACACACACACACACACACAAGCACCAACACGTTTTCTTGTATCTCTGGTTCAAGGAGTCACAAGGGATGATGTCGAATGAAGAGAAAAACAGATGAGAGGAGGAACGAATTATAAAATGAAAGGAAACGTGCTTGTAAGGGAACATGTGAAACCGCTTCACAATCTCAGGAGGGAACGCTCAGGAGATCAAGGAACATCGTCACGCACAAGTGATTTTTCATTGAAATTAAAATCTATAGGTGTCACGTTAAAAGAATGTGCAAGTGCAAGTTAAGCTCCCTGGAAAATAATACAACGATCAAAATTAACCATCATCTATCCATCGTCTTTATATAAAAGTTCATCAACAAAATATGAACATCAAGACAATAACTTGGTAAGGAAGTTATTATCTCAAAAAAGCCAATCATAGTCAATAATGTGACTCAAGCACTTTTCAATTGCATGGGTTAAATCACCCAAATGCATGTTATTCATGAGATTAATCACATACATGCGACAAATTCCATCTGCATAAAAAAAATGTCTGAATTAGACACAGTCGCATTTTTGTTTTGTAGTGAAAGCCCACCAATAATCATTGTTTTGATGTAATCAGCAGATCCATTATTGACAGTAAGAGTACCTTACAATTAGCTGTCATTTTTTTGTGCATAATTACTGAAATCAATTGTGGTTCTGCATTCCTGCTAAAAGAAAAACAACCACAATCAACTAAAATTATATATTTGTAGACTAATATTTAACACCACTTTAGATAAAATAATTAATGACAAATGAATGAAGACATTAAATATTGACTAAATTGAAACTTTTCATCAAAAGATGCAAACATTTTTCCTAAAATCTACACTCTTGGAAATAAAGGTTCTTTATTTGACATCAATGGTTCCACGGAGAACCTTTAACATTCATGGAATCTTTCCATTACGCAAAAGGTTCTTTATAGTGGGAAAAGATTTCAGATTTTTAAAATGTTTTATACACTTTTAAGAACTGTTCACTGGAAAGGTTCCAAAATGGTAATTTGGTAGGGAACCAAAAATGATTCTTCTATAGGGGCTTTTGCAGCAACGAGTGATAAGAAACATACGCAACCATTTCCCAAAGGGCCCTTCTCCTGGATACATGGACACCGGCAATAGGAACTCTGAGGTGATGTAAGCCAGCCGAAATAATTTAAGCGCGGTATTCAACAACGTCAACAACTGGAGGATGGAGGATGCCGTAATCGTAGCTGTTGTTTCTGTTTAGTGTCGTGATAACGGAGATGGAATGAAGGCGTATTAAGGGACGGTCTAACTTCCATTCATACGCATGCAAATGCATCAGACCGGAAACTTCCAAACTTCAAGTTTGGTGAACTCTGACCTGCGAATTCACATTATGTGAAGACGTGTAACAAGTAGAAGGTCGATGCGTCAAACGTAACCTATTGGCTGAATTAAAAGAACGACATTTTGCAGTAAAGCGGAGTAGATTGTAGTATTTTTACTGATTTTTACTAGTTATATGTTGAAATCATGTTTAAAAAAAATTATGCTTCAGAGTGTGACGTTATATCAAGAAATTTAGCTTGCTCAAGGTCTAGTGTGACCACGGCTTTAGTTATGCGATTAAAAAAGCAAAAAGGCGAGATAAGAGACGAAATCTCCAACGAAAACTTGCACTGCTACATATCACTGAGGCTAAGAACAGACCACAACGCCACAGACAAAGGCGGCAGGTCAGTACATTAACCCCATCATACATTGACATTAGCTTTCAGTACGTTTATGTTAGTTGGTGGAGGAAGTACAGTGGTACCTCGAGATACGAAATGAATCCGTTCCGAGGCGGCCTTCGTTTAATGAGTGTTTCGTATCTTGGAACACATTTTACATGTAAAATGGCTAATCCGTTCCAAGCCCTCCAAAAACACCCCATTAAATTTCATAATAAAGCTAAATTGACCTATAAACAATGAAATAACGTAAAATGTCGAAGCTTACCTTTCGAGTGAGGCTATCTCCGAAAGTGGCGGCAGAGGAGGAGGACGACAAACGGCAGATAACGTACGTACGTACACTTAACTTTACGAAAACACATAACAAATGTAAAGATTCGGGTGCGGGTTGGCTGAGCTAAAGCACGTACGTATAGAAGATGCATGATGGGAGGGATGCTGTCCAATTAGAGAGAAGGATCTCATGGCTTGGCTAGCATCAGGAACCAATGGGAGAGCAGGAGGATGGTGGCGAGTCTACTATAACTAAGATGGCGGCGTGCGGCGCGAGTTTCAAAATTGTTATGGGGCGAATCTCGGACTTTCAGAAACCTTTCGTATCTTGAAAACTTTTCGTATGTAGAGCAGTAAAAAAATTTCGTCTTTGCTTTCGTAACTTGGATTTTTCGTAAGTTGAGCCTTTCGTATCTTGATGTACTACTGTATACGCAAACTGTGTGTTTACGTGGCTTTATAAAAATGGCGGGTGTCGGTGTTTTGTTACAGCATTCGTTGAGCCAATCACCATTCATGTACGTCACCGGTAGTTCCTATTGTGCGGAATTAGATACTACTCTGAAATAAGAGCTAAGTTTGATCCCCCAAAAGGCATCCCTATAAATAAACTCGTTCCCAGTTCTGCAGTGCGAACACGCCAAAAACCAAATACTTCTGCCAATAGTCACAAGAACTATGAAAACTTTCCCCATATGCCAACACAGCCAGAAATATATATTGGTAAACATTGTCAAATAAGCATTTGTTTCAGTGTTAAGCATTTCCAAAAGCGAAACTCTTGTTACAATAATGGTAATAACCGAGCTTAAAAGTACAAATCTACTTTTAAAGAGCAGCGTGGACATTCTGCCTAATATCTCATTTTGTGTTTCACGGACGAAAGCAAATAATGCGCAGCGATTTGGGTGAATAATTCCTTTAATGTACCTTATGACGTATTTAAAACCTCCTCTCAAGAGAGAGAAAAGCAGAGAGAGAGAGTGAATGGAGCATTATCATCAGAGCAGGTAAGGTTCAGAGGTTCAGGACTGCACTGTAATTAAAGCGGCTCTATAAAATTAGACTAAATGAGAGCAAGAGACTACAATAAATCTGCTCTAATCACTGCACCTGCACTGGCCGTCCTCTGTGTGTGTGTTAGAGAGAAAGAGAGAGAGAGGCAAAGACTGGAACGGCTATAAGTATCAGGATAAACTGGGGTCTGTGCAGGTTGTGGATGGTGCAAGGGATTATGGGACAGCATAGAGGCATTCCCAATGGATACATACCACAACACAAACACAAAGTTTAATACTCAGTGTTTAAAATGACTTCAAATCACTTAACCTCTAAGTAACAGTACTAGTGATGCTTGACTTGGCAAACACTACTAACCAGCACTGGCTCTTTACTTGCATATATTTTAGTGCGCTTTCTGCAAAGTTAATTACATGCACAATGAATTCAAATCTGGAGGAAAATGATTTTATTAGTTACATGAATACCTCATAAATCCGACGGAATAAAGCTGCTTTTGTGTGTGTTGTCAAAAGCCTCTGCATCAAAGCCCGGACTAATAGGTCATAACATGATAAGTGGAACAGGAAGAGAAATTCACAGCCGCTTACTCGGTCTTTCACTCTCTCTCTCTCTCTCGCGCTGCTCAGCTGTGGAGAGACGTAGCCGCTTAATTTATTTATTCCATTCCCATTAATTAGAACGTTTGCACTGACAAAACAGGCAAAAGGAGGCATTAGCACCTAGTTTACACTCCACGTCCCTGAGCTGCCCTGATGCATTTTTTTCCCTCTTGCTCACATGCGCTCTCTCTCTCACACACACACACACACTCAAGCATGTGCTTTCACATAGATGAAAACCTGCTCACGCACTGACTCCAAGCAAATATCCATACATTAGCATTCACTTGTCACATACAGCACCACGCAGTCCTGAGGCATTGTGTGAGAAGTTTTATAAACATTCACTAATTTGTTCTTTGTGGATGTTACTCTGATAAAACTGTGGTAACCCTAACCACCACCACCAAAAAAACAAACAAAATTTTTTTTTTAAATCTCAATAAGGCTGCACTAGTTTAATCAAAAACAATTTCATATTTTAAAATTGTAATTTAAAATATTTAAATTTCCAAATATACTATGGCAATTTTCTATTTGTATAGAAATATATATCATAAAATTATATTATATATTATATTATATCATAAAATTATATTATATATATATATATATATATATATATATATATATATATATATAATATATATATATATATATAATATATATATATATATATATATATATATATATATATATATATATATATATATATATATATATATATATATATATATATATATGTACCATAATATAATGAGTCAGTGTTGTGTTAACTGTAAGTCTATTGAAAAACAACAACATGGTAGTAATATGGCAAATGCTGGTAAGGGAAATAAATGTAATGTTTCCAACAGTACCACAGTGTATAAAAATACTATGGTAAAAATACATACGGTAATACCACATTACTTTTTTGTTAGTATAACAAATGTTATGTAATGTGCAGAACATTTACAGTATTACCATAGTACCATGCAAAAGTATAGTATGACTTCTGCACACATACATATATATATATATATATATATATATATATATATATATATAAAAAACTTTAACTATACAGTGAAAGTATCAGATGGTAATGTTTTTACAAATGTTCAGTCCTGCTGCTTTTTCCCTTACAAAAATGTACAGTTTGCACTTGTGCAGGTTTTAACATAGTAATCCCAATCAAAATATATTTATATTATACAGTTCTTCCACAGTACCACTCAATGCACCATGGTAAATTTCTGCAAATCAGCAGATTTACGGCATTACAAAAGTAGCATGCTGAAAGAAACAAATAAATAAAACGTGACAGTACCATGGTACTATTTTGTCTAGCTTGTGTGCGTCTACAGTTGCAGTGAAGAAACGGACTCGTGGACACGACAAAACGAAGGAGTGTGGTCCCGGAGCGGCTTCATCCCCTCTCTCTCTTTCTGTCCGTCTCTGCGGCGAACAAAAGGCGGATTCTGAGAGCGGCAGGAGGACCCCTGAGGAGAAGAAAGCCGCTGCACTCCAGCGCTGTGGTGAAAGAGGTCTTTTCACTAGAGTCCTGTGCTGTTTACTCTAGTTCAATAATAGCCCTCATTTTCCAATCATTATTCGCTCAGTCTGACTGCCGCTATTAGCCCGTCCGCCGTGTCACTTATAGCTCGCCGTACACACCCATGTATAAATACCGTCAGAGCGCAAACACACAGCATTCCTTTAAGGGCTTATGTCAAACTCCGTGACTCTCATCTGGTAAAACCCGCTTGTCATGCGTGTCATGCGTGTCATGCCAGCTTCGGTCGGTTCTACTGACACACTTTAGAAGTTTAAACACACTTTAATTCATCTGGCGACAGTTTGACCATTCGGGTGACGTGTACAAGGTTACTTTGCGCAAAAATATATGTACTTAAACACGATTAGCCGGATGATCTATCCAACCGGTATTTTTTCACGTCTAACATCCCAGACATAAAACTGGCAGCCAAAGTCGCCGCTGCCAAACTCTCCATTTTGATTTGGAACACGGCTATCGCAGCGCATGGGATTGTTCGCCACGGCCAATTCCTGAATCATTAAAAAAATAGAGAGCGAGAGAGAGAAATGCTTAAAAAAAACTGAAATGCATGTGTCGCCTTCCTGCGAAAGAAAGCTGTATTTCTATGCGGAACTGCGAAAAGAGGCTTGTTCTTCCCGTCGGCGTCATGACAGAGGTGTTAAGATGGCGAGAGAGGGGAAAGCAGAGGATAGGGCCTGAAAAAGCAGGTTAAATGGAAGGAGAGGCTGGGAAAGAGAGAGGGATGTTGGCAGAGCATGTGGCGTGATTTGAAAAGCCGAGATCCGTGCGGCAGTGCCAAACACACACACCAGTCGAAGTTCCCTTCGCAGACCGGCTTTTGTTTCCATCTTGGCATTTTGCACCATCTTTATTCTCTGCCCGCTGTTCTATTCTCCGTTTTGAACAAATGCAACAATGCAAATAGTAATAATTAATGGTTAATAAGGAGGAGGAGGATTCATTTAGTGTAGTTATTGTTGATATGATTTCTTTTTAACTGCCAGAGAATATTAATATATCTGCTTATGCGTTTACGCGTCCAGTATGCAGGGTTTTACCTCGTTCTATCCAAACGAAAGATCGTAAAGAAAAGCAACGTCAAGCCGTTTCCTCCTCCAACATTTCTCCTGTTTTCCATTTCAGCTGCGCCGTTTGTTCTCATCTATAGATTCTTGTGAATTCGGCTGTTTTTGCCTTTCTCTCCTGCTGATGAGATCATGCTACACGAGTGTTAGAACAGAGGAAAAACAACTCAACTAGAATCTCTCCATGTTTTATAGGGATTTTCCATTGACATAATGATTTTAACACTGTAAAAACTGTATATTCTTTCCCTGAAACATACCCATCGCAGAAAAACTTTCTTTCTCAGAATAATACCATTTAGTATGGCTTATAAATATAGAAAATATAGGGAATGTAGGAATACCTAAACCACACACACACTACTTTTCTTCAATTTTTTCCCCATCTTATTTACATCAAATATATATATATAAAATCGCTTTAGGGAACTTATTACTTGTATTTTTACCTACACACATACATAAAGAATAGATAATTACATAATATTAAAAATAAATCTATATAATACAAAGTAAAAAATAAAAGTTATAAAAAAAATCACATTATAAATACATCAAAATATTCTCGAATGTCATTTAAATAATGTTTTATGCCATTTTGCTTAAGATTTAATTATAACGAATTCAAAATATAAAATACAGCATAGAAATATGCTGTAGATATAAAAGATTTCCTATAAAAATGAGATTGATAAATACATTTATAAAAGAAAAATGATAAAAAAGCATTTCATTACAATTGTTTATTTGATTCAATGAATATTAAAAAATAAAAGTTGTATTAAATACTATATTTGATATTATGAAAATTATGTTTTTTATAAAAATGTTTTTCCTGCCATCACTGATACACTTATTTTTCAATTTTCTAGCATCCAAACAAAAGTAAAAAAATCTAAGCCGAATAATATTTTCCCAGCACCTGTAATTAAACAAACTCTCTCACAAACACAATAAACACAGGAAAACCAGCTTCCTGAATCTCATCCAAGTAACACCATCACATTACTGGAAAAGACTCCAAATCAAATCAAATCAAATCAAACGTGAAGGAGAGCAAAGCGGTGCGTCAGTGGTCAGTGCGAGTGGCTTTCGGTCTGGTTACGGGCCTCAAAGAAAGCCTGGAGCGGCGGGAATCTGTTCCACCAAACCTTGTTTACCAGCCAAGAAGGAACGCAGCTGCCCAAAGGTCTGACAGCAACCAATCCTAATGCTTTCGTACTAAAAAAAAGCCCCTAAAAATCACTGATTAATTTAAACGCAGTCAACACACATCCACAGCACAAAACACGTCTTTATTTTTAACTCCCGCTAGAATCGCAACACCTCTCTGCTACCTCCAACACCTCTAAAGCTGTGGAAACGATCCTGAATGGATGATTCGCTGTGAAACAAGTGATTTAACGCTTGACCGCACTTTAAGAGTCTATTGTCATTCGACTACATACATCCATTTCCTTTTCTGAAAGGAAAAGGCCACCATTAGTTCCCCTCCTTTCAGCATCCAGCGCTCTCTCTCGCCTTTACAACACAGCGCTGTATAGCTGTCGTCTGACTCCAGAACTTGGCTCAGCGGCCGGCGTTTTATCGGCTGTCTGAGCTGGACACAGCTCGATTAGAGAGGAGATGTTTTTATCATGACTGCGCGATAATGGAAGCCGCATGATGTGGTGAGCTCCAGAGATGACTAACCCGAGAGAAAGCATCCATCATTCTGACAAACACAGAAGAAAAACAGAAACTTTTTTAGGGGGAGAGGCTCGCGAGACGGCCGATCCGAGATGCTCGTCAACAAATCCCATTCATCATCATCATTAATACAGCCGGCGTACGACGTAATTACGGCATCGTGCTCCTGGGTATTTAACCAGCGCGTTTCGGCAGAGTTTAACGTCATTAATCGCTCCCAAAGGGCGATGCGACACACATCTCCTCAATAAACCACCAAACGGCCGCTTGTCCATCCGGCGTGCAGCGGCGAAACAGGACCTGAAGTGTAAATTATACACAAACCACGCTTTCTAGCACAGCGCGCAAACATCACACTACGTGTTGTTGTTCGAACGCCGAGGCCGAAATGTAAACGCTGATTTTTCGAGACAGCAAAAGCAGAAGTGATCTAAACCAGGCCTGGTTTTTGGCAGGCGCTCCTGCAGCTTTGCTCTAGACATTTAAAAGTGCAGTTGAAAAATAAATGCAAATGTTTTGCTTCGAGAGTAATCTTTAGAAAATACAAACTACGTCAAACAGAGTCTGTCAGTCTTTAAGGAGAATGAACCAACGGTGCAGTTCGATTCCATCAGCGTTGATGTGGTAAAGCAGATGTGGCCGGAAACAATGAGCCGGAATAAGAGGAGATTCGGCCGGGTCAGCAGGAGATAATCCGAGTCCTGGCATACCGTTAAACAGGAAAAGAACGGCATGGTGAACCGGCTAACTGACGCTGAGTTCCACACGGAGCAAAAGGGAAACTCGGCATGGGCAACAAAATCTCTTTCAGAGCCCCTGCCAACAAACAGAATTATGGCTCTGTGTCACAACAAAGGCGAAAACCGTCGTCAAATGTTGCCTGTTCACACACTCTGAGTGCACAGATAATAGCTAAATATCTGAGCTGCCTGCAAATAGCTGCAGATATAATATTGAGCCGTTTGCGAGTGTCCATTTCTGTTTTCCAAGGAACCGACGCATGGTGCATCTGACAAATCAATACTTGCAAATGCAACCAAAACACAGCCCGAACAAATAACACTCATTTAAATAAAATTGGCATAAAACAAACTGAATAAAATGCATTATAATTAACAATTAACGTGTTACTAATCTTGTTCGTTATTATTATAAAAATAATACACACCTGGAAAAACATTCCAGTTTTTACTTTTTATGCATCTATATCTCTACTCTCTTTATCATGAATATTTTTAATTCCAATGGTCTGATTTTAATATCCAATTTTCACATTTCTTTCAGAGCTGAGCAAATGTCAATTGAAAGTGTAGGTTGTGTTTATGAGAATGCCATCCTTCTGATTATAGGTGTGTGTATTTAAAGGCAGCAGTGTAACTGACCTGTGTGTGTGTGTGTGTGTGGCCTTCACACCAGCTGGGAAAAGGCCAGCTGTCAGTGCCACGACAAACAATCTGACATTTACACACAGAGACACACAACTATCAGAGACATGGTTGCATTATGTTACACACTACAACATGCGTGACCCGTAAACCAGTTCACACACAAAAAGTCAAGCAAAAAGTCGTCATTTTTTTCTAATTTCACAGAAATGATGAGAACACCAAGCTGAAAACACAAAGAAATAAACACAACAAAGGCTGTATTTGCATACATTTGCATTCGAGTGTGTTTTTGGACTCCAGCCCGGAACTGAACCGGACCGTGTTTCCTGAAACGAGTCGTGTAGCGTGGTGACTCACCTGGTGAGTGGACGAAGTAGGCCAGATACAGGTCCAGCTCCTTCACGGACACGCCGATGTGGTGCGGCTGCACGCAGAGGCCGTGGTTGGAGCACTGCGGCGACTTGACCAGCCTCTCTCCATCCGTGCTCTCCAGCGGGCTTCCCTTGAACAGGATAACCATCACCAGGTCCAGGCGCCAGACCTTGTCCGCTTGCCGGAGGCAGTCGATGCGGCGGATCTTGCCCTTCTGGTCGGGGTTGGACAGCACGCAGCACGGCGGCTTCTTCCCCGTGATGGTGAGCACGAAGTCCTCGCGGAACTCCGGTCGGATGTCTTTGCGGAGCTTGGCGAGCAGACGGGACGCCCACTTCTGCTTGATCTCGGGCTTCTCGCCCAGGAGTTCGTCTTTGACGGCGCGCTCCTCGTCCTTCGTCATGCGCTTCTCGTGCTTCTTGAAGTACTTGCGCTTGCGGGCCTGGAGGTTGAACCAGGTGTAGGAGAACGCTCGGACGTGTGGCAGCAAAGCCTCGATGAAGGGATGAAATTCATCCTGGTGGGAAAAAAAAGAATTTCAGAGCTGAAGACAAAGGAGAAAACTTTAGAGAACAGATTTTCAATAAATGAATCCTGCCTTTACAGTAAAAAAAAAAGATCTAAACGTCCTTAAAAAGAAAAATAAAGCAAATACTAAAGAATGCATCCTGAATTTCATTTGAGATCAATTATTGGGTTTTAAACAGAAAGCTCACACATTTGAGAGAGTATATATATTTAGCAAAAGCAGACGATATTTTCTTATGTTAGTCAATTTTGTTCCTCAAGTACATTTATCCTGTTTTAAGGACGTTTTTACTTGAAAAAGATTGAGAAAAGGATTTTTAAAGTGTAGAAATCAATTTAGTCCATTGCAAAGATTTTCAATTGATTTCTTTCTTCACATAAGCAGGCATTAAAATCCTCTTAAGCTCAGAGACACAGTTATTCTAGATAAATAAAATACTTTAGTAAATTGCAAGCTAAAAAACAATGCAGAAGCAGTGCAGGAATTCCAGGGTTCTGCAAATTGACAGAAAGCAGCTTCTTTAGCTCAAGTCAGGCCAAGAAAAGCTTGGCGATCCCCACGGCAACGGAAGACTCATTCAGCTCTCCAATAATACCTTCACCACACAACGCTCAGTGACAAAGCCTAAACCGCGCCACGGTGCCCCAGTGCCAGGCCCGCCGTGCCCCAGACCCTCTCCGCCAACTCTCGCCACAACAAGACCGCGGTTAAACTGCGTCCCTTCAAGACCTGCCATCAAAAGCTTTCTGCGGGCTGCTGTGCTGCGGAAATCCAGGCATGTTCACATTTCAACCATCGAGAAGGCAAATAGCGCCATGAAAAGCACACTGCAGACAGGAGCAGAAAGAGAGAGAAAGGCTGGTAGTTACCATTTTGCACTCTCATCATAAATTTGGCACGCCGTTCAGGATAGAAAAAAAAAAAATCCACCCGCACCAGTTCTTTGCCACTCACGCCGAAACAACAACTGCTGGCTTGGCAAGGACGAAGAATTGGCGACAAAAAAAAAAAACTTGGGTAAAAAGGAAAGAAGACTGGAGACACTCCAATTGCCGGCGGAAAGAAGTTAATTTCAAAGATCTGGAAATTTTCTTTTGCTTTGCTTTTGCTGCAAATGGTTCCAGGTTAAAAAAATAAACAAAAAAAGATGGGAAAATTGCTGCAAAATAATAATAATAATAATAATTTAAAAATAAACAAAATAAAGGTGTGTACACACAAAAAAAACTACAAAAAAAAAAATAGACAGGCAGCAGCACTCAAAATAAATGCTTTTGCTTTCCAAATAATTAACAAACAAACAAACAAAAAAAAAGTCTAAACAATGCCGGGAAAAAAATCCTTGGCAAAGAGCAATGAGTGTTTTCTTAGATCTTTGGATCCGGCAGAAAACTCAGAGAGCGCGGCGCACACGCGCGCACATGCATGCACACTCCTGCCACGAAGGGGGGTGGGGGGAGCTGGCTAATGCAAAGCACAGAATACAGGCAGGAAAAAAAACAGAACCGAATCAATGTTGGACGAGCTCGCAGGACCGCTGGCAAACCCAAGTGCTGCTGCTTTTTTTACTCCTTTTCTCTCCAACTCTCTCTCTCTCGATCGCTCGCTCTCTCTCTCGTCCTCTCTCCGCGTTCTTTCCTTAACCATTGCCTGAGTCTTTGCCAACAAGAGTATAGGGCCCACCTATTTGGCAACAAGATGCCTGTAGCTCAGCCAATACGTTAGCTTGAAGAGCTGAAAGGGAGGGGAAAGAGAGGAGCGGAGGAGGGGGGTGGGGGGCTGGTGGCAGAACGAGAGAGAGCGAGTGAGCGAGCAAGCGAGAGCACCCAGTCCAGTCCGATGGTGCACAATTTGCCAGTTTGACAAGTTCCGATCCACCACCGAGACAAAGTTCAGCATCCCGTCAAGCTTGTCATGCCAACTGTGTTCTTAAGTCCGGGTTGACCAGCGCCGTGGCTCTACCAGACCCTCCCCTCCACCTCCCCTCTCCTCTCCCCGGCTTGCGTAATGCCACCTTGGCACAGGCGGATGGGAGAAAGCGCACGGCTCTCTCTCTCCGAAACTCCCAGCAGACCCTGCAGCCGGCAGCTGCTTGTGGATTTAGCGGCCGAGACAAAGACGAAAGCGACCGCGCACCCCGCGCTCCCCATGTGCATCTCTAATTTAAAACAAACATATGCTGTGTTTGTCTGAGAAAACACCCAACACAAGGAGCTCAATGAAGCATATCTGACCGAGACGAGTAGTTGCGAAAACTTTGCAAAACTTGTTTGGGACGAGTAAAACAAGTTTGCTGCAAAAAATACAATTATACCAGAAGTTCGGAATATCTCCCATTAGCCATATTCAGAAATGTTTTGAGGAGTACGATCGGCAACAAATTCGATAAGATTCGTCAATAAGTTCCTAGACTAGTCAAAGTGCACAAATTTGATTATGCATAAGAAATCTGCCAAATGAATGATCTAAAACCCTTTTCATTTGTCAATACTGATTTAACCGAGTGCAAATACTGTGTGCCTCCACCCCACGTGTAATCATAATCTTCTATCTGAGTTTTGGGAACACTTTAATCATGCAATCAAAAAGAATAGGCCTATAAAACAACAGCTGCTTAAAGCATAAAGCAAAGCAGAGACTGCTAAAGATATCCACATCTGAAACCTAAACGAGACGTAGACGGAGCTGCTGATCAATTCTTGTTGATGTTCTACTCACAAGAAAAAGATCACTGATTGACTGCTTGGACGCTGTTCTTGTTACAAAAAACTAACGAGGAAATTGATTTGAAATGCTGGATTAGCAAACATATGCAAATATCTCTTAAATGAGAGACCAAGGAAACCTCATTGGACGGATGTATGGCGATAACGCTCTCCCGTCGCAGTAAAACTCTTCATTAGTGTTTCCTCTTTCAAATCCGAGCCTACGTGTCAAAACCAACACCTGCTTGAGGTCTCTAATAAGATGCTAATTGAAGCACACAACCAGAGGAGAGCAGAATTTGTTTATGAATGCATTTGATTCAATAAAAGCAGCACCTTTATTTCAAACAATCCCTTCTCTGTTTGAAACGCAGTCCTTAATGGCTTCCTACCAGTGCGGGTATGAGATAATTAGGTCCTGAGCAACATGTGCATTTGAAAATTCACTTGCCTAAAGCACAAACACTCATTCTATAGTATAGCAGGGTCCGGGAAGAGATCAAAATAAAGCATTTCACAAACCTAAAACATTGCATTACTCTTTGAAATAACAACTAAATAGTAAGCCTATTAATTAAAATTCAAATATTATCATTAAAATTGAACTGCTATAAGTGCTTGGTAACACTTTATAAGTCTCACTGTGAACCAGTTGCTTATCATCATGAATTTTACTTAAATATTGGCTGTTTATTAGTACTTATAAAGTACATATTAATGACTAATTCTATAAAATATTCTACATCCATAATCGCCTATTCAATACCTAAACTTAACAATGGCTTAATTTACTATTAATAAGCAGTAATTAGGAGTTTCTTAAGGCAAAAGTTCCTAACATACCCTAAGGTAAAGTGTGACCAAAATAGTTTTTCATTTCAGTATTTAAGTTTAAACAGCTACAGAATAGGACAGACTGAGCACAGAAGAGACACTGTGCCTCTTATTCATCACTACACAAAAACTAGATTTTTACTTTACTTGTGTACTAAAATACTGTATTATAAATCAATAATATCCATAAGGGGTTTATATTTTCCACAGCTCATAAACACAAGGTGCAAGGCAGGCCAGATGTTATTCCTCCCAAAGAAAGAATTAAATAAATCACAAATAATCTTTGAAAACAAAAACATTTTAATAATGTCTAAATATTCAGTGAACGATGGACAGTTGCTATTGTGAACACCCAACAGTTATTAGGCTAATGAACTATATTACTTGGCAGAAGAACAGTTTGTTCTTATAAATAAAGCTATTTATTGAACATCTGTGCATTTTGTTTTCGTGACCGTTTTATAAAGGCAAGATTGATGTTTCGTCTTTATTTAATGTCTGAGCCTGTGGTCGCTTTCAATGAGCTTTGTCAACCAACAAAACAAAAAGATGTTCACCAACAACAAAAAATTAACTAGCAATCAAGTGTTAATAAAAATAAAAAAACAGGCGGCAAAACCATCACAGTTCATCATTATTTTCAACCCTACCTATCCAAAACCACACACATCCTGGCCTGGTTTCTCATCTAAAATCCTACCACGAGGCGATTTTTCTCCTCAACGAAGTCAGGTAAACACTGAAACACTGTTATTCCAGTTTATAAAGCAGCGTTTAACGTTTAGTCACTTCGTTTCTCAACGTTTTGCCCGGTAACATCAGCGGCACGTGCGCGAGACGGCCGCCATTTTGAGCCGCGCGAGATTCCCGCCAGCTCAATTAAAAATAATCGCTATGTTATTTTGTTCCCCCCCTTTCGCCTGTTCCTACAATATTAATGTTTAAAAGAGAGCATACATCATCTCTCAAGTGTGTGCCAGGCATCAGTCGGGTGGAAATGAACGAGCTGGAAACCATGTTTGCTGTCGGGCGCCAGAGAATCATTTGTGTTAGTTTGTCACTGACGGTAAAATCAATTAATAATAACAAAAATAAAACACACACACACACACACACAAGCACCTTCCAATCAATGAAGAAGAAAAAAAATCAGTTTGGCGGAGAAAAATGACTTGATCTTCCAAGCACGCACACTTTTGAATAGCTAATGTGGGCTATACTACAAAAATAGCACAATTATTGGCATATAGGACTATGTTAAAGCAAATGCGGTTTAAAAATTCATATTCAAGTCGCACATCAAACGACAAGCTGCGATAGGAGGAATAAAAGCAGTGATCGAAAGTCTTTCTCTTTTTTTGTAAGGCCTATCAATCTTTTCCTAATCAAAAACTTTGATTCACCTGATTCATGTTGTTATTAACTAAATTATACATTTTATTGTACACATACCAATAAAATATGTTTTTAAATGGAGAGCTTTGCTGTCAAATTGGTAAAGTTGCACTATAATAAAGAAAATGTGATCATTGCTCTATAGATTTTCTGAGCTGGCGCAACAATAAAGAGAAAAACAAAAAACAAATTCATAAATACTGGAAGCCTAAAACAAAAACACTCTTTTTCAAGAATCCGCAAAAGAGTCTCAGATATTAGACATTCATAATTCCTTTCGGATGCTTTCTGTTAAAACACTTTGGTTTATATTGTATATATATATATATATATGTATATATATATATATATATATATATATATATATATATATATATATATATATATATATATATATATATATATATATATATATATAATGATGTCGAATCCATTCTCATTTATCGGGTTATTTAGAGGAAAAGAGGAACTGATTTTCAAAACAGGTTCTGCATGAAAGACGAATTCAAATCCAGCGCTTTAAAAATAACTCCTAACAACCGGATTGATTTGTCTAGATTAAAAAAGATATTGTTATATTATTAAGAAACAGGTTTAATCGAAAAGCAAGATAGTAATATCGTGTGATATCAAAATCCGTGCGGTAAATGAGATCATTTTATGAGATGGCCAAAACCGGAGGAATAAAACTCCCCGACTGGGGTTTTACTGAAAGAGAAAACGAAATAAAAACACACCCGTTTCAATTCATATAGGCTACCTCGCTTTTCAGGAACAGCTGGGATATTTATGACAAATTCTCTTTAAAATCTCGATATTATTAAAGCATGATATTGTTTATAAATGTGTATTTTTAGAGACAACCCAGCTAGTGAAAACAAAAAGGTTATGATGAAATATTAGATTTAATTAAAAAAGTGTAAGTATTAAGTGTGAGACCCATCCAGCTTCACTTTCTAAGAAATATCAAATCCATAAATGTCTTGACAAACTTGGAAATGACTGTTTTTTCTAATGAAATTTCTTCTTAAAAAGCTAATACAAATAATAATTTATTACTAGTATTATTATTGTATGACTTATATATAATGGTTTATATTTAATTATGATGGTACTTATATGTATTATTTTTATTAATAAATACAAAAATAAATATGAAACATGAAAGATCAAATATCACAAATTAAATTGCTTTTATCAAATGAAAAAGAAAAATGTGAAATTAAATATTTGGTAGATATGGAATATTTGCAAGATTTAATCCATAATTAATCATTTGAAGCACATCATTTTAACCTATAATTAATTAACTGAAGCACCTATTAATTAATGAATTACTAATTACTGAAAATATTATTTATTTACTTCTTTAGATGAATGAATAATTATGCCTTGTTCTACAATACATTTGCTATTGTTTCTGGGCCAAATTGTGTGTTTTTATCTGCAGGTTTATGGTGTGTGCACCAGGTTTAATGAGAGAGATTTGGGGTTTTGTTGGTTTTGCCCGCTGCGCGTCCGTGACCCTCCCTGCGGGTGTGACCCACCGTGACCCTGAAACCGCATAATGAAGACAGACGTGAGGGCAGATTCTGCCCCTTATAGGAGAAAGACACTATGACAATAAAAGAGAAGTAGAGACAAAGAGAATCATTTGTTTTAAAGGGGAAGGAGGAAGGCCTCGAATCAGAGTAAAAATGTGATAAATACCAACATGACAGACGTTGAGGGAGGTGGAGAATCCTGCTAAAACACACTATCGTGAGGACATGTCAGCATGGGTAAAGGCAAGAGACAGCTGACCCACACACATACGCAGTCGTTTATTGTGTCTGACACACTCTCGTGTATAACCTCAGAGACATGGACCGTGTGTGAAGGTGTGTAAGCGTGAGGTTAGAGCAGGTGTGTGTGTTGGCACAGGTAAGGCACAGCATGTGCCTCCGCTCGATGCAGGTCTGTTTTGAGTTCTGAAAGACAGTCTAAAATGAGTCAGAGGCAGTAAAACCCGAACTCTTGCAGCGAAGAGTGACATCAACTGTGATCAACACAATCAGAGGCACACCTGCAGATTTATGCGAAACACAAGCCGTTTTATACCAGTGGCTCTGAAATATAGGAACGAGTTGTTAGTTACAAACATCTAGTTCAAAAGTGTCTAAAATAAAAAAAATGTAAAGGTGCATTTTATCCTTTAAAGTAGGCCTAATATTATTTTGGATAAATAATTGAACTGCAAGGGTATTTTTCATGCATTTCAGATCAAGCTGTCACGTTTAAATCATTGTTACTTGGTTGTTTTGAACTAAATTCATTAAATACGATTTATTTTTGCCAAAACAATTATGCTGTTTTATTAATCATTTTGTGCTTCATGGTTGTGTATTTACATATAGGCCTTATAATGAGAATCTGACAATTAATAGTCATTATAACAACTTACCCATTTAATAGAAAACATATTTTGAATGAAATTGTTACTTTTATTCAGCAAAGATGAAAAAAAGTAGGCATTCAAAAGTGACGTATTTCTATTTCAAATAAATGCTGTTCTGCTTTTGTTTCCACACAAAAATCAACTGTTTTCTACACTGATAATAATAATAATAATGACAAATGTTTCTTGAGCATTAAATCATCATATTAGAGTGATTTCTGAAGGATCATGTGACACTGAAGACAGGAGTAATGATGCTGAAAATTCACAGGAATCACAGGAATATATATTTTGATCACAGGAATATATTACAATTTAATATAGATTCATAGAGAAAATTATTATTTTAAAGAGTAAAAATAATTAACAATGTTATTGCTTTTACTGAATTTTTGCATCAAATAAATACAGCCTTGGTGAGCAGAAGAAACCATCTCAACAACGTTTGTATGTGTCTATAGAAATGGACATTCAAAAATAAACCTACGCTGAGAAATATGTGTGAACAAAGTGTGACAACTTGCCCCAGTGACTCAACGTATCCCATATACCACCACATATGTCCGTCATGCAGCTGTAGACTTTATCTTCTCAGTGCATGCAAAATTTCCTCAAACGTTTCTCAGCTCTATATACACATACAAAGACAGCCAAACACACACATTTCTTTCTCTTTTCTTTATATGCAACCCATTTCCTAATTGCATGAATGCAAAAGTCCTTTTAGCGTACCTCCATAAACTGCGTAGGGCGTGAGGACGCACCCCGGCCCATTCAGATCGTGGCTAGCCAGTGATGCATGGCGATAGCTGAAGCTGTTTGGTGGTGTTTGCAATTACCCCAGTTTACAAACCAGCACATTACTACGTGTGAAAAATCTGCAAGCAATTTGTGGCAGCGGCGAGCGAGGAGAGGCACATGCATCCCAGAGGGCCCTGAGAGACTGGAGCTCAAGAGCTGCACGGAACGCACGGCGCTCTGGGAAGAACCGCAGTTTAGGGTTAAGGCCTGCAAAATATCAAGCCCAAATTCATCAGCTCATTTGTCAACACATTCCCTGCGACTAATAAGAGGAAATGGTTAAGGTGTTCTGCGCTACACGGTGGATTTGCACCAACAGCAGTGTCGTGGGAAACTCCACTAGATACAAGTGCGTTAAAAAAAAGGTGATGACAGATTCAATTTACAGAATGTGGTAAAACTGTGACGTCACACGTGCACGTGTTTTTTGTGTTTTCCGCCTGGCTAACGGGAGACACGCAATTACACTAAACACAATGTAAACAATGATGGCTCACTGATGAAAATCATTACGGCATAATTCCTCGAGTAGGATGTAGTTTGGCAAAAACAAACAAAAAGCCAGAGGCGAGAGATTTCAAAAGGAATGATGGATGAAGGATTGTCACGCTGTCTGGTAATGATGTTCCTGGATAGCTCAGATGGCAGAGACTAGCGCTAGCAACACCAAGGTCACGGGTTGAATTCCCAGGGATAAAATATATAGCTTGAATGCACTGTAAGATGCTTTTTGGGGTATTTGCTATATAAATGCAGCGAAATAATGCAATGACAATATATTTTAGGTGGGACATTCAGCACATTACATCGGACGGATGGATAGACAGCCAGACAGACGGATGGATGGATAAATGGATAGATAGATATGATAGATTCAAAAAGACAATTCTGAACGTTCTTATGAACGATTGCAGAATTTATAATAAATCATCTTTCTGTGCACAGCATTTTTTTTGTAATTCATGCACCTCATAACGTTTAATCAAAAATAACTTCCCCTCCCTCTTGCAGCTCATCTCTTCTTTTCTCTGATGATGTGTTTACTTTTACTGTTTACTATGGCATCTACGCTGATATTAGTCTCTGTTTATCCCGAGGTTACCATGGTCAGCCGGATCCGGGCCGTATCCAGATCAGATGAAGGACCTGAATTTGAATTGTTGTCAATATAATAATCATGCACTGTTTGGCTGTTGGCCAGAGGAGAACTGGTCCCCCAACTGAGCCTGGTTTCTCCCAAGGTTTTTTCTCCGTTCCGTTCTTCATTCATTACGTCACCTGCTGGAGTTTTGGTTCCTTGCTGCTGTCGCCTATGGCTTGCTCAGTTGGGGAAACTTAACACTTAATATTCATCAACTTATTAATTCGCCTGCTCTTTTAAGGCTGCTATTCAGCCAAACAAACTTTGTTCATATTGTTTTTCCTGTGACCACTGTAAAGCTGCTTTGAAAAAATCTGCATTATAAAAAGCGCTATATAAATAAAGGTTACTTGACTTGACTCACTTGAGATACACCAATAGCAAACCACAACCATCCAATGTAAATGCCATACAAACCATCAAATATCAATTCTCCATGTGTAAAATCAAGTCCTGCCTTACATTTCTTTCTAATTTGAGAAGTCATTTCACTCGGCTAAAATGAAAAGAAAGAATTATCGCAACTTCCGATACATGCTGAACTTTAACATAAAACTTTCAGATGGATCAATATTAACATTAACTCATAAATGAATGTGAAAATACTATGCTATACTTCTTCTACAATGAATTAAAGATCATGGAGAAAAAATAAAAAACTCTGCTGGCTAAGATCTTTTGATTATCCAATTGCATTGTCAGGGCATTATCAGAAATCTTGAGCCTACTTAACTTGTGTCCGATTTCGACATACCACAGAGTTATCTGCACGGCCCGATGCGCACGACCGCCACAGCACTGATTTCATGTGTGCTGAGAATCAAACTGAGGCTTAGCACTGCTTACAGAGCATGACGGAGAACACAGGAAACCTTTGGAAACATCATTAGTCCGGCATATCTTTGCTTTTGATAACCAGGCTCAGACAGAGTCTGCAGACGTCTCCTTCTGAAGTGGATTTAAAGGGACAGTTCACTGAAAAATAAAAAATCTGGATGTGTCCAAAATCGCATGACCTCGTACGTACTTTGTGACTGCTAAAAAGTATGTTCCATATCAGTATAAGTGTGTGTACTACATTCACCATGTTGTCATTATCATGAGACCTTCGCCATTCACAAATCCATTATATGCACACTTCAGAATCTCACCGGAAATAGCAGTGCTTTTTCCAACTCTTTTATGAGTACAGTGAATTTGGACATTCAGTTTTTCACCTATGATATGGAAGAAAAGATTTCTTAGTATTATTTGTCCATATATTGAAAGTCAATGGGCTTCAATGTTGTTAGTTCTCATCAAATACATTTAAGAATGATAAAAGGCATCAATTTTTGTTAGCGTCACTTCAGAAGGCGTTTATCAACCCCCAGGAGTCGTATGGATTACTTTTATGATGGATGAAAGCGCTTTTTTAGCCTTTGAAAAAAATGGCACCATTCACTCCCATTATAAAGATTTTTTTAATTGAACTCTGATTGCGTTTGGCTGAAAGAAAAAAAATTTCTCCATTTCCAAGGATGGCTTAAAGTTGAGTAAATCCTGGGATCATTTTTTGGGTGAACTAACCCTTTAAAAAGAAAAGGCAAGCAGCGCATGAAATGCCTACAGATTAACTGCGCTGACCATCACCTTGAGGGCCGGATCTATGACATCATCCAGCTGCGCCGGCTCCGCATGCAGCGTTCTGGCTCTGAGCGAGTCAAGCCGAAGGCACGGGTCTCTGCCTTGATTAAAACCCTCTGATTGGTTGGCAGAGAGATGTTGCATGCAAATGGATTAGTCGGCGTGCCAAAGCTGTGCCCATGAAGAACCTAGAATGAAGGAGATTACCCAGAGACCCGGTTTTAATAGCTTTAGCATCACGTATTAGGCTGAATACGTCGATAAATTGATTGCCGTGGCCACAGCGAAATGAATTTAAATGAGAGCAGGCGAAAACTTAAAGCACACCCTGACACAGTTTAGAAGCACGATGTGGGACTCTGAAACAGGAACAGATGCCCCTGCAAACACACACACACGCAAATTCACACAGGCACTACAGTTGCCGAGTGTTGAACGCTTCGCAATCAAAGAAATAAAGGGGCAATCTAGCACACAAACAAGAGATTCCCCATCGCCGCTGCCAACAAACCGGGCCCTCCTCTCGCAGAACAAGGGATGCACTATTGACTAAATCCCCCTCCCCTCCCTGCTCTTTCTCTCTCTCTACTATTTTTCTCTCTTCAGTCGCCCCTCTGCCAGTCTGCGAGGCGTGTTGCCAACCCTTTCCACTGCCGGGCACTTTGCCCTGCCCTTTATGCAAATGCTTTACTGCCATCCCCAAATCACAACCCCTACTGTCTCCTTTCTGCTAAGTCTGTGGCACAGTCTTGTGTTGACTCTGTTTAACGCCTTCTTTATCTGTGCACGGTCTTCCTGTCCCTTTAAAAATGTACTAATTATGAAGAGAACACAAAACCATGTTGAAATCTGTTTTCGTCTTTTAAAATATCAAGCAAACTTCAGTGACACAAACGCCTCCAGATGAAATTGAAAAAAAAGTCTCCTCAACATTCCCCTCTCTGCCATTGGACAGACAAACAATTAGTCCCGCCCCCAAACGTCAATGTTAGGCTGTTTAAGATGCATATAGGGAATTAACTTACAAGAGAGTTCACTTAGAATTTAGTGTTGTCAAATCGATTAATCGTGATTAATTGCATCGAATAAAAGTTTGTATACAGGGTTTGTAATTAAAAACTCGCCAAAGGTGGGTAAAAATGAACTGTGTGACCGTGTTTATTGCAGATTCTGTGCAGATTTAGCCCAAATAATCAACTCATGAGTCATCAAGATATGTTAAATACAATCTACTGCGCTGAATCTGCACATATCGGGCTTACCTGAACATCCGCTTCTCTACGTAACAAATAACAATGGGATAATGAAGCAATAGTAAAATTATAATGTGGTGATATTTTCTGGGGTAAAAGCTGTCAGAGGACATTTGAACATTTGGTTAACAGAAAAGACATTGTTATTTACGTACATCCTATAATTTTAGCAGATCCTGGCTCATCCTGAGAATTTTTTTTGTTCCGCATGGTGTTTGATGTATTTGGATGAGGTTGAAAGAGGAAGGGAGGAGATGGCTGGATGATATATATATATATGATATATATATATATATATATATATATATATATATATATATATTTATTTATTTATTGACATAGTAAATTTGGTTTATTCTGTCTTTTTTGGTGAGTAGAATTTCTGAATGGACATTATGTGCGTGTGTGTGTGTGCATGTATATATATATATATATATATACACAAATAAATATTTACAAACTTTTGTTAGATGTGATTAACCAATTTGACAGCACTATTATTGGTATACTATTAGATTATTATATATTTTTAGCCTATGTTTAGTCAAGTTTTATGTTCTTTTGTGAAATTTTTTTTTTTTACCTGCATTTAGCTATTTTTGTCATTTTAGTCAACTTCAATTTATATTATTATATTAACTTATATTACTTATATCAGTCAATTGCTTAGGCAACATACATTTTTTTAATCTAATATTTATATTTTATTTTATTCCAGCTTTATTTCAAGTAACAGGAACAGTTTTTATTCATTTCAAAAATTCATTTCATTTTTTTGTCACCAAATAACAACACAGACTTTCGGGCTTTAATCTGGGATAAAGGAAATAAATGTACCAAAACTGAAAATGGGCTTGAAACTCCTTCATGTGATGTATTTATAAGTGAAATAGGATATTCAATAACAAAGAAATGTTGGAAAGGACTTGACTATGTCCCTTATTGGGCCATGTAATGGAAAAGAGGATTTTATTTTTCTTTTATAAAACAAGTTTGTTCCACCCTGTTGACATACTGTAATGTTCTGTGCAAAACCCTTTCCTAGTTACACAGTAAAATGGGTGTGAAAAACAAAATTTGGACTGTTTTGCTGAAACAAACCTTGTTTAAAATGGGTAAAAACAGGCTATTAACATGTGTGAGGAGGAAAGAAGCACAAACAAAAGAAGAAAGTCCTAAATAAAGACCAATAGACGCCTTTAAACAGGCAAAAGAGAGACCTGTGCCAACACACACACACACACACACCTCAGCTATTAAATATGAATCTATGTAATCTGACACAAAGGCTTTAATTTCATTTACAAGAGTACAATATAATTTAACACATTCTAACTTATATGTTAGTACTTTCTAAAGTAATAAAATGAATAGTTTTCCACCCTCTATAACGGCCTGACACCAAAAGAGAAAAGTGTAAATGCTTAGGTCGGACTGGATTGAGAGAGTGGAGCGGTTGAACTTAAACACTCTCTTCCTATCGGTAAATATGACTGCCCACATCCCTTTCCCCATTTCCTGTCGAAACTTCCTCCTGTTGAATTAATAAAGATAGAGCAACTTCACCTCTCCAGGAAACCAGCGGGCTGACGACAGACAGCGGTGGGAGGTAAATAAAACAAAGGAACCAGCAAACGTGAGAACTCACAATGCTTCGCTGATACATTAAATCGGAAGTTGGAAAGTCGGATAAAACAAAATAAGCAGAGTTGGATTAAATCTGACCACATTTCATAGGTTGTGACCTGTTTTGAATTGCATAGTTTTTAGCCTAAAGATTTTGTATTCAAGCAACAGTATTCATTTATTTTCATCCACCGGTAAATAGTTTTTCTCCTCAAAAAGAGATGACGGAAATATTTCTTGATATCCATACTTTTTAATTTAATGATTCCTCAATATCTGATCTTTTGATTAAACAATTAGGTGAATCTCTAAAGAATAGTACAATGCATCATAATATTCTATCACTATATTCAAGAAGGAATAGTTGTTATTTATTTATTATTTATTTCTTTTTAATTGCATAAATTAATTCAGTCCCAAGAAAGCAGTTTTTTTCTCTTGGACAGTCTAACAAGAATATGGAGTGCAATCTCAAATCACAACTCTGTATAAATATGACAATATTTATATTTAAATATTTATAGTTAATAAAGTGCTTACAAATCGATTAATCGTGATTACTTGCATCCAACATAATAGTTTGTAAATATTTCTATATACTTTAAAAAAAAAAAAAAAAAAAAATATATATATATATATATATATATTTATAAGGTAAATATATAATGTGTGTATATACACACACACACACACACACACACACACACACAAGTATGCAATTAATCATGATTAATCATTTGACACCAGCACTGAATAATTATTTATGCAATTATAAATGCAAATAAATATGAAATAAAATATATAACTATAATACCAATTAAGTATAAGTATACATATGAATGAATCTAAAATATATTCTTAATTATAATTATTATACTTATTAAATATGAATAAAAATAAATTATAAAATATACATCTATTGTAATCTTAAAATTCTGGCCAGTTGACATACCTAGAATTTCAAAATCCACTGCTGGCGGTCGATGCTTTTCCTATTTAGCATCTAAACTATATAGACTAAAAACACATCGCTTCAATGCTGATATTAGTCTCTGTTTATCCCGAGGTTACCGTGGTCAGCCGGATCCGTTTTAGATAAGATGCAGGACCTGCACCTCGATCTGAGCCCAACACAGCCCTGCAGAGACCTGCTCAGTGAAGGCCTCATTAAACACAAACAAATGTTTTTTCTCTGTACAGAAGAAACTTTTTCAGAATGATTTGCATTCACACAGATCCATGGAAATGACTAAAACAGAGCGCATTGAGATTTTACTGTTTTCAGTTGAAAACGGTGTCTCATATGTGGCCCGTAAGTTAATAATAGTGTTTTTTTACAATGAAAATTAATCAATAAAAAACTTTCTTAAACTGTTCAGTGGCTGAGTCAAATTTACTGACAAAGTGAAATGAATAAAGCCATGGATCAAGACTTGGCAACAGTCTCTCTCTCTCTCTCTCTCTCTCTCTCTCTCTCTCACTCAAGAGGGGCGTAATTGGGTTACAGAGCACAACCGCACCATTGTTTTTACAGTGGATGGATTGTACCAGCGGCATGCCATTCTCACAACAAACGTATTTTAAGGCCGAAGGCATCTCCTTTGTTTGGCCGTTATTGCTATCAAGCCGCTTACTTCACTAAGATCTTAGAGGAGGAAGATGCTGGTCTTGAAATAGTGTACAGTGCTTCTAACTGATGTATTATGTGTATTTGTTTACTTTACAGATCAAGGCCAAATGCGATACTCCTGTATCAAGCAACAAGACTGTTCATAAACTTCTCATGTAATGACCAAAGCAAACATCCAGATGCTCAACGGCTGAACTATAAGGATGTTTGACCTGAGCAGGTTTTCTTCTTTTGCATATATAAACTGTTGTCAGACACAAAGCAGTGGAGGTTCTTCATGCGGGACTTTCGATTAAAGCGAGGTTGGATTATCATACATGCTTGTAGCTGCACTTGATCTCTCACTTGTGGTTTCCAACTGGCTCTGTGGAAGCAGCCTGTTTTCTGGGCCCTGTTCGTTCCTCCGCTTTCACATATGGCTCCTATTCCACATGTATTTATCAGAGCTACGTCAGGCTGTCTGCAGCTGGGTGGAGAGCGCCACGGAAAGATAGAGCAGGAGAAAGAGGCCAGTGAGTACTGAGAAAGCAGTGCATGCCAACTTGAATTTTACATTTTCTGAAGACTTTTGCAGTTGCTAGAGCGTTTATATACTGACAGTTAGTTTTAAAAGAGTTTTGAATGGTTGCTAGGGTGTTGCTAGTTGGTTTCAAAAGCGTTTTCCATGATCACTGCATTGTTGAAATTAACTATATTTTCTAAATGGTTGCTTGGACATTACTAGGTGGTTGCTAAATTGTTCTGGGTTGTTACTATGGCGTTGCTAGGTAAACACTGGAATGTTCTGAATGGTTGCTTAAGTGTTCTGGGTGGTTACTATGGAGTTGCTACATTGCTGCTAAAATGTTTTGTGTAGTTTATAGGTGGTTCCGAAAGTATTTTGGATGGTTACTATGGAGATCCTAGAATCTTCTGGATAATTGCCAAAATGTATCGCTAGGTGGTTGCTAAATTGTTTTGGGTTGTTACTACGACATTGCTAGATCAATGTTAGAATATTCTGGGTTGCTACGTATATATATATGCTAGATTTTTCTAGATGGTTAGTTACCAACCCAAATCAAAAAAGCCCATCCAAAATGTCTACAGATGTGGCTCAGTCGCTCTTTCAATATACCTAAACATATAGAAAGTACGGGCAAGCTTCTCTTCAGCAAAACAATTATATGTGGAGCACAAACTGTGCAGGACGATCTGCTCACGCTGTTTAATAGCTACTATTTAAAGAAAAACACCCAGTTCAAATAACAATCTCTGAGTTCAGGTCAAACAAGGATAGGATAACCCTAAAAAAGTCCTAAAATGTCTGTTGTTTGCAGCTCTTGGACCATTTTTATACGTCGTCTTGGGGTTAATTCAACCGCACACTTGGCCACAGGACTCGAGCGAAAGGGTCCAAATGACTTCCTGGCTTCTGCAAGACTCCCGGAGCTTCAGCCAATGCCGTTCTAACTTTAGTATGGAAATAAAAAAAATGACATATGAAAGCAAACACAAGTGAACGTAAGGAAGGAGATATGGAACTTTTCTTGGACGGCCCGTCTTCTCTTTGTTTGTGTAAGTCACGGCACATGGTAAATGTCATCCTGCATTATGCTGCTGCATGATTTGTATTTCGTTTATACTCCTCTTGAAAACGCCCAAAGCCCACTGGGAGGACGGTTGAACCAAGGTGAGGTTACTGTTGATTCCCTACAGTCTTTTCCCATTATGATTTGAAGACAAAAATGGGGAAAATGCCATTAAACTACCGGAGTACGGTCATACGAGAAAGATATTGTTCTTAAAGAGATTAACCAAAGCAGGAATAAAAACAGCTGGACATCTGGTTATCTTTGAGGGAAACAGTCGGATAGGGAACGGTGTGTTTTTACCTGACCTGTTTGAAGCATGGAGCCATGAATAGTCTAACACACACTCCATCACCAATAGGGAGCCACAAATGTGATATCATGAGCTAACTTGAGTTCAGTCCAGATCCTATTCCAGATTATATGCAGAGGGACGTTAAACGAATCTGTCCCAGAGCAGGTCATTAACAAATGTGCACAAAGCTATAAAGTCTGTTTGTACTTTTGTCTAAGTTACATTTAACAATATGTTTACGAACACAAATTCTACTAGCTATGGAAATGCAATTTCATGCAATTTTGCATTCTGAAATGTGTCACTATTCAAGAACACAAGGGGCGCAGAGAGGCATTATCCTCTTCTGCATTCAGATTCAGAAAAATTAGCTAAATAATCGCCCACTATATCCTTAAATATGCCACTCATCCAGAACATCATATACAGAACGGAAATTCGAATATAAGGAAGTAGAATGAAAATGAAATGCAAAGAAATCACATAACACATTTTTGCTAGAAAAGCAAAGATTGTTATGAATGTTGGCCTTGTTTAAATAATATGGATTAAACAATTAAAAAAAGATTTTTGTAATGCTTTTGAAAGTCTCTTATGCACACAAAGGCTGCATTTACTTGATCAAAAATACAGAATACAGTAATTTTGGGAAATATCATTACAATTTAAACAGTTTTCAATGTATATGGGCCATTCTACAGAATTGGTGCAAAATCAGAGTTGGAAACATCAAAACCCCACAAATTTTGCACATATGCAAATTGTATAATATCCAAGGTATACATTTCTAGTAATTGTGCGGTTAGTTCTCAAATTGTATTTTCAGAAAATGCTGGAATATTTTCATACACCCCAAATTTGTCACTACCAAAAAACAATATTATATAATTTATTAAGCAGGCTTATGTTAGATTTCACCTATTCAGATTTTGTTTACATCAAACTTGTAAATATATATATTTTTTATTAAATTTTTTCTATATACTATTGTCTACATTATTATTCTTCCCATTCCATTATATATATATATATATATATATATATATATATATATATATATATATATATATATACACACATATACATATATACATATATATATATATATATATACACATATATACATACATATATATATATATATATATATATATATATATATATATATATAGATGGTTCATGTCTATAATATATATATATATATATATATATATATATATACACACGCACAGATGGGAAATGTCTATAATATATTTGCAATATATATATCTATATATATATATATATATACACATACACACATATATATATATATATATATATATACACACACACATACATATATGTATTTGTGTGTGTGTGTGTGTGTGTAAATTAATGCATTACCTATGTCTTTGAATTACAATTCATGTAAAATCATTTTCTTGTCACTCCTATCCAGATTCCCAACTTCCTGTGAGATTTGGCCAATTCAATTCAAATTCACACTCATGATTTCAAAATGAGCCAATTCTTTAATTTTGAATACGCAGAATTCATTCACGTGTTTTTAATGGAGATAACGGATCATTAAAACCCTAATGGACATCATATTCAATAGTAGAAAAGAACTGAAGCTAGTAGGCCTACCCAAAAATGACAGCGTAACTTGCGTTTCAGGTATGAGGCCGCATGGATTTCGGTCATAACATCCTTCTGTAAAACTTGGGACAGATGATTAACTGTTTGGTAGAGCCGCACAATGTCATAGTGGTGCAGGGCGGCAACTTTCATTGCATTTATTCTACCCTGTCAGAAAAAGCCTGTGGCCTGCAACCACTGCCAGCAGACGCTCACAGGAATCCTGTCCGCACACACACACACACACACACACACCCTCCCTTGCTCGCTCGCTCGCGCTCTGTTTGCACACAGCTGCCGGGCCTCCTCAGGGTTCATGCGAGGTAAAGATATGCTATATTATGCAACCGTGTATAGATTTTCCACCACTGGAGATTGGCCAACTTCCTGCTCGCTCAGAGACAGGCGACGAGAGCTGCTGCGCTTTGTTCCCGCCAGCAACAGGCAGCGATTCCTTGCAGGACTGGTTGGCTAAACAGCACGGAGCGCCATGCGGCCGGGAGAAACACTCCACACGCGCTTGTTTACGATCTGCTGTCTTTCCTCGCTGCTTTCTGTTTCCATGCAATTCTGATACATTTGCATGCAGATCGTTCGGCTTGCTGCGCAGAGATTCAGTGAGTTCTGACAGACTCTGCAAAAAGAGAGAGAAAAAAAAAAGGGGGGGGGGGGACGAGATGCAGCTTTCCTCTCGCACCTCCACACCCACCAACCCCCAAGACAGGAAAAGTGTCTCTGGCTGCACGGTTAACTCATGAGACGCTCGCTCTCACACACTGGAGAAATACCTCAGAGCGAAATGCGCGTGAAGCTATTTATGTTTTAGTTAATGATTTTTCAGGCTCAATATTCTTATCTGAAGTGAGAGTTTATGACTGTGGCTCATCAGAGGTCACAGACTCTTTTTGCACTGAAAGTTTTGCTGCTTCATTTTTCTTCATTTCAATTACGACTTTATTTATCACTGACTTTTTTTTAGAAAAGCAACTTTATTTTTACAATTGCAACTTCACCTTCCTACAGTTTAATTTCACTGTGTCAGTTTAATTAATTTCTTAAAATTGCAACTGCATTTTTCAAAATTACAACTTTCTATTACGTGACTGAGACATAATTATTTTTTAATATCAACTTTGAAAGAAAAGAAAATATCAGTTTTTTAGAAAAGAGATTAATTTCTCAAAATTGGAACTTTCTATTACGTGACTGCAGCATAATTTCTCATGATTTAGACCTTAATTTTTTCAATATCAACTTTGATTTCTCACAAACATGACTTTATTGCTCACATTGAGTCTTTTGAGTTTTTTTCCCCTACAATTGCAGCGTCATTTCTCATAATTGCAAATTTCCACCTCATGGTTCCAAATTAATTTCTCATAACTTAGACTTTGATTCTTTCAGTTTCAACTTAATTTCTGACAGTTTCTTGTAAAATTTCATGGTAAAGATAAAAGTGGGACAAATGTTGACAGTCAATTTCATAGTACAGAACGAATTAGAACAAGTTAATTTATGCTAATAGCATAATTGAGACAAAAATATATATTTCCTGTGCTATGGTGTTTCTATGGTATTCTGGGATTTGACATCCTATGATGTGATGTTCTGATGAATAGAAGTATTAATATCTGAAAGATTTTGATCGCAAACTGTGGTATCTTGGCAAATCTTTGAGACATTTTTGAGATCTCTTCTGAAACTCTACAAAAGTCCAGTGTGAGACTAGCCTTATTCTTGGAGAGAAGCAGAAGACATTAAAAAAGTCTTTGAATCTTGATATTAAATGACAGTCACAACTAATTTTTCTTCCTCCAACAAGAAAACATGAAAGACAGAACTTGATTTCATCCACTGGGAATAGACTGAATGATGAAGAAGAGTTGGGTTGAATAAATTCTGTGATGTCAGCCGAAAAAAAGAAAGTAATTTCAAAGGCAGAGCAAGTTATTGCATTTTGATGAAAGATTAAGATTTGGATTAATGTTCTGCAATGAATCATGCACAAAAAGCCCAGGACTGTGAATTAAAAAGATAAACAGGTCAAGTTTCCTTGCATGTTAAATTGTATCATATTGCTGTCTGGGAGAAACAGTCTGGATACAAGCATTGCATTTTTTTCTTTTCTCATATTCACAGCACAAACAAGTAATTTGGAACTCTTCAGGAAATCAAAAGCATCTCCAACCTTGACAATCGAAACAAAAAACAGTCAGTCAATCGCAGCTGTAAGGCTATGGGAGTGGCCAGGTTCGGAGGAAATGTGCTAATGTGATGCATGTTGACTCTCAGAGGTTGTGAAGGCCATATGGGTTGAGAGTCAGGCAAGGATCTGGCTCACGTGGCAGCACTTTCCCGCATGCGCTGTCTCGGCGCCGGCCGTGATATGTGCAGTTGCCACCAGATTGACACGGATGAGTAAAGAATGCACACCTGCGTCTCATACGCTTAAGTGTGTGCAGGTGCGAGGGTGTGCACACGTGTTTGCGTCCAAATGCATTATGCATGAGGGTAGAGTGTTTTAAATTTGCGTTGTTAATTGACAAAGAGATGCAAAGGAAGAACAACGGTAGAGATTTGTCCTCTAAAGTTTTGCATAATTGTAGAACTGAATTGAGAATGGCTTCATTTCAGTTTAACAGAGAAAATACATTTCTGGAATTTTAATTGAAGTAGCAAACAGGAGTATTGCAATTTATATTCATCTTAAGTAGAATTGTTTTCAAATCACACAACTAATTATTAAATAAGCAGTTTGTCAAGATACTTTGAACACAGGCTTGACAAAGTCTTTGTTGAAGATGGATTAATAGATGGAACGACTTGATGAAAGAAAGGATGGATGGATGAATGACTAGATGGATGGAACAGATGGGAACAGCTGGATAGGTGGATGGATGAAATGACTGGATGGATTGAAAAGATGGAATAACTGGATGGATGAATGGATGGATGATGGAACGGTTGGATGGAGGGATGGATAGGCGGCTGATGGATAAAACTACTGGATTGATGTATTGATGGATGGATGGATAGATGGAATGACTTAATGGATGGATGGATGATGGAATGACTTAATGGATGGAATAAATGGATGATGGATGGAATGGATGAAATGACTCGATGGATGGAAAAAAATTAATGACGGATGATGGATGGATGAATGGATGAACGGATGCAACAACTGGATGGGTGAATGGATGGATAATTGAACAGTTGGATGGATGGAGGGATGGATGGGCAGATGATGGATAAAACTACTGGACTGATGGATGAATGGATGGATAGATGGATGGATGATGGAACGGTTGGATGGAGGGATGGATGAGCGGATGATGGATAAAACTACTGGATTGATGGATAGATGGATGATGGATGGATAGATGGAATGACTTAATGGATGGAATAAATGGATGGATGGATGATGGATGGAATGGATGAAATGACTCGATGGATGGAAAAAATTGAATGACTGGATGGATGGATGAATGGATGAACGGATGCAACAACTGGATGGGTGAACCTTCATTTCTTCCTGTTTGAAGGGCTGAGGCCTGCTCTGTTTTCACAAAGATGGATAATTGAACAGTTGGATGGAGGGATGGATGGATGGGCAGATGATGGATAAAACTACTGGACTGACGGATGAATGGATGGATAGATGGATGGATGATGGAACGACAATGGATGGACCAAATGGATAATGGACGACTGGATGGATGGATGGATAATGGCTGGATGGATGGATGATGAAAGGATGGCATGACTGCATGGATGGATGAATGAATGGATGGATGATGGAATAACTAGATGGATGGATGGATGGATGATGAATAGATGGATGGATGATGGAACGACTAGATAGAGATGACTAGATAATAAAAAAAAAATCTGATCTTTTCATTTTAATCTTTCATATTTAAAAACAACAACAATTATACAGATAAAATATTAGATAAAATAATCAAAAACTTACATAAAATAATTTCACTTGTATAATAATTAAATGGATTTTCCCAAAATTTATAATTCTAATTAATAACAATGTAATACTTATTATTTCGTCATTATTTAGAATAACTTTCCTAATAATAATTAATATTCACAGTGCCCCCTCCTACTGTCTGGTGTGACTGGTCTATATTAGGATCAGTGCATTTCAGCTTTTATAGCGTCCCTGAACAGGGTCGTATGGCCTTGACCTCCGGCTGCGTCTCATAATAAGCATGTCGGCATGTTGCACGTCTAGGGCGTTTGATCGGGCCGTCGTGGAGTGGCACTTAAGCAAAAACAAAGTAAAACAAAGAGAAACTGATCTGCTCAGAAAGAGATGGAACCAACAGAGCACAAAGCCAGAGCGGGGAAATTTGCCTAGCAACACCGCAAACCCAACCCATGCCAACGCTGGCAAAGCCATCCGGCGCAACCATCCCCACCCATAAATCCAGCAAACTCCTCACAGAGGACTCCGAAAAGCACACCATCTACCTACACTATTTAAACGTAAAGCTCCACAAGGGGGAGGCTCCACTTTTTTTTTTTAGTGTGGAAGATTTTCAAAATGTAAAGAACCTTTTTCCATTATAATGAACCTTCTTCAACATTCCATGGATTGGATGTTAAAGGTTCTTTATGGAACCATAGACGGAACTATTATTACTTTAAGATGGAGTGCAGACGGATCTGATTTTGCATGTACGCGATGTACGATCCACGATTGCTATGATGTCTATCACTCCATCTTTATGCCAAGCTCTCAAACAGCTGCTATGGGAACCTTCATTTCTTCCTGTTTGAAGGGCTGAGGCCTGCTCTGTTTTCACAAAGATGGTTTTGATCAGCTCCGTTAGCTGAGCGTACGAAACCTACGTTTCACGGCTTATGTATATGCGAGCTAAATTATGTAATTTGCGTTCGAGTGTGTGTTCCATTACCATAGAAACAGCACAACATATCAGCAAGCACAGAGCCGCAGCGGAGCTATGGGCACTGCCCGGCCGCTGCCAAGGCCTAATCCATGCCAGGAGTGACATGAGCGAAGGGAGGGGAAGGGAGAAGGACACACACAAACACACACACACACACACACACACACACTGGATATCCTCCTATTCTTTTGGCTGGAGACTCCCATGGCAATGGCAGTAGGAATCCATTCTCCACGGATACTGGGACAGCTGTGCAGATAGTAGATGAGAGCCGATTGGTTTGGGCCTTTCTGCATTACAGCTTAAGATAAAAACTAGGTATTTTATTCTAGGCCGGCCTCTTCCGTGCCAACATCCATCTGATTCAGACCGGCTTTGTGTTTCCCACCACCTAATACAGTGAACAGCAGAATTAAACAGCTCTGTGACACATTTATTATGTCCATTATGGACTGAAAATTTCCTCCGGTGTTTGTCTCTCTATAAACCTTGACATTGGTCTTTTTGAGGGAAAAAAGCGAGGAAATGACATCGGAAAGCATGAGCTGAGAGTAGAGTTGGGAATCGGACACCGATTCCAGTTCAAGTTAATTAATGTCAGGAATCGGATCTTAAAATAAAAATTCCTCTTTGCTCTTATCGAGTCGTTTGTGTGCGTTTTAATATGACTTTAAACCGCTCAAGCGTAAGAAGAGCCGTGTGCAGTTTTCTGTGCTGTGCACATCCAAAATGACTTTCTCTATAGCGAATGAAACTGGACTGAGTTCTCTTCCGCATCTTTTTGCACTTGAACGGACAAAATTGTGTCGAAATATCCATGTAAACACAGTCGGTCTTAAGTGAACGTAAAAAAATTTGACAAAAAATATGCATGTGCAACAGTATATTGCACAGTACAGCTCTTAAAGCGACAGTAACTTAATATTCCTGATGTCATAAAGCAAAACACATACAGAAAATTCACTCACTGTTCTTGACTGAACCACTTTTGTATATATTTTAGTTGTATCTATTTGTGCGATTGCTAATTAGTTATAGTGTTTACTTGTCTTTAATAATGCTTGAAATTTATATTAGTTATTCTAGTTGATCTTTTTATACCATAGACATCAGTTCCTTGCATAAGTGTTGTTTAGCCAGTTGGTTTTTGCTCATGGTATTCAGCTTCAATAAATGGTTTGCGATAACACTTCGATTACCGAAAGTCATTAAAATTTAAACAACACATTAGCCTGGTTCAGAGAGTGTGCAATTAGACGGGTCATTTAATAAAAATTTAAAAAAAATCCCATTTTCCACAATTTTCTTGGCATAAACCTGTTAGCAAACTTTGTTCTGCAGAACTAAAACTTCCCAGTTGCAAAAAAAAGAGCATTAATGAAACTATTCCGCAATTTTATTTTATTTTATTGGATTTATGATCTTAAAACCCCAAATGCTTTGATGAGCATCCACATTTACAGGTGTTCAAAAACTAACCGACTCAACTCGAAATATTGGACCAAATGTAAAAGTTTAAGAATTGGTCATAAAGCCATATGCTATTTTGAGAAACGGATGAGTGTTTCTCCGTCTGTGTGGTGTGTAGTTTCAGCACTGGATGGTATCATTCGTATCATACGACCCTGCGTGAGATTCTTTCTTCTGGTGAAAGACAAATGAAAAAGCTGAAGAGGAGAAGTTAACATGCACATGTGCCGACTAGGCAACTCCTCTGAAGACGTGTGTGAGGAACCCACAGCTCTTAAATCGCATTGGCATTTGAAGATTTTCAGTAAATAACGCCTTAAATATCAGTTCAATCCTCATTAATCTATCATATGACTTCAGAACAATATAGAAATATTTCAAAATCGTGTTTGTTTCTTTCCTGTTTGACCATTGTCAGATGCGCATCGCATTCAGTTTATTAGTTTGTTAAAAATGTCTAATTCAAATGGTTGGAAATATGCAATTCAAATACATAAATCTTTCATTTAAGCCATTTTTTTGGATTTCTTTTAAGAGAAGCCAAAAAGTTCTGCTGAAGTCATTTTGCGTGACGGAGGATAAAATGTATGTGAAAATGTGAAATTTAATGACAAAATAAAAAAAAAAACTATTCCATTAAAATCCCGACAGTATATTTTTTTTAGATTCCAAGTAACAAAGAGAGAGTCATGATAAACTAAATTAGGAAAAATAAATGCTCTGTAAGTGCAGTTCAGGGAAACAGATCCGATATGATCCTGTAGTCTCTGAACACCGCTATGGAATGTCTTTGTTTGTGGTCATTTATTATTGTTGACCGTACGGCGGGTGAACGGGAGCTTTGACGGTCGGCTAGGGGTGACGCCTCGTGAGAATGAATAAGTAAAAGGAACAGAGTGTCCCTGTGCCCGTCTGGCATTGTAACCATCCCTCTCTCCGTCTCCGTGCCATGAAACCAGCTCAACTCAATGCCACTGGACACCATTTGGACAAGCGCGAGACTCCGGTTTCACCAGCAGACTGCCTATCACATGAGTGCACAATACCGTCACGGCCCTCTAAAGTGAAACGTAAGATCAACTTGTTGTCCTCTTCAAAAGTCTCTCCCTTGCTCTGCTGAGAATTTCAACAGGAGCAAAATCTGTAATCATGCAATATTTTCCTATTTATCAATTCAATGAAAATCACTTTTAGTCAAGAGTCCTGCAGAGCGAAACGCTACTGTTGATCCAAACATGGGGAAAAAAGTGAGAAAATATACAAATTCTTTCATAATTTTATTTTTTTGTTCAATTCAGATGCTTTCCAGAAATTTTTAAAAATTCATTTTACACTGCAGAATCATTGAAAATGACGAAAAATAGTGAAGAAAAAAGGGAGATAAAAAAGTGAATAATTTCAAAGGAAAGGAGACAAGAAACATAATCTAAAAAAGATAGATAGACAGACAGATAGATAATACATGCCCACCTAGCCTTCATTTATTTATTATAAAATACAAATTATTTATATCTAAAGTAGTTTCATTATTCAGAATTTCTGACCAGTATTTTGTGTGTGTGTGTGTGTGTGTGTGTGTGTGTGTGTGTCCTATTATGGGGACAAAATGTCCCCAAAGAATATCTAAAATCCTTATTCTTGACATTCTTTTAAATTCAATCAGCTTATAAATAATATTAAGTGATGCTTTTTTGAAAACAGCAGAAGGTTTTCTGTGATGGTTAAGGTTTGGATACAGTTTGTACTGTATAAAAATGATTATGTCCATGGAAAGTCCCCATAAAACATGAAAACACAAGGTGTGTATAGTGTTCCTTAATGGTTACCGTCTTCATATACATATTCATATGATAGTTCTCCAAAAAGCATGTTTTTTTGTTTTTTTTTACTACATTATGCCCTGCACTTGAGTTGTGGCAAACAAGCTGTTACCATGGTAAAATGTCCCAAAAAAAAAAAGTGTTCTTTTTTTTGTAAGTGTGATTCTGCCACTGGTGACTTAGAAAGGATGAGAAACGGGTAGATTGAAACGGACGACCAGCCCCTCAACATGGTCCTGCAACGCTCCCTAATCCGGTGCTAAAACCACTTGAGCTTTAGCATTAGGAGAAAGAAGGACAAGAACGAATGAACAAGAAAGAATTCAAGCTTAAAAGACACAGTTGCATGTGAGTGAATCAGAGACTGAAAGATGATGAAAGTATTAAAGTCTGAAATATCAAAGCAGTGTCTTGATTCAGACTTGGGCTCAATCAGATTTTAATCCGGGGAGCAGCTGTTCCAACTCATTTTCCAGGCCTGGGGAGCGAGCGATACCGGAGAATCTAGAGTGACTCTAGAATGACTAAGTCAGGTTTGGGGAGAAAGTTAAGCCTGTCATGGCCGAACGGCCTCATCCATCTCAGCCGAGATTTTTATTTGGCCAAATATGCACAGATATTCTTTGCCACTGATTAAAGCTTTCTGAAGCGAGATACAAAAGGTCTCTCCTCGGCTCTGTGTAATTCACATCCGGCTGCCGTAAGACGCGCAACGGTCATAAAAAGAAATGGCAGCAAATCAAATCCACAGGATTCACAAAAGTTACACCTGGCTGCGGTTAATTAAAAGTGAGTTTTGCACTCAGTAACTACATATTCAGATTTTCCTCAAACTGTGGTGAAAAAAAAAGATAATTGCTTTCAAAATACATTATATTAAAATCATTTTAAAATGTCTAAATCCTTACCTAAACATGATTTTGAACATGTTTGGTGTTGACTGGCCAATTCCCAAATCTATATGTGTCAAAATAAATAAATACTGTGGTTCTGAATTGAGTATTTGAAACCTTCATGACGGAGTGTGATCTGCACATCCAGCCAGGTGTGATAATCTCTCTCTCTCACACACACACACACACACTCTCTCTCTTTTTAATTATACAAAACACAAGTACATAATTAGATATCATTTTTGATGTCGACCTTCATTTTTGGCATGAATCAAATGAATTTATTTCAAAATGACCGTCAACATTTCTTTACTAAATAACAGGAAACACATTTGAGGACATTATGGTCATTTCAATTAAAAGAAATGTATTCCTTACAATGCCGTATGTCTTAAAAGTATTCCAAACATTTAGGCAGATGTAAAGGGAAAGCACTTTTTCCACAGCTATAAAATACATTTAACTTTCTGCAAAGTACAATTATTGTTTGGCAGTTGTTTACACCAAGAAAATTATATTCAATTTCAGACCTTGACCACCATCCACATCTGACATCGATTTAAAACACACTCCTCTATATGCTGCGATGCGCACTATTCCCCAAACTCCTCACATTCCAGTTCAAAGTAGCTCACACAAGCTTTTTAATTTGCATTTAATATCATACATGACCTTCTAGTCCTGATTTTTCATTTTTAACACCCAAAAACACAAGCTAAGATGTAAATGTATCCATCAGACACGAAGCTCCGAAATCCAAGCGTAATGTATGCAACCTGTTCTCTCTTCCCTCAAAGCGCAACAACTCTCGTGTCCAAAACCTCCCCTAAATTTATTAAAACAGTGATTATTTATTGAAATATATAGCTGATGCAATTCATTTGGCTTCAGGTTCTGTTGTTAAATAATGCAACAAAAACAAAACAAAGAACAATATGATAGATAGATAGCTAGATAGATAGATAGATAGATAGATCCAAGTAAATAAATAATAAACCTTAAACAGCACTATCTCAGCTCTAAAGCCTTTAATCGAGCCAATAAAAGCTCTAAGTCGGCCAGTAATTTAATAATATGGCATATTTGCTTTTCCAGTCGCGATTGACCCACTGCCGTTGTTTTCTCTGGAGCAGACACAGGTATGATTCAGTGCAATATAAACAGGAAAATATGTCGATTTCAGACCCAAGAGATAAATCTGTTGCAGTCTGCTTTCTAAAAAAACACCCACACCAGACTTACAGTAATATGCGCATATCATGTCGACGTACATAAATGTGCATTTGCACTAAAAGTAAAGCTGATGCATGGGCATGAATTACCAAAAGAAATTTTACAAAGAAGCATAAGCTCAAGATGTTTATTAAATAACAGAAAATTCCTTGTTGAAACTGCACCACTTCAGATCAATTAAGGAGCAGGGCTGTGCACAGTAACTATTGTATTTTAAATTGGAAACAGGCCACGGCTTGCATGCCCAAAAGAAAAACACACACGCTCCCTGGTTCTGTAAGCATGCGGTGTGGGGCATGGGAGTTAAATTGTTTTAATAGAAGCACTGTAAAACCCGGGAATGAATTACACATGACACACGCAACGCAAGCCAACTGTCCGCCATGGCAGGAATATAAACAACTGCAGCATATGACAGAGACGGCACTAACTTACGCAGGAAAACTTTGAGGAGCCGTCGTGAGTTAGAGCCGGCTATATTCCTGAAGACAAAGCATCTCTAGAAATGAGGGAAAATCACTGTCAGGCCTGTTCGGCTCTGCGCTATGATGGACGGTTGTGAGTTTAGAAGCAGACGTAATGAATGAGAATGTCTCTTTGTTTCTAACGTGATTGAAATGACAAACACCTGCTTTGGAAACTGTTGTGGCTTACAGTAAAAACAGTCAACCTTTGCATGTAGAAACATGGATAGTTTGTGTGAGTGTGTGTGCGTGCGTGTATCTGTATATATAAGTAATTATTCTGTTATTTAATAAACATCTTGAGTCTGAAAAAGGATGCCATTTATGCTATATATACATACACACATATACATATATATATATATATATATATATATATATACACACATATTTACACACACACATACATATAAAACATGCTATATAAATGCAAAAGACAACAATAAATAGTAATGGCATGTGTATGCAGATATATATATATATATATATATATATATATACACACACACACACATATATAAATGGAAAGTGTCAAATAATCAGATTTCACATAAATCAAAAAGTAAATATCTGACATCTTGAATAGTTTATGACTAGAGAAAAAGTGACTCTGTGACAGTTGACAGCACACACAAAAACACAGCCAAATACAATACAAACAGTAACCATTAACATATTTAATCTTCTGTTGTTCAATTTAAATTTATAATAGGCAAAAACGCACATAAAACAATTGCAGTGCTTCATCCTGAATATAAAATTACATAAACAAATATTTTACTGTAAATATATTCTCATGAAAAGCATTTGAACATGATGTTGTCAGGCATACATTTCCAAATTTGTTATAACTCATGTATAAAGATAAAGAATATCAGAAACAACACAGTTTTTCCATTTGAACCAACTTCAAAAAAAATATTTCCCAAATCTCACAATCCCAAACAAGCAATCCGTATAAAAGCTAAACTGGAAAATCTGGCAAACTGGTATTTTGGGGCAACGCTGGCGACCTTTGACATTTCCCAAAAAAGAAAAAAAGGCGCAGCGATTAAGTTCAGCTCTTACAGCAACGACGTCAAACCCTTGCGTTTCCCAATCCCGCGCGTCTTACAATCTCTCCAAGCGAAGATATGCGCAGGAAACGCTCTCGACGCGCTAAACCCGCACTTCAAGTCTGTCTCCACATCTCCACATCATCTCCGCCTCCTCGGCGCTTCTTTTATATTAAATAGATTTCCAGCGAAGCGCCATTTTCTGCCCAAACCGTGCGCGCGTTGAAAACGCGTAAAGAAGGTCAGCTGGAGACGCGCCGAAGAGTCCCGCGGTCGAGGGGAACAGCTGACACACACACACACACACACGCGCGAGCGAGCGAGCGACCAAGCAGAAGAAGAAGGAATGCTTTACCTGTGTGAGGCAGTATGGAGAGTACATGCTTATATGTGAGATGCGTTACTGAAGCGGGATGGAAGTGGCATTGCCGTCCCGCTCGCGCTCACTGCACGCTCCTGTAACTCCGCCTAAAGCGGCTGAAAGTGAAAGCTTGCACAAAGTTTTGCGAGGAGGAAAACTTTCTCTCTCTCTCACTCCCTCCCTCCCTCCCTCCACCACTATGCGTCTCTCTCTCTCTCTCTCTCTCTCTCTCTCTCTCTGCAGTAGAGCAAAGTTACTGCACTTTTCTAACAACATTTGTTGATTTACATTGAAACCATTTGTTTGACTTGTTCATGACATTTCTAATATGAACTGATTGTAAATCACCTAATGATCTGTTCATCATTATATAGTGTAAACAGACAAATGTTATCAGAATTATCTCTTCATGATCTGTCCCTTAAAAAATGTCTTTTGTTAGTGATCCTCATTTAGAGATTCAGCAATATTAAATTAAAGTACAATAAAAATAGAAATATACACATGTAATTAAATATAGAACAAATGTAGATATATGCATAATTATAATAAACAATGATAGTTAAAATAAATATTACATTTACATTATATTTGTAAAAAACTACTTCAAAATATATACTTGCATATGTAATATAAATAATCTATCTATCTATAAATTGTGTAATACACATTATAATCATAAAATAATTACATGTAATACTAATAATATTTATCATGAGTATGCAATTGAATGTATAATTTAAATATATACACAAAAAATACTATAATTACAAAAATAAATTGTTTGTATAATAGAAATATTTTTGGTTGGGTAGTCCACAGTCTGAAGTTTAAGATATATATAGTATATATATATCTAAGATATATATATATATATATATATATATATATACAGCATATATTAAAATCGTCATATTTTTATCTACTTAGAAAGTAAAAATATGGTTTGCTAAATGGTTGAGACCTTGAGTAATATTTTCAAGTACAAATATGAAGATATTAAATGAGGCAACATGCAAAAAATGTATATTTAATGAAAATGATCTAAATAATTAGTGTCTGTATATGACCATCTAATGCATCTAATGTATGCAGCTGTACTGTACTCAGCATTGTATTAGCTGTAAAAAACACGCAGAAAATCATCTGGACTACAGTGATGGCAGCGCCTGTCCTTTTTCAAACTCCTAAATGAATGTGCCTCGCAAAAAACATGAAAGGACTGAACATTAAGGAAAGATCAGGCGGCAAGTGGAGGTATAAAGTTTTGGAGCGTGTCCCTGGGTGGGGATTTTTGGTGGGGGTGAAGTCATTGAGCAGAACCGGAGATGAAGGCTGGATGTGCCACCGGAGGCCTGGAGATTTATGAGGCCCTACTGCCTGTGCAGTTCCACCGCAAGCCACTGCAGGGGAAACAAAGAGAGAACTCGCCTCTGTGTGGCCAATTACAGCCCTCTGCCAAGGGATCCGGGGAACCAGGGAGAGAGAGAGAGAGGGAAAGTGAACTGCAGAAGGGAGGAGGCCGGGGGAGTGAAGGAAGAGAGAGGAAAGTGCTCCGGACGACCACACAGGAAACGCATACCTGCGTGAATCATCATCGCATCTCGCTGCTTACCTCGTGTGACCTTTGACCTGTTATTTCTCAACCCCCTAAAATCACTTGGGTTAAAATATAGAGATTTCTACGAGGGAAATATGTACACTTTAATCGTTTCACTTGGGAGGGTTTTTACTGTTACGCATGTTTGACAATTTCACGTCATTTTAAAGGAAATAAATCTGTTAATCATTATATAATGTAAAACGAGAACATGCGATTGTTAAAGGAATTATTTCCACATGATCCGCTTGATCCTAATTTGATCAGAATGATTCAGTCATACTAAATCATCACTAAAATCAAGTACATTTAAAGTTGTTAGTTAAGTTAAAGTACAACATTTTAGGTTTATATATATATATATATATATATATATATAAATAAAGGGAAACATTTTATTCTTTACTAGCTTTCACTATTTTAAAAAAATCAAAAAAAAAAATTTGCAGTTCACTGAAATGTTCACACAGTGTTACAAATATACAGTATTTTAAATGAACGTACACAAAACGTATAAATAGAAATGTAAAAATAAATGACACTTTACAATAAGGTCGTACTAGTTCAAGTATTAACTAAAAAGAACGACGTGCAACTCATTCATTATAGTTAGTATTTATTAATTATCTTTAGTTAATAGAAATACAACTGTTCATAGTCAGCTAAAGTCCATTAAATAATACAATAGTAATAGTACATTTTGAAAGTAAGATTATGAACACTTTAAATTATTTAATTATGTTAATGTAGTTAATACATTTTTTTTTATTGTACTACAATTTTTTTTATTTTTTTTTTGTAAGTATACAACAATTCAAAGCATTACAGCCACATTCCAGGACCGTTTTCATTGTGTCACCAAATAATTTTGGTCTTTTTAGAAACTACTAAACTGCTGCTTTTACTACTGTAAAGTGCATGAAAGCAGGTGAATGTAAAATGAAGGGAATATCCTAGTTTTTTCCACCCCAAGATCCTGAACTGATTAGTAACAAATCGCCACAAAACCAGTTCAAAGCCCTGCAGTGGTGAGAGGAGAGGAGTTTTTCCCAAACCAAAGAAACAGCAAGAACAACATGAGAACTTATGTACCACCTCTCAAGATGTGCCCCACATTTAGTGGTTTGAGTGGGTACAAGACTCCTAAACGAACACACGACAGAACCACACACTTGAGTGAGTAAATCAAGAGCTACTGGATTTCTTTTACACTGAGCATTAGATCTAGATTTACTCGTCTGACAGATGCAATGCAAAGATTTTCACACTCTTAAAAACAAAGGCTCCATATGGGAACATTCACAGTGATGCCAGCAGAGAAGAATCATTTTTGGCTCCCAAAAGAAACTTTCATTATTGTTCTTTTTTTAAATTATTATTATAACCTTTTGTGCCCTATACTCTTTATCGACATTGACGGTTCCTTAGAACAACCCTAGAACCTTTCCATTCAACAAAAGGTTCTTTATTTTTAAGATTGTGGAAAGGTTCCACAGTGTAAAAACAACAACAACAAAAATACAAATTAAATTAGAGGTGAAATAAACGGTTGCCAGAAATTTGCCATAAAAACATATGGTAACAACATTTTAGGTTTTTACAGACTTAAATTAAGTTTACAGTAAAAAGAAAAAAATGATTATGTAAAAAACATCTCTGTAAAAAATGAAATACACATTAATTTAGTTAAATAAAAATGTAAAAACGGATTTAAAAAAGGGGGGGAAAAGAAACACATCAAATGTGAAGTGACACGCAGGGAATTCTAGAATTTACAGGTTTTTACTGTAAATAATACAATGACTTTTCTTTTTTACTTCCAAAAACTGTAAACTTACATTAAATGATGGTTAGATATTTTACAGTTATTCACCTCGTACAGTGCAGACACTTTCTGTTAAATAATTGACTGTTTATTACTGTAGCATTTTTACACTCTTTTCCGATCATTTTTTACTGTGCATGGATGTTAAAGGTTCTTAACTGAACCACTGCCAATAAAGAGCCTTTATTTTTAAGAGTTTTAGAGCCAAAAAGAGCTACAAGAACAAAACTTAGAAAAGCTTGACTTTTCAAGGTTTATATATTGCCTGCTTATTTTTGTTTTCAGCGTTAAAAATTTTAAATTTCAGCGGTTCTTAATTGGATTTAAAGGCATGGACATCAACAACAACAAAAAAATAGATATGATTTTCTAATCCCTTATACAGGTTGATAAGTTATCATGAACATGCATGGATGATATGGCTAAATTGCATTTGATTGTTTGAATTTAACATGTTTTTTTCTCTGCTATCAGACCTGAGGCCCATTTTTCAAATTTTTCAAATTTTTTAAACACTAATTCATCAGCTACTAAAACATTATGATAAAACTTAAAGCTGTTGTTTTGGTGAAAGCAACAAACTACTCCTGGTTTCTACACTAAATTAAAATAGAAAGACACACTGCTGTAAGAATCAACACAAAATATATCCAGGCCCTTCTTTTTCCTCTAAATTAACCCGAATGGTGATGTAGTTTGACACATTCCTGATATCCAAAATGGCTATATTTTACACCTCAGCCCCTTCTATTCTGTCAGCCAATCACGTTTCATAATTTTCCCTCCATTTCTGCGAATGCCTGCTCCATGAGACGCTGGAGCAACCCAGGTTTTTCTCCCCCGAAACGTTGGCAAAAGCAATCCGCTGGAAACGAGGAATAGAAAACCAGCTCCCCGCTCATTAACAGTCTCATTTTCAGTCATCCACAGACTCCCCTTCCCATCTCTCCATCTCTCCGTCCCGCCCTTCTGTTTTTATGACCATTTTATTTCACTCCCATCGCTGTAAATCCAGCTCGCTCGCTGGGTGGAATTTTAAAAGCTACACTTCTTTCTGCTTGCAGTATTTTTTCTTTGCCCTCCCTTCCTTGCCGTCTTACCCTCATATATACTTCTCATTTTATAGATGTGTGCAGGTTATAATTTTCATTTCCCACAAGAAAACAGTGCTCCGGTAAAATTATAAGAATTACTTTCTGCAGGATTTTTATGGTGCTTTATTGCATATGCATATGTGCATATGGAAATAATAATCAAGGTCATATTTTTGACTCCAAAACATCAATAACAATGCTGAAGGAATAATGGAGTAATATGGAGACGTACCCTGTAGGAATCAGACACGACGAAGCACTCTGGTATTCCAGGACCTCTGGACGGGTCTTCATTCACCAGAAACGGTTCGGTGGCCTAAAACATAATATAATATACATAAGGCATTACAATTGCAATACTGTACTGCTACTTTTTACACCTCATTCTTAGGATTTTGCAACTATTTTAGCCGGTTATTGAGATGCTATATGGTTCTTTGGAATCTTTATCATATTGTAAGTTCTTCAGATCAGTGTTTTGGTTCCTGGGATCTTTACTTAAAATTCTATTATATATATATATATATATATATATATATATATATATATATATATATATATATATGTATATATTAGAATTTTAAGTAAAGAATTCTAAATATATATAATATGGGCATTAAATGGGCATAATTATCAGCATACACAAAATATATATGCATATATAATATACATATATACACACACACACACACACACATACATACATAAAAATATTTAAAATTTGGACTAACAAGAAAATAAATAAATATATAAATCTTAAAAATATGGGTAATACTTTACAATAAGTTCTCATTTATTAAACATAGTTCATGTATTATCTAACATGAACTAACCATGAGCAATTGATTTGTTACTGTATTTGTCAATCTTTATTAATCATTTGCTAGTATTCGTTAGTGAAAATACAGTTTTTCATTGTTTGTTCATGTTATACAACTTCAAATACAACTTTTGATTCAAATAAAGTATTAGGATCATTTTAAATTAATATTAACAAAGCTGAATAAATGTTGCAGAAGTATTGTTCATTATTAGTTGACATTACGTCAGAACTGCAGAATCTTCCTCCACTCCCACACGACCTCAGCAACAGCCTCCACTTTGCTGAAGCTGGCCAGAGGAAAGTGGCCAATCCCAACCCAATCCCACCCCCTGCTCACTCCACCTAGTGGCAGGCCAAGCAGAGACCCTGAGATGAGCGACCCAGAGATGGAAGGAACAGCAGGAAGGCCAGGTAGAAAATCTTTAGTTCAGTTTTTTTCTAAATAATATTTTTCGATCCCCCGCAGCGATTTCCTCTTTCTCTGGTTCCAAAGAGGGGCGCAGATGATATTGTGCGACACTATGCCTTGCCACTCTCACCCACCTCTCCAATCGCCAGCGGGCAGCAGGGTCCAGTTCGAGAATGCCATGCCTTCTCATGCACCCTCTGACCAACCGTGGAGCCAGGTAAGTGTCATACTGCACACTCAGACCCCACTCTGGGACGCTTTGCTTTTCATGTTGGCTCCTTGAACTCCATCTGTGGTCCCTCTGACCCCACTTGTAGGAATCTGCAAGACTTGCTCTCCCCAGACTATCCCGCCGGCTCATTTAGACCATCAGACTCAGCTATGTGATTCAGTTCACCTGGCATCCCTCCAAATTAAGAGGCCTTCCCCTCTGAGCTGAACAAGTATGCTACTATACTTTGGGTGGAAACTACTGTCCTATAGGCAAAGGGTGCAATAGAGCTGGTCCCTCCAGCTGATATGAAGTCAGGGTTCTACAGCCCTTATTTCACTGTACACAAGAAAGAGGTGGGTTACGGCCAATCTTGGTCCTGCAAGTTTTGAATCAGGCCATTCACAAGCTCCCATTCAAGATGTTGATGCATAAATACATTTTTGAATGCATCCATCCACAAGATTGTTTTGCAGTGATCGACTTGAAGGATGCGTAATTTCATGTCTCGATTCTCCCTTGACACTATTCCTAAGCTTTGCGTTCGAGGGGCGGGCATGTTAGTACAAAGTCCTCCCCTTCGGGCTGTCCCTATTGCTTCACGTTCTCACGAATTGGAGGCAGCCGTTATTTCCATGAGGGAATGATTGTGTTTGCATCCTCAATTATCTCAATGACTGGCTCATTTTGGCCAACTTACGAGAGCATTTGTTGCTAACATAGGGACCAGGTGCTATAGCCACCTGGGTCTTCAGGTCAACTGGGAAAATAGCAAACTATACCCAGGGCAGATAAACTCTTTTTTAGGGATGGAGCCAGACTCAGTCAACCTGACAGCACATCTCTCGCCCGATGGAGCATGCTCAGTAGGTGCTAAATTGCCGGAAATACTTCAAGGGCAGGACGGCGGCCACACTGAAACCTTTTCAGAAGGTCCTGGGGCATATGACATCTGCAGCTACAGTAACAGCAGTCAGATTGTTTAATATGAGGCCACTTCAGCACTGGCTTCACAGCCAAGTCCCGAGATGGGCATAGCAACAGCACGCACCAGGTGAAAATCACCATATCCTGCTGCCAAACCTTTAACCTATGGTCAGACCTTGCATTTCAACAGGCAGGAGTTCCCCTTGAACAAGTGTCCAGGCATGTATCTTCCACCAGATGTCACATGTGACAACTCACCCACCATCTCATCCTATGGATAAAGAAGCTTCTGAGGTTGCTTCGTGCCATTCACATTCTGGGCAAGCTCAATCATGCAGCCAACAAGTTCTCACGACAGTCTCCATGTCCAGGGGTATGGAGACTCCATCGGGCAGTCCAGCTGCTTCTCTGGACATGTCCCATTGCCAGTTGTTTTACTTCCTGACAGAGGGGACCATCTGCAACCAGACATGGTTCCCAGAACTCGTACTCCTTGCAACAGCCCCTCCCTGTGCATTCTTCAGAGGAAAGACCTGCTTTTCTCAGAGATGGTACACTCTCTGGGACCCTTTCCCAGACTCTGGAACCCCCATGTGTGGTCTCTGGATGGGACATGGAAGACCTAAGTGATCAATCCCAAGCGAGAAGACCCTCGAGGGTGCCCGATCAGGGTCATCCTTTCCTTCCTACAAGAAGAGCTGGAGTGAAGGCAATCGCCACACATCACAATGCAGTAGATGGCAAGTTTGTTGGTAAGCACGACCTGACCTGAGGTTCTTGAGGGGCGCTAGGAGGTTAAATCTTCCGTGGCCTCACCTCATATCCTCTTGGGACCTCTTTCACATGCTAGAGAGCCCTTTTGAACCTCTGCAGCCAGTTGAGCTGAAGTTCCTGTCATTAAAGAGAGTGCTTCTGATTGCACAGGCTTCAATCAGGAAAATGGAACAAATCGTGCCTGGAACCTGGATGCATGCCAAAGGTTCCCACCATGCTTTTCAGGGATTAGGTGGTAAACTTGCAAGCGTTGCCCCTGGAGGAGGAAGACCCAGCTCTTGCTCTGCTCTGTCCCATCCATCAAACGGAGGGCTTCAGAACCTCAGACCATCTTTTTATCTGTTATAGAGTACAGCAGAAGGGAAAGGCTGTCTCCAAGAAGAGATTATCCCACTGGATAGTGGAAGCCATCAACTTAGCACACCAAACCCAAGATCAGCCATGCCCCCTAGGGGTGAGGGCACACTCTACAAGGAGTGTTGCTGGTAGAGCTGGTACATGGCAGATGTCTGCAGAGCTGTAGGCTGGGAGACACTTAAAAATTTGCAAGGCTTTATAACCTTCATGTAGAGCCAGTATCCTCACGTGTACTTGCTACCAGTTGCTGGTAGCACGAGGGTCCTGCTCAGTGTCCTGCTTGCTGCACTTCTACGGACTGGGAAGCATGCACATATTTTGCTCCTCAGGTGAGTTCCCCAGCTGGCGAACTCTGTTGGACTCCATCCTTACTAGCATGGATCTACTACAGAGACCTTCCAAATGTAGCATTGCCCAGATGGCCAATCCATATGTATATATTCCACATGATACCTCCCTACGGGTGGGATGTGGCCTCTTCAGCGTTCGCCTCTTTGGGGTACGCTTTCCCATTGTAATCCAAAATCTCACTGAGTGGGTCCCAAGGAACAGCACTGATTGACTACCCTGCGTTAGCCTGGTCCCATCCTTCACCCCAACGGCGAGGGGGATCAGGTGGCTTATACAGGGCGCTGAAAGGGGCAGCAATAGTGGAGCTTTGGTAGGATCACATTTTGTCATTTCAGTTCTGACGTAAAATTTCCCTGAAGGAGGGAACGGAGACATTATGTCCGTCACCACAATTGCTGTACTACCCCTGAGTGGCCGTGCTACTGACTTGACTCCTCACCAAAATGTAAATATGCGATCGCAAGCCATCTCACATCTAGCCAATGTGCATAGGCTCAATTAGTTACACTCAAAGATGATTGGTTGTTCAGGCGAGATCCCAATTTGTCAGTTCAGTTCTGACGTAACATCCCTTTTTCTTTCTTCAGGGAACGGGGGTTACAATAGTAACCTAGACGTTCATGTTAACTAATGAATACCTTATTGTAAAGCGTTAACAAAATATCTATATACTATATCTATATCATAAGTACTTCAAAGTGGACTCTTTTTTTTTCTTGAGCCAGTAAGAATGACACAGCTTAGCAACCATCACACTGAGATTTTTGCATGTGCAAAAACCTCAGAAAGGGTGAAATCTATTCTGAAAGTTTGTGAGTGAACATCTTGGCCAAACTTTATGCCGCCCATGAGCAGCGTTGGACTCGTGCGGCCTGTAATCAGCGAGTTTCATCTTAAGCTCAATTCAGCTCTGCATGCTGTGCACAGTCAGACCAGACTCTCTAAACTGGTTCTCGTTCACACCTCCTGACTTCCCAGTATATCCGTGACTTATTCAGCACAAACCTCTCACACAGCGACTCTTTCTCCCGACACGACCGCCAAGGTGTTGTTTTTTTCTCAGAGTGTCGTATCCATTCATCCCAGTTCATTTGTATGCTGGAAAGTACACTGACTGGGTGTGCGGAACTGAATAAGCCCTCATTCCAGTTTATCCATTATGGGACGATGTTAAATCACACAGTAAAGCCGGGGGCAAAAGCAAAGTCTGTTCACACAGCGGCATTATGGGGCAAGAGGTCTCTACCAGCTGATTTTTAAGCAAAAGTGATTAACTAGCACACAAAAACCCAGATGGAAAATCTATGGCTCACATGGGTTAATCTTGAAAAGACTTAACTGAGATCTGAAGTATTAGCTTTGTCTCCTTCAATTCCTTTAGAGGAATAAAATAGACACAATAGGACTGACACAGTTAGAATATAGTAATACAAAATTAATGTGGATAACAGCACAGACCAATTGATAGTTGGAATTTGATGAGAAATGTTTGAATCCACGATAAGAAATCTGACTGGTGACTGCAGATTGTGGTGTCTGGATAAAGAGCACACTTCGAGACACCATGTGTACGCAAAATCTTTTGTGTGCAATCTGATTTTATGTGCAAGTCTAGAGTTTGTGTCAAGTTTAAGCTTATTTGAGATATTACAATTATCTAATATTTCTATCACGTCGCTTAACCTCTGAAAAAAAAAACCCAGCATCCCAGACGTGGAGAATTCCTGTTGTCCAAAGAAAAAAGATAAATGTACTGTATTTCAGTGAAGTTGAGATTGGAGCAAACTGCTGCACAAATTCCCTGGATTAAACCTGTCTCTAAAATGCACTCCTATAAAAATACATGCAGCACTAAAATAACAGACGCAAAGATGTGTGTGTGTGCGTGCACACGATACTATAATAGATCCCAGACACTGGCTAACCAAAATGTGGCTGCAACACCAGCTATTCATATCCACAGCAATGAAAGGTTGCATACGCGCTCACTCTTGCTCTCGCTCGCTCTCTTTCTCTCTCTCCCTCTCCTCTCACAACACATCCATAAGTCAAAGCGCTTAACTAAACAAACTGTAGAATGAGAACTAAGGTTCAACCAATTCAGCTGGTTGTTATACTTTCAGAATGTGTAGAAACAGACTCTTAATGTTTATTTAGTCTCCAAAGAAGGTTTGGGGTTTGCTCAAATCACTAACCATAAGTATGAGCAACTTTATTTGTTTTTACTTCTGTGCTCCATTTTATAATATATAAAAATATACTATTTTATTCATAGCAAACAGCTTTTCTAAAACTGATGGACAGAGAAACCGGAGCAGGTGAAACAAAGAGACAGATGAGTCCCTCTCTTCTGCTCAGTTTGCCTTCGCACTTTAAAGTAAGATGGTTTGTTTGAGTCTACACTGATTGTTTGATGTAGTTCCCTGTAGATCTGTCCCCTTTCTCCCTCACTGTGGATGTTTATGGAGCGTGGTGGTACTGTATCAATTAAACATGCCACCCTTTTCTATATATATGCAGCATATGCCCGATCCATATGGCCAGCCCTGAGCGAAACTGGTCCCTAGGCCCGTCATAATTAACTCTTGAGTATCAACACAAACATATTTAGAGCCGAATAACGAACAGCCATATTCAAAATGTCTGCTAATGTGAAGTGATGGGTCTGTTACAAGTCGTATCTGCTCACATGGGATCTCAAAACTGTCCTGATATGAAGCTTATAAGACATAATATGAAATCAGAACAGAAACTTAAATGGCTGAATGGACCAGATGTTTTTACATTTTCTGAAGAAAAGGTGAGTGTTGATTGGCAAGGTATTCTGAATTGTTTTTAGATCACAAACATTTCAAAATCACAAAAATTTCTCCCAGACAGCGATAAAATGAAGACTTTGCTGAAGTCTCTTGCTCCTCAGATGTTTACAATGCAATCTCATGACACTTAAGAACTATTTTACGTTTTTGGTGAATTAGTGGGTAATTAGTGTGAATCTCATTTTGTACATTTTCAGCGGATCAGCGTAAACTATACGTTTACTTTTCTCTAAAAATCCGACATTTTTGTATGCTTCACATCAAATTCATACAAAATCAATGTCAATGGCCTTCAGGATGACTCATCCACAAGATGGTTTGGTGTTTCTCCCAGCACAGTTTCAAGAGCATTGAGGAGATTCTGCGAAACAGGCCGTTACACGAGGAGGGCTGGACAGGGACGAAGGAGGACAATAACCCAAAAGCAGGACCAGTATCTGCTCCTTTGTGTGAGGAGGAACAGGAGTAGAACCACCAGAACCCAACAAATTTCCTCCAGCAGGAACTGGTGTGCATGTTTCTGACCAAACTGTCAGAAACAGACTTCATGAGGGTGACATGAGGGCCTGGCGTCCTGCTCGTAGTTCAGCACTGTGCAGCTCGATTGGCATTTTCCAGAGAACACCAGATATGGCAAATACACCAATGACACACCATTCTCTTCAAGAATAAGAGCAGGTTCACACTGAACACGTGACAGATATAAGAGTCTGGAGATGCCATAGGGAACGTTATGCTCCTTGCAGCATCATCCAGCATGACCGGTTTGGAGTTGGGACAGTAATGGTCCCTGGAGGGTCCCACAGACCTTCATGTGCAACCAATGGTTCCCTTAATGCTGTTTGAAACTGGGATGAAATCCTCCGAGCCATTGTCAGAGCTTATACTGGTTCAGTGGCCCTGGGTTCCTCCACATGCATGATAATGCATGATAAACATAGTTTTTAGTTGGAGAAGGCTTTGATGCCATTGACTGCCCCTCACGTTCTAATCGAGAACCTCTGGGACATTGTGTGTCAGTGCATCCGAAGCTGCCAAGTAGCACCACAGACTGTCCAGGATCTCACTGATGCCCTGATGAAGGTCTGGGAGGAGATCCCCCATGATACCATCCTCCATCTCATCAGGAGCCCAGACATTGTTCTGAGCGCATACAGGCACATGGGGCCCACACACACCCCTGACTTACATTATGAGTTGCTGTGATGAACTCAGCCAGTAACTTCTGTTTTTACATAGACTTTTGGTATGACTTTGAATCCAGCTCTCACTGTGTTGATGATTTTGGTTTCCATTGACTGTCTTCACATAATTTTGTTCTTAACAAATTATAGAACGAACATAAATAAAGATTTTGAATGTTTCATTCATTGAGATCCAATGTGTGACTTAAGTGTTCCCTTAAGTTTTTTTTCCCTTAAATATTACAAATGTTACAATGCAAATACTACATCAACTTTGCTAAAGTCATCAACTCACCCTCTCTCGAAAACCCTGCCCACTAAAAACACATCAGCAAACCAGAACTCGCAAAATGAGTCAGAAGTAGAGGGTGTTTCTGATTGGCTTGTTTTCTTGGTTAGCAAAAAGTACGGATAACACTCCCAAGTCTTTAGTGATACAGAAACAGGTGTGATATCTCATGCTTCTGAAAATAATCCTAATTTTCTTTATTCAAAAATATATAATCTGCTTTTTTCTTTTTTCTTTCGTTTTTGGGGTGAAATGTGTTCTGGACATGTTATGGTGTATACGTTCATATCAACTTTATAACGACCCACAATTAAAACTATTTTTACAATGTACACCTTTTTACATCCCAATTCATGTGTTCACAGATAAGAGAAACTGACAGTCGACAGAACTTCTACACAACTGATAACGCTCTACAAACCCAGGTAACACGGCAGACACATCAAAGCCCAGCGAGGGAGGGAGGGGATTTGTTTTTTAAAAGCGGTGAGAGGGGGAAATATATGAAAGCAGAAATGTATGCCGTGTGAACGCTTGCCAGGTCCACTTCAGGGAGAAATGCTGGAAAAATGTGATATTTCATACCTCCATCTCTAGAGGAGCTACGAGAGCGAAATGAGCGAGGAACAGCAGTAATAATGAACTCGAGGAGGAGGGTGGGCTGTTAGATTGCTTATTGTTTGTTTTCCGAGCTGTTTGGGCACTAAACATGGATTCTGTCAGCACAGGAACTGCAAGCCGTGTCTGATTATGAGCTATTATACAGGATGAATCATTATTTTATCACTTTAAAAAAATATATAAGATATTTAAAGTAAATGGCTTGTTAACATTAGTCAAAAAACTAAGGGAGGAGAGTGGCATTACATTTTTTAATATATGTTTTTTTTTTACAGTGTACACATATAGAGTTGTGTTTCTGTTGAGTCCTTGCAAGATGCAAGCAAAAACAACAAAAGTCTACAACACCACCAGTGTAGTCCGATTCTCGAAAACATGATTCGTATGAGCCGGTTCTTTTCACTGATTCAAAAACTTAAAGCATAACCAGTAGAGTGGCATTCCCAAATAAATGACTCCTATGAGCCGGTTCTTTTCAGTAAAATGAGACTAGTCTGATTCCCAAACAAATTACTTGTGTAAGCTATTTTTTTTTTTGTAATATAGTCCTATGGAAGTAAAACAATGTCAAATGTATTCTGGACATTTATATTCTGGGTATCAGATTCTCGAACAAATGATTCTTATGAGCCGGTTCTTTTCAGTAATCCAAAAACTTAAAACGCGACCAGTAAAGTGGAATTCCCAAATAAATGACTTCTATGAGTCCGTTCTTTTCAGTGATTCAAAAAAGTAAAACGGGATAAGTATAGTCCGATTCCCAAACAAATTACTTGTGTAAGCTATTTTTTATATAGTAATACAGTCCTATGGAAATAAAATAATGTCAAATGTATTTGAAACAAAAAAGCATGTTAAATTGCACTTATCAAAAAAACAAGCATTTCGTTATCACTGCTTTGTATTTTCAAAGCAATGCAATGCATTTTATATTCTGGGCTTGTATCCGATTGTCGAACAAATGACATGAGAATATGAGCTGGTTCTTTTTTCCCGTTTTTTTTTATTTTACAAAAAGCCTCTTATAAGTCTAATCTTTTAATGACCTGTTACCGATTAAGTGTGATGGATCCTTCACTGATCCGCATCAAACCGGTTGCAAAATTCGTCTTGATTTTAAACTTAAAATGCTATTTAAAGTCAGACTAATGTAGGGCTATAGGCAACTAATCATTGTGAATAGACATGCTGTTATGACAATGAAACTGATGGGCATGACAACATGGGGATAACCAGTGTTTCATTAACATCACATCATTGGCTTGCAATAGAAGAAAAGGCTAAAACCAGCAGCTTATTAACTCAGAGACATCTGTGTCAAATGACTTGGTCATAATGTTGATTGGTCATAAGATCAAGTCCAGTTGACAGGTGAACTAGCACCACTCCGCCAGAGGAGGCACTAAACACATGGCACACATGCTTTCAAATAAACTACATGCAGAGACAAATTAATTGAATGTATAATAATTGCTATACTAACATCAATACCTACATTCTCTCAAACAAATCAAACGCCGACTACAAAATAAAGGATTTTGATCTTAAAGACGAACAGTCTCCTGCTTCCAAGTCTGCAGTCAACATAAAAACCTTTTGTTTAACAAACTATAGGACGCCTTGTTTGTTATTGTAAAACTTTTCTTCGTTCCAACTGTCATCAAAGTATAACCCAGATGCATTTCTGTAGTTTGAGGGCTGCTATAGCTGCAATGCAACTAGCTGTCAACTCTTCATATCTTTGATTGTTGTTTGGAAGCTTAATTAAATTGGGTTTTTTTTAAGAGAAGACTTTAATCCCATGTGGAGTCAGCTTTGAATAGATTCCCTCGTTTCTTTCTGCAGTGGCCTATTTGGGTCGGTGCCATTTAAGAGAGCTGGTAAACAAATAATTATCCACATTAATGTGCTGATATTCAGGCCCATCTGGAAATCATCAACAAGTACAAGCGTATATTGCATCAGTCATGCAATCAAATATAATCCAGATTCTGAAGCCAGTCAAAGTGGAGGAGAACTGAAAACTATGTGTGCAGCGAGTTTAAAATAAAGAAGGCCGATGCATAAATTAGCTGAACGTTTAGACTGAAATGAGGACACCTGGGTAATTGGCTTTAGTTGATTGCCAATAGCTTGATGTCTCCTCGGATCGGCTTATTGTGGCCTGTCTGGTGAAAAGTAAAAATCAAACTATCTGAGGTTAGAGCCGAGCTAACAACGAACAGATGTTCTTTCCCGAAGATCTGAAAATTCAGCTGATATGATATTTCAGAGAAAGTTCCTTGTGTTTTTAACTTTGAAAGAGCTACATGTGTCAGAGCTGTCGAATATGGCCTGCAAATGTAAATAAAATGCTAAAAACTCAAAGAAACGGCTGAATGTGAATTATAAACATGGCCCTTCTCCTACAGCAGACCTACAGAATCATTAGAGTATTCAACATTAGATTTATGAATTATTAGACATGCCAAAAACATCTCCAAACACGTTTAAGTTTGCAGTTACATTCTATTTTAATTTAGTATTCTTGCATCACGATATTCTGTATGCTGAAACTGAAACTAAAGAGAGGGAAGGTGAAGAAGATTTTTATTTAGAAAATAAGAAATAAAATAAGTGATTCATGTATGATATAACCTTGATATAACCAGGAGAATCAACTGTGAATCTAAGGGCCTGCAGTGGGCCATGTATGGTGAAGATCTTGGCTCCTGTCCACTTCATAACATATATATATATATATATATATATATATATATATATATATATATATACACACTTTGTTATATTGCAGCCATTTGCTAAAATCATTGAAGTTCATATTTTTCCTCATTAATGTACACACAGCGCCTCATATTGACAGAAAATCACAGAATTGTTGACATTTTTGCAGATTTATTAAAAAAGAAAAACTGAAATATCACATTATTCAGTATTTAGAACCTTTGCTGTGACACTCATTTAATTCAGGTGCTGTCCATTTCTTTTGATAATCCTTGAGATGTATCTACATCTACACCTTCATTTGAGTCCAGCTGTGTTTGATTATACTGATTGGACTTAATTAGGAAAGCCACACACCTAAGACCTTACAGCTCACAGTGCATGTCAGAGCAAATGAGAATCATGAGGTCAAAGGAACTGCCTGAAGAGCTCAGAGACAGAATTGTGGCAAGGCACAGATCTGGCCGAAGTTACAAAAAAAAATTATTCTGCACTTAAGGTTCCTAAGAGCACAGTGGCCTCCATAATCCTTAAATGGAAGACGTTTGGCATGACCAGAACCCTTCCTAGAGCTGGCCGTCCGGCCAAACTGAGCTATTGGGGGAGTAGAGGTTTGGTGAGAGAGGTAAAGAAGAACCCAAAGATCACTGTGTCTGAGCTCCAGAGATGCAGAAAGGAGAAAGTTGTAGAAAGTCAACCATCACTGCAGCCCTCCATCAGTTGGGGCTTTGTGGCAGAGTGGCCCGACAGAAGCCTCTCCTCAGTGCAAGACACATGAAAAAACACCTGAAGGACTCCAAGATGGTGGGAAATAAGATTCTCTGGTCTGATGAGACAAAGATAGAAGTTTTTGGCCTTAATTCTAAGTGGTATGTGTGGAGAAAACCAGGCACTGCTCATCACCTGTCCAATACAGTCCCAACAGTGAAGCATGGTGGTGCAGCATCAGCCGTGGGGTATTTTAGAGCTGCAGGACGACTGGTTGCAATCGAGGGAAAGATGAATGCGGCCAAGTACAGGGATATCCTGGACGAAAACCTTCTCCAGAGTACTCAGGACCTCAGACTGGGCCGACGATTTACCTTCCAACAAGACAATGATCTAAACACAACGCTAAAATAATGAAGGAGTGACTTCACAACAACTCCGTCACTGTTCTTGAATGGCCCAGTCAGAGCCCTGACTTAAACCCAACTGAGCATCTCTGGAGAGACCTAAAAATGGCTGTCCATCAACGTTTACCATCCAACCTGACAGAACTGGAGAGGATCTGCGAGGAGGAATGGCAGAAGATCCCCAAATCCAGCTGTGAAAAACTTGTTGCATCTTTCCCAAAAAGACTCATGACTGTATTAGAGCAAAAGGTGCTTCTACTAAATACTGTGATAAATCAGTTTTTTTTTTTAAATCTGCAAAAATGTCAACACTTCTGTGTTTTTCAGTCAATATAGGGTGCTGTGTGTACATTAATGAGGAAAAATATGAACTTAAAAATTTTTAGCAAATGGCTGCAGCATAACAAAGAGGGAAACATTTAAGCGGGTCTGAGCACTTTCCGTATATAGAATGTGTTTTACATGGTGTTGCCTAGAATAACTGTTGAGTGTATGGTATATTTTGAGAACATGTGCAGAAATTGGGAGTTGTCTCTGGCCCTTATGTTGTGCATTAATACCTTTGAGAAGTGTTTTTATGAAGAGAGAAAACCACATTAACGGCCAGTACACACACACACACAGATACAGTGCAAATTAGTGTTATAGTGCATATGTCTCTCTCTCTCTCTCTGACACACACTAACAGAAATAATTTGAGTTATTATCACAGGTTTCACGCACCAAAGGCAAAAGCATGTGCCCTTCGGATAAGTGGCTTCTTTCGCTTAAAAAGTCAACTACATAGATTATGTCAAAATACCCATCTTGCCAACATTTCATGTAAATACAGTCAGTTTTGGAAGATAACAGTTGAAAGAAAACATATGTTGTGTCATAGTATATTGCATCTGTGCATAAACCCTTAAAGTGACAGCAGCCTAATAAAGTTAATAAAAAAAGACAATTCCTCTCTGCTCTTGACTGAATAACTTATGTATATTTCATTTTAAACTTTGATCTGTGTTTAATTTTTACAGTGAAACAATCCTGTTATTTTACATTTTATTGCTTTCGTTTCTGTAGCATTTCTGACCTGAATAATAATCTACTGTTAGACCCACCTGAAAAACTTAAAGTCCTCTTTATTTATTGTTGTATTTATCTGTGCTATCATTTGCATTTTTTAAATGTGCTCTTATTTAACTTTACTTACCTTGTGTTGTAAATGTAGTTCAAGGATTCAAACCTGTGCTGAGTGTGAGCTACTACAACAAAATTATCCAAAATTATGAGCTAATAACAAATTATCTGCATAGCGGTTTATATAAGTTTTCCCATATCGAATATTAATATTTTTAAAGATATCATATCGAAGTTGGAAATTTAAGTATGGGGACAACACAAGCGTATACTGTATATAGATTATATAATAGCAACTGACATGACAATGCAATACTTTTCTGAAATTGTAAATAAAAAATAAAAAAAGGAAAAGTGCCTTATACATGGACTGAGCTGTAGATTTGGGAACTGACCAAGTGGACACACACTCTCAGAAGAGAAGGCAATGAATAAATCCATAAAAATTTCCTTCAGGCCTATAAAAACTTTTAGGGGTTTATATCTTGGCATCATTTTATGGATTTAGTTTTAATTAATTATTTTATAATCACAAAGCTTGTAACCATAATTCATCATTGAAGAAATAATCAGTGTAACATGAAATTGTTATGCAATCACTTATGAAACCTTTAAATCATTCAATTCTGAACCCCATTGAAACTTTTTTTCTAATAGTTTCTAACAGTTATCGGCCAAATATCGGTGGATTTATCATCCTAACCTATATATAAATCATTTTCTATGAATATTGTTACAAGTATTCTCATTTAAAAGTTAGTGTATTTACATATAAAATTACAACTCTGTGCCAAAAATAATAATTTACTGCAAGAGTGACAAAAAATCCACAAATTCGCAATGCATGAATCAGTGCAGCTCAAAATGCAATGCAATGACTTTACATATGACACTCTGCACAAATAAAGTTGCATCCAGCTCTATTGTTCTATATATAACCGCTCAGAGCTTTTGTTCTGTTTGACAGACGACATGTGGGCGGCGACTGTCGTCCTGTGACAAGCTCGCGCTGTGGAACAATTTCAGTAATGCCTCGTTACATGGGCATGTGTCGCCCGCAATCCCAATAACACAGAAAAGCGTGTCAACCGAAGGCTTATTATCCTACACGACACTTCATTAAAGCGATCCAGAATACCAGTGATGAAAGTTGAAGTGCACAGGGTCAAAGTTAAACTATATGATAATGCATTGCTGCTGTATTCGCTTCAGACTAATATATTATGATCAAATCCTGTGATAAATGACTTGCATAGCAAATATCAGAACGCAATGCAACAGGAAAACATTCTGCACAATTTCAAACTAACTTCCCATTTCATATGAACTCCAACTTCATGCATTATTTTCCTCTATAAGGGTTGTTATAGTACAGCTCACACAAACACGCGCACTCTCTCTCTCTCTCTCTCTCTCTCTCTCTCTCTCACACACACACACTCTCTTTCACACACGTACACTTTATTTCTCTCTCTCTCAGACACACACACGTTCTCTCTCTCTCTGTCTCTCTCTCTTTCACACACGTACACTTTCTCTCTTTCTCTCTCAGACACACACACGTTCTCTCTCTCTCTCTCTCTTTCACACACACACACACACACACACACACACACACACACACACACACACACACACACACACACACACACTACGTGCATTGAGCCAAATACGAACTAGAGCACATGTTGTTGAGTTTTTGCGCAAAACTAAAACCACCCAAAATTAATCTGGAGCAGTTATTACTTGGCATATTAGCAATCTAAACACTTCTCTCCGTGTTTACCAGCATTTTAAAGCAGAAATAAAAAGAGCAAAGTTGATTTCCACAGCACGTACCATTGCGGAGCGGAGAATATTGCCAACAGTCTCAAAGACCCATTTTACTCCTTTAGGGGGAAAAAAAACTTTGCCCCGAAAAAAAGGAGCGCGGTAGAAGACGAAAAGCAAACGAGTCGGCTTTCTCCGTTGATACCGGAAGCAAAAGAACCGGGTTGCGGGACGGGCCCGTGAATCGCGCCGAAAACGGCCAACTTTTACGCACGGAAACTTTCGCAGGAATCAGCCGGTGCTTTAAAGTCTTTCAGCAGATGCAACAACAACAAAAAAGAAAAGTGAAAGCTTCGGGGCCGGAGGGGGTTGAGCTCGACCGCTCCTCCGTTCACCGAGTCCCCCGGTCTGAGCGCGTCTCCGGTGGCGTCAGTCGAGATCGCGCCGTGCGCCACCGACAGCGACTCTCTCTGCCTGCGCAGTTTCAGCTCACGGACTCTGGGTGAATCGGTGCTCAGTCTCCATCCATCTCACTGGAGACCTGATCTCCATGACCTCCTCCTCCTCCTCCTCCTCCTCCTCCTCAGTGCATGGATTACACGATCAATTATTATGGAGAGAACGTCATTTCGGGCAATATTGCGGAATCATATGCGGCGCGCGAGAGGAACGTGGACTCCTATGTCGCCAAAACGAATAACGCGCAAACGTTTCGAATAACTAATGAACGTATGTTAAGTAGCCAAGATGCCAAAATAAACGTGCTACCCCCGCGTGGCCCGTGCAGAGCGGTCGGGCTGATCTGTGGATGGATTCGTGCAGTGGCTGGTGAATTATTAATAACCGGGAGCGCTTCACAGTCTGTCGTGTTCACAGAGGAACCAGAACGGCAGCTGGGGGTTTAGGGGAATTAAATACGGGCTTGGAGAGACGCAGGAACGGCAGGGGATTATTCCGTTCACCGGAGAGAGAAAGAGAGAGAGAGAGAGGGAGGGAGAGAGAGAGACGTGCATGAAGTTGTTTCGCAATCACTATGTTAAATTGTGACATCTCGAGCAACGCACGAGTTAAGGTGTTCTGAGTGATATCTCTCCTTCTGTTGCCATAAATGTGATTATTTTTATGCTTATGTCAAGTGGTGCAAAAGTAAAAACCTACCCGTAAATTGGCAGCATCGATGAAAGCGTTTAGCAGAAGTGGACAGGTGTGCAGATTCAATTCTGTTGACCATTTTAACTTTATTTAAAGGCCATTTCAAATGCTGATGCTCATGGATCTTAAAATATTCAAGGATTTGCCGTCGTGATTTAAAAATATGAAAAGTGTCAAGTGATGGTTTTAGTCGGAAAGCAAGGTATATTAATTTTTTTGTTAGATAAATTAGATTCTAATTTGAATTACTTGAAATAACTAGATAAAAAAAAAAAAAAAGGTGAGTATTGTTTCAGGGTGATTTCAGGCCTTTTGATTGTCTCGGTTTTAATGAATTCAACATATGCCAGACGTCGGATGAAGCTTGTAAAGGTCATCTTATTGGAGGGTTAATTACGGCTGTTTTAATTAATTCAACATACCTGGGTTAAAACAGAAGAGAGACCTCTAAACGACCTGAAAGAGACACGCGTTGACCTTCAGTGAAGATGTGATGATGCACCTGCCAACCACATTATCAAGCAAATTACTTTTTCTTTTGTCAAAATAACAAGCGATTACTAAAATTAAAAAAGCATGAATACAAGTGAATTATAAATCCCTGAATGTATGAAAATAATTCATTTATTTTTGTTTAGAATTCATTTATGTCCTTTTATAGATAGAGAATATTTATGTTTTTGTAAATTATAATTTTCATATCATGAAACAACAACAATTTTTTTTATTGTTTCTGAAAATAAACAAGTTATCTATGAATATGATAGAAATGCACAATACAACACCAGATGAAGATGGCAGAAAAAATATCTTAATACACCGAAATTGTCCTCAATAATTCACCTTGAGAATAGAGTAAATGAGAAATCAAGGAAGAAGGTATAAAGGGCTCTTGATCTTTGTTTGAAATCGAATTTAAGCATTAGAGCAAAACAACAGGCCTAGCTAACAAACTCAACATTAAACAGCAAATCATGTCGTTCTGCATGTTTCATTCAATCAGTTTTGATTAAACGTCATTTAAAATGTGTTCTCTTGCTTTCTAAACGCTCTCTGTTTTTAATATTTAATGTTTTTCATTTTTAAACATTTCTGAAAACATGTCATTGCATATTATTCATTATAAGCCGATGGAAATTTCATTACTACTTAATTATTCGTAAATAATATTATAAGTAAAAGCACCGTCAAAAACAGCGGCAGAGCCTTCTGAACCTTTAAAACAAGACTTGAATAAAGCGATCACAGTTTTCTTAAATAAAAATGTAATAAATAGAAAAATCAATATCAATTTATAAAATATGTAGTCTTAATATCGTTCATATATCAATCAGTTTACGTCGACATTAACAAGAAGGCTATAATATCATATTAAAGTCAATTATTGCCATTTTGATGTATTGTATTAATACATTCTTCATTTATTAAATATATGACATCACGATGCTAAAAGGTTTTGTAAATATCAGATCGAAAAACAAAAACAACAACAACAAACGTGCACTAATTCAGTTTGAACGAAATTAAACCACACAGAGTAAATATATCCCTATATAAGTTTTAATATATTTGCTCCAGTTTTCATTAAAGAATATTTAGTCCGAGTGACATCATAAACTAGGGGAGAAAAATAGTGTAAGAGTAGAATTAAAATATGATATTTAAGCATGTGGAATCGTATTACGTCATTTTTGAACATCATATAAACATTTTTAGTCTGACCTCGAGAGAAACGATTCAAACAGAGAATAGGGAATAGAAAAATGGTCTTGAACTTCTCTCTTAAAATAAATCTGATCACTGATACACGTGATTACAAATTATTATTATTATTATTATTATTATTATTATCCCCTAACATGTTTGAAATGTTGGACGGACGGACGGAAGGAAGAACACGCTGATGATTTGTGTTTGAGCAGGTGCGTTTCACACCGACCTCGGAAGAAATGTTACCAAAAACACAGGCATAAAGAATATTAACCGCTATTATGAATATAAATAATCGTTTATATTTGTATCTCATTCAGGCTAAACATCGAATCCGTTAAATCCGCTAAATCCGATTTTACCATCACTGCAAGCACTCAATCAAAAAAAAAAAAGAGTAAAGAAAAAAGGTAATGTAAATATATAGATAAAAAAATGTAAAATGATAAATATATTGCTTAATTATAGCTGAGTTATATTTCCTAATAGTAAGATCACTATGACCCTTGTGACCTTTGCAAATTCCCTTTTCTTTTCATTTGTTGTAATGCATTTTAGCAACTGATTCAATAATTCATAACTCTTTGAATTAGATGATTGTCTTAAAGGGCAAGGAGGAAAAAACAGGCACAGGGGTGATGGAAACTTAACCAAGACCGGCCAAAACTTAACACTATATATTTTAGTAACTGAGATCCGGTCCATATGCCAAAACATCAGGCTGAATGCATCTCAAAAAAGGCTTGTCACGGAAACTCTGTAAGTTGAGAAATCAAAAAAGTATAACTACGTTTTAATGCACGTACAATTTAAGATGTCACATATCAACCAGAGCCACAAAGTAGATTAAGCTGCTTTATTTTTCCTTCCGCTCCAAACAGGAGGGTCATTTATTTTGCACACAGTCCAGATTGAATTTAGGCTCTACTGCCTGTTCCTGGGCTTGGCTGTAATTTCTGACTGCCTGTCTTTAATTTAGCAGGGCTACTGAGAGCTGAAAAGACAGCCGTGAAGCTCAGATTCAGCTAAGCAACGGCCAGGGCCAGGAATGCTGACCTTGGCGAGCGAACCGGGCCAAAGACTGAGGTAGTGCACAGCTATAATCACACATCAGGCAAACGTCCCTGAACCTAAAGCAAAAGAAGTATTTGAGCCGTGAATATATCTGGATTAACCATGCACTCTTGTTCCTGTACATGTCCAAAAATGTACTGTATATTACTTGCATTGCACTGCCCAAGTTACAGTGCTTCATGAACAGCATAGATATGATAAATCAAGCATCATGTCGACAGATGAGGTCATTAAAATTACATTTGTTTGATTATATTTGACACTATAGATAGAGATCAGGCTGTGTGAGACTGTTTGAATGAATCCCTTTTTTTCCCCCACATAACAATGTCTCATGTGTCATTGAAAGGAAAGAGCATAAACGTCACATCCTTTTGATTTTCCCGGTAAAAATGTCCTGAGAAATCAGTTCACAGGCTTTTAGAGACAGCCAAGGAAGTCGGAGAAAGTCTAAGTTGTTAGGTTTCATTACAAACTGTTCTCATATTGGCAATAAAGAAGAGTGAATATTCTTACATATTGCCGCTTTAATAATTGAAGTTATAGACCTTTCTCACATTTTTAGGCTTTCTCATAGTTGCTGAGTGGAAACTATAACAAATAAAAAAATTTGCATTTTCACTTTGTCCAATATAGCAATATATATATATATATATATATATATAGAGAGAGAGAGAGAGAGAGAGAGAGAGATCACAGGGAGTGAATGATGTCAAATTTGAGCTATTGCACATATGTACATATTTATATGCATAAAAAAGTCATGCAGTTTTCTGAAATTGAATGCCTAAGTAATATAACAAAGCATAGTGATATAAATGTAAAATATAAATGTTAAATTCTTTAAAAGTTCTAAAAAATAAAACGTTGCTATACAATGTTAATAATGGTGGAAGTATGCCATCTCAGTCTTTGAAAAGGGTCTTTGAAATCTACAAAAATAATTATTTGTAAAGGCTATGACACTGTTAGAGACAAAGCCAAAGAAGACTGACACACACCTCACCAAAACAGGCAATGCAAATAAAACGAAACACGACAGAAAGGCAAATGTTCAATAGACCGACCGCAGCAGAGAGAAATGTGCAAAGTGTTTTACCTTCAAAGCAAAGTGTGCTAACCTTTGTGGGCTGTGGAAAACAAATTCCCTGGGAACTGTCCCTAATTTAATGTTCAAAGTGCCTCTCATCTTAAAGGTATATGTTTCTGTCCCCTGAAGACCACACGCTTAATCTAGCAAAGGCTTGAGAAGACTTTGAAAGCGTTTTGAAAAGTTGAATGAAGCAGAGGCTGATAAGAAGTGGTAAGATCAAGTTATCTGACTGTTGAAGGTAAAGCTTGACAATATTCTGGATTATGCTTTAATCACAAAGATTTAGCAAACTTCCCATGTTCTAAAGCGAGGTATGTTCTGCACAAATCTACCCAATCAGCACATGTGTGGACTGGATTACACATCATATATAACCAGAACGCTGTAAAAAAGACTAATGCCCTTCGGCCTGACCGAGTCGGGTAGATCATGCCCGCTCCGCGCTGAGATTGACAACGGAAAGCGGCGCGGTGATTGGTCATCTGTGGAGAGGCTCCATCAGGATTGGAGCTCTCACACCTTATCAGGACGGAGCACAGCATTGCTGCAGGAGAGCGAGTCTCAGGAGGAAACGCCTGCGAGCGCCGCGCTTATCTTACACCGGCAAGAGGCCTTCATGCCTCCGATTCAGAGAGAGAGCCCAGCTCATGTGTACCTTCAGCTGACAAAATAACAGAGGCCTATGTCTAAAATATACTGCTTTTACTCATAAAACACAAAAATCAAAAGTAATAATACTTTTATTCAGCAAGTATCCTTTAAACTGATCAAAAGTGACAGTCAAGACATGTTACAAAATAACTGTTACTAAATCTTTTGGACGTTCTGAATCTTTTTCAATTACATTTTATAACGTTCAAATAAAAAACTGTTGTTTTGAGTTGTAATACAATGTAGTATTCTGGATTAACTGTAAAAGAATAGTTACAAAAATGAAAATCATACATTTTCTGAGGAAACATGACACCCTCATGTTTCGGGAGGACGTGCCAAATTAGAAGATAAATAATGCTTGCCTTAGCAAAACTCCATAACAATATAAACATATATTCTAAACATAGTCTGATTTCTTACATTACGCTGAGCAAGATTATAGAGAAAGAAATGATGAAAGAATGAATCAAAAACGACAAGAAATGCAGTGCGTTGGCCTGAATATGCATATTAGTGCAGCAGGGTCAAAAAAAAGTCAAGATCAAATCCATCAGATGGCTTGGCTGGGATGTCCAGCTCGTGTGTGTGTGTGTGTGTGTGTGTGTGCATCTGGTCTGGATCCAGGCTGGTCCAGGGGGATGCAGAGCATTAAAGCCAGTGGATGCTGGGGGAGAGGGGTTGTTCTCCCCTGGAGAGACTGAAAGAGGAGGCCTGCTATAATCTGCTTCCCTGGCTCTTCATGAAAGAGAGCAGAGGACACACACACCAGAGACTGACCCCCTCCTCCAGCTCCAGCCTCTCTCATCTGTTATCACCATATACCTCTACCGTTCTGCTCCTTCCCTCCATTCTTCCTCAATCCTCATCTGTCTTCCCTTCCCGGCTTAGGTCTTCTGTTCTCAAACCTGCTCCAGCCTTTTTAATCTTTCTGTCTCCATACTTCAAGACTTCAGTTTGGTCGGAACACACACTGACTTTCTATAAATGTACAATGTGAAACTTACTGGTGCTTCCAAGAGTCAAAATATAGAGATTTATACTGAAATCACTGGGGCTTTTTCTCAGGAGTTTCTTTTTGGAGTTTGCTCTACATTCAGTGTCATCACTGAGATTTGATTGGGGGTTTTTACTTTCTGTTGGTAGAAACCAAAATATGTGTGTTCAATCTCCAACGAACCATGAAGACAATTTAGTCTCTTCACTGTTAAGGAGAAACAATCAAAATAAAGTCCAGCGTGCAATAAATAACCATTTGAAGAACTTTGAATATTGGTTAATTTAGTTTGCTCGCTTGTGAACGTGAACTCCAAAACATCCTCATGATGGGCTAACGTCCTAAAATCTGATGCACATCCTAATGAATTAAACTAGTTTTTTTCCATAATTCTCAGGCAGTGGGATATTGATATTTTCAGGGATCATCTTCCCTTTTCTCTGGCTTTTCTGTCGGCTGTCTTTCACAACTCTCAGCGTCGAGCCTTAATTTGTGGAATCAGGCCACAGAGTCTGGCCTAGTCTTGCGGTTCCTCTCTTCCACCATCTCCTCGAGGGGAGGGGCTTCCTTGGCAGTGCCAGGCTCTGTTTGGTAGAATGGCTCCAAATTAACATGAATATTCATGAGCCCCCCTCCCTCCCCTTTCCTAACAGCGCATCAACACTTGGTAGCAGCACATGGCGGGACAGCTGTTGCAGGCCAAAGCGGGCATCTGTGCACAGAGAGACAGAGATATGGAGCGGGCGAGAGGAAGAGGTGTGGACATCTGTAGCCAGGGACTGACAAACACTTGGACGGATGAAGAAGAGAGGCGAGACGAGAAGGAAAAAGAGAGGAAGTTGGACTAGGACGAGAGAGCAGGATTAATTGAACAGATGACAGGGATGTGCTAGCGTGCGAGAGAAAGAGATCGCTGAGGGATTTGAGAAAGATGTAAACGACGGTTCTTGCATTCAAACCTAGAGTTGTACCTTTTATACATGAAAACATATTTCACTTGCCCATGCAAAAGTCAGATGCAAGTCTGTTCTGGCAGGTTTACTCCGTCAAAAGAGTCACCTGATATGATCTTCTGGTCTCAAGTTTTTTCACCTGATTTAAGTCTTGGCACTCTGGAACACAACAGAAAACATCTCCAGATGATTTAAGGAATATTCCTCGCAATAGTTAGGCTTAGGGGTTTGTTCAGATCACAAACTCTTAGTATTGTCTTAGTAAACTTCTCCAACAGTTCTTCAATGGTTTGCACCTTTTTAAGGGTCATACACACAAAGCACATTATTGCATTGAAAAACGCAAGATGCGAGAAGTGAAATGGACACAAATCTCGAGATTCATTTTACTTATTTGAACTTGATTTCTCCATTTTGGGATGCCGTGTTGTGTGCCAAACACACGCAAAAGACGGAAGGGGAACGGTCAAAGACATCCGTTTAGCTCATAAATGCATTGAAAAACAATGGAAAAGTATGTGTACTTTATAAACAGCCCCTTGCAAAGAGGTCTTCGAGTTCTTTATGGAACTTAATGACGTTCTTTTATGACATCGGGGTGTAAAAGCCTTTTTGGTTCTAGTTGGAACCAAAACCAAAGTTGTTCAAACTCTAGAAACCCAAACCTTTAACCCCTGACACAAAGCCTCAAATCTTTATAATACACCTTTCTCCTTTGATTTTGTCCTCCCTCGACCTTAAATTCAAGCTTGCTCCGTGTTTGTTCTCTAAGGACCTAAGTCTTATTCCTCTCTCTCTCTTTCTCTCACACACACACACACACACACACACACGCACGCACACACACACACACACACACGCACGCACGCTCGCACACACAAACAGGGCGCCTGGTTCTCGCTGCCCTACATAGCCAGTAGCACAGCAGGCAGTCTCTATGAAAGGCCCATGAGGTTTAAACTGTGTCAGATCCCCCGATAAGGCTCTGTATACAGAAGTCTCTGAAATCCCTCATCTGAGGACCCTCTGTGTTTAGGGGTTGTGCTTTACATCGCTTTCCATGATTAATTAGGCTTAATTGAAAAGGGGAAAGTAGCACAAATACGTAAATATTCTCAGATCCAATAATAATGGAATGTAATAATAAAAAAGATCCCTTTTTGAAGAAGAAACCTAAAAGATTAATTTTGATATGGCGTTTAATAAATCACAATTTAATTATTAATTATTAAAACGTTGTCTTTCACTACAAATCACACTGGAAATGTGTAGTTGTTGCCTTAATAGATTTTTTAAAATCTTATTTGACCACTAAAATGAATGAAATCTGTAATGCAGTTAGCGTAAAAGTAGTTTAAGACTGAGTAGTAGTATCATTTTAATTATTAATTAATACTAAATAATTTACCTGCCGTTGCTGAAACAGTCATGTCCCCAGGAAGGCCATATAAAAGGACTGAAGCATGGGAAGCCGTATGTTTTTGCTATATTATAGAATGAATATAAAAAGTGAAACGATATGCACGATAAATCAGAAAGTGCAAAGCAATTCAACAGACAGCAAACTCATTCACCAGCAGCTTTAAGAGAAGCACATCCAAAGAACATGAAAGCAGCAACAATCTAATAGATAGACGGTGATTGCAGTCTGGTGTAAAATGAGTTTCAGGAAGTGGGAAAAAAGTGGGAAACATTGTGCTAAGCGAGTGAAAGAGAGCAAAAAGAAAGAGAGGGTGGTCATACCATCAGCCACGACCTGGCAGAGAAGTCATAACACAGCTGCCACCTGAACCCTGGGTCAGCCTGCCTGTCCAGCGCCATTCCCGCGGCCTCCTGCCAGAAGAAATCCTCTTCCTGGGATGGCGGAAAAATTAATAAATAAAAAGAAAAACGCACAGCGAGCACCAATCAGGAGGAGCGTGCGTGCAGGATGCAGCCAGCATGCATGCCTCTGTTTGTATGAGTATGTGTTAGCGAGAGGGAGAGAGGACTTTGACATAGAAAACGCCAGGAAGTGCAATCCGGGCAGCTGTAGCCATGCGGAGCCAGCGCCAGCCGCCCGCCTGCCATCAGCAGACTTACTGACACACCGATCCTACACAGCCAACCAACACTGGGCTCTGGGTGTCACCAGAGTGTTTGTATGTACATACAAACAAATATTTACTTCAAAGACAGCGTTTACAGCAGCTTTTACGTGCTTGTCAATCTGCACGCTTCCTACGTTGAGCTGCCTCGTTTTTCATTAAATTGACTCAAGTGACATTGAACGGCCAATACAACATTGTGTTTGCTCATTGTTACTGTCTGACACAGGCTCTTATGAGGCCTGTTGCACAGCGATTTGATTTAAACAGTGTCAGAATATTTGGTTGGATAAATTGTGATCCCACAGTTTAAGCTATTGAGAACTTGCATGACCTACCCATGACGGATGAACGTTTGTTGTATGGAAATAAATACAAAAGAATTGATTATGGCAACTTTATTTGTGTCTAGTGATAGACGGATACATAAATTAGGCTAAATAACCAGAAATCCCACAGTGTCATTTGATTTAAAAGAAATAAACATAAAAGTAACGCAGACAGCCTTGTCAATTAATAATATATTTTACGTTTTGAAAAAGTAAAAATAAAATTCTGAATTTTTAATTTTATATTAGTATATTGTAAGACACAAAAATATTTTTTGTTAGAAAAGATATTATTTAAATCATTTATTATTTATTTATAAATTGTTATAAAAAAATATAGATATATACATTGTCAATGAATAGTATATTTTACATTTTGAAAAAATAAAACTAAAATTCTGAATTTTCATTTTATATTAGTATATTGTAAGACATAAAAACAGTTTTTGTTAAAAATATATTATTTAAATAATTGATTATTTATTTATAAATTGTTATAAAATACACATATATACATTGTCAGTGAATAATATATTTTACATTTTGAAAAAGTAAAACAAAAATTCTGAATTTTAATTTTATATTAGTATATTGTAAGACAAAAACGTTTTTGTTAAAAATATATCATTTAAATAATTGATTATTTATTTATAAATTGTTATAAAATATACATAAAATAAATTACACAGTATGAATAAGACAATTTCTGGACAATTTAATATTTAAAATCTATAAATTAAATAATTAATGAAGACAAAAACAAATTGTTAAACATAAAACAAACATTAATAAAGACATTTATTTAAACATTTTTTAAATAAATATATAAAAACTATGGTATTTCTATATTTGAAATATTTAAGTACTACACTTTTTATTACAGTTAACAAATACTATGGGAAAACTTTCCACCACTGTCTTCCAAAATTTCTAAAGGTCAAAGAATGATTACACTGAAGGAGATCCCACATTAATTTACTATGATGAGAAATCAGTAACTAATATGGTAATTATTTTGGCAGTAACTCTGGTTACCGTGGTAAATGTTCATGCTGCAGTCGCTAATGAAAAATGTAAAGAACAAGCAGGCGTCCTACAGTTTTCTTTAGCTTGAAAGCAGCGTGTCAATTCCTTCTTCTTATTATTTTTTAATTAAGTAGCATTCCTCAGTTCAAAATAGTTCATTGAAATATTTCCGTGCTGATTATCTGATTATCCTCGTCCAGCCGCATCTAAACGGTGCAGTCATGCATGCATGTAATGTGTGAAAGTGAATAACAGAGCGCATGCAGTCCTGAGAGCAGCAGTGCTCTTTAGAGACACAAAGCTGTGACGAGGGCCCTGCGTGTCAGATGAGGGACAATTATAAGTCTGCTTATGGTGTGTTGGCTGCTACAGCGCAGGACTTGGGACGGCTCCCTAATTTAAGGGAATTAAAGCTAAACTAAACAAGCTAAACAAGACTCCTTTGTGTGCGTGATGCAGGACTGGCACTAAGCTGGCATGGCCTTTAGAGAGAGAGCGGAAAGCATCACATCTACATAACCCAGGGTAATGGAAATGGAAATGTTCTACTGCGACAGGCTCATGTCATTTAAACAGTTGTGTGTTTGAAAGCATCGAGATACACAGAACACTGGTTATGATCAATAAACACACTTGTGCCCAACCGATTGACGCAATAACAGTGTCAATAAGTGTCGTTCCAGCACCTTTTGACCTCTGCAAGTAAAAAGGAAACCTGTGACAGATTTACAGTCAACTTACAGCTTACGAGGACATGATTTTTAACCATCATGTTGATACGATTAAAGATCGCAGGTCAAATGATCAAATATTTCTGTCATTTTAATATTTCAGAGTGGCATAATCCAAGTTATGAAAGTGTAACAAACAACATCAGATTAAAACTAATGCTAAAACACAGACATTTCTTTGCAGAGAACAAAACAGAACAATAAAATGACTGCAGTTCACTTGATGGCCACCGGTGTCACTAATAAAAAGCCCTTTCATATGTAACATTTATTAAAAATGTATAAATAAACATGTACATTTGTCAATAAACATACTTCTGCCCAACCGATTGGCACAATAAAAGTGTCGTTCCAGCACCTTTTGACAGATTTACAGTCGACTTACAGCTTACGAGGACGTGATTTTTAACCATCATGTTGACATGATTAAATTATCAAATATTTCTGTCATTTTAACATTTCAGAGCGACTAAAACAAAAGCAGACTAAAACTAATGCTAAAACGCTGACACTTCTTTGTACTTCTAAGCAGAGAACAAAAAAAACAATCTAAAATGACTGCAGTTCACTTGATGGCCACCGGTGTCGCTAATAAAAAGCCCTTTTATATGTAACATTTCTTAAAAATGTATGCATTTGGAAGGCGCTTCTATCCAAAGAGACTTGCATTGCATTCAAATTACACATTGACATTCAAATCAGTCCTTGCTTTCTCTAGGAATTGAACCCATGACCTTGACGTTGCAAGCTCTACTGTTTTAGCTACTGATATGGCACCTTTAATTGCAATATTGTAACTATTTTTATTTTCTATAGAATAAGTCAATGTAAATGAAATGGTAGATTATTCACATTTGCTTATTAGCAACAGCAAGTCCTGTCAATATTTTTTTAAATTAGCTTTGCATATTACAAACTTGCAAAATTTGATGTATTTCTGCGTGAAAAAGATAAATGTTAAGTGGGACCTTATTTTGTCCATCGGAAATGGGTTGGATCATGAAAAATACATGGGTTAATTCTGTTCTCGCATGAAAAGGTCAGTTGTTTCACAGTGGAGTGAGTTTTTAATAAAAGACTGATGAAGCGTTCGGGAACGCGCATTAAAAAAGTAAATTCGTGAAAAATGACGTCAAGCTTAAATTTGATGCAAGGGATTTTAAATCATGAAGATGAACGCCAACAGATTGCAACCCTAGTTTTATCTAAATAGAATTTATTTTTCAAACGAAGTGCTTCTATTAAAGTCCCAGTATAATTTACACACTGTTTCTGAGCAATTTGTGCCTAGAAACTGGAAACACTAAACTCCACGTTTCTCTCTGCTCTCTCAGAGCCTAATTTGTGAATCCACTGGTTTCACTTACTAAATCTCAAAGGTTTCTGGGCAACGTGGGTTAAAAAAAAAAAAAGTTACCATGGCATTTTTTTGGCACACCAGCGCTTGTGCCGTGCCCAGGACAGGAGGGTTACCATGGCATCAGCAGGCAACCTCATAAAGCAAATGATTGTTGGGGGGTTTGCGTGAGTGTGTTTTCTGCGTGGCTGTGCCACCCCAAATACCTAAATGTTATGCCAGCATCCTTTAAATACTAAAGGGCACGGGATAATGCCAGGCTGCTTCTTATCCTCGCTAGCTTACCATTCCGGTCTTTCCACTGGAAATCATTGCTCTATCTGTCCGTCCATCTGTCTATCTCTCTAGCACTCACCTCACACTTGTGGCACGGCCTGCCAGCTCATCTGCCACTTGATTTGTCTCCAGCTGCCTTCACCCAACAGCTAACCAATTTAATAAAAGTGCATGTCAAAAGAAATCCAGCCAAAGTCTTGATCAATGATGGGCGATGCCTCGCAGCGAAGGAAACAAAAGATGGCTCTTCTTCTGCGGAGCCTTTCTCTGAAGAAAGATCTGTAAAACGCCCGTTTATTGTACTTTGTTTCGCTGCCTGGTTTCTCGTAAAGACAACCAAAGCAGGTAGAAGGTGTGCTTTCAAGCCGAATATGGATATTCCCAAAGTGTGGAAGCTGTGCAGAAGCACAACACCTGTCTGAGCACCTGCTTCATTAAGAAACTGATTATACAGATCCCGCAAAATGCTGACTTAATTGATGTATGAAATTACGAACAGACGCAACAATGTACGATCACTTAGACTGCAAGAACAAAGCTGAACTTTAATGCAACGCAATATTGATAATTGTGGAAATTATAAGAAAAGACTCAAAATGTTTCAACCTGCCCAGGGGAAAATGAAATAAAATGATCAAACTAAATTACAGACAGGGACACGTCCGAATCCCAAACTCTCTACCTCCATAAACAAACAAACAGACAGGGTCACGTCTCAATCCCAAACTCAAAAATAAACAAAACCAATCCCAAACTCTCTTCCTCCACCGACAATATACAAAATGTGAGACAATCAAACAACATGTTAAACATCTGCTTTTAGAATCAGGCAAAAGTAATAATATGGACTCTTCACCTGCCAGATTGTCTAGAAAAAAAAAGATTTATGTATTTTCTTACATAAACATAAAAAGATGGAGCCTTTGTAGTTCTGTGCTTTTATAGCACCACCTATAAACCAATCTGCAATATAATATTTCAGATATATGTTCTAATCGAGATGTGGATTGACCGCAGAAGTTTTAGCAGATAGTATCAGTTTCATGCTGAAAAATAAAACATTTCAGGCTAATAAAACCAAACCACAAAATTATTGATGAGGGAGAGAAGCCACTTGCAAAGCGTTTTCCATTCAAAGCTGTTTCCAGTTTATTAATATTCAACACATCTGACCTCTGCCAGTGTAATACGAATATACCAGCCAGAGAAATAAAATAATGTCTGTCAAAACAAGCACTGTTTTTTCCCCCTCAAAATTATACAATTGGGAAAAAAGCTGAACAGTTCCCTTTGAAAGAAATCATATTTCTTGACACACTTTTCTTTTAAACACGTTTTGCTTTTATGAATCACTTTTAATCAATAAAATGAGTTAAAATATTAAGAGAAATCAGGAAAACTAGACTTTCCTCCTGCGCTTAATTAAAAAAAAAATTGAATGGAATAGGATTATTTCAAAAACACCCTTGCATCAGAAACAAATGTTTTCATGGAGGCTTTGCTGATTAAATCAAGATGATCCGTTTCTCAGAAATGTTTAGGTAATAGTTGTGAGTAACATTACACAGGAGTTCATCTCACTGCCTCACTCTTCATTTGCTTTCATTGCAGCCTAATGCATCTCTTATGTGTTGAGAATCACGACAAAGCAAACCGCACATGTTCAGTGTCACAAATCACGGGGAAATTCCTTCAAAATCCCATGACAAACACTTGGAGAAATATTCAAAATAAAGAGAGAAGACATGAAACCTACACAAACAATTGTCTCACACGGTAAAAAAAACAAAAAAAAAAACACTTTCATTCAAATTGAACGTTATTAATTTGTGTTTTTTTAAAATAATTACTGTAAAATCAACCATGCGTACGAGAAGTAAACAAATGCAGCCAACCTTTAAATGAGTAACAATAATATATAACATCACAACTATCTATGCGCTGTTCATTTGACATCGCATGTGATAAAATAAGTCACTAGTAACTAGTTTAGATAGTTTTACTACGTTAACCTTCACTCTTTATATCGTTTCAGGTTGCGTTAATGCATTATTGTATAAAGTAGAACAGAACTTCCCTTCATCTTTTAACTTAAGGCCATAAAAGCTGTAAAATGTTCCATGTCGTTTTAATTCGCAATGAAAGCGCACATTTAAATGAATTTGGAATTGAAATGCGACTTACTATGTGTGAAAAGGTGGTAACAATTAGTGGTTTGACTCGCTGTCGCTGCTCAAGCGCGCGGCTCGGCTGGACAGGTGCGCGTGCATGAGAAGCGCGTGCTGCAGCGCCCTCTGCTGGACCAGCTCTCATCAGGGCCTGGACCCCTTGAAGACTGTGCAGATGGAGCAGGGACCCAGTGTCAGACGCACTGTTGAAGCCATGTAAGAATATGAAATATAAATAACATAATGGTGTATTTTATGCAATAATAAATTATGATGTGCAAAGCAAAGTGTTTTATGCACCAAACACTATACTATATGTTATATATACTGTTGTACAAAACTATACTATATATGCTTTTCTTTACACATATGCGCATGCACACACACCCCAATTTACAGCAATTTAGGATGAAAATGTATGAATATGTATTATTAATTACATGTTTTTCTTTTCATCTTACATTTTTATAAATTTTTGCAAACAGTTTAGTTATTTTATTTAAAACAAGTCAAGTTAAACTAAATGAAAATGAGAAACATTTTATAATATTTTTTTAAACAATATAATATTTTATCATTGTATTTCAATGTAATATATTTCAATAATTGTATTTAATATTCTATAGTATTTCAAGTAAGGAAAATGTTTTTTATGGGTTTATTTTTTTTATGAACTATAATAGCCCAGGCCAAAAGGATAAAATCTTATGTTATCTAATTATCTTTAGAGGATAAAACCTAATGACATTTTACATTTGGCAGACTCTTATATCCAAAGCAACTTACATTACATTCAAGGAACACATTGATTCAGTTCTTGCTTTCCCTGGGATCGAACCTATGACCTTGCCGTTGTAAACACCAATGCTCTACTGATTGAGCTACAGGAAAGCAATTGACAATGATTTTATAACAAAATTTCTAAACAAATGGCATTTAACAAGTGCAAAGAATGCACAAGAACACTTTTCAAATAAGATATTTCACAAAACATTAGGGTTAGGAATAATATAGATAATATAGAACACCCTAGCAACCACTTAACAACAGGTTTAAAAAATTGATTAACAGCCATTGAGCAAGAAAACTGACATTAGAAAAGTTAGATAAGCTGCACCATTGCTTATCTTTCGCATTCACTTGCTTTGGCATTTTTACATCTAATTTAACATCTGATGTGTATAAGCTGCACGCAACAGTATGAGTAAAAGCAGCACTCTCTCATGATCACATCATATGACTCTGAGCCTTACTGTAAGAGACAGACTCGCTGTGCATGGAGGGTTAAAACTGAGGTGTTTATTTTTTTTGGCACATGGAGGTCTTGACTGTTTTATACATGTGGAAAACAGCTCCAAACAGATTTAGAGCAAGACAGGTGCCAACACAACCATCTGCTTTGAGTTTCAGCTCTCGTTCCTGTATGTATTCAACACCCATGCCGTCACACACACACCAGTGCCGTTATTACTGCATAGCAACGTCCAAGAGCACCCTAGCAACAACATAGCAACATGCTAAAAACCACTCCAAACACTTTAGTAACTGCATAACTGAAACCCTAGAAACTGCATTGCACAGAGACATTCAAGAAATCAGAACACCCTAACCACCACCTATGTATTATGATCTATGCAATATGCACTCGTACAATATGCACTTATGCACTATGTACTGATACAGCATGTACTTCTACACTATCCACTTATATGCTTTGAACATATGTACTATGTGCTTATGCTATATGGACTTATGCACTACACACTATGGTCTTATATTATATGGACTTGTGGACTTATGCTATATGCACTTATGCACTATACAATACACATTTATGCACTATACACTATATGCTATGCACTTATGCACTCTACACCATGCACTATGCCCTAGCACTTATGCACCCTACACCATGCACTTATGCACTATACTTATGCACTATACAATATACACTTATGCACTATACACTAGCACTATACACTATGCACTTATGTACCCTACACCATGCACTAATGCACTATACACTAGCACTTATACATCCTACACCATGCACTTATGCACCCTACACCATGCACTTATGCACTATACACTTATGCACTATATACTATGCACTTATGCACCCCATACCATGCACTTATGCACTATGCACTATACACTATGCACCCTAAACCATGCACTTATGTACTATACACTTATGCACTATGCACTTTTGTACTATACATAAGTGCATAAGTGTATAGTGCATAAGTGCATTATACACTTATGCACTATACACTTATGCACTTATGTATTATGCACTTATGCACTATACACTATGCACTTATGCACTATACACTTATGCACTTATGCACTTATGTATTATGCACTTATGCACTATACACTATACACCATGCACTTATGTATTATGCACTTATGCACTATGCACTATACACTTATGCACTTATGTATTATGCACTTATGCACTATACACTACACACTTATCCACTATACACCATGCACTTATGTATTATGCACTTATGCAATATACACTATACACTTATGCACTTATACACTATACACTTATGCACTTATGTACTTATGCACTTATGCACTATACACTACACACTTATCCACTATACACCATGCACTTATGTATTATGCACTTATGCAATATACACTATACACTTATGCACTTATACACTATACACTTATGCACTTATGTACTTATGCACTATACACTTATGCACTATACACCATGCACTTATGTATTATGCACTTATGCACTATACACTATACACTTATGCACTCATACACCATACACTTATACACTATACACTTATGCATTTATGCACTTATACACTTATGCACTTATGTATTATGCACTTATGCACTATACACCATGCACTTATGTATTATGCACTTATGCACTATACACTTATGCACTTATGTATTATGCACTTATGCACTATACACTTATGCACTTATGTATTATGCACTTATGCACTATACACTATACACTATACACCATTCACTTATGTATTATGCACTTATGCACTATACACTAATGCACTTATACACCATACACTTTTACACTATACACTTATGTATTATGCATTTATGCACTTATGCACTATACACCGTGCACTTATGCACTATACACTTATGCACTTTACAATATGTCCCTATCTCAATCTGACTTCTGACTTGAAATGCTGTCTATATCATAATCATGCACTGTTTGTTTGTTGGCCAGAGGAGAACTGGTCCGGTCTCGACTGAGTCTGGTTTCTTCCAAGGTTTTTTCTTCTTCTCCATTCTGTCACCTGCTGGAGTTTGGGGGCCTTGCCACTGTCGCCTCTGGCCTGCTTAGTCAGGAACACTTAATATTCATTACAAATATTGATCGGCCTAGTCTTCCAGAGCTGCTGTACAGCCAAAACAAACTTTGTTGAATTATTTTCCTGTTATCTCTGTAAAGTTGCTTTGACACAATCTAAATAAAGGTGAATTGACTTGATTTAAATACATTATTAAGATTTTAAAAATCATACTGTAAATCTTTTTTTTTACAGTTATTATCCCCCTTCAGGGACCTAAAAAAAACATAACTAGAAACAAAATAATGCCCCAATAACTCAACAAAATGCTCCGGCCTTCCTCAGTCTTGCTGGGCTGTCCTGAACTGAACCTTAAACCGTCTGCCCACCATGCAAGGAAAGCGATCCACAAATCACCTTAAGGAGCCATATGCTCCGGGCTGCTGCCAGCACACTGCACGGCGCCATGGGACCTCAACCCAAACACAGAAAACCGAGAAGACCCACATTTTATGTTCCATACCTTTCCTTTGAGCTGCGTCCAACAGGCACAATAGCCTACCTCGAAAAATCCACCTCTACTTTTTTCTTGGGAATTCAACATAAAGCAGTCGACAATACACATTCCAAGACCATGAGTTCACAGTGAAGACTGAAACTGAACATATTTTTCATCAAAACAACCATTTTCCGGGCAAAGTTTCGAATGAAAATGTTTTCATTTAAATGAGCCGGTATTTTATGCAAACTCGCTTAACATGAGGTGACAGGCCTCATTTAGTGGATGGCGCCCATGTTTATGAGCCTCATTATGTGAACCTGTGCGGCGAACGCTGCCAACTAATGAGCTCATTTAGATTAAGGTGGGCTCTCGACTCGGGGGTGGGAAAACAAACACACAGGTGACAAATTGAGCGGGGGGAACTGAATCTTTTATCACCGCAGAAACGCGAGCTTATGTCTTGAGTGATTTCCTTTCTTCCTGGCGTCTGAAGGCGCAGGCTAAAGGATCAGATGCCAAGTAGTGGAGCGCTGACCAGCGGGGTTTCAGGAGAATGTAAAGGAGCGACTGCCGCTTCGCAGGTGTTCCTTTTAAAACCACAAGTGCCAAACAATTTTGGCACGGCTTGTTGAGATCTTGGTACCGATGCTTTTAGTATGTTTGTCTTCCCTTTTCAGAGCTTTACTCTTTCTGTTTTAGGCCTCTTTTCCCCCAGTTGCCTATTAGCCAACCAAACAGACAATGATTTCTTTTTTTCCCCCTTTCTTTTTCTCTAAAGGATTTCGGTCCTCAATAACTGTTTTTGGTGCCCTTCAGAATTTTAAATTGGTTGTTTCAGTCCCCTGCAATCACACAGCAAATTAATATACTGATTTTCATATTACATTTATTTAGTCATAAATTGCATTCATTTTGGGGAGAATGTGCTTATGGTTTGCGACCTTAGTCTGCAGCTAACGCATTGTGATGCATAAACAGTTTAGGGAAAAAAAACAAGACTTTCTTGACACAAGTGTTAATATTAACTTAATAAATCAATAGTAAATTATTAAATGATTATGTCATTGCAATGGGAATCACACAAGTTTTTCATTAGGGTTGCATGATATTAAAGAAAATTGTGATCTAGCATGTTTTGCTAAATTAATATTGCTAACATTGCCAAGATTGTTAATTACAATGAAGTCTAATGGATGCCTTGCAGGTATAGAAGAATTTCAAGACCTCAGCAAACTCCATTATGATGAGTATTACTCTTCTCATTTAAATGGATAGTTTCCTCTACTCATCTTCATTATTTCTTCCTACCCACAGTCGGCCTTTATAGCGCTCACTTTCCACGTTACAAATATATTTCAAATCAACAGTGACGTGTGGAGTGTTTTGAGCCGTCTAATATGAGATATGCGAAAATAAGCAGAAATCAATCCGGTAACAGCACGGCTAGAATTATAACAACAACAACAATCAAACCATGATGATTAGTGATGAAGATGTGATTAGTGACCCACTCTTCCCCCTGCAGAAATCCGAAGTGGGCCACAGCGGCACCGGGCATCAAGGGCACCTTGGATTTGCAGATGTTGTTCCTGATGACAGATGGCACTGGCACAGGAGCACTGGGACGGTGTCTGCACCAATCCAGTGCCACCTGCACCCCTCTGCCAGTCTACAATACCCACAGCAATGGATGGATGGTGTGTGTGTGTGATGAGTCAGATCTCAGGGAGATCAGCTCAACCCCAACAAAGGTGAGAACATTTGATGTGGATCGCTTCATTTGATCTCTGCTTTCATGCCTGTTTCTGTCATTGGAATCAAAGCAGAAAAAAGCAATGTTTGTGCTGATATTCTTTTCATAATGGAAAGAAAATCTAGAACATAGGTATCTTTATATTAGCATTAATTGATTTAATTACCAGTATGATACAGTACTGGAAGCAGATAATGTCAGGTCTTATTTTATACATATAATAATTGTATTTGTACACCAATACTCATGATAATTGTAGAATATATTAAATATCATATACAAAATGTATTATACAATATAAATCTATATCTATTGTATATAATATTTAATCTATTCTATATTATGATTGTATAGCATATCATATTACATATACACTCACCTAAAGGATCATTAGGAACACCTGTTCAATTTCTCATTAAGGCAATTATCTAATCAACCAATCACATGGCAGTTGCTTCAGTGCATTTAGGGGTTGGTTCTGGTCAAGACAATCTCCTGAACTCCAAACTGAATGTCAGAATGGGAAAGAAAGGTGATTTCAGCAGTTTTGAGTGTGGCATTGTTGTTGGTGTCAGACGGGCTGATCTGAGTATTTCACAATCTGCTCAGTTACTGGGATTTCCACGCACAACCATTGCTAGGGTTTACAAAGAATGGTGTGAAAAGGGAAAAACATCCAGTATGCGGCAGTCCTGTGGGAGAAAATGCCTTGTTGATGCTAGAGGTCAGAGGTCAATGGGCCGACTGATTCAAGCTGATAGATGAGCAACTTTGACTGAAATAACACTCGTTACAACCGAGGTATCCAGCAAAGCATTTGTGAAGCCACAACACAAACAACCACGAGGCAGATGGGCTACAACAGCAGAATTTGGCGTAAACAGAATGAGAACATGGATCCATCATGTCTTGTTACCACTGTGCAGGCTGGTGGTGGTGGTGTAATGGTGTGGGGGATGTTTTCTTGGCACACTTTAAGCTGTCGGCACACTTTAAATTGTTTAAATCTCACGGCCTACCTGAGCATTGTTTCTGACCAAGTCCATCCCTTTATGACCACCATGTACCCATCCTCTGATGCTGCTTCCAGCAGGATAATGCACCATGTCACAAAGCTTGAATCAAGCATCGAGTTCACTGTACTAAAATGGCCCCACAGTCACCAGATCTCAACCCAATAGAGCATCTTTGGGATGTGGTGGAACGGGAGATTCATGTCCTGGATTTGCATCCCACAAATCTCCATCAACTGCAAGATGCTCCTATCAATATGGCCAACATTTCTAAAGAATGCTTTCAGCACCTTGTTGAATCAATGCCACGCCGAATTAAGGCAGTTCTGAAGGCAAAAGGGGGTCAAACACAGTATTAGTATGGTATTCCTAATAATCATTTAGGTGAGTGTATAGTGTTGATATACAAATTTATATATTAAAGTCCCCATGAACACTGTATCTAAATAGTTGTTAAATGCTAAAGGGAAGCACTAAGAGGACATGGATTTATTCTCAGAACTGCAGAGGCGCTCAGATAATGATGACATTTGAATTCATTGACCATTAACTGTATTTAGCGCCTCTGGCATTGCATCTATTTTCAAAGCATCAGCAGAAGGGCTCGGCTTCTGATTGGACAATGAACCCTGCTCAATCCCCAGTAGGTAAAGACACAAGAGACGAACACAGAGAACATGACACAAATGTCAAATCGCTTATTAATGTGGACATGCACAGCCATGGCAGCAAAATCTACTGTCATATTTGAGAGTGGGAAGACAAATAGGCAATGTTTGTGAGGAAACGAGTTTTAAAAAGGCTTTGCTATCAATGTTTTTCTTCCACATTTGACTTGGAAGTTTAATTTACTTAAAGGGATAGTTCACCCCAAAATGAAGATTCTCACCTGAGTTAATTTCTTTCTTCTATTGAACACAAAAGGTGAATTTTGAAGAATGTGGGTAACAGCTGATAGACTTTTAAAATGTTCCCAATCTACTGACTTTTATGACATCTGCTTCAAACATTGCAATGAACATGATAACTTTTATTAGCTCTTCATAACGGTAGTTCAGAAACAAAATGATAAAGATGGCTGCATGTCTAAAGAAAGACATTTCACTGGGATCAATATTAAAACACACGATTTAAAAGTATAGCCATAAGATCTCTAAATCAGCATTAATCTAGTCTGTACAATGTTAAAAAGTCGTGAATAAATCTTCCACATAACATGCATAAGGATACCATACTGTAAAAGAAATATATATATTTTTAAGTACAATCAACTTGGACATATGAGTCATTTAAACTTAAATTACATTAAACTGACTTTAAAAAAATGTGTTGAATCTTGTATAACTTATCAAAATAAGTTAAGCCATTCAAAAAAATTGTACGTTAAAGCCATGTAATAACATATGTTGTCATAACTTATTGATCATAGATCTTACATAAACTTTATTCAGAACCTGAAAGTCACCCCCTTGTGTCAGATGCACACTGTATGATTTTAGCCACAATTGGACCGTCTGAGACAAATTTTGCCAAAATCTATAGCCTTTAATTGCTAGTTTGACATTCGCCGACAACTGATTAATGACCATTGCGATCAAATTTCTCCTCTGATGAATTTCTGCCAGAGTCAGAAGTTTTGAGGCGCAGTCCTGAAGTGTGGCTTCTTCTGCACCGAACGTCAAAACAAAAGCCGAGAGGAGCGCAGAACCTGATGACACAATTAGTGAGACAACAACAAACCACCACTTTCTCCACATGCACGTCTTCGTTTTTTTCCCCTAGTTTTCTTTTCAAGACAAGCCATGATCAACACTAGCGCTAGAGATTGTTTTTGTTTGCTAGCCACCATTTATATACTGCATGTAAATACAGCAGCTCACAGTCACTGAACCTGTCGAGGATTGATGATGTAAAACTCTGTTTATAATGAGTCTTGACTGCCAAGACTACACAGACTAAAGTCAAAACTATACAGCAACAATGTTGCTATACAGCAACAATCATAAGCCCGATTTTGACTTTAGAGTTCAAATAGCAATGTTTGTACAGAAGAATTAACATAGGTTATTTAATAAAAAATATAACCTTCACTGTTTTTCTTCAACCCTTTAATGATTTTCAACAGCTTGCCACAGATGAGCATGACATTAACGTTTATAACCTTCAAATCTTATCTATAAACACTAACGTAAAGAGCACATTCAGTGCTTTTCATAGGTATCAAGTTTGGTCAACGTCTCCTTGGTCTTTAAAAATGACTGACATTAGTTTATTATTAAAATGTAGAAGTCTTATGATCCCTGTACTATCCTGTTAACCAATGTTCCAAGTTTAATACACTTTAAGCTTTATAAATTTAGCAGTCATATTGATCATATTTTCTCTCATAATTTAAATCGGACTCATTTTCAAATTGTGTGTCATAAATCAGCATCTCAGGAAAATATTATACGGTTTCTAATCAAAATATGACTTTCTGTCACAAAACAGGGCATTGATTTCATACATGTCCACTTCCTGACTCAACAAGCCATGACATTCCTATGAAATATAAGACATTATTATGAAAATGTTGCCAGTTATTACTCCCATTTTAATCTTTATTCATTACATGTTGCCCCAAGAACACATTAATATGCAAATTGTATATATAATGGGAAACTCGTTTATGGCCATTTTACCCACATATCGCATAAAGTAAAATGGTATATCAATTCACTTCATTATATCTTTCATAACTTAGTTGAGATCCATCTTTAAACAAAGCTTAGTTAGAAAAAAACATGAAAAAACACTGGACACACCATAACATATGAATAAAATATAGTTTTGCAAAAAGTCCTTAACCCCTTATGCCCCAAACAAAGTAATGACAGGAGAAAATACCAAATTCAATAGAGTTTTTTCTGGGTCTGAAGAGGTTATGGATCATTGCTTCAATCCATAATTTGACAGGTGAAAACACTATAATCCAAAATACACAATTACGATAATAACAGCTTTGATGATGAGGTTCATGGGTTAACAAGCCATTGTGCTCTAAAATCACAATGCTTGTGTTTCTTTCTCTTTTTTTGCCTTTTAAACAAAGCCAAAAGACACAGAAAATGTTTGAAAAGGAGCCAGAGTGAGTTATGACTAAGTTTCCCCAACTTTGTTTGCATCCCATTATTCTCTCGTCCGCCTCTAAAATGCGGTTTTCTGTCTCCCGCGGTGACAGAAACACATTATTAACGGGAGCTCAATGTGGTACATCCATTATTGAAAAGCTCCCCGCTGAACATGCTCCCCTCCTGAGGTGCTTTCACGTGTACTTCTTGCTTGGGTTCGTTCCCAGTTTAGTGAAGGGGAATCATTTAAACAACGACACGGAGACTTCCAGATCCGCCTGCAGGATGAGAACATGAGCAATGTCACACTCTGCATGTGTGCCGCTGATTGTTTACTTCGGTCTTATATGGAGCGGTCAAACATCTCCACAGTATGGCTATGTTCAGAATGGCACACAACCGTACCGTATAATCTGTGTGCGGTAACAGATCCACAATACAGCCGCACACTGAAAGAGATTCTATTTCATCCCCAAAACACCTAGTTCTTGGCATGGCCTGTGTACATACATAAAATACACTGGTATACATCCTATGGAAGCTCTATTCAACCACAAAAAAAGTGCTGTGCTAAATCATAATTATGTGACGAAAGTCGAAATTACGACATATTAAATCTAACCAGTCAAAATTATTATTTGTCATTACTTTTTATGTCAGTGGCGACTTATGCTGTAACTTAGCATGTCATAATTTCACCTTTTATCACATAATTAGGAGTTTTAAGTGATAACTTTGACTTAAAATCGTCATAACTTCAATTTAGTATGCCGTGATTTCGACAAACTTAATTTTTTGTCGTAATTTCAACATTTTTGTAATCATTTTGACTTTCCTCATAACTTTTACATTTCATCTCATAACTATGAGTTAGTGTGTCATAATTTAGACTCTCCCCCCATACTAAATAGCTTGTGAGTGAAATACAGTGAAAGAGCTAGAAAGATCTGGATTTAGTAGAGATTGAAATGTCTAACTCCCAATGGGCTTTCTGTAACACACTGAAACACTCGCAACTAAAGCACAAAAATTGATAACATTCTGTTATAATAGTGATCTCATGATATTGTTAAGTATATGGCCATTTTAATGATGGAAGTCTTGCACTTCACTGTATTTTCATTATCAAAGAGATTCCAAACAACTCCATACATAATTGGACTGATTACTGCACACCTGTCCCTCATCACTCAGGCTATTTAAACCCCTTATGAATCAGTCTTGTTTCCCCCTGTTATTTTTTCTGTGTTATTCTGCCCGTATTTGACTCTGGTGTGGATTACAGCACACAACTCTTTACTATTGCTGTTTGCTGCCTGCCCTGATCCTCTGCCTGTTATGACTGCATTTCCTGCTCTGTCTCTGACACTGTTGATGCCCTGGTATTCCAACCCACACCTGTTTGTACTCTGAACTTGCTGTGTTTTAATAAATCGCACATGGATCTCCATTACAGTTATCAGTACACCAGAATCAAATTAACTTGTGTATTAAAGCATGCTAGTTGATTATTGCTCACTAAACTACTTTTATGGTTTGTTACCAGATAACAGATTAGACTAAGATAGAGTGAGAAACACAAACCACGAACAGTCTGTTAATTGTAAAAACCTGTTCTATTACTGCAGTTTTATCCATTGTTATGTAACTAGAGGAAAAGGCTTCTGAACGGGGGTTACATTTGGCTTAAATATTGGAATGTGTGATAGTGGCAAAATGATTATATCAGTTTCATCCCTTATTAAATGTGCAATAAAGAAAAATCCTTATTTTAGAATGCATAATTGAGTAGCAAAAGTGTATGGTTGGCGTTTTTTAGGCATTGTGATTCTGATGACTATTACCTGTCTATATTATGTTTCAGCTTAGCTGATTTTTGGATTGATGGTAAAGGGAGAGAGAAGTTTATGATTGAGATTTAAACAACAATGCTTAAAAGCAGCAAGCAGTTTTAAATGGTGAATCATACTTAACATAAAAACTGTATTGTATACTACTACTGTAGTATAGCTTTATTTCACTTTTAACACAAGCACAAAGGGGATTCAGTGGATCCTGAAAACTCCCTGGACATAATGCTGTACCCTGCTCTCTAATGCTGAGTCTCAGCTCTTTGGATTTTGCAAGCCTTTCCTTGCTCATTTATTTTTAACAAAACTTGAATAAACTTCCCAGCGTTGGTCTTTGTGGAAAAAGTCCAGAAATACCTAAATATGATTAGCATGCAACTTGGCACACAATCTTTAGATCTATTTAGATTGCGCTTGCTGACTTGAACATATTTTATCCTATTCGTGGGTGCATGGTTGGCCTGCAGTTACAGTGATTCCTCGTTTATCGCGGTTAATATGAACCCCTCGTGATAGGTGAAAATCCGCAAAGTAGGAATGGCCCGCCCTAGGAATTTCCGTATATGTGTGTGTAGGTACCAGAATGTTTAAAATATGTATATTTATACTTTAAAATTTTAATTAAATCTATTTAATTATAAAACCTTAATATTATACATTTACTCTCTCTCTCTCATTCGATACGTATTATGGTGCTCTACACTCATCTATGACAGTAGTATCTTGAGACTCCAGTAATGATGACGATGACAGACCTGTGCGGTTCAATGATGATGATGATGATGTATGTATGATGTTGTTGTATGATGATGTAACATTTTCAACTCAGAGTAAACAATAAAACGTGTGAGAAAGTTCAAACTAAGAAAGTCATATTTGGGGATAAAAAAGTCTTCTCTACTTTTCTGGTTTACTCCTGAGATTCAACTGTTAGCTCATGTTTGATAATAAATTGCATATGTTTCTCATATTATATTTCTATGCTGCAGTGGATAAAAGCATCTGCTAAATGACTAAATTTAAACATAATCAGTGAACAAAGAGTCATTAACATCAAAACCCCATATGCATAGCACTTAAAATGCATGTATTACAGGTCATCGTGTGCACATTAAAAGCATGAGAGATCATAATCTTTCCTGAGATGACATCTGGAAATTCCCTTGTTCGTTCTCCAGTTATTGTGGGTGGGGGAAACAGCAGAGCCATCCCATAATGCAAGATCTCCATGAATTTCTCATGAGTTGGTTGGAAATGTGGTGGCCTGTAAATATTTAATCATAAGACCATATGGATGGTCTCCTTGGATGAGCTCACAAGAGCAACATAAGAGAACAAACCCATCCGTAGTACCTCTATTACTGAGCTTTCTCGTCTACAGGAGTTTGACTAATGGATCTGGGTGGAAGACAAGCCGAGGACATCGATGTGCAGAGATCACTGGGGAAGATCACTGGGGAAGATCACTGGGGAAGATCACTGGGGAAGATCACTGGGGAAGATCTCACTGGGGAAGATCTCACTGGGGAAGATCACTGGGGAAGATCACTGGGGAAGATCACTGGGGAAGATCTCACTGGGGAAGATCACTAGGGAAGATCTCACTGGGGAAGATCACTGGGGAAGATCACTAGGGAAGATCTCACTGGGGAAGATCTCACTGGGGAAGATCTCACTGGGGAAGATCTCACTGGGGAAGATCTCACTGGGGAAGATCTCACTGGGGAAGATCTCACTGGTGAAGATCACTGGGGAAGATCACTGGGGAAGATCACTGGGGAAGATCACTGGGGAAGATCACTGGGGAAGATCACTGGGGAAGATCTCACTGGGGAAGATCTCACTGGTGAAGATCACTGGGGAAGATCACTGGGGAAGATCACTGGGGAAGATCACTGGGGAAGATCTCACTGGGGAAGATCACTGGGGAAGATCTCACTGGGGAAGATCTCACTGGGGAAGATCACTGGGGAAGATCACTGGGGAAGATCTCACTGGGGAAGATCACTGGGGAAGATCTCACTGGGGAAGATCACTGGGGAAGATCACTAGGGAAGATCTCACTGGGGAAGATCTCACTGGGGAAGATCTCACTGGGGAAGATCTCACTGGGGAAGATCTCACTGGGGAAGATCTCACTGGGGAAGATCTCACTGGGGAAGATCTCACTGGGGAAGATCTCACTGGTGAAGATCACTGGGGAAGATCACTGGGGAAGATCACTGGGGAAGATCACTGGGGAAGATCACTGGGGAAGATCACTGGGGAAGATCTCACTGGGGAAGATCTCACTGGTGAAGATCACTGGGGAAGATCACTGGGGAAGATCACTGGGGAAGATCACTGGGGAAGATCACTGGGGAAGATCATTGGGGAAGATCACTGGGGAAGATCACTGGGGAAGATCACTGGGGAAGATCACTGGGGAAGATCACTGGTGAAGATCACTGGGGAAGATCACTGGGGAAGATCACTGGGGAAGATCACTGGGGAAGATCACTGGGGAAGATCACTGGGGAAGATCACTGGGGAAGATCACTGGGGAAGATCACTGGGGAAGATCATTGGGGAAGATCACTGGGGAAGATCTCACTGGGGAAGATCTCACTGGTGAAGATCACTGGGGAAGATCACTGGGGAAGATCACTGGGGAAGATCACTGGGGAAGATCACTGGGGAAGATCACTGGGGAAGATCACTGGGGAAGATCTCACTGGGGAAGATCACTGGTGAAGATCACTGGGGAAGATCACTGGGGAAGATCTCACTGGGGAAGATCTCACTGGTGAAGATCACTGGGGAAGATCACTGGGGAAGATCTCACTGGGGAAGATCTCACTGGTGAAGATCACTGGGGAAGATCACTGGGGAAGATCACTGGGGAAGATCACTGGGGAAGATCTCACTGGGGAAGATCACTGGTGAAGATCACTGGGGAAGATCACTGGGGAAGATCTCACTGGGGAAGATCACTGGTGAAGATCACTGGGGAAGATCACTGGGGAAGATCTCACTGGGGAAGATCTCACTGGGCTTTAAGGAATCACACAGTAAATCACAGTTAAACCCAATGGAGATTTGAGCTGAAACATCAATTAACACAAAAATGCATTTCCATTTCACCCCCTTATCTAAAAGCCTATCCATCTTCATCTATCCATCTATCCTCACTACCCATCCATCCTTCCATCTTATTGTCTATCTATCTATTCATCCATCCATCCATCCGTCTTTATTATCTATCTATCTATCTATATATATAGGTTTGTGTTTGTGTGTGTGTGTGTACACTCAAATATCCATTTATCTATCTATCTATCCTCACTACCCATCCATCCTTCCGTCTTTACTGTCTACCCATCTATTCATCCACCCATCTGTCTTTACTATCTATCTATCTATCCTCACTACTCATCTGTCCGTCCGTCTTTCCGGTCTATCTATCCTTCCATCCATCCATCTCTCCGTATTTATTGTCTATCAATTCATCCATCCATCTGCCTTTACTATCTATCTATCTATCCTCACTACCCATCCATCCGTCTTTACGTTTATCTATCATTCATCCATCTGTCCGTCTTTGCTGTCTATCTATCCATTCATCCATCCCAGTATACATCGAGCAGCACGATAAAGGTTTTTCGGATTGCTGACCAAACAAATGAGTGATAGCAGGCCTACAAGTGACACTTGCCTTAGAAAAACACAGATTTTTATAATTTATCAATACTGATAAAGTCCTAACACCAATGCCAGTAGACCTGATTTTCTCAGACAGTCGTTTCTTTAAAGCTTCTCAGTTGGCACCGATCACCAGTGTCTAGATTAAGCCCTGTGTCGCGGATGGCACACTGCGGACCCTTCTCAAACCCTGCTCAACCCCCCGCCATGGGAACTTTTGAGTTATAATGATGCGCCCGTCGCTACACAAAAGCTCTGACATCTGTCTCTCCAAGAGACGCATTCTAAAGCTGCTTGTTTGTCCCATCTTTACATTTTTGAAAAGAAATCAAAACTAAAAGAAGAGTAGCGGAAAGAGAGGAGGGGTTTGTGATAGAGAGGGAGGGCTGGAGCGCTTGAAACAAAGGCCTTTTTCTTCCTCCGAGTGTTTGCTGGTTAATAATCCAACCCTCCCATGCTGCGTTCCAGAAATTCAAAGCAGAGTTTCTGCTCATCTGCTCACTGAAGCTGGCATGGACCACTAATAAGAACAGAAGTAGACCACATGCAGCCCAACGGGTGAAAGACACGCTCAGGGAAATATCTAAGCCCCCTTAAGACTCTTCAAACATGATAATTCATCCATTCATCAGTGAATTATGTGAGGACAGAAACTCTCAGAGTGTCTGTAAAATAAACCCGATCGGAGTATATAAAGCTTCACCTTCTAAACTTTCACTATCGCTTGATTTAGAGGATTAAGACCTCATTGTTTAGATGCACAATTAAAGTGATTAATATTAATATTCAAGCTAAGTTACTTTATCTGCTTACTAATTAATACTTACTAATAAAATGAGTATATTATATAGAATTAAATAAGTCAGTACAAAAGGAAAATAAACAAAAACATATATATATACATATATATATATATATATATTATTTATATATATATATAAATAAATAATTGTATTTGTCTATCTATCTATCTATGTATATTTATATAGAGAGCCATTATACAAATTCCTTATCATTTGTATTCTGTTGCATGTTCTTCTTTCTTTAAAGTAATTCAATTAAATAAATATGCAGTGTGGCCAAAATGGCAGCCAGAGAATTGTAACCGGCCATCATCTTTGTTTTCCTAGTATTGTCTGGACTCTAGGATAAACAATACCAGCAGGACCAGATCCATTTAAGACCTTTATTCCCAACAATAGGATCCCACTGTGCCGCTAAACTACCGGAAAAGATTTAAGGGTCCAGCATTCAGGACGCACAAAACCTCAGAGGATTGAAATAGAATTGTTAAAGGACCCCTGAGGTGATGATTATACTGCAAACGAAATGATCAGGGAAGAGAGAGAGGGAAGACTCATCAGTCCCACAATACTGACACAAACTGCTCAACACACTATGAATGGTAATAATTTAATAACACTCAAGTCGTTCCAAACCTCTATGCGTTTCTTTATTCTACTGAGCACAAAAGAAGATATTTTGAAGAATGTGGGGAACCAGGCAGTTTATTTTCACCCCATTGACTTCCATTGAAGGAAAAATAACACTATGAAGTCAATAGGCTTCCTGGTTACCAACGATCTTTAATTGTTTTAAATTAAGACTGTTCTGAAGACAAAATTGAGTCCAACATGGTACAAGCAAGTGTACCTAATAAAGAGGCCATCCTCAATTCACTTAAAACATAGGTGTCAAACTCAAGGCCCGCGGGCCACATCCGGCCCGGCGTGTAATTATGTCCGGCCCGCGAGAGCATTTTATTAATGGCCCGCGAGATGTCCCGCGCTCCAGCTGACCCGCCGAACACTTCCTGTATTAAACAGGAAGTGGCTAATGATGCTTCGCGCTCGCGCTAGTACCGCGCGATTGTTATTGTCAATTATCCATAACTGTTCAGGCTCGGTACACAGTGCTTGTGCGCGAAATTCAGGTGTTGATCATCGGATGAGAAGAGCCCGCCCTCATGGCAGAACGTCTTCTTGCATGATTGACAGGTCAGACAGCATATCAGCGCCAGCTGTCAGAGTGATAGTACAAGCGCCAGAAAGAAAATACAGCGCAAAAAAAAAAAACATTACGTCCTTAGGGACGTAACAAATACATTGAAATATTATTACGTGTAAAAAAAATTGTGATATAGTTTGTAAAATCTGCTATAAACCATGGATTATATGCCGGAAAATACGGTATATGTTTACTGACATACTGCCGGTATACCCGTGTGTCTCATTTGCGGAGCTAATGTGGCAGTAATTAAATAATTTAATAAGACGGCACTATAAGACAAATGACATAAGAGCAAATTCAACTGAATGATTTGATTTGTTATTGCTGAAAAGCAAAAATTGTATTTAGATTTTCAGGTTTTGTTATGCAGCATGTCCATATTTTGAATTTGTATAATTTTGACAGGATAATTTTTTTATGGAGAGCAAAATCTTTTATATATAAATCTTTTTAAGTTTTATATAAAATGACATAAGAGTAAAGAAATTTGAATGTTTGTTCTTTTAACTTTTACTTTACTTGTTTACTTTATTTCTAACTTGTATAATTTAGACAGGATATATTTTAATTTTTTTTAAGTATTTTTTAAATATTTTTATATTTTTAAGTTATTCAAGGTATAAGTTGATTTATTCCAGAATAATATTTCTGTCTGTTTTTATTCACATCTAATTTAAAAAAAGGTAAGTTTTAAAAGTTTAGTTTTAGTGTTTTCAATAAATGTTTATCCTGTTCGGCCCGCGACCTAAATTTTTTTTGGGATTTTGGCCCCCTGTGCAATTGAGTTTGACACCCCTGACTTAAAACTTCCTTTGACTCTTTCATTAGCGCCAGCAGAGGGCGTTAGGTGACGTCAGCACCACGCGTAGATTTGAAGTCAAAGGTCACGTGGGTGTCATCAAACATGGCGGCCTCCATGCTATGCAGGGGGACAGCCTTTGGCGTTGGCAAATTAAACTCCTTTATGCCGGCTGCGGTTCATCAGATCGCGAACTATAATCCTAGACCCCTCCGGCTGAACATAAAGGACCCGTACATACCAAACAAAGAGAGCGAGAAGACGCCCGACTGGCAGAAGACGGATAAGTATGAGCGGAGACTGTTCGGCCGCTACGGGCGCGCGTCTGGGATCGATCCGGCCAAACTGTGGCCCAGTCCCGCCCGGCTGGAGGAGCTGCTGGCCGAGGAGAGAGAGTGGCACCCTCCGCTCGAGCGCATGCTGGAGAACATCGCGGCCAGAGAGCAGGAGCAGGAGCGCCAGCGGGTGCAGAGGTGAACCAAACCTGTTCATGAAATGTCCCGCACTGACCCCGTAACTGAAACCGTGCATTGATTAAACAGTAATTCAACTCTTCAAATGTTAGGGCTGTATGACGTCATAACGGTGCGCGTCGTGTCTTATATCGGTTGTATTGAAATAATATTATGTTTATTTTTTTGCTTTCGTTTTGATTTTAAGATTAACAATTCTTTATCGTTTGTAATTCTTGAAAGCTGTGACATGACGCTTTTTTTAAATGGCTTTTCTTTTTTTTATATTACACATTTTAGCATATTTTAGCTAAAACTCACGAACTCAATTCATCATGCGAAAACCATGAAACAGAATTACTTTTAAAATAAAATTAAAATGTATATACAGTGGAGTTCACTTATCTCGAGTCACGGTTAACTCGCCAACCCTGTTATGTCGACGTTTTTGAAGTGGAACAGCCAAACGCTCAACTTTCTTCGCATTTTCTTATCGGTAATGTCGATTCTTTTGTCGCCGAATCCTGATTGGAGAATAAAGGTGGTTTTTATTGTATACTGGCTGTCGACTGCCCAGATGACGAGCTTTATAGATGGGTTTCACACTCTTATCAAACATGTAAAGAGCGCAAGTACAAACCAGGAAAAAGAAAACACTCTGACTAACATCACAAATAAAAGGAAAATAGAAACAGTAGATTATGCTATATAACAGTCAGCGGTAGAGCGGCCATCTCTCTCCTCACTCAAAAACACTTCCCCGCGCGTGCTCAGAACTACATACGCCGTCTTAAAGGTATATTCCCAACATAAACCTAAAGTAGCAATCTCAAAACAAAAAGAGGTACAATCTCTGCTGTTAGTTGGTGCACATATGCCTTTTGTTGTTAGCAAACATATGCAGCGTATGTACATTTTCATAGCATGCCGATCGCTTCATCAAATAACCAACACCCAATATGACAATTTATCTCGATAATCGATTATCTCAAGGCTTTTTTGTAACCCCCCGAGGCCGTCGACATAACCGAACTCCACTGTACTGGATATCACCTTACTTCCCCAGTTGATGGATTACATTAAGACATTTTCAGAAATGTGTTGTTTAAATATGCAATTGAGGCGTTATCTAATTAACCATGTGCTAATTTGCATACATTTCTAGAAAAATAGAGGATGTTAGGGTCTTGTTTGAATCTAACAAGATGAAATTATTTTTTTTGTTTTACATATTAGATCAGTTGTTTTTACTGAGGGGATTTTAATTATTTTATCACTCCAATATGTTATAAAATCATGTAAGTTATATATGAACAACCCCCTCGGTTAAAACCTTCAGAATATAGATGGGATTAAAGCTGTAAAGTTTGGTGATCCCAAAAACACATTTTGAGAAAACTGCATTTGAAGATTTGTATTGAAATCAGATGCACGTAGATTAGAAAGAATCACATAAGTGTATTTTGCACGCTTTCTCTCCACTAGTCTGAAAAAAACATTGATTATAAAGCCCAAAATGAACAAATGCATGAGTTATTATTTTTTGGCTTGTGTTTGTAATTTGCTGTCATGTATCAGATGTTCTTAGAGTAGTAAACACAACATAGAAAGTCGTTGGATGTGCGAGGCTTCAAGTTATCGCTGTACAAAACAAACATGTTATGTTGCTGCTGGCTTGATATCATATTTAACTAGTTATCGTAATCACTGGTTACTAGTGAAAATGTTTAACTGTTTACTGCACTTTGTTCTTCTAGTTATTCACCGCTAGCGTTTAATGAATCAGAAATACCGTATATTCATAGAAAATGATTCACTTCCTCCTGTAAACAGTGTAGATATTTCTCCACTTTTAGTTTAAAATAATTTGCAATGTTTCATGTGATTGTATTCCCCCCACCTCCCCCTCACTAAGACTAATGAATGTTTTTGATGTTGCAATTCACTTCTTGGTTGGTTGGTTGGTTTGGTTTCTGGCTTAACTTTTGTTTTTGGTTTAAGGTAGAGATAAAAAAAAAAAAAAGTCCTGACAGGAAAAATATCCACCCATATAACAAATTTTTTTTTTGGGGAATAAAGAAACTACATCACATGAGTTTAGACTTTCACAACTATTTAATTTTTAACATTCATGTTTTTACAACACGCATTATCTGATCACAACCGTTGTTTTTTACACCGCTTTAATGTGCTTTTCTCTTCGTTTCCACACAGAGAGAAGACAGTTGCTGAAAACATGGCTAAAATGCCCAAGATGATCGCAGACTGGAAAAAGCAGAAAAAGGAGACCAAACAGAAGCAAAGAGAGGAGCGAATAAAGCGGGACAAACTGCTGGCCGAGGCGAGAGAGCGCTTTGGGTATGCGCTGGACCCCCGCAGCGCCAAGTTCAAAGAGATGGTTGCAGAAATAGAGAAAGAGGAGAAGAAGAAGAGGAAACTTCTGAAACGCAGTAAGAAAGAAGAGCAGGTCTTGCCCACAGCGGCGGCTGAAACCAGCCAATAACCCTCACTGCCGAGAACAAGGACTTTTATGCAGCGCCACTGTATTATGTTGTGAAATTGGTTTCTTTGTACATGTCAATGTGATCGTCCCACTGTTGTTTAAGTAAAATCAGTCAATAAAACTGAAAATACGTTTGTGCGTCTGACTGTAAAACGGTTATTCAAAGACCGTTGTTATTAAATTAGATCAAATCTAAGGAAAAATTTAGCTTATGAATGAAAAACTGATTTATTTTCCCGCATATAATCCGCGGATTATACCAGATTTTACAAACCCCACGGGGGGGGTGCGGGTTATATAAGGGTGCGGGTTATATCACGCATTTTTAACACGTAATAATATTTCACTGAAAGACACTGCTTTTTCTTCTGATTCTGACTTGTTTTTTTTATTGTGAATTTCGCGCACAAGCATCGTGTACCGAGCCTGAACAGTTATGATAATTGACGAGCAACATTCGAAATGTGAACTCACAAAAAAGTTCATAAATCTATGGGTGCGGGTTATATAAGGGTGCGGGTTATGCCAACAAATTTTTCCCCCGCGACCTGCAGGCTATATGAGGGTGCAGATTATCTGTGTCTGCGGGCTATATGCGGGAATATACATTATTCATAGAGTAACCCATTGCATTTATTGCTAAATAATGGCATTGATTGTATGGTCTACTTTATTTTATAATTTGCATAAACTATAAATTCTGAAAAATATAAATGAACTACTAATATAAAAAATTGCATAAAGAATAACCACAGTATTTGACAACTGCTTCTTTACAACGTATGCTGGGCAATGATTAGATTATAAAAGTTCTTGATTTACTTAAGAAAGGAGTATAATATTCAGTCCCACACTCAGCATTACATTAATCTGCATGTTTAATCATCAGAACTTAGTGTAAAATAGTCTCCATTTTTTTAAATTATTTTTTTAAACACCGTCAGTCATTTTCCCTTATTAAACCTGTACAGGACTTGACAAAAATACAGAAAAAAATATTAATTTGATTTCTATTGCTCCCCAAAATGTACATTTTAACACAAAAGGAGCTTAAACCCTGGTTTACATTCGAAATATCCATTCATTGTATCCATTTACTATCTGAATAAAATAACATCTATTTGGCAAAAAACAACCTCCTTCGGAAGAAAGTTTTTAGTGTCTCCTATATATTAACACTAGGCAGTGCCACGGCATAACAACACACCGTGTCTTTGGTCTTTCATTCTTCCCATAAAGTGACCTGTTGATCAGAAAAGAGACGCCCCTGATTTAGGATCATCTCCCCTCACAAAGTTGTAATTTCATCTTGGTCACTGGTGTCAGCCTTGAGTTTGCTCAGAGCTGCATGAACCCTGAACTGCGTACGAGACTCCATCGAATACTCTTTGTAGTTATTCCTGACGGGAGAGACAATAATACCGATGTGACATTTCAGACTGGAGCAGAGAAATGACATCAAACCAGTCAAAACAAGCATTCTGTGAGTTGAGTGAGCTGTATCAACTCACTTAGCTTTCTGCAGGAGTTTGATGGCTTCCTCTTTCCTCCCCGAGTCGATGTACAAGAGACTCGTCTCCAGCAGGGCATTAGGAACCAGGTAATGATCAAACTTCAGCTTCTTTTCACTGTTAAAGACACAAAAACATCTCAAACTCCATCCTGAGATAAAACGAGCACTTCTGAAGGGAAGATTGCTGAACAGTAGCACTGGCCTGCTGTAAACCTGTCTGAAACAGTCCTCTGCGGCTTCTGTCTGGCCTTGGTTCTTCAGACACAGGCCTTTCAGAAGCAGGATTAAACACGCGTCGTCCACTCTGTACTCATTCTCTACACACACACACACAAATATAGGATAAGCATACAACTCTAGGTAGGTTATAGAAACATTTTTCCTGTAGCTCAAACTGTAGAGTGTGGCACTTGCAACATCAAGGTCATGGGTTCGATTCCCAGTGAAAACCAGAACTGATTAGAATGTAAATGTGTTCAATAGACATACATGTGTATATGTGTGTGTATATGTATAGACATACTTGTGATGAGAGACATTCATGTGTATATGTGTTATCCATGTGTATGTGCATATATGTACATCATTATTTTGATGTTGAACATTATTTTTTACTAGTCACTGCCATTTTAAGTGATTTTTTTTACACACACATATACATACATATATATATATATAGAGAGAGAGAGAGACACACACAGTAATACCTCTGTTTACGAGCAAATCGGTGTACGAGAATGTGAAGTTAAATCGGTGTACGAGCATTGTATCGGAGTGCGAGAAAAATATTCCCTCGCCCACGCGCATTTTTGTGTGGAGAAGTCCTAACGCTCAGCATCTTCATGCACATTTTTACTGGAAATATCGTAACGACAGCCTCTCACAAAGCCCATCACCCCTTCACTCGTTCATTCTCTCAGCGTCGCTCGGTTTGGTTCATCATTCACCACAGTGATACTTTTATAAGTGATTTACAGCGGTTTTACCTCGTGTTGTTCACATTAATTGTGATCGCTATTGTTCACGTAGTGAAATATATACGTACAGTACAGCATATAGACAATGACCTCAAGATGAGTAAGAAAGAAGGGATGAAATTCTCCCTGTAAGCAGTAAAACCCTCCTCTCGTCTCCTTCACGCCAGCAGAGACGCTACTCAAAGTTAAAGTGCGCGATACAGTAAATTGTCAAGTATTAATTAATATTAATATGAGATCTTAATGGTTATAATTTTAACTGTAATTAATAGAGTAAAACAAAAAAATATTTAAAATGGGCATTTATGGTCGTGTGGAACGAATAGAGTGATTTTTATTGCATTCTTATGGGGAAAATTGTTTTGGTGTACGAGAATTGAGTTACGAGCTCTTGGAACAAATTAAACTCGTAAAACGAGGCATTACTGTATATATATATATATATATACACATACACACATACACACACACACGTACATGTGCGTAATCATACATACATCAATCTATTATTTAAACATGAGGATAAACGGGTAGTAAAATCAACAATTTGACTCAAAATACAAACAAATTGTACATGCAATATTTGACATTTACATAGAAATTATGGCACATTTATTTTTAAATATTTCAAATGGATTCCGTTTTTAATTTGTCTATAAATAGATTTTATCATCTACTGCTTCATTATTCACCGACCAAAATTTCTTAATATGAAACATTCTCTAAGACTAATAGCAGAGAGTGATGCTGCTAAAATTAAAATGCAACTGTTGTCATTCTCATTGCACACACAGAGGGTTTGTGTAGCATTACCTGGAGCCGCCTGCAGGGCGCGCTCCGCCTCTAACAGCGTCTCCATCATGCCTTCTGTGAGCTCAGGTTGCTTGCTGATTATGGAAAAGCCATTCCACATGTACATCATTTCCTGAAATATGGAGCACATTAGTTCAAGGATAAATATTGTGTTAGAAAATAAAGGGAAAAAAAGAAAGTGCACCGAATGCGTTTCATGTTATTCTTACAAGCACAGGAACAGGAAGTCTGACTGGATTGCTGACTTTGTATCGCCTTGCTTTACGAATGGCAAACTTCTCTGTGGGTGGAGATTTACCAGCTATCTTCTGTTTGTATTTTGGTACCTGTCTAAAAGAGAGATTGGAAGTGAACAGGAATAAAAAAAGATATTTTTTCACGAAAGCCTCATCTGCTCCTGTGTTGGCAATGTGTATTTACCTAAAAAGATCCACCTCATTATCCCCGAACGGCCGGGATTCGGAGTCTGGAAGCATGCTGAGATAAGCCGCCTTCATGTACACGTACATGGCCTGAGAGAGAGAGAGAGAGAGACAACCGTCATAATCCTTCTGTACACTGGAAACACACTGTACGTAATCACAACCAGCAAGAGAACCAACCAGTCCAAACAAAAACCTGGCAAAGACATCGGCCCACAAAGCCAATTTACACAGCTTACACATGGCAGTTTGTCTAATCGCTGAGATATGTAGCAGAACTTCATTTTTTTTAAATACAGTGCAACCCCAGGCTTTACACCTGTATGGTTTTATTCATGTTTCTGAAGAGGAAGTGTGTCTGCATTTAGACCCGAATCATTGGCTAACGCTACTGTTGGCTCATCAAGTGCTGAGAACATTTCAACCGTCATTATCATATCCTTCAAATACCAAGTAGAAAGATAGAAAACTTCTGCTCCTCGATGTGCTGTCCTGATATTCATCTCCATTTAATTAATCCCTTCTTTTTTGTTAGTTGTACATACCTTTAAACATACCATAAAATACCTTTAAAATTAACAAAAGAGTAAGCAAAATACACACAAAAGACACAAAGCACACAACCAATAAAATCCCACGCTTGATTTACATTTTGGGTGGAGGCCGTTTCAGATGTCTTGGCAGAGCACACCTAGACAACCATGACGTGAGTTTGAATTTGTCAGCTGTACAGTAAACTAGACGGTCTTCAGAATCGTTAAAGATGTTGTTCTGATAATCATGTCACCAAAAATGTAATTTAAATAAGATTTAAATGATTTAATCACCTGAAATATAATGTTTTACTGTAAGTCGATAAGTTTATGAAACACAAACAGAATAACTCACAATAATATGTTTCATTCACAATAAATATTTGGTCATCTTAGTCATTTGAAAATGAGAAATGAGCTGTTTTAATTGAATTGTAATAAACCTGAAATCATGATAGGGCTTTGTGCGATTATCAATCGTTATGGCAGTAATTTACGGTAATCAAATAAATCTTTTTCAAAAAAGTTTCAGACTGAAGCACAACAAGGTCTTTTCTGATGATGCGTTCACCGGCATGAGGGCGGGATCAACCTGTCACTCACATGAGATCCACCAATAGCAAACCACAATCATCCAATCGATTTTTCCAAGTCCCGCCTTGCGGTTTTCCATCAAAATAAAAGTTTGATGGTTTAACATTTTAATATTAAAAAAATGAAAACAGCCATAATAATTTGTCATTTCAGTTGTGTGAAATTTTATTATTTTTTCTGAAATTCGCACTTTTCTTTATTCTATGGTAAAATATAGTGAAATTAGTTGTTGTAGTAATAATAAATAATAATAATAATAACTAGATGAGTAAAGTTCATTAATGACCTTTGAAGTTGGCTTGATCAAACTTTCTGGTCTGGCTTTAAGCAGTTTTAACAGGTTAAATTAAATTATGTCGTAAATTAATAATTATAAATTATGTCGAGTAATTAATTATTTAATTACATTAAATTATGAAGGAGCTAGCTTCTTGCTAGCACGAATTAGCATGTCACTAGCATAATTTATTATTATAGTCGTATAGGTAGAAAAATACATTCAAAATTTAAACTTCTCACCCCACCCCACCTAAATGTTCAGCCAAATATGAATATTATTCTTTTATTCAAAACGGTCACCTTAGACCAGCGGCTCTCCTGGCTGAGCAGGTCTGCGTAGAAGTACGCCATCTTCCAGTGCCTCTTAAAAGTGAAACACCACATCAACTCCCAGTAGCACATGTGATGAAACTGTTTCCAGGCCTGCTGGGCCTTACAGCCGTCCTCAAACAGCGCCACTGCCTGGATATGCAGGAGTACAATAAGTTCATTAGTGAACATTACGACCCATTTATAATGTTAGCCAAAATTTATTACAAAGCATTAGTTTTGCATGAACACTTTCCACCGCTCTCTGACCCTTGTCAATAGTATTCCAGTATTTCATATTACAGCTTTATCAAAGTCTTGGTTTTGTGGTCTATTAGATCAAGGTCTTATATTTGTTTTTGTTACATTCATTTATTTATGCATTTGGCAGACGCTTTTATCCAAAGCCACTTGCATTGCATTCAAGATGCACATTAACATTGTAATCAGTTCGGAAAAATATTCTTGGATGTTTTTGATTGACATCGTTGCAGCTCGTCTCTTTTTGGTCTGCCAGTAATGCTTTGTTTAGTTCCTGCCTCTATGAAGCTCCTCCTTCTGAAAAGCACAGTGTGCTCTGATTGGTCGGTTGGATCGGAGTGTTGTGATTGGTCAAGCACTTTGAGCGTGTTTGGGAAAAATCATGCTCTTCAAAACCACGAGTTTCAACACACTACTAACTAACTCAACCAGGCCTCACCCTTCATTGTGTGCATGCCTTGGGTGGGAATTATTTAAATTACAAATATTGTGGCGTATTTGTTCCCAGAAGAAACTCAAGACTAGAGTTCAGAAACAGCGACACTGATATAGAGAAGATTTCCCTCTGGAGAGACTTTGTGCTTTGTAACTTTCCCGTCGTTTTTCAGGCTCAAACAGCAACATTACACTGTTAAATATCATTACACACAAGAAAGTTGAAAATATGACAAAGAATAATACGTCCTCTTTAAAATCATCGAAATGGAGGATAAAATGTTATCCGTTTCGATTCTCCATGAAACTACTAATACTTCATAATTTGTGAATTCCAGTTAAAGTTACCTCTTACCTCATCGATGTTGCCCTTTATTTCTTCTGCCCGACCTGCAAAGAAAAGGAAAATCGCTCCCTGGAGAGATAATCAGAAAATGAGCTTGAAAAACACCCAATAAAAAGACTGCATGTTATGGCACGGGTTTCTTTCTTATTCGGGTTTCTATAGTAAATTGGTAGCAGCCGTTAATGGGGGGGACAGACTGCACATTTTCAAATCTTCATTTTTTTTCAAATGTGAATTAGTCAGCTAGTATGCAAGTGAGCGCAACATAATTCCAAGTCACATCCTCGTGAGCATGTAGAGAATAGAGAGAAAGACAGGAGCAGAAACTTACCCGTGGGTATCGCAGGCGAAATGGCTTCAGAAGTCTCTCTGCCTCTTCCACCTCCCCCTCGCCAGTCCCTACACAAAACATCCCTTTATTAATAACCATTAAATATCAGAGAATTCAGCCATTTCAATGTATACACTATAACTCATCATTTAACATCATTTTCCTTTATGAATATATTAACAAAAATGTTATGATCCTTCAAGAAACATTTCTGATTATCATCAATGTTGAAAACAGTTGCTTCATATTCGTTTCAGGATTCTTTGATGAAAAGAAAGTTCAGAAAAACAGTATTTATTTCAAATCTTTTGTAACATTATAGTTATAAATATGTTCACAGTCACTTTCTGAACACATTCTTGCTGAATACAATTATTAATGTCTGAATGGCAGTATTTAGTCACACACATTACAATTTATATTAAATAAAATAATTTTCATGTATTATTTTACATATACTAAAGTCAAATTTATAAAGAAAAATAATTAAATGTATTTTAGAAATTAAATCTTGACTAATAAATATGTGTATATATATACACACACATATATATATATATATATACACACATATATATATATATATATATATATATATATATATATGTGTGTATATGTGTATATATATATATATATATATATATATATATATATATATATATATATATATATATATATATATATATATATATATATATATATACACACACACACATAAATACATATACACACACACACACACACACACACACATCTACCCATCTGTCGATAGTTTATAATATTAATTATAAACTATCCCTTAAAGTTGAACAATTAATTAAAGAAACATTAATGCTGATTTATGTGGTTATCAAATGCATCATTTATAACAAATACGCGCTACCTAAAATAAAGGAGAGGAAGGTGTAGAAACAGAGAAGGAGGAGGGCGCACAGCATAGAGCGCAGGGTGTGAGAGGTGGCTCCGGTGTACAGCTGAGAGATGCCAAATTCCTACATACACACACACACACACAAAAAAAAGAATAAACACATGAAGATTCACACTTGCATGTCTCAGCAAAAATGAGATTATAACGTCTACTTAAATTCAAATTCGAGACAACTAAAGTAAAATGTCAAAACCTTATCTCCAGAAAAGCCTGCAAACTCCAGCAGCTTGAGTATCCGGGCAGGAAACAGCGAAAGAGTCTGTGGGAAGAAAAGCAACACAATGACAGACTGGAGTTCATTCATAGAAACAGAGCCAGAATATCAAAGACACTCTTACCAAGTTGAAAGCCCCGATCCCAAAAGAGACGCCGCCCTCTAAGTGCTTGTGGTTTGGTCCTTTGGAAGCGGTGTCTGACTGGACGAAGGCGTGCAGCTCCCTGCGTGAAAATCAAGACATCATACACAGCAGACAGACTCGATGAACAGTTCAATTCAAGGGCATGATGTTGGTGCATGAACGTGCTTCAAAGATCGGTTGTTTCTATTGGTTTAAAGAGATGTGGGGCTCCACTGACTTTTACAGTATTATTTTTCTATATTATGGAAGTCAACGGTAACTCACATCGATATTCTTCAAAATATCTTCTTTTTTGTTCAACAGAAAGAGATTCTGAAGGTTTGGAACAACTTGAAGGCGAGTAAAAGCTGCCAATTTTCATTTTGGGGTGAACTGTCCCTTTTAAAGTGGCAATACAATAACAGATTTCTTTCATTTACTTGATAAAGACTTACTTGTATATGAGGTAACTGTTCCGTACTTTGATCCCTCCTTTTATAAAACTCACCATATTCTCATCCTGTCAACAAACAGAGAGAGAATGAGGAATCGGGTGCAAATTTGAGCTCTGCACTTTTCAAAAAGGTTCAATGGAGTTTCATGTAAGACACAATTTGAAAGAACTTTGTTTTTATACAAGAAGAAATGACTTAAATTATTGTGTAAAAGAGTTGCAGAGCAGAGATGACCCATTTCTGTAGACCAAAACTTGGCAATGAGTTAACATTTTAGCAGATTTGGTTCTATCACCCTGAACTCAATGGGGTTTTTAAATGGGATTTTGGATAAATGCCTGAAATAAGATATTTTCATGACAAAACTCGAGATTTTGTTAAAGCTTTTAAATGTCTTGTTAAAGGCAGTTGCTGACAATCTAAGTGTGACTAGAGGTTGGTGAGACATTAAGGTATGTTTAATTAATAGACATTTTTTTATTACAGATAAATCCATAAAATTATCCCTTGGTGGGAATCCCTAAATGAAGAGCCTGAAAGAACCCTATAGGAACCTTTTTTTTTTTTTCAAAAGTATGAAGTGAAAAGTGGCCTTAAAAAAAAACTACTGAGCACATTTACATGCTTACCAACATGGTGATAACTAACAAAAATCAGTCTCTTTAAAAAAAAAATAATAAAATTCTGATATACCAGTTTACATGCAAATTAATAACCTGGCAATGGAAGAAAACCGTGTTTACAAGACTATAAAAACAGGTTATTCCCTAGTAGTGACTTCAAAACTAAAGCATCCTTGTACTTCACTCAGAGTATTCCAGGTACAACATGCGAGTTGTGATATAAATAAAGCTATTAAATAAAGAGTTTTTCAAAGTGCCAATGGGAAACTTGCGCAGACTCCCATTTCTTGACCACTTGCATGAGATGAGACTACTTCTTGGGTCTAATAACACATTTCTCCTCTCCCACAGCAAAACATTTACATTTATGCATTTGGCAGACGGTTTTATCCAAAGCGACTTACATTGCATTCAAGGAACACATTTAATCAGTTCTTGCTTTCCCTGGGATCGAACCCATGACCGTGGCGTTGTAAACACCAATGCTCTACTGGTTGAGCTACAGGAAAGCTCGTTATGAACACTCGCTATAATAAATCAATTAATCAATATGCGCACTTCAACTGTTTATTCTTAAACGTTTTATAATCACATGCCGATAAAGGAAAGCAGTATAACGCGTTCATGCGTTGTTGTCTTATTAAGCATAATCAATTGAGGAAACGTGCATGTGAATGCACTCATTAAGATATAGGTGCATCAGATATCCAAGGCACCGACACATCTGAGATTGTCTGTCTGTGACCGTGTTAGAGACCTTTGTCTTGAAATGTGCCAAACCTGTAAGAACGTGAGAGCGGCTCTGTGTAGTAAACACTCAGCGTAACACACTTCGGCATGGAGCTGATCTGGAAAATTAAACATTGTACGAAATGTTAACTGTCAGTTTCAAATCGAAACGCTAGCCTAAAATGCCACATCATAGGTTTGTATGAGTCTTATTTCTCCTGTATTAGCAATGCGAGATGGAAATTTCAGGGAAGAGAGGAAAAAAAGGCACCTTCTGAGAGATCGTCATCATTTGCTCCTCGGCTCCTCAGAGTCCCAGACTTCTTACGAAACCTGAGACAAGTGAAGAAACACACAATAACTGAATTTCTAACATCGTTCTTGATGACCACAGATCAGCCAAAAGCACTTCCTTATGGCAACAATATTCATCCAAAAACAAAAATGCAAATAGCAAATCCTCGTTCAAAAGACTTCTACTCAGCAAGGATACATTCAACTGATCAAAAGTGACAGTAAAAGACATTTATCATCTTATTTCCGTTTTAAAACAAGAATTTTTAAAGAGAAATGTGGGAGGAGGTTCTCACCTAAGTTTAGGCTACTCCAACATCCTACATTATATGTTAGGTCAGAGGTCACTCACTTCTGCCAGACCTCAACTGAAGCCAGTGATTATAGTTTATGAAGTTATAAATATTGATACTTTCTTACAAAAACACTTCTCTTTAGAAGGTCTTCATTAACCTCTGGAGTCGTATGAGTACTTTTATGAATGATGGATGTGCTTTTTTTGGAGCTTCCTTTCACTCCCATTATTAAGCTTCAAAGAGCCAGGATACATTTCATATAAATTAAAACAAACAAAAAAAGTATTATAAAACTAGGATGGCTTGAAGGTGAGTAAATAGGATCATTTTTTTATTTTGGGGTGAATTAAACCTTTAAGTTTGGTCTCTTTTTTAAGATGACAATTGGAAGATTGATACTTTTTATATGAAATATATATTTTCCAAAACAGGTTTTACTCTATAATTGAACAAAAATCAAAGCCATAGATCTACACAAGCTGTTTTCCAAATTTGAGGGTGATATTTTAAAAAAAAGAGCTTTCAATTGTCAAAAAATGCAAGTGTGACTATTTTTTAAGAACCATTTCACATTTTCGAATCATGTCTCTCTTTCAATTTTAATCAGAGCAATGCACATATATACAGTACTTCAGTACAAACTAACGTCACTCTCCCAATAGGATGTTTGTCGGGCTTTAGGGAGGAGATCCCATCTTTGTGACTCACTCCTTCTTAAGCAAACCGAAAGTGAGCTGGTGTGTGATCACTGCTGCACTCATCTGGATCAGAGGTGTGTATAAGGACATACAGGCTTGTGCATTTCTTCTACTCCGTTTAATCAATGTTATGCAAGGCCAATAAAAGCCCAGACCAGATGTCTGTCATTTAAACCCACACCGTTACATCTCTATGCAAATACAAGCAAATGCAAACGCAGGTCAGCTGACATGGAAATAAGCCCATTTGCCTAAAGGTTAAAAGGTCAGAGGATAAGGCTCTCCCTGACAGAAACGAATGCATTGTTTTGGCGCTCTTTCTACCTCTGGCACACCTCCTGAGCGCTCTTCATGGTGTTCCCAGCATGCACTATGTCGTCGTGTTGGAAGGTCATCATGGCCTGCATCTCTAATACTGTGGCGTAAATCAGAGCGTGATACATGCTCTCTTTAGACCTGGAACACAACACACTCACAATGTGAGATCACACATTACAGAAAGATAATACCTTAAACCCTCTCTACGCAAGAATGTGAACAAAAATACTATACACTTTCACATGGTTAGCCTGACGCAAGTTTAAAGGCACATTCACGATATTAGCGGTGGATGAATATCGATCTGTTTATTATAAGTGTGCGCTACAGTTATGTTATCTGCTTTACATGTTCAATCTTTTTAAAGTGGATTCTGATTGGCTGGGGAAAATAAATAAATGGCCAGTCAAACAGCCGATCACACACGAATCACAGATTGGGTTTGTGCATGCTTGTGGGTCGAGAAATTGACCAAAGTATTCCACGAACATTCGACGCACGCCAGACACACGCTTCGCGAACGTTCCACGTACAAGCACTTTCAGAATCCACATTGTCAGTGGAATGAACGTGATACGTGCGCGGTTCATGAGTGATATGAAGGTGGGGCGTCAGTGGACGGACGTGGACGTGCGCGGTTTCGAACCAGTCCCGACGCATAAGCACTGACGGCCGACGCGTGTCCCGCGCATAGTCACGCATACTCATAAACTAACATAGACGCATAAACTACTCATGCCGACTCATGAATGACGCACACTGATGCACAGTTGTGCTTCGAAAAAAAATTTAACCGTTCAAAACTCAAAATCACGCACAAACCGCCTTCGACGCACATCCACTTACAATCACTGATAGTCCACGTTCGTTCCACCGACGAAATACGCATACGACGCACGCTCCGCGCAGAAACAAAAATCTGTGCGTAATTCGTGCGTGATTCATGCGTTTTCGCTGTGTGACTGGCCCTTTAAATCACTTTGAGCAATATCATTGGCCAGTGTCATTATCTTTATAGTTGTGGTGTTCTCACAGAATTAGAATGATTATTAAAAATGCATCATTTTAGTTATCGTCCTTGATGTGAACAGGCCTTGTGATTTCTTTAAATGTGAAATATGCAATATCTGCAACGTCATCAATGGAATTGAAAAAATACTGTCTGTTTTTAAGCTGATTTCACCAGTAACTTCCTCAGTCTGACATTGGTTGAACAGACAGATAAACACCACCTCTCTGTGAAAGCATTTTAGTAATAAAGTAATACAAAAATAGAAAACAATTATAGCCCGAAACCAAGTATTAAGAACTTCCTGTTGAAAAAAAGAAGGCTGGAGCCATTTAAGCATGTGGTTTCCTTCCCAGCGCAAGTGTTAGTCAATCTTTCGGCTATACATTAATAGGAATGAGTTCGCTCTGTGTGCAGGGCCATTGTCTGGTGTGAGGGTGTGTGATCTTTAGGTAAACATCCTGGAGAAGGGAGGGTGCGTGACGCAGTTCTCTACCACAACTTGAATAAAGCACACTATCAGAGGATGACATCTACATTTAAACAAGCACATTTAAAGTAGCAAATGACCAAATTTGCGAGCACATCTGACAAGAAAAGAAAAACCTTTGAGACGTAAGCTTGGTAGGCACCGCACCTTCACTAAACACCTCGCCTGCTCTTAAAAACACAGATACTAGAGGGGTGGAGAAACGGGAGAAGAGAAAGACAATAAGACGTCTCTCACCGTGGCCGTAGTTTATCCAAACTCTCACTAAAGTGGTTGTTGAGGAACAGATCCAAGGCTTCCATGCATTCATCAAGACAGGCCTGAAGGGAGATCTGTCTGGAGCTGATGACACACACACACACACACACACACACACACACACACTGAGTACAAGCCATAGACTTAAATTGCTTCTCTGTTAAACTAGTTCTAATCGATACAGATTAGAAGTTAATATGCATTTTTAAAGCCAGTATAAAGAAGTACAAGCTGTCCAATGATAAAGATAATTTCTGCTGTTATATAATTTAATGATGATTGTAAAGAGACATGCACACAATGTCTGAATTCAAGTTCAAATCTGTCCACTGATCATTTCCCTAGAAAGGTGCACATACATATTTTCAGAATTGATAGGAATAATAAATGTTTCATCAAATCATCAGATTAGAATTGTTTCTGAAGGATCATGTGACACTGAAGACTGGAGTAATGATAAAAATTAAACATTTGCATATAAAATAGTTATTTCTAATAATATTTCACAACATTATGATTTCTTTTCTGTATTTTGGATCAAATAAATGCCGCCTCGGTGAGCATTTCCAGAGGGCAAAGGTCCTGAAATGTCCCAGAAATAAAACCGTCTGTCCTCCAAAGCTCCCAAAGTCAAGTAACCCTGACATTTCTCGCTAAACACCAAGACACAGTTCAGACATGTCAACGGCGCCCTTTATAAATTATGAATGCTACCTGATGCAGAGTTTAGCACCTGACCACTGAAGATATAATTAGCAGGTCTAATTAACATCAACTGGTTGATCCTGCTCACTTAGATTAAAGAGCAGATATGCATTCATAGAAATGCAGCACTAGCATGAAATATGACACTTGTTGCATATTAAATTTATAAACCAATTCGCACGCATTTGCATGAATCCATCTGCAACCTATTAGAGATGCAAAAACAACAGGTGTAAAGCAATGAAATGACTTTACAAGTCATTTAAAGGTATCAGGAACCTTTAACTGGTGTACAAACACACATGCGCTGCAGAGCACGGCTCACACACTGTGTCCCTCAGTCAAGGTGTTGGATGTTTGCTCAGGGCACACGGATAAGAACATGGATGAGCCACTGCGCTGTGTGTGAATGACTTTGTGTGTGCATGAGCCACCTAAACCTCGTTTCCGAGGATAGCGGTTCATTCTCTCGCTCAGAACATGAGCTGAGGCTCTATTGCAAAACAAGGAAGGAAGAGATGTGAACATTTGATATGAAAAAAAAACGGCCAAAACTAAACACAGACACACTGAATCAGCCATTTGGTGAACCACAAAACATCAACGTGTTCAGTTTTACTCAGTAGACATTTGAAATGTACAGCATTGGGGCATTTCTTCAGTTTTAACATTAGCGTGTAGAAACAAACTCACTTGTCTGTGACAGATGCATTTTTCCCACTGGACATGATGCAGTGTGTTGTCTTGCTGGTTGTCCTCCTCTGGGCCTTGTGTCCAGTGCTCAGACTCCCTGTGTACAGTTTCCTTCAGTCTCTCTCTTTGCATTCATGAGGAATGTTGTCAGACTCGAGCTGCTAGGGAATATGGATCAGTTTTCAGCTGGACTTGGCAGAAGTGGTGTGTGTGTGAGAGAGAACACAGCTCAAGACTCCTCCTTGGAGCTCACAGCAGGTTTAATGGCAGGGTGTCAAGGGACAGAAGCTCGTATCGCCATCTAGTGGTGGGGTGAATGAGGTGCTCCAAACTATTGATCTGGTCTAGAATATGCTTTATGAGCTTTCCTCTTGCTCAATCAATAGAGCATTGGTGTTTGCAATGCCAAGGTCATGGGTTCGATCCCAGGGAAAGCAAGAACTGATTCAATGTGTTCCTTGAATGAAATGTAAGTTGCTTTGGATAAAAGCGTCTGCCAAAATGCATAAGTATATAAATACAGTAATACCTCGGTTTACAAGTTTAATTTGTTCCAAGAGCTCGTAACCCAAAATGCTCGTACACCAAAACAATTTTCCCCATAAGAATGCACTAAAAATCAATTAATTCGTTCCACACGACCATAAATGCCCATTTTAAATATATTTTGGTTTTACCCTATTAAATACAGTTAGAATTATAACCATTAAGATCTCATATAAATACTAATTAATAATTGACAATTAAACTCTAAAAATACTTGACAATTTACTGTAATGCGCTTCAGCTTTGAGTAGCGTCGCCGCTGGCGATATGGAGACGAGAGGAGGGAGGAGGGGGGAGCGGGGAAAGCAGATGAAGTGCAAATGAGTGAATTTATCATAATAGTGCAGAAAAAAAACGACAGGGAGCCGTGAACAAAAATTTATCACACTCTGACACAATGCTCGTACACCGATTTGACTTTCCATGCTCGTACACCGATTTGCTCGTATACCAAGTCACTCGTAAACCGAGGTATTACTGTATATTTTATACAGTGGAACCCACTTATCTCAACCTTGGTTAACTCGCTAACCCTGTTATGTCAACGTTTTTGAAGTGGAACCGCCAAACTCCCTAGTTTTCTTAGCCTTTTCTTATCGGTTATGTCAATTATTTTATGTCGCCGAATCCTAATATCTCGAGCACAAAAGAGGGACAAAGTTGCCACTGAGCATCAGTTATTTCGATCCCCGTGACTAATGATAGTACCGAGATCACTGCGCATGCGCTGAGTTCGAGTTGCATGGGCATCACGGTCTATAGGGTTTATCCAAAGTCACTTGCACTGCATTCAAGAAACACATTAACATTCTAATCAGTTCTTGCTTTCCCTGGGGATCGAACCCATGATCTTTGATGTTGCACGCTTCACGCTCTACTGTTCAGCCTAATATAGCTAACTTCTGTTTGCATAACTTTCCAGTCCCATTAAAAGGAATATAACACCCTAATAAAAGCTATTCCCAGCAGGTTTAACCCAGTCAATTAAAAATCAGCTTAAATTCAATAAACGCAACAGTGTCTATCCGGCTTTGCGATTAGGTGGGATCGAGATCAGAAATGTGATAACAATTCTTTCAAATGAAGTGTACAAACAATCTTTCAAATGAAGAGGAAGATTTACTCCAAGGGTTCTCTTGTGACAGATGTCATTTTTAGAAAAGCTTGGCTATTGGTAAGTAAATTCTGTGTTTACAAAAAAGAAATTCATTTCAGAATCCATCATAAAATCTATTTATTTCTAAAAACTCTGATATTGATGAAACTTTTTTGGTATAGAAACATCTGCCCACTTATTTTGTGATTGTAATATAACCAATACATTTTAGACCGAATTAAGTTCTTATGTTTTTAGTCCTATAAATGTTACCCACACCTTTGTTCTCAAGGAGGTCTTTTATTATGAAAACGCAAAGCTGCTGTCCTTTGAATTTGTTTATTTCCTTATTTTATTTGCAAAAATATTCATTCACAAACATAAGTGGCTCAATTCTCCTTTATGCTTTCCTATGTTTCTTTCTTTACTTAATTCTGTCATTTCATCCCATTAATAACTTTTTGATACTCTATGGCAAAATATTAAAAATATGATTTAACCTTTGCTTTTCTTTTTCTTTGTTACTGCAAATTTAATATATACCTCTTTACCTTTTTTTATACCTTTTTTAGTTTTCCATTTTGTAGTTATGATTGTTCAATAATAAAAGATACAATCTAGATTTACAATCTGTTCCCTGATTTCGTATTGTATTAATGAAACGTTCTGCAATAAAACAAATCAAAAAACGTCTGTCTGTGGATATTTGCAGTTTAATTCAATGATACTGTCTGTTATTTGAGATATGTACCTGCAATTTACAAGTCAAAATTGTTCTCTAGCCTTTTTTCCCCCTCATAAAATGTTTTTGCCGCACATCTAATTGTTTTCAACGTCCCATCATCCAAGTTAACTATTTAAAGGGACAGTTCACCAACAAATTCTGTCATCATTTGCTCAGTGAATAAATAATTCTCAGATATTTTGTACACCTGATTTTAATAATTTATTAAAAAAGTACTTTTTTTCTCAAAACAATGAATACGGATAATTTTCCTGAATATCTTTATGTTCTTTACATCACCTCCAACATATTTAGTAGTTTATCTGTTGAAGTCAATCCAGGTCACGCATCGAGCTGTCATTCAACTTCATAACACTAGAGGGCAGCAGATGCTTTATTAGTGATATAATTATGAAATATTATTATTATTCCTCTTATTATTATAGAGATGTTTAGTTTTTAGGGTGAATACAATATGACCACATAAAAAAAGAAACTTTATTGTTTGTAACTTTATTCATCCATCATTTTCAACCCACAATTTCTTCATTCTCTAAAGTGAAATCATAATTTGCAAAATAATCTAGCAACTCTACAAAGCTACAAAATGTTTAAAATATTTCCTTGTAGTACGCAAAATATGTGAAACGCTGAATGTACATTAGAGAAGCTGAAGTAAACTTTAAAAAAAGAAAATCACCAACAAGTTGAAATATTTGCCTTTACAATTATTTTCATAATAAACATCTTACATGAATGTGTTAGATATAATCTTGTTATTGTTGTAAAAACTGTGTACATCACTGACTGGTAAAAGATAAAACATTGTGCTTTATTATGAACAGGCACATTTAATTGTTTGTAAAAAGTTTACAATAAATTACGATCAGCAACATTTGATAGAAAACATTTGGCTTTTGTCATTGCACATACTATGATTACGAAATAATGCAATGAGTGTAATGCAATTAAACAAAGAAGTTTTTGCTTTTAAATAAGAAAACATATTGCATAGGTAAAGTAAAAAAAACTAAAACTAATAAGTCTCTGGGAAATGTTAAGCATTAAAACAGCTACAATTTCTTAACACAACTAGAGTAAAAACGGGATCTCTTAACAGTCTGAATCTACTTTTCATTAAAGGCATTTAGAGCAACTTTCAAAGTCGGTTTGTTTGATGCATTTGGAAATGGTAGATGTCACAGTGATCTTGTTGATATGATCCGTCAGTCATCAGAGAGATATTTCAGTCAAAGTAAGAGGTTAATCAGCTTTAGACCCTATTTTACAATACAGGGTCATGGACACAATCATCGCCGCAAGCTGAAAATGAGAACAGAAAGAGAAATAAGCATCACAGAGAGTTATTACCATCATAAAAGGCTTCGTATTTATATGTAGAGTGACAGTTACAGGTATATTATGGTTACAATTATTCTCCTAACAAATGAAATAAATGCATTATCCATTAAAGACAACAGGGAATCAAAATGTTCTGTTTGAACCGGCCCTAATAAATGTTTTTGGTCTTATTTCATATCCCACTTCCCGGTTATTATAAAAAAAATTAAATTGTTTTTGGAACCTTTCATAGAAATGTGAATTCAAAATGTTTTGTTTTTTCCAAATGTGAGCACTGAAATTGAGGTCAACTGATGGAAATGTAATGTAATGTATTATATGTATGTAAACAAAGTAAACATGCATATGAGTGTATGAGCCTCATTCCTCCTAGATTTCCACATCAAAATAATGGAGGAATTTGTAATAGCAACATGCAAAGACGCTCCAGTTGAAGAGCGATCTCTCTCCTGGTGTTGCAACCTTTGCCAAAAGCGTGTTCAACTCTGGAGAAGGCTTAATATGCTGGCTATTAAGAGCTGCTGTGATGGAGCGCCTCCTCGCGGTTCAGGCTTCGCATCTGCTGAAACAGCAAAACGGCAGCCTCCATCGTGGGCTCATAGGGGAGCAGAATAGAGGCAGATGTTATCAATTAAGTCCTCCTCCTCTGCTGACCACCTTGCAGCTCTTGGCAAGGCATGTGAGAAGGCAATGCAGGTCTGGGAGGCACACCATGGAATCTGCCCTGTCTGAAAGCACGTGTTGCTAGGACTTTTGAGGCAGCGAGCTCCTCTGGAGCCTTGATATAAAAGCAACCATTGCCGAATTCCAGTCCTTGATTGCTTATGCATGCTCGTGGGTTTTCGGCAAGATACTTACACCTGCCCCCCAACACTCTCTTCTATCTTAGGGTCTAAAGTAGAACTATGCTCCCTTGTGTATGGATTGCCAAGTAGGTGCTCTAGTATGACCTTTGTTCAATATTATAGATATCGCTGGAGTAATAAAAAGAAAAACCACTGGGGGTTCTGGCCCATCACAGCCACAGATGGAGAGCCTGGTAACTTCTTCAAGGAGTAGAATCCAGAGGACAGAAGGAAAAGCCATGCACAAGAGAAGTAGCATTCCTCCTTCTTCTCTTGCCCCCACACCCCCAACCCGAATAAGGAGGTCTCTTATACTCATGGTGCTCCGGTAGTGAGACTTGTCAACTAATGAAATTGTTGTGCTTCAGACACCAGTGACGATGATGATTTTTCCGACAGCATCAGTCCAATACACAGTGTCGAGTTCCCCTTTTCAGGGAACCATGGTTACAGTCATACAAATTGTGAGATATAAACTCTGAACTACGAGAAAAAAGTCTGAATTATGAGATCAGTAGAAGTCGCAATAACCTTTTTTCTTTAATTTTCGGAAAAGTGCTTCCATAGAAAGCAGCATGAGATTTCCTCACATTTACTGTAAAATGATGGACATAAATGAAGTGTGTTTGGTACCTCAAGAGCAGCAATGCCCAATGCCACAGCTATGATGATAACCGCATTATCGTCTACCAGCTTCTTCAGTGCTGGGAAACAACCTGGTACAGTCTGAGATCGCGCGAGAGAGAGAGAAAAGAAAGATACAGAAATATAAAGATCATAGAGTGTGTTCAAACCTCTAAAATAGATTGGAGACAACATATGAGTGACTATAAATATTGACTATAAATATATTCTCAAGACTCACCGAATTCATAGCTGCGAACTCACTGCAGAAAACACTTTTACAGCACTGAACTGGGTAACTCTTGGTGTCGTTCACAAAGGGTGAGTTTGTGAAATCTGTATAGTTGTTGAATCCACAGCACTTCAGCTAAAGGAGAAGCGATGAGAGTTAGATTTAACATCAGCCTAATTCAGGCAGAAGTTGGTATTAGAGGAGTTTGTTGGCAAAGGAAAAAATATGAATGGTTAAATATAAATGAGCAGGTGATGTTTTATAAGAGAACACATCTCAGTGTAACAAATGTTCAATATTAAAATGAAATAATTTCATATATAATTTAGAGAATTCCTTTTTATTAAACAAAGTATCACAAACCCCAGTCATAGTTGTATTCCATAGTCCAGTAACATCTGCGTTTTTCCCATAATCTTTTCTGATGCTTTTCACAGCTTCATCTCCCAGCTGCTTTATGAGGTTTTCTGTCTGAAATATGCAAACAGTTTGAGTGGCATGTCATTGTTGTTTTCTTTTATATTATAAATTCAGTAAATGACGGCATATTGCATATTTTCTTAATCCTAGAGTGCCTTGGCCTCATGTTTCTTTGGTTTTGAGTATTTCCTTCTGCATGTACAAAGGGGTCTGAGGAAATAATATCAAATGGACAAAACTTACCAGAGGCTTAAAGACCAGAATCACAATCGCTCCAGCAACTTCAACAATGAAGACGATCAAAATAATGATGAAGAACTGAGGAGGAGAGAGATAAACAAACATGAAAGTAAGTCCACTGCAATATATAGAACTTGAAAAGATCTTTTAAAGGCATTTACATTTTTTATTTCATATGAATGCTGCTTTTTTTAATCTTTCTGTTCTTTTAAGAATTCTGAGAATGTGTATCACAGATTCAACAAAAATATCAAGCAGCACAATTATTGCTAATAATCAGAAATGTTTCTTTGACATCAAATCATCTCATCAGAAATATTTGTGAAGGATCATGTGACACTGAAGACTGGACTAATGATCCTGAAAATACAACTTTCATCACAGGAATACATTACATTACAATAGAAAACAGTTATTTTAAATTGTAATATTTCACAATATTATGTTTTTGATGAAATAAAAGCAAATAAACTATTTACATTCATTTTCTTGAGCTCTTGATTTATATTTGAAGGTCTAACAGAGATACTGTATGTATTGAATACTATATCATATCTAATGTATGAATCTATTATATCAGAAATGTATAAACACCTGACAGTTAGTGAGGATTTCAGCTTAAGGAGAGGCACTACAGGCAAAAACTGCTTTTTCATGCATCTGTCAGTTTTGAGATTTTTGTCTTTTTGTTAAATGTTTTTTCAGAATAGTGGAACGCAAACATCCAAAATACATTCCTGTGCATTTCTTTTATAGCACTTTATTCATTTGCGTCTGATTTCAGTTACAATGCATATTTTTAAATGCTGTTTTCTCAAAATATGTGCTACCTGCAATGAGCCACAAATCTTTTTTTTGCCCATTATGAAAGTCAAAATATTTCTTCAAAACATCTTCTTTAATATTACACAGAACAAAACAATTCCTACAGGTTTGGAACAACATGAGGATGAGTAATTTTTTCTTTATTTTTGGGTGAACTATTGTTACGAAGCGTGGACAGGACGTGTGCGGAGAGACAGGACCAAGGGGAGCAGCAAGATCTAACTCAAAATCCACTTTCATTAAATCAAAACAAAAACACTGTAAATAACAAAACAAATTAGCACACTTGTGCATAAACTGAATGTAAACAAACTTAGCAGACCGGGACCACAGAGACAAAACAGCATCCACACATGAGAGCATCAGCATTAACAACCGACAAAGACAAGGGAAACACAAGAGGGTTAAATACACAAGGGAGTGACAAACACCTGGGAAGACTAACGATGAAAGTGATTGACAAAACAGGTGCAGGAAGGGCACAGGAAGATACACAAAAGGGACCTGGAAGTGAAATATGACACACCCAACAGGAAGTAAAAACTAATCTTAAACACAGGAAGTGAAACATTGACATGACACACAGGAAGTGCACAGCTGACAACAAACAGGACTACGGGTAACAACTACCGGTATGCATGTAAGTAGAATTCTAGTTGATTGCAATCTTCTACTCTGTGAGGCTGATATTTGTTGTTATACATGTTGTTGACGTACCGCAAGCAGCATACACCTGCTCTCTCGGATCGCTCCACAGCAGCCCAGGAAGCCCAGGATGAGCAGCACAGCGCCCACCGCGATCAGGAGGTACCCCACGTTCAAGAGCTGCCCCAGTTGACTTGAAGCTCCTGTTATATTCTGCAGAAAACCCAGGATAGATCCACTGTCCACCTTCACCCAGATCCCCACACCCAGAATAGCAGCTCCCGCCAGCTACACCACAAAAACACAGACGTTAGAAACGGGAATGGGTTTACACATTTTGTTTTAAACATCATACCAACACATAGAGTCCTTAAGACCGAATCAAAATGGACAAATGTCATTTTTATTGGAATATTTAGCATTTATTCAAAATCATTTACCCTTGCACATCATTATTTTTTAAATTCATGTGCTTTGTAATCAAAATAACTTCCTCATCTCTTCTCTTCTCTGATGATGCGTTCACTGGCATGAGGGCGGGATCAACCTGTCACTCACATGAGATCCACCAATAGCAAACCACTAACATCCAAGCAAACCAACAAAATCAAGTCCCGCCCCACATTTTTTCTTGTTCAAGAAACAGTTCATTTAATTTCGTTCAAACTTTATAGGGGACACGTTATGCCCTTTATCAAAGTCTTGATTTTGGGGTCTACTCGAAGGTTTTCATTCTTGAATGTAAAAAATTCCCCACTTCTTTTACGATTACATTTTCTTATATTCTCAATCAGTAGAGCATTGGTACTTACAACACCAAGGTCATGGGTTCAATCCCAGGAAAAGCAAAAACTGAAGCTGTGTAAGTTGCTTTGGATAAAAGCGTCTACCAAATGCATAAAAATGTAATGCTCTGTTAACTTCCTGCCTCTATGAAAGCACATTGTGCTCGGATTGGTCAACTAGACCAGTGTGTTGTGACTGGTCGACTATGTTTCAGGAATTTCCAGCCCCTGCACCATTTTTTGCATATGCCTTGAGCTGGAAATCTGCAAATAAGGGATGTTGTGGCGTGTTTGTTCCTGGAAGAAACTCCAGACTACAATAGAGGCATTTCAGGGAATTCAGAAACAGTGACACTGATATAGAGGATAACTCTCTAGGGTTTGTGCTTTGTAACTTTGCAGACCCTTTCATGCAAAAAAAGCAACACTAAAGAAAGTTGAAAATGTAATCGAACACAATAGGACCCCTTTAAAACGCATCATGGTAACAACATATAGAGGACCTAAAATGTATTTGGACCACCAAGTCACACTTACAATACCTATTATTTTGTCTGCACAAAAGAGGCATATTTGCAAAATGATTTGCATTCAACCCAGCTAAACCACATGAAAATGAGATGATTTGTTCTCTTTGGATTTGGAGAAAAGATAACTCTTCCATCACACTTGGTATTCAGTATATAGACAGTGAATAGCAGCTGAGAACATGAAAATAAATAGATGTTTTGGACGGAAATAAACTATATACAGTAGCTGCATCTGTTTTTGTGCAAAACAAGGAAACAGTCAAAGGACATAAAGCAGGTAAACCTGGAATAACTTTCACAGAATTTCAACCAGGAACAACAAGAAGTGCAAATCATGCTTGATGCCATCGATAAATTATACATAATTTATGATAAATTCCATAACTTTTCTTAAACAAGCATGACCTTTACTTACAAAGATGATCCCATTGAAGAGAAACATCATTGTTTTCAAAAATCCAAAGCAGCCCATTTTTATTGGATGGATATGACACCTGAAAAAGAGAGAAAAGCGTTAAAGAATAAAGAACCGTTATATTTAGAGGATTTTATGTTTTGTTTTAAGGTCAATCGTTCAGATACTGAAAATACAAACTCATCCAAGCAATTTTTATTGTGAGATAAAGGACTGCGTACAGGAAATGCTGCGGTGGTGGTTTTACTGTAGTAACTGATTTAACTACAACTCTCATTAACCCCAAAACGCCGGTCTCGCAAGTCACAGCGTCATGCAAACCTTGCAATATGAGTCGGTCACTTAAATATCTCTTTAACCCTTTCGCACTTCTCTGACCCCACAGCATGAGTTTTTTTAGGCGACCGTTATTTTAGATTGTTTAACTTATTGTTCCCATGGCGACGCGTCATGCTTGTCACGTTGACACACCGCAGCCTCAGAAGCGCTTTATGACATGTGCATCGCATTTATTTAGTGTATGTCTTATTTATTCAAAATATTCACACACTTGTTGGCTATGTTATCAACTACCTGATATTTAGATTCTCAAATATGTGGAAATGAATGTGTTTTGTCGTTTTTATAATTATAATATAATTAAATTATATAATTATCTTTATTAACTGATCTATGATGCGCGAAGGGCGCCGCCATGTTTGTTTGTGCTGCAGTTCGGAGAATCTGATCGGTCTGATTTATAACGCAAATTCAGTCGCTTCTCCCGAAAAACGTGACAGTAAGTGACCAGTGAAGTGAGAGAAGAATAAAGTGAACTTTATAGTTACCTATGCAATGTGTATCTGATTTATCTGATCAATTTATAAATGAATGATTGCTATTTCTGCTTTTATGGACGTCAGTGTGTATTTTTCAAACTAGAGATGTATACTAGATACTAGAGATGTATTGTTTTGCGAGTACTTATGAGTATTTAAATGTCTGAAACCGAAAATAAACCTTATGTGGTTGAAAACACTGAGTAGTTGTGATATATGACAATATATCTCTGAATCGGCGCCAGATGACGCGCGAAAACACGTTTGAATTTAGCAGTTGATGACGTGAAGCACGAACGTTCTAATCACACCGGTGTGATCGTACCCTCCAGGCCACAGCCAAGACTGATCACACCGGTGTGATCGTACGCGCGAAAGGGTTAACAAGTTACTCTTGAACAATTTCAATTTAAAATATTACAAATACAAAGTCAAACTTCAAAAATATGCCTAAGTTCATGAAACTAGTGTTTGTTTTCTCTAATGATAATATAATCCACATAAAGGACTGAGTCAATAAATGTGAGATTTTATTAGAGACAAAGACAATGTTTACGGTCTATATAAACCTCTGAGATTTATAAACAGATAAAAAATACAACATTTTTGTAGCAACGTGGAACTTGTTTTAGAACAAGCTTTGTGTGGCCTGAATAAGGTAAGTAATGTCTATATAACAATACTGAGCATGAATTATTATATTACGTCCTACTCTGTTCTCTTGAAAGGTTAGATCCGTGTTTTAATAGAGCTGTGAATAGACCAGGGAACCTGAGCTAATATTTGAAGAGTCTTTGAGCTTTTTGTGTGGGGAACACAATAGGAGCGAGACAAAAACCTTACGTTACTCTTCCAAACCAGTGCGAGGTCCAGAAGTTTGAGATAAGGAATATCAAGATTCTGCACTATTCTAGGTCACTACACAAATGCAAGAAAATTAGAGACAATGAGCATGTGACTCTGATACAGAGGGTCAGTTTCTTGCTTCATGTACACACACACAAACACAGGTTTCCATGTTTTATGGTTTCCTTACACAGATCTTGTGAATTTTTTACACTGTATAAAATGCATATTATATCCCATAACCATTCCCAGAAAACTTTCAGAATTTTTACAATTTCAAAAAAACCTGTTTTGTCTGATTTTAAGCTATTTTCATCGTAGTGACCCAAAAAATGGTCTACCCTTGTTGTTACCCATCACACACACCACTAATTTTATACACACACTATATTTATACACACATATTTCATATATACACATACATACTATATTTATATACACACACATACATATATATATATATATATATATATATATAATTAATTAAAGAAGATGTCTAATAACGATAAGTTAATTTGCATATCATTATATCTCTCGACTTTATTTCCTGCTTGAAAAAAAAGATAATTAACACGTCATGTTAATGTGCGTCTGTTTCTCATGTTGCCAAAACAATTACTGCCAGTGACTCTGAGGAAACAAGGTGAGGGGATTTTACAAGAGCATTTCCTTTAAAACACAATGTGAAACACAGAACACACTGCACCTTTCAGTGAGGGATTACTGGACCTGACAGTAACCTAATCTAATCTAATAACAAATAACCTCCTTTTATAAGCTACACTTCTGCTTTTCACACTTATTTGACAATTTACAGATGATGCATCTCTTCCTGCTAATGACTGCTTTAAAATTTAAATAAAATCAACTTGGCTGTAGAAGTCATTCCAGCTAAAATTATATATATATATATATATATATATATATATATATATATATATATATATATATATATATATATATATATATATATATATATATATATATTTTAGCTGGAATGACTTCTACAGCCAAGTAGATTTTATTTAAATATATAATATTATATATATATATATATATATATATATATATATATATATATCCTGCTTATGTTTAACTTATTTTGAGGAGTTAAAGTAATGTAAAAACATATGTTGCCATGACTTTAGGCCAGGTCCAAAACTGTGATTCTGAGAGTGTGTTAGTGCTGCATTTAAGACTGAAGCAAAGCTACACAACGTGTGTGTCACATGCACTATACTCACTCACCGGGACACGTCTCTGATGCGAAGTCAGAGTTTATTCAGGGTTAAGATGAACAGAAGGCTCTGATTGGGTCACTGTCCAAAGACAGATGAGATAAACATTTAAAATCAATCAATAAAGCACTATTGATGCAAAACATTTCACAATTACAGTTGCCGAGCGCCAATAGATAGTCAATCATCACTAGATCCTTTTAGGTTGTGAAAATGTAATTTTATTATACTCTTTTTATTCTATTTTATTTTAGGTGAAGGTGAAGTCGGATCACAGCTATAGTTTCCTCATGATTGGGTTTTGAGGAAGCATTAGATTGTATTTTGATTTTTATTGAAAGGAATTAATAAGAAAGGATGCATTTGATTGATCAAAAGTGACACAAAAAATATTTATAATGTTACATACGATTTCTGTTTCAAATAAATACTGCTCTTTTGGACTTTTTATATAAGAATCCTGAACAAAATAAGTAAAAGGTTTCCTCAAACATAGGAACTGTTTTCCACATTGATAATAATCAGAAATGTTTCTTGATCATCAAATCATATTAGAATAGTTTCTGAAGGATCATGTGACACTAAAGACTGGAGTAATGATGCTGAAAATACAGCTTTGATCACAGGAATAAATTACATTACTAAAGAAAACAGCTATTTTAAATGGTAATATTTCACAATATTACATATACAGTTTTTACTGTAGTTTTAATCGAATAAACAGAACCTTGCCGAGAGACTTCTCTAAACTTTAATGGTAGAGTATATATATAGATCTACATTTTTTTCTGCTTGGGCACGATGAGGTAGGATGACTGGTGATTATTGCATATGAAGGTCAAAAGTCAGGTCAACGTTTATCAGTGTTTTCAATCAATTCTTCAGAACTAAAACTAAAACCTTTTGCTATTGTTGTTTGTGTTCCCGCAAAAAAAAGACACACATTTGACTAAAATGAGCTGTTTGCCTTCTCATTACAGAGAATTCAGTCTGTATTACTTTGCTCACCCATGAGAATTTATGACCAAAGACTCCATGGTGACATAAGGATAAACAAACGGTACGTTAGTCTCAAGACTGATATGAAAAGCTTTCTCCAGATCTGTGTGGCACGTTCAGCCCGCGGCGGCACAATATAGGATCCTTGTTTTTCCCACATGCAAATCATTCATAGGAGTGTGTTAATGTTTACTCTACGTGTCCTGCTAGATTAATCTCGTTTAGGAAGTCCTGAAACGCCATACCGACAGCTTTCTTAAATTCAGAGGTAAATCACAAGCAATGGTGCGAATCAAAAGGTACTGCGTCTTTTCAGGGAGGAATGGAGACGGAAAATGTCCCTGAGAGACTTTTGACAACATGCAGCTTTTGTATTATTTAATAGTAGAAAACACATTAAACCAGTGGCTGTTGGATGTTCGGTTAGCTGTCAGTAATTTTTCATTGTAGACATAAAAAAAAAAAAAAAAGTTGTTTTTTTTCGTTAAAAAAAAAGTTGTACAATCAACTTAGATGTTTAAGTAATTTAAACTTAAATTACACTAAAATACACTACATGTATAACTTAAGTTGAAAATTGCTTCCCTTATTTTGATGAGTTAAACTAATGCACAAACATTGGGTCATAACTTATTGCTCATATAAAAAAAAAATCTAACGAACAAAAGATATTATCAGTCATTATATTGATTTTGTATCACTGCATTCACATTTGAAGTCGAAAAGTTCACTTACACCACATTACTGATTCGTTTTTAATCACTCTTGATCATATTAATATGATTTTGTCCTATAAATATATTAATTATTGGGTTAAGTTAGTACGTATTTGTGGGTTTAATAGAAATAAATAAAAAAACACCACAGTTTAAATACCATTGTATATAAATATGGTAATCATTTGCATATATAAATACATACACACACACAAATATGTACTATTCATGTCCAAAATACCCTGCAGCTCACAGAGAGAGAGTGTGTGTCTGTGTGTGTGTGTAAAATTACCATGGTATTATCTATTTTAGGGTGTGGTGGGATATATACTCCCATGATATTCTTTGAAGTAAATGAATATATATCACAGTATACACTAGTGTTCAAAAGTTATGGAGAAAAAATTATCATTATAGGCTATAACTGATCAAAGGTGACAGAAAAGACATTTGTGTTACAAAAGATTACAAATAAATGCTGTTCTTCTGAACTTTCTACTTATCAAGGAATCCTGAAACAAAATGTATCACAGTTTCCACATAATCAATCAAGACATGAAGCAGCACAACTGTTTTCAACATTAATCATCAATGTGTCTCCAGAATCAAATCATCATATGAGAATGACCTGTTAAAGATCATGTGACACTGAAGACTGGAGTAATGAAGCTGAAAATACATATTAAAGCCTATTTTAAAATAGATTCAAGCAGAATGATTTTACACAGTTTGCACAGTAAGCTTCACTGAAAGCAGCCGTGTGGAGAGAGAGCGTAAGAAACCCACGAGTCTGCCGTCGCTACTTTCAACAGAACAGCCTTTCATATTTTGTTTGCGTTCATATTTTTACATCAATGTGTGTATGCAATGTGAAGGTGTCCATCAAAAACAACAGCACGGGTCTCTCGTGACATCTCAAAACACTCATTCAACACGACCCTGCGTGGAAAAGCCACTTTACATCCACTCACATGGAGGATAATATTGCAGAGATCAACGATGCACAGGTTAAAGTTCTGGAGAATCTCTTACCTTTAAAACAAATGTGTGTTTGTTTCTGTAAATCCCTGAGCGACTGACTGACTGTCAGAGTGGTGAAGAGCCTCTCTGTCTCTCTCTCATGGTTTTCATGTTTTCATGGAGAAGTGAACAGGTGGGAGTGACACACCACTCCTCTTTTCTCTCTAGGGAGGGAGGGAGGGAGAGAGAGGGAGTGGGTGGGTGGAATGAATGCATCTGTAGTCACGGAGAAGGCAATGCTCATTATTAGGTTCGAGTCTCTGAGGTTCCTCAACAACAACACAACAACTCACTTGGTGTCAACTGGAAAATATCAGGGGGAAATAGTTGTGTGCATACTAGTTATGTGCTAATGTTTTATTACGCATGCTAGTGTAATTATGGGATTAAGAAATAGAAAGAGGATATTATGACATCACATGGAAGAAACAAAAGATTCAGTGAAACAATAAACTGATGTCACCGTCTTAGCGGATCGCCACGCAACGGTCAAGACAAGAAAATCAAGAAAACCAATCCGTAATTTGCAAAGGAAAAAAAAAGTACTGTATCTTTAAAATTAGTGTTTGGTCATTTGGCACCAATAATATTACTTGCGTAAAAAATAAAACAAGTGCTGTCGAATCGATTAATCACACCAACACAAAAGATTGTAAATAAATAATAAGTATTATATTTAATATATACACATTCATTTACAAAGGTATATGATGCGATTAATCGACTTGACGGCGCTATTTTTTTTAACGTTTTTCTACTTTTTTCTTTCATTTTTATTAATTACATCAACATGATGAATCGACTCAACAAATTAAAAAAAAATAATACAAAAGTTAAAAGAAAAAATAAAGAAAAATGTGTCATTGGAAAACTTGAGAATTTTTAGTTTTAGAGTAAACGAAAAAAGAACAAGACAAAAGAAAATAAAGCGTTTGTTCCAAAGGGAAGAGGAAAAAGTAGAAAAGAAAGAAAACAAAATTTAAAACAGAAGTCAATATGCAGGTAACAACACATGGATTATTAGAAGGTACAATGACGTCATTGTTCCACCTGTAGACAAATCGGCATTTTCCCAACCTCGGTCAGCCGGAGCCAATTAAACAAGTGTCGCTCCCTGTTCTTGACAGCCTTAAACAAAGCTCAAGGCTGTGTGTGTACGGTAGTTATGACTCAACACATTTAGAACACTTCAAACAAGGTCGTTGTGCTTTCAGTCACGCTTGAATCGCCCGTCCACCGTACCGGATCCTTCCCTCTTAATAAAACATGTACCAGGAACTTGTAGGAAAAGCATGATGCACAAACGATGAAAACGGGACATTTACATCAAACCAAAAACCATACAAAGACATAATAAAGGGAACTTCTTTCCACCGGCATTCCATAAGATATTCTCACGAATGAACATCATTCCAGGATTCCCGCTTATGGAACTGTGCGTTTTTAGCTTTTAGCCACTGTTCGCTGTTGTGTGAACTTACTCAAAGCCTCACGCTGCATTGAGCGACTGAGTATCTGCTGTATTTTGGGATGTTTACATGTATACACTAAACATTATTTCAGGTAGCTGAAATATGAGATTTGACTTGTTAATGAACCAAAACAAAACCACATCATGTGAAGGAGGAAAGGTTGATGTTATCAACAGGTCAAGCCAAAGTCAAAAAAAGCGGTAAAACTACATTTTACGGTGACGTAGTTACATTTACTTAGTATAGTGATAACACTAAACTATGCATAATTACATGTAACCAAACCCTTACCCCTAACTCTATAGAAAGTACATGTGGTCACTTAATATTAGTCAGTACTTATACATGGAAGCACAATGTTAACAAAACCAGTATATGTTTGATGAATCTCGAAGGAAACAATGTACCTCTGATTTAAATCTCAACTCAGAAAACTCAGAGTTAAACAGAAGAAAATAAAGAAGGGTAACACGTTATAATAAAGTCTCATTTTTAACAATAGTTAAAATACATGATGTCATGAACTAATATTAAACAATATTTATTAGATTTATTAACTCGGCAACGGTTTACAATAAGATTTCCATCTGTTAACATTAGTTAACTACGGTATGCTAGTTTTAACATAAAACTAACAATTTATTAATCTTAGTCAATTATATATATTTTTTAAATCCCAAATATGCACGTGTTCGTTCACAGGTGGTTAACTAATACTTACAAACAATTAGCTTTATTTACTAAAGATTAATAAACACTCTAAAAATATATTGTTCATTTTTAGTTCATTTTAGCTAATGATTGTACACCATTGATTTTAGTCGATTTATTTCAAAATTGTAAGTCGCTTTGTATAAAAGTGTCTGCTAAATGAATAAATTTCAATATTTATTAATACATTTTTAAACGCGCATGTTGTTAATATTGCTTCATGCACTAACAAAGATGAATACTTGCTCTAAAAAAATACAGTGTATATTATTAGATCATGTTAGCTAATGTATAACGAATGCTAACACAGGAGAACTTTACTTACTGTGCAGTGTTACTAAAAATACAAATCATAAAATCTGATGCATTGAAAATCATGTGCTTCCAATTGAAGTTAAAGGGGAAAAGTGTGAAGTTCCATTGTAGTTACACTACTATATAATGACTTAACTAGGAATACAGTAATCCCTCGCCACTTCGCGGTTCAAGTTTTCGCGGCCTCAGTGCATTGCAGATTTTTCACAAATATGTATTGAAAAATAAAAAAATAAAAATACCACCATATCGGTAGTTGTATTGTGGAAAGCAGCGTTGTTTTATCGCAGTGGTCCCCAACCTTTTTTGTTCCGCAGACCGGTAAATGTGTGATAATTTTACCACGGACCGGTGACCACTCAAGGTTATTGACGTGGGGGGGTTGGGGACCACTGTTTTATCGTGATGCGCGAGAGAAACGGTTTCCCAGGATGCCAGACAAAGAGAGAAACTCTCTCAGAGGCTTTGTACACACCCACAACACTCAGACAAGACACGTGATTGGTTCCCGGTGCGAGATCGACCAATGAGGGCACGAGTGGATGTATCCCGTGAGCTGATTGGCTGGTACTACTTTGCGGATTTTCACCTATCGCGGGTCCACATTAACCACAATAAACGAGGGATCACTGTATTTCAGTCTAAATACAAGGCTATTTCCTTAAAGAAGTTAAAAAAAATGTGGATTGGATAAGAGCACGTAAAATAATGGGTTTTATGAAGAAGTATGTTTTTCTGTAAAGTACAGCAGACGTATGTTAATTGTATCACCCTGATTGTATCATTAAGACAAAAAAATAAACAGAAAAAGAAGTAAACTTTAATCTGTTTGCTTGTGCATTGTCAGCAGAAGTAGTTTTGTTTTTCTGTGTCCAGCACAGGAATGAGAAATACACTTCGGACAGACAAGAAAACAAATAGTTATGATTCTCTCGATCGGTGTCTCTCTGTGTCCATTTGTGTTCAATTCGATTGCAGGTCCTCATTTTTACAAAAGGTTTTTCCCTTCATAAAAAAAAACCTAAAAGTGCGCAAATGCTGTCCCCCCCCCCTTCTCTTTCAGTGTCCTTCAGGTGGGCTGCTTGTCTGGATGGCTCTTAAGTTTGTGGAACTTGACGCTGTCGAGTTTCTCGAAGCGCTTGCCGCAGTGCTCGCAGGTGAAGTTGAAGTGAGCTTCAGACGTGTGCTTCCTCATGTGCCAGTTGAGTGACGCTCGCTGTCGACACTGATACCCACATATCTCACATCTGCAGGGAGAGGTTCAAGAAAAACACGTCCGCTATGAAGCGACATTTCTTAAATACGGCAGATACGCTCATATGAACGTGATTCGTTTCAGTGAACTCACTGTAACGGCGTCTCTCCCGTGTGTGTTCGTCTGTGCACCTCTAAATGATTCTTGCGTTTGAACGACTTGCCGCAAGTCTCACAGATAAAGTCTCGTACACCTGCATGAAAGAAGGCAAATATACATTAAACTGATTTTAAAAAAGCATCCATTTAATTCTTGTGTCGTGTTGAAAACCTTTTACCTAAATTGGTGTTTTGGGTAAAAAAAAAAGACCCGTCTCATTACGTTCTAGATATCGAACACCATATGTTCGTCAACTTGTTTTCTTTCAGTTAGGACAGGTTTTACATTTCTTTTTCAATCTGACTGACTGTTGATCTGGGCTTATGTATCTCAGAACCATTAAATAATGTCGCTTCAATGCTTGCTATTATCATAATGTTTTTTTATCCAGCCCCTATAGTTATTAATATAACTACATAACTTGACTAGAGCTGAAGCTGAAAGCAGAGGTTGTGGGCAGAACCATTAAGATAACGCCACCCCTGCTTGCTATTCTCTCAATCCAGCGCCCTATAGTGAATGCGACTGCATAACTTAACTAAAGTCGAGAAGTTAGTCAGAAATCTAGAATCTCAGCTGACATGCATCACGCTCCATCTAACCTGAGATCTAGTATGCACTTATCCCTGGACGCAGATTTGCAACGTAATCTATTAAAGTGAATCATTTCAGAGCAAGTCAGAATAAAATCAAATGTAACAATTTATTATTGGCCAAGTAAATGTATCGTGCCATTACATAATCAATACAAAACATTGAATGTTCAGAAATATGCATACCTTACTTTAGAAAAATACTTAATGCCGAGTGTCTGACACTCAGAATTACGCACTGATCTGGCTACAAATTTGACAAAAATACTTTTTCTTTAAAAAAAACCTTTCAAATGGAAATTCTGGGAGAGGCACATCCACCACAAAACTCTTCAACCTTTAACACCTTCTGGTTTAATTCTGTTGGAATGAGACCTTTGTACCAGTCGCACGGACACATTTCAAACGATACCAAACATGTGTAATATTATATGATAATTATTCATATTACACCATATAGAGTTTCAGATCATCTCACCATTTGGAGAGGAGAGACAGGGAAAGAGACAATACTAAGGTGTTCAACTCAGGGGACGCTAATTTTACAAGAGAGAGTTCAAATGTTCATTTCCCGAGAGTAGACCTTATCTAAGCCCGACATCTCAGCATCAACTTACACACACACACACACACACACACACACACACACACACACACACACACACACACGCGCGCGTGCTGGCCTGGCATGAATAATACAGCAATTGTAGTTGTTTTGCAGATCCGTGTGAATAGGCATCGTTTTGACAGTGTTGCCGTCTGTACGTGAAAAACGCAAAGGAAAAACTGGATGCCTGTACCTGAGTGAATGATCATGTGCCGATGAAGATGGTTGGACAGATAAAACTTCTTCCCACAGCCTGGATGAGGACAAACTTTGGTCCGGCCCTTCCTGTGCACCAGGTTCACATGATTCTGTCCAACATGCATCAGAAAAATATCTTTTGAAATCAAGACCGTATAGCCATTTGTGTTCTGTACTTCACAAATGCCGTTCGTCCGACACAAGCTCCGTGAGATCTTCATTACTAAACATGAGTCACGTAACATCAAAAGCCTTCAGAAAACTAGCTGACCCACGTTTGTAATTGTATCAGCATTTATTAACAATGCAATTAATCTGATGTACTAAAAGTTAACCAACTCAATAAATATTTAGCAGAATTGCATTCCAGCGCTGGCAATATTTAACCCATCCAATGCAAAGGGAAAGTTCATTTTATTTCCCGTTAACAATTAGAACGTCTTCCTGATGAACAATAAAACAGATGGGTGAAACAGGTTTACATCAATACTCTCACAGGGTATCACTTCCTGATGCACAGCTTCTATTGTGATCTGAGGGATTGTCTGGTGTCTGGCTCTTTAGACAATGACCTCACCTGGAAACTGCTAATGGCCACGTACACCTGGCTGCAGCCTTCATACGGACAGTGGAACATCTTTAGCATGCCATCCGCCTCGATTACTGGACCCCTCCGGCTCCTCTTAGACCTGCAACACAAACGCAAGCCACTGAATTGAGATCAAATCCCATTTCAAAGACTTCATGCATCCAAAAACTGTTGACGTCCCAAACAGAGTGGCTTCCATCCATTTCATAGAGCATGGCATCATGACTACAGTGGGGATCGAACGTTTGGGCACCCCAGGTAAAAATTTGTATTAATGTGCATAAAGAAGCCAAGAAAAGATGGAAAAATCTCCTAAAGGAATCAAGTTACTGATTAGACATTCTTATAATATGTCAAAAAAGTTAGATTTACCGATAAAGATTCAGCAAAAGTGAGAAAACAGAAGAAAAACAGCACACAGAGACATTTTGCTAATAAAATGACTGTGTCAGAAGAACAGCGTGTGAACTTTATTACATCTGGTCTCTCGGTTGTCATATCAGCGAGCTTTCATTACATTTTATGCATGCACAATAAGAGAAGGATCTTTTGATGTTTCAGTGTGGACTAGAAACTGGACAAAGAAAAATTATGTCCAGATTAATGTATATGTGGCCTATGAAACTGTCAGGGTTCTGCCACATTCGGTCTAGTCATTTCTTGGTTTTGTGGCAGAGCTCTAACACTACCGTAATGTCTCGAGTTTTGTGTGCGCGCGCGGATTCGAGTGTTCTAGCCGCGCGCGCTCTTATCCGTGTAACGTCTTGTGTGCGGGTTATGATGTCCGGTCCCGATACTTTGGTCTGGTTCAGTTTTGGTTTTGGGTCAGGATTCAGATATTCATAACTCGTGTGTCCGTCCTTGTCGTGAAACGAGTGGTTCCTCATTCTCGTGGCGCTCTACGTTATGTGAGTGGGCGCGGTTTCAAGCTCTGCTTTTACTGCGTGCTCTCATGTCTGTGTGCAGTGTTGTAGCACGCGGTTCGAGTTTACATCGGTCGCGTGCTTTCATGTTGTGTTTTGGTGTCGCGCACGCAGTTTGGTTGTCACCAGCTGTGCGCCGTCTTTGTTTATTGTGAACATGCAGCGATGCGCGTCCGCATTGGCTGCATGTTCATGTCTTTGTGTTCTCCTCCCTCCTTGTTTCCTTGTCATTGGTTTCATTTTCCCCAGCTGTTTCCTGATCAATTACCCATCCTATTGTGTCTATTTAATCCCTCACGTTTGCTGTTTTGTGCAGTTTCGTCGTCGTTTTAGTGGCTGTGTCAACCTGTCTCTTGTCTATTGTCCAGTCAAGTTTCTAGACGAGTCTTGTTTTTCTAGTCTAGTCTTATTTTTCCCCCTCTGGGTTGTTTTTGTTGAGTTTTGTTTGCTTTCTTTTATAATAAAATCCTCATCATCTTGCACTATTGATTCCTCGCCTCATCCCCTTCGCACTACCTTGACAGAAACATGATGTGCCATAGCATAGCAGTTTTTAGTCTCCAGTCACATATTAAGCACACTCCATTAAATATGACCATTTGATTTTTTAATAGTGTAAAAACTACAATCGAGGGTGGGGCTTCTGACTGTATGAAGTCTGTATGCATGAACTCAACCCCATCCAACCCAACAACACAATTCCAGCTATTTCGCCATTATAATTAATTGTGTAATTCCTGGAAAATCAGGCAGGTGAACAAAAGCGTAATATTAACAGTTAAGGTGTGTACAATATTACAACATTCTAATGCCTGAGCCAATATACAATAGCGTTTAACAGTCTGGGGTGAGTACAGTTAATTTAATGTTTTGAAAGAAGTCTCTTCTGCTCAACAAAGCTGGATTTTTTTAATCAAAAATACAGTAATGGTAATGAAATAATATTGCAATTTAAAATGATTGTTTTCTAATTGAATATATTTTAAACTATAATATATTCCTGTGATCAAAGGTGAATTTTCTGAATCATTCCTCCGGTTTTTAGTGTCACATGATCCTTCAGAAACTCAATGATGCTCATTTCTGATTATCATCAATGTTTAAAAATCCCCCCAGAATTAATAAAGTTAATACAGAAATAAGAAGTTACGTGTTTTTTGACTAACCGACTGAGAGATTCCTGAAGCTTCTTCGGACAGTGTGTTTCTTCACTGGGATCCAACAAATGCTTCTCACCCAGATCTGAAACCATTAAACATCAACAGAGAGTCTTCATTAGATTACTATTTTTAAAGACTACTGACACTGGGTAACCTGATACTAACATCATAAGGAAGTAGTTAAAAGTGAAAAACACACATTGCTAGAACAATACGATTGCCTTATGAGTCACACTTAAGAGCTGAAATACAGGACGGGTCAGCAGTGGCTTGATTTGATGAACATGATAGCACTGAAACCTGTGTTGATGTTGGGATGTGACGTTGCTTCTGACTGGCACATCTGATTATACGACATGTCTCCGATTAGAGTGCATGTGACCTCCTCGACATCACCGCCGCCCACGTTCAGCTGAATGCCTTCGGACGTCAGAGCCTCGTAACTGGGACCTGTAATTATGATCAGCTACGAGAGGAGAGAAAGAGAGTAGTAGTGAAGTCATTCAAAGAGTTTGTCCAACACTAGGGTTTAACATTGGAAAAGTTTGTTTAACCCATGTGAATTTCATTCTTCCACAGAACACACAAAAAAAAATATCCTAAAGAATCTGTGAGCTGCTATTATTCATTCAGTTAAAGTCAATTGTGGTAAGTGGCGGTCAAGCACCAAAAAGGACAAAAAGTGCTATAGAAGAAACATAAAAGCAGTCCATAAAACCTGTAGATTCAGATTATCTTCTGACGTCATATGACTGTGTGATAAACAGTTCATAATGACTATTACATTTCTGCATATTCACATTTCAGTCAAATGGAGATTTGTAGCGCTTCAGAATAAGAACAATAAAAAAAGTATTGATTTTCATGTCAAGTTTTACAACAATATGCAGTTGAGGGGGGAAAAAAATACTACTATTATGAGTGAACTATTCTTTTAATATCCATTAGTACTTCTTTCACACACACACACACACACACACACACACACACACACACACACACACACACACACACACACACACACACACACACACACACACACACACACACACACACACACACAAAAACAATGAAAAGGATGTGAAAAGGATAACTGTCCCTATTATGACTTTTTACGGCTCTTAATTTTTGTGATTGGTCAGATGGTTCAGTCTGTTGTGATTGGTCTACTCTGCTCTGATTGGTCCAAGCATATGCCAGATATGAAAAATCAACTACCATATCTAAATTTCAGCACCGGATCTTCCTTAACATTTAATACACAATGATACGAACAGTAAGGATGGTGTCAGTTTTACCATCGATTCATGTGCGAGTCCTCACCCTTTGAAGTGCATGTAAAGTGGATTTAGTTTTTCAGTACAGAAAACAGCATATTCTTGACACGTCAACAACAGAAGCTAAACTCTCAGCCACAACTACATTGTTTCAGGGTCAAAGTAGAGGTTGTTTGTGATCAGTCGATGACCAGTCAGTCATAGGCTGGCTTTATGCAAATGTGTTAAAAATATATGCAAGTTTAACAAAGACTGGAAGTACTGGAAAGTTCAGAATTGGTTCTTTCTTTTGGGAGACAATTACTCCACTTTATCTGCAATTTGATCTTTGAGACTTTGCGAGTCTTTTACATTCACAAACAGCAATATTACACATCTGAACAAGCATAATAGAGGCACTTTAAGGAAAAGGAAAGGGCGACGTGTTGTCGAGCACACTGCTGAAAAGACATATATGGGAGACCAAACATGCAAATGAACTAATTTGACTGCAAACAGACATCTCCTAAAAAATGTCCTAAAACTGGACATTCCCTTTCTTTAGAATACCCATAGGCGTCAGTATATACAATGCAAATGGTCCAATTAGAAAGCAAACAAAAGCAGCTGAAAGCTCCTGATGCAAAGAGTAAACATCTCAACAATACAAGCCCTTCGCAATGACTACTTTCACAATTACGTAACCAAGGCTGTTCATAAAAGTGGTTTTATACTGCTTAATGCATATTACACAGCATATAACGCCTACTACTGGCATGTGAAATAAAGCACTTTATGCTATAAAAAACATTTTAAAAAACAGTAAATAAATTCATTTATTTAGCTGAATGTGAGTTGTGTAACTAATGAATGTATGAAATAAAGGAGATTGTGGCTGATTTTACTTTTGTTTCAATTATCACATTAAAAGATGGAAAAGGAAAGTCTGGCCTATTTTCCTTTTTCAATTAATGTTTTACAGAAAATTAATTCAGAAGGAACTACAAAAAATGCAATTTTCAATTTAAATGATAATAGCATTAACTTTCTTTTGACTCTTGGAGTGAAATCGAAGTATACAGCACATACAGTATGCAGTTTACCAAGTACCGTAGTATGATATTTTTAGCAGTATTTTTTTATCCTCAAAGAGTGTTTCAGTGGTTCACAAATACAAGAGCAACAAACCTTCCTGTCAATGGTCCCTTGCTGATGGAGAAGGCGGACATTCTTGCTGCAAAGAATTTGACTTGACTTTAAAGCAAATCCGGGGTGGCTGAATAGTTTCAAAAAGAGGCATAACATTGTCTTCAAAGTGATTTGTGGAGAGAGCGCTGCGGTTAAACAGGAGCAAGTGGATTCGTGGCTTAAGACTCAAATGCGCACAGTTCTTGATGAGACTCGGAACATTTCAGCCGATCGCTTCATCAAACAAATCGCGGCAACACTGTTGTGTAAAAAAACACCAAAAACACGAGCATCTATATTCTCATTTAAATCATGCACACCAATAAATTTTCATTTTTCTTTCTTGAGGGTTGTTATAGAGCGTGCCCGTATGACGTCACGCGCACCGTTGCCGCCATAATGGGGGACAAGTAGAACTGGATACAGCGCGCACCGAATGCTAATCATGTTGTGAAACAGTCATATTTTAGGCTGCCTAAGGTAATAACACACCAAGGTGATCGTACACAACAGCTGTCAAAGGCCAGACGTGAGAAATGCAAACAGCCGAATTCATGTTGAGAGAGTGATTGGCTTAGTCCGTCAGAAATATTCAATGCTATCATCCAGATCTGGACATACACTATTTGCTTCTTGCCCATCAATAACGTAATAAAATTAAAGGTGAACAAATGTAGATCATGATTAGATCACATGGATGTGCTGATCCGGATCTACAGTGAATAAAAACCATCCCACGACACACACATAAAGCGCTGCAATTATCAAGCATTATATCCATGTATATTATGTGCCTGCAAAAAGGCGGTATCCAACAGTTTGCCGATAATATATGTAACAACACCTAACCTCTGCTTGGGGTTTTTGAGTGTATTTTCTGTAGAAAAACATCATACTTTAATCTTAGCTTTTCATACAGGTGTAGGACATCAATAAACAGCATTTTGCAAGATCTGTTCAGGTAACAAAAGTTTATAAAGATGTTAAATGAAAATATTTTTGGTCCAAACTGTTGGATTAGAAAGTAGGAATTCCTCTATTTTTTTTTTATAAACTTTATTGCTAATGAAAACCATTTCATCTACCTTGGCAGTTGTTACACATCTGTCATTGATGACACAGGACACTTCTCGCACCCAGACACACACTAGCTGCTTGTAAGCGTCAAGTCCTTTGTAACACTGAAGATCTTCGGCTGTATAAGGACTTTGGGTGAAAACCAGATAGTTGAGAACATTAATGTATGTTGTGTTCGGTAGAAGACTGACGTCCGTAGACCAGGTCACAATTTCATACGGATCCTGTCCCTTTATTAACGCTATTTTTACCTCGTACCTGCCTCTTTCAAAATTCTCAAGTCCATCTCTATATTTAGTTTGACTCTTACGCTCAATTTTCTCCCTAGATTTACATAAAACGTTTTTTTTCTGCGATAAAACTGGCTTTAACGTCGCTTCCCCCATGACATTGATTAGAAGTGGTCCCCCAAAATGGCGGCTGTCGTAAAACTACGTCACGATCGGGCGCGCTCTATTGAGGCTGCTGCTTCCACGGTCACTCTGACAGCTGCGCTGATAGACTGTCTGACCTGTCAATCATGCAAGAAAACGTGATTGGCTGTGCTGCCATGAGGGCAGGCTCTTCTCTTAAAGGGACGAGCACAGCGCAGAGAGGAGAGAAAGAGACTGCTTTTCTTTTTGTTCTGATTCTGACTTGTATTTGTTTTCCTAACGCGTGAATTGCGGATTATCTGCATCTGAGGGTTATATGTGGGGAAATCGGTAATATAGTATATGGATTGTATGTTAATATATGTAATATATGATGTATGGGTTATCTTGCTAAACGGTTATCTCGATGCCGACGCCGTCGACATAACCGAACTCCACTGTATTACTGTAATTGTAAAAAATCCAGAATAAGAAAAAGTTTCAATGACAATGTTCTTCGGGGTTTACAGTTTTTTGATTAAGAATTTAAAAAAAAATTAAGAACCACTTTTGAGTTTTTTTACTCAATTCTATTTTAAAGCATCGTTTTTCATCATTTTATACAATTTACATCTTATAGCCCTTTTGTGCAGTGCTTCCCAACCTTTTTGACTCAAAGGCTCCCTAGAATAGAATATTTTAATATATTAATACTATTACAAGTCATCCTCCAGGCCCCTTCTAAGTTTGCTGAGACCCCCCCATTGGGCCCCGACCCCCAGGTTGAGAGCCACTGCCCAAGTGTCTCTCATGACCCCTTTGACCTACCTGAGATCCTTCCAGTGTCGAGTGCTGGTCCGGTAGCTCGCATTCCCCCATCACCGTCTGCAGATCCTGACTCTCAAATAGCTGGCTCTGCGCTGAGACATCCTCCAATGACGGGATGCTCTCCTCCAAACCTTTCCCGGAACCATCATCTCCATCCTCCCTCTCCCGCCTGTCCGACAAGGGCGCTGTGACAACCATGCATTCATATCTCTCCTCCGATCCCCCTCCACCTTTTTCCTCGTTTTCTAACGTTCTTGAGCCGTCCGCCTGCTCAGCGACAGAGTCCGCATCTTTCGCCGTATCCTGATCCGAGGCTTTTCCATCGGAATCTGCTTCTCGGTTCATGAGCACCTCCATCTCCCACACGGCCTGGTCACCCAGACAGTGCTCTGAGGCGGGGGGACTGCTGTGGGCCGCAGGGGATCCTGGGAGATCATTGAGGGACGTGCAAGTCATCTGGGGCGCTTGTTCATCATCATCTTCCAACTCACTGACTGCATCTGAAAGATTAAGAAGAGATTATACAATGATCTCTTAAATCCGTTGACAGAATGGGGGATTGTTTGTTAATGAAAAGCTGATAATTGAATCATAAAAACCTTTAAATTCAAATAAATCAATAGAGCTGCACAATTTATGGAAGTAAAATAGAATAGGATAAGAGAAAATGTAAACTAAAACCATAGAAAACACTCATTACTTAATAAATAAAATAACTTATTTTCTTTCATCAACATTTTTTTTTTACAATACTACACATCTAGGTGGTTTGATAGATAGCACATACACTGAAAGCAGTTTAAGATGTTCCTACCCTGCAGCTGCCCGTGATTTAGTGTTCTCCTTCTCCTGGTGTTGATGCTCTCACTGTCAGCAGCTTTCGTCTCTGGAGGCCTGTCCTCCTCATCCTTCTCCATAACACTGTCCTCCACGTCTGACTCAGACTCTCCCCCTGCAGGCCAGGGCAGGTACTGGACAAACGAGTGACCAGCCACGCATTGCCACAGAGCAGATGTTGATAAACCCAGAGTGGGCTCCACCGTCTGCAGTTCAGGCTCATGCGGGCAGGACTGGCAGTGGCACTGGTACCAGCTCACCACGTCCTGCAAGCTGGTGGCCGACACCTTCTTCCCTGTGCGGAGAAACGATCCTGCTATTACTCGCTCGCAGAGACGAATGAACAGTAGTACAGTAATACCTCTAGACACAAGCATAATCCGTTCCAGGGTGGAGCTCGTAACTCGAATTGTTCGTATCTAGAATCATGTTTTCCCATAAGAATGAATAGAAAACAAATTAATCTGTTCCGTAACAATTTTTTTATTGGTATAGACACACACACACAATTATATCACAATTATACACACAAATACATGTATACAGTGTGATATCAAATAAAATGTGGTTTTAATAATACGTTTTTAAGGACAGTAGCGGCAGGTGTGGAGGAGGGAGGGGGTTGGTACGGAGACACTTGATTCCGTATCGTAACTTACACGAACACTATATAACTTTAACTTTTTAAATTAACATAACTTAGCTTACATGTTTTTTTTAACTTTTCTATTTAATATTATTGTTTTGATTTTTTTCTATTTGTATTCTTTACTTTTGATCACTTTTCGTACCTTTTTCATTTAGTAAAAACTGTAATTTTCTTGAATAGCAGGAACTAAACATAACTGAACTTAGCTTTCGTTGGTTTTTTTACTTTTCTATTTTCGTTTAGATTTTTTTCGATTTGTATTCTTTACCTTCAATCACTTTTCTTACCTTTTTTCACCTGACTGCCCTCACTTTCACTTGACGCAGAGCTTTTGACGAAATATCTGTCGAGGGACATCTGCTTCTCCTTTATCCACAACAACAGAAGCCTCTCCATCTTATCATTTATATTCGAACATAACTTCGATATAATCGTCACGCCCTTGGAAGGATTTTATTCTTGATAACTTCCTTCTGCTTTAGGATGATGCATATCGTGGATGTACTGCGATCATGAGTGCGAGCTAGATCACTCACGCGAGCACACGCTCATATTTATCCACAATTTCACGCTTCATTTCCATGGCCATCATGCGTTTCCTCTTCTCACTACCATCCTTACCACTCACTTTCTTAGAATTCATCGCTATTATGAAGAAATAGAGAGAAAATCAGCTACTCGCGGGAGATGCAGACAGAAGTCAGCGAACACGTGAAGTGAACGTGCGTTGGCATCGGCGTCAGTACGAGTGCTCGTATCTCGAATATTTACTCGTATCTAGAAGCAAAAATCTGCCCGAAGGCTTGCTCGTATCTTGGAGTACTCGTATGTAGAGACGCTCATATCTCAAGGTATTACTGTACTTCTTAAAAAATAAATTCATACTTTTATTCAGAAAGGATGCATTAAATTGATCAAAAGTGACTGAAAATACATTTATATAGTTTCTATTCCAAACAAATGCTATTGAACTTTGAAAAATATAAAGTGACAAGTGTTCTCAATAAGAATAAATGCTAGGAACAATAAGCAATAATAAAAAATAAATAATAAAATAATCAGAAATGTCTCTTGAAATCATCATTTGTGAAGGATCATGTGACTGAAGACTGGAGTAATGATGCTGAAAATACATCTTTAATCACAGGAGTAAATTAATTTTTAAATATATATTAATTTTAAACAGTAGTTCATTTTAAACTGTAAAAATATTTCACAATTTTACAGATTTATTTAAAATAATTACATAAAAAAAGAGAATCATATCAACCTCAAATATTTGAATGGTAGCATACACTTCTGTCCAAATTATTGGACTGGAATGATTTGTTTTTAATGACTTTACAAGCTAGATTAAACCATCAAAATATTAGGAACATATTTTAGATTTTAAAAATAACTTAAATATGAGAGAAGAGCAATACACTAAATTTGATCAATGTGTTTATTTAGTAAAAAAGGCTACATCAACAAAAAGACAAATTACTAATTTTACTATACAAAACCCCCTGAAAAAGACAAAAGAAAAAAGCTCACATGAAAACCAATACATCGACTACAGGTTTATGCATTAGCATCCATTCATACTTTCTCTATATGAATTGATGAAGTCCGCATAATTTGGCTCCAGACTCCAAGCAGCAACTACACAATATGCATACAAAATCTTACAAAAAATATTTGGTGGTGGAGAGAGAAGATATCAATTTTCCAAGGTGGGACATCACTTTTGACCACTACTGTATATTGTGAGAGACTTAGAAAACACAACTTTTTGAAAAGTAATTTAGGTTACATGTATACCCGTCAACAGATGAAACCGATATAACGCATAAAAATATTTCTCACCTTTCCTGTGATTGCTGCATTGTTCAGGAATGGATTTCCTCCTGTCCATCACAACACATGAGACGCATCACACCATCAATGTCAAAAAGAAAGAAAGAAAGGCCACATGAATCTAACTAGAGACCAAGGCTGTCGCTGGTCCCCATCTACATTCACAGCACTGAAAATAGCTTGCACTTTCTGCTAAATATCTCTTCTTGTGTTGTACACAAGTCAGTCAAAGGGGGTTTGGAAAAACATGAATGACCTTTTGACAATTCAGTTAATAAGGAGCTTACATTAGGTTCATTCATCACAGTAGAAATGAAAGGCCAAGTCAAGCACACTGCATTGCGGCATGCATTAATATATAAAACATAATGCAGAAACAGCAGAAGGTGATGCTTGCAATGCCAGCGTCATGGGTTCGAGTCCCAGGGAAAGCAAGAACTGATTAAAATGTCAATGTGTTTCTTGAAAGCAATGCAAGTCACTTTGGATAAAAGCGTCTACCAAATGCATAAATGTAAATATAAATTAAAGTGATGCATATGGAAATGTCATGATAAACTAAATTAGGAGCATATCCAAATACCATGCTGTTTGCATTATACTCTATGATGCTTCAAGAAGACACAATTGGTACTACTATAGTACAGATACCCTGTATTATGCAGTATAGTATATTTTGTATATATAGTACTGTATATAAAAGGCAAAGGAGCTGTGTTGTATCAGACAGGGGTAGTTGTGCACAGTTTATTGGACATCCAGCTGAACTGCAATGCTACATTAACCCAACGTATTGATGTTCGTGAGTGCTGCATGATCAGATATGGCTTTTATGGGTCACCGATCAAGCGCGAGCGCCCACCTGCCGAATTTTTGCTGGTATTTCTCTCCGTACGCCGCATTGAGCAGGATGAGATGCTCCGCGAGCCCCGCGTCGCTCAGACTCGTGCGCCGGCGCAACTCGCTCCAGACCTGATGCGCTTCTCCCAGATAAACGCGCCGCACGTCGTACTTCTTCCGCGACTCCAGCCGCCGCTGCGCCCGGTCCGCGTCCGTCAGCCGCGGGCGACCCCTGCAGCGGCGCAGGATGGCTTTAATTTGCTCTCCGGTGGCTTTGGAGTCTGTGTTTACCGCCGCCATGTTTTGTATCAGCTGTTGAGTTGTTGTGTTTTGTCTTAAAGGGAAGTGCTGTGTGTAGCCTTAAAGGAAGTGGATTTTTATTTTGTATTTGATTTTTTTTTTTGATTTTTTTTACATTTTATTTTATCCTTTTTATTTATATTTATTTTAGATGAGTAAAACGTGAAGTATACGATATAATATATATTTTTAAAAATTAAGACGTGGATGATTTAATATGTATATGAACCGACACATTGATTCGACCAATCAAGCTTGAGCTTTCTTTTGTGACAGCCAATCAGATGCCTCGTTCCAACGGCAGGCTTTGGGACGTCATATTCGCGGGAGATGAGGATGCATGTTGCTTTAACGTTGCTGCTGTTAAAGTGAGACTGACATTTGAAGGAATCATTTCTAATATCAGACTTTGTACGCAGGTAGCGATGGCTGATATTTTAGGGGTCGTGTTCAGACGGTTTGCGTCAGGAACTGTAGCGAGTGATTCCCTCTGTCCCCCCAGTGTGGAGGGAAACGCGTTAGTTTTGGGTGATGTGAACGCCAGCAGATGTGTGTTGTTTCTGTCCGCCGTCGTTGCTGCCACAGATCTGGGGCTCAAAGTGCTGTTCTTCACACAGACCCCTTTTCAGTCTCTACCGGTTTCTCTGAGAGCGTCGGTGCCTGGAATAAAACTAGAGAGTCTGAAGGTAATAATAATAATAATAAAAGTTTGTTTGTTATCAGATCGATTAAACGCATCTAACATAAAAGTTTTATACACGCATGTATAAACACACATACACACACACACGTTAAATGCGACTAATTGACTAAACAGCACTACTAAATCTCTCTCTCTCTCTCTCTCTCTCTCTCTCTCTCTCTCTCTCTCTCTCTCTCTCTCTCTCTCTCTCTCTCTCTCTCTCTCTATATATATATATATATATATATATATATATATATATATATATATATATATTGCAAGCAATACAAAATAATTCAGTCAGACATCCAAATTATCGACATAAAGGTTTTCTTTAAAACCTTTTACACTATGCCCTCTGTCATATGAAGAGTTTATATCTTTTTAAAAATCATTTTAGATTAATTGTAAAAACTGTGTAAAGTCATTTTGCTGTGAAAATAAAGTAAATGCAATAACTTTTAATTTGTTATTAATATTTCATAATTAACATTTACTCCACCTAATCGACTTCGGGTTACTTGATTTTCCATAGTTGTTTTTATTTTATTTTATTTTTTTTAGAAAAATCATGTTCAAATATCAAATACAACTTAAGGAGGGTTTTTTTGTATTGAATTGCATTATATGTATAAAACTACATAACTTTCATCATAAAAGCATTTAAATATCATCTTACAAAGACTTAATTGGCAGATATAATGTGACAACTGATATTAATATGCATTTGTTAGTACCGTAGTCTAAATACTATTTTAAAGATCTCGTTGATTGACATTACAAGCCATCAGAATATCATCTTACTTTTTAACCATTTAAATATAAGCAGCTGCACAAAATTGCATAGTTTTGCTCAGTTTGGGCCTCTGAATAAAATCAGGTTGCTTTTTATTCTCCCTACATCATACCATATGATATTTACATTATCCAAAGCAACTTATAAATGAGGAATATAGCAAGTGATTCATCATAAAGATGCGATAAACATGAGAAGTGCGCGTTTCAGACTTTTATATTCAAGAAAAGTAAAAGCATAGGGAAGAAATGAGCCATAAAAGTTGTTAGCATCAGCACACGTGCAAAGTTTTGTTTGTAGATTTTATTTCATATACTGTATTTTGCAATTGTTTCATTTTTAAAAAGAAAATTTTTAAAAAGATTCGTCTGCCTGTTTTTTTTTTTAGGTTTGATGGGGTTAATGAGAGGAAAATGCTGAATTTGTTTAATGTGTTCTGAATAAAATCACCTAACTCGTGTTTTCACGCATCTTCGTTTACAGAATGTGAAGTTTGTGTATGTGAAGACTTTGCAGGAGCTGGTTGAGGATGTGGCGTCTCTTCATGTGCTGGCGTCTGAGCCCGCGGCTCTTCCCTCTCTGATCATCGTGGACGGTCTGGAGCGGTATTTGCAAGGGCCGCTACAGGACGACCCGAGCTCTGTCGCCCACGTGTCGGCCCTCCTGCACGACACCGCTGCTTTTCTCACACAGATCCAGCAGAGCAGAGCCGACGGCCAGGGCCTTTGCAGGGTCATGGTCTCTTTTCAGAGTCAGTGTAAAGGCAGTCGGGACAGTGAAGCTCCTGATCTTCTCCTTTCTGTCCTGGACCGTTACCTGCAGGTGAGGTGCACCTTTGTGGAAATAGCAGGGCAGAACGAGTGGCAGGTGTATCTGTCAGACACGTATCCCTCGTCGGCCAATAAGGGACAGCAGTGGCACATGGTGCAGCAGGCAGGAGGTGCTGTGGAGTTTCGACCAGCCATCAGTGGAGAACAGCAGGACAAAAGCTAACAGGAAATAAATATTCATATTTCCATATAAACTCATTTTATTTCTCAGTTTGACCAGCTATACTTGATTTATAGGAACGGTAGTGTTTACTTGCAATGTTGACAGTGTAACAAACTTTGACTAAATGCAGATATCTCGATCAACTGAACCTGCAGAATGTGTATAGTATTGACCATGTGGGAACTATTTGACTGTTTAAAGTATGAAACAAATGTAAGCATTTGTTTGTTGTACATCAAACTACATAAAGACTGCTGTTTGTTTACTTTTACATTGCATTTAATAAAAACCCTTGCAACAACTTAAATCACAAAAATTAGATTTACACTAAATGTATATTAAATGTGTCGTAATCTGATTGGCCTCTGATGATCCTGCAGCCGATGAGATTTCTTGCTCAACATTTAAATGGTCTGGTTCATTGTTTGCTGTAAGTTAGTTCTGCTGGATCGTTGTAGTTGATCTGAAACCCTCCACCTCCCAGCTCCACCTGCCTAGATCCGTCACAGGATTTAAGCATGTCTATCACACAGCAGCAGCTGATCCTACAGATTTTTAAACAAAACACAAGGCCAATAAAGTGTTAGAGGTGTCATGCCTATATGTGTGCGGCCTGGTGGCCAATCTTCACTGACTTTACATTCCACACAGCATTTATAAAACGTTGCGCAGAAACTCTCCTATATGTAAACTTACAATAATTTCTCAAAACACGCTCATGCCTCAATGTAAAAATTTCAAAACGTATAAAAGAGCACCAGTCAACATCCAAATGATTTACTTGCTGTTTTATGAGTTAGGAGCCAAACATGAAACTTAAAAAACGCCTTAAATGCTCCATAATTTTTTGTATGCAAGTGGAAGACTGTGTGCTATAAATTGGGATAGTTCCATTCAATGAAATGATCAATTAAACAGATGGTTCACATTAAAATCATTTACAACCTTTTCCTCTGTGGAACACAAAAGAAGATCTTAAGAAAAAAAAGCATTTTTAATTTTTTTCCATACAATTGGAAGCCAGTTTTTCACCAAAATAGTTTGGTTACCAATAGTCTTCAAAATATTCATTCATTTTTCAACTCTCCCTTTACATCAATATAGACCGAACAGAAAATAAGTGTGAATGGATGAGATCTCGTCTGTTCACACAATAAATAAAATTCCTTTTCATTCTAGAAAAAAGAGCTTTATTGCTGATAGAAAAGACAAAAAGTCATTAAAAAATCTTATTAAAAATGCTATCATGAAATAAAACAACACTCAATGATCGGACCATTGGACAGACAGGACTACATGTGAAAAGAAAGTCAGTCATGAGTTTTTTCAGCTTTTTATCTACACTTAAAAAAATTAAGGCTCTTTATTGGCATTGATGGTTCCATGAAGAACTTTTAACATCCACGGAACCTTTCTTTCACACAAAAGGTTCTTTATAGTAGAAAAATGTGTTTTAGATGTTGTTCTCATTCTGAAAAAAGGTTCTTTTAAGAACTGTACCCTTCATTGGGGAATTAAAAATGGTTCCTCAATTAAATCACTGCGAGAATCCCAGTTTTGGAACCTTTTATATATATATATATATATATATATATATATACATAATTACTGACAAACTAAACTGTTATTATAAAGTAAAAGGTTTTTCTACAGTATTTTGAGCGTACTGCATATTTCAAACCTTAATGTCAAAATGGACGTTCTTAACACACGTTCCTGGTCTTTTTGTAAAAGAGTCCTTAATGCGCATTCAACAGAACTGAAAAACGTCTTTGTAATAGTTTATCGAAAGTACAAAGTGCTTGGTTTTTCAGTTAATGTCACCAAAGCTTTTGTGCAAGTGATGTTTCAGGAAGGGTGTTGTCCTCCGTAATCAACTGCAAACTCTTGTATGGAACGCCCACTGTTCAAGATCTAATCAATCTGCCTTCTACACTTACGTTCCACTTATGAAAGTAAAATGCGTTGCAAATGTCAACAATGAGAAATGGTCAACCATACAAGCATTCCCAGAATGCACCAGAAAAACTATCCAAATGCAAACACAGCCTCTAAGGACATAAAGCATGAAACGAATGCATGGATGGATTATCCTTCATATAATTCACCTTACTTATACATATAGGTTCTAATTGTTGTTCAGACTGACTTCGTCCTCTAGGCTATAATGTTTTACAGATCCAGAAGATACATATAAATGTAACTTAAACCACAGAAACAGAGTAAAAAAAGTGTTATTTACATTCTACATAGACAATTAAATACAAGAAGTATTTAACTGCCATCATGCACTTTCCACAAAGAGAGTATAAAACATTTTTAAAGGTTTTTTTTCATTATTATTATTTTATTTAGCTTAATTTGAGAAATTAAAATATGATATGTAATAATATAGTAAAATATTATATGATTTGTTCAACATTTATATTAGTTTGTCATTTTGCAATTCTGTTACAAACATTTGGTGATGTCTGAATACAGTTTAAACTGATGTATATATACAATATGCCTAAGTCATTTTTGGCCAAATTGTGATTTCTGCCTATTTTTACTGCCAATTTCCTTAGCCAATCACAACACTTATTAGGATACAAAAACACTATCAATTAGTTATCTCTTTGAATTAGGCAGTTTTGAGTTTTTTCGTGTTTTCCAAAAACATTGAAATATGACTTGGGCAATTATGCTATGAGGCTAACGATATGTATGTATATTTATATTTTTATATACATATAAAACATTTATGCTAGAAGGGGTAAAAAGGTTGGTTTATAGATATCTATAAACTTGACTACAATTTGAAAAATCATTGCATTTTTTTTGGGAGGGGGGGGGATATAAAACATTATTACTTTTTTGTTATTATTTAACGGCATATGTCAAAAACGTGTATTATTCAATAATTCAAAGTACAGATTTTTGATGTTTTTAAAATATATATAAAATTTTTCATGATGTGTTAAATAATCCCATCAAAAATATAAGGGACATTGAAGAGAAGCCTATTTGTGGAAAGTGCCACTCATTATTGTATATAAAAAATGTATGTATGCATTAAAAACTCTCCACTGATATTTTAGTGGTGATGATACACCGTACTAAAATGTTTCACTAACAGCTGCCATAGTAATGCTATAATGTTAGCTTATTTTATCTGATGAAATGATCTTTTTTCTCCTCAAAAATCCTAGTGTTTTCATGTGTCCTTAAACATCATGCGTCAAACAGAAACCAGTAAGATCCTGCAGTGAATCTGTAGCCTCAGTATCCAGATTCCACATGTTGAGTGGAGAGCGGCCAATTGTGTCCAAAAATCTCGTTTTTGTATTCATTGTTGCAGATCCCGTGTTTCCTGAGCTCTGCGATCCTGCTCGAGCTCATCAGGCTGTAGTCCATGGAAACCCCCGAGTCTGCGACCGCCATGTAGGTGTATCCCGGACCTTTGGGGGGCCACGTGTGGTTGGGATACTCAAAGCTGGATTGCGAGGACAGTCTGCCCGAACCCGAGCTCTGCGGGAGCGAGCCGAAGTCCGAGTGTAAGGTGCTCAAAGACGACGTTCCAGCGGTGGTAAAGAGCGTCTGGAGCGGTAACGTCTCTTCGAGGACATCGTCCACCTGCCGCTCGGCATCTCCTTGTACACGCTGTGAGTTTTGATTGAGAGCAACATAGGTGTCGTGTGACTGCAGTAACGTTGACTCGGAGAGACATTCTGGGTTTTCTTGAAGCGCCCTCAGTTGCTCCATGAGCCAGTGGGCATGAGGAGGTTCTTGCCATCCTCCCATTAATCCTGAGTGCGTGCGTTCGCTCTGCTCTTCCTCCTCCGTAGGTTTCCTCTCCTCTCTCGGAGACGTGCTGTAGCTGGTCAGGGAAAGCTCAGACAAAACCTCCACCGGTGAGGGCGGCTCCTCCGTGTACACATGGATCGACCTTCCCCACATGCTGCCATTATTTTGGCTCATCCACCCCTGAGGTCCGAGGAAACACAGTACAGTTAGTCATTATCGTGTTTTTCAGCAGTTTCTGAAAGCTTGGCTTGACTAAAAATGGATAACAAACTTCTGATCAATTTAAGGCATCCTTGGTTATTAAAAGTATCCATTTCTTCACTCTACATAGAGGTGAATTCAGGATGAGTAGGACTCTTTTGCCAAAAGCGTCCCAGTCAAACTGAATTTAACCTTATTTATCTTTTCATATACTCCTTTACCAATCACTATTTGAAAACCATTTCCACTCGGTTTTATTAAAACGTGTTAAATTACATATGGGACCATGTAAATGGTGGCGTTACCTTGAAATCCCCTTTGTAGACTGTGAAGAGACCTGGAAACTTGCGCTCTGGTGTGGGGATGTCAGGCCACAGTTTCTTTAGAAGAAACCTAAAGTGCACAGAATCGATTCATCATTCACTTGTAGAAAGTGGAGTCTGTAAATTGAATGCCTGTGAAGTTTGCACAGCTACAGTTGACACTGTGATAATCATTATAATATCTATTACCTAAACAGCCATTCCTACACGATCAACCACAGAAACCATTACCATGTAATGTCCCCAGATGCTAATCTGAAATAAGTCATCATAATTTTTTATTTTATTCTAAAAATGTAAAAAAAAAAATATCTTAGAGAATTGGTTACGGTTAGTCTGAAGTGATTATCATTAGCATTATATAATAGCAATATGGTATTGATATATATGTGAGAACTGACTTGTGGTGGGACAGGATCACAGTCAGAGTCAGCAGGCAGAGGATCAATCCGATGAAAAGCACCAGTAACACGATCAGAGGATCCATGTCTGTTCAAAAAAGAGAAACAACAATTAACGATTCACTCGTGTCTATTACAATCACACTGGAACATTCAGATCTGCGTTGGCCAGAGAGAGCAGTGTCACATATAGTTATGAAACAGTCTTTTCAGCAACTTTTCACTTAATTACCACAATATAACACCAAGTCAGTTAAACTTCAATCTGTGCGATTAGGAAGCATAAGTGATTGTGAATCAGTTTCAACTGCTTTTGTGTAAATGAAAGTGACATCAGGTGCACTGGAGAGGCAACAGCAAGACAAAACCCCCAAAAGAGAGTGATTTTGCAGGTGTTGGCCATAGACAACTGTTCTCCCCTTATTCTTCCTGACTGATTTCTCTGTAGTTTTGTGTTTAGGGTTCTTGTCACTGTCTGTAGCATGAGGCAGAACCTGCAACACAATCAGGTTTCACAGGCCGGTCTGCTCCTCCAGGACGGCACATCCGTACGTGCGTCGCAAGGAGGTTTGGTGTTTCTCCCAGCACAGTTTCAAGAGCATAGAGGAGACTGGGATGTAGAAGGGCAACAACCCAACAGCAGGACCAGTATCTGCTCCTTTGTGTGAGGAGGAACAGGAGGAGCCACCAGAACCCTACAAGCAGCTACTGGTGTGCATGTTTCTGACCAAACTGTCAGAAACAGACTTCACGAGGATGGCATGAGGGCCTGACATCCTCTAGTGGGATCTGTGCTCACAGCTCAGCACCGTACAGCTCGATTGGCATTTGCCAGAGAACAGCAGAATAGGCAAGTCCACTATTGTTGCCCGTTTTCTTCACAGATGAGAGCAGGTTAACAACATTAGTATTGGTAAAATTATGGTAGTCGTCCGCCATGACACTCTCTGTGAAAAATGCTACAAGCGGAGTGATTCAAGCAGTGAAACGTTCTCAGTGCTGATAGTTTGGAACTAACTTTTGTATAATATGTTATAATTTTGACTTTTTGTCTCATATTTATGCCCAATTCAACAACATTAGAAAAACAAAATACTTTGGCATATGAAAGACATAGTTAAAAGTCATAGTCAAGTCTGAATTATGACATGCTAAACCATAATTAAGTTTAAATTCTGAAAAAAAGTAAAGATTATGACTTTCTATTTCATAATATTGATTTATGACTAAATCAGAATTTAACTTATTATCTCATAATTCTGACTTTGCCATAAAAGCATGATTTTTTTTATATATATAGTGAAATGGGCATTCATGTTTTACTTGTTGATTGGACTTTCAAAAAGCTTTGAAATCTACGTACCGCTCGGCAGCGTGACTGCAAACACAGGATCGGTCCAAGAACTCCAGAAGCCTTTGTAGGAGACGCCATCGGGTTTGACGCGGACCCACACCTTGTATCTGGTGTCGGACTGTAAGCCACGCAACACCAGCATTGTGCTGGCCTTTATCTCCTCCACCTTCAAAAGACAACTCACTGCTCAGTTTGAACAAGAAACACAATATTTCAGCTTCTTCAAACTATATTAAAAGTCTGATGAAAAACAGCAAAGATCACATACCTTTCCCAAGTGACTTCCCTCCACTGCGTATCTGACCTCATATATCATACTGTCATCTATGTATTTGAGCGAAGGAGGAGGAACCCAGCTCACGTTCAACTGCCCTTCTTTTCCCGAGTTACTGACCGTCAGGTTTCTGGGAGGATCTAGAAATACTGTAAGAGGAAAGCCAATAGAAAAGGTCTTAAAGTCAGCATTAAACACAGTCTTGTATGGAACATTGCAGTATTTATTATAAATCATTCATCTGTACGTATATATTTGTAAAAAAATTAATGTTATCTTTAACCAAAATAACTTTTTATCCATAGACGTCTCTTCTCTGTGGAAACCCGTCACTCACATTAGATCAACTAATAGCAAAACACAACCATCCAATGGACAAAGTCCCACCATGCATTTTTTCTTCTACGAGAAGCCGTTTCACTTGACTTCAGATCCCATTAGGAAAGAAAAGACTATTGCAATTTCCATTTAATGCCGACTTTAAACGTTTAGAGGGCTAAACCTTGCATTCAGCTTCATAAATCACTTTTAAAAGACTTACAGACGTTCTCAACGTTGAGGCTGCGATTATAGAGAATCCGGCCATCGCGAACAACCTGCACATCAAGAGTCGTGAAGAACAGGGTTTGGGGCAGCTTGCAGAAGAAGACGGTTTTGTTACTGGCCAGTAAAGACAGAGAGGAAACCACACAAGCCCTCTTGTTCTCATTCCTGAAGACATTTGAAAATAAGAAATAACTTGACTGACATTTTAATGGAACCAACTGACATTAGTAATATCATATTCTGTCTTTCAACACCATTGTGTGTTATATCACTTTCTAAGGACATTTTCGCAACAACCCAATCCAAAATGGAAAAAGATTTCATTGTAGCGTTGGTCTTGAAAGGTTTAAACAGTCTCTTACTCGTATGAATACTTGAAGGTATACTGATCACGTAATGTATTCCTCTCTTCCTCCCCTTCCCAGAAGCAAGTGAGATCTGTTTTTCCCTCCACAAAACAGTTAAGATCCTCTGTTTTGTCTCGGAGTAACTGGGCCACTGAACAATCACATTGTATAAAGTTGAAAGCATTGTCAGCATTACTCAAAGACAATTGTAAATTGATTTTATACAGTATTAAGCACAAATACAAGAATCTTGTATTTATTTTAATTAATAAATAAAACGTAATGAAAAATAGAGTATTTAAGATGCTTTTAGATGCATATTTCATGGCTTTCTCCATAAAATAAAAATAATAATAATAATTTGCTGGTTGTAAATTTATTAATAATAGTTATTTTTATCAACGTTGAGTTTTTGCTGATTCATTTTTATTTTTGGGAAACTTTGGATGTGGACTCATTGATTAATATAAAATAAAAAACAGCTTTTTTAAGAAACATTTTGTAATATTATAAATGCCGTTACTGTAATTTTTTATCAATTTAATGTGTCGTTTTTCAAATTATTATTTTTAATTTATCTTTTTTTTCAGTGTATTTTAAATTTTTTCCACAAAAATATGAGGCACAACTGAAATAAAAATAACATTGATAACAATGAGAAATGTTTTTTGATCATCAAATCATATTAGAATAGAAGGATCATGTGACACTGACGACTGGAGTAACGATGCTGAAAATACAGCTTTGATCACAGGAATGAATAAAAAGTAATGAAATATGCATTTAACTCCAACAATTAAAAAGCACCAATCACATTTCTTACCTTTACTTTCAAAATGTTTTCCTCTTGCAGCGACGAAAGCAAGACACAGCATGAAAACAACTTTCAATCTGTTGCTCCTCATTTTTCTCATCCATTTACATTACAAACGCTTTACTGCTCTGCTCAACGGTTCCTGAAAGGTGTATCCTCCTTTCCAGGTGTGCTTTCTGACCAAATGCTTTAGTGGACACCATGGACGGTTACGTGCATCTCATCCGATAAGCTGATAGTGTGTTCACACAGAGTGTTTACACTTTTACTATTTAGAGGAGGAGCATGAAGAAGTGTGTTGTTTACTGGGAGGAGCTTGTCTGAGGACATGCTGTCAAGTCTGTTTGAAGTGCTCCATATTTGCTCATGTAACCACATTACATGCTCAACCTAAAGGAGTGAGTAGAAAATAATATGACCTTTTATAATGTAGGGGTTTAAAAACTCTTCTAGCATCAGACGCACCAACGGTCAACACGTGGCGTGTGTTTTTAAGAGTGCAAACTGCACTGGTGTTGTTATGTAGCAAGTAACCGGTTCTCTTTATCACAGCCTGACACTCATGTTTTTTTATGCTCAACCTGCGTTATCGGCACAGCGCCGAGCTTCTCTTACGCACAGATAAGCGCAAGCATTGCGAGCTGATCCAGTCTGCCTTCAGCTCACTGTCTATTATCACTGGGACAGGACTGTGCCGTTATTTCAGCCCAGGACACATTGTTGAGATGGGAAATGTGACACACGATTAGGCCCATAGGTGGTTTTAATCATGCAGAGGCTTTGTCCGTTTAGGGAAGAATGAGTTTAATGTGCATTAAACAGATGTTGGTCTTCTAATGCACTGACATAAACAAATGTAAACGACATAAAGGGTCTACAGAAATAAATATGAGCGTTTCATTGTCTTATTAAATGCATTTTCACTTTTTAGAGACAGTTGACACGCAGGTCAACGGTGCATGTGTTTCCCTTGTTTCCTCTGGCTCTGGAGGTTGTGGGTTAATGGTGCGTAGCAGGAAAATGAATGTTCAGGAAGCTCCTTTGTGGTCACTTTCTGGGTGTGTAGATAAAAGCAGAGGACTTGGCAGAGATATGGGTATAAAGTCATAAATTACAGATGCTATCAGATCCAGTGCATAAACTAAGTTACTTTTTTTTTTGTGTGTAAATGAAGCTAAAGCGAGTTCCCCAAGCTGAGCTTTAATGTTGTGTATTATGTAATGTTGTGCTGATGTTGTGTATCGAAACGCAATTGCCATTTAGTTTTCATCCACGCTCCCTGGCCAGCATGGTTCAAATGTGGTGAACTATTAAAGTGAATAGACTTAAAAAGAAGTGAAAGCCACATTTAGAGACCAAAATGTTAAGGGTCAGTCAGCAACCACCTCGCAATGCCATAGTAACCACCTAAACCACTACACAGCAATGCCATGGTAACCACCTAAAGCACCCAAGCAACCACACAGCAAAGCCACTGTAACCACCTAAAACACCACACAACAATGCCATAGTAACCACCTAAACCACTACACAGCAATGCCATGGTAACCACCTAAAACACCACACAACAATGCCATAGTAACCACCTAAACCACTACACAGCAATGCCATGGTAACCACCTAAACCACTACACAGCAATGCCATGGTAACCACCTAAAGCACCCTAGCAACCACACAGCAAAGCCACTGTAACCACCTAAAACACCACACAACAATGCCATAGTAACCACCTAAACCACTACACAGCAATGCCATGGTAACCACCTAAAACACCACACAACAATGCCATAGTAACCACCTAAACCACTACACAGCAATGCCATGGTAACCACCTAAACCACTACACAGCAATGCCATAGTAACCACCTAAACCACTACACAGCAATGCCATGGTAACCACCTAAAGCACCCTAGCAACCACACAGCAAAGCCACTGTAACCACCTAAAGCACCACACAGCAATGCCATAGAAACCACCTAAGACACCCTAGCAAACACACAGCAATGCCATAGTAGAAAACACACAGCAAAGCCATTGTAACCACCTAAAACACCCTAGCAACCACACAGCAATGCCACAGTAACCACCTAAACACCTTAGCAACCACACAGCAATTCTCAAAAGTTATTTTAGAATCATTTATATATTATTATAGTTTTTTATTTGTATATATTCTGTTTTCAGTTTAATTTTAATAAAAGAACTTTCCATTAGTTTTCACATGTCTGTATTTTGTAGTAAGTTTTAGATTATTTTTTCATTTTAGTTCTTTTACTGCTTCAACTTCAATAAAATATCATAAACATAAAATATCTTTGTTTTATTTTATTCTATGCCAGTTCATGTTTATTTTATTTCAGGTATGGTTATTAATGTTAACTAAAACTATTTAAAATAATATATATATATATATATATATATATATATATATATATATATATATATATATATATATATATATATATATATATATATATAGTGAAGAGCTTAAAATGAAACAAACAAAAAAAAGACCTTCCCCGACTTCCTCAGCCTGTAGACAGAGTTTAATGTCTTGGGAGTCAACGGTGAAACTAAAGTCTCACATAGACCCGAGTCTCTATATACTTTATATTCAAACTATCATAGCAGTGTCTTTTAATAACCTCATCATCTGTTGACATGATGCCAGTGAATTGCTTTCTTAACTCCTGTTTTCTCTCGCTTTGCTGTGTTTATCTAGTTATTGAGAGTAAAGCTAAATGTGAAACACATTCATCTCAACGTTCAGTGAAATTGAACTGTTCACCTTGAATGCAATGCAAGTCACTGTTGAAGCCTGTAAATGTAGAAACCATTCAGAACCCCTCACTCTTGAAAAAGTAAAGCTGCTTTAATAGCATTGATGATTTCCATGAAGAACCTTAAACATCCGTGGAATATTTCCATTCCACAAAAGCTTCTCTATGCTGGACAAATGTTTATACTCAAAACGTTCTTCACTCAAAGAAAACCATTGTTCTTTTAAGAACTGTTCACTGAAAAGCTTTCCTGTTGCTCAAACAGTAGAGTATGGCGCTTGCAACGCAAAGGTCATGGTTCAGGTCAGGTTCTTCTCCTTCCTGCTTCTCTCCAGTGCAGACGTGTTTTTTCTCTCCTCTCGCTTCCTCGCGCTTTGGTATTTTGTTGTCTTTCTTTTTCACTGACCCGCTGCTTGCTGGACTCCTGAGAATACTGAAATGGAATTGATTGACTGGTCAATCAGCGCGATCAAAAGGATTTTCTATATGATTGGATTATTGATGGCGGGGTTCCTATTCTTTGGCTTTGGGACTGCCCTGACCTATCAGAAGACTGGTAAGACAGCTGCAAGCAAATTCACCCAGCCGCTGTCTGTGGAAATTAAGAAATGCTTCAGGGTTGCGTGCGGCCGTTTGAAGGAATTAGATCAGAGAGTGATACAGATTGAGGAACTGAACTGTAACAACGCAGTCCGGACTGTTATGTGGGCTCCATCGAGAGTCAGACTGGTGAACTTTTACGGACTGTAACCGGTCTGGCCATGAGGCTAGACGTGATGTATAGGGAACTGTACGGACCGAACGCGACCGGAGCTGATTGATTGATTATGATCCGGACAAATTACCGAAGATCAACAAATGGAATAAAAATTCACCCGAAACTTCACTTGTCCCTATCTCTCGGGAGCTCAGCATGATGAACAGCCTGGTCTCCTTTATCTCCCTTCAGGGACAAAGCCATAGAACTGAACTGAACTGAACTCAAAAACATCTCATGTTTTGGCTATATTCTCTCTCAACATCCATCTGCCTGTACTGTCCTTATCTGTCCTTATCTATCCCCCCAACTCCACTGAAAAAATCCCAACACGTGACCTTGTGTGCTGTGTATGTTAAACTGCATTTTACGTGTAATGTGTGATGTACAATGTGACGTTTGTTTTTGTTGCGTCTGCTATGTAATGCTTGCTAAACTGCATTCTTGTATTTCTGGAGAAAGGATGGCGCCGCAAATGGCTGCCTCGGTGTTGAGCTCTTCAGTGACTGTTTTCGTTTTGTTTGTTTGTTCATGTTGTGTTGTAAATGTGCACTGGAAGCTTGAACACTAAGACAAATTCCTTGTGTGTGCAAGCACACTTGGCAATAAAGCTTTCTGATTCTGATTCTGATGGGTTCGATTCCCAAGGGAAAGCAGGAACTGATTAGAATGTCAATGTGTTTCTTGAATGCGATGCAAGTCGCTTCTGATAAAAGTGTCTGCCAAATGCATAAATGTGAAAAAGATTATATAACACACAGACAAATATTTTGTACTCTCATGGCCTTAAATGAGAGATAGAAGCAAAAGATGTTGGTATAAATGGGAAGGAAAGGAAGAAGCTAAAGAAAAACGACAGGGATGAAAAACCCATCTATGCACAAACACACATCAGTGTTGCAGATTGATTTGTGTTGCACACGTGACAGATCATGAGGTGTTTTGATAATGCATGTGAGGGTTGAGGGATTGTATGAAGACATGTATTATCCGAGTGGATGAGAGCGCGGGAAAAAGCTTTAGTGCTGATCGAGATGCCGCTATCTTTATACACTGGACGTAACGGACAGCCAGGAGAGCGTGCAGAAACAGAGATAAAGAAGGCGAGTGCTTTGGATGGCCAGCACTCACTTCTGTTGTGTCCACTGAAATCTGAATAACCCATTGCTATTCGGCTGAATCTCACGCAACTCGTCATTTCGCATTTGACTGCAAAAACAAAAGAAATGAGGCCTATTTTAGGACCATATTTTGAATTCTGACATTTTCCCCACAATTTGCATTACTGTAATGCAAAAGCATAAAATAAACAACATAGTAGTAGAATTTTTTGAACTTCCTTTATGCTGATTAAATAATAATAATAATAATAATAATAATAATAATAATAATAATAATAATACTAAACTTTTTTTGTTTTGTAGGAGGAAACTATATTTTTTTGAATTCTTTTTTTAATTCTTAAAGGTTAATTTAGTATTTTTTATAATTTGCATCACTATTTAAATATATTACGTAAAATAGGATCTAATAGTGATCTAATAGAGTATTTTTTAATTACAAGACAATGTCAGATAAATCCATTTTATGTTTTCTATAATACATTTTTTTATTTTATAATACAAAACTCACATTTGATACTGTACATTCAGTGCTAGAGTTTCTCGCAGCGATGACATTCAACGCAAAATCGGATCCACGTTCAAAAATGTTTTGATATTTAACAGCTACTGAATCTTCTCTTCCTCACGAACAACATTAAAATGAAAAACAAAATAATAATAATAATTTTGATAAAAATGAAAAAAAAAAAAACACTGGATCAACTTAATACTTAAGAGCTGAGGAAATGAAAGGACAAATGCACAATGCACCTTATTTGTGAAAAACTAATTTCTGTAAAATAAACTGAAAATGAATGCACCTAAAAGGATTTCTTGGTAACACTATACAGTTATGTTTCATTTGTTAACAATTTATTAAACGTTGATCTCAATATTTAGGCTACTACTACATTTTTAACATAAAATTATATCATTTTGGACACGGACATAAACATTTTTGCTAACAAACAAAGATTAATAAATGCATTAATAAAATGGGATGAGTTAATGCGACATATAATCACATCACATGTTCAGCAATGCAGTGGTAGTTATTCTCACGTGAATATGTTAGTCTTATTAATAAGCTAGTGCCCCAAATCAATGAGAAAATTCACATTTAGAAGATATAAGCCAATATGGATCAATGATTTTGATGACATCATTCTGCACTTCAGGGTCTAATCAGAATTTCTGTCCAATCAAATGCTCTCTAGAATATGAAGCCCCGCCCCTGCATTGCTGCAGCTGAAATTTCTCACTCAGTCACACATTTAATATTTTCTACACGGTGATTGGCAGATGGTGCACTATATAGGGAACAGGGAGTGATTTCATTTACCGCCAAGTTTCTTTTATACAAATTAATGTGTAATTTTTATAGAGAAGACTATGTAGAGTTTCATTTTTCCATTTCGTTCAGTCAATAACTTGTTTGCTATTGTGAACCATCATACTTTTTTCTTTTATATTTGTTACCTTGGAAGGATAAATATTTAAAGTAGACAAATTAGTTTTGCTGTGCTGTTTAGTGACTTATGATAAAATCCACATGTACATCTACTGGAAACAAATCGTGATATAATCATCGCTCATCACCCTTTGTACAGCGTAATAGTTCTTCAAAAGCAGTCGGTGGAAAGCTTTCAGTCGTTCTGGATCAAAAATATTTGATGTAAGAATGGGTTTATTAAATATTTACACTGTTCAGAAATTATAAAGCGATATTACAAATTATTGTGACAGCATACTGGTCGTTTTGGGTTACAGGTAGTTTATTTGTTATCTTAAATTATAAGAAAATGCTCATTCCAAAAAATAGCACGTAAAATATTCATATTTCTGAATGTGAACATGCAGATTCTGTGGAAGCTTGTTTTAGGTCATGGAATAAAAGGTGATTCTGACATTTAATCTCACAATTCTGATTTTATTTCTCAGAAGATGGAGATTCTTGCAATTCTGACTCTCACAATTGCAAGTTCAGACTTTATGATTTTTTTGAGAAAGCCATAATAGTGACAAACCTACAATTATAAACACTTATTGCAAGTTTCTCACAATTGCAAGAAAAAAAGGCAGAATTTTAAGACAAATAGTCGCAATTACCCCTTTTTTTTTTTCTTACTCCTTGGCAGAAACAAGCGTCCATTGGTTTCAAACATCAGCACATGATTGCACATATACAGAGAACAATAACAGTGCAGAATGAGCCGTTTTAAACAGATGGACACCCAGATAGACAATACAAGGGATGTGGACGTTACAGGCCAGGTATCTGATGAGACAGCCAACATGTGCTGAAACCACAAAGACCCTTGGAAACATGGCCTTTTTGAGGGACACTCAGATAAAAGACAGCGAACAGGGTGAAGAGCGTGAGGAACGGGTGTGGTCGTTTACGTCTCTGCGTGAATACGTAAGGAGAGTCACGTAGTGCAGTCCGATTCCAATCCACATCAACAAACAACAGACAGTGTATTTAGCAGATGCTGTTAGGGTTAAAAGAAGGAAAGCAAAGATGATCCCAAGTAGTGGTGAATAGTGACGAGACGTTCTCAAGGTGAATAAGAAAGAGAGATTGTTTTAGCAGGCGCAGCCGCTTTGTCCCTCAGGGGACGTGTTCTGCTGACTCGAGTCTTTGTGGTTGGACACTGGACCGTCTCCGTCCATACTTTCAGTCATCTTGTCACATATCACGTCCACCAGACACTCGAAAACCTGCTTCACGTTGATGTTGTCTTTGGCGCTGGCCTCGAAAAACTGGAAACCTGTGGAAACGAGGAAAAAAAGCTAAACGCATGAGAAAAGGGTATGATAGGTTATTATAGAAAGATTATATCATATTCATGTTCTCGTGATTAAATGTGGAAGAACATAATAATAGCAATATCACATGCGTGTTGTTTTCTAAAATGTAGTAATAATTACAAAATGTAAACAATTAATAAAAATAATTTATATTTGTTTGATGCATAATTTAAAATGATCTATATATAATTTATTTAACTTATCTATATATTTTATTTTACTGTAGTTTTACACACACACACACACATATACACACATATATAAAAGACAGCGCATATATAAATGATATACGCATATATATAAATTATAAGACACATATATATAAATTATAAGAATAATTTATAAGACAACTTATATATATATAAAGTTGTCTTATTTATAAATTATTCTTGGTTGTATTATTTTTCACTATTATAAATTATTAATTAACATAATATTTTACTTATACATTTATTTAAATGAATAAATAAATTAATACATATTAATTAATACAATGATGCATGACTTAAAAAGATCTATATATAATATATTTAACTTATCTATACTTCTATACTTTTATTTTACTGTAGTTTTACACACACACACATACATACATACATACATACATATATATATATATATATATATAAATAGTTATCTCATTTATAAATTACTCTTGGTTATATTCAATTTCACTATTATAAATTGTTAATTAACATAATATTTTAATTATACATTTAAGTTAATACATAATAAATTAATTACTTGATTAATAATAAAATAAATTAATTAATTTTAAAAATTCAGTTTTTTCTGCACTGATTCAAATAAATAAATAAAAATCAGTTTCATGGAAACATTTACAGGTGACAGATGCAAATTTAGATTTAGTTTTAGATATGAAATGGCTGTGTGACTGAGACTGGTGCTCGTGCAGGTAATGCGTTTGAATCCTGTGATTTTTTCCTGCTAAAGTCCTGCAAATAAAATTGTCAAAAAGGCTCAAATGTGCTTCCTCTCACCGAGTTCATGAGCCAGTCTCTGACTGTCCTCTGTTGGAATGAGTCTGTCATCCTCCAGATCACACTTGTTGCCCACCAGGATCACCTGTGCGTTATCCCACGAGTACGTCTTAATCTGTGTGGCCCTAAGAGACATACGTGTATAACGGTGAGATTAAACTTTCTCAACACACATATAGGGTAAAGATGCATGCGTGTGTATCGCTTACCAGTCCTGAACGGCACTGAAAGAGTCCTGGTTTGTGATGTCGTACATTAGCAGGAAGCCCATGGCTCCTCTGTAATACGCTGTAGTGATGGTTCTGTATCGCTCCTGTCCGGCAGTGTCCTAAACAACATAATCACGACAATTATCCTAAATATGCGCATGGTCACAACATCCTGGGATGTGAGGCTGATCATGAGATAAAGTGTTTATAGTGTAATTACCCAAGATGACCAGTAGCCGGCAAACAAGCGTTTCTGCTGTCAAATTTGGAGAGCTGGTGTTGTACGATCATCCATTTGACAAATTATGTTTTAAATTCTCATGATACTTAACCTTTTACTAACCTTTATGCACATCAAGACAATATCAGACAGACAGACAGATGATTTAAAAAAAAAACATATTTGCAAAAATGTATTAATTAAAAATCATCCAACTATTAGGTGAATAGGTTAAGGGCTATTGGCCTAAGTTGGCAGAAGAGCTTTGTACCGTCTCTTAGAAACCTGCTCCCGACCAAACTTAATTTGCATAAAGAGCCTTCCCATCATCGGAGAGGGAGGAGAGAACGTGTTGCCAGGACAACCAGTGGGTCACACAGGTTTACACATGATCCATTAGTGCTTGTTAAGAGTGACAGACGAGCACAGATGAGCAATGAGCAGTCAATTGGACAAAAAAAAAGCTGTAAGGTTTGTCAGAATCAACCAAAAAAGCTTGTGCCCCAATGAATATTTAAGCAAGTATAATTACTATTCCATTCTAGAATAGATTACTACATAAAAATAATAAATTGCAATTATTTTTTATCATGCTAACTGTGTGCTTTATGGTCCCAAAGATTGTCCCGCCGATCAATGTCAGCTCCTAGGATTTACACACAACTTTTCAAATTGTCAACAACTAGCCTATTTCCATTTGGAAATTATGCAAAAGTGCATCGTCCCAGCACATCCTCAGAGCTCTTTCTAGTGAGCTCAAGTTATCAAACTCAAGGTCTGAATCCAGTCAAAGGCTGAGCAATGCAGAGGTTCTGCATGACCAGGAGGAGCTTTTTTTTCTTCAGAAAATACCTCACATAAGCCTTTCTAGTTCTGGATCGGTGCCAGAGCACACATTAACTGTGCGCGCAGTCTGCCGCCTACTTCCATGCAGTTCAGCAACATTCAGAATAGCACATTATTTCTGCAATATATAGTATGAACAGTATGCAAATGTTTTGCATGCATAAAATACCTGGATGAACTACAGTATACAATGCTAAAAAATAAAACTAATAAATTAAACAATTATAAATAAAGTTTTATTGGATTCATCTTCTTATATGATCAAAGTTATGACGTTTCCAATTGATTCATATTCAAATTATTGTATTTATGTTTGAGGGATGACATTTATTCAAACATGCATGAGTCATGTGATGAACACATGATGTATGCAGCATGTAGTATTTACTTCGTCACATGTATATTAGACTATTGTTTTTATTGTTTATACATTTTTATTGATGTATAATGCAAACTTGTTTTACATTCTAGCACTGTATTTAAATGGTCTTGATTATGGTTTTTCAGGTACAGTAGTACCTCAAGATACGAAAGGCTCAACTTACGAAAAATCCAAGTTACGAAAGCAAAGACGAAAATTTTTACTGCTCTACATACGAAAAGTTTTCAAGATACGAAAGGTTTCTGAAAGTCCGAGATTCGCTCCATAGCAATTTTGAAACTCGCGCCGCACGCCGCCATCTTCGTTATAGTAGACTCGCCACCATCCTCCTGCTCTCCCATTGGTTCCTGATGCTAGCCAAGCCATGAGATCCTTCTCTCTAATTGGACAGCATCCCTCCCATCATGCATCTTCTATACGTACGTGCTGGCGTGCTTTAGCTCAGCCACTCCGCACCCGAAACGTTACGTTTTTTATGTGTTTTCGTAAAGTTAAGTGTACGTACGTTACCTGCCGTTTGTCCTCCTCCTCTGCCGCCACTTTCGGAGATAGCCTCACTCGAAAGGTAAGCTTCGACATTTTACGTTATTTCATTGTTTATAGGTCAATTTAGCTTTATTATGAAATTTAATGGGGTGTTTTTGGAGGGCTTGGAACGGATTAGCCATTTTACATGTAAAATGTGTTCCAAGATACGAAACACTCATTATACGAAGGCCGCCTCAGAACGGATTAATTTCGTATCTCGAGGTACCACTTTATTACCTTTCATGCAGTGTGTAAAACAGCTGTGAAGGTTACATTTTCAATGATCACAGTGCATATGAATAAAATTATTGTCCCTTGAAGGAAAGAACTGATTCTGAACTACCCGAAAATCTGTTTTCATTGGCTTCTCGCAAACAATCTCTACTTTGACCCACCGTCAAACACTGTAGTTGTAGCTGATGCCGAGAAAACGCTGTTTTCTTCTAAAAAAAACAAATCCACTTTGCATGAACTTCTCAAGGATGAGGACTCGTTCTCAAACCAATACAATTGTCACAGTTCATGTCTCTTGTGACACTGTGTATCACAAGGGTTGAGGAAGATCCAGAGCTTAATTTCAGATATGGTAATGAGTGTTTAGTTTCCGACAAGTGCCGTAAACTGTAGACCAATCACAACAGATCGGCTCATCTGACCAATCAGAGCAGAGTCGGCTAATGGAAGGAAGAGGCTTATAGAGAATGATTCCTTAAACCATTTCAGACACTGTTTGTCAGAGGTGAAGCAGCAATGTATATTATGAGAATATTGCAGTGTTTTTTGGCATGTAAACCTTTATTAGCTGACCTCTCAAAATTAAGAGCTTTTAAAATAGCACTTTATTGTGCAGATAGCACCACACTTCCCAGATTCATAGTTAACATGTAGACTACGGCTAATCCACAACTTCAGAAATCGTTGCAGCATTTCTGCTGTGGAGGAATTTACTGACTTCACTCCCACTCAAAGTATCGTACCAGCCGGCACCTGACATTACAGCACATCTACACACCCATCTGAGGATCATAATTATGGCTTTCTGAGATGTTTTCTTTAATAACACCAGCAATCTGACCTTCGGTTCCCAAGGCTAAAAATTAAAGCCTAAAGCTCACATGCAAACAAAGCATTCAGATACTATTATCCAATAAGTCATTCTGCATCTGCAAAATTACCAGTCTAGTTAATACCACAAACATGAATCTTAAATCTGGTTTATACACACATGCGTGATTTGCAATTCCAGTTCCGCACTTGACTATCACTCTTAAAAAAATAAAGGTTCCAAAAAGGGTTTTCACAGCACTAGGGAACCATTTTTGGCTCCCCAAGGAACATTTCAGTGAACAGTTCTTAAAATGAACCATGTTTTTCTTAGCGTGAAGAACATTTAAAAAATCTGAAGAACCATATTCCACTATAAAGAACCTTTTGTGCATTGAAAAGGATCCATGGAGGTTCTTTATGAAACCCTCGATGCCAATAAAGAACCTTTCTTTTAGAATTCCCACAACTATCGTAGTTACTAGGACAAATATTCATGACGTCTTTAATTTCATAAACAGATTTCATTCATTTGCATGACATTCTCCGCCTTGCGAACTTGTCCTCTAAATTTAGTTTGAAAACAATTCCTCCAATTAGTCTAAGACTGATAATCAAACTCACCCAGATTTGTAGTTTGATCCTCTTGTTGTTGCGAAAAACGGTTTTCACCTTAAAGTCGATCCCCACCGTGCTGACGAAGGCTGAAGTGAAGGAATCGTCCGCGTAGCGAAACAAGAAGCTGGTTTTTCCCACACTGCTGTTGCCGATGATGAGGAGTTTGAACATGTAGTCAAAGTTTTGATCAGCCGCGTCTTTCTGTGACGGCTGCAGACGTGAGTTGGCCACTGATGCCATCTGAAAGAGAGAAAAAGATTTCAAAATTAATACAGGAGCCACTTGGGAAATTTGAGAAACTCTGCTTATTTTAATGACCACACATTTCATTAACAACTATTTAAATACATCAAACTATATGAATTTTGACTCCAATATCTCCAAATGTGGTGTTTTGTTTAAAGTCGGCAGAAGATCGAAATTGACCCTATGGAACACATGCAAGAAAAACAATCAAACTATGCAGTCCAAAATTTTGCTTATCAAATGTTTCACATCCTGGAAATTAAATTTTAAGACACATTCTGGTCTAAAAACAAATATCCGATTACCCTCTGAGCACAACCTTCAGAACCAGCCATCTCCACCGACAGGAGAGCCCAAATGAACAGGCAAACTCTAGGGAATGGAAACACAACCCCTCGACCCTCAGCTTATCAATCAGACCCTCAGGGCCTGTCTCCATCGCGACGGGCCCTCAAACAAAGCACGCAGACCCATTAACAGGCGAGCAGAGCGCCCCGAACACCACTCCACTCCAGAGGTGGAGATGGTACAACAAAGAAACTGACCGCCCACGGCAGCCATTGTCTCCGGGACACAAGAGCACTTGTTAGGTTGCATCTTTTTGAACTCATTTGCAATAGAAATTCAGAATGGCAAGTGTGTGAGTTGGAGAGGCGGCTGAAGGACCCTGGGAAGAACTGAACTCGAGAGCTCAGTTTCGCGGGTTTGTTTGAGAAGCTCGTGACTGGTCTGGTGGTTAATCCTAACGTTGAGATTACAGTACAGAGCAGGGTTGCAAAATCATTGGGCAAGACAAAAAGAAACACTTGAGAGGTTTTGAAACATCTTCCTATTTTAAAATGAAAATTTCTCTACCATTAATGAGCACATATTGCATCAAATGGATGGTTTACTCACAGCTTCTGATTTAAAACAAGAAAAAAATAGTTTTATTAAGCGAGGATGCATTAAATTGATCAAAAGTGACTGTAAAGACAATTATATTCTTGGAAAAAAGGAACCTGAAAAAACATGCATCACAGTTTTCATAAAAAAATGAAACAGCTCAACAAATTATCATATTCAAATGATTTATGAAGGATCATGTGACACTGAAGACTGGAGTAATGATGAAAATTCAGCTTTGACCACAGGAATAAATGACATTTTACAATATATTTAAACAGAAACAACTTAAAGGGTAAAAATTTCATAACTTTGTGTTTTTGAACAAACAAATGCAGCCTTAATGAGCATAAGAGACTTCTTTCAAAAATATTTTAAAATCTCACTGAACCCAAAATGTTGAATGATAATCATAAACGTAGTCATAGCTATTCCAAGTCTTCTGAAACCAATAACATCCAACAATCTTGGGATCTATCGTTATAATAAATGGCCAAAAAAGCAAAACAATAACTACAATATAATCTCTTTCAATTCGCAATTATATGCACTTATAATAAAATGCAGATATTGCATGTATACTTTCTATTCAACATCATTTGATTTTAATTTGCTGTTATTGCCTTTTTGTTCAAATGAACAAAAGTTGAGTAAAACTACTTTCATAGTTCTTAGCAAAGGATCTTAAGCTCCCTAAAAAGCCCTTGTCACATGCTGAGCGACATGAGGCCTTCCAATGCTAAAACCCAAGCCAAAGATGTCCATAAAAGAGCATTTTCCCCATGATCTTTAAAGAGACACTGGCAACCCAAAGTTTTCCCACAGTTTCATTTATTGGCATTTCTGCCATGCAAATGGATGAAAACCATAACACAGATCTGACCAGGCGAATATATGCTCAGAGTTCATTTCACAGCTCAATTGAATGGCTTTATTCAATTTACGAACTGCACTCAGCACAGCTCACATCCATTAGTAGGAACACTGAATCCCATCCCAATTGTCCCACGAGGAAGCCAAATCAATAACGGTTACGTTATGAACTGCATGGAACCCCTTCCCCCCATAACCATGCCTTTTATCTGCTCAGAATCAGAGCTTTAGAACTTTAGAACAGAGCTTTCAGAACTTTAGACCTTACTGGAACGTCTATGGAACGATCAGATCTCCACTGAGGAACAATCAGATCTCCAGTAAGGAACTCTCTGGAAAATCTCAGAGATCTGTGGGACCAGAATGCACCTGAGCCGGTCTGAATGTCCTATGGCTATAGATAAGTGATTTGTAACATCAGAGATTCACTGAAGGAAAGGGGGTCTCTGGTTACCATGGAGCTGATCTGTCCATTGATCTTCTGGCAGATGTTCCACAACCTGTTCCAGCTGAATGGAATTAAACAGGACACACTTTGCTTTCATGCATTGCAGACGGATTCAAAGGCTAATCTAATGAATGTCACTAAATCCTGTGTTGTTGGATCCATGCATACAGGAGGATTACCATACAACAATAATAGCAATAAATAAATGAATGAACGAAAGAGTAAATAAAGAAATTATTGATTGTGATCAAAACAGAAAAGGGTGTCAGTCCTTTACTCGAGTTATCACCTCAACTTTCTTTTTAGCTTGTTCTTCCAAACAAATGAGGTGCATCACGGCATCACATATACTTTTGATACGTACTATGGTATTTCTAAACTGTTTTAAAGACAGCAATGACATAATCACTGTGTTTAAAATAACAAAATGTAAACAGGTTTCCTGTGTGAGCCGAAGCTGCTGTCGCTTTCCATCCGGAGACAGAGAGTTTGTGTGAGGGGCAGAAACTGCGAGTCCGTACCTTCAGTCGCGCTGTATCTCACGGCGAATCCTGGAAATCTGTGATCCTCGCGTGGAAACGCGTATGTAACAAACTCCGTCTGTGTGTGAGTGTGTGTGAGTGTGATTGAGAGAGAGTGTGTGTGTGTGTGTGTGTGTGTGTGTGTGTGTGTGTGTGTGTGTGTGTGTGTGTGTGTGTGTGTGTGTGTGTGTGTGTGACGGAGCTCCCGGATCTGAAGTGTGTAAACAGCGGCTTCCAGCTTCGCCACACACACACACAGCACCTCAGGCTCAGCTCGTCTTCTTCCTCTTTACACACTTTCTGTTTTGCTGTATATATATTAAGAATAAATTAACTGTGAAAATCAAAATTAATTGCAGTATCTATCTATATGTGTTTCTATCTGAATTTATTTACATTTTTTATTCTATTCGCAAACAGGATACAAATTACAATTCAAATTTGTATAATAAAGAAGCAGGTATAAATTAAAACGCTTGGCTAAAAATAAAAAGACATTAAATCTAAAGGTTTTACAGGCCATACATACCGATAACTAGGTAGACAGGTACATAATTCCTTTTGTTTTTTAATGTATAATCATTCATTGTATTGACTTGGGTGGGAAAACACTTCATTTCCCATAGTGCCTTTACTTCCTGTAGGTTGTAGAGATTGATTTCAGATCATAACTCATAAAATGCAAATATAGTTTCATTAAATTTCAACCTGTTAAATGTCACTGAATGAGTCATAATTCTGCACAAAAAAGGTATTACATTTCTTGTGAATATAGCTCTTCAAAAGTTTTCTTCCTTCAATTTATACACTCCTTTGCATTTCTTCCTCTTCTTGTTTGTCATCGACAACTCATTAGCATCATTATTTGCAAGTGTAATTATAGACCTTATTTTTTGCTTTGTTAGATCTAACCAGTGTTTTCTGTGCAAGCGTCTTAATATGATACATATTTATAAGTCAGTGTGGAAGAAAGCAGTAAATACAAACACTAATAATGCTTTCAGACCACTTTCCTTTTATTAATTTACTCAAAAACTCAACTTGGGCAAAACATATACAATATAATAGTTTAAGTATTTCTTTAACGGAATAGATGTTTATTGAGGTTTCTGCTCATTCCCAACAGACACAAACACGCATACACACACAAAATGTTCACTTTATTTAAGTTAAAAAGGAAAATGTCACTAATAAACTCTAGAAGAATCATGAACCAAGCAAAGGCTTAAATATGAAAATCCATAAAATGATTATTAGCATGTAGTGATTCTTCCATGTACACTGTGATCACAAGAAGTTTACTTTGCCGTTCAAACAATAAGTTTAAATAGATGATCAAAGGTTCATTTACACTCTCGCTTTCCCATAGAGTTCAATTGCCATTTTAATGTCAGTCAAAAATAAAGAGCATTTTATGATTGTCAAATCAAGGTTGGTCCAATTATTTTCACAAGTGTTTCCACAAACAGCCCTCTAGTGGGAAATACAGGTATTGTTCACATTGTGAAGCATAAACATACAAATTATAGTAGGCTATATACTTTCTTCAAGCAATCTTCAAAACACATTCTTCAAGCAATCATAAAAAGCCATATTGTCGCTAATACATTTTAAAATAGATATTATGTTTATTATAAAACAAAGATTCAGTGCAATTACCCACTTTGAAACATTTTAAAATAGGGAGAAATACTGTGTGAACATCCATAACAATATCGTTTCATATGGCTGGGCATGTTTATATAATAATAAAAAAATCCTAAAAAATATACTCTGTCTGAAATCAATTCACAAGAATTATGCTTTTATATATAGATTTTTTGGTAAAACTTTACAATAAGATTTCATTAGTCTTAGTTAATATTGACTTAAGTAATACATTAAGATCAAAAGTTTTATTTGGTAATATTTAATAGACCTGATTTGAAATCAACTAAAAATTAACAAGTAATATAACAAATGCTCATTCTAGGTTAATGCAGTAAAAATTAAGCATAAAAATACTGTCACAAACACACTGCAAAGAAAGCATTTGAGCCTGCCTTTCATTTAAAGTGAATACATTACGGTAGAAGAATATATTAATTGAATTTCCTACTTTTCAGTTTATTATTATTATAGTATAAAAGAAGAAATAATAGAATACAGACTGAAACCCAATCACAAATGAAATTAACTAAATAATAGAGATCCGTCTTTTAGGAACAGTGTGAATGCAAAGATCAACTGGGCACCTTTTCACTTTTGAGTCTGAATTTGGTTCTTTCAACCTTAAAGAACACTAAACACTCTTGCTGCATAAAATCTAGAACGATTACTGTTATACAAAACAGTGTGAGAAAACTGGGATAATTCCTTAAAAATATCTGTCTCTATCGTCTCACACTCATATAGTTCCCAAATGGAGGGCCAGGTAAATGAGATTGACGGTGGTGGAGAAAAAGCCTATGAGGTTACAGAGGTTAGACAGACCATGGTAGCGGTAGAAGGTGGTCCTGTGCTCCTTGTATTTGGGGTCCTGCTCACGCAGTTTGGCGTATCCTTCCTTACCGGAGCTCATCCCCACCTGACCTCCCAGACCATGTTCCTTCTCGATCTCCTGCATGACCAGCATGCTCTCTGTGGCAGATGGTCCGAACCACTGCGCGTTCAGACCGGCCATGATCACGGCCACAAAGAACAGGCTCATCTGTCGAGAACATTGAAAGAGAGAGTGAGAGGGGAGTGATAGTTGCGGTGGGAGTCCATAAAGTTTTGATGGGTCACCTGTACGCCCTCGTGCCAGTCCAGCAGTTCTCTGGGGTGGTACACGGCATATATGGTCAGACTGACTGCATTGCTGCCCATCAGACAGTAGAAATAAAACGGAAACAGCTTGCTTTGCACGAGACCGAACGTGTGCATGGATACCTGGGAGATCAGCACAAAACCTGAGGGTTCAAAATGGAATGAGGGTCATACAGCATGTTTTAGGACCTTAATTACGTTTTATGATGGCATAAATAGCTGATGAAAGGGACATAGCACTTGTGTGTATTAACGTACCTGCTATGAAAGACACCCACACCTGCATTCCCCAGGAGAACGAAATCACCAGGAGGTGAAGCACTTTCACAAAGTCAGTTGGGTCTCCCTCAGTTGCCATAATTAACTTCTGAAAAATTAAGATCACTCAGTAATCAGCAATCTCAAATTACGTAGTCAAAAAACCTGCATCATACATATGCACAGTGTATATATACAGCTCTGGAAGAAATTAAGAGACCATTGACATTTTTTCTTAAATCAGCATCTCTACAAGTATGGAAGACATTCCATTCCAATGTCTGTTGAATTCCAACACAGGCAGACCTCAATCTACTGAATGAGGTGCTGATTAGGTGATCACCTGAACCAAATCTTATTTAATAAGGAAAAGAATAAAAAAACTCTTCTGTGGTCATCACTATCGTCTTGCAGTAGGACCAGCTGGCTGGCAAAAACAGTGATAGTAGTGCCTCAAAAGTAATTGGAATCAAAAAATAACTATTGACCATGGCAAAAAAAAGTTGAAAAGGAAAGTTTTGAGTGAGGAAAAGAAGGGTTCGATTCTGGCTTTACTGGGAGAGGGATACAGTGAGCGTCCGGTTGCTTCCATCCTTAAAATTTCAAAGAAGGTGGTTCATAAGAACAAGCTCAAGCAGCAGACATTGGGGACAACAAAGCTACAGACCGGCAGAGGTCGAAAACGACTCTGCACTGACTGGAACGACCACTAACTCATTCGAATGTCACTCAACAACCGTAGGATGACATCAAGTGACCAACACAAAAAATGGCAAAAGGCAGCTGGGGTGAAGTGCATGGCGAGGACGGTTCGAAACAGGCTCCTAAGGGCAGGGCTGAAGTCGTGCAAAGCTAGAAAAAAATGAGAAGCAAAGAAGAGCCAGGCTGAGGTTTACAAGAGACCATAAGGATTGGACTGTAGAGGACTGGAGTAAGATCATCTCTGATGAGTCCAGTTTTCTGCTTTGTCCAACACCTGGTCATCTAATGGTTAGACGGAGGCCTGGAGAGGCCTACAAGCCACAGTGTCTCGCACCCACTGTGAAATTTGGTGGAGGATCGGTGATGATCTGGGGGTGCTGCAGCAAGGCTGGAATCGGGCAGATTTGACTTTGTGAAGGATGCATGAATCAAACCACGCACAAGGTTGTCCTGGAAGAAAACTTGCTTCCTTCTGCTCTGACAATGTTCCCCAACTCTGAGGACTGGTGTTTCCAGCAGGACAATGTTCCATGCCACACAGCCAGGTCAATCAAGCTGTGGATGGAGGACCACCAGATCAAGACCCTGCAATGGCCAGCCCAATCTCCAGACCTGAACCCCATTGAAAACCTCTGGAATGTGATCAAGAGGAAGATGGAAGGTCACAAGCCATCAAACAAATCCGAGCTGCGTAAATGTTTGCACCAGGAGTGGCATAAAGTCACCCAACATCAATGTGAAAGACTGGCAGAGAGCATGTTATGTTAAAATCAGGGTTATTACACCAAATATTGATTTCTGAACTCTTCCTAAGTTAAAACATTAGTATCATGTTGTTTAAAAATAAATATGAACTTATTTTCTTTCCATTATTCGAAGTCTGACAACACTGCATCTTTTTTGATATTTTGACCAGTTGTTGCTTTCGGCAAATATATGCTCTAAATTACATTTTTTTATTTTGGAATTTGGGGAAAATGTTGTCAGTAGTTTATAGAATAAAACAAAAATGTTAATTTTATCCAAACACATACCTATGAATAATAAAACCAGAGATATTGATTATTTTGCAGTGGTCTCTTAATTTTTTCCAGAGCTGTATATACACAGCTGCATGCATGCAAAGATGTACAGTCTCTTTTACACACACACACACACACACACACACACACACACACACACACACACACACGATCCATGTAGATAAGAGGACTTTTGTTCTGGACTGATGTTGATAAAACGAAAACAACATCATGACTCGTTTCGAGACTTCCGCGACGCTCGTGCACGCAATCTCTCTGTTACTTACGCAAGCACGACACACTGAAGCAATTTCCTTCCCAGAATGAACTCTGTCGGTTTATAGAAAACACATACCTGATGTTTGAGTCGCTTCTTTTTGCAGGCGTTTATATATCAATCCGTTTCGAAGAAACCTGTAGCTTGTCTCGTCTTCTGCACAGTTTCTGTTGCTCAATATCACACTTACCCAGTTAGTCCCGCCCCCCTGACCATAACAACCAATCACGCTCTATTATTTAAAGAGGTGGTCGCCTATCATCCAATCATGATTCAGGAAGCTGCTTGGCTTTCTTATGCCCACCCAAAATTGTGAAAGATAACGAACATGAAATCATCAATACATTTAAATAGAATTTTAAGTTATAACTCTGACTTTTAAATGTTTATTAATATTTAAAATTATATTTTTTCATACTTTCAGTTCATTTTATATCATACGGGTATAATTCGTTTGTTCTTTTCTATTATTTTTTTTTTATATGCATATGGCTTTATTTTTTTATTTCAGTTTCAGTAGTTCAGTAACTAATACGTCGTTTATTGTTTTCTTATATTATTATGTAGGTTTTTATATTTATATTTCATGTTATTTTATTTCAGCTCTATTTAAAGTAGTTAACAATTTCAGCACTAATAAATAATACTAATCATGAAAAGTATTTGCTTTGTTATGTGTTTATCGGACGAGAGTTACAATTATTATGGCTTAGTCACAATAAACTCAACATACAGTATTAATATCTATTTTTTGTTTTGTTGTTTCTTTTTTGTTGTCGTTTGATGTTTTTATTAGAAAGCACCTTGTGCACTTTTTGGTTGTTGTAAGGTGCTATATAAATACAATTTGATTGATTGATTGATTGATTGATATAAAAGCAGCACAACATGAAATGAAATAAACATTCAGCATATATTTTGTTTATAAGAGTACAATAAATAAAAGATGCTTTTGATAATTATGTAGACTTATTATTTTCCGAAAACACTTAATTATAGATTGTCTGCTGTTTAACCGTAACATTTGACCGAGATTTTATAAGAGCATAAAGAGGAATTTGTTTAGTTCATAATACTACTACTACTACTACTAATAATAATAATAGATGGAAAATATAGCATAAAATATGCATGAAATACAATATGCTGTAACAGACAAAACACGAAACCCTTAATACACAACACTTGATGTGTAGATTATTGTATTGTTGTTGATGGCTAGATTATTGTAATGCTCTACTAGGTGGTTGCCCTGCACGCTTAATAAACAAATTCCAGCTGGTCCAAAATGCAGCAGCTCGAGTTCTTGCTAGAACCAGGAAGTATGAGCATATTAGCCCAGTTCTGTCAAACCTGCACTGGCTTCCTATTAATCACGAATACATTTTAAAAACTTGCTAATGACTTACAAAGCATTAAATGGTTTAGCTCCACAGTACTTGAGCGATCTCTTAACACATTATAGTCCTTCACGTCTATTGCGATCCCAAAATACTGACCAGCTTATAATACCTAGAATATCAAAGTCAACTGCTGGCAGTCGATCTTTTTCCTATTTAACTCATAAACTCTGGAACAGTCTTCCTAATAAAGTTCGGGAAGCAGACACACTCTGTCAATTTAAATCTAGACTAAAAAACATCTCTTCAACCTGGCATACACATAACACATTATACATGCATTTTGAATCCAAATCATGTAAAATGATTGTTAGGCTGCATAATTTAGGTCATGGAACATTTAGGCCGGAACCGGGAACATTCCCATAACATCTGATGTACTCGATACATCAGAAGAAGAATGGCATCTACGCTGATATTGGTCTCTGTTTATTCCGAGGTTACCGTGGTCAGCCGGATCCGGGCCGTATCCAGATCAGATGAAGGACCTGGACACGAGCACAGCACTGCCCTGAAGTGTCTGCTGAGACCGTGACTCTACTAGACCCTCCTCTGTGTAGATCATGAACCCATCTCCAATCAGACCAAATTAGACTTAATATTAGACTTGAATTATCAATATAATAATCAAACTATCAATCAATCAATAATCAAAACTTTACACTTAATATTCATCCATTGTATTCATTTGCCCTCTGACCACTGTAAAGCTGCTTTGAAACAATCTGTATTGTAAAAAGCGCTATACAAGTAAAGGTGACTTGACTTAACTTGATACACAAATATCCACACACACACACACACACACACACACACACACACACACACACTGACACTGAGATGTCATTGTGAAAATATATTAATATCTTTCTCTCTCTCACACACGTACACACACTCACACACACTCATGTTTTCACTGTTACTGTGATGTAATTGTGAAAATATCGTAAAAGTTTACAAGCATTTCATATATTCCTTTGACCGTTCCAGTCCATTTCACAGAGACGTTGTTATTTTCTCCCAAATTTGAGACCTATTGGATCAGTTTTATGGCATAATAATAATAATAATAGTAATAAACAAATAAAAAATAAACAAACAAATAAATAAATAATCTTTGTTATGGCAACAGTATTTCCTCGTGTTGGAATGAACTGATGCCTGTTTTCTGAGTCGTGTTGTAGTTCCGGGGTTCAACACCAGCGGGCGACACTGGATCCGAGCCGCGCTCAAACTGCTCTCAGCGGCGGAAGAGAGTCCTCTGTGAAGTCCTGCTGTTGTTCTCCGACACACACACAGAGAGACGGTCACTTCACATTAATCGCCGTTTGGTAAAGGATTTGCTTGTCTTCTTTAAATGCTTGTGTGCGTTTCTCACGCCTGATGTTGCGTTTGTTTTTCTACCTTACTCTAAACTCTTTCAGGTCCTCTAAACATCACAAAACAGTAGAAATACAGCAGTTTGGATAAGCGCGTCCATATGTTTTGTTATGTTTGGAGAGAAATGCACAGTCAGCGGGGTTTAATATATTAATATGTAATTGTAAAGATCTGTGCGGATATTGTGAACCTCAAGGCTGTTGCTCATGTTTATTGTTAATATTTGACACAAGCAGCGCCTGTCACTGTATACACATTACCATCTCATGTTTGTTTGTTTGTGCTCATCAACGTGAAGTTTTGGGAAAGATGGGACGCAGAAAGTCCAAAAGGAAACCTCCTCCTAAGAAGAAGATGACTGGAAACCTGGACACCCAGTTCACCTGCCCCTTCTGCAACCACGAGAAGTCATGCGACGTTAAGATGTGAGAGCAAACCCATACCCATACACGCTCAGATGTCTGTTCATCGCTGCTCACACACAGGCTTTTACTTCATTGCAGGGAAAGAATAAGAAACACAGGGATCATATCGTGTACGGTGTGTCTAGAAGAGTTCCAGACACCCATAACCTGTATCCTTATGTTTTTATGCATTATTGTGTTTGTATGTATGTGTGTGTGTGTGACAGTTAGTATGTGAGAGTGTGTGTGTGTTTGTGTGTGTGAGAGTGAGCACCGTGTTTTCCCTCATATACATGCATACATCCTGCATATACATAGTTAGTATGTGTGTGAGAGAGTGAGTATGTGTTAGTTTGTATGTGTGTTATTTAAGTGTGAGTGTGTTAGTATGCATGTGTGAATGTGTGTATGTATCTCTAAGTTAGTGAGTGTGAGTTAGTGAATGTTAGTATGTGTGTGAGAGTGAGTGTTATGTATGTCTATGAGTGTATGTGTGTGAGAGTGAGTGTGTGTGTGAGAGTTATGGCCCGTCCACACGGAGACACGGATCACTGCATCCGCATACATTTTTTATCGGATTGGCGTTTCGTCCACACAGATCCGGCGGTTTGGGAGACTGAACCCGCTCTTTTTTTTGAGACCAGGTCTAAAGTGGATAGATCTGAATCCGACACCCTTGCGGACTCGTGTGGACGGCCAATCCGTATATTTTTTGTTTACCGATGATGTCATCACATCACGTGTCGGCTGCGTCACAGTAACAGCAACAGTGTTGCCAGATTGGACTGAAGATTCCAGCGCAGCTACAGCTTAAAACCCTCTTATTTAAAAAAATACCAGCTCAAAGTGCGTACTCTTATAAATAATGAAAATGTTGAGAGATTTTATGCATCAAAAACCATCCCAAATTTTATCAACAAGCCCAATGCATTTTTTCCCGGTCGGACGTGACCAAAAGGAGCGCGTAACCCGCCCAGTCTGGCAACACTGAACAGCAACAGCAATGCGCATGCTCAACGTCTTCTTCTGTGTATAGTGTATAACTGTGGCAGAATTACAGCGCCCCATACTGGTCTGGAATATATACTACACCGTGTTCAGTCGGTTTTAGTGGTAGTTGTCTCGTGTGGACGCTGATATTTCTTGAGACGACGCCGTCTTTATGATCGGATAGAGAATGCACCGGCTTCGTGTGGACATGGCCTCAGTATGTTTGAGTGTGTGTGTGTGTGTGTGTGTATGTGTGAGAGAGTGAGTATATGTGTGTGAGAGTGAGTGTGTGAGAGTGTTAATGTGTGTGAGTATTAGTATGTATGAGTGTGTGTGTGTTTGTGAAAGAGAGTGAGTATATGTGTGTGAGAGTATGTGTATGAGTGAGTTTTAGTATGTGTGTATCTGTGTGAATGTGTGTGAGTGTTATGCGTGTGTGTGTGTGTCATTTTGTTCTTGTCCTGAAACAGCGTCTCAGATCTCTCGGAGCCTGTGGACGTGTACAGTGATTGGATAGACGCTTGTGAAGCAGCCAATCAGTAGTTTCACTAGGTGTCACATGACCAAACACACTTTTTCTGTTTGTTTGTTTGAAACACATGTCATTTTCTTAAGAATGGTCTAATATAGTCACTGATGGAGGTTCAGGCAGCAACGAGATCACGGTTTAAAATCCAGCCTCTTCCAATTTATTTTTTATTGAACAGAAATGCGGAGAAAATGCAAGGGTTGTGATTAATTTCAAAATAGCCATTTTTTTCGTTCTCTCCCCCCACACACGTGTTTCTAATCCTTTAGTTGTTACAATTTAGGTTTTTGCTAGACCATTTAGTGTCAATAAATGACTTGTATATTCTGTCTTGTGGAAAACTTTTGTCTTTTTTTAATCATTTATAGGGCCGTTTTCAACTAAAAACGGAAAACTTTTAATATTTTGGCCGTTCATTTACACAACAACACTGTTTTGTGGCCAGAAAATGCAAACTTTTAAAAATGTGTATAGTTGTGTGTTCAGCCTATAGAGGCGTAGTGTTTCTTTGCAAAGTAACATCGCCATCTACTGGCGTGGCGTGAACAACCCATCGCATATATCCGTGTGAACAGGGAATTTCTGTCGGAACGCAAAGGAAGACCTTTACGTTTCTAGTAAGTCATTGTCGTGTAAACGTACCCTCATTTAAGAAACAGTTTCCAACGAAAAAGGTAAAACTGTAAAAATACATTTTGGCCGTTCATGCCGAAGGTTTTGAGGCTTGAAACTGTTAACTTTTGAAAATGGGATTCAAAGTGCAAGTTCTCCATGTGAACTACAAAAATGCAAATCTGTGAAAACGGTGACGTGATGCGCATTATGTGTTCAGTCTGTAGACGATTAGTGTTTCTTTACAAAGTGACATCGCCACCTACTGGCCTGGCATGAACAATACCGCGTTTTTAGTCGCTTTCGTGGATCCGTGTGAACGAGGAATATTTTGACAATGTTGTCATTTGTACTTTTCCGTTTTTAGTACATCATTTTCGTGTAAGTGTTCCTTAAAGTGTAATGTCAGTTTTATCCAGTATTCATATAAATGCAAAATAAAGACAAATCATTTGAAAATAGTGATTTATTAGTTTTCACTTGCTCAGTCATTGTTGGTAAGCCACATATAAAGATGTACTGTTTTATGATTTTGTGTTCTGCTGTTCCCATCAACGATGCAAAACAACGACTCATTCCTTAACGCTTTGTAATATAAATGAAATATAAAAGTCTGTAACGTTTAATCATTTCATGTGGGTGAAATCTCTATCTCTATGAAGTCATTTCTAAACAATTTATAGTTGCGTACAAGCTGAATATATTAACTCTGCACATTGAACCAGTTATTTCCTGTATAGATTGGTCTCACAAAGTTATTTTTGCATAACATGTTCTCGCACATGATTGGTCGCTTGGAGCATTGAGCGTCAGGTTTGACAGGCTGAAGAACAGCATATGTGCAAGTTTATTAAATCATTCTCATAAGAGCATATAGTCTTTGGGCGTGACGGTCATTCATCTTAAAAGTGCAATTTAAGTCATTATGATTTTTCACAGTATGCTTTGGTAATCAACAACTGCTTTTCAACAGCCCTCTTTAAACAGTAGTTTGTTCTTTATTTGTCAATTAATCTATTTACTTTTGCATAAGGATAAACGGAATAAAAAGACAAAATTTGCCCAATCAAATCCTCCCAATAAACAAAAACTGGCTTTGTCGAGTTGTTATAAACTAAACGCTACTGGGAAAGAGCTCATTAATCTGCATTTGTTTGATGAAAATTACAGTAATACTGTGAAATAGTATCCGCTTAATCATAAACGTCAGAATGATTTGTGAAGGATCATGTGACACAAACTATAATTTAAGTACAAAGTTATATTTTGCGGCTTTTTAATTTAGTCAAATTGGACGCAAAAACTTCGAAGCTCAATATCTCAAAACCACTCAGAACTTAAAAAGAAAAAAAGAAATTAATATTTTTCATCAAATAAATGCAGCCTTAAGCGCATAAAAGAACGTAATGACTTTCAAATATCTTAACGATTCCAGACGTTTGACCGGCAGTGCATATGTCACTATGAGGCATAATAAATAATATCATCTGCATTATTGTTTCATATATAATGCGGGTAATGGAAGAATGGCACACTAAAAACGTAATACAATAAATCTGGAACAAAAAATGACAAGTGAGAAGCAGGAAAAGCCTGTGGTTTTAAAAACAAAAAGCGAAGAAATTCCTCCTAATTTTGTTTTTTCGCACGGTCAGTCACTGAAGTTCTCAGCTTTGATCAGTGGCTGCGATGTCAGACGTCAAGCTGGTCCTACTGGTCGACATGAATTTTGGAATATCAAAAATAGTGCAGGTGAGTGTTAAAAAAGCAGCGTGCTGGCAGCTGTCTGTTCATCCTAGTCGGAATACTGATATCCGTCCATCTCTGAGTCCTCCCCGTTGTTGATGCACTCATCCGGGCTGGAGCAGTACTTGCTGTCGTACACCTGACGGGGCAGACCGTACACCGTCATGCCGGTCTGGGACGCCACCTTGTTGGTCCCCATCTGCAGTGAGACGGTCGAGGTGTCGCACATCTCCATGTCCAGCTTCTTATCGAAGATCTGGCGCTTGGTGCCCGGGGCCGTCATGCCGGCCTGTGGAAGAAGAGAAGGAAAAGAACTAAGCAACATCTTGAGTTTTTGAATAGTAGGAAATTACGGTTGTAAAAAGGAATAAGAGCATGTTAGGAAAACTGTACCTGACTGGCTCCTTTGTTGGTGCCCATCTGTAGGCTGATTGTTGATTGGTCCAGAGGATTTTCCATACCAGTCTTGGGGTCGTAGAGGTGACGCCGTGTGCCGTAAGATGTCATGCCCTTCTGACTGGCAAACTTATTAGTGCCCATCTGAAAATGCAAGAAAAAGCATGAAAAATGATATAGATAAAGAACGTTGGTGTTTGAGGTAATGCAGTTACTTGTAATTACTTTTTAAAGGTAACTAGAAAAGTAATGCAATGCTTTGATAGAGGCGATTCGGAAATCCATTGCCACTTATATATATATTCTTTTCTTTTTCTTATTTGTTCATATGTTCTTTCCCTTTTCTTCTTTTGAATGAGTTGTAAAGAGTGATTTATAATCAAGTTAGGGATTTTTATTAGTTAAAGCCTTTCTTTACTTTTCTGTATTTTTCCGTAGAGTAAGGATGAATATTGTCAGCACTTCTCAACAGATAGAGAATGTTATCAGAATGTTTTGAGAGTCTTTCTGTTGATAGTTGGAGCTTGAGCCGAGTTCAGCCTTGGAGAAGCTGTGTATCTGCGTGTGTGATATTATGGTCTGTATTGGTGAGGTGATTAACTGGCACCATAAAACTTGTTGTTCTCGACAAGCCACGTCACGAACCCGTGAACCATGTGATCAACGAAGATATGCTTCAGACTGTCTGCTCTTGTGTGGAAAATTACTAGTTTTGTTTATCTTTCTTTCTTAGCCAATCAGAATTATTTAACCTTCATCATTGGTGTAGTTAGCACCCTCTGTTAGAGTATAATTGCTGTAACAATGTTATTGTATTTGGGGCGGCCTACGAACTCCTTGTGAGACCTGAAGCTTCTTCGGATGAAACTGCAAACTAAACTTCACTAAAATATCTTCTATTGGCTGCACTTCTGACTCCTGCTCTTCATTCAACATATCTGGTCCTCGGCTCTTAACTGTAAATCCCATACAGCTTATAACAAGATACAACAAGTATCCAAGTTATTTTTCAAATAAGTAATGCAAGTTACTTTGCTTTCCATGTATCTCCTGTCCTCAATATTACACAAACCTGCAATAACTGTTAAATAACACAAATTAATCTTATGTATGTAATCTCACTTTCAGTAATATCTTTACTGCTGACCTTCAATTACCCAATTCAACTCACACCAATGTTCAATGGTTTTGTTTTAATGGCTGAAGTAAGTGTTCTTCTCCTGTGTGCTATTCTTCTGAGATCCAGAACGGCTGAAAGGTTTGCTTGCTTCAACTCTACATTCATACTTTAGATGGTAAAGGGCCTTTATATTTCTTATTAAAAAACAAACAAGCAAACCCAGCCCAGGTGAGAAAAAGTAACACAGAAGTAATGCAATGTATTAGTTTCCTTAAAAGTATCTAAGTAAAACAATTTGCTACTTTTTAGGGAGTAATGCAATATTATAACACATAACATTTAAAAGTAAATTTTTTCAACAATGGTCTTATATAATATATATATAATACTACTCTTCAAAGCTACTGTTTGGGGTACGTAAGGTTTTTAAAATGTTTTTGAGTTTTTTTGAATGTTTAAAAGTCTCTTTTGCTCACCAAGACTACGTTTATTTAAAATATAGTAATATTGCGAAATAATATTACAATTAAAATTAATGTTTTCTATTGTAATGTACAGTGTAAACACACACACATGTATATATATATATATATATATATATATATATATATATATATATATATGCATATATTTATATTTATATTTATATATATATATATGCATATATTTATATATATATATATATATATATATATATGCATATATTTATATATATATATATATATATATATATATATATATATATATATATATATATATATATATATATATATATATATATATATGCATATATATATATATATGCATATATATATATATATGCATATATATATATATATATGCATATATATATATATATATATATATATATATATATATATGCATATATATATATATATATATATATATATATATATATATATATATATATATGCATATATATATATATATATATATATATATATATATATATGCATATATATATATATATATATTAGTAAAATGTAATGCATTCCTGTGATCAAAGCTGAATTTTCAGCATCATTACTTCAATCACTTAATATAAGTCTTTACTATCACATTTGATCAACTTATGGTCTCCTTGCTGAATACAATTTGTGTTAATTTCTTTCAATAAACCTTCCTGACCCCAAACATTTGAATGATATTGTTTAATTAAAAACGTAATACGAATATGATTTATTTATTTATAAATAGATTTGATTAGAATGACTTCAATGCATAAGGCTTTAATTAACGGCAACGTTTATTTTATTATAGACAGAAAATGACAATTCCCGATGAAAGCCACTGACCTGCAGACCAATAATGTTGCGTCCCTCCTTTAGTTTCTCAGGAGCAAATCTGCGCTGCTGCTTCTCTGCGTATTTCACTCCAACATCACATTTGGAATAGAAGCCTTTAGATTTCGCCTGTATTTTAAAACAATGATATACAAGTAAATAATAAAGGTATTTTACATTTAGAATGAGGAATGTGGAAGTAAATGATGTTATATACAACATGCACAAATAATTTAACCACATAAAAAAGAGATAATTTTTCGGTGTTTGCTTGATTGCTAATTTAGAGGGGGGGAAAACTGAAATACCACTTACTTGAAATGAGGACTTATAGGCCTCTGAAGTCAAATAATGGGACATAAAACGCGGCAGTAAAATGTTTTCATATGAGGTGTGGAATTAGTATGGGACGTCCGCTATAAGAACTTTCATATGTGTTGATGTTAATCACTCCGCTGTTAAATACTCCCATATGATTCTCCATAGATATAAAATGTGTGACTCACCATGCCAGCCAGTGTAATAAGTGTGCTCTGGACCTGAGTGTGGTTGACGTTCTCAAACAGGTCGTTGGCCTCAAATATATCATGTGGCCTCAGTCCATACTCTTGAATGGCTCGGACAAAATTGCCAATGTTTTCCAGCTGCAACAAATAAGGCGAAACCAGGAAGAAAAAGTGACATTCTCTGTGATTTGTCCAAAATCTGAAAGTATGCACAACTGATTCAAAAGTAACAAGAAACCCTGTTTCTATTTGGACCAGAGGTTTATTAGATTTTATGAATGACACAGAACTGCATACATCGCTTGTTCCGTTTCACAGAAAAAACTGATTTCTGTACTCATCCCAGATTAAAGTGTTTTCCCTCAGAAATCTAAACAATGGACAGAACATCCTTCATGCCGAACGAAATGAGTGTTTCAGTCTGTCGGGCTCTACGTATGATTGTGAAGTTCTGGTAAAAGGATTGTTTAACCCGAGTGTAAATACTGAAGACTTTTGGAAGCATTTCCTTAGATTTCATGTGCAGATCTGCTGGATCTGTTTGAGAAAGTGAGATTCTTGCTCACCTGATGCCAGTTTTGAGGAGAGTTGTTGATCCGTCTGATAGAACCAGGCTGAAGGGTATTGATAAGCCTATTCATAAATAATTAACATGAATAAGAGAAAGAAAAAATGAAAGACTTAATAGAAATTAAGTCATGTTTATATATAAAAGAACCAAAGAGCCAAATTCATTCTTTTAAATTAACATTTTCCTTCAGCGAATGTTCCTTTATATACAGGAGACTTATATATATTATACATATATATACATATTGCTGTAAAACAGGATTTTAAGATCTTCACATAGTTTGAAGAATCAGGAATCACTCACTCGCAGAGAATAACTCCATCTTTCAGTCCCTCCATGAAGTTCTCAGGAAGTTTGCGACCCGTGACCTCACTGATCCACATTCTTAGCTCCTCCTCCTTTTGTGGGTCATACTTGTGGGCCAGCTGGAGGTCAAAGGTCAAAGCATCACTGCACACATCCAGTTCACAGTTCTTTAACAATTATTACACATGACACATAACACATTTGTCACACTATAAAAATAATAATCAATAATAATAATAATCAAATAAAAAAACTTAAATCAAATAAACAAACTTTTTTTCTTTGAAAGAGGTCTCTTATAGTCACCAGAGCTGCATTTATAGTGGAGTTATCTCGAGCTTGGTTAACTCGCCAATCCTGTTATGTAATGTCGATTATTTTATGTTGCCGAACCCTAATATCTCGAGCACAAAAGAGGGACAAATTCGCCACTTCACATGGTTATCTCGTGACTGAAGATGGTACCGAGTTCACTGCGCATGCGCTCAGTTTGCATTGCACGTGGATCACGGTCCATATGTTTGCTCTGTCAGTGACGCTTCTCTCACAGCGCCGCACAGGACTCTCTGAAGTGAAAGCACATTCACGTTCTTACGCTTCTTAACGAGCAGCGAGGCTCATCCGCTTCTGTGTGCACATAAACCCCGCCTTCTCTGATTTGATTGGTTTTCTCAAATATTTTGACAGTGGTCGGTAGCAAGCGGTAACGACCAATGAGTATGAGGCTTAGATGAACACACACACACACACCCTGCTTATGTTCTGATGTGCGCTCTGCTCAGCGTTGCTGCGGATTGAAGAACCCGGTTGTTAAAAGACGGACGAAGCCGAATTTGTTGAGAAAGCACATTAGAAAGGCAGAACGCAAGAAAGTATGCAATCTAGTACAGCGTGAAGACCTCACAAATATGTTATGACTGTTTACGCTGTGAGCGATCATTGTGTTTGCAATGTTGGAGAATATAATTAAAGGTTTGTATGGAGAATGGAAGGTGTTTTTTATTGTAAACTGGTAAATCTCTGCTGTTAGTTGGTGCACATATGCCTTTTGTTGTTAGCAAACATATACAGTGTATGTACATTTTTATAGCATGCCGATCGCTTCATCAAACAAATCATCATATTGGCTGTTGGTTCTCGATCATCGGTTATCTCGATGCTTTTTTACAACCCCCGAGGCCGTCGACATAACCGAACTCCACTGTATTTGATAAAAACAGTATTATTGGTAAATAATATTAGAATTTAAAACTGTTTTCTACTTGAATATATTGTAAAATTTAATTGTGATCAAAGCTGTATTTTCAGCATTTCTCCAGTCTTCAGTGTCACATGATCCTTCACAAATCATTCTGATATGATTTTAAGAAACATTTCGGATTATTATCAATGTTGAAAACAGCTTAACACACTTAACATTGGTTAATGTATTTGTAGATTTTTTTTAATTCTATGATCAATTTAATACATCCCTGCTGAATAAAATATCTAAAAATAACTCTTTATAACAGTAGTGCGCATATTTTATTTATATTAAAATCTCAATGTTTATTAAAGACAAGCATATTTGCTCTTAATCCAAAACATTTTCCTGATTTACTTTCCAGCATGTCACTTTAAATAAACTCCATAAATTGTATATAACATTTCACTTTATCTCAGTTCAATTCAGACAGAAGGAATTCTTAAAATAAAACATTTTGGCTGAGGCCGAGTTGTAAAAGAAAACAAAAGAAGTGGAAAATAAGAAATAAGGTTAGGAATGCTGGGGTCACCCTTACATGTGAATTGCACATTCCTCTTTCATTGTATTGCAGCGTTGGCAAAATATTTACTCTCAACAGCTATGCAATAGATCTTAGACTTTCACTTCTGATGGATTTCTAATAAAGGAAGAACAAGAGAGAGAGAGAGAGAGAGAGAGAGAGAGATCTGAGAGTTCTGAGAGAGCTGTTTCTCCCAAGTTTGGTGTGCTGGAGTGGAAACCAAACAAACTCTGTAACTTTAAATCAGTGTTATTGTTGGCGATCTCTCTGTCACAGCTGCGTGTCAGTGTCTCATCCCATTCTGACTCTTTCTTCATTCCTACTGCTTCTTCTCGTTTATGCATGTCTGCTCGTGTGAAGTGACATGCTTAGCACACACTAAATGTGTCCGTTAAAAGACGCCAAGACCGACAGCACTCATAACCTTCCAAGGAATTCTGCCGAGGGCTTGATTTATTGTTTTTCTCTCATTGTGGACATCTGGAACAGACCTCAGTCTAACTCTATAGACTCCTGGCCAAGAGTGGATTTTTTTGCAGCAGGAATTCTGTCACAGACGGCCTGGATAACATTCCTTTATACCCTTGGTTACACTAGAAATACCTGCATGTTGTACATTGACATTTATTTTTAGCAGCTACATTGTATATGATTCTAATGTTGAATATTTGGCTTTCCATAAACAACCTTTATCATAAATGAATGACACAAACACACACACACACACATATATATACATATATATATGGATGGATGGATGGATGGATGGATGGATGGATGGATGGATGGATGGATAGATGATTAAATAACACTGATATTATCTGCTGCCAGTATTGGATCACAAATAATTAAATTAATTGATGCTAATATAAAGATAAATATAATAATACTGTATATATATATAGTGGGAGTAGTAGTAGTTGTTGTTGTTGTTGTTGTTGTTTTTGCCCCCCCTTTTTGGTTCCTCAAAGAACCTTTCATTGAAGAGAAAAAATATCCTAAAATATCCTTTACCCTAAAATAACAGTTTTTAACTAGCGTGAAGAACATATTAATAAAGAACTGTTTTCTGCAGATATTAAATGTTCTTTATGCTACCATCAATGCCAATAAATAAACTTTAAATTATGGCTAATTAATAGATTGATAGTGTAAAAAAAAGCTCTTTAGATGATTCAAATGTTCTTCCCACTAGTTAAAAAAGTTGTTCTTTTAGGAACTGTTCACTGAAAGCTCCTTTGAGGAACCAGAAATGTTTGTTTTAAGAACTGTTTATGGAACAATATGAGATCTTTCATCAGTGCACTGTAAAAAATGATGATTTATGACAACATATGTTATTACATTGCTTTAACTCATCAAAATAAGTTTAGGAATTTTCAACTTTTTAAGTTATATAAGATTGAAAGTAATTTAAGTTGAAATGACTTAAACATCCAAGTTGATTGTACTTAAAAAATAAATAAACCAACAGCTTTTTTACAGTGTTACAGCCAAAAAGACAAATATTAAAAAATGAATTGTGTAATATAATTTCCTGACAAAGATCACGTCTGTATCAGCACTGTCTGAAATGACTAATGGTTAGTCGAGGCTCACAGAGAAGATCTTCCAACAATGCTCCTCCTTATTCTAAACTGTTTACAACATGCTCCTCTCCTCGGATATTGTGAGTGAACACAACTCTTCCTTATATGGGGACCGAAAGCCACATACCTAGAGCTCAGGAAGACACATATGACATAATACCAATGACATGCAAAATCCAAAGTTTGACACCTGAAATTGTGCAGCATGACTTGTGTTATACCCGAGAATGCAGATATGTGGTGCTGTTATGACTTCTGTTCCGTTGCTGCTTAGGAAGCGTGATGAGATATCAATGACCGCTAGAGCCAGACAGCATGTTTTAGGGTTTTCTGAATCGCCGAGACTAGGATGGGAATAATTGTGGCAGGAGTTCGACAGAGGAATCAATGCAATGTTGCTTCTAATGCCATACACTCTTAAAGGTTCCCAAAGCGGGTTCTCGCACATAGCCATGCCATAGAAGAACAATTTTGGAGTCCCAAAAGAACCTTTCACTTAACAGTTCTGAAAAGAACCATTTTTTTCTTCTTAATAATAATAATAATAATAATATGTTTTTTTTATATAGTGCCTTTCAAGAACCCAAGGTCACTTCACAGTACTCTTGCTTTCTAGACAGATAGCAACCATTGTGCTTGTACTTCTTGGTGTAGAAGATTTTAATAACCTAAAAGGAACATTTTTGTGCATTGAAAAGGTTGATGGACGCTTAAGGTTCTTCGAGGAACCATCGATGCCAATGAAGAAGACATTAGACAGACATGTTACTTTAAGACAAAATGATCATTGCCACGTGCAATGATATCGCAAGCAAAACTATCAAATAATTTAATATGATTGAAATCACATATGGTCTTTGTCATTTTCTTGACGCAAAAATGTACAAATATGACTGATATCAGGCTGATATATGACTGATATTCATAACGAGTTATAGATGTTAACAAGGACAATATTTCAATGCTTTGATAAAGTTCAGCTAATGAAGTCAAGTTTAGTTGAATAGACTTTATCCTAATTTAGGGAACGAGGAGGCCTCTCACCACATTTAACACTGTTTATTGCAGGTTACTGGCAAAATGTATATCATTTACTCCTTGACCATGATCTGGTTTTGTTCTACCTTTTGTTTTGCCTTTAGGGCAGTTTAATTATTTGGATTAGATCCCATAACTCACACCCGATTATGGACATATTTGAAAACACCTGAAATATCCCATATAGAATGAATGACTTGAGTAGCGCACGTGCCCCTGCGCATCTTTGACAGCTGTCAATCAAATCAGACGCCTACCTTGCTCTTGACCTCGGCTGACAGTCCGAAAGCGGGTCCGCTCTTGAATTGAGTTGACATTGTGCTTTTCAACAGACTCGGAGAGAGGATGCCGATATAATGTTACAGCTGGGATCTCCAGTGCAACTGTCCGATCATGTGGGAAGGTTTGGGCCACATCTTCTTTTCCACAATCTTTTTTAAACTCTTCCCATCTGTGCGTGCGCGGAGCGAGCGCTGATTGGCCGGGGCCGACGTCCAATTGCGACGTCACGCCGCTCTGTAGAAATGATGTCACCGGCATGGCATTAAACGCGTCCGATGTCACTTTTTCCACTTTGAAGTGAATTAGGGATGCTTTCTGATTTGTGTGGTTCAGCGCTTCTCAGCTGGTTTTGCTGTAGATTGCCCCAACACAATACCAAATATGACTATGGTACAAAAGAAACAAAAATGCCCTTCATGCATTATCATTATTCAAAATCATGCATTAAAAGAATATTACCATATATATAAATAGCATTATACAATAAATATAGATAGATAGGTAGGTAGGTAGATAGATAGATAGATAGATAGATAGATAGATAGATAGATAGATAGATAGATAGATAGATAGATAGATAGATAGATAGATAGATATGTGAGTGTATACACACACACACACACACACACATATATATATATATAGATAGATAGATAGATAGATAGATAGATAGATAGATAGATAGATAGATAGATAGACAGATAGACAGACACACACACATACATTACACATTTAAAACAGATAAACCATTATATATATATAATATATGTGTGTGTGTGTGTGTGTGTGTGTGTGTGTGTGTGTGTGTGTGTGTGTGTGTGTGTGTGTGTGTGTGTGTGTGTGTGTGTGTGTGTGTGTGTGTATGCAATAAATATTATAAAGTTTTATTTGTATTTACACTTTTTTATTTCTTTGAATGTTCCATTGAACTTTTTTCTTAATTACTGATGACAACATTATATTCAGATATTAATCTGACCTATTAAAAATAAATGCTGATTTTTATTAATGTACATTGAGGCATTTCACTGGTGTGAACGAAATGATTTTTTCGTGTCTCTGTGTTACGTATTGATGCCGACGATGAGCTGGTTTTCGTTTTCTACTGCACTACGTTATCCTGATACACATGACAAACCATAGGAATGTCGTCCAGTCAGAGAGCAGAAGCTGCTAAAATCTCCTGCTCATCCACAGCAGAGCACAATGTTCAGAAGATGCCATAACAGAGCTATGAGATCCATCACAGGAATGAATCAAAAACAACATGACGTCACACTTTACAGAACCTGTTTTAATGTAATTTTATCGCACACTCACATACAGTTAAATTCTATAGTATTTTCAAAAATAGGCTGGTTTTGATACCAAATGTTCTCTCATTATTTTAAACTAGTGCATCTATAAAAAGAGAGAATGTGTCGTTCAGAGGGAAAACCCGATCAGATACTCTCAAGGGCTCAGTCAAACAAACACAAACACAACCTTAGCCCAGAGTGTTCCTTAAGATTAAAGTGCTCATGTATTTGTACTCTAACTATCTAATACGTAAGCACAGAGTCTGAATTATTGTGTTAACATTTGCAACGGTGGAATACAGTGCTCTTTATTCATCACTGTAATCCACGGCTTATCAGACCGCAGGCTTACTAACTCCTGCTAAACGACCAAACATGAAGAAATTATGGCTAATTAAGACATCCATGTCAGAAGGACTTTGGGAGACACGGAGTGATCAATGTGAAGGTTGCACTACTACTGATTAAAAATAAACCAGACCCTCATAATGAAAATGACACAATAACTTTTAGTCATGATAACAAAAATCATTAAAAGAAATAGAAACTGCTCAAAAAAAATATGAAGGGAACACGTAAATATCACAGTATAACATCGTCAGTTAAACAAATTAGTTAAATAGTTCAGGGATATAATTCTGTGCGATTAGGAAGCATAAGTGATTGTGAATCAGTTTCAACTGCTTTTGTTTAAATGAAAGTGACATCAGGTGCACTGGAGAGGCAACAGCAAGACAAAACCCCCAAAAGAGAGTGATTTTGCAGGTGTTGGCCATAGACAATTGTTCTCTATTTTTTCTTCCTGACTGATTTCTCTGTAGTTTTGTGTTTAGGGTTCTTCTCACTGTCTGTAGCATGAGGCAGAACCTGCAACACAATCAGGTTTCACAGGCCGGTCTGCTCCTCCAGGACGGCACATCTGTACATGCTGTCGCAAGGAGGTTTGGTGTTTCTCCCAGCACAGTTTCAATAGCGTGGAGGAGATACCAGGAGACAGGCTGTTACACGAGGAGAGCTGGACAGAGATGTAGAAGGGCAACAACCCAACAGCAGGACTGATATTTGCTCCTTTGTGTGAGGAGGAACAGGAGGAGCCACCAGAACCCTACAAGCAGCTACTGGTGTGCATGTTTCTGACCAAACTGTCAGAAACAGACTTCATGAGGGTGGCATGAGGGCCTGACATCCTCTAGTGGGATCTGTGCTCACAGCTCAGCACCGTACAGCTCGACTGGCATTTGCCAGAGAATTTGCATCGCATTTGATTATCTGTCAGAGCATTGAAAGCCACAAGTTACACCTCCAGGAGCTACTGACGCCCTGATCCAGGTCTGGGAGGAAATCCTCCCCAGGATCATGCCTACATGTTGTGAGTGCATACAGGCACATGGAGGCCACACACACACACACACACACACACGATTGACTTACACTGTGAGTTGCTGTGATGAACTTCAATTTGGATCAGCGTGTAGCTTCAGTTTTTTTACACTGATTTTTAATCCAGCCCTCAGTGTGTTGATGATTTTGTCTTCCATTGTTTGCCACAGTTGTCACATAATTTTGTTCTTAACAAATTAATGTAAATAAAGATTTTCAAATTGAATGTTTTGTTCATTCCTTCAGATACAATATGTGATTTAAGTGTTGCCTTAATTTGTTTGAGCAGTGTAAATGCCATGCAGTCATATTATTTATTTGTATATGTGTGTGTGTGTGTGTGTGTAAAATATAAAACATATAATCTAGGCTGGACATATATAGTCTACATACACATGTATATTAGTACTGTAATGCTTTAACTAACATGAACTAACAATGAGTAATACATTTATTATGTACATATAGTATTAAGAAATCTATTATTAATGTATTAGTAAATTCTGAAAGTAACATTAACAAACTGCTGTGTTCATTGTTAGCTTATTGTAACTAAAGTTGTTCACTAATGAAACCTTATTGTAAAGTGATTCCTTATATACAATAGATTATATATATATATATATATATATATATATATATATATATATATATACATGATCTATTGTGTGTGTGCGTTTGTATGTGTGTGTGTATATATATATATATATATATATATATATACACACACACACACACATCAAATATACATTTTATTAAATGCAAAACGTAAAATATAAAATATGTAATATAAATATTTTCATGCCTTGATGATTTGATCGTGTTTGATTGGAACACAGGAACATATAAGTGATAGTCTAACCTGTACTACTCTAAAAATGACATTTTATCTCAATAAAATGAAAGGGACAATCTGGAGTGCGTTTGGATGATATAATTGATCTCCCTGTCAAAAAACGGTAAATGACTGGCAGCAAGGGCTGCCACACACGTTTTTTTCACTAAAATTTTTAATAAAAATGTCTGTAAAATTATTGTTTTTGCACTTTATTTGAATTAAGATATTTTACTTTAATTTTATGGTTTCTGCCAGTCATTTACTGTTTTTTTACGAGTATTTAAAAAAAAATATTGTACTACTCTAAAAATCACGGACAATCTGGAGTGCGTTTGGATGATATAATTGATCTCCCTGTCATTCATCAGGGTAGAGCCACTGACATCAGCCAGTTAAAGTGTGTAAGTGTACCCTAAAAGCGTCTCTGTGATGCTTTGATACAGTAGCCGGGTCCCAGCGAGAGAGTCATTCGTTGCGCAGCCTGATCCAAAGTTCTTGTAAACATTCTAGGGGTTGAAAAAGAGCAGGAGAGGAATTCAGACGCTTTATTTGGTCATGACTGAGGCAGACTATCACCCTGCTATGAGGGTCAAGACGAAGAGGTGTTCATGCTGTACAGCTCATGAGAGAACTTCACTTTTACAAGTTCAAGCACACAATTAATGAGTCTCTCTCTCTCTATTTGAATACATTATTTTGTAATGCGGGCATCATTTATCTGTCTGTATCCATTCTTAGATGCTCTACAGATCTGTTCAGTGTTCACAGTGATTTTGTGTCACTGTACAACGAGGATATCAGCGTTAGGTGAGAGTCGGTCACTGGTCTGTCAAACAACTCAAGACCCAACAACCAAAAACCCAACAACACACAAGAAATGTTCTCGCTAGTCGGCTGCTAAGGCGTTCTGGGTGATTTCTAGACATATTTTCAATGGCTTTATGGACTGTACTTTTAGTGAATCTTGATTTTGAAAGAACTCAAGATTTTGGCTGTCATGGCATATGAAGGAGGACCAAAAAATGTAGTCCAGAAGGAAAAGCTGACAACACTAAGACGACAAACAGCTGGAGTTTTATGTGAATGAGATTCATCAGACGCAGTGAAAGGTTGTATATAAGTGTTTATAGACACAAATGAGCCAGAGAAAACTCCAGAAGGATGGATAAATGGTGAGAACAACAGAAATGTTAAAGCAGCAGCATCTGAAAGCGCCAGTTCCAGAGATTTCCCTGCCCTCCCTGTTTCCTTCTCTCCTTTCTAGGATAGGTCTGTCTGCCTATTTATGGTCGATGGCTCATTCAAGCTACAAAGCTTAGAGGAATTCAGTAGGCTGATCTGGAGATCTAACAGCCACGGGCAGGTTTTCAGCACACAGTAGTCCTCCACATTCTGAACCCACCGACCAAATGTACTGGAGACCACTGTAAACCAGCAAATGCCAAGAGCCCAGTATAAATCCGCTTGACATTCTCTACAGCTCTGATTAGGACAGACAATACGACCCTCAAACATTTTTAATGCCTCGTAAACGTAACTATATAAAGATCACAGAGCATCTGGAATGAAAATCTAGGTCTGGGAACAACTTCAAGATGGATGTCTGAGTGCAGTTCGGTTTGCTTTGTAACTCCTGGATGTGTATGGTCATTATTTTAAAACATTGGATTTAATATCTGGAGCGATTTCCAGTTTTCTTTGCCTGTGCTTTAAATGTGTACATGCCCTGAAAACAAGTCGTGAAAACACTCTCTGGCAGGTAATAGTAAAGGGAAAAGTATATACTTGGACTCGGTGTGAGGCATACAAAATGTCACAGACAGCAGTGCTGCAGATGTATGATATGTAGAGTTGTGTGTGAGAAGGTACCAGGGGAGATTTCAGATGCACTGTGTGACCATGTTTGGTAAAAGCGATCCACACACACATACACACGCAGAGTCTCTCTGACCCAACCCATTGACCGCGAGTACATGCAGTAGAGATGGATTAAATCAGAGCCAGACTACAGGCTCAAAAGCCTCTCATTCTCCTGCTTTAATATTCTTTGTCATCCTTGTTGGCTTTCTTTACCTCTGCTTTCTTCTTCAAGTGTTACATCCACTCCGATCTGAGGTAGACCTACTTGACATCAGTTGAGGAGATGAGAAGACAGATAGATAACGCTTCACTTTGTACTACAACTTAAATAGGAGGATGAGCGTTTGCCACTGAATTTGGATAAATCTTCATTTAGCGTCAGGAATTGGCAAACGACTGCCAACAGACTGTATATGTCAAACATAAACCGACGTTAAACAAATATTCAGTAGATTAATGAACACATCAAAACATGTCACGATAAAATGGTTCAAAAAGTGAGTAAAATGTGCAAAGCATAAACATGAGGATGACGAATTTGGCCCATTACTAAATCTAAAATATTTCATTCACAAAATCATTCTACTATTAAAGCAGATTTGTTCTAAGAGACTTAAATTAAATTACAAATTGGAAGTTTTAAGAAGTAATTCTTATCCATCAATCACAAAGAACTATAAACCTATAAATGTAATAAAAAAAAATAGAGTGAAACCGTAATATTTTAAATATATTGTAATATACGGTTTTCTGTGAATATATTTTAAAAATGTACTTTATTCTTTTAAGGTAACATTGAATTTTTCAGGGTCGTTTCACATGATGCTTTAGAAATCATTCTAATAGTATGAGTTAATGCGGATTATTATGAAGGTTGACAACAGTTGTGCTGCTTCATATTTTCATTGTTATGGATTCTTGACAAAAATAACTATGAAATAGAAATTTTCAACATTTAACTGTCTTTACGGTCACTTTTCAGCAATTCAATGAGTACCTACTAAACAAAAGTATTAAAAAAAAACTTGCAGGCTTTCAGTCAGTGAACACATCTAAATGTAAAAAGTTATAAAATGACAACTCAAAACAGCTTTGTAATAATCTCAAATTTATTAATGAACAAATCTGTCACTTCTTAAGCTTTGACTGCTACTTGGACAATATTATTAGTGGTCATAAAAGTCATCCATCAGTTTCAAAGTGTACTGACACTGGGGCTCTGAGGGCCTCTGTTCGGTGTCCATCTTCACATTAAAATATCCAGAGACGATTGGATCCACAGCACAGTAAAGTGTTAAAAGAAGATTTATTAAAGATCAGAGAACTAAAGACAGTTCTGTGCTCATTTTAGTACTCTTATAATCACATTTTATAAGCAACTTGTACTTCAAGACTGAAGGTATATACAAATACATTGATTTTCAATACTGGCATTGGACTAGTCACCAAATTGCACATAGTAAATGATTCCAATTAATACCAGGTTGTCTGTACCAGCATTAGAAGGAAAAGCGCTGTCCAAAATCTGGACAGGTAGCAGAGTCTATTCCGTCTACTCACCCTCCCATAGATTATTGCTCCTTATAGAGCGCAACAGTCGGGTTCCGGAAGTAAAAACTCATTTTCTTCATAAGAAAATACGAGAACTTATAAATAGTTGTGAGCTACGAGGTTGGTAATTCATGGTATTTGCTGCTTCTAAAGCCATCAGCTTGCATTATTTTAGCTTAGTTTTAAAATGATCTAGAAAAACTACATTACCCATGATGCTTTACAGAAAACTACACCAATCAGAGTCAAAAATTGCATTAGCTCCTCCCACTCTCAAGCGCTCAAAATACTGACGTTTGTACACGTATGCATATCATGCAATCAACTTAAAATATATAGTTTTTTAGCATATAATCAACATTTGTAATATTTCTCCATTGCTTTTAATTGGATTATGCTGTTCGCAACACTTCAAGTTCTTTACTCACAGTAAAGTCGTTAAGTGCACAGTCTTGTATTTTTGTGCGATTTTCGTTTTTGCTTCAAATCAGTTTTGTAGTGCTCTGATTCAACTCATAGTTGGTTGGTTTAGTTGATGAATTATAACTCTTTAACAAAGACTATTTTAAAATCCCCATCGGAAAAAACGAAACCAAAAAAACTTCCGGAACCAGCACTGATATAAAAGGAGGCGGACACTGTTGCACTCTATTGACGATGGAAAACAAATATGGGTCTCCTTCCCTCCATTTAAAATGACTAAATAACTCCACGATTTATACTGACAAATAATTTGGGACTCCTTGTGATCATGAAAAACACTTTTGTCTATCTGCTCCCACATGAGGATCGGACCAAATGAGAGAAGGTGTGGATTATATTTGTAAACAATAATGGGAGGTTTGGTTTTTGATATGGGACATCCCGTCTACAATGGTTATCCTAGATTTTTCACAGTCTCCCACCTTTGAATTAGCACAGTGTCCACTATGACGAAGGAGTTTAAGCTAATCTGAGGCTAGGCGCAGTACTAATATTAGGCTTGTGCTAACTCTACGGCTGCGTTATACTAGTACAGTCCTATCGATACTCCTATTTCATGCACTTCTTTCGCACAACAGGCACGTTTTTGTGGCTGGTCTAAAGAAAACAATCAATAACTGTAGAGAAAAGACTTATTTGTTTGAGTATTGTTAAACCAATTTGTACTTTGTACTTTTTATTGATTTCGGTAAGGACGGCCAGCCACTAAAAGAATATTACAATATTATCAAAGGCATCCGATTGTGCAACGTTTGTGTGGATTTCACACCACAACGCCTAACCTTCTTTCACATTTCCATAAACATGACGATTACAGCTCATTTCAGATATTAAACTACATAGAATTACAAGACCAAAGGCCACTTCCTTCCCCAAAGCATCAACAGAGTATTTTTCTTTTGTCACAGCTTCACATATTCAAGGCCAGGAGGATAATTTGGTTATTTCGAATTATGGAGATAAGGCCAAAAAAAAACTACATTTCCCACAATTCTCTCCCAATCTCTGCCAGAATGACCCACCTTAAGAAGTCAAAACAACATTCATTTTGGAGGTGTACCTGAAATTCAGAGAAACTAGCTCTGAAACCACATACACAAAGATTTTCTCATCACTTGGCAGAAATAAGTACCGCATATTTTTTATGCATGTGTGTGTGTGTGTCTATATATATATATATATATATATATATATATATATATATATATATATATATATATATATATATATATATATATATATATATATATATATATATATATATATATATATATATATATATAGACACACACGCAAACATACACACACACGCTGTATCGTAATACCACAGCACAATGCAACATGTCTAGATAAATATAAGCTGAAAATCACATTCAAGAAAATCAGCATTCATGCATCATGACAAAAGCCTAAACATTGGGCTGGAAGTTCTAGTGACCAACAAGCTGAAAAAACCCTCGAATTTGGCAGAAACAGGACTAAGAAGAAAAATGTGCACCTGTTCCCCTCAAGTCGTTTAAATCTGATCTATTTGGCGAGAACAGAAGCAATCTAAAACCTGTGCACGTGTAGTTTAGAGAGACCATAATGCAACTTCAGCATGTTGGAGAAACGCATGCAAATACAGAATACGAAGGGCTTTAGAAAAGTCAACAACCTGAGAAATTAATAAACCACTGCAGTTTCCTTGAATTGAACGCAAACACGTCCTCAAAGCTGACCGACGCGGTCAGGAATGAAGCATGCTAACGAAACCCTCTAAGGCTTTACATATCAGCTCTTCACTCCATTTCCACATGGAAGACGACTTCTGTAGATGCAAAAGAGCGACTGAGGTGCAACACAAGAGGAGTTCTGCAGGCATGGGCTATAACAGTAAAGGCCGTGAGCGCTTGATTCTTTTGATTGCGAGTCCATACGGTGTTGATTCTGGGACGGGCAGGTGCTGCACTTGTGCTTAACACGGTGAGAGGTAGATCTGCGGTTTCACGGAGCCTTGCAGCTACTCAGACTGGCCATGTAGCGTGGATGTAAGACCAAATGAATTCGATGAGCATTGCCAACAAATGAGCAATTGTTCAAACCTGGAGACCACTGAGGCACATCAGTGTAAATATCACAGGAAACATGGCTCTTAAGCCAACCGCGATTGGTTTAGAGAAAAACATGGATGGATACTGACTGGATAAGGCTTTGTGATGGAGATACGATGGACTTTCCGTGGTCACAAACTCATTTATTCATGTACTATTGCTTCTCTTTGTGCTTTGAGGCACTTTGGTTGCATTTGAGGCATTTATCTGCTTGACGTTCACCGGTGTAGGTGAATTCAGATTGTTTGTAAATGACATAGAGGTTAAAACCACACTGGGATGGATCCTCTCAACCTCTTTTCGAGAGCACGTCCATCCAGAGCACAATGGAAACCACCCAGAAGTCGCCATTTTCTGGGAAGTGAAGAAGTCTAATCTATATGTCACTATTGTGGGCGACTCTCAGTCTGTGTGGTTGTTCACGAAATTGGTCTTTTTGGAGTCCACTTTGCTGCCTCTTATCTTGCCGGTAATGACCCTGTAGCAGCCGCGGGCGATTTTGTACATCCATATTATATTCAGGATATCCAAACAAACGCAGGATACAATCCAAGCCACTTGAGCGCCGAGACCAAGCCTTTCAAACGCGGGCGTACCGAAGGTGCCAAAAACCTTCGCCCAGTAAGGGGGCATCACGGCAATCCGCACCAGGAAGAACACGACCGCCATGGCGATGCCGTTGGTGACGACCAACTGGTGAGAACGAGGGTAGGCTAACGCTTCGAAAAACCATCTGGGGAGAGAGAAATAGAGGTCAAACGAGAAGTTTAGCATTTGGCAAGTCAAGGGTGTTGTAAAATGTTCTCCCAACGAGGAAACGAATCTCACCTTTGATTCACAAATGGCGTTGACAATTCTGAAATCAACCGGAAGTTCGCAAAATAAGGAAGCACTCCACGTGTCTGGAAATAACGGATATCGAAAATACAGATCATACAGACAATTACTTGAATACCTCTCCAAGGAGGAACATTTGAACAGTCTGAATGTAAATTTAATTACTTTTAAATAATTAATACATTTTTATAAAATTTAGTTACTTTGGGGACAATATGTACATTCACACATATAGAGTAATACCTCGGTTTACGAGGGACTTTGTATAAGAGAAAATCGGTGTACGAGCATTGCATTGGAGTGCGAGAAAAAATGTCCCCTGCCGACGTGCATTTTTTTGTGGAAAAGCTCAGCATCTTTGCGTGCATTTTTACTGGAAATATCCTAACGACAGCCTCTCACAAAGCCTATTATCCCTTCACTCGTTCATTCTCTCAGCGTCGCTCAGTCTGGTTGCATCATTCACCACAGTGATACTTTTATAAGTGATTTACAGCGGTTTTACCTCCTGTTGTTAACATTAATTGTGATCGCTATAGTTCACGTAGTGAAATATATACGTACAGTACAGCATATAGACAATGACCTCAAGAGGAGTCAGAAAGAAGGGATGAAATTCTCCCTGTAAGCAGTAAAACCCTCCTCTCGTCTCCTTCACGCCAGCAGTGACGCTACTCAAAGCTAAAGTGTACGTTACAGTAAATTGTCGAGTATTTTTAGAGTTTAATTGTCAATTATTAATTCGTATTTATATGATATCTTAATGGTTATAATTTTAACTGTAATTAATACGGTAAAACCAAAGAAATATTTAAAATGGGCATTTATGGTTGAGTGGAACGAATCAAGTGATTTTTAGTGCATTCTTATGGGGAAAATTGTTTTGGTGTACGAGAATTTTGAGTTACGAGCTCTTGGAACGAATTAAACTCATAAACCGAGGTATTACTGCACATACACATGACGCCTTCAACTTTTAAGATTTACACTTTTATTTGAAGCTTCATAAAATATTTAATAACCTTTATTTTCAGAAAATGTCCTCAATATCAATGTCCTTTCATATTGTTCTCTGTATTACCAGGTACTTACCAGCACATATCCATAAGCATACAGCGCCGCCAAGTGGTGACAGACAAAAAACGCATCACCCATGGTACTCCAGTTACAAGCTAGAAGCACCAGGTCTGAGAGAAGCAGAGGCCGGAAGAGAAAACGGAGTAAAATAAATGTAAACAAACCTGGAAAGATCTGAAATGTGTCATCTGTGCTTGAACTTCCATAATAAATCAACGGTTCATACCATAGAACAAGTATCCACAGGTGATGGCCACGTTGAGCTTGACCAATTTAGGATCACCCCTGAGGAAAGAGAAAATGATACAGCTCAAACAAAAGGCAAAGATAACAGTAAACGAAATGCAGTCAGTCAGTAATGGAAAGTTTTGGAAATTCTTATTAACACAAACTACTTCTTCCTGAAAGGTGTAAACTGTAAAAGCACCATCAGCCAGTAAACCTGCAGATGGCAATCTTAGCCAACAACAAAGCATGAGGGAGTGGTGCTGGCTTTGAACTGCCAACTGTACAAGTGACGTTCCTCAATAAAAATAAACACATTCCAATGAATCAATATATAAAAAAATAAAATAAAAATTCACCTGGGTAAACATGCAGAGACATCTGAACTGGTAGTAATCTACAACAGTTGCATGAAAAACATCCTTCAAGAGCGCTTTTTTCGCAGTCACAGATTTCTGGTAATAGTATCTTGTAAGCAAATACATATGCACTTAAGAGTATAAATACTATAAAAATGAAATGTTTATTATGCGAAACAAAAAATGTGTACTGTGATTTTTTTTGTCTGATCTCAGATCAGTTTTATGCATTTGAAAAATCCCAATGAAATCCATTGTTTTTTAGTGCGGTCAAGTACAGCAGACCGCACTAAAACCGCAAACGTTTGTTTGTGTGCGCGCACGTTTACAATGATGTGAAAAAGAGTTTGCCCCCCTCCTGAGGTCTTATATTTTTGCATGTTTGTCACATTTACATTTGTTTGATCTGAAACATTTAAGTATCAGGTCAAAGATAATAAGTAAACACAAAATTCAGTTTTTAAATGTTGTTATTAAGGCTAAACAAAATCCAAACCTACACGTTCATGTGTGAAAAAGTGTTTGCCCCCTAAATCTAATAACTGGTTGGACCATCCTTAGCAGCAACAACAGCAATCAAGCATTTCCGAAAACTTGCTTTGAGTCTTTTACAGTGCTGTGAAGGAATTTTAGCAGAGTTGTTTTAATTTAGCCACATTGGAGGGTTTTTGAGCATGAACTTCCTTTTTAAGATCATGTCACAGCATCTCAATAGGATTCAGGTCAACTTGCTGCTGTGTTTTGGATCATTGTCCTGCTGCAGATCCCAGGTTCACTTCAGCATGACGTCACGTATAGTTGGACGGATATTCTCCTTCAGGACTTTTTGTTAGACAGCAGAATTAATGATACAATTTATCACAGCAAGTCTTCCGGGTCCTGAAGCAGCAAAACAGCCCCAGACCATCACACTACCACCACCATATTTTACTGTCGGTATGATGTTCTTTTTCTGAAATGCAGGGTTACTTTTGTGTCAGATGTAATGGGACACAACTTCCAAACAGTTCAACATTTGTCTTGTCAATCCACAGAGTATTTTCCCAAAAGTCTTGGAGACCATCACAATGTTTTCTGGCACAAATGAGAAGAACCCTAATGTTCTTTTTGCTCAGCAATGGTTTTTGAGTCATGAAGACTGACCTTAATTGAGGCAAGTAAGGCCTGCAGTTCTTTGGATGTTGTTGTGGGGTCTTTTATGAGTTGTCGCTGCTCTCTTGGGGTGATGCTGGTCAGCGAGCGACTCCTGGGAAGGTTCACCACGGTCCCATTTTTTTTGCTATTTGTGGATAATGGCTCTCACTGTGGTTCGCAGGAATCCCAAAGCTTTCGAAAATAATTTATAACCTTTTCCAGACTGGTAGATTTCAACCACTTTCTTTTTAATTTGTTCTTGAATTTATTTGGATCTCGGCATGATGTCTAGCTTTTGAATATCTTTTGGTCTACTTCACTTTGTCAGGCAGGTCCTATTTAAGTGATTTCTTGATTGAGAACAGGAGTGGCAGTAATCAGGCCTGGGTGTGGCTAACTGCATTATTAATATTGTTGTTACTCTGAGAAGGACATTCTACTGGTTCTCATGGTTATATATTTCTGTCATAATATTATTAAATAATATTAATATTCATAGAAACTAGTCCACATTTTTAAGTGTACAGCCCTACTTTTAAATGATACCTCAAAACATAACCAAATTCACTTAAGTCAACAGTAAGTAACAGTATTACATTTTTATAAATTAATTCCATGATTATGAACGCATTTTCAGCTTCGCTGAAATCATACAGCCCTAACAGATTATCAGATGATCAGAGTAGGTCCTTTTTAATAAAGATGCCCTATTCAGAAAAATTATGCAAAAGTCAGCATAAACTCATAATCTTACATACGCAATTATTCCACTAGCTCAAACTATAGAGAATGTCATTTAGCATTATAGCTTAGGTTGGTTTAAGCGGTTTGTTGTTACTAAAAAACATTTGAGTGAATTCAATAGGGTCATTTGAGAGTTACAAAACAAACCCATGCGCTTGCCATATGGACGATGAATATCTTGGTGAATGAATAACAAGCCAGCTTTACAGTACATGTGTCCCTCAGATCCGTCACTCTCTAAACCTGTAAAGCGATCAGGGAACTGATACACAGCGATCGCAGGTGTCCAGTAGCAGACAACGCGTGTGTGAAACACAATCGCAAATCGAGCGCCAGCAGACTCTCATGCACAGGAAACTCATTAAACCCTCTGCAGGACTCCGCTGACCTCTGACCCCTCTGTCAAACATCTGAACTCTCACTGCTCGTCGAGCACTGCACAGCTGATGCCTCAATGCAGGATTTTACACTGAAAAAGTATCTAAGAGCTTTCTTATTAAACAATGTGGGAAAAGTAAGGTAGACTTTACTTTAGTAAACCAAACTGTTCCATCTGTTGACATCATACACTCTCTCAAATATAAAAATATCTAATCTTTGTTCATGAACACAAAAAGCATAGAAATCTATGTATTGCAATAGTAATGCTTGTATTCTGAAACCACACTGCAAGTTTGTGATTCACAATCTAAATCTACATTCCAACACGGAACGCCCATTTTTATTTTGGTCCATGTAATCCTTTCCACTGCCAATTTATAGTATTTATAGTGTAGTATTCCTACACCTGGGGTTGCCAGTTGATGGAAAACACAGCATATTCTAGTCACGGAAGCAGAAAATGAACTCAGACAGAGATTGCAGATTCTACACAACATAAAAAGCCTCAGGCTCCAGCTAAAAATGATCAGAGGCATATTAAAACAGATAAATCAATTCAAAAAATAAATAAATCTGTTGCATGCTCTCAATCTGGCAACACATGTGTTAATAGAGTCTGATGATGATGATGCTGGGCAAACAACTTTTGAATTGATGCTGCAGTACTTATCTAATCGATTTCTTTCGTGGACTTTTATGATTTGAACGTGGAACACGTCGTTCTGAAATGAACCTCTAGCCTACTCATTTATCATGGTATTTTGTCCTTGAGTACAGATAACTAATTAGTTTAGGGGAAAAAAATAAAACAAAATAGGCAAAGGTTCATTTGAACAGTTAAACGTAGTATTAGCCTTCAGGCGGACAAATTTCATCAACCTTGACCCAACAACATTTGCATTATAGACTATAGTGAAAAGCGCTTTTAGTGTAAAGCTTGAGTCAGACTGGTTGGATATGTTTTACAATTCCATAACCTTAAAACACAAAGAGATCTCGGTTTGAACGGTTGTAAAGGTTCTGTGGAGCGTAACTCTGCAGGCGAGGCTAGATCAAACAAACAGCGCGGCACAATCGTTTAGCTAATTTAGCAAACAAAAGCCTAATCGCTGAAACAAATGACATTTCTGTTGGTTCATTTTGCAAAATGAGTGCCTCCCTCATGCATGCAGATAATGAGTAAAAAATATGAATATAGTTGGAAAAACAGAACTGAAGGCAGCCTAAATAAAAGTAAAGATAGTGCTGACTAAATGTAGTATTTCTTCTTCATGCAACATCATACATTTTATTTGTTTAAGTATTCGTTAGAAACTTCATGGTCCTGGTTCAAATAAAAAGATGAATCCCGCATTTGACACAATATAAAAGGAATGTTGTTCCCGCAGGTCAATAAATTACCCTTTGTTAAAACAATATACTGACATCAATCTTCTTTCAGCAAATTAACTCATGCGTACATTTTGTTAAGTTTGCCAGAAGAGCTTGAATCTTAATCCATCATTTTGCGCAGTAAAAGTTTAGCATTAAAATGTACCTTCCAAATTTCATCTTGAATGGCACAATGAGCTCAGGACAAGTAAAACTGCCAGTGCTGTTACGGTAAGCTCTGAACTATACTGTAGACAGACATATTAATATTGATCAGTGTAGCTTGAGATGCACTTTAACTACACTTGAAACTGGATATTAACAGCTCCGATGAGACAGCACAAAAACAGAAAAGGACAGAAACCTTTCCTTTCTACTCGATTTTTTTGGTACATGTTCTTACATAAAATAAATAACTAAAGTTTAAAAGGCATCTGTATTTCCCAGAGAATAACTAGGCTTCCATCCAGCTATTTTTATGCATATGTTGGGTTATCGCATAAAACACTAGATGGAAATGCCAACATGTGCATAAAATCTAGAAATGAGCACAAATCAATTGAGGCAGACAATTTAAAAAAGACATGCAAAAACTACAACAGAAACACATATGCCAAATAAATCGCTCAATGTAAAACAAACAAGTGTGACTTTGCCTGAACATATGATATGATTGGCCATTCGTACTAACCAGTTGACCAATCGCATCAAATGCTGGTTTGGTAATTTCAATATTCCTGAACCAAAGTCTGTCATCAAAATGGTTGGGTTTCAATACATCCCAGAAGAGTTTCACAGGAAGTGATTATGTATTTCTCTTGAACACATGCGATGGAAACGCTGCTTTTTTCGCAAATGTTCAATGGGATTTTGCATCTTTTGGTCTTCTGACCACCGTAATCAAGCTCTTGAGATTTTTTTCCTCAGTAATAGAAGTGCTATTGTGGATTTTGTTGCTATTCAACTAAATGGGAATGCTAAAATAATACATGCTATAGTTTCCACTCAACACCAATTTACCCAACTATGATGACTTCAGCTTCTAAAACCTCGGAAATGTGAAAAGGGTCCATTGGGGTGAGAATAAAGTGAGGGTTGGATGGGAATGAATTCCCAGAAGTGTGTTTGTGGACAGAATTTCTGGCCTGAGACGGCCTATGGGACAGGGAGAGACAGAGGGACGGATCAGAGTAGGGAGAAGAGGACTGTCACATGGTACGAGAGAGGAGGGGGGCTGCTGAAAAGGCGCCTTGTTGGCAAGATTAAAAATTCTCTGATCTCAAGAGAGCGAAAGAGAGAGAGGAAAGAGACACTGACAACAGACAGACAGAAAAACGTTTCCCCAGGTAACCAATGAAAACTGGGAAAAAGGGAGCAGAGGTGATGAGAAAGGAGAAAAAGAAAGCTAGAGCAGAGGTGACAAAACAAGGAACTGGGGAAAAGGTTATTCAGGAAGTAAATATTCATTCAAGGAATATTCATTTGTTCCATAGAGAAACTGTTTTATCATTGTACAAATCATCATAAAATCAATGGGTTTTACGTTGTACTCTCATTTTTGATTTGCAATGCTTTATGGGAAGAGTAGTTCCTTCCCTCATGTACTTCAAATCAACTTGTTAACGAGTTCATGTCAAAAAAGTTCGGTCAAGGCTCTTTATTAAAGCGATTCATGAAATCTCTATGGAGAAAATGAAAGAAAAAAGATCTCTAGAACTAAAATAGCAGTGCAGTTAAACAGAAAGCGACTGGCAAAGAAAAGATGAATATAGAAGTGAAATCCAAAGACAAGAGCTCTGTCCTCAAACCTAGTGAACTGCCTTGCTGTTTATTCGATTAAAGCAGCAATATCACATGCAACATAAATACGAATTAGACAGGAGACTTGACTTGCATTTGATTCCAATAGAGTCTGGCATTAGCATGTTGCTATTAATATTTGTGTAAACTATATAGCCGTGTCCCAATTCAGAGGCCAAGGAGGTCGAACCAAGTGTTGTTAAATGGGACGGTCTAGCCTACAGACGATTGTCCTGTGACAGCTGGGGTTGAGGAGTGGCAGTAATATTTAGAATATAATTTTTATTCAACTGTTTGAAAATGAATCAGGATTTACAGCCAGTCTAAATATGTCCATTCATGTCCTTGAAGATTATATATCGCATATTGATAAGATGTGCCGCCATAAAATAAAGTACCAACATTTTTTCAAGTATAATCTAACAATACTTACATTTAAAAGTCTAATCCAGTGCAATGAAGGCTGCGAAGGATCCACTTCTATCTTTCAAGGCCCAAAAAAAGGCCGCATTCGAAGGAAGTGCAAATGCAACCTCTGAAGGATTGAGCTTCCAAATTGGGACGCAGTTTATGTTTTCTGCTCAGAGCATTGTGTGCTGCAATACTTTCTGGAATTGCTTTATCCAAAAAGCCTTCATGCAATGCTGCTAAAACGATGTGACTTAGAAGGAAACATTAAGGCTGTGTTCACATTTGTAGGTTGGTTCTTTTCGTCCAGACCAGAAAAGAAAATAATAGATTTAGTTTTGGTTCACTTTGCATTCACAATGCTATTTTTAAGGCGAACCAATAGATACAAAGGGAAAAAATAATAAAAGAAACAATTTTGTGATGGAACTTGCTGAACATCCAAAACCAAGCGTGTGCTGGGCTAAATGCGATTGATATTTGTTCACACGCATGTTGACCACTTGAGAACTCACGAAGAACTTCGAAAACTCGTAAAGTAGTCAAAACAGCAGCAGGAAATCCTCCATTGAACACAAAAATGTATTCTCGGTCAGCGCCATCTATCATGCAGATCTCAAATAGTTGAAGGCGATCAATCGTTTCGGGTTTAGTGGGGAAGTGCCATTTGTTAGCAATTAGCTTAGCTTTACTACTAGCTTTAGCTTTACGCGCTCAGAGTGAATGTTTCTTTAATCGAACAAAACCTGCCAAGTGTGAACACACCTCAAGTTGCCGTCTACCTTTCGGAGCAGGCATCTTGTTGGAAGTGTGAGGCCTCAAAATGCAGCTCAGAAGGCTTTGGAGCAGAGCTACAGAGGACAACAACTAAAAGACTAATTACCATTCTTCCCCTTCAGGATGCAAAGATGCAGACCAAACAGGCAGCAGGCAGAAAAGGATAGATTAAAGAGAAGGAAAGAAGAAAAGAAATATAAAGACAAGAAGACAAATGAGACGGCTGTTCTCTGCACTGCCGACTACTGTGGGCACAACATTTCTGATGACAGAGCAAAAGTTTCAATTCAATCTTCAGGATAAAAGGAAAGTGGCTATATAATCAATGATATCAATCAGCATTAATAATGATGGGTACTAATTGTTTGATTTTTGCTTTTTCTTTTTTTTGGGGGTGGGGGGGGTGATATTGAATCATAAATAGCTGTTCTACAAAAAGGTGCATTTGTGAGTTTGATTTTAAGCAGTGAAAAAAAAAAACATTCACAATGGGATCCAAAAGGCGCGTGATGGTGGAAATAAACCTGCCCTGTTCTGGAACTGCTGGCTCTTACCAGACGGGGTCTTCATTGACGGCATCGTCGCACCAGAGGATATAGAGACAGAACAGCCCCACAATTAATGCATGGACAGTGGACACCAGCCTGAGGACATAAAAAAACTCTGTTATTCCCAGACAGAGAATCATTTGTTTCTTGAATATGAAAAGAAGTCTAAACAAAAGGTTGGAAGGTCTAACCAGAAGCAATTTCTTAACCATTAGGAACCATCCATTGAGTTGTCAGGCAGTATTTAAGTAAAAGCATCATTTTGCATCATTTAGAATTTAATTTTGAATGCCAATGCCTTTTAAATTATTTCCTGTATTTTAACTGAACTTGACTTGAGGTAGCGAACAGAACGCAGAATTTGAATTTAAATCACAGAACTGAAATAAACAATTTCCCCTCCATTGATGGAATTTTCCACCAACCTATGTTTTACTGGATTGATGTTTTACTGGAAACACAAAATTCAAATATGTTTTTGAAAACTGCAATTATTACTTATTTTCTGAAGATTTATTTATTTTTACGTCTCAGTACAGTTTTACGACGCTATTACGCATCTTCTGAAAAAGTATCCAAAAACAAGCAAAGAAGAAGCAGAAGCAATTGAGTGAAGCATTGATTACGTACCTGCACACCGATACGATCATCAAAAATTAAAAAGCATTTAAATAAAAAAAATTCATAAGTGTAAGAACATTTTTGAACCCATAAAGAGGTACAGGGGCTGTGAAGCTTTGGGGCTTTCAATGGACGTGAAACATCCTACGTTTCTGGATCATTCTGGATGTGGCCTTGAACAAAAGTATGATATTCATAGCTTTTTGTTCAAAATTTAGCTTTTCATGAAACTCAATAAAAGATAAAATAAGTTTTGTACTGTTCTTTCTTGTTCTTTTATATATTCTAATGTTCAGATATTCATACAACAAAATATACTGGGAGCCATAAAACTTTTGTGAAAATGATCAAAAATACTTTTTTTAAACTCAGGTGGGGAAAAGAGTTAATGCGATTGCAAAACAAACAATGGCTAGACAGTCTTGTTTGAAAGCAATCTTATAATTAGTTGGTTTTATAGGTTACAGAATTGCATCTGTTGATTTATCGACCAGGTTGGAAGAATTCACGTAACCAATTCCTCTTCCAGTCATTTCAATTCAAATGTCAATTCGGCCAATTCAGTTCAGTGATTAAATCCAATTGCAAAGCACACGTGGAAAGTTAGAAAACTCTTAAATTCTGAATTTTGCACAACCACGCAGGCACCGAATATGATCCATCATTTCATTACAGACAGCTTCTTGTTTTTAGATTTAAAGATAGTTGACAACCGAAACTGACAGTTTAGCTGGCAAGACGAGTTTAAGATCTGGAATTTAGCTAGAAGTTTCTTTCTGTAAGCAAATACCCTGTAAAGTCATTGTATTATTTGCACGATGGGTACTGGAATATCACATAGATAACATGTTGCTGACACAGTAGGAACTGGTTATCTCTGGTAGATAGCAGACAGTGAATGAACTGATTTGACGGGATCCATTAGTGTGTTTGAGCGTGAACATTGTCAGTGGACTGTAGACCTTTGAATCGGTTATCAGAATACTGAGAAACCCTCAAAGCAACTTTACACAATTTAACAGAAATCCCCTCCCAATGATGCAAAATATGGCTTTATTCTTCTTTTTTAATTCTCTGCTCCACCAAATTAAGTCTTGTGAACATGGAACAGGAAATACTCTGCTCTCAAATTACCTCAAAGGAACAATACAGCTTATTTTCGTCCCATGACAGTGTGAAAAATGTTTCATCGTCGAGGAGGAAGGTTTAATATTTGGGGCAATATTTGTAAATTTCATTTTTTAACCCAACAGTTGGGTTTGTCCATATTTGATCAAAACATGGGTTTGAAAGCAATCCATCAAATATTTCAAGTGTAGGTGTATGTAAGAGATAACCACAAAAAAATACAATTATAAATATATCATTGTTTAATATCCACTACTTAAAAAAAAAAAAAAGACTTAATAGGGAAAGAAAGAAAAGTGGCAGCTGCATTTTTACCGACAGTACAAGCAACAACGTAATTGGTTGTGTGACTATTACAGCATTCAATCGTTCAGGTTTACTGCCTGAATATCAGCTTCATTCACAAAGCACGTAATGACTTTTAAAACAGTGCAGGATGTCAAAACCAGATTGTTTATAGAACTGTGCTGTACTAGAGACTTATCTCTCCCCAACGAAGTCATGTAAGGTCAAAGTTAATCAGGTTCAAAAGATTATAAAGAGGAAAGGTGATTAGAGAAAACTGCCATTCACCAACATTTCACAAGAAATGAGCAGAGATCATCTACACTCATGAACTACGACATTATGAAGGATATTTGAAGGCTTGTTTGTACTTTGAAGATGTTAATCAAAAAAGACAATCCTCTCTTATGACTGGATACAGTAAATTCAGTAATAAGGCCTTGTGTACATCTGGTTTTAAAATACGGTAAACCTTGTCTTTCGCCATATAAGACGCTCCGGAACATAGGACGCACCCAATTTTAAAGGAGGAACATCTAGAAAAAAAGATTCTGAACCAAATACTGTAGTAAAATATTTTATATCAACTGTATAAAGTTAACAGCAGTTTAAGAACAATTTTATACCAACCATGTAACATATTAAGAACTATCTTTACTCTCATTAACAGTCAGTAAAGTCAGTAAACGGTGTGTATGGTGTGTCTAATAGTTTGTTGCTTATGTCTTATGGTTGTTAAGTGTTCAACCACAGCGAGGTAACTTATGAAATATGGATCAGGATATGGATCAGATTCCGGTCAGAGAATCAGGAATGGAGAAGTGATTCTTGGTGATGAGGCATTTATTTATATCCAGTATATGCAGCTGTAATATTATAAGGGTGTGCGTTTGCGTGGTGTGTAGTGCATGAACGCACGCATGGCACAGAACATAGTCAGCAACATGAACAAAGATGAACAGTCATCGAACACCGGTGTGCGTCACTAATAACGGGACACCAGCAACAACAACAACAAAATATTAGTTCCTAGGACAGGCTTTCTGACAGTTTTGTTTTTGTTCAAGTCTAAGGAAATAAAAGAGCCCGTGATTCTCAGCACACTGAGGAGGCAGAGTCAACTGCTGAGAATCACGGGCTCTTTTATTTCCTTAGACTTGAACAAAATAACAACCAAAACAAGCGCGTTCGGCGCTCACGCTTCACTCTCTGTGAGTCACGCACCTCTTTCTCTCGGTTTTGTTTCTCTCTCGGTTTCGTTTCACTTCTCTCTTACGCACGGCTCGTCTCCCGACTCTCTCTCCCGCTGCAGACCTCGCTGAACCACGCCCCCCTCGCTACAGTCATCACTGTAAATCCACCATTTCCCCCCACTCGTCATCACCACGGCTACGGCCGTGGCGCGCTCCGCGGATTCTTATATTCGTCGGATAGGACGAATCAGTTTTGGGGAAGAAAAAGGCGAAAATTTCGCTTATGCGGCGAAAAATACGGTAAATCCCATCTGGACAGAGCTCTTCCTATAATGTTGTGCAATGGGTCATTAGGCGAGAGGAGATGAACTTTTCTAGAACACATGGACGTTTACGTCAAAAAAGCAAGGCAGTCAAATGTGTTTTCAACTGGATGAAAGTGGACAAGCTCAAAACATTTTAGACCGCGTTTACACTTGTGATCCAATCGTAGAAGTCTTAATTCCTGGTGTAAACAGGCCTAAAATTCAAAATTTCCCAAGTTAAACTTTGGTTTATACTTTGTTTTCTTATGACAAAACTTAAAAATCATCAAACAACATTTTAAAGTTAAGATAACCTATATTTGTCTTAAGTCGTCTAAAATTCCTAAAATCCAACATATCTTTAACTGATGTCTTGGTTCATTTTAAATACTTAATTAATATTTTATAAGAATCTAGTTATATACCATAAAAATATTAAATTAAGTCACTTACGTATATAACACTTTATAAAATACCTATTGTTTCAGTGGAGTTTCGCAATAATAAACATCTATAGCAATTAAAAACATGTTTTATCCATTGTTTTTAGCACTTGTAAGGGAGTTTTTTTTAGAGGGCTGGCACAGATACATTTTTTTCTGTTATTTATTATGGGAAAAATGATTTGAGATGAGAGCAATTCAAGTTACGAGCTCATCCTGGAACAGATTATGCTTGTATCTCAAGGTATTACTGTATGTTTTAAAGCAGCTTAACAGAAGATAATAGTGTCATTATTGAGCTCAAGTCAGTTTAGAACGAAGTATTACAATAAAACACTACCAACATATAATATAACCACTGCAAGACTATAATCCAGAAAATTCTCCTGATAAAGTCAATTAATACATTTTGTGCAATTTACATTCAAAAATTATTTGAAGAGCTTGCTACTTAAAGTATGGAAGCCCATTTCCGCCACATAAGAAAAAAAAAATCGTGCATGAAAACTCAAAATTATGACATACTAAGTCGAAATTATGACTTTGTCCTGCACATTTGATCCGACACAACACAGGATAAACTGTGAAGACAATAAGGAAATACTAATCATAAAGTTATAACAACAACTTCAAACCTCTGGCCAATGTCATAGATGGATGCACCAAAAAATGGTTTTGTAACTGAAAGGGTAACGGTGCAAGTTCTGTTGCGGCTTTTAGATGGTGAAGGGGTTGATTTGAGACTGAGGAGGCGTGTGTATCATAAATTTGTGGATCCATCTATAACCATGACATCAGCCAAGGGTTTAAAGTTGTTGTACAATGAAAGCCGCTACCGCAGCAACGTATGTTTTGTTCTTTCTGCGCCCAAGATTGTTCTTGCTCAAAATCGTTTCAAAAGTGCGTTTGCTCAGCGCTATGTCGTTCCACTAATAATGCAAGAATTTCATCATTAGTAAAACCATGATTAAAGTATTCCTTATTACGTTCACAGTTCATCATTTAAAGGGCCAGTCACACACCCGATTACGCACAAATCACTCAATCACGCACAGATTGGGTTTGTTCGTGCTTGGGCGTCGAGAAATTGACCAAAGTATTCCACGAACATTCAACGCACGCCCGACGCATGAATCACTGACGGAGCGCGTCCAAACACGCACGCTTCGCAAACGTTTCACGAACAAGCACTTTCAGAATCCACATTGTCAGTGGAATGAATGTGATACGTGCGCGGTTCATGCGTGATATGAAGGTGGGGCGTCAGTGGACGGACGTGGACGTGCGCGGTTTCGAACCAGTCCCGACGCATAAGCACTGACGGCCGACGCGTGTCCCGCGCATAGTCACGCATACCCGACGCATAAGCACTGACGGCCGACGTAAACTACACACGCCGACTCATGAATAACGCACACTTGTTGTGCGTCGGAAAATTTTTGAACCGTTCAAAACTCAAAATCACGCACAAACCCCCTTCGACGCACATCCACTTACAATCACTGACGGTCCACGTTCGTTCCACCAACGAATTACGCATACGACGCACGTTCCGCACAGAAACGAAAATCTGTGCACAATTCGTGCGTGATTCATGCGTTTTCGCTGTGTGACGGGCCCTTAAGACATTTGCCAATTTCTTAAGAATTTTTCAAGCACTTAATCTTTTTTTTTTACATGTTAGTTTAATTTAGTTTAGCTTGAGTTTAATCCTAAAATATTAAGCTAATATTTATCTTATGATTTTCATGAACCCAGCAGCATTATTATTAACATACTATACTAAACACTCATGTTATATTTCACAATGTGACTTCCTTTAGAACTGCTTTGTGTGAATGCATAGGTCTATATATCTTTGCAAGTGACCATTATAAATGCTGTTTATAGTAAGAAACACCTTTAATTATATTTATAGCACACACTCACCTGTTATAGTAATAACCATCTGTATATTTATATTCATTGTACATATTACCTGTAAATCCTGTACATCTCCATATCCTGCACTTATGCAACCATTGTATATATTCTCCACTTGCTGCTATTGCACTTCTGGTTAGACCTAAACAGCATTTCGTTGCCTTGTACCTGTACTTGTGCAATGACAATAGAGTTGAATCTAATCTAATCTAATTATATATTCATCCATATTATTACACACATAGATCTCTATTTAAACTGTATTCCATCCATGCATTTCTACCCACAATTGATTTATATTAAGCTCGTACCTGGAGTTCCAGTCGTTGAGTTTGTGTGGTGGAAGTTTCCCATAACCTTGTGTGAAGTTGGAAGACAGAACCGGACTGACGCACGAGAAGAACAGCTGGAACCCCACGAAGCTGCCGGCCACCACATACACCTCTCTCATATCCATTGCTCACCTGGACAAGAGACAGAACAACACACCGTCACACTTGTGGTCGCTCAGCTAACGATCAGATCTGACTGCGTTTCTGCCAAAAACGTGCAACCTCTTACCGGTCAAAAGCACAACAACAGTGCATCTGATTGACTGCTCATTCATTTCACAAAGACTGTGGTAAGAATTAATCTGTTTGTGAGAAAAGAAGTAGGCTGACAACTAAATGTGTAATATCGTGAAAGCGGTTCATTGTTTTCCAAATGCTTTCCAGAAAGAAGATTATGACGGTGGGAAAGAGTGATGGAGAATGTGAACGCAGGAACAGAAACACAAGCTTCAAATACATTTTTGAAAACTGCATTTATTACTTATTTTCTGAAGATTTATTTATTTTTATGTCTTGGTAATAATTTACGTCTCGGTACAGTTTGACATTTTCAAAGTTAAATAACTTTAGGTTATTTATTGGCAGGCTTTTAGCCAAAATACTTACTGTATATATCGGATTTAACATTCAATGCAAAGTTTTTCATTCAATTCTTGCACACAGAAACAAACATATACACAAAAAAAAAAAAAAAATCACTTAAAATAATATTCTTAAATGTATAGTTTACCTAAAAATGTATTCTGTCATAATTAACTCACCCTCATGTCGTAACAAACCCGTAAGACTTTCATTTATATTCAGAACACAAATGAAGATCTTTTGGATGAAATCTGAGAGCTTTCTGTCCCTCATTGATTCGTAACTATGATTCATATTTATTTAAAAAAAAAAAGTAATGGTGGAAAAGGTAAACCTGCGATATAGCGTCGGTAATTACCTACTAGCACCAGCAGGGGGTAAAACTCTGCTATAGCGTCGGTAATGGCATCCACTACCATACCGGAAATACTTCAGCAGAAAACTTTTATTAAAAGAAATTTAAATCCAAAATGGCAGGAAGACCACGAGCGTCAACAACTACTGTATCAACGAACGAAATACTGAGTAAAAACGACATGTTAAATGAAGTGTCAACGCTTTCACCATACTTGCAACAACCTGATTCGGCATTACAGTGGTGAGTAAACTTGAAACTGTGTTAACAACACCTTTGTTGGATGTCTTTTCATGTTATTAAAGCTGTTTTGGGTCTATTTTAATGTTATTAATTACCGACGCTATATCGCAGGTTTAACCCCTGCTGGTGGTAGTAGGTAATTACCGACGCTATATCGCAGGTTTAACCCCTGTTGGCGGTAGTAGGTAATTACCGACGCTATATCGCAGGTTTCACCCCTGCTGGTGGTAGTAGGTAATTACCGACGCTATATCGCAGGTTTAAAGTGGAAAAAAACCTTGTAAGTTTTGGGGGTTTTGCACAAACAAAGCACTCAGACCGCTTCATAAAACTGAGGTAAAATCACTGAAGTCGCATGGATTACTTTACGATTTCTTGCTACCTTAAAAGTGTTAGTGATGTACAGGCGGTCAATGAAGGACAGAAAGCTTTATAAAAGAATGATGAATGCAAAAAGAGAAAATTCAAGAAAAACCGAGCAAAAAACCCACAGGAAACATCTCATATCTCAGGTCAATGTCTTCAAATCTCAGAAAAATGAGCGCCAGAGGCAAGAGGAATGTAAAAAGTGTGTGTGTGTGTGTGTGTGTCTTTATAGAGTGGGGTCACTGTCCCCCAGCTGAAGAGTCACATTGAGTCATATGGTATTTTTCAAGCTGTGTCACTGTATCAAGCTCACACACACACACACACACACACACACACACACGTCTCTGCCATAAAGTAAATACTTCAGCAACAAAAACGTATTTTAACCTAATCAACCAAAAATAAAGCATTACTTTTAGTATAGAAAGCATGGTTTCCAAATACGTTCTTCCACATAAACGTCTGGCTGTTCATTCCAATCTCTTGCATTTGCTTGAACTTCCATTGCGAAACCTCTCATGACTGCGTCTACCACAGAAACAATGGGCTCAACCGCACTAATCCCACAAAAAATGTGAGTAAACATGAAGCTGTACTTTATTAAGATTACACTAACATAGATTTAAATCATTTACCCAGGTACTGACGAAACTGCAACAATAGGACATTGATAATAGAGGAGCAGACTGAGACATGATGGTATCTGCACAATGTCTTTCTGTAACAAAACTAAACAAACTCCTGCTGCCCCTCGTAACGCTTACATTGTACGTCTATCTACAGAGTAAAAAGGTGACTGGAACACGTGATCCCCTCTGGCGAGGACACGCATGTGCTTCAGGTAACCTTTCATCAACAGCATCAGACTTTCATGGCTGGACACAAGACTTGCTCAGCCTGTGCTGGGAACGATAGATTTTAGGGAATAATGCACAAATGGATGAGTCACTACATCATGATATACTAGATTATGTTTCAATAACAACAAACCAAGTGAAAGCAAGAGTATAAGGGTCATTCTCAAAGGTTACTGTTAAACTTTAGATGTCAACACTTGCCAGGCCCATCACCGTGAAGCTTGAATAGAGAGTTTGAACATCAGTTTAGGCTTGAATTCATTGAGTGTGTGTTTGACTGGCAGGTGTGTGAATATTTTTTTCCTAAATTAAACTTAAATAATAACTTGTTCTAGAATAACATCTAGTGGATCATGATGAAAAAAAGGAAATAGACGGATAGATAAATCAGACGAAAAAAATCAGCGAGACAGACAGACAGTGAGACAGACAGAAAGATAGATAGACAGACAAAAAACAGTGAGACAGACAGACAGTGAGACAGACAGACAGATAGATAGACAGACAAAAAACAGTGAGACAGACAGACAGTGAGACAGACAGACAGATAGACAGACAGGCAGTGAGACAGATAGAGAAACAGACAGACAGTTAGACAGATAGATAGATAGATAGATAGATAGATAGATAGATAGATAGATAGATATTCACACACATACATATGTAAATAAAAAAGCAATATCTTCTAAAATGCTTTAAATGATGGCAGTGAAACCTTGTTGTTATAAAAACATATCAAGTTGTTTTGAAGAGTGCTGAGGAGAATTATATGTGTGTGCGTGTGGAAATTCATAAAAGTGGAAAGGTGCATTCAATGCACAACCACAAAGTTACAATGCATTTACACCCATCACATATTTTCTGTCTTATAAAATCACGAGAAGTTGTGCGACAAGAAATGTGTGACAAAGGCAAAGCCAGTCATCACACGAAATTATGCGGAAGCTCGTCCCGCCGAGCGATTTGAGTTTCGCCGGAATAACAGCGCAGCGATCCCGGATCCCGAACCCGAGCCTGATCCCACATTCCCGCGTGCGTCACCGCAGCAGTGCGTCATAATGCGCTGCACAACAACGACCCGCGTCACCTTCTCGATCCACAAACCACAACAAAGCACACGGTCGCGCAGAAAACGCACTGCAAGTGCATCGCGGGAGGACATTCTGCGTCCAAAACAACTCCCGCGCGCGATCAACGACTTCGCTTTCTATTCATCCGTCGCGCGAACAATGGCCGTGTGAAGACGCGTGTGACAGGTGCGGGGAGCGACAGTTCACATCACCTGATGAGGGTCTCATGGGTCTGCGCGATCGCGTCCAGCTCCTGTCGTCTTCCCCCTCGGTCTTATTTCGATGGCGACGCTAGCGAGCGCTTTGCTCACACGCTTGTCGTTTTTAAAGCCGCGCGTCTGCAGTGAAGAGCTGGCGAGCAAGCCTGCGTTTCTGGAGCGAGGCCATTTAAGACCTTTAACAAACACACAAGGATTTCGCAAACCTCCGCGTACTCTCCTGCAGCAAACACTGCATTTCTTCACCGTATTGACAGGTTACGTCACTGGCCCCGCCCTCCTCCTTCCCCACACACACCCCCTGACGAAGCCCCTCCCACCACACAAACACTACTGATGAAATCCCCAAATAAACTCATCTATCTGTCTGTCTGTCTGTTTGTCTGAATGTCTGTCTCTCTGTCTCTCTCTCTCTCTCTCTCTCTCTCTCTGTCTGTCCGTCCATCCGTCCATTCTCTCTCTCTCTCTGTCTGTCTGTCTGTAAATCTATCTATCTATCTATCTATCTATCTATCTATCTATCTATCTATCTATCTATCTATCTATCTATCTATCTATCTGTCTGTCTGTCTGTCTGTCTGTCTATCTATCTGTCTGTCTGTCTAGTTTTGTTCTAAATATGAAATAAATCTAAATACGATATCTAATCATGCCTATAATTGCATACAGAAGCAAAAAAGACAAACAACTTAGTATACGAGCAAATCGGTGTACGAGCATTGTATCGGTGTACGAGAAAATGTTTCCCTTACCTACGCGCATTTTTGTGTGGAAAAAGTCCTAATGCTCAGCATCGTCGCGCACATTTTTACTGGAAATATCCTAATGACAGCCTCTTATAAAAGAGTCACGCGGTTCCAACCCCTTTATCACCCCTTAACTCATTCATTCTCTCAGCGTCGCTTGGTTTGGCTGCATCATTCACCACAGTGATACTTTTGTAAGTGATTTACAGCGGTTTTACCTCCTGTTGTTAACATTAATTGTGATCGCTATAGTTCACATAGTGAAATATACACGTACAGTACCTCTAAGCAGTAACTGTCACGGTTCATGAATTCATTGTCTCCTAGTTCTGCCTGTGTGTGTGTGTGGGGTCACTGAGCACTGACACACCTGATTCTCATATCATCTGCCTATCTCCCCACTTTCGTTCGCGGCTCCAGTGTGTTCGTTCGTTCGTGGCCGTGGCTCCCGTGTGTGATACACCTCTGGATTATCACTTCGTTTGTTTTTTGCACTATTATGATAAATTCACTCATTTGCATTTGAATCCTTACTTTCCCCGCTCCCCCCTCCTCCCTCCTCTTGTCTCCTCTCGTCTCCTCCACGCAGGCTGCTCAAAGCTGAAGTGCATTACAGTAAATTGTCAAGTATTTTTAAAGTTTATTTGTCAATTATTAATTCGTATTTATATGAGATCTTAATGGTTATAATTTTAACTGCAATTAATAGGGTAAAACCCCCCAAAAAATTTAAATTTATGGCATTTATGGTCGTGTGAAACGAATGGATTGAGTTTTAGTGCGTTCTTATGGGGAAATTTGTTTTGGTGTACGAGCATTTTGGTTTACGAGCTCGCTCTTGGAACGAATTAAACTCGTAAACTGAGGTATTACATGAGAACTTGATAAAATAAAGGGAAAAGCATATTTGCATTGCAATGACATGGATTTTAGCATTCAACAATTAAAACTAACGCCATAATGAGAAAAACATAAAAGCATGACAGCAGCAGATTTCAATTTGCTGATAGTGTTCATTTCAGGTGTTGTGCAATACGAACCGTATCATGACACATCATGGTTGGGGAAGTCTAGCTGTGCATACCGACTGCGTACGGGCAATGGGAACCAGAAGATGGCAGTGAATAGTTCTGCTTTTGTTATTTAACTCAACCAGATTTAAATACAGTATTTAGACATCATAATTACTAACTAAAGAAGCACTGAAGTTGCCCTGCAGTTGTATAACTTCTTTTAAAAGTGTCACCAACTCATAATTTAAAATAAAGCTTTTATCATACAGACAGAATCAAAGACATAATTAAATATACAATAAAGACTGGTTGTAACCAAAAGTGTGGTCATTAAACAGCCACAGTGACTCCTCTGAAAACAGGTCAATGTTTCTGGGCTCTTGGTTTTAGAAATACAATGTGGAGTTAGATGTATGTATCGTATACTACTATCTTTGTCAAATTAATTTTTAAACTTCCGTTGTAAGTTTCTTCGGATAAATAAATGTACTGTATTAATATCACATGTAACTTACATAACAGAAGATAATTATGAGAAAAATCATTTTAAAAGGCAATAACGATGTTGCTTCATTTCTCTTTTGGTCAGGTGTTGTTTCACAGAACCAAGATTTGTTGCTGTTGATATGTTGGTTCTAGTAACAAGACGGTTTTGAGTGTCGCTGTTTGTCCAACTCTAACTCTTGCTTGTATATTGTGTATTGTGTACGTAAAATATTTGTTTTTCCTTGTTATTCATTCATCATCGTTGCTTTATTCTCTGCAAAGTATTGTTCAGCTGTGATCAAGTGACATCCACTCTTGCATTGTGTGCTCGTGCATTTTGGGGACAGAGCAACGACGGGACGGGTGTGTGTAGTTTGGGCTGATTTCAACTATCAACATTTTCTCCGAAATGGCTTATTGCACCTTTAACATGGAACAGACCTCGAGCAGTCAACAAAAGCTTTAATAAAAATGTCACAGAAAGAGTCAGAGGCAGGTCACGGTTTGACTTTATTGAATTACCCAAAACACAGATCAATGACTCGTTGGGTGTGTATAAATAAAGATCACCAAAGTAAAGTAACAAATTAATCCGGTGCACAGGAGTTGTGTCATGTGCAAAACACATTTTGTAATTTTTTTTCTTTTTAATACAAAAAGACTTATTTGCAAAACTGTACAAATACCTTTTTTAAATTGGGTGTATGAAAGAAGAAAGTCAGATACAAGTGAAATTCAAGTCAAGGGGTTTTAAAGGTGAAGTGAGTCATTTTTCCAGTTCTAAATTCTTTCTTTTAACTATACTATTTAAACTATAAACGAATACTTTGTATTGATTCTCGCCAAAAGTGTAAAGTTTGTAGATCTGTTCGATTTCTTTAAGAATGCCATTGGATCAACCAATATCGTGAGTTTGGGAAAAATCGTCCCCTAGTTGTATAGAGATTACACACTTCACCTTTAAGGGATTTGTACGGGGGTAAATGTGTTTCTTAGCACGTGAAGCATGGTGCTCTTACAACAGAGACGGTAACTGTACGTGGCACAGAATGTGGCAGAGGCTGGACCCGGTGCCGGGATGTAAAGGCTGAGGGGGCATCAGACAGATTAGATGTCACACACATTAATTTTCATCCGTTTGGAGTGCAACTAGGTGGAGAGTTTACACTCATTTGATTAAAAGTACACACAGATTTAAAGTATTCACAGCTTACTTACAGTACCAAACAATTAGTCTAAGTAAACACTATGTTAGAAAGAAAATGTGATTCAAAGCAAAACTTAAACAAAAATCCAAAAAATAGACAGAAAGCAATTTAGCACAAAACTTGGCATATGGTACAGCACATCCAATTGACACTCGAAATCACTTATGGTCAATCAAACATGCGCACATGAATCTGTGAACATCGCTTTATAATAGCTGCCTGAGACATCTAATCATTTATTTATAATTGACCTATTTATTGATACATTTTCCTTGTCTTATTTCTTGCAGCAACAAAAAAATGTCTTCAAGAGGACTTATTATGCTTTGTTGTATTTTCATGATTCTTTAGCGTTGCTGTTTGAGTCTGAAAAACGTCTGAAAAGCTACAAAGCACAAAGTCTCTCCAGAGGAAGTCAATATCAGTGTCGCTGATTCTGAACTCTAGTCTTGAGTTTCTTCCGGGAGGAAACGCTTCACAATATTCATAATTTTTATAATTCCTGCTCAAGGCATGTGCAAAAAATAAAGGGTCGAGGCCTGGTTGAGTTAGATAGTAGTGTGTTGAAACTCGCGGTTATGGTAGAAGACGTTAAAAAAAGCTTGAAGCAGTTGACCAATCATTATCCGCTGGTCCAGCTGACCAATCAGAGCTCATTGTGCTTTTCAGGAGGAACAGAGGACTGAACAGAGTGTTTCTGACAGAGCTGTAACAATGGAGAATATGGGGAAAATAGTGTGTGCAGATCTATTCTAAATGGCCAAACATCTAAGAAAATCAAGACTTTGAAAAAGAGCATAATAAGTCCTCTTTAATCTTTTTGCTCTAACACTGAAATGACTTTCCGTTTGAGCCTTCAAAAGCACAGTCTATTGGTTAATGTTAACCAATCATCAAATAGTTCAAATGTTAAAACCTCACTGTATTACAAGGCATCCTGTGCTGTTTCTAAAGAGCAGGAACGATTTCATTACATCATCAATTTAAAATGACAGTCAAAGGTTTTCACACACTTGCTAATGAGGGTTGTGCAAAATTCAGAATTGGTTCCCTCCAATTTATAAATGTGAATTTGAACTGAATTGGTCACACTCTATATTTCTATCTATCTATCTGAAACTTTAACTGCAATTCTGCATCTGTTCAATTCAATTCTGTATGGTGCGCAACCCTGTTAGTAACACATGGTGATACAAATGTGAAAAGGTTATTCACTATACAAGAAAGAAACTAGCTGACCTTCAGTTAATGCATTTTTAAAAACCTTCACAAAAATACCAACAACGAAACAGATGTTGCCTTTACTGTTCTGTCCATGTCATGGAATACAATTCTTGCGTTTCTCTCCTGAGAAACGATGATTACAATCTGTCTTTGATGACAAACTGTAAGAGTGTCTCGTGTCTGAAAGCGTTGTGTTATGTCTTGGGCGACAGTAATGAAAACGACGGCTCATGTGCATTACATTTAGCTGGTGGCGAAATCCTTGTGAGCACAAAATGGACATTAAGTATTAAAAAGAATGCTGTGGTTTAGTTTTCGTGCGTATGTCATTAAACATCGCATCCGAACGTTATTTTAAGAGCTGGCATCAAGAACACCTCCCAAGTTTAGAGGTCTTTTCCTAAGGGAGTTCTTGTACAAATGTCCAGATATCTGATGCTGATGAGATTTTCCCAAGTGCGTTATAAATATGACTCAAAGACAAGCAACAGATACTCCATGTAGAGATGCATTGCCTTGATATTTCAACTAAACAGTGTGATAACTATAAAAAACTTATCTCCATCAGTGCCATGAACATAATAGAAAAAAATAGCCATGCCTTTAACCAAAAGAAGACTGAGAAAACTGTGCATGTATTTACATATGAATTGAAATCTGACACACTACAGTAAAAATCGAGTACTTTATTTCAGTCAAAAGCTGATCAAGACTTCTTCATCGGTTCCCCAGGAAATAGATCAGGTTGAGGTTTGAGGTCTAAACAGGTGCAAATCCTCCACCCACAGTCCAAACAAACCCTGTGATGCCTACCTGTGAATTCTGGCTTGCATTCAGGCATTCAAGATCTTCAAGCAGGCTCTCTAAAAGTGCTTCTCGTTGTTTGTTTGAGCAGTTTGTGGAGGCCCTATCGGCAGCATGGAGGATGATGGAGGATGAGGGGTTGGAGGTGAGGAAATCTAGACCTGCGTCGAGTAGGAGCGGTGCAGAGTGGCGGAGCGTCCCGAGGAGTGGGCGGCGCAGTGGTGCGCGTGCTGGGACGGCTGGTCTAGACTTCGCTGGAAATGGAGCGAGACGGTATGAGGACATCGGGGGGGACGGGGAACCGATGAGGCTGATGGTCATGTGATCTCAGTGAATGAAGATCCCCTTGGAGTCTGTAAGGGGGGAGAGAGAGAGTGTGAGGGGAGAGAGAGAGAGAGAGAAAGGATGAGAAACCAAGACTGGAAGGTGGAAACTGCGGCAAATAAAAATAGTGATGCACCGAAATGTAATTTTAACCAAAACACTGAGAACAATACATTTTTAATAGTAGAATTATGTTTCTACTCCAGTTTGTTGGTGAAATATAAATGTTTAAACGGTGGCTGTAATAAAAGCTTTAAACAGACATGTATTAAATAATGAAGAGATCCCAGGCTAAGCATAATGAATATGTAATAGTGCATATATTTATTAAAAGGCTCCCTTCTAGAGTTAATTTTCCAAGTTAACTATAGAGTTTATTGTGATTAAATGGCTTTTCTGAGGTAAAGGTTAATACAGTTAATTGATGCATATTGAGCGACATGATGATATACTTCGGTTTTACTGTTTCTTTCAACATACCTTCTGATGTTCATTCATACTTATTTGGTTCTATAACTGTCACAGACTCGGCCACGCCCCCTGCACCAGACTCCCACGCTCCGCCCACTCGTTCCCAGTCACCCGAGTACTGATCACCTGCACCTGTTCACAATCAAGCCAGCACTATATCACCAGCACTCACACAGCACTCAGTGTCTGATCTCAGTTATGCTGCACAGACTCTCAGCGCATCAGGACCTCCACTGCTGCTCTCTCCAAGAACTCTCCCTCCGAGTGCAAAGACTACTTCAAAGTTTCCACAGCCTCCAAGACAATCTCCGTGTTCAGTCACTTCAGCTAAGCTTCACTTCAGTCACCTCATTGTCTTCACTTGTCACCAGATCACTGTTTCCGTGCCCTGTCTTAAATAAAGATCTCTAGTTGTGTTCACCTCTGTTGTTCATGATCTCTCATTATGACAGAAGATCAGACCAACGAACAGGCCGGAGCAGTGGCTGGTGATTCCCCATCACCGACATCTCACCCCGTCACCGACCTTGTCCACGCCTTCATCCAAGCACTTCACCATGTGTCCATTTCACCATCTGCCTCAGCCAGTCCCGTGGCCCAACCAGCGCCCTACGCTGGTGAGGCGGCGGAGTGCAACGGGTTCCTTCTACAATGTTCTCTGTTCATGGAGATGCAAGCCCATCAATTCCCTACTGATCGATCCAAGATTGCCTTCATTGTCACTCACCTTGCCGGTCGAGCCCTCCAATGGGCTAGAGCAATAATGGAAGCTAATAGTCCCATGACTCACTCCTTCGACACATTCATCAACCATTTCCGGGAAGTCTTCAGTCATTCATCTGGCACCACGACCATCCACGATCAACTGCTCCGTTTGCACCAAGGTAACAGATCTATTCATGATTATACTCTTCACTTTCGGACCCTCGCAGCCTCAAGTGGATGGAATGAAACGGCACTCCTATCAGTCTTCCGATCTGGTTTAAACCCTCAGCTCCGCATCCCACTGTCCATCTACGACGATCGCACAGGTTTGGAGAATTTCATTCAACACACCATATTAGTGTCTCAAAACCTGACTGCATGCACAGCCTTTGAAACCCCGTTGCATTCCCCGCCTCCACCGAGGGAGTCTAATCCTCCAGCACCAGAGCCGATGCAACTTCATCATCGCTTATCCTCATCAGAAAGGGACAAACGTATGCGAATGCACCTCTGTCTCTACTGCGGTAGGTCGGGTCATTTTCGCGATGCCTGCCCGACCCGACCACCGCACCCAGCGGTGAGTACCCTACATGTAGAATCTGTCATTCACTCACTCCCCCACACTGATGTAATGGTAACTACCTCATCTGGTTCTGTTTCAGTCAAGGCCTTAATCGACTCTGGATCTGCTGGAAACTTCATTTCATCTGCTTTACTATCCAAGCTCCGCATCAAGAAGTACTGTCTATCTCGCTCCTTCCAAGCTCACTCGATCCTGGGAAAACCGCTGGGTCGGAGGTGCATTCGCTACGTCACCAAACCACTCACCCTACACCTCGGCTGTCTCCATCAGGAACGACTTCCGCTATTGGTGCTGGAGGGATCAACCATTGACCTCGTCCTGGGACGCCCGTGGCTCTCTGCACACTGCCCCCTCATCAACTGGCAAACGGGGAAGGTCCTGCAATGGAGCCTCCAATGTATTCAGAACTGCCTTCAACCCATTAAGAAACGCCAAATCAAAGTATCCCCTGTCCCAGAACCTGTCTCCATCACAGCGGCATCCGTGACAGTTGAGCATTCTGAAACCACTCCTCTTCAGCACATTCCCCCAGAATACCGGGCGTTCCAGGACGTGTTTTGTAAACAACGGGCAACGGAACTCCCCCCTCATCGGCCATGGGACTGTGCTATTGACCTGCTGCCTGGGGCATTGTTTCCCCGTGGACGGATTTATGCATTGTCCATCCCGGAACAAAAGGCCATGGAGGAGTACATCCGGGAGGCACTCGACCTAGGATTCATACAACCATCTAATTCCCCTGCCGCTTCGAGTTTCTTCTTTGTGGGCAAGAAGGACGGGGGCTTGAGGCCCTGTATTGACTACAGACATCTCAACGACCTCACCATCAAGATCCGGTATCCACTTCCCCTGGTACCTGCCGCTCTGGAACAGCTGCGGGGAGCTCGCATCTTCACAAAGTTGGACCTGCGCAGCGCCTACAACCTCATCCGAATAAAGAAAGGTGATGAATGGAAAACTGCTTTTATTACCCCTTCTGGTCATTACGAGTACAAAGTCATGCCCTTCGGACTATCCAATGCTCCTGCCATATTCCAAGGTTTTATGAACGAAATTCTCAGAGACTTCCTGAACAGATTTGTAATAGTCTATATCGACGACATCCTAGTTTATTCTCATAACTTAATGGAACATCAGAACCATGTTGCGCAGGTCCTCCAACGACTCCGGGACCACCATCTATTCCTCAAACTGGAGAAGTGCGAGTTCCACCGCAGCTCTACCCACTTTCTTGGTTACGTCATCGACCAGAGCGGCGTCAAGATGGACCAGGGGAAGGTAAGAGCAGTGCAGAGCTGGCCTCAACCCACAACCATCAAAGACCTGCAACGATTTCTGGGCTTTGCAAATTTCTACCGCCGCTTCATCCATAAGTTCAGCTCCATAGCTGCACCCCTCTCTGCACTGCTCAGGAAAGGCCCCAAGTCCCTGTCCTGGACACCGGAAGCTACAAAGGCCTTTCAACACCTCAAGATGGCCTTCAGTACGGCTCCTACCCTCGCTCATCCGGACCCTGAACTCCCATTCGTGGTTGAAGTCGACGCCTCCAGCGTAGGGGTAGGAGCTGTACTATCTCAGCGGCAGGGTGAGCCTCCACGACTCCATCCATGTGCCTTCTACTCCAAGAAGCTGACCCCGGCGGAGTGTAACTATGACATCGGGAATCGTGAGTTGCTGGCTATCAAGTTAGCCTTGGAGGAATGGCGGCATTGGCTGGAGGGAGCTGTTCACCCCTTCCAAGTAATCACCGATCACCGTAACCTTGAATACCTCAGAAATGCTAAGAGACTCAACCCCCGACAAGCCCGGTGGGCATTGTTCTTCACCCGATTCAATTTCACTGTCACCTACCGTCCCGGCGAAAAGAACATCAAGGCCGACGCCCTCTCCCGACAGTTCCTCTCCAGTAACCACACTTCTTCACCTGCTCCCATTCTCCCTCCAGCCATCATAGTAAGTCCCATCCAGTGGTCCCTCGATCAACAAATCGCTGAAGCAACTCACGAGGAACCCACTCCGCCGGGGTGTCCTGAGGGACGGGTCTTCGTGCCATCAAGTCTCCGCCCATCCCTCATGGACCAAGCTCATACTTCTCCGGGCTCTGGACACCCAGGCAGCCAGCGTACCCTCTCGCTCCTCCAAGATCGGTACTGGTGGCCCAGTATGGCTCAGGACATCTCCCGGTATGTGCAAGGATGCTCAGTCTGTGCCACCACCAAAACTCCACGTCATCTTCCCCAAGGTAAACTGCTTCCCCTGCCTGTTCCCCAACGTCCCTGGTCTCACCTTGGGGTCGACTTCCTCACAGATCTTCCTCCTTCCGATGAACATACCTGCATCCTCGTTGTAGTGGACAGATTCTCCAAAGGCTGTAAACTCATTCCCCTCAAAAAACTGCCCACGGCTCTGGAAACGGCGGAGGCCCTATTCCACAATGTCTTCCGACATTTTGGCCTCCCCGAGGACATAGTTTCAGACCGTGGGCCCCAATTCATTTCCCGAGTCTGGAAAGCCTTTTTCTCTCTCCTGGGTGTTTCTGTCAGCCTCAGTTCCGGATACCACCCCCAAACCAACGGCCAGACTGAGCGGAAGATACAAGAAATCGGGAGGTACCTCCGAGCATATTGTGGCCGCCAACAGGACAGCTGGAACCGGTTCCTTCCGTGGGCTGAGTATGCTCAGAACTCCCTCCGTCAGGACACCACACACCTCACTCCCTTTCAGTGTACCCTTGGTTATCAACCCCCTCTGTTTCCCTGGACAGGTGAGCCCACGGACGTTCCAGCTGTCCATTATTGGTTCCAAGAGAGCGAGAGGGTGTGGGACTCAGCTCACATCCACCTACAGCGTGCAGTCCGTAGGCAGAAGATACAAGCAGACCGTCGTCGAGGACCGACCCCCAGGTACCACCCCGGTCAACTGGTCTGGTTATCAACGCGGGACATTCGCCTACGGCTGCCCTGCCGCAAGCTGAGTCCCCGCTACATAGGTCCATTCAAAGTGCTGAGGCAGATCAACGAGGTCACCTACCGGTTACAACTCCCGGCTCAGTACCGTATCTCACCATCCTTTCATGTCTCCCTGCTGAAACCATACACTAAACCTCTTCTACCTTCCTCCACAGAGTCTGGTGCGGAAGCGGTACCTCCTCCTCCTGTGGACCCGGCGGACCAGAACATCTACAGGGTTACCTCCATCTTGGACTCCCGACGGCGAGGCGGCTCTCTACAGTATCTGGTGGATTGGGAAGGATTCGGCCCCGAGGAGCGATCGTGGGTGGCACGAGATGACATCCTGGACCCTTCGCTTCTCCACGAGTTCCATATCACCCATCCCGATCGTCCTGCGCCTCGGGGCCGAGGCCGGCCTCGTCGTCGTCCGCCGCGGTCCTCAGGAGCTGCCCGTGAGGAGGGGGGTACTGTCACAGACTCGGCCACGCCCCCTGCACCAGACTCCCACGCTCCGCCCACTCGTTCCCAGTCACCCGAGTACTGATCACCTGCACCTGTTCACAATCAAGCCAGCACTATATCACCAGCACTCACACAGCACTCAGTGTCTGATCTCAGTTATGCTGCACAGACTCTCAGCGCATCAGGACCTCCACTGCTGCTCTCTCCAAGAACTCTCCCTCCGAGTGCAAAGACTACTTCAAAGTTTCCACAGCCTCCAAGACAATCTCCGTGTTCAGTCACTTCAGCTAAGCTTCACTTCAGTCACCTCATTGTCTTCACTTGTCACCAGATCACTGTTTCCGTGCCCTGTCTTAAATAAAGATCTCTAGTTGTGTTCACCTCTGTTGTTCATGATCTCTCATTATGACAATAACTAGTAGTAAAGTGAAATGATCAGATCGGTTCACTTGCTGCATCTGTCAAGCCACATTAAGAGCGTCAGATCAGTTTTTATGTTTATGTTTTGTAATAAAATTAACAGAATTTGAAAGATTCTGCTGAAAGAGACTTTTACGGTGTTTGAAATCGCATTCTGTATAGTATTGTATTAAAAAAGCGAGTTCTATCTACATAGTATGAATGTGTGTTGCCACTGTCATGTGACCTACTAGCAATCAGTTGAATCGCTAAAAAAAATGCTAAAAAGTAGCAAAGCTTATATTGGATGACAGGTACCAGCCCTAGAACAAGACCTACAACTGACGTGTTTACTTGTTGTAGTTTATCCACAAAACACACACTTACACAGTTAAAACACGTTATCTAAGAACTGCTAATTAAACACTCTTTCGCCCAATGATTCCAAAACTATTTCGGCCAGAAACGTTTCGGTTCATCACTAAACAAAATATAAGACTGAGGAAGAAAAAGGATGACTGAATGGTCGAGGTGAAAAAGAGAGTAAAAAAAGGCAAAGTTTTAAAAGTGAGGAAGATGAGGGTGACCTACGAAGGAAATCTCACACTGCCGCAACTTTTCCCATCTAATTATCTTCCGCCTTTGAAGTTTCTCATGCTACATAGTCCACTTTCTAGAGATGCTAAATTTCCATCAGCCCATTGAGGAATCATGAGATAATGCTTCTAAATTTGTTGTTGCTTCTCAAATGCTGAATTATAAAAGTAATAGCAACGTCTCTTCAGGACAAAGAGCAGAACAATCCTCCAGAGCGTCAGTGGGTTTTGCTGGGTTGGTGTTTGGGTGGTGCAGGTTGGACATGCTAGTAAAGGGAAAAGGAGGGCTGGGTGGGTCGTGGGGGTCACATTAGGGTCCACTGGGTCAAAAACAGAAGGACTGGGTGGGGCGTAATCCATCCCTTTTATGTGTGCAGCCCTGCCACTAACCCACTCCCACCCCTTACCTGAGTGCCACTTAACTTTTCAAGTGGACTCTCTACGCAGGGCAGCGCCACCATGGGCATGCCAAGCACAGACTCAGGACGCTGGGGTCGCACTGGTGGGGGTGGGGGCTTTGCCTGCTGGAAGTTGTTGATCACACAAGTAACCTAGAGAGAGAGAGAGAGAGAAGAGAAGAGAGCGAAGACATATAGAGAGGGAATAAAGAGAAGAACCGACAGAGGGAGTGATGGAGAGAGGGAACACTTGGACCCTGTTCACTCCTGGTATTAAGCATTTTGGTCGATTGGATCATAAGCGGAGAATGCTAAATACAGGTGTAAACAGGGTCTAAAAGTGTTTGTGCTTGTCCACTTTTGACCACTTCGAGAGGCAGTCAAAAATGCATTTGACCGAATTGCTTTCGTAGTGTAAATGCTCATATGGTCGAAAGTAAATGTACAAACCGGGTCTAAAACTCTTTAAGCTTGTCCACTTTCGACCCCTTCCAGAGGTAGTTGTAAACCGCATTCATGTGGTCGAATGTGTTTGAACAGCCTCAAAAGACCACCTGCTTAAACATTATGGGAAGCACGCTAGTCAGATCCCAAATTTGGTCTGGAGAAAACCTAGCAAGCAAAATGTTCTCTCACAATTCCTGATTTCTAACACTCACGCATGGTCTTGGGGCTCTCAGAGCGGAAAAGAAAGCTGATCCTCTCTGTATGTTTTCCTGTAGTCTCTGGTCACGTTCATATGAAAATTGTGTGAGAATATTTCATCCATTAGATCAAAAGATCTGAATTATTTCATATATTTGTCCTCCCCTCGAAGAAATCATGACAAAAATTAAAACACTGATTAAAACACCACATGTAAACGAGAATGTTTCTCTCGTCGGCTTGTGATCTGATCGACCAAATTGCATCTTAATACAGATGTTAACAGTGTCTTGGATTTCATCAATTTTTTTCTTAACCACAAGCAGGTTTGATCATCTAAAGTGATACTGAAACCTTGAATAGCATCTGGTTGTTCACTACCATATAAAAGTAGGGGTCGATGAGATAAAAAAGTCTGGAAAGTTCAAAAGAACAAGTTTTATTTGAAACAGGATTATAAATGTCTTTACTGTCACTTTTGATAAATTTAAAGTGCCCTTGCAGAATGACCCCAAACTTTTTAACTGTAGCGTATGCATTTATTTATATGCATATTATGTATAAATTGATTATATGCAAGCAATTATCTAATAATCTAATTTCAGTCAGTGTTATTTTATCCCACTAAACACACTCTCACCAGAAAGACAGCGATGGCTGTGCCAGTAAAGTATCCAGCGAGGACGTCTGCCCAGTGGTTGCGGTATTCAGCCACTCTGACCACACCCACCAACATGCCCAGGCACAGCAGAGTCAGACTGAGTGTGGGTTTGGTCAGACGTGTCCCTTTAGTCCTAAACACCAACGTCACGTACATCTGCAAACACACACAGATAATGTGTTAGGTGTTGTGTAGGAGGATGATGAAGACACACAGGCACGAGGAATAAACAAAATATCTTTAATAATTAAACTCAAACAAATACTTTAGTACTACAAACAAAAGGGCACATCTTGTCCTAAACGAGATAAATAGTCCAATGGGAGAGTCCAACGGGAAAGTCCAACGGGATTCAGAACATCAAACATTCGCAGCAACACAACATCAAACTTAAGCATTGACAGACAAAGACTGAAGGAAACACAGGGTGATATATGCACAAGGGTTGATTGAGGGAATCAGAAACAGCTGACAAGACTAATGGGGTGATTGATTACGAGGGGGGGGGATAGGAAGAATAGGAAACACTCAATGAGGGCGGGAAGGGGGGGGGGCTCTGGAGCCCAGAGAACAGGGACCAGTCAGGGGGGTTTCCAGGGTGGTAACAGGAGTCCAGGGCAGCGGCAGGAATTAAAGTGTCCCATTGCCCTCTCGGGTCATGGGTCCATAACCCCCAGAACACCCCATAAATATACGTTTTTGGGGAAGACTCCCGGGTTTGGGGTAGAGTTATTTTCCTGGGTTGAATGACCGTTAGTAGAGGGCTCAGGCACTAAGGGGCACTCAGGACAGGGGTTGGGCACTCGGGCATGAGAGTGAACGGAAGGTTCTGGCACAGGAGGGAGTTCTGGAGAGGGCTTTGGGGCTGGCTGCTTTTTTTTGCCTATTGTGCATGCAGCCCACACACACATTGCTGTGGTCATCATGGCCAGTAGCCATCTCTCCGGTGGGTACCCAGTCAATTCGCACGAGGAGGAAGGCAGATGAGTAGTGGGATTGGGAGCCAGCTGAGAAGGACTGGGCACTGGTGGAGGCTGACGAGCGGCTGGCGCCGGAGAGGCGGAGGAAGAGGACGAGACTAGAGTTGTGGATGCTGTGTGGATCTGGGGTCTGGATCTCCAGACACCTTTGAATGGCTTCACGCCAGATCAGTCCTGTAGTTTCTGGGAGGTCTATAAGTTGATGTAATTTGCCCTGATCCAAAATATAAATTTAATCTGTGACTGTGACAGTGAATCCACTACAAAGTCATTCAGGTCCCGGTCCATTTTGGGCAATTGCAGAAAATAGTTTTGCATTAAAAACACATTTTTCCCACCAGCTCTTAGGCAGTCTTTATTAAGCAGTCTTTATAGGCGCCTAACCAGGTCCGTTGATCTGTTAGGCCTTGAGCAGGAGGCTGATGAAGGCAAAGAGGCACGAGGAATAAACTGGAATATTTTTAATAATTAAATTCAAACAAACACTTTATAAATACAAAGAAAAGGGCACATCTTGTGCTAAACGAGATAAATAGTCCAACGGTAGAGTCCAATGGGATTCATGACATCAAACATAAGCGTTGATGTACAAAGACTGAAGGAAACACAAGGTCACATATACACAAGGGTTGATTGAGGGAATCAGACACAGCTGACAAGCAAGACTACCGGGGTGACTGATAGGTGAGTGGAAAAACACTGGGAGATGAGAAGTAGACAGCGACATGACACAATGGTGAAGAATAAACCTGATACAATAACACACACACACCCCACATTTCCATGTTTCATTGGGATATTCCATAGATGTAATGATTTTTAAACTGTACAAACTGTATCTTTAAACCGTAACCCTAGCATCACAGAAAATGTCATTAATTTTTTTAAATATCACTTTGTTATCCTCATGGGGACCAAAAATACATTTTTAAGATTCTTTGATGCATAGAAATAGCATTTATTTGAACCATATATATTTTTGTAACATTATAATTGTCTTACCTTTCACTTTTGATTAATTTAATGCATTCTCGCTGAAAGTATTTATTTCTAACTGATTTACAGACTGCAAAATTCTAAACAGTAGTGTCAAGTATATATTTATTTACTATACATGTATATATAGATGTTCTCTTCCAGTAGTGTATGTTAGAGCTTTTATACAATCATAGTTCAGCCATAATGTGAAATCTGCCTTGAGGCCTTCAGAATCAACAGTGCAGGCACTTGTAGCCAATCAGATAACCAATCAGATTTAATAAACCAATCAGATTTCGAGTTAATCCACACACGATCCACAAATAGAGGCAACAATTTGGGGCTTCTTACATTACCATCTGTCCACTAACAAAGTGTTTTGTGGGACGTTAGACAAAATACAAAACAACCTGATTAATGCTATTCCTGCAGTGATGGAAGAAGAGATAAAAATGGAGATTAATAAAGTACCCTTTGTTGTTATTTTGTGGATGAAATGACAGACGTGAGTTATGCAGATTAGCTCGCACTGATCCTGTGTTATGTGACGGACGTAGGTGTCAAGGAGCAGTTTCTCACATTTGAAGATGTCACAAGTGGCAAGCGAGCTCATGACATTGCTGCTCTCGTTGCTCATTTCTTGGAGGAATATAAATGTATGTACGGTCATGTTGTCTGGATTAAATGGGGTGCAGGCTACACTAAAGAAGAGGGCACCTATAGCCTTATTCATACACTGCTAAGTGCATTGACTGAATTTAGAACTGACTCAAGGAGCCAGATCCAAGAATGCAAGATCTTTTTCTCATGTGGCACCAACACAGTGGCAATACACCTCGAGATGTGTCTTTGAGAAGAGAGTTGCCCAAAAGGAGCTGTTTCACCACATACTGGAACATCATGGAGGGGGATGTGCATGAATTTAATGCACATCTGGATGATTTTGAGTTTTGTTTTTTGGTTTACATTTACATTTATGCATTTGACTTACACTGTATTCAAGACGCACATTAACATTCTAGACAGTTCTTGCTTTCCCTGGGAATCAAACCCATGACCTTAACGTTGCAAGCACCACACTCGGCTGTTTGAGCTTTATACATTTCAGAGGATATTTGAGTATTCAGATGTGATTTTAAGAACACTACAGAACAAAACATTGGATGCACAATTCTTTCTGGCAAGAGTGAAAGAGTATTGTGACACAAAACGATTTGGTCAGATCTACGAAGCCACTGCGCACAGAGAGAGGCCCAGCACAAGAAGACCTTCATGCGTTCTACCACAGCAATGTCCTGGACAACATTCTTTGGCAAATGCGGAATAGATTTCAAGGCGAAAAATTAATGTTTCTCTTTCTTCTAGACCACCAGCTGTTCCAGACATACCCAAAAAAATTCCCACATACTGTCTTTTCCAGCTAAATGCAGTCACAAAACACTATTTGATCTCTCCCAGCTAAAAATAGAACTGATTGTAATGTATGTCATGGTTGATTTTTTTTCCTTCAGCAGAAACATCTGGGAGCGAGTAGCTGTAAACATTGACACGTTTGGCATTCTTTTTGGCATTCGTTTTGGCATTTGACATTCTCAGCCCTTAAAAGAATGAAAACTTACGCAAGAAACAAGACTGGACAGACTCAACTTTCAGCATTAGCATTAAGGGCCAGTCACACAGCTGATCACGCATGGAATCACTCACAAATCACACACAGATTGGGTTTATGCATGCTTGTGTGTCGAGAAATTGACCAAAGTATTCCACAGACATTCGACGCACGCCCGACGCATGAATCACTGACGGAGCGCGTCCAAACAACGAACAAGCACTTTCATAATCCACATTGTCAGTGGAATAAACGTGATACGTGCGCGGTTCATGCGTGATATGAAGGTGGGCCACCCAGTGTCCCGCGCATAGTCACGCATACTCGACGAATAAACTACGCACGCCGACTCATGAATAACGCACACTAATGCAGAGTTGTGCGTCAGAAAATTTTGAACCGTTCAAAACTCAAAATCACGCACAAACCGCCTTCGCCGCACATCCACTTACAATCACTGACGGTCCACCTTCGTTCCACCGACGAAATACGCATCCGACGCACGCTCCGCGCAGAAACGAAAATCTGTGCGCAATTCGTGCGTGATTCATGCGTTTTCGCTGTGTGACTGGCCCTTTAGCCTCCATGACGATAGATGGGGACTTATTGCTGGAACTGAAGCGCACAGATAACCTGTACGACAGAAATGGAAGTCTTCTTGAGGTAAAAATGGAGGATGGATAATCCTGGCTAAACCAGACTAGTAGACTTTTTGAATTGTGTAAATTGGGTTTCTTGCTTTAGTAATGGCCTTCAATCTCGCTGGATAAAATACCTGTCTGTGACGCCCTGTTATACTGCATTTCTATATAATATTGATGGTTTCTACAGCCGTGGCGTGATAATGATGGCATTAAGAGTTGGATTAAGTAAGGCAGGACACCACTGAAAGCCTAGGTTTGAAATGCACGGCCCACCACTGTACACACACACACACACACACACACACACATACATCTATATATTATGTGTAACCTCGGGCGTAATATTGGCCCACTGTGTTTGGTCAAAATCCAATCTTATTTATTTGAATCAAGTCTATTTACAATGCCAAAATGGAAAAGGCACCTGTTTTACAGAACGACAGGTGTGAGTCTTGACAGTTTTAAGACCAAGACTAGCTTGTCTGACTAGATTCACCAGAAGGAACATGTTGAGCCAGTTTGTCCATTTTTTTGCTGGTGACAAGGCCATACTAGCGCACCAGCTAGACCAGTGCTTACAACTAGAAATCAGCTGGAAAAGCATTATACTATGACTGTGAACTACTAGGCTTGTGAGATTGCTTATAAATACAATAAAACAAAGTTTTTTTGGGTTTTTTTTCCACAAGGGAGTAATTCCAGATTCAGTTACGTCACTAAAATTGTTAAAATATTTCCAGGGTCATTACACTCACCACGGTATACACTGCAGAATAAACACTGAGGGCCGCATCCTTGGAGGGAAAGGATTTTCGGGCAGATGCTACTATGAGGGGGTTTCCTGTGCAGGCTTTGCGCTCTGTGATGTACTGTAAGTTGGAATGGCAGCCCAGTGCTGTGTAGTTCGGTCTGCACGCTGACAGAAAGTGAGGCGTCTGGTTTCCTGTCACCACCTGTCCAGCATTGGCAAAGATGGTGGTGGTGAACACGCCGAAGGTATAGACACCTGAGTGAGAGAACAGAGAAAAAAAGACCTTCCATTGCATAAAAGTTCCTTATGGTGGAAAAAGCTGTTTTAGATTATTAAAATGGTCTTCACACTAGAACAAAATGGCTCTTTTCAGAACTGTTATGCGAAAGGTTCTTTGAAGAACCAGAAATGGTACTGGCTATGAAAGACCCTTTTGGAACATTTCTTTTTAAGAGTGTGTGATAGCATTAAAATGGCTTTTATGCTTATAACGAGCAAATATATTTTCACCAAATTCCTAAATTTGACTCTCTCCCTAAAAGGTTCATTGTTAGTTCTTCTTCACTGAATGCTTCTGTACCTAGGAAGCGAATGATGCGTCTCAGCAGTGGGTTGAAGTAACAGCAGTCGGCTGTGACTATGGTCTTCTCCTGCGTACCCTCTGACCTCATGAAAAACGCCATCACCTCGCCAGCCAGAATCTGAGGAGGAAAACACACAAATGAATCAATCTCAGTCTGCCAGAACATCAACCACTCCATTTGTTTTGGCATCGTTGAAGCTCCATTTGGTTGAAATCCGAGTGCTGGGAATCATGCGCATACTCTCCCTAAGCAGGCGTTTGAGAATTTGAATCACGAGTTGCTAATAGTCCCTCATTTTCACCGTTCTCAAATGCCAACACCAGAACCTCATTATTTCTGATCTCCCTGGTTACGGTTTAGATGAGTAACAGCTCATCAACGTGACTAATTCTGCTTTGCAATGTAAGAGCTCCGGTTCTTTGTGTTTAAATACTCGTACTGTATGTCTCCTCTGCAATGCAAACAGCAAAAGCAAATTTATCATTCACAATTATAACACAGGTGAATTCTGATTGGTCAGTCATGCCATTCTGTGGTCAAAAACTATGAACAAAACTATGCAAGTTAAAATAAAATAAAATCCAGATTATATTAAAATACACCCAGATTATGCAATGACATTAAGCCTGGCTTGTGTCGACCACATGTTTAGTGAAATGAAGTATTGGCGGCTGAGCACATGAAACCATCAAAAGGCAAAAGACATTTATAAATTAAACATAAACCAGACATTACTTTTTACATTTTTCTTTCATGTGTGTTGAAATTAGGGATGTCTAATATATTGGAGACCATACTTGTATATAAATAAAATAAAGTAAATTATACAAATTTAATAAAACTATATGACAATGTATACCGTATTTTTCGCCATATAAGACGCTCGGGAACATAAGACGCACCCAATTTTAAAGGAGGAAAATCTAGAAAAAAAAGATTCTGAACCAAATACTGTAAAATATTTTATATCAACTGTATAAAGTTAACAGCACAAAAAAAAAACACAAAACATCTTTATGCCAACCATGTAACATATTAAGAACTATCTTTACTCTCATTAACAGTCAGTAAAGTCAGTAAACAGTGAAAGTAACAAAAATAAGGCTGTAATGTTTTTATTCGAACTCCAATAATTTGTGTGTAAACCGGGAAGTGGGGTGTTGTACCGAAATCTGACTCCCCGGGCAAATCTCACTCCCCTCACTAACATCCAGATTTTTCTGCAGCAGAAAAATACACCTGTGAAAATCTCACTCCCATCACTAACTCTGGTTTAAAAGCTCACAGACTCACCATATGATGAGACAGTAAGATAAATATGGTGATTTATTTTTTTTTCTGTGAAAATCTGACTCCCGCTGGTTTAATTGTTACAACCAAATGCTTTTGAGCAAAGAACAGCTGAGATCAGCTCATACCATAATGATATAATAAAATATGTTAAGTCTGTGAGCTTTTAAACCAGAGTTAGGGACAGGAGTGAGATTTTCACAGGTGTATTTTTCTGCGGTGAAAATCTGACTCCCCCTGGTAAACCCATAATTCATTATAACTGTAATATAATTTCATTTTCTGCTTATGTAAGTGTACAAGTCGGTTTGTAGGCGAATATGCTCAAGGAAGTGCATTCACCTCGATGCAGCGCGTATTAATGCGGTAATGTAGTAATGTTCTTTTGTCACAGGGAAAGGAGGAGGCAGGGTCAGCGTGCTGAGAATCATGGGCTCTTTTATTTCCTCAGACTTGAACAAAAGTAAAACATGCGAGTTCTGTATTTATCAGTGTATTGTCTATATATATATATATATATATATATATATATATATATATATATATATATATATATATAATTTTCACTTGAATCTGGGTTTTGTGTTTTCCCTTGCTTTGCCCGCTCCTCCTCCTCCCTCCTCTCATCTCCTCCAAGCAGGCTGCTCAAAGCTGAAGTGCATTACAGTAAATTGTCAAGTATTTTTAGAGTTTAATTGTCAGTTATTAATTAGTATTTAAATGAGATCTTAATGGTTATAATTTTAATTTTGATTTTAAGGACATTAATATTTTATGAACAATTACTTGGGTAAAATAACATTTAATAAATAAAATGCTCAAATTGAAAAGTGTGCATTTACATAATGCTCACGTAAAAAAAGAGTAATATTGAAAGTTATATTTCATAAGATCATAAATATACTGAATAAAAAAAAAAATATATATATTTTTTTTTTCTTTCTTTTTTTTTCTCGTATGTGGCAGTTGTCCATGAGGGGCTGCCGCTTTTACTTTAGTTATGTAGTTATTTATTAAAGCCTCCTTCTTCCGCCATCATACTTTATTACAAAAAAATAATGAAACTGAAATAAATAAAATACACTCAAATTATAAAGACATTGTAACTGAAAAAAAAGTGAGTAACAAACTAAAAGTCCCATTAAATGTTTGCATGTCATTGAAATTATACTATTCATGCAAATATTACTACATTTCAATTTTGGATTTAAAGAGGATTAACATACTTGAGTACAATAAATTGTTTCTGCACTCTGTTGGGTCAAATAAATAAAGAAATAAAAAAAAAACAAAAAAAACCACTAAACTAAACATCTGAACCACACTGGTATACAAGCCCTTCCCCGGTGGCAGAGGAACAGGAGACCATAAACACCGACATCAAATCCATGACATTAAACTCAAAGAGACAGAGAGATACGTCAGGGATGAGACAGTGAGGGACAGGGACACGGCGTTCACCTCACACGTTTCCCAGTTTAGCACCTGACCGCTGACACAGACTGACATCATTGATGCGCAGACACACAGGGGAAATGATCAACACGCAGTACCTCCATATGACTCATAAAGCAAGAAGACGTTTGGAGGGTTGGAACGATATCATAAGGGTGACTGAATTTCCATTTTCGGGTGAACTGCTCTTAGAAGCCGACTGTGATGTTGTTGTGGTTGTGCATCCAATACAGTGTGTTGGCGAGACTGTGAATAACAGTTCAAGTGTGAATAACGCACCATTAGATGAGAAAAGGCTGAGTTTCTAGATCCTTCTATCAGCTTTTGGAGCTTGTCACGGTCAATTTGGCTTGTCATATAAATGTATATTGTAAAGCAGATCTCAAAACTACAACGGCTGCCAACTGAGGGGAGGAAAGAGTCACACGGAGGTCTAATTCCCACCATAGAGTATTTGATACCATAGTAAGTGATATGAGATCACAGTACAGAATAGAAAAAAATCCTCCCTAATTAAAACAAACAGCTCAAGGTTAATATCTAGTTAACCGTTTAATTTATATTAAGTCCAAATGAAATCAAATTTAATTTGTTAATACCATTTACGAACAAAAAAGCAAGTAATACATTTTATTACATAATGTAAAAAATAAGACATCCGGATGTTTATTAATCAGGTAAATTGAAACATGAATATATAAACTTTATTTATTTGAAGACATTTAAAAATGTAATGTATTCCTACATGAATATTGCAAAGCTGGATTTTCAGCATCATTGATCCAGTCTTCAGTCACATGATCCTTCACAAATCATTTGATGCTCAAGGAACATTTCTCATTATAATGTTAAGAACAGCTGCTTCATATTTCTGTGGAAACCACGATCAGTTTTGTTTCAGGTTTCTTTGAGGAATATAATAACTCATTTGAAATATAAATATTTTGTATCAATATAAATACCTTTCTTTACTCTCACAATCGTACTGACCTCAAACTTAGTGTAGGTTTAACTACAGTTTTTGCAATAAATTTACTTGCTAGAAATGATTATTTAAAGTTTGCGTCAATACACAAAATATGCTTAGATACTATAAATACATCTCCATCATTTAAACGCACTTCCTGTTCATCTCCTGAGCTCCATAACACAAAACCAAACAGTCAAGCGATGCTTTTTTAAGTCTGATGAAACATAATGAAAGCCTAGAGGCCTGACATCGCTGCTTCTCCCTGTTTCATCTTCGCTCTTATTGTGACGCAAAACAGATCATAAACGCACTCTTCCCTGAGGCTCCGAGTGGACATTCATGCCACGACAGAGAGGTGCACCGCGCAGACATATGTTGAAATGCCAGTGCATTCACCCCCTCGAGTAGAAAGTGCCATCTGCTCCAATTTCTCAGGTGGCATCACTGTTCACCCTCCACACGCTCCAACCCTCCTTCTGGCCATCAAAAGGTTATATTTAGACTGTTTCGATGCAATTTACACCTTGAATCAGACTGAAACATAAAGCAGCAATATTATGTCGCTGATGAATTAAAGTCAGCATGAAACGAAACTTGCGATAATTTTTTGAAATGTATATTTGAGTGAAATGGCTTTTCAAACAAGGAAAAATGTAGGATTTAATGGATAATTGCTATTGGTGGATCTCATGTGAGTGACAGGTTGATCCCGCCCTCATGCCAGCAAGCACATCATCAGGAAAGAGAAGAGATGAGTTGCAAGAGGGAGAGGAAGTTATTTTGATTGAACATCACAAGGGACATGTATTTAAAAAAAATTATGATGTGCATAGAGAAATCATTAATAATAACTACAGTAATACCTCTATTTATGAGTTTGTATACGAGCAAATCGGTGTACGAGCATTGTATCGGAGCCCGAGAATTTTTCCCTCACCCACGCGCATTTTTTGTGTGGACAAGTCCTAACGCTCAGCATCTTTGCACGCATTTTTACTGGAAATATCCAATCCACAGCCTTTCACAAAACAGTCGTGCGGTTCCAACCCCTTTACTCATTCATTCTCTCAAAGACACTCGTTTTAGTTGCATCATTCACAGTGCATTCTTTTATAAGTGATTTACAGTGGTTTTACCTCGTGTTGTTAACATTAATTGTGATTACTATTGTTCACGTAGTGAAATATATTCGTACAGTACAGCATAAAGAAGTTATTGTTACATTACGGAGAGCTGGAACGTGTGCGATGCGGAGAGGAAGGACGAGGAGGAACAGGCTCCAAACGAAAACTCACTTTTATTCAAACTCGGAGAAACAAAACCACTTTAAATATAAACATAAATAAACAGACTTGTCGCGCAAAACTAGGAGACTAGAAAACACTTGGAGAAACACAGAGATAGCATCCACACACAAAAATTACAGCATCATGAACAGTCACGTTAACAGGATCAACAACTGACAAAGACCAGAACACACAAGTAGGTATAAATAGACATACATGGGACACACCTGGAGACACTGATGAGATAATTGACACAAGACAGGTGTGGAAGGTTCTAGAAAGGCCCGGAAGTGAACAGGAAGTGATATCACGATAGACAGGGAGTGACAACAGGAAGTGAACCCATGACCTTGCACCAGGGCAGTGACAAAAACACAGAGGGACAGGACCAAGGGTGACAGTTATGAAATCCTCCCTCTAAGCAGTAACACCCCGCCCCCGTCCTCTCGTGTCCTTCACGCCAGCAGAAAGCTAAAGTTCGTTTTACAGTAAATTGTCAAGTATTTTTAGAGTTTAATTGTCAATTATTAATTTGTATTTATATGAGATCTTAATGGTTATAATTTTAACTGTAATTAATAGGGTAAAACCAATAAAAAAAAGTTTTTTTGGAACAAATCGAGTGTTTTTTATTGCATTCTCATGGGGAAATTGTTTTGGTGTACGAGAATTTTGAGTTGCAACGAATTAAACTCATAAACCGAGGTATTACTGTACTGCAAAACTCCATTAAAAAAAGAATCGGCAATATGGATTTCATGGCGATTTTAATCTAGTTCTAACCATCTAGTGACCTGTCTGATGCATGAGCAGAGCGCAAATCCTCAAAATATGTATATCTCATAAATGAAAGCACGTTGCTGGAAATGTTCTGGTAAAAACGGTTCATGGAAGTTTTACGACCAACCAAACAAAAGACTTTAAACACACAAGTCATTTGTAACACAGTTGTGGTGATTTCATGACACTTTTGTATTGTTTTGAAGCTTGAGATAATGAAATATGTTCATTGTATGTTTTATTCAGTATTAAACGGAAGAAAAAAGTCACAATAACAACAGCATAATGATCTGATCGTGGGTTTAAACCACCAGTGACATGTTGCCATCACATTTTCACTTTTTTTAACCTATAACACCTACATCTTTTGAAAAGAACTTTTAGAGCAGCACATAATTAATTATTTACTGCTTCTTTTTTACAGTCTTTCATCAGTGGAGTTTGGCTCTTTTGATCATACGGTGTAGAGAGTGCACTTATCTATGACTTTCTTTCTTCAGTCTCTATCACTCATGCTAACAGTCAAGTGATGAATTAAAGTTAAAGTTCTCACATTCCCTTCAAATTAATCATCACTGAACACTCTTTCATTCAATCTTTTCATCGTTTGATGTGTTATATACTCTTCTGCAGGCTAGAGCATGTGCAAAAACCTTAGATAAAATGTGAAACTAAACTTACTTTGACTATTTATTATTAGTAGTAGTAGTAGTTTTATTGTTGTTGCTGCTGTTGTGGCTGAAGAACATCTGATTATGTGATATTAAAGTAATTTATGTTGTTGTAGTTTTCCTTTGTCTATGTAAAAAAGTACTTCCCTGACTGTAAAACTGAATTTTCAGTATGCCACTACATCAGATGTTTTAGTCGGAAAATTCTGCTCGTTTGATATTGATATTGAGTCCAGATCTTATCAAGCTGCAGGACTGTTTGGGGATAAAATCTCATTTCAGACCTGAGTGATGTTGGAAATATTCTACTTTCCCCAAAGGTCTTTTTCTACCCTATGAAGTACTTCTTATAAGACCAAACCATATTTAATCAACATCTCACTGCCCTCATTATGAAGTGCACAACACGTGAGTGTATTTGAATTAGAAGTTTTTATTATTTTCCTTATGGACTATTGTTTCATCCACTTTTCACTGGAAAAATATGGCGTGTTCACATCTGACCAGTAAACTCGAAAATCAGACAACATGATATTAATTAGAAACTGAATGTCTGTCCGTCAAAACGTTTTCATCAGATTTTAGAAACATGAAGGAAGCCAGTTCTACTCCAGAATAGTGTCACACTTGAAAAGAGATGAGCAGAGATAGATACTTTGTGGCTGTATATTGAGTGATATTTCAGCTTCAGCGCTTCCAGCTTTAGGTTTCAGGGTGAATGTACAACAGGTGACAGAAAACACTCCATCAAATTCGGTGAGAGACAGTGAGAGTTGTGACACAGGAACCCTTTACAGTGGTACCTCGAGATACGAAATGAATCCGTTCCGAGGCGGCCTTCGTATAATGAGTGTTTCGTATCTTGGAACACATTTTACATGTAAAATGGCTAATCCGTTCCAAGCCCTCCAAAAACACCCCATTAAATTTCATAATAAAGCTAAATTGACCTATAAACAATGAAATAACGTAAAATGTTGAAGCTTACCTTTCGAGTGAGGCTATCTCCAAAAGTGGCGGCAGAGGAGGAGGAGGACAAACGGCAGATAACGTACGTACACTTAACTTTACGAAAACACATAAAAAATGTAAAGTTTGGGGTGTGGAGTGGCTGAGCTAAAGCACGCCAGCACGTACGTATAGAAGATGCATGATGGGAGGGATGCTGTCCAATTAGAGAGAAGGATCTCATGGCTTGGCTAGCATCAGGAACCAATGGGAGAGCAGGAGGATGGTGGCGAGTCTACTATAACTAAGATGGCGGCGTGCGGCGCGAGTTTCAAAATTGTTATGGGGCGAATCTCGGACTTTCAGAAACCTTTCGTATCTTGAAAACTTTTCGTATGTAGAGCAGTAAAAATTTTCGTCTTTGCTTTCATAACTTGGATTTTTCGGAAATTGAGCCTTTCGTATCTTGAGGTACTACTGTACAGTTGTATTTTTTTTTTCAGATTGTTATGTTACTTATTTTATTTTAGTGATCCTTCTGTTTTTTTGGATCTTTCTCAGTGGTTATTTAATTGTTTCATTTAATAATAATAGTAATAATAACAAGTCTTAACTTTCTACCGATAATAGATGCACAGAACATGTAAGATCTGCTGCTGCTGCATGATAGAGATACATAAATCCTGAGACAGATCTAGGCAGGTGGAGCTGGGGGAGGTAGAGGATTTCAGATTAACTATGACAGCCCGATGAAGGACAATCTTATATCAAACAATGAACTAGACTATTTAAACGTTGAGCAGGAAATCTCATTGGCTGCTAAATCATCAGGAGCCAGTCAGCTTGTGCCATGCGGTAATGACGTTATTGCTTGCAGATTGCATGCAAAGGACTGATCAGTCTGTGCCCTCTTGTTTCATGACTGAGCTGGACATTAAAAATAATAATAATAATAACAATAAATGCAACATGAAAATAATCTCTAACAAAGAGATTTAATAACAATGTTTGGATGACACAGAGCATTCCAATCAAACTAATATGAATCACTGCTTGTATAGAAGGAAACAGGTCTTTAAAGACATCTAATGATGGATGAGTTTAATGAAAGAGCTGGAGACTGATCTGGATGTCTCTTCTACCTCTGGCATGGCAGGAAGGCTCTCTAAAATGAGTGAAAATGACGTTAGAGAGCTCAGGCCAACATGCTGACATGTACAGTATAAAAAAAGGTGATGTCTGTGTTTGATGGTGATGAGTAATGTCATGTCACCCATGGGCAGTGGTGTGTGTTTTTTGATGAAGACTTTCACATTTCATCGGCTGTAGGCTATATGAGTCAGGGTGATGTAAGTGATTTCTGCCATACAAATTGAAACTGCAAACTCTCAAACACTCAATTGCTATTATTTATTTTGGCATGAACTAAAGACAGTAATTCGGGGGGTTTTTTCATAATTTAAAATGTATATATAAAAAAACAGAAATGTTTAAAATCTTTAGAAATGTTGGCCATATTGATAGGAGCATCTTGCAGTTGATGGAGATTTGTGGGATGCACATCCAGGGCATGAAGCTCCCGTTCCACCACATCCCAAAGATGCTCTATTGGGTTGAGATCTGGTGACTGTGGGGCCATTTTAGTGCAGTGAACTCATTGTCATGTTCAAGAAACCAATTTGAAATTATTCGACCTTTGTGACATGGTGCATTATCCTGCATTATCGATGCCCAATTGACACTAAGGGGCCTAAAGTGTGCCAAGAAAGCATCCCCATACCATTACACCACCACCACCAGCCTGCACAGTGGTAACAAGACATGATGGACCCGTGTTCTCATTCTGTTTACGCCAAATTCTGACTCTACCATCTGAATGTCTCTTGCAAATTGTAGCCTCTTTTTCCTATTTGTAGTGGAGATGAGTGGCACCCGGTGGGGTTTTCTGCTGTTGTAGCCCATCCACCTCAAGTTTGTGCGTGTTGTGGCTTTACAAATGCTTTGCTGCAAACCTCAGTTGTAACGAGTGGTTAATTCAGTCAAAGTTGCTCTTCTATCAGCTTGAATCAGTCGGCCCATTCTTTGCCATGTGATTGGTTGATTAGATAATTGCATTAATGAGAAATTGAACAGGTGTTCCCATTTAGATTCCCTTTAGGTGAGTATATATATATATATATATATATATATATATATATATATATATATATATATATATATATATATATATATATATATTTGTTGTTTAACTGTTTAAATCAGTTTATTAATTCAATTTAAAAGTGACAGTACAGATATTTATAATGTCATTAAATAATTAGATTAAGAGGTACACTACGTAACCTTTGGCCCTCTTGCGGTTAAAAAACAGTGCCACTCTTATGCCATTCACACGTCAAAGTAGCCAGAGTAACTTAGAGACTAACAAAAATAGAGATCACCCTCCCAACAGCTCTAAAATATAAACTCTGAGTATTCATCAAATAATCCTAAAACAATTTATCCCAGTTTCCACAAAAACTTGAAGCACCAAGAAACATCATTATCTCAAAAAGTTTGCCTTTTTTCCAGTGGCTGTTTTCAACATTGATGATGATGATATTTCTTGAGCAGCTAATCATCATATTAATGATTTCTGAAGGATCGTGTGACAGCTTTTGTAATAACTGTAATAATATTTCACAATATATTTAGTTTTTACCGTGTGTTTGAGTTTTGTAGTGTATTTTATGCATGACATTCCCCTATAAAACAATCTGGGTGACTGTGTCATTCTGTGTTGGACAGAAAGTGATTGTGTCCCGATGGGCAAAAGCACCAGATGTTGCACATTTCATTCTCTTTCTCATTCTCAATCAATCATCGCCCCTGTCGGCCAACATAACATATCTAGATGAGTCTCTTGCGCGTTTCTATCCTAGTACGCCTTGCTTGATATCTTGTACTTTTCCTTATTTATGAATCTAACAGAAGTTCTCCATTTCAAACACATTCTCATGCGTCTCTCGGCCTTGTCTTCACTTGGCTGTACTTTATGTGTGAGTGTGTTTTGGCTCTGACAGCTCATGCCAGTACACTCGTACATGAAGCTCTTACTCCAGGCTTCAGATCTACTGCTGGCTCGTACAGTCGTCCAGAAACACACACACACACTAGAAGTACCACACGTGGCTCTGACAGACTCAGAAAAGGAGGGAGGCAGATCCGTGTGGTCCCACAATCTGTTGCCTCCGCTTCACAACGTGGCAGGGAGACACCAGTAAAACCAGCACCTACACACCATCAAATCTAGTTATAGATGCTGTCTACACCTTCTTTAGGTTGCTCTGTCACCGCCCAAGGAGTTCTCAATTATGTTTATTTAAGTATCAACTTAATCTCAAATGATTCTTATTAAAGTCTTAAAAAGTTGGGTTGCACAAAAAACATTAAGCTTACATTTATATGGCCTGTTATATGTCGCTGCTGACCTCTGCAAAAAAAGGTTTTGCTGCATTTGATGCAGGTTAAGCAGGTTCTGCAGTAGCTTTATTCCCATGACTTTATTCCTTTGCGTTTTCTGTTGACGACTAATAATACCAGGCCAGTTTTTGGTGATGTTTTTGGTGACTGAGACACAGACACGTATACATCACCGTTTACACATATCCGAGTTTTTGTAGTTTACATGGAGACAATAATGGTATAATTTTCAAAATCTTGCACTTTGAAACTCGTTTTCAGGCCCCAAAACGCTGTTGCCGTGTAAATATAACGGAGCCCTGATTGTCCCTCTTTAAACAATAAGTCATATAAGTATTTAAAAGTATTTAATATTTTCATATAATATTTAGTCAGTATTGTTTCCAATTTAAATAATTTAATATTATACATTAAAGGTAGACTCGGCAATTTCAGAGTGGCAAGCAATCTCAATCTAGCTTTGAAAGCACAAAATCCTCTCCTTCCTTCAAAGCATCTCCAAAATCTTCTGTCATGAGACGTGAAACGGCATTAAATTACCTCATGTCTCAAACCGCATACCTTTACACTAATAATAAACGCATATAACTTACAGTGCTCTAGTTGTACCACCTGACTGCTGCAGATTCATTTCGAAGTTGATAGTTGTCACGGGTTGCCATCTCATTATTACACTTCTATTATTGAGTGCTATCAGGATTTGAAGAGAGTTTCAACCAGGATAACAAAAAGAGTTTATGAAAAACATATCTTACAAATGATATTATTTTTGGCTTTATGATAATGAGAGATTTGAGTTGGGGAAAAAACAAAGTTATTAGTCCTAGAATAACATCCTAAAGCCTGTTTTATACATTTTTGATTTTGATGTGAAAAACGACCCAGACATTCTTTTGACAGGATTTGTGAGATCATGATTCTCTCTCACACACACAAAATCACATTACATGTACATATATGGGTGATAATGAATGACGATTTATCCTTTATCATTCAAGCTAAAGTAGAGTCTCACCCCCCACAAGCACACAGAGAAATGAAGGGAACACAGAGGCTACTCACGGTTATCGTAGGAATCGCAGCAACCAGAGAGTAGACGAGCACCGGCGGTACGTTACTGGTCTCATCCGGTCCAGGGTAAGGTTTGGAGAACGCCTTGTCGAAGCAGAAGAATCCCTGGACGTGAACGGGAAAGGTGTCCGTGTATTCGAAGTAGTACGCCAGGAGAACGGTGCCTGCCATGATCACCAGCTGAAAATAGAACATGATCCACGCTTTACAACCAGAGAAAAAGACGCTCCGCCACAGCCTGTGCGATCGCGCACAATCACAGAGACACACACTCCGGTGTCGTGATACTGAGACCGTTACATGCTGTTCTACCAGGAAAGCCGCACAGAGCGAGCGTGAAGAGAGTGGAAAGCGGGGAAAGATGCAGAGAGAAACAGCGGGGAGGGACAGCGTGAATTTGAGCCTGAGCAGACACAAATTGGCTCAGCTGTGTGTAGCCGTGTGTTCACGTACGTGACATTTTGGATGTGTGTGAAACACAACGAGGGTGTGAACATACTCATTAACAACTTTGAAAATGAGTTTGCTTTTCATTCAAGCCTTTTTACACACTATGCTTCTCATTAAATCATTAAAATACAAAGACAACAGGGTTTGACACAAGCAAGGTTACAAATGTAACTACTGATATATAGGGTTAGGAAACAATTATAATTGTGATATAACATGCATTGTAAAAAAAGCAGTCATTTTTAATGAAAGTAATGTTTCAAAATGGCTGAGTAATAATAATAATAATCTAAAAATAAAAAATGAACTAAATAATATATTATAAACTATTAAAATATTACAAGTACTATTGTAATATTTAACATTATTTTATTAACTACTATGAAAATATTTAATACAAATATAATTGTATTATTATAGTTCATTGATTATAAAACATTTATTCTGTCGGAATGAAATACATGATACAAATAAAATGAAAAAATAAAATGGTAAATGGTGAACATGACAAAGTAAAAAAAGCAGTGTCTTTTTATGGTAATATGATTTTTTTATGGTAATAAATTTATGGTATTTATAGTTATACGAATTTGGCAGTTAATGTTTTTGTAAACTGATTTTGAAAACCTTTTACTTTTGATTTTAAGGTTAAATGTAACCTGACATAAATATGATATTACTGTCAAAATGCATTTTTTAAGCCACTATAATTGAATAAAATGCATGTTTGTTATTCTCATAAACGCATTATACTCGTTTCCTGAGCATTTGAAAAGCGTGTGAAATACTGTGCTTGGATTATTCACACAGATCTCTCAACCCCTACACACACACACACACACACACAGAGAGAGAGAGAGAGAGAGAAAAACCTTGACCCAAGTGACAGTCAAATGTTCTCGATGTCTCTCGTATATAGAAAGACAGAAAGAAAGACAAATTCTGCTGCATATAATTGCTCTGGTGAAGAATTAACCATATAGTGTCAAAATATGCAGCGCTTTTGATTCCTATGTAACAGCATGAAAATGACAGTAGATTATAACAACCAGACATTTCTGTTCAATGCTTTTTAAAAACACACAGTTCCAAAGCATCTTTAAAGGAAAGATGAAATAGAGAACAATAAAAGGAAAAGAGCTTAGATTTGGTCTTGTGCCATGCTTATGCTGTCCACTAGAGGACAGAAGGAAACTTTGAAGATGATCAGAGATTATTATTACTACTACCATTGATATTATTAATATTCAGCCAATTTGAAATGTTATAATCACAAATTTTTGTGATTATTAATTCCCTTAATTCCATGTGTATTTGAACACATGTGGTCTCTGACCGTTCATTCATTCCATAGTTGTAAATATTCGACCCAAATTTTAAAATAGTATCTCATTGGAACATGCTGCTTGTACTTGGCATGTGTTAGTGAAACGATCATTAAACCCACTGTGCCAGAATCACTCTGTGGGTCTGTGTTCACTCAAAGTGTCTAATTGGAGAGGAGGGGGAGCAGAAATATTCCATATGGCAACATGTTTTTCCACAAAATTCAACATTACCCTGTTCTCCTCAGTCAGTTCTGCATAGTTTAGCCTGATATAGAGGTTCAGATTCTGAACAAGCCTGGAGACATGAACGTACCAGACCGAAATAAAGATCCCATGTGCTGTGGAAGACTTTTGCCAAAGAAGGCAGGTTAATATGTCACAGATGCAGATTTGCTCTGTAATATGTGTACTTCTATATACCCTATTGTGAAGCATTCAGCAAACAAGCTGAGACAGATCAATAGAGGCCCTCGCCGTATTAACCGCAGCGTCACAGTGAACAAAGCTGACAGCAGACGCCACGCTTTGGAGAAGCGCAGAGGAGGACACGCTTGATTATGTTTGGAGGAGAGCGGAGAACGGGACTTCCAAAGGACAAGATTCACGGCTGTCATAAATTACTCATGACAGATGTGTTGTTATCTCAGGAAGAACGTGGTGACCTGAGATCTGTTTCAAAGCCTGTTTGAGAAGATACGAGTCCTCGGAGGAGTCTGACCTCTTTCTGGCTCAAGATTCAAGAGCTGTGTGCAGCTGGCCTGTGAAATATTAGATATCGAGGGCATGAACCGGAACGCTGAGAACCTGAGAATTTATTTCCCATACCTGATGTTTAGGACTAACTGTCTATAATCACTGTGAAAGAAAAAAAAAGGATGAATTAGAAAACAAGGAGATAACCACTGCAAAAAGATCTAAACAATATTAATAATAACACATTTTACTGTGACAATGGCAATTTTATTATTCCAGTATTTACAATTTTATTCGTATGAAATGCAAGAAGAATCAGTCGGATAGATGGATAGATGGATGGATAGATGGATGGATAGATAGATAGAACAACAGACAAACGGATGGATGGATGGATGGATAGATAGATAGATAGATAGATAGATAGACAGATAGACAGATAGACAGATAGATAGATAAATAGATAGACAGATAAATAGATAGACAGATAGATAGATAGATAGATAGATAGATAGATAGATAGATAGATAGATAGATAGATAGATAGATAGATAGATAGATAGACAGACAGATAGATAGATAGATAGATAGATAGATAGATAGATAGATAGATAGAGAGATAGAGAGAGAGATAGAGAGAGAGAGAGAGAGAGAGATAGATAGATAGAGAGATGGATGGATGGATGGATGGATGGATGGATGGATGGATAGGCAGAAAGACAGATATGACTCATAATCTCAGTGCCGTTCAAATGTCTCAGCTCTAATTGGGCTTGAAATCAGTCTCCTCATTCAGAGTATTTTTAGAGTTCTTCCTCTTCAACCGCGTTCTCAAGCTGACAGACGCTGAAAACTGTCTAGCAGTTTGAGTGACAGCTCTCTCTCGTCTTATTCATAGCTCATTAAGGCCTTTTATTCTGTCTGATGAGCTGAACTAAACAGCATGCACTATACACTTGTACAGTGTGAGGACGGATGGATGGAACAAGAAGATCTTCGAAATGAACTGCATGAAAAGATTTCTTACAGGTATTTGTATGCATAAAACAAGCCTAAAAGCCTGAGTTGAATGACTGGTTTTAGCGGTTCAGGACGGGCACCTTTCAAATAAGAATTTGAACTTCACTATTCATTCAAGCACTGCTCAAACTACAGAGTTTCAACAGTTTAAATGTTTGTTGTTGCATCACAATTAACAGCATGTTTAGAGACTAGAGCCATAGATGCAAGAACAGTCTGTTATTAGTCTGTGTTTGTGTGCAAGAGCGCAGTGGAGTCTCAGCTGTAAACACACATTATCCTGCCGTGAAGCGCAAATCTTCAGTCATTTAGGACCCGGCTCTTCCTCCCTTTCTACAAGTCTTCTACTCTTTCATCCGTTAAGAGCAACACTACTCCTCTGCCTTCCCGCTGTTTGTCTTTTATCCTCCTACTGAGTCAAACCGCGCAGCTCCCACAATGCTCATCAGTGACCTGCCAGTTCAAGTGTCAGACTCGTTTGAAAAAATCAATCTCTATTCCTTTCATTTTCCTGTGCATTTGTAGATCTCCACGCTGCAATCACAGATGCCAGAGCGAGAGCAGTCGAACAGATCTGCTATTGCTCATGGCTATTCACTCTCAAAGTCCCACCGAGTTTGAGAAAGATGGAGATGTATTTTTCTTCTGCATATGCACTCTTAGAAATCAAGGCTCCAAAAGGTTTTTTTTGTTGCTCCAGTGCCATTAAAGAACCATTTTGGGTTCCTTAAAGAAAGTTTTTTCACTGTAACAAACCTTTTGTGGAACGGAAAGTCTCTATGTACAGTATATTGAAACATACCAATAAAGAACTTTAATTCTTAAGATTGTATTAATAGTTTTCACGTAATGTCCACCTGGAGGGCATAACAAAGCTTTCCTCCACTGTCCACCTATTTTTTTTTTACCAGGTTTGTGCTAATGGCACTAAAATGCTAATATGCTAAAATGCTAATATGCTAATATGCTAATAACACTAATGTAGTAAGGCATTGATTTTAAAAGACCAAATTCAAAACATTTAATACACCTTATTATTCATGACACATAGCCTACTATGAACCCAGAATTTAAACACATTAAGCATACAAATCAATTATAAAGAACATGCAGAACAATTCATGAATCAGGTGTATAGCTGAATTTGATATTTTAAAGAGACAGTTCACCCAACAACAACAAAAATCACACATTTTTCCAAACCTGCATAAAATGATTTCTTCTGCTGAACACAAAGGAAGATATTTTGAAGAATTACGGGTAATCAAACAGTTGATGGGACGCATATGCTTCAAAATATCTTCTTTTGTGTTTAACAGAAGAAAGAAATTCAAATGGGTTTGAAACAGCTTGAAGGTGACAGAATGTTTGGGCAAACTATCCCTTTAATATCACTGCTTTAGTACATTAAGAAGGCACTTTAAGTGGTTTTCACGTTAATGTCCTGTTGTTTACAGTGATTGAAATACTGTGGCAGGTGCTGTATATGTATCATAAGTGTCCAAAACTTTCACTGTGGTCAAACAATTTAGTCGTCAGTCATATGACTGGAAACTATGAAATAAAATATAGATTTAAACCATTTTCCTCATAACAATATAGCTGATATTAAGCTTTTACTTAACTGTCTTTGCAAACATTTGGTCATCACAATGCAAACCAGACCAGACCCACAGAGACATGTAAACAAACCTTCAAATGCATAGATAAGATAAAGAGTTCACTAAAGAGCACCTGCTGCAGTGTTACACCCTCTGCTGGATCTTATAGGAGCTACAAAGCTCATTTATGATTCAGCGTCACTAAACTAATGAGGCAAAACCAACAATTTCATAACAATGTACAATCTGTCATTTTATCTAAAAATAACCATCATTGTAATAATCCTCACTAATAAAATATCTAAAGTCCGGCAAAGGGGAATATAATCAGTATTATTATATTATAATAAACAAGTATTTACTGGTTTAAGTGTGAAAAAGTGCAACGTGACCATTCTTCAAAATGTACCCTTCCTTATGACACATTTCATTGAAAATCTGTGAGTAACTAATTCTCTCTCTTTCCCTCTCTCTCTCTCTCTCTCTCTCTCTCTCTCTCTCACTCACACACACACACACACATTCAGAGAAGCATTGAAAGGGCCAGACCTTAGATTTACCCTTCCATTAAGTTGCATAACTGGCTGTTATGATGTTTCTTTCACATTCCCAGCTTCCATGCTTTTTGCATTCGCCTTGCTAAAGTGAGTCACAGCAGTAGTTGAATGTGTTTCATGAAAAAACCAATATGGCTTATTATGAAATAATCACATGCATTCTGCAAGAGCACACTAGATCTGTCTGTGAATGCATGTGCAGTCGAATTACTGGAAGAAGGCAGAAGGCAGAAGGCAGCAGGAAACAGAAGATTTACACGTGTGGGGGAGAGAATCTAAAAATTATAGCACAGAGACGGGCTCCAGATCCAGCTGATTGGTATCCATAGCAACAACAGCGGAGGAGAGTGTCGTGAGTTGTTTGTGATGCACATGCACACACACAAAAACAATTCAGTCCATTATCTTTCCACGCTTCAAGAACTAAAGAATGAAAAAGCGGGACGCTTAGAGCTGACTTGAAACTATTTCCTCCTACATCAAATTTCAATGATCTGCATCATGGAAATAATTTAATAATTATTACATTTATAAAATTCTTCTTTTATATATATATATATATATATATATATATATATATATATATATATATATATATATATATATATAAAATGCTCCAAAAAATTAAGGGAACACTTCACCATCATGAGGGAACACTTCACCATCTCAGTACAACATCAAGTCAGTTAAACTTCAGGGATATCAATCTGTATAATTAGGAAGCATAAGTGATTGTGAACCAGATTCACTTGTAAATGGTGAAATGATATTGACAACATGTGCAATGGAGAGACAACAGCAAGACAACCCACAAAAAGTGAGTGATTTTGCAGGGGGTGGACAGGGAATAGAACTACAGACTGTCCAGAAGCTACAGATGCCCTGATCCAGGTCTGGGAGTAGAAACCCTAGGATACCATCCTCCATCTCATCAGGAGCCAAAACATTACCATGCGCATACAAGAAAGTTTGTTTTAACTGACTGTGGTCACATAATTTAACAAATTATTGAATATAACATTCATTGAGATCATGTCATGGACAGATAAGGGGAGGACTCGCGTGCAGGGTGAAAAGAAACCAAGACACATAAAAGAAACGGCCCACGAGGGGGAAAACATAACTTAACTTGAACAAACTGAAAACAGGACATAAGGGAGCTCGGGTGGAACAGGAACAGATCAAACAGGTAGAACCAAGAACCGGAAGACATCCAACAAATGACAACGACACGACCACGGACAGCAAACACAAAGGGATTAAATAGGCACATGAGGAAGGGTAGTGATCGGAAACAGCCGGGAATGATTATGAGAACAAGGAGGGCGGAGCTGACGCTAACAGGACACGAACACGCAGTGAATGCAGACGCGCATTGCCAACGTGTTCACAAGAACTGATGAGACTGTGCGCTGTTAGTTAACAACCAACTGCGCACGACACAATCGTCACGAAGGCACGCGGACACAAGACGTCACATGCTCTCAGAAAGCAGTGTCAGAGCTCTGTCACCCAAAACACTAGGAACCGAAACTGACGTAACAGAACCCTGACAAATCCAATGACATTTACATTTATGCATTTAGCAGACACTTTTATCCAAAGCGACTTAAATTGCATTCAAGGAACACATTGAATCAGTTCTTGCTTTCCCTGGGATTGAACCCATGACCTTGGCGTTGTAAACACCAATCCTCTACTGATTTAGCTACAGGAAAGCATATGATTTCAGTGTTCTCTTTTTTTTTGGAAGATGTACATGTTTTTTGAACACACACACACACATATATGTAATGTTATTTGTTGATATACACTCCGGGGTAAAAAAGGGGAGGCCAAGCCAAAAATTTGTGTCGTTTTAATGGTCCATTTTAATCACAATTCACTGATCATGTAATTATCAAGAATTGTACAAATACAGTAAAGTAGCTTAGCAGGAAAAAGCTTTCCCCAACTTGCAGACAGACAGCTTTTTACAGGAAGAAAAGTTAGTGTTGTTCCACTCAGTGTTAATGGCTTCAAACTACTCATAAGTTGTTGAAAAATGTCTCCCAATTCGTTGAGACTAAATATTCACTATAGGGTTCAAATCTGCACTATGACGAGGCCAAACATGAGCCTGATGGACCTGTTCTCAAGCCACTACTTGCTTGTCTTTGCATTTACCTTATTGAAAAATAATATCTGATCATTTGTCTTTGGAACCTTTTCTTGATATCATAACACCACTGATGGTGTAGATCTCAGCTTCTCTTCCATTCAGGCCATTACATCATATTATCTCAATTTTTCACTGCAAACGCATTCAGAGTTCAAATTTCCTGAAAAGTCCTAATTATGTTCAGGGTTCATGGTTTATATGATAACTCACCTCCACAAATAGGAAACATGGTACAATGGAGCTACTGCTCTTCACAGCAGGCTTCTCTTCTGCTGCCATTGTAGATGTTTCTGCTCTGTTCCTCCTCTCGTACTCCCACTTTAGTCTTCTCACATGAAAGAGACAGAAAGAACAGGTCAGATGCTAGAAAACTCAATTACAATGAAATATTTGTCCTTGCACGTCTCTTGAATGACTACATTAAAACATAACCCTATACATAAACTAAATATTATATTTCATAAAGTGCTATAGACGAACACGAAGCAGGACAATAACTGACTGTGCAGATAGAATGACCCTGAAATTCCAGATATCAGGGCAAAAATGCTCCTGAATGAGTTGGCGTCTCATTTGTATATCATATACAGCTAAGCGATATCACACAAGTGCTCATTTAGACTGGAATAGCACAAGAATATTGTGATATGTTTTAGACCCAATATTGTCAGTATATTTAAAATATAAAAAATATTTTTTCTCTACTTTGACAAAGAAACTACTATCTATAAAGCCAGAGAAGACTGAGCCTCTGAACAAATATTTAATTCAATTCCAGAACTAATCGGTCGTTTGAACAAATCAAATTAATGAAAGACTCAGTGACTTAAGGGCCAGTCACGCAGCCGATCACACACACGAATCACTCACAAATCACGGACGGATTGGGTTTGTGCGTGCTTGTGCGTCGAGAAATTGACCAAAGTATTCCACTAACATTCGACGCACGAATCACTGACGGAGCGCGTCCAAACAACGAACAAGAACAATCCACATTGTCAGTGGAATGAACGTGATACGTGCGCGGTTCATGCGTGGTTCATGAGTGATATGAAGGTGGGGCGTGAATGGACGTGCGCGATTTCGAACCAGTTCCGACGCATAAGCACTGATGGCCGACGCGTGACCCCCGCATAGTCACGTGTACTCGCCACATAAACTACGCACGCCTCATGAATAACGCACAAAAATTTTGAACCATTCAAAACTCAAAATCACGCACAAACCGCCTTCGTCCACATCCACTTACAATCACTGACGGTCCACGTTCGTTCCACCGACAAAATACGCATAGGACGCACGCTCCGCGCAGATGTGCGTGATTCATGCGTTTTCGCTGTGTGACTGGCCCTTTACTCATTTAGACATTGACATAGAGTACCACTTCATTGGAAAAAAATGATTTCGTATTTTGGGGATAGTTTGGACAAAATTTTTATTTCTTTTTTAAGTTTAAGTTCTGTAAGTTTATTTACTCACCATCATTTCAAATCTGTATGACCTGTATATCTTTCTTTTGCTGAACATAAAAGAAAATTTTCAAAGAATGTTTGTGTTAGTATTTATAATGTTAGTATTTACAGACCAAAACTCTTTGGTCTGTAAATACTAATTCAGATGTAGCTTAAAAAAAAAAAAAACTTGTAGTCTAAAGGTTTATGCGTAATAAAAATATGATGAATTAAAGAAAGTATTTCCAAATCTACTTTTTGTAATTTGATGTTTTTCCCATTTAACACAAAAAAGACTTTAAATAATTTTTTGGAAGTCATTTATCATAATCTGTATATATAGCCATATATGTATATATATATATATATGAAGCTACATCTGAATATATATACATACAGAGAGAGAGAAACAGCAAGAGAAGAGAGATCAAGATTTGTGACCAAAAATACTATTTATTATTAAAACAGTGGTCATTATATGATTCGATAGCGGCTGATCTAAACCCCCCCCCCACCCCAAACTGTTGTGTTATTGTGCTTCATTGTTATTTATTTATTGTGTTTCTTGTTCTTGTGTATCCTTTAAATAAATTTATTTTATTACAACTGACAGTTACTCAGAAACGCTTTTAAATATAAATGTTAAACTGAAGGTAAAATACATGCTGTTTACAAACTAGATAAGGCTGTTTATTGGATCAATTAAAGTAGATGTCACAACTAAGAGACTACTAATTACTTTCCAGAGAGCTTATGACCTACACGATTAACTATTGTGTTAAGATCAAAAGGCGCAGCCATTTTTAGCAAGTTATAATCTAATTAGCAGTTACAAAGCCCCCTTTACTTCAGGATTAACTTGCAAAACAGCCGCTCGAAACCTACCAAGAACTATCTAGGACTGGACTTTCATTCGACCGTGAACCACAGAGCAGCGTTTTGTCAGTAGGTCTGTTCAACATCACACCATAAACCTCTGTGTCCAGGACAGGGAAATGAATATCACATGAAGCCCAACGACAGAAAGCATCTAGTACATGCTTCCGCTTTTAGTGTGCCTTACGCTCACAGCAGTGGAGCGGTCAACATTTTACATCTGTCAGTGTGCGAGTCTTCAGATAATGTAAAAAAAAGGAGCACAGCATTTTTTGAAACCTTTCCCAGTTGCCGGGCAACACTGGAAGGTTTTCTAAAAAGTCGGCCCATGCGTGGTTTTAATGTCTTTGAGGAAAAATGAAGCTAAAGTGCATGATCCACGAGAGAGACATGTTCTAATATAAGACGGCAGGGGTAAATTCATCTAAATATAACTGTAAACAAGACAATCTGGCAAACCTGGAAGAAGATTTGAGAACAAATTGGGTCTCTGTTGCTTTTGTGCAGGCTCGCTTTTGTTAACATGTGCTTTGATAATTATGCAGACGCTTCAGGCTTTTGCAGGTAAAGTGTCTGGAAGAGCATATGGTCGACTAATGGTCTACTCTCAGACGGCACGCCTACAGAACAGCCATGCAGCCATGACAGACCGTCTGTTGCGTTTGACACACAAAAATGGCAAGATCTTAGTAATCTAGAATCCTACAGTGCTTGTTCTTTAGAGTTTTTAATCAGTTTGCCAGGAAACAAAGTCAAGCTTACAAGGTACCTCTTCCATACTATGAGCAATTGTATAGCAGGGGAGTTAACTGTTTTTTTTTTATCGTTTGTTTTTAATAGTATAATTGACGCCATAAGTGAAGGCACTGGTTAACTTGAACTACTGAGAACCTGTAAAACTATGGAATCTCTTTGGTTCAAGTGACTCAATTCCGGGGGTTTTCCTTCCATTTGGCACAGATCGGATGTGACCAATGAACATGTGAACGTCTAAGAAAAGAAGCATATGGATTCCAATATTCTGAGATCAGTTTCAGGCCTCATTTGTACATGGAAATTAATCTGAAATGAATTAGATACATGCATTTGCATCTGCATTGTAAGCGGACAGATCGGATACTATCGTCAATTTCAGTCGTACGTCATTAAAAAAACCGACAGTGGTGAAAGATGGATACCAACCTCGATCACATGACTCTTTTCAGTGCCTAGGGTGCAACAAGGGCCCATTGTCACTCTGTTTTTACTTCATTTTCAGCCTAAGATTTTCCAGGTCAGTATGTCTACTTTGAGTTGTTTTGCCAAGTGTATAGTGTAATTGCAGATATGGGATTAAAGAAGACCTTTAAAAGAAGATTTAAAGAACAATAACAAACTATACTCAATATAACTTTTTTTTTTCTTTATATGATGAGGAATAGTTTCAATTTAAAAAACATTTTTGTTTAAAAATACTGTGAAATGGCTATTTGTGCCATTATTTGGCCAGATAAGCTGCCCTTTTTCATTATTATTGTGGTCAGATGGCACTAAATGAGCAGGTTTCGGTCTGAATAAGCTGCAACATTGGCCAGACAGTCAAAAGTCTGGCACTGTATGACTAATTCATGTGTATCATACAATCGACAGAGCCAAGCTAACAAACAAACACAAGGGCATTGCCTAAAATAATACATCATACCAAAAGAGCCACTTCAAAAAGGAGGGCTACTGGATAACCACAAATTGAGATTAGGCTGCCGCAGTATATCCTCAGAGGACACTTGAGCTTCAATTAGTACAGTCAAGCGGCTGTAGGCTCCCAGAGCAGACCAACTCCATTTCAACGCAAAGCTTGCCCTGACTTTCCATTATGGTTCATGTGTACAAATATAGAGCGTCTGTCTGTATCAGCTTTCATATTACATTAGCGTTCAGAATGATTGTTAGAAAAGGATGGTAAAAAGTAAAACACAGCAGTCTCCTCAAAGTCTTTAACTTTATATCTAATCCTATAATGGAGCATGACAAACTGACATTTACAGCGTACAAAAAATAAGACAAGCATGGTTTGGTAAGACAAGCATGAATGCATGTCATTTTGCACATTATTGTTAGCAAATATGAGTCAAATAAGATAAGATAAGATAAGATAAGATAAACCTTTATTCATCCCACAATGGGGAAATTTCTCTGTTCCAGCAGCAATTTTTACAATATGTTACAAATATAAATAATATGCAGCATAATATATAATATGTATATATATATATATATATATATATATATATATATATACAGCACATACACAACAAAAACAGTATATCAAGGATTACAGTGTAGTGATTGCACTAAAAACAACAACAAATTGCACAAATTATTGCACAAATGATATGCTATGTTTAAGTATATTTTACTATATAAATAATTATGTAAAAATGGTAAGGTAGACTAGACTGCTAGGTGTTTGCTTACTAGCCCAAGTCAAAAGAGTTTATGATATTTAAGAGGGCAACAATATAAATGCCACCAAGGAAACAAATCCTATTGTCTTGTCATTAAAATGGTGCATATTTACATATATGAATAATCATTTGAAGCTTATTCCATATGCATATGCCTTTATTTGACCAAAGGATCTTCAGCAATCTGAGTATCTAGACAGCGTGGGGAATCTTTCTATGGTTGTCAATGAATGGCAAGTTAAATACAATTTTGGCTTTAATTTCTTATTTCTTATTTCTTTCTTTATTTTTTTATTAATAGGCAAAAACAAATCCATGGTTCCTGTTTTTTTAGAGAACAAAGCACTTGAATGCAACAAGCTCGTAATCACGACTTCAGAAGGGGGAAGTGAGACATTTCTAATGGCATGTGAATGCAGTTTAAAGCACAAATGATGCATTATGAAATTGACGGAAAGCAATAGAAACACTGATGTTTCTAAAGGGTAGTTCACCCAAAAATATCATACTCACCTTCATGCTGCTCCACAAGCATTTCTTTCTTCTGCAGAACACAAAAGAAGATATTATGAAGAAGGTTGGAGTCCAAGCTAAATATGGACCCACTGACTTTCAGTGCATGAAAAATAAAACAAAAACAGACTTGAGATATAGTTCAATAATATCTTCTTTTGTGTTCCCTGCAAGAAATACTGTAATTATGACTGAATTATTTGAGTGAACTATATCATCAACAAGCTTCCCTTTACGAATGCAACTCAAAAACATATTCCAAGACATGCTGCACGACTTACTCTGCCACCTGTCTCGCCCTCTTCTCTGCATTCCTTCATTCATCCAACCCAACAATAATAAAAACACATGCTTAAGAGCGTAATCCTCTTGCTGGGGTGCTGTTGTAAGCACCTGGATTACACTGTGTAGCTACTGTACGTGTCTAAGTCTATTGCTCGACTGTCAATCATGGATTTGAACTCGAGCATCCCCAAAACACATGCACGTTTCAAATAAGCTCGTGCATTATTCGGCAGCATCGCAATTTCAAGCTATTAAAGGTGGGGGATGTAATGTATGTGAAGGCAATAAGAGCGTAAAGCCCTTAAGGGATTTTGCCATTCAGGGTAATTAGAGCTAGCCTTTGGGGAATACCACCCCCCACCCTCACTCTCCATGTCCTTCTGATTCCCAGTGATATAGGGCAGGAAACATCACTCATCCTTGCAGGGTGAATCACTCCAAAGGCGGCCACACTCACCGTCAAATTGGTCATGCACCGTCCACAATGGAAGAACCCTCTCATATTGATGACCAGACGCGTTTGCACACGCAATCAGACGAATAACCACTTACTTCACACCCTGCAGCCGTCACGATGGATTCCTATGCGGTGGCCATAACGCGCGCTTGCCATGGAGCTCCGGTGCACCGATCCAGCTTTCCTCGTCCTCGTCCTTCCTCCTATCCTCCCACCCACACAGGCTTTTTCTTGTGGAGCGTTTCCTCACATTAGCGCATGCAGATGCGCTCACGGTCTGTGTGCAAACCGCACTCGCATGCACAGGCGGATCCTCGTTAATGAGGCGTGAGAGATTAAACCGTCGCCTCAACCGCAGCTCTCCAGTGCGGCTGCAGAGAATGCGCGTGTGCGCCACGGGGAGTAGAGGAGGGAGTCTGATTTGTATTCAAGCTCGTGCCTCTCTCTCTCTCTCTCTCTCTCTCTCTCTCTCTCTCTCTCTCTCTCTCTCTCTCTCCTCTCTGAGGATTCAGGTAACAGTCTGAGCTGTAGTGAATGTAGGTTAATGTAATGTTTGTCAAGCATGCCAGTCTCCACAACATCTAAAGCAAACAATTGCATTACACTCATTAGTGGAGTTTGCTATAGCATGCATCAGTATTACTGTCAAGGAGTGTTGTGTTAATAGTAATGTAATGAATGAACAGTGACCCATATTAGACAAATGGTTCTTAGTGTCCACTGTATAGATATAGCAGGTGTTTGGGATCAAGTCTGATCAAATTGAATCAGAACTGCAGCTTTTCCAAGAAATGTTGCATTAGAAATCACTGACCTGAAGTCTGTTGTGTAACGTGAGCAGTGAAAAGTGGCTTAAGGTACTCTATCATTCCCTCACCCAAACATATGACTTTTTTCTTCTTCTAATGAACACAAAAGATGACACTTTTTAAATATTTGAGTGCACACAATAAAAGTCCAATGTTGTTTCGTCTTCAAAATGTCTTTTGTTTTACAAAAGAAAGAACATTCAATGCATGTTGACATTTTTTAGTGACGTTTAATTACATTTTGATTGGAGGATAACAAACTTATGATGGCTTGAGGAAGGACGTAGCAATGCTCGAGTAACTAGCCAGAACATCAGTGGGGTTTGCATGAGGAAACACCATTCATATTGTTTTCAGAAATTTGCAATATTGATTTCTATTAAAGTACCAAACCTTTGCTAATGTTCCTTTAATGTCAATGGCAAATAGCAAAGACATCATTAACTGGAGCAAATATAAATGAAATCTGAAGCTAAAGCAGCTTGCATGTCTCAAGGGTAATTTATGTGCATTATAGCAGTCCATTGGGTGCAAATGTGACAACCTTTTATTTCTAGACTGTCTGCCTGCCTCTCTCTCTCTCTCTCTCTCTCTCTGTGTGCACGCGCGCATGTGTGTGTTATTGGACAGCTCTGCTTAACATCTTGTCAGGCAGCAATCCCTTGAGTCCTGCATTCAGTCAGGCATTATTGCTCACATTGGTCATTCCAGTCAGGGGGGGTTTCGGAGGATGAGAAAAATCGATCAAGACCTTAAATGCTTCATGTTTTTGCTCTGCATGTCATATTTTCCAAGACCTGAAGAATGAAAAAAACAAAAAAAAAACAAAGGGCAAAATCACGAACAGTAATCCCTCGTTTATTGCGGTTAATGTGGACCAGAACCACCTCGGAAACCACCTTTTTTTCAGAAAATCAAGTATTGCTCACAGAAAAGAATTGCATTAACATGTTTTGCTATACACGTTTATTCCCTTGTGTATTGGAACAAAAAAAAGGAGGGAAAAAAAGCTAATTTGACAAAATTATTGTTTTAAGCATGTGATGCTCCTTTAAACTCATCTGGTGCAAGTAACATGTGTGGGCAATATAAAAATCTCACCTGAAAGCAGATAAAAAGGAGAGAAGTTGACTTAGTCTTTGCATTGTGTGTCTGTGTGTGCCACACTGAGCATGGACAACAGAAAGAGGAGAAGAAAACTGAAATTGTGAGATCCAGAGATCTAGATTTCCCTTTTAAGGGAACTCGCGCTGCGTCTAGCACTGTGGGAACGCCCCTGCGTGAATGCGTCATGAAGCACCTATGTAATCTAGCCAATCGCGTGAGAGGACGTCAGAGCGGGTGACGTCACGAACCAGGAATCTATAAATGCATGCCCTGCCAAACAGCCAGTAGCTCTTGTGCCTTCAGTAGCGCTATATGTGATCTGTCTGTCATATTTATTGTTGTTTGTCTACCAACTAAAAGTGAGAGTATATGGAGAACAGAGTATACTAGGCATGTGTTTGTCCCTGCCCTCGCAATCTCGGGTGGGGACACGCATGTGTTTGGTGTGCTTGTTTGAATGTGGAGCGGCGCAGACAGCACTCGAGGGTGACGTCTGTGTGTTACCATGACAGCTACGCGCTGGAAACACTCCACACGCGCCTGCCGCTCTTTGAGGAGAGCGCTCGGGCTCGCGGTCCTCGCAGCTCTGTTCCCGCTGCAGCTGAGGCTCAGCGTTGTTTCAGAACGTAGGGATCGCAAATGGATCTGTCGGAGGGGTTTGAGACGGGCGCCGCCCTTTCTCTGCCCTCACCCGTTTGATCCAGTGCTTTCTCTCAGGTTGGAAGCACGCTATGCGGTTTCTTCCGCCTATGGAGAAGCACCAGCGCTGCAGCAATCCAGTTCTAACGGCAATAGGGAATACATAGAATGTGTGTCTGTATATATTGATATATAATTAAGAGGATCTAGAGTTCTCCAACACGAACTAATAATATGAAGGAGCTGATTTAGATCATTTTCTATGCTGCCAGGTTTAAACTGAAGTACACTCTGGCCAGCAGAGAACAGGTTTTTCTCAGATATATGTATATATAACAAAGAAGAGAAATGAAAACCAGCTTTCCATATATGCGATGAATGAATGTGTGTGTGTATATACACATATATATATATGTATATGTATATATATATATTTATTATTTGATGGAAGATCTGTAGTTCGGCTTAGAGACAGGTTTTCCTCATCTCTTTTTCCATTACTCAGATCTAATGGCTCTCCCTGGGGCTGGAAGCATGTTTTGTGGTACTTCCACCCAGGAGGGAGGCGCCAGGGTTGCAGTCATCCAGCTCTGAGGAGTTGGACGTTGCTGTCTCAGAGACTGAGATACGGGTGCTTGCGAAGTCCCCCCCCCCCACACACACACACACTCAGGTCTCAGGGGCTGCTGAGCGGGAGCAGTCCCAGGAATTTCAGCTCCTCACACTGTGAAAATAAATAAATAAATATCAGACTTGGTGTCATTAGCGTCAGGTCCTTGAGGGCAGTCCCCAGCGAGACGGTTTACAACTCATTTGCGGTCCCTCCAAGGAGGGTCCTAGAGCCATAAGTTCGGTTGTTTCCTGCCGGTTCACCGCCTCAGGCCTCCGAGCTGGTTGCTCAAGAAACACCAGAGACTAGTCTCGAGAGACTGGTTCCCTTAGTAGAGTTTCTGGCAGCGTGTGATACTTCTGCTAAATATTCTCAGTGGGTCCTGCTCACAACGGGGGTTCTGCCCGTAGTGGCGACCCCCGAGCAGGCTCTGGTTATGGAACAGGGAGTGTAAATCTGCCTGGGTAGAGGGCCCCTCCCAGATAATGAGTCCGGCTTCTAAGCTGTTATTTTACTGTTCTATACTAGGGGGGGCTGCTGAGGACTGTCTCCATCGAGGCAAGGTGGTGTTTACCTCCGCTTACGGTGTCCATCCTCCCTCGATGTCCTCAGGGGGCTGTCTCGCTAACCCTGCCACCTTGTTTGCTTCAGGGCGCAGCGGCCCCCAGCGAGCTTGTTCCCAGTGTCCGCCCAGAAACGTTGCGGCACCAGGATGCTCGCTCCCTCCAAAGAGGGTCCTAGAGCAATCAGTTCCGTTGTTCCCTGCCGGTTCGCCGCTTCAGGGCACCGAGCTGGTTGCTCGGGAAACACCAGAGAATAAAGGAAAAGGAAAGCAGCGTGTGATACTTCTGCTGAATTTTCTTAGTGGGTCCTGCTCACAAACATGTAGGGGCTGTCCCCATCGAGGCCGGGCGGAGTTCGCCTCTGCCTACGGTGCCCGTCCCTCCTCGATGCCCCTCCGGGGGCCGTCTTGCTAACCCTGCCACTTCGTGTGCTTCAGGGCGCAGCGCCCCCCAGCGAGCCTGTTTCCCAGTGTCCGCCCGGAAACGTTGCGGCACTGGGATGTTCGCGCCCTCCAAGGAGGGTCCTAGAGCCGCCAGTTTAGTTGTTCCCTGCCGGTTCGCCGCTTCAGGGCACTGAGCTGGTTGCTCAGGAAATACCAGAGACTCGTCTCGAGAGACGGGTTCCCTTGGTAGTTTTTCTGGCCCCATTGAGTCTTGGCGGTGTTCACCTCTGTCTACGGTGCCCGTCCTTTCTCGATGCACCTCGGGGGGGGGGGGGGGGGGGGCCGTCTTGCTGACCCTGCCACCTCGTGTGTTTCAGGGCGCAGCGGCCCCCAGCAAACTTGTTCCCAGTGTCCGCCCGGAAAAATTGCGGCACCGGGATGTTTGCCCCTCCGAGGAGGGTCCTTGAGCCATCAGTTCGGTTGTTCCCTGCCGGTTCGCCGCTTCAGGGCACTGAGCTGACCGCTCGTACGACACTAGAGGCCAGTCCCGAGGGGCTGGTTCCCTTTGTCGTTTTTCTTGGCAGCGTGGGGACTTCTGCCAAATATATTTCGAGGCAGTCACTCACTGTTAGGTCTGGTGACAGTAGCGTCCAACGGCCCACCTTTTGGCCTGCTGTACATTAGACCTCTACAGTGGTGGCTCAAGACCTGGGGGTTTCCCTGAGGGGCAACCTGTCTCACGTGATCAAGGTCACGCGGCTATGCCTTCGTGCCTTAGACATGTGGGAGAAACCCGGGTTCTGGCCCAGTCTCCCGTGTTGGGAGCTCCTTGTCGTCGCCGAGTGCTTACGACGGATGCCTCCCTCACTGGATGGGCAATGTGTCAGTCACTCACTGTGATGCAGTTCCAGAAACTGTTAGGTCTGGTGACAGTAGCGTCCAACGGCCCACCTTTTGGCCTGCTGTACATTAGGCCTCTACAGTGGTGGCTCAGGACCTGGGGGGTTTCCCCGAGGGGCAACCTGTCTCACGTGATCAAGGTCACGCGGCTATGCCTTCGTGCCTTAGACATGTGGGAGAAACCCGGGTCCTGGCCCAGTGTCCCGTGTTGGGAGCTCCTTGTCGTCGCCGAGTGCTTACGACGGATGCATCCCTCACTGGATGGGCAATGTGTGGTCCCAAGGGAGGTTGCTGTCGCCAAGGGCAGTTAACATCCCTGGGACACAATCTGGGAGCAGACATCCTGTCGAGACAGGGGCTGAGGCCCGGGGAATGGAGGCTCCACCCCAAGGTGGTGGAGCGGACATGGGGGATATTTGGCCAGGCTCAAAGTGGTTCTGTTTGCGTCTTGAGAGACTTCACACTCTCCACTCTGGTTCTCCCTGTCTCATCCAGCTCCTGGTGGACTGGATGCTATGTCTCAGGGGTGGCCGAGGCTACCCCCTGTATGTTTTTCCCCGATCGCTCTGCTCCCGGGAGTTCTGGAAGTTCACCGGGATGAGGGATCCCTCCCGTACGGCTCTCCCTGGGAGATTCCGATCAGGAGGGACTTTCTGTCCCAAGCAGGGGTCTAATACTGCACCCCTGCTCAGAACAGTGGGAAGTGTGGGCTTGGCCTCCGAGGGGGCCCAGCTCATAAGGTCCGGTCTCTCAACTGAGGTTGCTCAGGCCGTTCTCCACTTGGTATATCGTTCCCACAGTGCTAGACGCAGCGCGAGTTCCCTTGAAAGGGAACGTCTCGGTTACGTATGTAACCTTAGTTCCCTGAATAGGGAACGAGACGCTGCGTCTAGCACTGTGGGAACGCCCCTGCGTGAATGCGTCATGAAGCACCTATGTAATCTAGCCAATCGCGTGAGAGGACGTCAGAGCGGGTGACGTCACGAACCAGGAATCTATAAATGCATGCCCTGCCAAACAGCCAGTAGCTGAAAGTGCCTGAAGTAGATGCTGTTGACAGGCACGTAGGAGGTATGGCGAAGAGACGCAGCGTCTCGTTCCCTATTCAGGGAACTAAGGTTACATACGTAACCGAGACGTTTCCTCTGTCCACAGTGTGCAACATTATCAAGAAGTTTGCAACCCACGGCACTGTAGCTAATCTCCCTAGACGTGGACGAAGGAGGAAATAGCTTGCAACACAGGATAGTCCGGATGGTGGATAAGCAGCCACAAACAAGTTCCAAAGAAATTTAAGCTGTCCTGCAGGCTCAGTGTACATCAGTGTCAGCGCAAACTATCCGTCAACATTTGAATGAAATGAAATACTAAGGCAGGAGACCCAGGAGGACCCACTGCCGAAACAGAGACATACAGTATAAAAGCAAGACTACAGTTTGACAAAATGGACTTGAATAAGCCAAAATCCTTCTGGGAAAAGGTCTTGTGGACAGATGAGACAAAAGATAGAGGTTTTTGGTAAAGCACATCATTCTACTGTTTACCGGAAAGGCCTACAAAGAAAAGAAAACAGTACCTAAAGTCAAATATGGTGGATGTTCAAAGATGTTTTGGGCTTTTTTTTTTTGTTGGCTCCGGCACTGCAAACTTGCACTCTTGCACACATGGCGCTGCGGCACTGCACACTCATGACTGTGTGCAAGGCATCATGAAATCTGAGGATTACCAAAGGATTTTGGGACGCAATGTAGGGCCCAATGTCTGAAAGCTGGTTTGTGTCCAAGATCGTGGGTCTTCGAGCAGGACAATGACCCCAAACATACTTCAAAAAGCAGCCAGAAATGGATAGCAATAAAGCGTTGGAGAGTTCAAAAGTTGCCAGCAATGAGTCCATATCTAAATCCCATTGAACACCTGTGTAAATTACTGCTGGGAAAAGGTGCCTTTTCAATATGAGAGACCTGGAGCAGTTTGCAAAGGGAGAATGGCCCAAAACTCCGGCTGAGAGCTGTAAGAAGCTTATTGATGGTAATAGGAAGCAATTGAGTTCAGTTATCTTTTCCAAAGTGTGTGCAACCAAATATTAAGTCAAGGGACAATAATTTTGTCCTGCCCATTTGAAAGAAATTAGCTTTTTTTCTCCTTTGTTTTTGTTTTGATCCAATGCACATAAAGGGAATAAACATGCTTATAGAAAAACGTGTAAATGCAATACTTTTCTGTGAGCAATACTGTACTTGATTTTCTGGAAAAATTTCAGGTGTGCAAACAATTTTGGCCATGACTGTATAAAGCATGGTTTTAATATTTACAGTACATTTAAATAGAAAGAAATCGAACCAGTTCTCTTTCTGACCACTTATGTTTTTTTCACAAAACCCGGCATCACTATTACTATTGTACATACTTTAGGGTTGGAGATTTAAAAAAAAAACATTAATGGTAGCTATCAAAGATTGTCATGTAACTTGTTTAGCAAAATTTGTTGAGGAGATCTGTGCTAAGCACTAAGTGCTAAGACTTATGATTTATGCAAAAAAATACCATAGACTTATATTTGATGAAGTAACCATTAATATACTATTTTGGTGAAACTCACTTAACCACCCACAACTCAGTTTCACAGGCACAAGATGAACGATTGTGCCATGCGACTTGACTTCAGCACAGATTTTATGGGCACATTTGCACTGTTACTGTATTTGCATAATTTCTTCAGTGAATTAGGTGCTAAAGCGATGCGAACATCTTATGCAAATAAACGACGCTATCAGCGGGTGCAACTCCCCTGATTTTCCCCTCATCTCCCCCACAGTGTTATGTACAACGTGTAAATGAACATCATGTTTCATTAGAGCCTGTTTCAGAAGATCTTGCAGAACCTCTAATTCCCTAGAAAAAAACTGCTTTCTCTTTTGCCACCACATGGGAAATGATGCGTGTTATTTGTCGCACCAGATGGAGAACTGATGCAGACTACACTGATTGCGACAGGCAAATAAATTGCCTTGCCTCATTAAAATTCATGACAAAAAATGAGGTCATAGCTAGCAAACAGTCAGAGCGAACAGGTTGTATTACTGCTTTTTTTCCCCAGTACAGCACAATAGAGCTAAAGTTGCAAAAAAGTAACAAATAAAATTCTATTCTGTGCGTAGAACACTGCTCAAAAAATTAAGGGAACACTTAAATCACACATTGGATCTCAATGAATGAAATGTTACATTTGAAAATCTTTATTAATATGCATTCTATAATTCGTCAGGCGGGGAAATGACAACAGTCAGCACAAATACAGCAAGTTTTTTTAATCAGCTCATTATAATTCAGCTTCATTAGAGTTGTGTACATTTGTATTTTATGTTAGATCTTGTGGAATATTTATGTGTGACTGTTTTATATTTTTGTGGTGTCTCTATATATAAGTATTTACAGAAAAGCTATTCTTGAAGAGTTAAAAAGGTGGTTGTCAGTATGTTATAATACTGCAATGTATTAGTGTATTTTTATTCACATCATAGCAGTGCATAATTGTTTTTACAGTAAATTTAAGTTGACAAAAAACAAAGACAGCAGCTGTGGTTGGCAGAACTTTAGCATAAAAATACGGTAGCCACATTTTATCATGAATTTCACAGATTGTTTTTTTTTAAACATTGCACAATGTCTTAAAATAAAAAATAGAGACTTCTCACTTCCTAAATGCAAATGTACATTCACACATTTAGTCTCACACACACACACACACACACACACACACACACACACACACACACACACACACACACACACACACACACACACGTATGTTTTAGTGAGAATCATCAGCATAGGGTTGGATGTTTATTGCTGTTGTCGCAGTAGCTGGCAGCTCATTCATTGCGAATCAAGATTATGTCTAGAACAGTCAAGCTAATTTACTCATACATGATCTTCTTTATTCTGTGAGAGACTGACACAAGAGACAAGTTGATTGAAAAAACGGACAGGAATGTTCCTCTGTCCACCCTCACTCTCTCCATCAGCATGCATGGCTGATTTAAAACATCCAATCATGTCAATGAATGAATATTTCAGGCATGAGTGTGTGCAAGTATGTTCATATGCATGTGTGGGACTAATGCATTTTACTGCACATTTTATGTAAAAACATTAACATCCTACTAACATCCTACTGATTAATTTTCTTGAGACCTTCTCAAATGCTTTTATGAGCATCCTTGGATTATATACACTTCAAATTGATAATTATGAAAAGAGTATTATTTTATGTTCATCCATACAGTCATTAAAGTAAGCCATTCCTAACAATATTATCATAACTTTAAAGTCAACTTGAAATCAAAATTGACTGCATTTACTTGCAATACATCAGTTTGCATGTATTTAGTCTCTTAGTTTTAATTGAACTCAATGTTGTTACTGCAACACCAATAAAATTTCAATTATACAGATATTATTCAAGTAAAAGAACATTCATGATCACTTGAAAATATGTCATTATCTAATATAAAGGGGGGGGGGGGGATATATATATATATATATATATATTATTTTATTTTATTTTTTGTTGACATTTTGAACTAAAGATTGTCTCCCAAAAATGGATTTCTTCTGAGTGGGTAAAACATTATTTGCTTTTATCCAACATCTTGTTTTTTGAATTTATTTATTTATTTTTGTCATGCATTTGGGGTCAGAGTAGAGCAGATGTGAGTTGGGTGATGTGGAAGCATGTCATATTTTAAGGCCTGGGGCTCTCTGGCTTCCTTTGAATACAGCATGGTCGAAATCTGAGTAGAAAGTGTTTCTGAGTCATGCCAGAGCAAATCTCCTGCAAAACAGGCAAAACCCTCAGGATGCGAAAGATGGAGCCATTTACAGCAACCCAGAAACTGGAGGATTGTGCTGGAGGATGGAGTATATCACACACACACACACACACACACACACACACACACACACACACACACACACACTATTTAGTAGTGTTGGGGAAACATATAAATTTCAATGCGTTACTTTTACATTACTTTTTCTCTTGTCTTATCTAGGACGCAGGAGAAGAAAGTTTAACACACTTCAACAAGAAAAATTAAAAATCTAAAGTTATTTGAATCTGAATCAGCAGTAAGTACACTGATGGCCAATAAAGTGTAGAAGATCGTGTGGGATGGAGAGCTTCTGGGACGAGGTGGCGTGATTTCCGTCCAGGAGGGACCAGAGGAGTTGCCCCGTGCTGTCGCAGCACTGCTCACCTGGGACTCTTAGTTTGCCTTTTGTCATGTGTTCCTGATCCTGTTCTTGATCCTTCTGTCACCTGCCAGTTTCCATGGACACTAATCCTCCCAGCTGTTTGTCATCTGCTAATCACTGCTTGTGCATATAGTCATCCCTGTGCACTCCTCACTTGTCGGTTCACGATATCTTCATCCTTGTCCTTGCCTTGCCTTGCCTTGCCTTACCTTGCCTTGCCTGGCCTGGCCTGACCGTGACAGAAGAACCAACAGGGTTAGTGTTTTGAAGAACAACTTTTTTCAAGATGGATTAAAGAATCAAATTCATCAACAATCGCCAACTGGAATACCAATTTTCCCAAGTACGCCATGAAATTCAGCACGTTCGCCTTTTTGTCCCTGCTCGATGACACTACGTTGGTTTTGGATCAGGGCTAGGTACCACCAGCGGAGGAAGCTCCCAGACACCACAGGACTTCGATGCCAGGAAGCCATGGTGAGGTGTCTGGAGAGCGAGTATCCCTGGTCCAAACAGCCAGCCCAGCCAGCCACCACTCTAGCGCCTGAGTCCGCGACGGTCTGTCAGTCAGCGCCAATCTCCCCAGCCATTGCCAAGAAGGCAGTGAACCTGTTTTTTGCCGTGGCAGCTGTCGCCTGGAGGCTGCACAGGGCTGACCGACAACCTGTCCATCAAAGCCTATCACCCCAGCCATGGCCAAGAAGGTGGTGGATTTCTTTTTTGTTCTGGCGGCCCTTTATGCCTGGAGGACCCACAGGGCTGCCTTGCCAGGGTCCGTGAAGACTTGTCAGGCAGCCCAAGAGCCCTTTACGAACTGTCAATCATTAATTCTTGTTCCTTCATCTGCCAGTCCTCCAGCCCTCCCTATGCGGGAAGCCATCAGTCCTGTGGCGCTACTGTATGAGTCCTGCTGGGAGATGAAGTCGCAGGTCTTGCCACCTCCAGCTTGTCGGCAGTGTGGGATCCCTTGGCTCCGTCTCTGGCCTCGGACCCCTTCTATCTACCTCGACCTATCGGCTCCACCCTGGCTCCCCCCACCCTTGGCTCCCTCGACCTGACGGGTCCAACGGGTTCCCTTATTACAGCGGATACTCCTTGGTTGGTCATCGCTCCACCTTCGCCGCGGACTTGCGGGATGTCCACTGCGCTTCGTCCCTCCACCCCTTCGACTGCAGCAGGCTCCTCTGTTCCTGTGTCGTCACCTCAGCCCTCCACCACAACGGCTCCACTCCAGTCCTTGGGCACACTGGCTCCACCTCGGGAGGTTGTCGCCATGCCTTCGCCTTGGTCTCCTAGGCCAGCAGTGTCGCTCGAGTCCGTCGGCTTTCCGCCTACATCTTGGGATCCATCAGCTTTGTCCCCATCGGTCGTCACCATGACTCCCGCGGTCAGCATTTATCCCTGGCTCCTCCCTCCGTCCATTCCACCTTGGCCTGTCAGCTCGCACTGGATGTGTCACCTCTTCCGTCCTCCTCCTTGGCCTTCGGGATTGTACCACTCTGCCATCATCCCATCATCGCCCCCCGGACCTCGTCCTCCTCTAGACCCTCCTCCTACAATTGTCAGGCCTGCTTCTCCTCATCTTCACGGCGCAAGGTCGCGCCTTTTCAGGAAGGGGTGTAATGTCGCAGCACTGCTCACCTGGGACTCTTAGTTTGCCTTTTGTCACGTGTTCCTGTTTGTTCTCGATCCTTCTGTCACCTGCCAGTTTCCATGGACACTAATCCTCCCAGCTGTTTGTCGTCTGCTAATCACTGCTCATATATATAGTCATCCCAGTGCACTCCTCAATTGTCGCTGCTTCTTTGTTTTGATCATATGTGTCTGCACTACTGTCACGATCTCCTTTGTTATCATTAAAGTTCCATTGGATCACATGTTTCCGTCCTCGTCCTTGCCTTGCCTGACCGTGACAGCAGCCCTCATAGCCACACACACACATCACATAAACAAAAACGGATGTTAGATGTGATTAATCGATCTGACACTATGCCAATGACTTAGAATTGTATGTATTTGTTTGACATTGTTTGTAAAGAGCCAGCTGATTGGAGCTAAAACTGGTTTTGTCATCTGTGGTTACTCACTGGAAACAGTGGCTGATGAGGGTGCTGAGGTGGGAATTAATTTGACAGAATGACTGATGGCAGGGCACTGCAAGCCAACAGTGGCAATATGAACACAAAGGAACAAGATGATGCTCTGGAGTATTATCTTGTTTATTATTTATGCATTTGGGCCGTATAGCCCTATTGTTCATGTCAAATAACTCTATGGATCATAAAGGCGCACATAAACCTCTCCTGACCTATCCATGAATCAAACCTGGAGTGACATATGTATTCTCACTATAATACCATTATTATCAAGCTTTCACTGAACTATTCAGGAAAAACAAAAACAGCTTCAGTACAATGATTGCTCCATTAGAAAACAGCCATATTTTACTGTAATGCATGTATATAAAGAATTTCCCGATATCTATTCCCTTGCTCACACTTTTAATCACATTTTTCTATGTTGTGGTGGGAGGTACATTGGGTAATCAGGTGAAAGTTCATGCTAAGGTGAAGCTGTAAGTGGACTATAAATTTGCACTTTCACTGAATTTAAAAGAGATCCCTCTGGCATGATGGCTAAGAGCTGCATCAGCATTAGACAAAACATCTGCAGGCATCAGCATCTCTGCCATCAATGTAAAGCAGTCCTGCAACCTCTAGCCAGGAGATTTATAGAAGATGGCTGATTGCTTTTACATCTCAATGCGAGAAACTCTATAATAACTAATTCTGAGTTAATAGAGGTTAATAGTCATTGTACAATTCAGTCGGGAAACTCAAGAGCGGCTGATCAGTCCTTTACATTCAATCAGCAAGCAATCACTTCATTACTGCATGGCACAAGCTGACTGGCTTCTGCTGATCCTGCAGCCAGTGAGATTTCCTGTTCAACGTTTAAATAGTCTGGTTCATTGTTTGCTGTAATTAGTCCATTGATCCTGCTGACATCATTGTAGTTAATCTGAAACCCTCTACCTCCCCCAGCTCCACCTGCCTAGATCTGCCACAGTAGTTGTCTATGTCAATCATGCAGAAGCAGCAGATCTTACATGTTCACAGTAGTGTCTCTGTGTATCTATCATAGTTATATATATATAGTATACTTATCTATAAGTTAATACTTGCTCTGCAACAGCAATAATCATCAACAGCATTAAAATTGTCTTACTGTATAAAATGCTAAAACTATTCTGAGTTTTCATGACTGAAATATTTCCTCTCTGTGCTGCTGATTTAGGGTGTTCAGACTTATAATTTGGTTTTCGTAGTTCTTTTTGAAAAGTATTCATGGTCAAACTTGTCTAGGCGTCCTAGGCATCAAAACAAAGGTAATACACAAAAACACACCATAGAACCCACTGAACATGATGAGGCACAGAAACATCTACTGACAACAAGGGTCAGACACAGAGCATGTGAACAGTGAGGGCAATCAGCTCATGATCTGCACGCATCCGTGCTCCAAAATCAGCACTGATTGCCTAGATCACAAACTGTAGAAAATGACAGGACAACACAGACAACTGGAAAGCTAATGGAGCACCATGAACGGTGACAGATGCATTTAGTCCTGGTTCGCTTTAGTCTTCACATTAGCCATCCGTCATTTTTAACAAACAACCAAATGATACCAAACAAAAATACTTTTAGGACATACATTTTGGAGCTTGTCAAACATCCCCCTAAAAATGTGGGTCTCGGACCCCTTGTTTGGTGAGAACCAGTGTCCAAACATGGCATGTGTGAACCCTGATAGCTGACATGTATTTGATGTGTGTGTTTACATCTGGCAGACGTATTTTATTTAGACTGTTTGCTCATCTGGAATACGTCTCTGGGACGTTTCCTGTCAAACGTTAAATAGACATTTAGAAAATGTTAGAAGGTTAACAATTAGATGTTAATGATTTCAAGTGGATGTAAAACTGACATCTTAAAGACAAACGTTTCTCAGATATTTGTAAATAGCAGATGCTTTCCAGATGAAAAGCTCTTTGACAGACATCTTGTGTATCTGGGAACACAGCCTTAGGGTTTGTTCAGACTTGTAGTAAATAAAACTTTAGTGCTAGTATGCTTAGCGTTCACGCAGCACCACCAATAAAATTCCAGTTTGTGAGAAAACCATTACATGTGATGACAACATAGAGAGTTAATAATAACACATAATGAATAAACCACAAATACTATATACTGGTAATAAAAAAAACATGGCATATTTACCATTACACATAATAGTGCCTTAGAAAAACTGTAAACTCTTAAAAATAAGCATTGCATTTATTATGCAATCAAATATTGCCAATGATCATCAGAGGAAAACCTCATGCTGTCTGATGTGCCAGTTTTTGAGCAGATTGCTTTCGTGTTTAGGGCTTAAAGGCAATATGAGGCAATACTCCCTTCCCAAGAGGAGAGCAGATGAAAGCAGAAAATGAAATGGGTCGAGGAGAGAGGGAGGTGTTCTGTGGGCGAAGCACAAATGCAGAGGACGACTAATCAGCGCAGTGCTACAATTACAAAAAGAGTGTGCTTCCCTGCAAATGATTGCCACTTAAAGGAACAATTTGCCTTAAAATTAAAATTCTGGCACCCTCATGTCATATTAAACGCATATGACTTGAATACAAATGGAGATGTTCTAAAATGCAGCGCATTTGTGGAATTCAATTCAGAAGTCAACATCAATCAAACTGACTGCAATACCATAATACCAATACCATTGTTCCTGTTCTTGTTGCGCACAATACATTATTCAGATTTCATTCTTTATGGAGAGATGTGTCAAATTACAGAGGAGATATTAAAGAGATATAATTTATGATTTTAATTTCCTACCCTGATAAGAAGGATAAAATAAGAAATAAATAAAAAAATAATTTCAGTGCAGCACTGGATTATGTATTTTTAACTGTTTCAAATAACACGGAAAACCTTCATCTGTCTTTATTATGGAAAATTTTCATGACTATTTGCCTCTAAAGCTTAAAGATCATTATATATATATATATATACAGTGGAGTTCGGTTATGTCGACGGCCTCGGGGGTTGCAAAAAAGCGTTGAGATAACCGATGATCGAGATAACCAACACCCATTATGGCGATTTATTTGATGAAGCGATCGGCATGCTATAAAAATGTACATACACTGTATATGTGTCACACTTGGGGAGCGATGCGTGTGCGATGCGGAGCAAGGAGCACGAGGAGAAACAGGTTCCAAATGGAAACTCTCTTTATTCATAAACGAAAAAAAACAAAACACTTTAAATAGAACATAAACAGCACGTGATAGTGAAAAACCTGGAGAACTATGAACATGGAGAAATGGTATCCACACAATAGAAAACAGGATCATGAGAGAACCACCACCTAACAGGATCAATGTCAACATTAACAACTGACAAAGACCAGGACACACAAGTGGGTATATATAGACAAGGACATGGGACACACCTGGAGACACTGACGAGCTAATAGACAAGACAGGTGTGGAAGGTTCTGGAAAGGCCCGGAAGTGAACAGGAAGTGAACCCATGACCTTAGTGACAGGGAAGTGACAAATACACAGAAAGACAGGATGTCAAGGGTGACAATAATACTTTCTTGCATTCTGCCTGTCTAATGTGCTTTCTCAACAAATTCGGCTTCGTCCCGTCTTTTAATAACCGTGTTCCCGCAGTGGCGCTGAGCAGAGCTCACTTCAGAAGAAAAGCAGGATGTGTTTGTGTTTGTGTGTGTGTGTGTTTGTGTTTGTGTATGTGTGTGTTCATGTTCATCTAAGCCTCATACTCATTGGTCGTTACAGCTCGTTACTGACCAATGTCAAAATATTTGAGAAGACCAATCTAATCAGAGAAGGCGGGCTTTTTTGCACACAGAAGCGGATGAGGCTTTGGGATGTGGGTGGACCCACAGAAGTTCTGGTATGAACATGAATGTGCGTTCACTTTAGAGAGTCCTGCGCCGCACTGTGAGTGAAGCGTCTCTGACGGAGAGACCAGGACCACGATCCACGTGCAACGCATGCGTAGTGAACTAGGTGCGCTCATGACTCACGAGATAACCATGTGAAATGGCGAATTTGTCCGAGATTTTTCCTCAAGATATTAGTGTTCGGCGACATTAAGGAATCGACATTAAAGAATCGAAAATATTGAGACAAATAGGGAGTTTGGCGGTTCCACTTCAAAAACGTCGACATAATAGTATTGGCGAGTTAACCGTGACTCGAGATAAGTGAACTACACTATATATATATATATATATATATATATATATATATATATATATATATATATATATATATATATATATATATATATATGTATATGTATTCTTATTCTTAAGACAAAACATGGTCAGTTAGGATTTCACTTACAGCTGCTGACTTACTATATCAGACAGTAAGTTTATACATCTATTTAAACTAACACATTACAATTGTTAACCTCATTAAAAGTCACAACCAACAAACATAATTATGTAAAAATATCTTACTAACACAAAAAAAAAAAAAATCACACAAAAAATTAACAGTAACAACAAACATAAACAAAGCCTGCAAACATTAAAAGGATCCTATAAAAGTAACAACATAATTTATTCATGCAGCAATGCATGCTGGGAACCCTTAACAAATCTGCAGCTTTGGTCAGATTCTCTGCTGAGCTGTTGGAATGACATTTGGACAATATTCTTGGTCTACAACATGTCTGTCTCCTAGTATCTGTGACTCAAAAACAACATCCTGCTTCTGTTTCAATCATGAACCTCATAAAGCACTAAGTAATTTGTCGCTCTGAAATGGTGTTTGTAAATGGTAATATCGATAAGTAAGTCTAGAATAGTATGTTAGCAGTTATAAGTCAAACCTTAAATGACGCTAAGCACAACAAATATTGTTTTAGTGGATGAGAGCAATCATTCCAAACTCCAAAAAAAGTAAAAACATTAGCCTTGAGATAATATAAACACTTTAGCAGTAACTATTTCCAGTCTTTTTTTCTGTATGTGTAATAATGCCAGACCACCAAATAGACACAAAATCCTTTCTCACATCCACAAGCAAAATAAGAAGAACACAAGCAAACACCTGCTGAGTCTCTGAAAGCAAATAAAGGTTGTAGAAGACTTTAAAAACAATCCCACAGCAGGTCAAAGTGGAGAAGCTGAATAATTCATTGAAGAGCCAGACAGGAGTCTCTGCTTCTCCAAGAGCTAAAGACAGACTCCCAACAAATGATGGTCAAACAAACACACAAAACCGCCAGAGAAACGCGTCGTAATTGAAAACTAGAAAATATTACATTTCTGTTACAATAGGTAAACTAATTGCATCTGTTTTACAGCTTTCAATATTTGTTCAAGGTTAAAACTGCTGAAGATGAGAGACATAACAGCTAAAAGCATTCACACAACCATTTTCAAACCATTTTTCAGTCGCACACACCGTGACAGCACTGTCTCACACTCAGCGTGAAATACTTCAGTTTACAGAGTGCATACGGTACTTGCCATTTGAATCTGCTGTGTTAGGATGTGTGATCAGATATTGATAAGGATATATATTTTTCATTATGCACTACATTAATCAAATAAAAAATTTTGATAATTATTTAAACATTTTATAATAATTCTCCCTCATGCAAAGATTTTTTTACATACTTAGTCCCAATTTTCACTATTCTATGTCACTTTTATCTATATACTCAATTTTGTTGTAATGATATAGTGTTCACACTTAAAATGCCAAAAATAAAACGTGCACTTCAAATGCCTGATGACAGTAAATTAACTGAAGAAATAAAACATAGCACACTTCACGCTTCAACTGTTACAGCTTTCCTTGTGTAACTAAAGGGGAGGGACTATCAGACTCTGATGCTGAAATTACAAAATAACCTTATAAAATTAATTAATAAGTATGTAATGTAAAGTGAAGTGTGTCATTTGGGATAGAACTTGTATCTTTTCTATGAAATTCATCTTTAAAAACAATATTTCATTATGGAGATCAAAAATATCAAGCGAGGCCATCTGTGCTAGTCAGATTCTAACAGAACCAGCTCTTTATGACCTTATTATGGATCAGCTGCGTATAGTAACCCAGTTTCTAAACCAGTTTCTTTATAGTTACAGACAATCATTTATTTTTAGGTGTATGCCTAATGAATCGCAAATAAATGATACACGAAGCAAGTTAACCTTTCTGCTACTGAATGCCATTAATGATCGTTCAACTGATAGAACTAATTGTTGCCATTGAGAAACTGAATGTTTGCATTAAAAGGAAAATGTTTGCAATAAGAAGTTCTGCCTTATGATCTCATGTGCAACAAAACGAAATGACTCACAACAGTTTTTCCCAGTCACTCCTGGTGTAAATGGATTTCAGTTATGTTCTCCATAATAAAGCCTGGAAACAAATTGCTATCAGCTTAAATAACTGCAATAATTCCTGATTCAGTTGTAACATGATTAATTTAATGTCCATCCTTCATACTGTTCAAATATTGCTGGAATGTGTTGGATTTAACAAAAGCTTTTTAAAATGTTGGGCTTTTTTGTGAACGAAAATGTACTTTGCTAGTGCTGAAAAACAAAATCTTGTGCATGAAGACAAATAAATGATAAGTGACATTCTGAATTGTTCTTCTAATGAAATTAGATGTCTACAGGCTATGCAGGGAAGAAATATAAAAAAACACCTCTCTCTTCAAAACAAACCTCTACGTTTACATGCAACTAAATTAGTAATCGGATTGACATCAGGACTTGAAAAGCCTATATGTACACACCTTAATCGATCCGACTAAGCTCAATCAGAATGAAATTTCAATCAGACTGCATGATATTGGTGAACATGGAAGGAACTTCAACTCCTGCTCATGCTTTTATGTTCTGTAGGCACGCAGTCAATCCTACTGAGATTCCCTTGTCACTCAGTCACATTGAACATCCACTGAGAAAGACTGAGCTTGTTTCAGTCATCTGGGCCATTGTTCCAGCACATATGTGGAAATGGAATCGTCATGGCAACAGCTATGTTCATAAACTCTGAAGTGTACAAAATATGTACAAACAAGCGCCCTTATTATTTCCCCTAATGTGACTTCAATCACCTTTGAGTGGCAACAAAACAAGCCAGCGCACACTGGCAAGCGAGATTTGCATATAAGCCAGGATGTGTTGTGGCAAAATCTGTAGAGTCTCTTGCTGGGTCAAACAAGAAAAAAGAAGAAAACTCCAGCTGTGTTAATCTCACAGTCCTCAGAAGAAAACTTTATTGCCGGAGAGAAAGTGAGGTGATAGCTCACTTAGTGCAGACCACTACGCATCTGATTTTTCAGTCAAATACATCCCTTTATATATTTTTTCTCTTATCTCCCAATGTCCAATAGTAAATCCCAGTCCTCTTTTATTATAACTCCCACCTTGACCACCTGCAACCATAAATTTCACTTAAATACATTCCAATTGCCTTGGTGGCAGCACTTCTTTTTGCTTGCGCTTCAGAAGTTTTATTTTGAAGGCCACTGACTATCTGTACATCTGTTTTGGCCCTCTTCCCAGACCCGGTGCTGTCCATCAAATCATAGGTTCAAATCATTAGCAGTATTTATGTCCTCACTAGCTCTACACTTGGGTTGTTGAATGTTGAATTTTTAATTACTTTTAATTAATTTTGAATTTCTCCAACAGATGCAACGCACTCATTCAGCTTTTCGCTTCGGAAAAAAACGGTTGAACTTGCTCTGCAATTGACATTTATGCGAGTTGACAAAGAGCGGAAAAGCAATTCTGGGTTGAAGAGACAGCGCATTCAGAGGTGTCTCATGAAAGAGCAAACTTGCACAGCCAAGGTCCGGCGATTTCACTCCTGGGGGATTCAAGCAATAAAAGATGAGTTACCCTAGGCATCTCATTCGGGGCTCCTGTGGAGGACCAGGTCTCGATAGCTGCATCAGATGGTGGGCTTGAGTCCTGTGGGGGCAAAGACTCCGAATTTCTGCTCCTTTTCAGAGAGAGTAGCAGAGCTAATGTGTACATGGAGATTCCTCAGGTGGAGCAAGCATTTATGCCCAAGTGCAGCCATCTGGCGGAATCACCCACACCTCCTATCCAAGACCTGTGAGAGATCGGCCACGTTAACCATCAAGGCTGTCTCCGCCTTGCATGGTATGGGCCTCCTGCAAATCCAGTAAGCCAATGTGTTTAAAGAGCAGCACAAGGATAGTGCTGAACCCGGGTTGATGCAAGAAATGTGTATGCCAACAAAATTAGCTTTTTTATAGAAGGATTCATTTCTGTTCCGCCACTAACTTGTCAACTGGACCACAGTACCCACTTTTTCAAAAATAAGAACAGTTTCCTCAATCTCTGGGGGACAAAAGGTGTGGCTTGATAGTGAGCTCCTCTATATTTCTTACTTCTTCCCCTCTTCTTTCACCATAAATCAGGAGTTTGCGGTTCGAGGACACAAAGCCTCCACATGCATCTCATGCCACTCCCTCAGGGGAACCATGGAGTAAGTGTCACATCACACTTACTGCCTCTACTGCCTCCCGGGTTGAGCCCCAGCGCTCCACCTCGCTGCCCCTCTGCCAAATCCTCTGTGGTTACACTGGTTCTCCTTGCACGTTGTCTGGAGGGCTTGGCTAGCGCTTCCGAACCAGTTTTGTTGTTTCATTTAGACAATCATATGCGATTCAGTTCCCCTGGCGTCCCCCCAGGTTCAGCACTGTCCTGTTTACCTCAGTAGCAGACCAGGATACTCCTGTCCTGTGTGCAGAGATTGTGGTCCCGCTGACGAAGAATGCAATAGAGATTAATACTGTGCCACCCCGACACAGAGCGTTTCTACACTTTGCGTTAAAGGGCCAGGCAAAGCAATACATGGTCCTGTTTCCCCGCACTTCACGAAAGTTAGTCTTCTCAACAACTGGCTCAGTCTGGCCCACTCTCAATACTTATGCAAACACAGGGATCCAGTTCATCTGGGACTTCGGGTCAACTAGGACAACAGAAAACTCTCCTCTGTGCAGAGTCTCTTTTATTGGTACGGAGTTGGACTTGGTCAACATGGCGGCGCATCTCATGAATGAGCACACACAGTCTGTGCTGAACAGCCTGAATTAACTCAGAGGGGAGAACAGCGGTTCCCCTGTAACTAGACACTTGGGGCATATGGCCTCCGCACGGTCACGCGGCAGGGATTGATGCATAGGAGACCACTTCATGGCATCTTATACATATATAGGAGTCAGACTACCTCCTTCAGTAGTCAGAGGTGGTGAAGGTATTTGAACCAAAGCAGTACTCATGTGCATGCCTGGTCGGTCAGCCCCTGAACTGGACTATATGCTTCACATGTTGTGATTCCCTCCTGGTAAGCTGGTGCTGAGAAGGGTTAATGTTGAACGTGACCGACTGATATCTCGAAAACGTCTCGGTTACTAATGTAACCCCTGTTTCCTGAAGGAGGGAAAGAAGATGTTACATTCGGCTGCCACAACCCTGTACCACTGCTGATTGGCCTGAACCCCCTCTCGGATCCTTAGTGCAAATCTGAATGAGTGATTTGCACACTGACTAATTTACACGCATGTATTGGGAGTGTTTTGCCATGCAAATCTTATTCGCAATATACATTGGCTTGTTTTGTTACAACTCGAAGGTGATTGGGCTCTCTGGCGAGATCCCACTGTATCAGTCAGTTCAGACATAACCACTCCTCTCCCTCCTTGAGGGAATTGTGGTTTTACTAGAAAACGAGACACTATTAAATGACTCAGTACTGTAAGGTGGACCAGATTGGCCGAGACTATTCACACGAAACTGTTCACGAGACGCATCATGCTGTGACATATCGTCTTAATCCGCATCCCTCAGAGACACAACCTGCTGGGCACAACAGCCCAATCTCACTCTTGCATTTCAATATGTTTCCCCCCACTTCTTCTCTCCAAAGGGCCTGAAACTCACTCAACAGAATACATGGTTAAATGTGAAGAATTATCATACAAAGCTATACATGTTTGGTATCAATTGAAATGTCTAAGTGTGACTGGTACAAAGGTCTTACTCCCATAAGAAGCAAACCACGGGTGTTAAATGTTAAAGAGTTAGAAATGTTTGGCTTATTTGGGATGGGCTTGCCCCTCCCAAGGTCTTCAATGCTAATTAACCAAAAGGTCCATTGTTATGTTTAACACTTCAAAGAAGTTCCTGTCCTGGCCTGGGTATTTAAGGAAATGTATCAGAATGCTCATGGCTTCTCTCTCTCTTGTGGTGGCCAGATTCATTCACGATGCTGAGTGTCCCAAACAGACACTCCGCATTATGAGTTCATCAAGGCAAATTAGAACCAAGATTAGCCCGTAATGTTGAGTGCCTTCGGACACTTAGCATTACGTATTTTCCAAAGTTCAGGTATGCATCTTTACTCTGTTTCTGAGCATTCGATGTTGGTATTGATTATCTTTTAATTCGACTATGTAATTGGCACAATACATTTACCTGAATGTTAATAAATTGTTACGTTTGATTTACTCTGTCTTACTTCTAAATTATTCACTCTAGTAGATCGTGTGTATTCTTGTTACCGCAAACACGCATCAGGTTAGTAACGGACTAAAGTCCAGTTTGAGTTGGAAATTAGGAGACCACCGACTGAGGCTTTAGAGATCCGGCTAATACTTCGGCACTAGTTAAGTGTACTTAGACCGTAAAGGCCGATAAATGGAATTTCCTTTTAGGGCAACGAAACGTTGATCGACCGACCTAAACAGGGTGGGCCTTCCCTCTGGTTACCGTAATATAATTCTAGCTAAGTGTACGTGGGAAACCACGACATGACTAAACCAAAGCTACTATAGAGAAAGTAATATTGGTCGGCTTATATCTATAGTAGTGGTCGTGACCTCTGACTAGAAATAGTATTATTATAACTACGGGTATACGGATCTATGGGGACTAAATAAAGTACTTTTAGGAAAGCGGCCCTCTAAACAGTATTAGTCAATTACCTCTGTCTAGTGACCAAGACTGACCATTTGCGACCGTGAGATCCGCGCGGATTAGCCGGCGTGAGACTCTGAGCGACAATGAGACCCGAATGAACGAGTGTGATAAGAGTATCAAGTTCGATAGAATAATCCAATGTATATTTACCAAATTATTATACTAATGACCGACGACCAATTGGCTTTCTAAAATCAACTCGCGGTCATATTTAAACATGGAGTCAGATTATAAGCGAGTGCATATTCGCCGAGACTGAGAAGACCGAACGCGCAGTGATCCTTCACCCGCTCCTCGGAAACCGTCGTTGGACCGAGCAGCAGGCACTTTACAGTACCATAACAGTCAGGCAAAACTAGAATATATAAAAACAAAAGCTTGACTATCTAATCAATCCTTACAGTCACTGGACAGAGGTAAGTGTGATTTCCTGAGGATAATGTCTCTCTTGTATTTTGTCTGCAGTAAACTCTAGAGATCAGGCAGTGAAACAGTTTCTACTCTTCTTCGTGATGAAGAGGAAAAGATCAGGTAATCACTGTAGTAAATGCATTACTGTATGTTCTTAATTTAGATGTTTTTTGTGTCTGCCTGTTTCCATTCTTACTGTGAATTTTCTGCTCTTATTATTAACAAATCATTACTGCCCTCTATTGGAACGGTATTGCAATCGAAACAGCAAGCTGTTAAAGCCACACGATTTTTCTTCAAGTATTTCAGTATTCTACCAGTATTAATACATGCAAATCTCTCTGAAAGCCCACTGTTGAGCATGACTGGAGGTGATCATAAAACAGGAATGTAGTTTACAATCTGCTGGCTAATGGGTGGATTCTTCATCTTTCTAGATCTGCACTGGTTGTTTCACCTGCTTGTTGATTCCAGAGAAAGTTTGTTGGCATCACCAGATCTCAAACCATGAGTCTGTGAGGAAGAGCTCTCTGGATTCAATTCTGTTGTTAAAGAGCCTACAGAGATATAAAATACAGTAATATTGGCAACAGCCAGCTGAAACAAACACACCATCATGAACAGAGAGTAGATTTATAGACATATAAATGGTGCCAATGCATTGATTACTTTCTCGTTCTTAATGGATGATAAATTGCAGTAGAAAGCAAAGGAAAAGCAGCAACTTGTACTTGAATCAAAGAAAAATCACTTCAACTCAGAGCTCGCGGTTTTATTTGAGTCTCATTTTTGTTGCATCCCATAAGAAAGCTTCAGTTCAAAAAACTTTAAAAGGGAATGTGATTCTGTGACGTTCAGACACAAACCTTACAGTCTTTATGTTCCTGTTGCAACAGACGATCCTGAAGAGTCTCTGAGCTCCTGAAGAGTCTCTGAGCTCCAGCATCAGTGATGCTGTTGCCACTAAAACTGCAGATCAAACAAACAAATTAGTCCACAGATTACACATTGTACTTATATGTCACTCACTCGATGTTTTGTGTTTTGTGGAGGTTTGGGAGCAGCAGATCCAGGCTGTGATCAGTGAGACGGCACTGACTCAGATCTAGTTCAGTCAGTCCTTCAGAATATTCCAGAATCAGCACCAGACCTCTGAGGACCTGCGGGTCCAGATGAGTCCGACTGAGGTCGAGCTCGTCACCCAGAGCTCGAGAGAGAGACTCGGCTTCCTCAGGCCTCAGGTTTGGTACAATGCCGTAAGGATGGGGTCTCTGGAAAGTCGTCCCAACCGACGCTTCTGTTCCACTTGAATAAGCACCTCTTCGTAAGGGAAAGACTAGAGAAAAACAAACAGTAATTTGGCTTTGAGTAGTAACTCATTTTTTAGAAGATTTGAAGATCAAACATCATTGAATTTAGATCATCTAGACTTACAGTCCATTTCATTCATGCTTTAAATTATCAATAAATTTACAAAACTCATCATTTAAGCAAATACCATTTGAGTTTGTCAACTTACATGCTTTAGATCCTTAAAATGTTGCTCATAATCATCCTTATGGATCAAAATCGTAACTTCAACCTGTAAATAGCAAACAACAATTCCAAGCATATTAAAGTTCCCACTCTGCACACATGCAGTCTGTTGTCAGGAAAGAAGACACATCTCTACGTCAGGAGAAAATGTTAGTTGAATTGAATAAGTTTGCTCTACCTTTCTATTATTACATTTGCCGATTCCTTTATAAACCGTGGTAAAAAACTCTCCTGAATGAAAATCAGAAAGGCTTCCTAGTTCCTGAAAAACACAGAACAAAGAGCATATGCTTATATATGAGGCATTTCATTGAACTCAAGTAAGATCCATTTAAAGAAGCAAATCAGTTACAAGAAGTTACGTTAACATGATGTCAGAGTATCAGAATTACCTAAAATACCTAAATTATAATTATGAGTAGGAAAGAACAGGACGCAGAAATAAGAAGTCTTTTACAGCCTTACCGAATCTCCGGAAGAACCTTTTTAGGTCTCCTACCTTTTATTAGCTTTTTCTTTAGCTCTTTCAGGATCTGCGTCTGGCACTGGTGTCTTTCTGACAGGACTTGGGATACCTGGATCCGGCAGTAGATGGTGATAGTGTGTGACGGGTCTTTCCCAATGAACCTTAATTGGGAAAGAAATGGAGGTAAAGAGGAGGATAAAGACAGGTGGAAAGAAGGATGGTTGAGAGAACAGAAAGGGATGACAGGAGTAGAAATGGAAGTAAAGCTCATGCAGACGAGAGGGTGAGATCCTCCAGAAATAGATATGCAAACAATGAGTGTAGGCAGTAGGGAAGAGGGGGCCCAAAATGAGGATGAGGAGACAGAGGACTGAATGGAGAGATTAGGAGAATCTTTAGTGCTAATAGGTGAGGTGACTAAAAGGATGGAATGAGGAACAACTAGGCTCATGAGGAGAAGAAGGACGACACGGGTGGCCCTGCAGGACCAAAAGAGGGAGGATACGGACACAGAACAATCAGAAAATTGACACACAAAACACCTTAAAACAGGTAGTGTCAGGGGACCCTGACACTTAAATACACAAGATGGGATCTTTTTAACAGTCCAACAGATGAACCTCTAGCTCATTGTGTAAGTCAGGATTGTTCATATGGTGCAGGGATAGCAAAACAATTCAGAGAAACATTTGGAGAAGAGAAGGTCAGAATACAGGAAAAGAGGGTGGGAGAGTGTGCTGTGACACAAGCTGTGATCATTTTTCACTTAATAACCAAAGAGAAAGCACAACAAATGTGAAAATCTGACCAGAAGTGTGAGGTGCATGAGAGAGCACATTCAGGGGAATCAAATTAAAAACTCTCAATTCCAAAAATTGGGTGCGGACTAGACACTCTGGACTGGAACAGAGTGGACATTGTTTCTTTGAACAAAAGACAGCCCTAACTATGTAGAAGGATTGGCTGGACAACTGGCACCAACCTCCCTTATGGCGGTCCAAAACAGAATGGCTCTAGATATGAGAAGGGTATATATTATATATACATATATATTATATATAAGATATTAGCTGAGAAGGGGGGCGTATGCAGAAATGTTCAGTGGTCTATGTTGCACCTTCATCCCAAAAACACAGCACCAGATGGATCTGCGACAAGAGCATTGGAAAGGTTGAGGGCCCAATCTAAAACCATGCATGAACACTCAGGGGTGGATAATCCTCTAGAGCATGTGTGTCGAACTCAAGGCGAGATCATTTTATATATTATTGTTATTAATGGCCCGGCGATATGAAGCGCTGGTAACACAATAAACTACACATCCCATAACGCAGCGCTTCAGCTGCCTTGCCGAACACTTCCCACGTTAATCAAGTCTAGCTTATGATGCTGCAAGTTATTGTGAAGCTAGCCCTCACGATGCCGAAGAGAAAAGTTGATTCTGAAAACAGAGCCTTTAAAAACCGATGGGAGGCTGAGTATGTTTACTGACATTGCTGGTAAACCTGTGCCTCTCATTTGTGGAGCTAATGTGGCTATAAAGAATTTAATCTAAGACGGCACTATGAGACAAAACATCAGGATAACCTGAAAGACCTGAATGCAGAGCAGAAGATACAGAAAGCAGAAAGTTAAAGAAGAATCTGACACTTCAGCAGATGTCATTTACCGAGGGTGAATTTCTGAAGAGCTGCATGATCAAGGTGTTGGAAGTCTTATGTCCAGACAAAAAGCAGATAGAAATGCGACTGCTGATCGAGTTTGTGAGTTACATTTTTGAAAATGTATTTCAAAGTATAACGGACGTGAAACTGCCCTTGGACAAACTTATTGCACTTACAACCGATGGAGCACCATCTATGTGTAGTAAAAAAGTGGACTAGTGGGAAGGATGCGAGTAAAGATGCAGGAGAACTGTACTGGTGAGATAACGGAAAGTCCTGGAGATGGACAATGCAAAAGTGGAAATGCGAGTTGGCATTTCTGGCTGATATAACCGCTCATCTCAACTCCTTAAACCTCCAGCTCCAGGGACGTGACCGCATGATCACTGATATGCAAGTGAAGGCATTTCAAGTGAAGCTGCTTTTATGGGAGACACAACTGCACCAGTGCAACTTGCCCCCCTTTCCCTGTTGCCAAGTAATGTTGAACCAAGTCGGCAAATCAGTGTTCCCAAATACGCACTTTGCTTTTTTTTTGGAGGGGGGGGGGGGGGATGATTGAGATGCAGTGTAATGGCACACTGAAGGCAAAGTACGACACAGTTCATTCACTCCATTCCTGCAGAAATGCCCCAGCTCCGTCTACATGCGGCTCGAACCTTGTGCGTGTTGGTAGCACATATCTGTGTGAGAAGCTCTTCTCAGTGATAAAGACTAACAAAACAGCACACAGGAGTCGTTTCACTGATGAGCACCTGCAGTCCATCCTGAGAATCTCCACAACACAGAACCTCACACCAAACATAAACCAACCTGTTGCCAAAAAAAGATGCCAGGCATCCAGCTGAATATAAGAGCAAAGACAGCTGAATGATTTGATTTGTTATTGCTGAAAAGCACAAATTGTATTCATATTTCCAGGTTTTGTTATGCAGCATGTTCATATATTGAATTTGAATAATTTTGACAGGACATATTTTTATGGACAGCAAAATCTTTTGGGATATTTAAAATGTAATTTTATTTTTATATAAAATGACATGAGCAAAGAAATGTGATTGTTTGTTCTTTTAACGTCTACTTTATTTCTAACTTGTATAATTTAGACAGGATATATTTTTATGGAGAGCAAAATATTTAAGGTTTAAGTTGATTTATTCCAGAATAATATTCATGTCTGTTTTTATTTATATTATGTTTAAAAAGTTTAGTATTAGTGTGTTCAATAAATGTTTATCCTGTTCGGCCCACGACCTAAAGTGTGTTTTGGATTTTGGCCCCCTGTGCAACTGAGTTTGACACACCTGCTCTAGAAGAATGGATGACTATGTTTGGCAAATGGAAAGCGTTGATATCTCTGGCTACATTCATAGGGATATGGTCACGTGTGTGTTGTTGTGTTCCATGTATTAGATCTCTTTGCAACGGGCTGATTGTTTCAACTGTTGAAGGTAAGGCAACTCCACTTTACCAAATGCTCCTGTTGGCAGATCCTGACCAAGAAACCGAGAACGACGAAGAAGCGGTGCTGTGAGAAGGTAGTCTCCTGTTTCAGGAGATCAAAAGGGGGAATTGAAGGAAATAAATACTGCTCTTAATACTGTTTTGCGTGGTTTAATGACATGATGTACTTTAAAGGTGATCATTGTTTTACTTAATGATGGTGTTCATATGCTTGAAAGATGCTTATTCTAACGAATCAATAATCTTAAGAACTGTTGAAACGTGAAAGGAAGCAGGACATGTCAGAAGAGCTGACCACAAAGACTGTGTGTGCAGGTGATATGCCAGATAAGGGGATGTTTAGGTTGTAACAACCCACAAGTTATGTTACTGTGGTATCATAGTAGTTGGTTCAGCCAACCACCAGGGGGCTCTAAGTTGTATATCTCTTACAGGATATGAGGTATATAAGTAGAGGTAAGAGAAGGTTTAGAGGAGGAGGAAGCATGGTTTTTCATGTCAGAGGCCAACTAGCAATGAGTCCGGATTGAGAAACCTAGGTTTCATGCTCAATCTAAGTAAGTTTTTCAATGTCTTGTTTGGTGTTTTGATTTTCTCTGTTTTTCTTTAGAATTGGATTGTGTAGCTCACGGTTATTGTTCTTGTGAATGTTTTCTAAAAATGCTAATTCTTAGTTTGTGCTTCTTTATTTAGAAGGACTCTTTTATATTGGTGGTTTTAAACACTACTCAATCTTTTGGAGAAAGGACTATCAAGTTCTATTAGGAGTTGAGTCCTAAGTTCGACAAGGATAGAGGGTATCCATTATAAACACTTTGGTTGGTTTAAGATATTTTGGTGGTTAAGGCTGGTTAATTTATTCAAGGTGCATTTACATGGTTGGTGGGCCCCTCCCTTAAATTGATTATAACAGTTACTTTTAAAATAAGAGTGGACAGTTATAAGGTGCCTCGCTATGATTAACCTCGAAAAGAGCTTATGTGTGCAGGAAAAACAGGAAGCTGTAGCAACACTTATCTCAAGAAAAGACAACCCACTTGTTTGTTAAAATGTATAAATATGAGGGTCGAGGGAAAGGCGAGCGTAGTCACAGACTGCCTGTGTATAAGACTCGCGTAGTATTGTGTGATACGACAACCTCGCCTTTCCCTGACCCATATATTTATACATTTTAACACACAAGTGGGTTTACTTTCTTGAAAGATGGCAGCCGATAGGAGTTGCTCCAATAGAGATCTTCACCCATCCCGATTCCTGTTTTGTTCCTGTACACATAGATTAACATACAGCAAGGCACCCAAGGGCGCTCAACACACACAAACCAGATACCTATATCCGGTATGTTAAATGCACACATACATGGTTTGTGGCCCCAATCTATTCAATCACCAAGACCCTCACACATCCCACCTATTACTGCAGTTTGTGATTTCTAAAGCTATTAATTCATTCATTAATCATTAAACGTTTAAATCCCTTAGTCAATCACTAATTTCTAAATAATGCAAAGCTGGATATGTATACATTTATTCCTTCATGACCCAGAGCTCTGTATACTTTACTGCTCATTAAATTGTTAAACGAAAAGCCGGTTCCGCTCTCCTCGTTAAAAGAACACGCAGACTTGAGGAATTGCTGCCAAGTCCAACTTTTACCATGCTATGTTCGGGACCGCATGGTCTCCATCCTTAGCATGACCAGCGGATGAACATGCTGAACTCTGAACAAACCTTTCAGACTCTGTTCACAAACATATTAGCTCTTGAAACCATGACCTTAACACTGAACTTAAATTTTCAAAATGTCAACAATACATTCAACGTAACATTTCTACTTGGATTACCTGATGAGGGGGAAATAGTTATATGGATAAATAGCAGGACACGGGGATGCTGCTGCTTTATCAGAGTCTCTGTACTATCTGTGCAGCGCGTCCTCCCCTTCAGGTGAACGTACAAGAGGGAAAGAGAAAAGGAAAAGCAATCGAATAATCACCTGCTGCAATAAACTAGGCCAGATAAATCGATCATCATCCATACTGTGAAGTACATTTTCATTAATTGAAAACACTCTGCTTTGTTCAAGCATTCTGTCCTAAAACACATTTGAAACAGATGGCTTGTACCTGTTAATAACACACAGAACAGCGGTGGTTAGGTTCAGAAATCACCCTCGCACAAGCTCTATAATGGGGATGAACATTAAACTTGATATCACCATACACATCACAGTGGCACCAACACAAATCATACAATGTAATTATAAACTTATTATAAATTATAAACCGTCAACAGTAGTCAATAAAACGGTCAATAGACCGTTCCACGAGATTGTTGGCGGGGGGGGGGGGGGGGTGTTTAGTGGAATTTATCTGCATTTGTAGGCTTGTTTTAATGGAATTTACATGCATTTATATAGGAAATTTGGGCGGGTTTGTCATCAAAAACAAGCCCAATTTTTATCGACCAGCCCAATGCATTCTTTTCCGGTCGGACGCGACCAAAAGGAGCCCAATTGGGCGGGAACCCGGCAACACTGCAGTCTCGTGCTCTCACTTAAATCCCAAGTGTGTTTAAGATGACAATTATATTCCACCTCTTCCTGCTAATTTGGTAAGTGGAACATACCCAAAACTGACTGATATCATGTTAGATATGGAGGAGCATTGTTACCTGATGGAAATAATTGAAGGGTCAAGCAAAAGGGAGCGAGGAGTTGAATCTGCAATCAACACCGTGTAAATCCCAAAAGGGTAAAGCATCTAAAATACCGGCTGACAGAGAGGGAAATGAAGTGTCCAATTCTTGGAAGCGCTCAAAACACTTGAACCAAGGTTGACGGCCAGCACGATGATTTAAGCATGCAAATGAAGCAACACACTGCAAATCCGTCCAAATAAATGCTCAGGAGTTTAGAGGATGCAAAGACAGAAGTAAAACGTTGGAAAAGCAAACTGAAACTCTGACTGAAGTCATCAATGACCTGAAACTTTGAGTGTTGGAAGAGGAAAGGTACAAAGAAGCATTAAGGGTTTCATAGAGAACGAACGTGATTCAGTTTCTGGGCAAGATAACGGCTGAGTTTGCTTCTGCCATGGATGTCGTGCATCGGGTGGGAAGGAAGGAGACCAGCCGTCGAGAGAGGTGATCACTCTTTACTCGCAGACTAATGCGGGATGAAGTGTGGAAGAACCAAACCGTCTTCGGTGTGCTAAGAAGTTGGTATTCGTTTTGCGGAGGATTTGACGCAGGAAGAAAGAGTTTTGAGACGGGAATTATGGCCTAGAATCAAACAGGTCAGAAAGGAAGTCAAAGCAGCTGGATTTAGAGGCCCGTTCGGATACATCGAGGGTAAACGCATCTCTCAAAAGGGTATAGATGGCTTCTCTTGGATATAAGGAGAGGTGGAGTGATAGAGAAATGGGATTTTCCTATTTTTTGAGGGAAATATCGACATTGCATAATCCTCTGCTGACATGGCTTACCCCCTTATTGTAAGCATTATTATTTTTGAGATGCTTTGGATCTCAGTAAAATCTTTGGCATTACATTTGGCCCAACCAGCAAATTTTTACATGCAACTAAACACACACTTGTCCGATGAAGTAATGCAAACATATTTAAAAAGTCTGAGTGTAATTTTATTAAAAGGAAAAGACATATCTCCTGCATGTATGTCAAATCTTTAAGCTGAATAAATAAGCTAAAATAAAACAAACAAGCATGCATGTGTGGCTCAGAGTAAATGTACATGGATTACTCACACCAATGGAAACTCGCACCAATCGTCCCGCTCTCCCGGCCAGTGTTGCCAGATTGGACTGAAGATTTCAAACCCAACTACAGCTTAAAACCCGCAGGGAACTCGCCTAATCTGGCAACACTGCTCCCGGCTCTCACGCTAGCTTTCGCTGCAGCATCCTGCTCTCCCATTGTCAGCATCGCTCCCACCAGCCTCTGCGTAGCGGCGTTCCTCTCCCATTTCATTTCACGATGAAAGTGAAAGTGAAAGGGAAGAAGAGGATGCTCTCCATGGAGACGAAAAGGGAGATAATTGAGAATTATGAAGCTGGGATGTGCTTGTCATACCATACTGAACAAGAATAGCTTTATTATTAAATTAAATGTGGTGTTTTCGTAGGGCTTGGAACGGATTAGGCAATTTACATGTAAAAGCCTGACCGACTTACTAAAAGATCGACTAACGAAGCCAACCTCGGAACGGATTATTTTCGTAAGTCGGGGTTCTACTGTATATCTCCATGTTGCTTTTTTTGCTGTTGACAGAGAGCATTGTAGGTTAGTGCAAATATGTCTTCATGATATGTACTCAAGAACAGACATTTACAAGTTCACACTTAAAAATGATGCAGGTGCGGTTAATGGTATGTGTATTTGTCCTGCTGTCCAAGGAGAGGCTCTGAGCTCGGTATTTAGCCCAAATCCAGAGCACTCCCCCCGTATTCCTGGCTCTAACAGGAACAATCAAGTGTGAGGAGTTCCTCTGAATGTGCTCCTCCCAAACTAAGTTAATTAAACATCATTTGTTAAATGCAATCGTATCAGGTGAGTTAAACATTACATGGCTCAGCTGGATTGTAGAGATGATGATAATTCAATGAATTGAACAGGTCAGACAGGCAAAGGATAACTTTACACATGGAGAGAGGAGACTAATCTCATAACCTGGTCAAAAACTAGTCATTTACTAGTGTTGTAGCACAAAGCATCCAGGAGAGGGAGTTGCTGCTTTATCGATTACATCTGGTGCAGCAGAGACAAGAAATTACTTTCAAAAAGAGCAAAAGTCATCAGATTCCAGGACAAGCTTTCCCAGCAGTTGTCATCCAACTTTCTTCTGTTCTTCCATGCAGTTCTGACGCTCATGTGTCCATTGTAGACAATTTCGGCAGGAGACAGGGGTCATTATGAGCACTCTGACCGGACTACAGCTACACACCCCCAAACACAGCAAACTGGGATGAACTGTGTCTTCTGACTCCTTATGTATTTAGAATCCAATGACTAATACATTCAATGGTTTGGTTGGATTTGATTTCAATGGTCCACTTTAGACATTCTACAAATTAAACGTAACTTTGCAACTACATGTCAACTAACTCTCAGAGTAATAGAAGGCTGTATAAGTTTAGGGTTTGGGCAAAATAAGTTGACACGTACTTGCAAAGTTACTTATAGTCAATAAAATGTCAGTGGTCGAATTCAAACTAGGTAGAATTTACTTAGAATTTATCACATGTATAAGTATTTATAAATGTGCTACACACTAAAGAAATCCCACAATATGAGAAGACAGTTTGTGCTGCAACATCTGCTGGGTCTCTGAAAGCAAATTAAGTCTTCAGAAACAATCCCACAGCAGGTCAAAGTGGAGAAGCTGAATAATTCATTGAAGAACCAGTCAGGAGTCTGTGCTTCTCCAAGAGGTAAAGACAGACTCCCAACAAATGATGGTCAAACAAACACACAAAACCACAAGAGAAACGCATCGTGATTGAAAACTAGAAAAGACTAATAACTTTATTTACTTTCATTTGCATTATTTATACTAACAGCATTGATTCATAGTTTTCAATATTTGTTAAAGATCAAAAAGGCTGAAGAAGAGAAACTAATAAATTAATTTACACAATAATTGTCTGTTGTGTCTCTGTTTTCTTCCTGGTTCCTCCCGTCCTCCAAAATCAATCACCTTATCACTCTTGTCAGCTGTCTCATCACACTAATGTGCATCAACCCCATGTTCCCTTCAGTATTTGTCCATTGTTTTCAATGTGAAGTTTGCGTTTTTCCTCCTGGTCTTTTCAGTTTTTACACGTTATATGTAGTTTTGCACAAGAAGTGCCATTTTGTTTGTTTATATTTAAAGTATTTGAGTTTCATCATTAAAGCCAGTTTCAGTTCACGAGTTCACACTTACCGATGATTCAAGAGCAGTAAAGGTATGCGTATTTGGCGTGCTGTCGGAGGAGAGGGCTCCGGGCTAGGTATTTGGCCCGAACCTGGAGCACTCCCCCCGTATCCTGACTTTGATTGGAACAATTAAGTGTGAGGAGTCGGGGGGTGGAGGGATGCCGTAAACTGTTGAGGGATGTAGGTGAGTTGAACATGGCTACATATACACGTTTCCTCTCATGCTGATAGGAGGAGGTGTAATTGCTGATGAGGAATTGATTGCTTTCATCCTTGAACGTGCTCCTCCCGAACTTTGTTAATAAAACATCATTTCATTCCTGGTTTCCTTGTCATCATCCTCATCCTCCTACACACCCATCTGACAATAATATTAAAACACACACATATCTTTATTATGAATTTATTGTGTATCAGTGTGTGTGTGTGACTCAAACTGAATCTGCTATGATATGATGTATGATCAGATGTTGATAGGAATAGATTTTTTTTCTAAATTCAGTTTATTAATCAAGTGAAAATATGGCACAATCTATTTGCATACATGTTTGAAGAGTGTTGTAGGTGCGTCCCAATTTACATACGTATGCACAATTCAATGGCATTTTTAGTTTACATTTTGTATTTGTAAAATTACATTTTAAAGTTGAAAATTTTAGCACTTGAAATACTGCTCCAGTGTAATGATACACTTGTTTAGCTGAAATGAAATGTGCAATGTTGCAGAGTAATGTTGAGACCTCCGGTGGCCACTGGTAGAAACCTCATCAGCTTTCATGACAGAGAAAGGTCAACCAACTTCTGTTTTTTTTTTGCTATGGATTGGGGATGATATCCTGACGTGAGGCTTACATTTACTTTTAGCAGTCGGAAGAAGGCGGCCCACACCTTGGATGTGAATTGTGGGCCTCGATCTGAGACGATATCCTGGGGAAGTCCATAGTAGCAGAATAAACAGTGAAGTGTTCGGCTGTTTCAAAGGCTGAGGGGAGCTTAGGCAGAGGTATTAGTCGGCAGGCTTTGGAAAATCGATCAATAAAAGTAATGATGGTGGTGTTACTTTGAGAGACCGGTAGATCCGTGATGAAGTCGATGGCTATGTGGGACTACGGTCTTGTGGGTAATGGTTGTAGTAATCCTGCTGGTAGTTGTCGGGGTGTCTTTGCGGCTGCACATGTATGACAGGCATTCACAAAGTTATTGGTGTCCGCCTGCAGAGTGTCCCACTAGAATCGGTTCAGTATCAGACGTTTTGTGGTCGCAATCCCTGGATGACCAGAGCTGGTACACAAGTGTACCCAGCGAATCACCTTTTCTGCCAGGAACCATTATGTTATACGGGCATTAGTGTCTTTCATTCGGCCAAGCCACATTAATGCCCAGTGATCAGTCTCTAACTTAAATGTCCTACCCATGAGATAGTACCTGAGAGAGTCTAAAGCCCATTTTTTTTGCCAGGCACTCCTTCTCTAGAGTTGAATACCGTGTGTAACTGTTGCCATTATATTGTTTATATAATTTGTATATAATTCATTGTTTTCTAAAATTACTTTCATTATAAGAATTTAAGTTTTGTTTGTGATTTATGCTTAATTTAATTTATTGTAATTTGGAGTACTTTTATTTTGAAATCTCGGTGCAAGTTTGTGCGCAATTGTTGACTTCACGTCAGACTCGAAGTTTCTGCAGACATGCGGGAAGCATGAACATTATGTGCACATCTAAGAAAGTTTACTAAAGACTCGAAGGACTTCAACGGTCATAAGGACATTTAAGGACAATTTCTCTTTCTTGCAGCGAAGATACACACAGTACGCGGTGCAAAGGACTAAGTCATTAAGAACTTTAACACTTAAGAAGGTTTGGTGAAGATTTTCATTGAAAAGAAATCTACGTTGTAGTGTGTAGTAAATGTTTTAACTTGTTTGCTCAGGTAATTTAGTTGAAGATTGGTGTTCATACGCACATTTAAAGGGTGATTTAACTCTGTTTAACATTTGAAGTGTTTTGTAAATAATAAGAGAAAGCTATTTGTTATTTCATAGAAAAGTCTAAGTATTTTCAAGTGTTATATACATTGAGTATATTCTGAAGAGTAATATTTGTTGCAATATTGTTGCTGGGAAGCTTAACATTTGTTTTCTATTTACATTTGAGCAAGTATTAGAGATCGATTTAGATATTTTATTATCTATACATATTTTTTACTTACAAATTGGGTCAATTTAAAGTAGATTCAGAATGTCAGATATAAGTGAGTCCACAGTTCAGGTAAGGGACATTGTTAGGGATAGTGCAAATTCCCAAGACCAACCTGAAGAAGGTCAAGTGATTGCTGAAGCCCAGCAAGAAGAGGCACAGCAGTTAAGAAGGAGTATAAGAACAAGAACTCTGACAGAGAAAGGTAGAGAAATGCAAGCTGGAAATATTAAATCACTTAAACAAAGGTTCAACTACATTTATGACAAATGGAGAACACACGTGAAAGCCTCAAAGCGTACTTTGTCACAGTCGACAGAGACTTTATCTGATGACCTGCTTAATGATGTCATTGGAGATGTTCAAGGTCTTTCTGCAGATGTCCAGTGTGTTTATGAAGAACTACGCAAAATCACAACTCCAGATCAAGACATCCGTCAGAAAGTGGATCGGTGTGTAGAGATTTCTGCTTTTATTGTATCCAGAGCTTCAAGTCGAATGCATGGAAAGATTCCAGAAGGAGAAGAGAAAGATTGGCCAGAAGCAGGCTCTCTTTTCAACTCAAGTACCAGTAAATCAGATTCTCTCACTTCTATCTTGAAAGGTTCCTCAGAGCACTCAAGCAGATCTTCTGTAAAACGACAAGAAGCTGCTGTTGAAGCTGCTGCAAGCCAAGCTGTTCTGGAAGTGTTACAAGAACAAAATAAAGAACAATTGGAAATAGAATTCCTAGAAGCAAAAGTGAAAAGGAAGATAGCTGATCAAGAAGCAGCAGCTGCAAAGCGTCGTTTAGAACAAGAAGCAGAAGAGGTAAAACGAAGGATACAGAGAGAGGAAGAGGAAGCCAGAATTAAAGCTAAACTGGAAGAAGAACATGAAGCTCTCCAAAAGACTCTTGAGGAAAAACGGAGAAAGCTACAACATTTAGAAGCAGTGAAGAGTCTAAATGCAGCTCGAGCAAGAATGCATGTGTATGATCAAGAGAAGGTCATAGAAGAAGATCAGAAAGACATCCTGAAAATGTCTCCTGTACCACAGGCTGTGACCTCCTCCTCATATGAAAGCACAGCAGAGCTTGTGAAAGTGCTGGTAGGTGCTTTAAGTGCAAACAGAATTCCTGTTCCTGAACCTTCAGTATTTAATGGAGATCCATTGAAATACAGTGACTGGAAACTCTCTTTTGAGACACTGATTGATCAGAAGAGCATCCAAGACAAGGAGAAGATCTACTACCTCCGTAGGTATGTAGGAGGACAAGCTAAGAAAGCACTTGATGGATATTTCCTACTTGGAACTGAATCGGCCTATGTTGCTGCATGGGACATTTTAGAAGAAAGGTATGGAAATCCGTTTACAATCGCTAAATCATACAGAGACAAGCTACAGTCATGGCCTAAGATGGGATCTAGGGACAGCTTTGAACTGAGAGAGTTTGTTGATTTTCTACGCAGTTGTGAGGCAGCCATGGTTCATATCAAGGCATTGGAAATCTTGAATGACTGTAATGAAAACAGAAAGATTCTTTTAAAGTTACCAGAATGGCTAACCGTGAGATGGAATCGGAAAGTTATTGAGATAGAAGAGGAAAGTAATCAATTTCCCTCTTTCAGCCAATTTGTTAAGTTTCTGGCAAGAGAGGTGAAGATTGCCTGCAACCCTGTCACATCATTACAGGCACTTAAACTCAATGAGGTGGAAAAGCCAAAATTCCCAAAATGTCAAAGCTTCGGAGCAAAAACACTGACCACAAATTCCAGTGAAAGGTCTGTCATGACATGTATTTTTTGCCAGAAGATTGGACATACTTTGCACAAATGCAGGAAGCTCATGGAGAAAGAAGTTTCAGACAGAATTAAATTTGTTGCTTTGGTTGTCTCAAGCCTGGTCACTTCTCAAAGAACTGCAACAGTAGGAGTGTTTGCGACATGTGCCATAAGATGCATCCGACCTGTTTGCATGAGGAGCGAACTAAAGAAACCCAAAAACTACAACAAGCCAAGCAAACTACAAGCCAAGAAAGACCTCAATCAACGCAACACAAAGAAACAACCACAGCTGTTACTTCAAATAGAGTAGTTCTTGGTGAAGTTAACACACAATCAGCAGCAATAATTCCTGTTTGGATTTCATCCATAACTCACCCAGCGCAAGAAGTCCTTGTATATGCTCTGTTAGATTCTCAAAGTGACACAACCTTCATTTTAAGTGAAGTAGCTGAAGCATTGGAAGCAAACAAAGAACAAGTGAAGCTCAAGCTCTCAACCATGACTTCAAGAAACAAAGTGGTAAGCTCTCAAAGAGTAAAGAACTTACAAGTCAGAGGTTTTTATTCGGCTAAAATAATTTCCTTACCACCTGTCTATACTAGGGAGTTTATTCCAGCCAACAGAACACACATACCAACAAATTAAATTGCAAAAGCTTGGTCCCATCTAGAGCATCTACAAGAAGAGCTTGCACCTTTGCAGGATTGTGAAGTAGGTTTGCTCATTGGGTACAACTGCTCACAAGCCCTTCTTCCAAGAGAAGTAGTGTCTGGCCAAGAACATCAGCCTTTCGCACAGCGTATGGATCTTGGATGGAGCATTGTTGGTCACTGGAATCCATATGTAGACTATGGTGACGCTATTGGAACAAGTCATCGCATAGTAGTAAGACAAGTGACACCAGATATGCAATCTTCTGTCAATCTCAAAACTGAAGTATGCTATGTGAGTCAAACTAAAGTAAAAAAAATCACTCCTTCAGAGATAATTAAGGTCCTTGAAACAGACTTCTCAGAAAAGGTTGGAGAAGATGATCCTGTGTCCCAAGAAGATCTCAAGTTCTTGTCAATTTTGACAGAAAACATCACACAAAAGAACAGTGGTCACTTTGAAATGCCATTACCATTTAAAGAAGAAAAGGAACTAATTTCCAGAGAAACCAAGGTGGGAGAAATTAAGAATGATTATCCTGAACTCCGCAAAGCTTTTGCGTATAACACTAAGGCAAAAGAGAGCAAATCGTTATTGGATCGCCTACAGAAATTCTCTGATTGGTCAAGAGGAGTTAAGGCAGTTGCTAGACTGAAACGGAAGATTAAAGAATTCAAAGGTGTAAAGCAAAGAACCAATGAAAGTACAAGCCTAGAAGAAAGAAAAGAAGCAGAACTTCATATCGTCAAGCTGATTCAAAAGGAAGCATTCTCAGATGAGATAAAGACTTTGAAGCTGAAGAAAGAAATTGCTAAGACCAAAGACAATAGGCTGTACAAGTTAAATCCATTCTTGGATGAAGAAGGTATCTTAAGGGTTGAAAGACCTATACAGAAAGTTGTTACTTTGCTTGAGGCAGGTTAAAAGGTATAATAATTTCTTGAAGTTAGTCTAATTGGTAAATAACAGAAATGGTGAAATGTTTACATTGCATTTAGAAAAATCCCACATCAAGGTTTGTGTGATTTGGTGGGAGTGTAACTGTTGCCATTATATTGTTTATATAATTTGTATATAATTCATTGTTTTCTAAAATTACTTTCATTATAAGAATTTAAGTTTTGTTTGTGATTTATGCTTAATTTAATTTATTGTAATTTGGAGTACTTTTATTTTGAAATCTCGGTGCAAGTTTGTGCGCAATTGTTGACTTCACGTCAGACTCGAAGTTTCTGCAGACATGCGGGAAGCATGAACATTATGTGCACATCTAAGAAAGTTTACTAAAGACTCGAAGGACTTCAACGGTCATAAGGACATTTAAGGACAATTTCTCTTTCTTGCAGCATGCAGCCAACGAGGTATTTTGTTTATCTGTATTTTGTGTTTATTACGTCTTTTGTGTATGCTTTCGTTTTGTCAGACTAATGTGATTATTTTGTATTATGTTGTTTTTACTGTTTAGTTTTCACGTGGGTTTAAAATGAAGAAAAGCCTTCAAATAAACCAGTAGTAAGAAAACCACTTGTGTCAAGTATGCTTGGAAGGAGAAACACCGTGTTTCACGTGGAAGGAGTTTCCTGCTGATGAAAGCAACAGGTCTCAAGTGTCCTTGTTCTCCCTGTAAGAGCACAGCTCCCAGCATCGGTCAGAACTGTAAAAGGTTGGTCAAAATCAGGACTTTCCAACACTGGTTTCTTGCAGAAAGCATCCTTTAAATCTATAAAAGCACTGTCACATTCTACAGTCCAGTTAACCTTATTAGGCTTGTTCTTTCTTGTCAGTTCAGTAAGGACTATAGCTCTTTCAGAGAAAGAGAAGTTTGGGATAAAACGTCTGTACCACCCCACCAAACCAAGGAAAGATCGCATCTGTTTCTTTGTTGTAGGCCGCTCAGAATGTTTAATGGCCTTAATCTTCCCAACTCATCCTAAGGTGCACTCATCTGTATGAACTGGCAAGTACTGCTCCTCTACTTCATGCTCTTCCAGTACTGCCCTCACCATGAGTTCCTTCTCGATAGCCGCTGTTGGTTCTGAGCGGGAAGACTGTGCATGCCACTTTTTCAACATATTAACGTGGAAGGTTTGCAAGGGTTGATTTCTGGAAGTTAACCTTGCCATTTGGCCAACAGTTTGTTATCCGATGTAGGGAGTATTAATATTATAGTCTTGTCCTAATTAGCAAGAATATATCAATTGTATTATTATTTAGTGCACCTGTATTTGTTTCTTATAGTCTATGAGTTATGAATAAAAATGAAACGAATATTAAATTTCCCATCAGTCCCCCCTATTGGTTTGTTACCGCCAACAAACCAGTTGGGGAGACTGAGGGCAAATGTAGCATTTGTTTCATTTGGCGTTGATCTCTGTTTGCATATTCAAAGTATGTTTCTGCTATATTAGCCACAATAACTAAACACTAGTCATGTTGATTGAACTGCACATAGACACTGAAACACTTTAAAGGGTTTTTATTTACTCAAAAACATGCATGAAACCACATCTTGCTTTTGGGTACATTTACATTAAGCATATTACATTTTACATTTGGCAGACGCTTTTATCCAAAGTTACTTAAATTGCATTCAAAAAACACATTGACATTCTAATCACTTTTGGCTCTCCCTGAGAATCGAACCCATGCCCCTGGTGTTGCAAACTCCACAATCTACTGTAATCTAAATTTTGTTACAGACTGCATATTGTCCACAATCTTTCAGTTTGTGTATGACCAGAAACTACTCAGACTGATTGTTGAAAAATATAATGTAAAATAATGAAGCTTTATTTAAAGTCCAAACCCTTTCTGTGCTGCCGGGGTCATTGAATCGGACTCATTCTCCTGTGGTTCTCCTCCAGCATCATAAGGCCAATAAGCTGGGCCGGGCTCTCACAGAGAGCTGCTCCCAGTACTCGCGCTATGGGCAGACGCCGAGACCCCACAGCACCCGAAATTTTGTAAGAGACACAATGACACAATTGGAGTATAACACAAACATCTATCATTAAAAAGATGCAGCTCCTGCAACATTTTGAGTGATCTGGAAATAAAAGCGATACGTGGCACCTAAAACACTATTTAAGTCAATACTAATATGTAAAATAATGAAGTAAAAAAGAGAGATAAGAAAAGTTATCTGAAAGTATTATTGGCGACACAGTGAAATCTAGTTCTACGGAAAACGTCAGTTTGAAGAGGTAGATTAACTAATTCCAGCTAGTTTCTTACAAATGCTGCCCATAAATGGCCAACCAAATTTCTACTAAAGATATTTCTAATATGGATGTTTAAGTGACGTATTAAGGTGCAGGATGTTGTCATGATCGTCCACTGGTTGCTGATTCAATGGAATGTGGGAACAGGAAGTGACTTCATATAATGCCATACTGGGTCAGCTCGTGTAATTCGAGATGACTGTACGCCTCCCATGGACAAATCACGTTAAAGTCTGTGAGAAAGAATATGGTTACATGTTAAAAGTCTCAAAGAACTTCAATATGTAGTAAATAATACTTTTTTGACTTAAAAATTATACATACCAGTTCCCAACCATTCCATTCCGGGAATGTCTTCACCAAATCTGAGAACAACAACATTAATAAAATATTAATCAGATACAACATGCAGATCCACCCAAGAGAAAGCTAAAGGCAGTAAAAGTAGTTGTACCCAATGACACCCTTTTTGGGGGGTTTGCTCTTGAACTGTCGTGTTGACCTCTGTTTGAACTTGGGTGGACCCTTGCGGGGACTGCCCGGCGCCGTGGCATGTGTAACCTTGATGCTCGCTTTAGCCTTTGAGACCTCCATAACCTCAATGGACGCTAATGGTAAGTGCTTTACGCTGATTTGATGATGATCTGTAAGAGATTGAGGAATGAGAGATTTGTGTTTGGCATTCAAAAGTTGGCAAATAAACAAACAAATCTTTATTTTACATCAGTATTTCTTATGTAGCACACTTCATACTCCATGTAAAAAAAAAAAAATATATATATATATATATATATAGATAGAGAGAGAGACATTTAAATAATTATAGAGAATAATAAGAGATTTTTTTAAATGTATAAATACAATTTATATATATATATATAATGTATTTCCAATATAGTTTAATAAAGAAAAACAATCCATATTCTCATCATCCTAATGGTAATTGATAAAGAGATTCTATAAAAACTATAGGTCACCTGATCTGACCAGATGAATAGACCGTGACAGCCCAAGGATTTATGATTATTAATATACAGTGTCCAGACTAAGTGCATGTGATAATGGAGGTTCCTTTAATCCCCTTTACAATTAATCTCATTAGACGAAGGTCAATGCACAATAAGCAGAATTTGCTTGATTCCTTTTATAAGAAGAAGCACATAAGAGGTAATTGCTTGAGTTTACTCTGCTGTGATACAGGAAATGAGCTCACTTGCATCACAATAGTTTCTGTGTTGCGGTTGAAACTGCCACCATATGTAGGGACAATGATATATATATATATATATATATATATATATATATATATATATATATATATATATATATAGTGCGATATGCTTAAAATGTCAGATTGTCATTGCATTAAATGTAAAAAAAAAAAAAAAACGAAAAAGCATCAAAGCAAGTGACCATTTGCATCTCAAAATTTGCAGTATCTTTTTCATCAATAAATATTCTTATTTTTTAATTGTTTTTTTTAAATCACTGTTTTGGTAATTTTAATGGATGTATAAAGTCAGTTCTCATAGATATAGTTCATCAATGATCATTCGCATCAGTCAAACTCGCTAGTGGTAGATAGCCACTGTCCTGCAGAGTTTAGCTCCAATATAAACACTAATTAAACACACCTGAATCACTTAATCAAGATATTCAGGATTTCTAGAAACTTCCAGGTAGGGGCCAGTTGCATAAACAAGTTGCAAGTTGACCTCGCAATTAGTAATGGCTAATTATTCTTAATTTTCAGATTCAAATGTGACCACATTTTTTCATAAGTTATGAACAGTTTGAGGGAAAAAAACTTATGCAACCTGTGTCACAGATGTTTTGGAACTAGCTAGAAGCTAAACTCTGCACTACAATGATCCTCCAAGAAATTAGTTTGACACCCCTGGTTCACATCAAGAACAACAGCAAAGATAACGATAATTATATTAGTGTCCACATAAAAAAAACTGTTATTTTTATATAAGTGCACATGTGGTTATGTTGTCTGCTTGCTTTAAATGCGTCTGGATTCTTTTATTGCGGTCAATGATTTTAAGGTTCGTCAGCTGTAAAAACTTATTCTGAAAGTGAAATAATTAGAATCAATATGAATGGTTATACAAAATAATAATAGCTCATATATATTTATCCCTATAGTAATCGTCCTTGGTGTGAATGGCCTCAACTATAAAAATGTGCACTTACAACAAACAAACAGAAAGTGGTATAATACATTTAGGTTTATTGCTGAACAATATATCGTAATTTCAAACCTACACACATGTTTGTATGAAACATTAGCTTGTGTTGTCTTCTTTAAAATCAATGCCGCAACAAAGGCACTCAGACATTTTCACTTTTCACTTGTCATCACTATATTATACATTAATATATTTCAACATATGCCAACACACATTTCATAATAGCATAACCATTAACAATAACGTGTTCTGTGTCTCTAAACCAATGTACTCACCTCGTCTTTTCTGTCTGTCTGTGTGTGTGTGTGTGTGTTGAGGTGCTCAGGCCGCGGTTCTCTGTCATCACACGTGCTCACATCAGCTCTTATATTCTTCTGAGCATCATAAGATGATTATTCCTGCACATGTTGGCCCTTCCTCTTTCCAAAACATTGCAGCTGTCATCAACCCTTAAAAGGTTCGATGAGGCAACATCCATATATATGAGATTAATCCTATTTGTGTTCCATAGTTCATGCAATATTAAATTAGACAGAGGGCTTGGTTGATTTTAATTTTATTAGTTGTTGCTAGAGGGTTTGCTTGTTTTTTAATAATTTGTTAGGTATATTTAAAAAAAAAAACAATCTTTACATATTATATATGACTGAAAACAATCTGGATGACTAAATAGAACATTGCATAAAATAAGATATTTAACTTTCAAATTAATAAACAGGCATGCAGGAGTCACATGAAAATATTCACAATCACCGATTTTGTTTATGCACATGCAGAGAACTGTCCTCAGCTCACGTATTCACACACGACACGTCCAGCGTGATGATCCTGATCTTCTACTTATGCAACAGATTTTTTTGAATCACCTGTCCAGGCGTCCCGTGTGTGCTGGGAGACCTGGCTTCAGTTTGATCAGCAGTCTGTCAGATAATCTCCACATCTCTGTCCATTCAGAGAAAAGATTAACATCTCCAACCTGAGCAAACACACACAACACTAATTCAACTGCGTCGTTCCCTTCTAAACTTACCCAGCCAAAAATGGATGACGAAATAAGGAAACACATTTTATAGCAAATTTCTGTGTGTACATTACACACACTTCTTAGAGTCAGGGGCTTATTTTAAATAATGAAGCAGGGACAGAACCATATTGCTGTATAGAAGCATACAAAACTGAAATAATCTTTATGAACTCACAAACAGATAAGCAGGAGGTCGCTGGAAAACATGGCTAACACTACAAAATGCATGTTGACAAGACCAGACATGGACTTGAAAAAAAACCGGTTATATATACTGTAGATATATAGGGATACTGAGGGAACTAAACAGGAACAGCTGAAAAGAATGATTAACTAATGAGTAACCATGGCAACCAAAGATAGGGACACAAACTGATTCTGAAGAACTAGTGTTGATGAAAGCGACTGTCAACTGGCACGCATGGATCTAATAAGCTTGGGTACAACATGTACGTAAACTATTCGATGATGACTCCTTTGCTATTTTGATGTTAGTTGCTGTAGAACATTGAATGTATGTTCTTAGTTATACCTTACCTTACCTTTGACGTCAGTAATAACCCGGATGTATGGTGGTAGTTTTGTATGTAACCACATGTAATAATCCAGTTCTCTAGTAAAGAATTAATAAGCATTTCGGAGTTGAGTTTCCATCATTCAACATGGTGTCAGAAGTGGGATCATTTCAAAAAGTGCTGTAAATCTACACCAAATCACATGGCAAATAGACGGAGAAAAGCAGTAGACCAGCTCAAACCAAAAGAAACTCCCACAGATAGTGCGGATGAATCCTATTATGTGGATGGAGTGTCATTTGAAAAGACTGCTGTACAAACAGTAGAGAAGAAAACTCTACAAAAGACTGAGCTCATGTGCACTGTGTTCATCAATGGACATTCAGTTGATCTAAAAGTGGACACAGGGGCTAAATGCAATGTCATCTCTGATGCGTTATTCATGAAAATAAGAGATGAAGAGGAATTAAGCTCGTCGAAAAACACCAAGCTCATAGCCTATGGAGGTGAGGAAATACCAACAGCAGGATTAGCTACTTTCACATGCCACTCATCAGAAAGAGCATATGATCTGTCATTCTATGTGGTGAAGAGAAATGTGCAACCATTGATAGGTCTGCCGGACTGTTTACAAATGAGTCTTATCTCGCTCAACAAAGAAATTCATCACGTGACAGCAGACGAAGTTACATGCTTTGCAGAACAAATTCATTCTGAATATGCAGAACTTTTCAAAGATGAGGTTGGTAAGCTCCCAGTAACATATTCAATGAAGCTGGACCCAGCAGTGCACCCAGTTGTAAAACCCGCACGCAAAGTCCCAGCAGCCATGCATAGCAGAGTCAAAGCAGAATTACAAAGAATGGTTGAAATGGGTGTTCTTACTCCAGAATCAGAGCCCACTGAATGGGTATCATCAATGGTGGCAACCCATAAAAAGAATTCAGAGGAAATAAGGCTTTGCATTGACCCAAGAGACTTAAATAAGGCCCTCAAACGTCCACACCACCCCATGCGCACTGTAGAAGAAGTCGCATCTCAAATGCCAAATGCCTCTGTTTTTTCGGTCCTAGATGCGAAAAGTTCCTTTTGGCAAATTTCACTTGATGAAAAATCGTCAATGTTGACAACATTCAACTCCCCATTTGGGAGATACAGGTTTCTGCGTATGCCATTTGGAATTAGCACAGCGAGTGAGGTGTTCCAAAGGACTATGGAACAAATATTTGCAGGCTATCCATGCGCTATAATCGTGGACGACATCCTCGTTGGAGGAAAAGATGTGAAAGAACATGACGATAATCTTAAAAAAGTGTTGGATCGTGCTCAGAAAGTCAACCTTAGACTTAACCCTCTCAAATGTAAGTTCCGGTTGTCAGAAGTATGCTATGTTGGACATGTGTTCACATGTGAAGGACTGAAACCAGACCCTTCAAAGGTTAAAGCCATCACGGAGATGGAAGTCCCGGAAAACGTCACAGCTCTACAGCGCTTTCTAGGGATGGTCAACTACCTTGGAAAATTTATTCCAGGTTTCAGTGAACTCTCAGCACCCTTACGACAGTTAACGCATAAAGACGCGGAGTGGTGCTGGCTTAAACAACACCAAGATGCTTTCAACAAGCTGAAAGAGGTCATCACAAGTCCACCAACATTGAGATACTACGATGTTGAAAAACCTGTTACACTGACGTGTGACGCTTCACAGTTTGGACTTGGAGCAGCATGTCTTCAACAAAATGCTCCCATCGCATATGCCTCACGCACTCTGACACAAACCGAGAGACAATATGCTCAAATTGAGAAAGAGCTTCTTGCAGTCGTATTTGCATGTGCAAAGTTTCATGACTACATTTATGGAAAGAAAATTCACATTGAGACAGACCATCAGCCATTGGTGACAATACTCAACAAACCGCTACACATGGCTCCAGCGCGATTACAACGCATGATGTTGCGGCTCCAAAAGTATGACTTTGTAATAAACTATAAAAAAGGCAAAGAAATGTTTCTGGCTGACACTCTTTCACGTGCCCCCATAAAAAACACAGAAGTGTTAAGTGGTGAAAAGACTGACTTTGAGGTAATGTCTGTGGAACACATCTCATCATCAAGGCTCGTTGAATTGAAAGAGCACACAGCCACAGATCCAATATTGCCACAGCTTAGCAGTACAATTCACCAGGGCTGGCCAGAACGACAAGTAAAGCTTTCACTCGTACTTCAACAGTACTACCCATATCGAGATGAGCTGACAACAAAGGATGGGATTGTGATGAAAGGCCCAAAAGCAGTGATCCCCAAATCACTACAAAAAGAATACATCACTATTCTTCACAGAGGACATCCAGGAGTAGAATCAACAAAACGCAGAGCAAGAGGAGTAGTGTTTTGGCCTTCAATGAACAAGGACATTGAGAAGGAATGTGCTTCATGTTCTGTCTGCAACAGTATGAAACAGCACCAGCAAAAGGAACCACTGAAGTCACATGATACTCCAGAACTTCCTTGGTCAACCGTTGCAACTGATCTGTTTGAATGGAATGGCCAACATTATCTTGTTCTGGTGGACTCCTATTCAAGTTGGTTTGAAATAGATCTTCTTCGCAATCTGACATCAACCGCTGTGATTACAAAATTAAAGAGACACTTTTCAGTACATGGCAGTCCCCAAAAAGTGATCACAGACAATGGAACACAATTTTCCAGTCAACAATTCAAAAACTTTGCAAATTCCTGGGATTTTATCCATGTAACAAGCAGCCCAGAGTATCCACAATCTAATGGATTAGCGGAACGAGCGGTGCGAAGTGCAAAAGAGTTGATGGAAAAATCAAAGAGAGATGGAACAGATGTTTTCCTGGATCTACTCAATCTGAGAAACATACCTCGTGATGAAATTCTTGGATCACCAGCAGAGAGACTTTTATCAAGACAAACACGAACAACACTCCCAATTGACAAAAAGTTGCTGGTTCCTTCAACAAAAAGCAACGTCATGATCAGAAAACAACTTGCACACAAGCGTCATCAACAAAAGCTGTATTATGACAAAAGCAGCAAGCCTCTCCGTACTCTTTTCAAAGGTGAAGTAGTCAGGTTACAAACACCTCAGGGGTACAGTAAAGTGGGAGTCATCAAGGACATCTGCAAGGAACCAAGATCGTATGTGGTGGAATCAGAGGGAAGGAATTATAGAAGGAATCGTAGACACATCTTGCCGGTCCCTGAAACTGTGCCATCACAAAATGAAGGATACAGCCCTGCAGATTACCCAAAAGTGTGTACAACAGGAAAAGATCCAAGTTTCCACTCAGAACACACAAATGCACAAGTGACATCTACTGACTCTAAACTAACATTTGAGACCACTGTACCTGCCAAAGAGTCGGAACAAAAACTTTATGTGACTCGCTCAGGCAGGATCTCAAAACCAAACCCTAAGTATCTCCAGTGAGCTGCTTAGAGATGTTCAGGATCTGAGATAAAAGACTGTCAGATTATCTTGAGTGAAATGTTCAGTTTCATTAGTTCGTAAAATTTAACACTGTAAATGCTAATAGCATATTTGTTATGCATGCTTTAATGTTGTGTTGATATGGATATTTGTTGTAAAAAAATGATGAAAGGTAACTAAAGAAAAGGGATGTAGAACATTGAATGTATGTTCTTAGTTATACCTTAATCGCATTTGCACCTTACAGGTAACCATAGTTATGACGTCAGTAATAACCCGGATGTATGGTGGTAGTTTTGTATGTAACCACATGTAATAATCCAGTTCTCTAGTAAAGAATTAATAAGCATTTCGGAGTTGAGTTTCCATCATTCAACAGTTGCATTTTCCTGGACCTTTAGTTTGTTATTTTCAGTCACGTGTTCCTTTGTTCAGTTTCCCGACACTAATCTGTTTCCATGGACACTAACACTATTATCACAGCTGTTCCTCATTTAGCTCTTCGCCATTGTGTATTTAAGCTCCTCCTAGTGCACTCTTCAGTGTTCTGGTATTGTTTGTGCTTAAGTACACTGTTGCCCCTCGTTTGGATTGGCGTTTGTCGGCCTATTCTGAGTTATTTAATAAATTCTGTTTTTATTACCGAATTATCTTCGGATCAGTGTGTTCAGGAGCCACGACCACACAAATCACAGATATGTGAATCACTGTCTGGGACAGGCCAAATTAAAAAAAAAATGTGTACTGGGGATTAAGGAGATAACTGTTTATTTAAGCAGGTTTAGGCAACATTTCCAAAAGGGGTTTTTACAGCAATGCCGCAGAAGAAACATTTTTGGTTCCCCAAAGAACCTATAACAAAATGTAAAAAACAAGTTCACTTCCTAGTAAGTCTATGATAGTTTGTAGACTGATTTTTCTGTGAAGGAATAAATATGTGAGGTTTAAGTTTGCTCCTGAGAGCCTCACTTCTGTTCTTAGATCATGGGATCGGAGAAAAAAAAAGTGTAATACTGAAATATATCATTTTTTTTATTATTATTATCAGTGCCTTAAACCATAAATCAGTGATGCATAAACATGTATATTCTGCAAATACCACATATATAGGAAACATTAGTTTAAGCACAATCTTGTTGTAACCTTTTTTTTATTTTTTTACTTTTTGCATGATGTTCAAAGATCATAGACCTAAATAAGCCATTTTAAATGGTTTATTGTAAATGTAGATCATCAGCAAGGAGTATTTGACTGATCCCCAATAAACTGGATTCAAACAATCAAGAGTTTGTCAATTAAGGTAACTATCAAATAGAATTTAATAGGATTATGTAAAAACTTATGTAACTCAGAAAATGCAAGTCAAATTCACAATATATAATAACCTTAATTACAAAGAAATGGCAAGCAACACATTGAATTAAACATAAAATTCAAGTAGAAATACTGAAGTTGTATTTTCTTGTAAAACTTACTCCAATAATCTTATGGCAACTTTACAACATTAGAAACAAAATAATACATGAAGGCAATTACTGAAAGGTAAGGAGATATTCAACTGTTTTAGACATTTTAGACATTATTGCTTAATATCACACTAAATAATTTAACATGTTTCCAAATAAGTAATTTCTAAGGATGACAATTCTGATCTCATTACGAATCATCACAGATGATCAGTGGACGTGTTACATACATCTCATAGTAAAACACACTTCATAGTGGAACATCCAACGTCCCCAGAAAGATCCTCTGATTTGTCATTTTGCCTCCATCTATAACTTCTGTTAGGTGTAAATTGTGAGATATAAAGTCAGAATTGCAAGATGTATCCTCTGAATTGAGAGAAAGTCAAAAACAGAAATATTAAAAAATTCTTAAATACAAAACAAAACAACGTAAAGGTTTACAGGCATCTCTCAGAACAGCAGTGGAGAAAAAAGTTTTTTTTATTCCATGGCAGAGATGGGCTCCCATAATAGACACACACACACACACATAAGAGAGAGAGAGAGGTTGTAGATATGACATAGAATTATGCAATTGAACAATGTTTGATTCAATCAGTGTTTGATAGATGCCATTCACCAGAGAGGCAGCTAAGTTTAGCTTCATGCCTAATCTCTCTGGCCAGTCTTTGACTAGCTTTCTTTGACTAATCCATCTTCTGTCTCTGAGATAATCTCAAAATCCAATAATTCATCCTGTCGACTTGACCCTGCCCCTTTCTCTTCTGAAATTCTGAAAATCTGTCATCTCTGCACCTATTTCTTACTTAATACATTAATACATCTCTTAGCATGAATTCAGGGTGATTAGGACACTGTTTGACACTGAGTTAACTTGGAAAAAGTGTCCCAATCACCCTGAATTCACCCCACCTCTGCTTCACTTCCTCTGCCAGCCAAAACTGCTGTAGTTACCCCAATTCTCAAGAAACCCAACCATCCATCCATCTATCCATCTATCCATCTATCCATCTATCCATCTATCTATCTATCTATCTATCTATCTATCTATCTATCTATCTATCTATCTGTCATTCCCACTGGAGCCTCATCAATAGGACGCGCATGCACTGATCGCCTCTGAACTAAACTAACACTCAAACAGAAGCTTGTACATATATACATATATACTCTATTTGTACATATAACCTGTACGCATATTTCATTTGGACATGTTTATTGAGTAAAACTATCAACTGTGATAAGACTTTGACTTTGATTTTTTGAATTATCACCAATTTGATTAACCCACCCATAAACTTCAAAAGTCAAAATTTAAAACTGCTTTCTATGTCTTTCAGATAGATTTTCATCTAACACTAAAATGAAATCAGAATCTATAAGACTTCAGCATGATTAAACAAACAGTTTTCAACAAATTTCCAAAATATTAATTTCCAAAGATGCTAATTTTGAAACTAGAATTTCCCACTAGAAACCCTTAGATTAGTCGTACAGTGAAGATCATCAAAAAAATAATAATAATAATAATTACAAAGAAATTTCAAGTAGCACATTGAATTAAACATGAAATTTAAGTTGAAAGATCTAAATTCCCAAAACTTCTTCTGTGGAATTGTCAATAACAATGTTCTTCCAGTGCAATGTGTTTTTAATATTTGGATGAATGTGATCCCACTGAAGCTCAAATCGTCTGTATGTTTCCCAACACAGGTTCAGGTGGGGCTTGAAAATATCATCATAAAATGTATTAAGGACCATATTTTTAGAATCCTAATAAATATGCATATATTTCATGATTTGGTCATTTAAAAACAATCTTTTTACATTGTTAAAAAATACTAGACTGATACTAGACTGAAATACACTGGATTAATTGAGAAGTTCCTGGTCAGGATAAGATGGAAACAGAATTTATTACTTCATTATGAAGAACTAAAAATTAGAAAAACAATTAATCCAGAAATTATTGCTCCAAGATTTTCCATAAACCAAGATCAGGTTTTTCCATAAGATGCTTAATATCACAATTAATAATTTAACATAATTCTCATTACAAATCATAATAGATGATCAGTGGACATGTTACATACATCTCATGGTAAAACACACTCTGAGGAACATCCATCGTCACCATAAAGATCATTTTCATCATATTTGTCATTTTGCCTCCATCTTTACCTTTTTATGGTACCGTGTTGTCATTTATCACTTCTTCCTCATCTTTAGGTCCAACGAGACATGAATGAGCTGAATCAGCATTCAGAGTAACATTCACTGTTAAAATATTGAAGATTCTGCTTCACAGATGGGAATATGATAAAATAATAATAATATATATTTTATAAGATCTCGCCAATAATCCTGGAAACTTTACAGCCTTGTTGTGTTAAGGTAAAATAATGTAATGTAGTAAAATACTTATTCTACTATAATGCAATTTAATTTGACATAAACTGAACAGTTCCCGATCAGTCAGAATGACTGACAAATTGTGATCTTGCCTGAGAGACCAATCATCTTCAAGTGTAACTAAATGAGTGTAACACTGGCGTATGAGATTTGCATTGTGCACTAAGCCCTGCGAAGCGCATACATAAGGAGAGCGCGTGCAATGGTACTTCAGCCTTTTGCTTCGGAGCCTAGTGGTTCATACTGTTAAATTACTTGCATCTTCAATGAATGTGCAAAACACGAGTCACAGATCTCTCTTCAGTGTGTTGTGAGTAACGACGCTTCACAAGTGGTTCCTGTTGCAAGAGCAATTCCCCCTAAAGATACAGTGGCAACTTTCTCCTGTGTGCTTCAGCACATATAAGAGAGTAATCCTCTAAAAGTGCAAACACAGATGTGACACTGTCTTTTTAAATATGTCATTCCACCCATGTGTCTCTGGATGTGGATGTTACCTGGTTCCGTCTGATAGTTAGGATCGCTGCCTCACGTGTCTGTATCTCGAAGCTGCAGTCAAGACTCCAGTACCACAAGAGAGGTGGAGTCCCATCTACTATGCCTCAATCCAGTGCCTCTGCTGGCCAGCGGAGGGCTACTTCGGTTAATAGGCAGGCTGACCTGAGGATCACAATGGGGTATAACCTGCTGAGTCAGTCTCTGCGGGCTCCTCACTCCTTTTGCACACCGCACGCAAGCTGTTGAGTTTTCTTGCTGGCTCATTCGGACCATTAGACATGGCTATGCAATTCAGTTCGCCTTGCATCTCTCCAAATTCAGGGGCATCTGATTCACATTTATGCTGGACAGGAATGTCTGTCTCTAAGCAGAAGTTGGCCCACTGGATAGTGAAAACCATCATCTTGGCATACCAAGCCCAAGACCAGCCGACACACCTAGGAGTTACTTTGAGATATCTGTAGAGCTGCGGGCTGGGCGACACCTAACAGATTTGAAAGGTTCTATAAACCTTTGTGTAGAGTCAGTGTCCTCCCGTGTACTCACCACCAGTAGCCAGTAGTGCGGGGACCATGCTCGATGTCCTGCTTACTGCGCCATTCCCCTCTACGAACTGGATGCTTGCGCTTATTCTACTCCTCAGGTGAGTTCCCCAGCTGGTGAACTCTGGTGGAGTCCCTCCAGCACTAGCAAGAGTCAGACGTGGCAGAGATGTCCAAAGTTAGGCCTAGTTGCCCATATGTTGTGATCCCTATTGCAATCCTAAATGTGTATTGTTCCATTATTCAGTTTTCCTCTCGTGAGCCTGTGTCTTTCCCTGGCAGAACTCTGCCACCTCTGCATGTTTTTGTCTTCACTGTTTCTGGGCTGAATCTACTACAGAGACCCTTCTATATGTAGCACTTACCAGATGGCCAGTCCATATGTGTAAATTCCACATTACACCACTGCAGGCAGGATTTTGCCTCTGTAGCATTCCCCTCTTGGGGTAAGCTTTCCCAGTGTTATCCAAATCTAACTGAATGGGTCACAGGGAACAGCAGTGATTGACTTTCCTATGTCCTACGGTGCGGGGGATCAGGAGGCTTATGCAAGGCGCTGGAAGGGACAGCACTGGTGGTGCTTTGGTAAGGGTTCCCAATTCGGAAGTCGTTCGGACGTAACGTTGAATGTGACTGACTCATAGGGAATGTCTAAGTTACTATTGTAACCCCCATTCCCTGAAGGAGGGAATGGAGACGTTACGTCCTGTTTCCACAATTGCTGAACTACCACTGAGCGGTCAGGCCACCGGCTCAGCACTTCATCGAAAACCTGAAATGCAATCGCACAGGCTCTTCTTGTGTACTTACTTAGCGGGGCGGAGTGAGTGATGCAAATCTTGCACGCCAATGTGCATTGGCTCATTTAGTTATGCTTCAAGATGATTAGTCTCTTAGGCAAGATCCCAATTCATCAGTTGTTCCGACATAACGTCTTGGTTACTATTGTAAAACCCGTTCCCTGAAGGACGCTTATTTTTTTATTTTGCTTAGTTTAGTTAAAATTATATTTACAATTAATGAATAATTTGTTTTTGTGGCACGTATAAACCATCATTAATTTGATAATTTGGGACCTGAACCATTAAATTGCATTTGTCCAGTGAAAGTTTGTATTCTACCAAACTCTCAAATTATAGAAATACAGTGGAATCCGGTTATGTCAACAGTCTAGGGGGTTGCAAAAAAGTGTTGAGATAACTGATGATCGAGATAACCAAAAGCCAATATGGCGATTTCTTTTATGAAGCGATCGGCATGCTATAAAAATATACATACACTGTATATGTTTGCTAACAACAAAAAGATTTACCAGTATACAATAAAAAAAACATTTGATTCTTGATACAAATCTTTAATTAAATTCTCCAACACTGCAAACACAATTTCACTCACAGCCTAAACAGTCACTACAGACATAAACACATTCGCTCATGACATAGTCATTTCGCTCGGACACAGGTCTGAAAAGTATTGCACACACGGTTACAATGTTTGTTTGTTTTTTACAAAATCTAAAATGCGTTGTTGCTTTTTTGCCTTTAACGGTCTGCTTGAAAACAAATGCTTCTAAGCTTCTATCAGTAACTACGTCTTTGTCGATGTTAATGTTAAGGTTTGATTTTTGCGCCTCTTCTGCGACTGCACGGTACTTGCCGTAAGAGTTAGTGAACCGTCATTGGGGTGAGCAAACATGTGGACCGTGATGCACGTGCAACGCGAACTCAGCACATGCACAGTGAACTCGGTACAATCATTAGTCACAGAGATGTGAAGTGGCAAATTTGTCCCTCTTTTGTGCTCAAGATATTAAGGTTCGCGACATAAAAGAATCAACATAACCGATAAGAAAATGCTAAGATAATGAGGGAATTTGGCGGTTCCACTTAAAAAACGTAATAGGGTTGGCGAGTTAACCGAGCTCAAGATAAGTGGGTTCCACTGTATATAATATTTGACATGAACATGAATTTGTAAGAATAAAACATGAATATTTTTACTCACCCATGTCCGTTTCTAAGTTTGTGGTCACTATAAATGGAAGTTATGAAGTTAGTGTCCATAACAGAAATTAACAATACATTTGTAATAATCATAAATTATTAAATCATAATAATGAAAATCCATAATGAATTGTATTCATATATGAATTAATATATACACTGTGTATTAATCAATTGCTTTGTAAACTAGTAATGTATTATCCATTTTATAAAGCCATATAAAACAAATTCACCTTTTGGGATCTTCTGACTCTCTACGAGTTCATCAAGTTCTAAAGAAATTTAGGATAAAAGCAAAAGAAAAGAACAATAAATTAAATATAAATTATTATAATTTAGATGTTTATTATAGAATGTATCAGCATCACACATATATGCACACATGCTAGTAACAAAAAAATGTAAATACGCATATCTAATGTAAAAATTGTATGTGTATTTAAATTGTCATAAAATCAAATCAATCTAGTTTAATTCATAAATGAATAGTGTATGATAATTGTTTTGCAGACCAAAGTAGATTTCATAATTAATTAAGAACTGACCATGTTTTACTCTCCTGTTCTCAGTCTGTAGTTGATCATGCTCTAAAATAATCAGAATAAAGGCAAAATAAAACAACATTATATATATAAGGAAGCTTGTTTCCTCCGAGATACAGAGATACAAATTTAAGTCTAATAAAAAAGGTAATTGTGACTTTTTACCTAAAAATGTAGAAATGTTTTATTTTCTTTGAACTTTTGACTTTGACAAGAACTGCGAGATATAATTAGATATTGATTATATCAACTCAAATTGTAAAACGAAAAATGACAATCAGCTCTTTAAAAAAAACAAAAGGATTGTCAAAAGTAAAAAATAAGAAAATCTTGAGATATAGTCAGTTTTGCCAAATACAACTTTATATATTGCGACTTGCAAGTTTTTAGAAAATGTTTTTAGCAAGTCTCTTACAAAGAAAAGTCTAAAAATTGAGAAAAAAAGTATTAGAAATAAAAATATATACATCTACACAAACATATACAGTGGTGTGAAAAAGAGTTTGCCCCCTTATTGATTTCTTATTGATTCATGTTTTTCACACTTAAATATTTAATTAAAATGTTTAACACAAATGGCTAAAACATGGAACAGTGGTGAACCTTCCCAAGAGTGGCCAGCCGACCAAAATTACCCCAAGAGAGCAGCGAAGGTCAGTGTTCATGACTCCACCATAAGAAAGAGACTGGGCAACAATGGCCTGCATGGCAAAGTTCCAAGACGAAAACCACTGCTGAGCAAAAAGAACATTAAGGTTCGTCTCATATTTGACAGAAAACATCTTGATGATCCCCAAGACTATTGGGAAAATACTATGTGGACTGACGAGACAAAAAGTTGAAAAAAGTATCCCATTACATCTGGCATAAAAGTAACACCGCATTTCAGAAAAAGAACATCATACCAACAGTAAAATATGGTGGTGGTAGTGTGATGGTCTGAGGCTGTTTTGCTGCTTCAAGACCTTGAAGATTTGCTGTGAGAAATGAAACCATGAATTCTGCTGTCTAACAAAAACTCCTGAAAGACAATGCCTGGCCATCTGTTCGTGACCTCAAGCTGAAGCGAACTTGTGTTCTGCAGCAGGATAAGGATTTTTTTTTTTTAAAGTCCACCTCTGAATGGCTGAAGAAAAATTAAATAAATTCTTTAAAATTAAATATTGCAAGTTATCGCAAATGCTTGATTGCAGTTGTTGCTGCTAATGGTGGCTCAACCAGATATTAGGTTTAGGGGGCAAACCCTTTTTCACACAGGACCATGTTTGGTTTTCCCTTAATAATAACAACTTTCATTTAAAAATTGCATTTTGTGGTTATTTTTGACAACTTTTTTCACTCCACTAAAAGTGTCCAGTTGGTCTTTTGTCTCTAAAATGGCAAAACCAATTCTCTTTTCATCCACAAAATATTTACTATGTATTGCTCTACTGTGAGGAAAAGTGTGTATTTGGTGACCAGGGGTGTGTTTCTCAAAAGCATCATAAGCCTAAGTAGATCAAAGAGGCTGTGTCACCAATGATGCTTCAGAATGAATAAATTAATTAAGGTTTTGATTTTGGTTTAAATCACGTGATCAAACAAATCACAAATCACGTGATCAACAAGTTCAAATACCTCTGTATTTATGAATGACTGTAATTATCAGTATTCCAGCAAAACCACTGAGCACAACTATAACTGAAATCAGGATGGCTGCTGTCCACCAAAGATAAAATATGTTACCTGTAAAACAAAACAGTGTCAAACATTTATTTTTGTTTGTTTGATACACTTGTAACATTCACAATAATTAAATATAATACAGATGATGTAATGCATTGCAATGACAATCAGATCTTCTATCCAAAACATAATCATAAATTACACAGCAAAAGTGTCAGTACTTACTTGAGGTGACAATCACTGCTTCTAGCATGTGATGCTTCAGTTTGACTCTGCAGTGAATCTTGCTGTCTCTGTCATATACAATGACGGTGTGTTTAACACTGAATCCGTCTGTGTTTCTGTGTGTGTCTGTAGTTTCTGAACTCAGACGAACTCCTTCACTGTCCAGCCACTCAAAATCCGGTTCAGGATACCAACCTTCAGATTCACACTGTAGATGAAGCCCTCCTGAACCATCAAACCCGTCTACAGTGATCACTGGAGGACTTCCTACAGCTACAGACCAACATCAGCAACATTCATTGAGTAAACACATTTCTTTTGTTTTTGTTTTGTTCACAAGAGAAACAATATGTACTAAAAACAAAAAATGCTGGGTTATCTTTTTAACCCAAAGGTTCAGTTAGCTGGGTCATTTTATTGGGCCATTTTTATTATTCTTACCCAGGTGCTGGGTAGTTTTTGTGCAACTCAACTGCTGGATCAATTTATCATGTTCACAAATTGTGATTACGTACCTATCGAGCGCCGGGTCAGTGTAACTCAATGCTGGGTCTCTGTGATCTACAACTCAGTCAATTTGGTTGTAGAACGCAAATGTTGGTTTACACAATAAAAGGTGGAATGACAACCGAATAGCTGCAATGTGTATGGGAGTGTCTCTCTTCGGTACATGTAGTGCAAGAAATCATTAGTGTTGACTCATTAGTGTTGCCAGGTCTTGTTATAAAAACAGCAAATAATAAAAAGTCCACAATATACTTAAATCCAAACACTGTTGCTATGGGTTGGGATAGTTTTTGCAGTGAGTGGGTGGGTGTTGAATAGCAATTGGTTTGGTTTTGTCAAACCTGGGAACCTAACTGTGAGTTGGAGAAAATTATGTGAATGTTTTGAAATGTGTGGATTATTGAACTGGAACCGAAATACAATGATCCCTCGTTTATTGCGGTTAATGTGGACCGGAACCCCCGTTCTGCATTATGGGTGAAAATCCGCGAAGTAGGATCAGCCAATCAGCTCACGGGATACATCCACTCGTGCTCTCATTCGTCGATCTTGCACCGGGAATCATGCACGTGGGTGTGTACAAAGCCTCTGAGAGAGTTTTTCTCTTTGTCTGGCATCCTGGGAAACCGTTTCTCGCGCATCACGATAAAACAACGCTGCTTTCCGTAATATGGCTGCCTTTGATCTTTGACTCTTTTGAACAATCCGCGATGCAATGAGGCTGTGAAACTTGAACCGCGAAATGGCGAGGGATTACTGTATTGCCAATATCAGTACCAAAGACTTGCCATTTTATATTAATTGTTTGCATTACTATTATTTGAATTACTTGACCTTCAATGTCAATTTATTTGACCCAGCACTGCGTCAAAAATCAACACAGGAAATGGTTAATGGGTGAAACCCAACAAGCGGGCTCAAAAAGAACAGCCAATATCCACCAATTACTTACCTTCAACTCTGACATCAACAGTGGCATCATCGTTCCAAGATTTGGACTGAATTAAACACTTATAACGTCCTTCATCAGAGACTCGAACTGTTGAGAGTTGGAGTGATGCGTTTCCTCTCTGTAGTTCTTGATGGATCAGTTTTGTTCTCTCTCTGTAGGACTGAATCTGCTCTGTGTTTCTGTCTTCATGATCCTCATAAAGATGCACAGGTGAATCTTTCTGATCCAGTCTGAACCACTCCACTCTCATGTCCACAACACTGATGTTGGGTTTGACTGAACAGGGCAGAATCACATCTTCACCAGCTTCAGCAAATACAGGATCTGCAGCTCCCAATACTTTAAACTGCTCTGTTTCAAGAGAAAGAGAGCTGGTCTTGTGTTCTACAGATTTATGACAGTTAAAATACACATAATAACTGTTATCTTCTAAATTATTTTAATACATGTCTTGTGTCCCATGTGACAGTCCTGCACTAGAAACAACACAAGACTTGCTTTCTGTAATATTTGATTTTTCATTGAGGAAGTCTTGTGTTTTTACATGCATATGTTTGATGTCTGCAGTTTCTTCAAGATAATTAAACAATTCCGACTCGGATCGATATTTGTAACAAGGATAATTTATTGCTAAATTAATCCAGTTGGACAATAACCAGCTCACTGCACATTGCCCTATACATAAGTTACTTATTAAATATCCTTCACTCATTATTTTACATATGAACACACAGCTATTCAAATAACTACCTGATCTTGAATCTGTAGCTCCACTAATAATCAGGATTGTCAAACAAATGAACTTCATCTCTGAAGGACACAGATGCTAAAAGAAAAGAAAACACATATTATGTTAAAATGGATTTTATGTTTTTTTAACTTTAAACACACCCAAAAAAAAAACAGAATTCAAAAAATCTTAGTGAATCTATGTACCAAAACCTATTTCTCAAATTTTCTTACCTTCATCTCAACACTGTTCTCAAGATTATGAATACATAATATGATATGAGAGTTCATTCCTGGTTTGGTTTTACTTTCTCATATCACTAAACAACTTAAGTGATAACACAGTCCCTCCCATTATTCTACTAACAACCCAGGTTTCTGAAATCAGTGTCTTCAAGCTTTGACTTTAAAGTTATTAACTTCCATTTGTGGAGGCGTGCGATTGAACTGTTAGGGGCGTTCCAAACCAAACATCAAAATCCCGTCACGAAAGGCCCTTCCACAAGTCCGTTAGTGTCAAGAACAGAAGAACACAAACACGGGTACGATCTAAACAAGAGTTTATTTAGCAGAGAAGCATGTGATGATGAAGGTGATCTGGTGATTGACTGAGTAAAGAGAAGTAGTTTGGTGATGTAGGTGAAAGTGGCATTTCTTATCTGTGTGCAGAAAGTTGGAGCTAAAGATCATGTAAACAGCAAACTGATGACTGAAGACGAAAGAAAGAAGAGCTAGGAGTTGAGGTGACTGGACTGATGAATGGAGATAGAGAAAGGACTGGTGGATGGTGAACGGGACATTTAGCAAAGGGTACATGCGATGGTCACTTCAAATAAATAATTGAATCCTATAATTTATATTATAAAATATAGTATAATCATATAATTATAGTATAATTAAACTAATAATATTGTAAAGTTATTATAATCCTATAATAATTTAGTCATTTGACCTGTGGCGAGTTATATGGCAGAGGAGTTAGTGTATAAACAGAATAATTCAAGTTTTGTTTTGTTGTAATATATTAAATACATTTTTGTCATGCATTTCATATGAATTTTAAATCCATGGTGTTCAATTAAGACAGCTCTGTTTGAATGGGAAAAATATATTGTATTAATTGTATAACAGTTTTATGAATTACTATTGACATTTATAAATGTTTAGAAACATATTGTATGATTTGTGTTTGTGCTACTGTTATATTTGTTATAAAGAATGCGGTGTTGGTGTGCGATGCGGAGACAGGCAAGGTGACGAGGCAAGGCAGGATTTCAACACAAAAGCTAATTTAATATAAACAAAACAAAACACTTTAAATAACAAAACAAATAAGCACACTTGTGCAAAAACTAAACTTAGACAAAACTCAGGAAGACAGGCTGAACATCCACACACTTCACCGTAAACTTCATTAACAACTGACAAACACCAGGGAAATGCACAAGTGATTTATACACAAGGGGAAACAGCAACACCTGGGAGACTAACGAGGAAGTGATTACAAGACAGGTGTAGGGAGTGAAACAATAACCCGAGAGACAGGAAGTGAAACAAAGACAAGACTGACAGGAAGTGACAAGGAAGACCCAGACAGAAACAGGGACACGTGTTACAATATTTGTGGTAATATCAAATTTAATGTTCACCTCCATTATAGAACATGTGCGAGATTGATTCCCGAAACTGGTGACCGCCGTTCTGTGTTGCAAATAGAATAAAAATGTCATCCTAAAGCGTAAATTGGTGTCCATCATGACTTTTTACACAACACAGAGGAACACATATCACAACACACTGGAATTTGCATTTTAAAAATGTGGTGCTTAACTTCTTGTCCTCCCTTTTAAACTGTAAAAACTTTTACTGTAAAAAAAGTTTTCCCTGTAAGTTAGTCTTCAATTAAAAGTTAAACTCATTTCTCTCCACAACAAACAGACACATAGATATGTAAAATATTTTCTTGTCCACTGCTAGATCAAGTTTTTATGATGCTCATTCAATTTATTTTAATAATAACATTATTTGGACCAGTTATGTTTCTGAAAGAAAACACAAAGTTAGTCTGTTCTACAGAAACAAATGTAACTTTCAAATGGATCTGATAAACTGTGCCCTCTTATTTCAGTCTTGTGTGTAAAAACTTTTGCTGTTGGACATTCAGTTAAACAAGTTAAAGATGGCAAACGTTAGTATTGAACTGAACTGTGCATGTCCTTGAGTGAGGACGTTCTTTGTCAATATTTAGTTTTGTGTCAATATTACGACCCATTTCAGGGGCAGCCAAAATAAAAATAAAAGCTCTAGACTGTCAGAGATCTAGACTGGTATATTCAATCATTCATATCAATCATAATCATTGTCTTTGTGGACGTGTGTCTTCAGGCTTTGATTGGTTTATAACTAGCATTTGTGGAGGAGTGTGATGTAATTATTTAGAATAAATTTGAAGGATTTCATTTTAATTGCTATTTACTAAAGATCTCACTTGTTACGTGCTAAATCTTATTTTCTAAACCTGTTATTCAGCTTTTCTTAGGGTTATAAATGTTTTGTTATATATGATTGACATATACTAATATGATGCTTATTTAGTCCTTATGAGAGCTTGGCAATAAAAATCAACCGTATATAAGCAAAGGCTCAGACAAACTGGTAACATCTCAACATTTTGTTTAATAGAAAAATAAAGACATGGAAATTAAATTAACTATAAAAAATGAAAAACATAGAAAACAAATTAATCCATCCATTCATTAATCCAATCCATTAATTAACTATAAAAAAGAAAACATAGAAAACAAATTAATCCAGTCCAGATCCGTAACTATGGGAAAAAAACATGTTTTTTATTGGTATAGATCAGTGTTTTTCAACCTTTTATGAGCCAAGGTACATATTTTCATTGAAAAAAATCACACGGCACACCACCAACCGAAGAAGAAAAGAACCGTTATGAGGTGCCATATACACCTGGTGCTATATGGCACCTCATAAGACCTCTGTGGGTCTCTACTGATATGTGTTATTGGGCATTAAATCCTAAGACAAACTGGTAACATCTCAACATTTTGTTTAATAGAAAAATAAAGACATGGAAATTAAATTAACTATAAAAAATGTCTATAAAACTATAAAAAATGGAATACGTCCCAAACACACTACAAAAAAATAATAAATCCTTAGTGGTTTAAATGGTAAAAGCCAATTTAGCCTATTGGTATTTTAATAGAAACCAGTAGAATTTCTGTGATGGTTTCCAACTTTTTTTAAGCTGGTCTGATCTTCTGTCCTTGGCAAAGAAATAATTACACACACACACACATCATGCTTAATGTTTTATTATCAAGGTGCACACATGAAATTCACCCACATAAATGAGTTTGACAGCAATAACACGGTTAAAGCTTTGATCGGCTCAGTAAACATGTAATAAACGGGGCGTTAACATATAAAACTACTTGCATTTTCTGGTTGTCGGCTTCGTTGCGTTACATTTACTTCACCAGGAGAAGCTGCTGCAATTTCTGTCTGAATGAAGCTTCCAGTAATTAACCATTTTCAACACAATTGTATCAGAGCAATAATGCTTTGAAACGCTTCATTTGGCCATTTCACTATCCGTGAGCGGAAGTTTTATTCAGGACAAATACACAATAGCAGTTCAACAAGCAAACAAGTCCACAGGAGAATCCAGAAACAGCTCAGAATAAACAGGCAACGGGTCGATAACAAGGCAGTAGATCAGAATAGAGGAAACCGCTTGGTAACGTTTGCATATTTGTAAACATATTGGATTCAACAGTCCTTTCAAGTTCCTCTTCCTTATTTCAGAACAAGCGTGTTCATGTTCCTTCACTGGCCAAGAGAGCGAACGACCGGCGTGACGTCACAGTGTTTGTGTTGCCTTTTTATCCAGATATTTTGCCGGTTTCTCACCCGCTGTCGTACACACAAAACACATAAAGGAGCGATACATTTTGACAATATATTGTACGCATGGATCGTCTTTTTTCAGGTGTGTAATGGATTAATCTGTAGCTTCTTCACACTGGGATGAAGATGTTTGCTCTGGGTGTCTTTGGGAGATCCAGATATTTTGCCAGTATTACACCCGCTGTCGTACAGGACACACCAACCCACACAAAGGAGCGATATATTTTGACAATATATTGTACGCATGGATCGTCTTTTTTCAGGTGTGAGACTGAGCCAAGTGCCGTTGCTCCCACTTTATTCCCCTAATCCAGTCACTCAAACACTGTTCGGACAACAATCCCCTATGCGTAAAAATGACTCATCATCTCTGATAATACTACAGATGACAGGGTAATACACAGATAATATATATATTAGATATATGACAGATAATACTACTTCACATAACCTGATCTTCAGCTGCTGAACGTGGAGTTGAAGATACAGGAGGAGGAATTATCAATTTAAAATGTGTAAAGAACAGAGTTGAGGACGAGCATGAAACGATGTTTGGAAGAGACCGTCAGGACGGGTGAGGGTGAGGCTCTCTCTGCTGGCGTGTCTTTACACCACTAACAAGGACACGTTACATTGATGGAAAATTATAATGTATAATTAACTCTTTCCCTGCCATTTTCTGTCAATCTGTGTTTGTGTTTTTATATGGTAGGGGCGCATTTATCTTCTGAGAGAATATTTCTGCCACATATATTATTATTTTGCAATACGAAATGTAATTTAAACAATATAGTTTCTTACATATGTCATAAAAATGCCTTCCTGTATCAGCGGCAGATTGGGGATTGCTGGGATTTATTGATGTGCAGTTCATCATCAACACTTCATCTAAATCAGGGGGTTTTTGGGGCCGTGGACGCCTTATAAGAGACACATTTACAAGGACCGCTCATAATTAGCCATTAAAGTTAATGTGGGAGGATGTAATGATCACTATCTTTTTATTGATTGAAGTACATGGTATCCCCATTTGTACATTTGCACTTTTTAATGATAGATCCTATCTCTAGACAACTGGAATATAGTTATGTATAACGCCAGGGTCTCTAAATAAACGATGACCCGGAGTCACGTGACGTCCGGGTATAAATAAGCTTGGCTCACGTCACTAACGACATACAGAGATCGGTCGGTTAAGGTAAAATAAAAGTTGTTTTTTAACCAATTTCTGTAAGTTTCAAGTGATGCTTTTCATTCATTTCAATTCAGATTGGGGATTGTTAAAAAGGTCATACAATTATACGTTTGTAGATTTGATTTACATTGTTGGGTCAATCACGGGTGAGTGTAAGAGCCGGCTCTCAGACTCTTTCTCACACTGCGCCCCCTCAGGTACAGCAAGCAATTGCAAGCATTTTGTGGTTTTGGTTTATAACTGCAGATGCTCAAAAGTATTTTTCCCACTTCTGACAGGTTTTTCTATCGAGTTCCTGACGTCAAAATAATTGTCCAGTCTCTCATCGCCTCTCTGAAGCTTTTTCAGTGATCCCTTATGGGGGGATTCCCAGATACACATACCTCTGATCTGATCTCTAATTACAGATTTGATTATTATTTTCACTGGCTGTGATGGACCGGCACAACAACCTGAACCTGAAGAGCAAGTTGGAAGTCAGGAAAAGAGATACAGAGACAAACCAACATTGTTCCAAAACATAGTGAGCTGCCTATTTAGTTTATGCTATAATTGTATGACCTTTTTAACAATCCCCAATCTGAACTGAAATGAATGAAAAGCATCACAGCCAACACATATTTTCAGGATTACATATTCAAAGATCCTCAGTGAGCGTGAAATTTCTTATTTTAGATGCAGAGCTCAGTTCTGATCTTTTATGCTGATCATTTCAAACACTGTTTCTTTGTTTATTGTAGGCGGTGTCTCAGGGATTGTGTTTGGGAGAGCAGAGATACTTCCGCAGCAGCTGTAACATTTGCAATGGTTTCCTCGCATTTGTAAAATTGATTTACATTGGGTCAATCACGGGTGGGTGTAAGAGCCGGCTCTCAGACTTCTGCTCACACTGCCCCCCCTCAGGTACAGCAAGCAATTGCAAGCATTTTGTGGCATTGTCCAATGTACCTTGAATGTACCACACCCACGACCGACACAAGTGGGAAGACGAGTTTAGTCAGTCATGTGACACACGGCATCACGCAGAGATTGATTTGTGTTTAGATTCACTAGTTTAGCAGCGGGAGCTATCGATTGTATTTTTGTTTTTAGTCAGTGAAGTTAGTTGGCGTTCGCCAAACATTTGTTTAGTTTCTTTTTTAGATTAGAGGTTCTTTTGGTTCTAGAAACCAAAGGTTTCGTCCTGTTTATTTCTTTTCTTTTGTCCCGCTCTTTGTCTCCCAAATCTTTTTAATGTTTGTAAGTGTTTCTTTATTAATTATTTCACTTCATGTTTTCTTGATGGTTGTAAACTGGTGTCATTTTTAATAATAAAACTAGTTTTGATTTCACTTTGACTCTGTTTTTCGTTTTTCACTTCATAAAGTTGCAGATTGACATTCTTACATACTTTGAATTAGCGCGGCCTTAATTTATTTATACTTGTATATATTTATTTTTCCCTATTCCTTTGTTACACCTCTACGTACCTAGACTTACACCTACTAGGGGTCGTAACACGAATACATACACGAAAACAGACGGACTAAACTCTCACGGACTACAAGATTAGCTAACTGACTCTGAAGCTTAACAATCTGCTTCTTTAACTCACGACGGCTCACTCTAGGACCTTCTTCTTCTAATTTAGCCGAAACCAAACAATTCGTCATCGCTCTCCGTCTCGGTTAAACCACTGACTATTACAGAGTTTGGGAAAATAATCCCTTCAGCTTCAATAATTTCCATTATCGTAGCTTGCTTAAGAGCAAAAAAAAAAAAAGGAAAATCAAATGTGTAGCTGTTAGTTCTCCACAACAGCGCCACCTCCTGGCTTGCCAAATTGCAGCAGATTCCTGCGTATTACACTAAGAATTGACAATTGAATAGATTGCTTACTGCGCAATACATTTGAAATTTGGGCTCATCAGAAGATCTAAGGGTCGCTAAGGAGGTAGCGGGTTGGGATGAGAAAGAACAGACAGATACAAGGTTAAATTAGGAATATAAATATAATTGGTTCACTTAAAACAGAAATAAAAAAAGTAAATAAAATAAAGTTACAATATCACAAACAATAAACCATGACAATTTCTCTTGAGTGCACTCGTTTTTCTTCTATATACATATATAATAGAATTAATTCAATACCCAAAAAGTAATATAGTTTAAAAAAAGAGGATAGATGAAGTTACTCTCAAAAATCTCAAGTGTTCTCATGAGGTTACAAAGCCTCTTGATCTGGACTTGGGATGAATCAAAGACTCAATGAAAGGATATCGTCGTCCTCTCCACGTTTTTCTTCTCTTCTGCTAGAGGTTTGGTCGGCTCGCTATCGAGCGTGAAGTTCCCAGGGTGTCACAGAAGGTCATTCGGGTGTCACGTTTCCAAAAATCAAACAAGAGGAAAGTAAAGAAAAGAGAGCAAAGAAACAAGGAAAAAAAACTGGCCTGATCACAGACCAGAATATTCATTTAGTAAATTTCAAAATAACTCCACATCAAAGATCCAGAATAACATATAATACAATTACATTCACAATTTCTTCGTGAACTGATATAAATCACATCAATTTACCTCAGTCAATATCTTTCACTCTTATATGGACACCTGGCCAACAATCAATGGCGACGGTGAAACTCTGAAAGGAACAAATATTCACACGGTTCACTATAATCACTCACACTTCAGTGATTATACTGAAGTGAAGTATAATCACTCACTTAACCCGTAACAAATCATTTTCACTAAATTGGTGAAACATTTGTTTTACCTTTGGTTGATTTTTCTCTCACACAGTCTCGCTCAATTACAGGCGCGCGTGACCGCGAAATGGCGGCGCGAACTGCAATGTAGAAATGACCGCGCATTTCGCGTTAGACATTTACGACTATTCTGATCAAAAATCACAATTCCAAGAGAAAATAACACGTTTACAGCAACTAGATTACTGTTTAATAGCAGTAATTATACTTTATTATAAAGTAATAGAGCATATTTATCATTAATTATATGATACTGACTCACCTACTGGAGTGTATTACTCTATGCAGTTAGCTTCTTGTTCAGCATGCATCAATTTAACAAAATCTCAACTTTTCAACGGTTTTGTTTCTCTGAATGGTTTCAATTTGGATCACTGCGATCGATCACGTCTGCTCTTCTCCCTCAGGCTCGTCTAGTCTGTCATTGCGCGTGCTCGTGAACGCGGACGGCGCGAAATGACAGAGAGCTCTCATTGGTCAATCACCGCGCATTAACCTATAACTAATTTGCATACAAATATTTCTTTTTTAAATATGTGAATATGATCAAACTAAATTGCGCATAAATCAAATAAATCCCTTTATTTTCCCTATATGTGCCTTGTGAAAGGGTGTTTTCAAAGGCAGGAGAAGTAAAAAAACATCATATGATTTTTTTCAACATTTAATACATCATCTTAGCCCTAAAACAGTTGAAAAATAATATTCTTGAATAAAACCTCCTGAAGTATATCCTCTTCAGTATTTTTCTTGTTTCCAAAAATCACAGTCCCAGATACACAAGCACATTCACTGCCCTCTGCCCAGTTAAACCCAGACACTTATACAATCATAATTTTGCCCCGTCTGCCTATGACCAAACAATTGATTTACATACATTTGATTGATTGATTTATTTATCCAGGAAAATCCCATTGAGATATCTTAATCTTTTCTTCCAGGGAGACCTGGTCAAAAAACAGCAGCACATTATAGTTTCAGACAAATTATAAAAACACAGACAATCCAACAATTGTTGACATAGTTGATAGTCCCGTAAATTTCAAGCCAATATATATACAGTATTACAAAGTTAAGTTAGTACAATTATTATATATCACAAGAACATATACATTACATATACACAATGTATCACACACCACATCAGGCACATATGTAATGTATCTGATTGTTTTATACTCTTTGGACACTAGATGGTTTTGTGAGCAAATGAGGCTTCGAGAAATGAACCCTTTTGTGAACCACTTGGGTGAAAAGGTTCAATGCTTCATGAGGCTTCATCTCGCCATCACTAGTAAGAGGCAATCAGGACAGGATAATAACGCTCAGAAATGTTAGCAATGTAAAATCAAGACCTCGCGGTGAGTGTATTTATTCAACAAAAACCAAAAGACTTTAAATACAAAGGAAAACGGCTAACTTATGCAAGGCTCAAGGAAACTTGGAACTAGGAAACACGCAGACAGGAACATCATGGAAACATTAAGAATCGACAAAGACAAGGGAGAACATGAGGGTTTAAATACACAGGATAATGGGGAACACCTGACGAGACTAACAATGGGACGTGGCTGACGGAAACAATGGATCACACAAGAGGCAACAGGAAGTGACGAGACATAACATGACTGTGACAAATACGTCATTGCCTTTTAAAAGCATTCATTTTCTCCCCAAACTTTTGAACAGAAGTGTAGGTACACAGACCAGAAATCGCTAATACTTAGTTCATTAATACTAATTAATGCATAAATAATTTAAAATAATGAATGAACGGTCAATGTGATGACTTTATTTGAAGATATGTCTTCAACATCAAGCTAAATGTCAGTGGCCATTTATTTACTATTATTTATTATTTTTTTCTTTACAATTATTCAAGCATTCAAATGAGCTGACATTTAATTTGATATCTTCATCCGCGTCGTCCTCTTCTCTCTTGTGCTTTCTGTCTTTCTCATCGCTTATACACTTCTCTTTGAGGAATGAGTTCTTCTCTGCCTGCCTAATTTGCTCTAATGTTTAGCATAGCTGGCTTTACTGGCGGTTTAAAAACCCACTGCCAGCCCCAACACCAGACAGCACCCTAGCAGGTCCAGGGTACCTCTGGCAATGGTTTGGTCTCAACTCCTCCAGAGTATGTCATTATTGGATGGCCATTTTAATATGGTTGTGACTGCTTTTAAGTCACAGTGATAGTGTAATAAAGTTGGCCGACCTGTGGTGGCATGCTTTGGGAAGAGCGCCAAAGAGGGATGTTGATAAAGTTGTGCGCTACAACCGGCTACACAAAAAAATGGTGCAATATAGCACTAAAAGTGGTTCTTTGGCTCGTAATCATAGGGGAACCATTTTAAGTGCTATATAGCGCCCATCTTTAAAGGTACTATACAGAATAGTGTGTGTGTGTATAAAATATCACAACACATTCCTCCTTTATACACATACAAAATCATAAGATATGTGAAAGTAAAAAAACAACAACAAAAAAACAGTACTGGTTTACATTTACTGTTTCCCTGTAATCAGTGCAACCACAAACATGGGAACATTTAACATTAACACAACATTTTTGTAAGACCTTTAGAATTTCAAGAACATTACAAACTGGAAGAAGAACTTGAAGAGGCCCAGAAAGAGAGACTGACTCAAGTCTACTCACAGATAGAGTTGTACACTCATTTAACAGCAATAGGAAGTCCATCTGCATCCTTCAATTTTCCAGAAGTCAGTGTCTTTTTCAGTCCTTTAGGATACTGAATTCCAAAGACAAAATATACAGACAGGAGGAGGCCCAGTGCCATTGAGATGTCCTCTCTGTGATCAACTGGCCATCCAACATGAGCACAATGTGGTCATACAGCATGGGATGACCCTCCCTGCAGCCTTTTTGCACCTTCTTTGGTGTTGCGATGTCAGGAAAGTTGGTCTGGGCATGGCCCTGGGGGAGAGAAGATAATATCATTACCCATCTTCTCATGTATTTGAAAGAAAACCTTACAAATTAAGTTTAACATAATTTTTTTTTAATTAAAGCAATGTTTGCATTGAAATCATTTGCATAACAAAATGTAAATGATAAGTGTAGTGCTTTAGTTAAAATGTGCTTCACACGGTCACAGAATGGTCTTTGTCAGGTTTGTGGAAGGGGATGAGGCGAGGACTCAAAATCCAAAAAGATGGGGAACTTTGAAACAGAAAACTAACAAAAACAACACCAAGGGGGGAAAACAAGACTCGACGTGGCTTGACTTAACTTGGACAAGACTGGAACAGGCTAAAAAAAACAACCCAAAATACAACCACGAAACAGCACAAGAGAGCAAACTCAAAGGGATTAAATAGGGATCAAGAGGAAGGATTCATTAAACGAGAACAGCTGGGACAAATCAAATGATAACAGGGGAACAAGACAGGCGGGGTTTGAACGACCTTGGGATTGGATATCATAACCCACACATAAGACGTTACACAGACAAGAGAGTGTGTGACTCCAGACTCTTAAAGCTGTGTGTGCACACAAAACATCAGACACTCCGTGACACACACACACACACACACACACACACACACTGTAGTCAACCGTTCATTGCTCACCTCAACTTCAAACAGCAACCCAGAGTCCTCCTTGAACAATGCAGGCAACGGCCTTTAAATAAAATAACATCATTAGGTTAACACAAAATGGTGGATGCTTTTACCCAAAACTGTTTTTTTAAACATTCATTACTGTGCGTAAGACAGATACATGAAGAAAGGAAGACAGGTATGATCTCAGGCAGATGGGTAGGGTGTCAGATAGTGGTGCAGTGCAGATTTAATTACCTTTTTTAAGTCTGCTGTCTTCACGGTCATCAATCACGCACCTGAACTTCTCCTTGAGGGGACTCGGTGAAACTTGAAGGACTCGAGATGCCATGTCGGAGAACTGAGTAACAATTTGTTGGTCCACATCAACTTTGGTGTGGTCTCTCAGACCCCAAAGGAGCTTATATTGAAATGTAAAAAAATAATAGTCATAAACCGTTCAATTACATTTTGGCCAGTCTGAAACACAGAAACTTAGAGAGAGTCTCCTCTGTGCTGTGGTTGGACACATATTTCTGCGGTAGCATTTTATCAGTGCCATCCTTTCTTTGAGGAGCTGCATATTTGGCCGAAGCTTCTCTGTTTCCTCCTTTATGATGCGCAGATGTTCGCTGATGACGTCTGTGGAAATTAAGCAGTCAGTTGAGTTCACATTTAGTAAACTGATTTCCTCTTTAATAAAAAAATATATGACAAACACGATTCATGTAGCTCCAATGGAGCAAACAAACTCTGACGTCACACACTGAGGTATTGCAAAATAGCGGCACCCTAGCTCCAAAATCATCATTTTTTTTTGTTAAAATGGTTACATGAATTGTGTTTGTTATATATTAGTTTAGACAAGTAGAGCCACATGTACATTTTGAAGAATGGATCGATACTTCAAAGGAATATTTCCAAGAACAAAGTAGACACTTGCGATTTTGTGGATCTGCTTTTTGGATCCTAAACGGTTTACAATTTCAAATTCAATAGTGTATAACTGAAGCCTCAGCTGTCTCAGAGCCATCAAAAAAGGCATGCTGCTGAAAGATTTATCCATCTGTAAAGTCTTTAAGTGTTTCTCCATTAAAAACTATATCTTCTACAGCAAAATGAAAAATATCATCTCTTTTCAGAATATTTTTTAAAACTTCCAAAATGGGAATGTACTGGAAAGTCTCTTTTCTTCCTGTTGAATCACACCCAAGTGAATACTCGACTGGTTCAACTAACCCAAATGCTCTAATACAGTACCTCTCAAAATGATTCTGACACAACGACATCAAAACACTTCCCAAAGAGGTTGTCTTCAATCAAGAATTTCAAATTTGAATGATTGTCAATACTGATATTTGTTTCTTCAAGACAGTTCATTGTCTAGCTAAACTGTTCATTAAAAAGTTCAATCAGTATTTTCACTTCGTGAGTAACAGTATGCCAAACAGTTTTGGGAAGGATTTGTTTTTCTTGACGTTTTAAACAAAACAGTGCAAAATGTCTCTCAATTAGTGACCTGAAACCACATATTTGTTCTGGGAAAAAAATAGATATTTGGTTCTTCAGAATTAAAAGTTTCCTCAAAATCGTTAAAAGCAATTAAGGTGCCTGGCAGCCACCGTGTCCACATACAACAAAGAAATGTGGCTCATTCTCACAGAAACACTGCAGGTGTTTGAGGTATTTGAGGGCACTGGTGCATCAATCACAGAATACTTGACGCTAACCTACAAAACTTTCACAGAATCCCCCCAAGTCAACATCTCTCAACCATTAGCAAACTTGGACAGAAGTCCAACATTTGAAGTCTGTCATAACCTGAAGAGAGAAAAAAATAAATGAAAAATATACTAGAACTTTAACTTTTGACACAACTTGGTATTTTCTTCATGTTGTGATAAAGTTTAGTTATGCTTCCTTTTCATTGTTAGAGGATAAGCATGGAGAAGACTGAGAATGAAACAAATATGGAGTACATGAGAAACTAAACAGCACAATTCAAAGGTTTCTTCAAGTGGGCTTTTTGTTTGTGAAACAACAGAAACATGGCATAAATTATCTCTATAAGCCTACATCAGTTGATTGATTGATTGCAAGTTCCTAACCCAAACCAAGCCCAGAGTCGTTTAAACAGTGATGGCGCTGATATCAGAATACATTTACATTTATGCATTTGGCAGACGCTTTTATCCAAAGCGATTTACATTGCATTCAAGGAACACATTGAATCAGTTCTTGCTTTCGATTTTCTATTCTTTTCTATTACTATTTAAGGGAGATAATAAACTAGAAGCATATTGGAAACAGTGTAATGCTGATTTGCACTTGGCTGCTATAAAGATGTTTAAAGTAATTGCCAAAATGGGAAAACTAATTAAAAAATAATAATGAGAAGAAAATAAATGTCTTAATAAGCACTTTGCCAAGCTTCTCACAGCTTGATGTTTTGTTCCATGAAACAGAGTCGTGCATGTTTATATATTTTAGTCATGCATTTTAAATACTGAAAGAATTTATCTTTTGGGTGCACTATTACTGACAATCATTTTTGTCACTTGTAATAATGAGTACATTATATATGGGTTTCTTTATGCAGATTCAGCCCATTTTGAATATTGACAACCTACATAAATCTAATCAGAGAAGACGTACCATTTCACTGTGAACATTTTCTGCCAATTCAAATACAAGAATTTGAGAAAAATGTTTTTTAAATTATACAACGATATTTTTCCCATTGACTACATTGTATAAATCTCCTTTAACTGGGCCGCGTGCAAAACGCTCACAATCTATCACAAAGACTATCAAACTATGATTAAAAACACACATTATACTTCAACATCCAAACGCAGCTGCTCCTTCTCTCTCTGCATTTGGCTGATTGGTGACTATGTACATATCTCTATGGGTTGCTGAATGTTATTTTCATTTATTATATACTGTATATATTTTTCTAATCCTCTTTCAGGCACCCAAAACATTGCACAACTGTTAATTACTTTTAATATTTTTTTAATTTTAATAACTTTTAATGATTATAAAATTAATAAATTAAATAAACGATGACCCGGAGTCACGTGACGTCCGGGTATAAATAAGCTTGGCTCACGTCACTAACGACATACAGAGATTGGTATCTTCGAAGGAACCAAGGGGTCTGTTAAGGTAAAGTAATATATTTTTTAACCAGTTTCTTTTAATTCCTTTTAAAAAAGGGCGAATATGACTCCTACTACAAGGTAAATGACATTTGAAGTTGAAGGAAAATAAATATCCCATGTTAGCCAGCTTCATAGCTAAAGATAAATTACGCCCGTTGCCACATAATTCTCAAATAAAGCTTTTAAGTTGTCATAACGTATTCTGTGTCTTTTCCATGTTATTTACTGGTCGTATAAACATTTTTTCCCGATATATCTTGCTGTAGATCAACGTTAAGTGCGTGTGACCTCGTGTGGGATAATAGCGTATCTCTGAATTGGCGCCAAAACACGTTTGAATTCAGCAGATCACGTGACGCACGAATTTTATAATCGCACCGCTGTGATCGCACGTGCGAAAGGGTTAAAAGTACTTTTTCACTTTGTTAATATATATTAATCAAGAACCTTTCTTAACTTAACCATGAAAATAATTATGCTGTTTTCTCTTTCAGCATAACTTATCAGATTATTGTAAATCAACCAAATTAGTCAAAAATAATTAATGAAAATGCATTACATTCATTTTGTATTCATGTTTCTACTCTCTTTCTTTCTCTCTCTCTCGTCCACAACACAGAGGCTCTTTCAAGAGCCACACAACTGAGAGTCTTTGACTTTGTAAGTATGTAAATGACACTAATATTTTCTTATAATTATTAATGTGTTAACAGTTAATATAATAATTAGTCTTGGTAGTAATAGACTTACTAAGAGCTTAATGTATAATTATTATTAATAGTGGTAATAATATTAAGCAGCAACACAAAGGCATGTTTAAGAGCCTCACAACAGAGTCTTTGACTTCGTAAGTATGTGTTTTCAATGTTTGTCATTTACTTTCTCAGTGTTTAAAACGTACAAGTTGTGTTGGGGACTGATATAGATTTCATAATTCAAATTGATTCACAAGCTGAATCAAAAGTTTTTCTTTTTAATTTTTCAAGCTGACATTGTAGGACCAAAATCACTCAATTGTGTATTTCTGCAACCATTTCTGTGATGCATTTCAGAGTATCAGCTTCAGTTTTTAGTATTTGTAACCCATGTTTAGTGGTGATGGGTGTTAATTGTTACCCAGGCGCTACTTTTGGATTAAAAAAAAGAAAGTGTTACGTTTCTGGATATTCATTTCTTTTCTTTTTTCCCCCATCCTTCCACAGGCTGCTGGTCTGTTTTCATGATGTGTCCCGCATTGCTTGACGTGACCAGCAGGGCAAATCAGATCTGCGTTAGCTTGGAGCAGAAGCCATATCCTTTATTAGCTGCTGCTCATGAGTGTGATTTCTAACACAAGCTTTCACATACGGGCTGACGTGGAGGAAAGGCATCTTACTGACACAATAGCAATTTATGTTTTACCTGTTTGTGTGAAAACGCTTACAGCATGTGCTTTCACCGTCAACTCGCTCTGCACCACCTTGTTGATCGACTCTGTTTGGGATGCTTCTGCACGCCAGGTTGTTTAAATCTGAATTTGTTCAGCATTGTAAGATCTAGCGTCCCGTCCTCGTTACTATAGTCTCTGGGGAAGCAGAATATCCCAAAATGGGTCCGTTTCTCCTCAACTGCCTCTCATTTCCTCTGCTCACTCTCTCTAGCCCTCGTACTGACCGTAACTCCCTAACCCCCCCTTTCCAGGAGACTTCTCTGCTCTGATTTGTCGTACTGCCCAGTCTGTTTTAATGGAAAGAAATGGCCAATTCCACTTTTTTTTAATCAAGTGTCATAGTTGTTTTACCCCTATGAGGGTTGAAAATAGTGTTAGATTGCAGCACAAAGCGAAATCAGCAGCCCTTTTACCCTGTGACTAAACGTTTCAACACTAGAAAATGTTTCATGAAAACAAGAAATAAAAGACAAGTATAGGAGATTAAAGGCAAGATGAAGGAGGAGAAAAGCTTGATGGAGTAAACGAGGAGGGGCAGATGGTTTGTGCAAACGAACATAAATGGCTCGCTGGAAGAAATGGAGTAAATTGATAAAGACATGGTCCGTAAAGGTGGAGAGATTTAGGCCTGAAGATTTCATTCCAACAGACCTGAGGGAGGAGGGGCTTTTATTCAAATGTCTTTGTGACTTTCGATGCATTTTATGTGTTTTTGCTGAGTAAACATGAATCTTTTTAAAAGTACTGAACGTCCGAGCATATTTGAGCAATTTTCCCCTGGCAAGCACCTTTTTCAGAAAATGAGCCATCTTTTGTGTATTGTTTACATGTCTGCTGATGAACATGAGCCTTAACACATGCTTCCCCACATGGTTCGAGTGGATCAGCATCTGTTTGGTCCTGCTGAACTGCGTGACTTTGGGGATGTACCAGCCGGCTGACGTTGACTGCACTTCAGAGAGCTGTAAAACTACGGGTCAGTATGGATGTATAGAGGCCTACACAGTCTCTGTCTTTTCCTGAACCTAGCGAGCATCTGCGAGTCAGCACCGTAAATGTCGTCATATTCCCAATCCTAGAACGTCGTTGATGATCGTAATTCCTGCCTCGTAAAAGCAGTAGCCAACTTTGATTTACATAGGAATCACAATCTGCAGAAACTATCACATTTTGTCTGCCGCTTGTTGATTCGGACGCACAGCTGATGGAAGAAAAACATGCTCTGTAAATCATGACAATATCCCAGTGTAAAGCAAGCAATTTCTTTCCCATTGCCACGGTTCATTTTGCAATTCACTTAAGTGAAATAACTAATCTACTCAAATGCTAGATCAGTTTCAGGCATGTTTTTGTGTTTTTTTTTGTTTTTTTTTTTTGTCAATATATTTTTTTTATCATTACCACTAAGAATTGATTTAATTTACAACTTGACCGTTTATATTTTGCCTCCACTAATACCACACACTTTCATTGTCATTATAGAGCGCTTCTATTGGACAAATCTCTGCAGAGATTGTCAATTTTTAGGAGTACCCTATAGGCCACAAACTCAACGAAACAAAACCCTATAAATTAGATTTCATGGGGTCTGTCACAATATACAAGTTATTTATTGATCTCTATCTTTTAGGTGTTTGATGGATTAATCTGTGGCTTTTTCACACTGGAGATGTTTGCTCTTGGGTTCTTCGGGAGATCCAGATATTTTGCCAGTTTCTCAAACAGATTTGATTTCGTAATTGTCCTGCAGGGTAAGAGCACCTGTGTTTTCTTTCCATCTATCCTCACACACCATCCGTGTATCTGCAGGTGAATCAGGGGCTTTAGTGACCCCCGAGTGGTTTATTTTATCCAAGTAGAGACATCTGCATTCTGTGAACTGTATTAATGGACATTTCCATAAATTTGTTCTGAGAAAATGGCTCATGTAGAAAATGACTAAAGGTTTATATTGTGAAGTTCATCTCAAAATACTTTTTCTTCATGTTTACCTGCTGAAGGCCCTTGTTGGGCTTTTTGTTCAATAAATAGAATTTGTTGCACAAGATCCCTTTTTTTTTTTCATCCGATCTGAGCCACTTGCTTGGTTTTAAATCAAATGTATAACTGGATCTCTGGACATCTGACCTACATCTAAACATGTATATCTCATTCCCCTTTGAATTCCATCCCACCACAAGTCAAGGACGTCACATTTGCCCACAAAGATCGCTTTATAATGTTGAATTATGAAGCGGATGTGCCTGTGTGCGCTTGCCCGTAGCTTTTACTGAAGAGAGACTTTCTAAAGGAAAGAAATTGCGCACACACAGAAACATTCAGGATCTGGTAGTTAAACCAAGCAGCTTCACTATTAGGCATCTCTCTTTCTCGCTTTCAAATTCATAACATTTAATCTTTCAGAGCTACTTTATTTCACCTCCGAGTTCTAGATCTAATGAGCTGCAGATAAAACCACAAATGAAAATAACATCACAACCGTCTGTTCAATCACAGCAGCTGTAATAATCATCATCCCCGACATGAATCATATAAATAATCCTTTTAATCGCAGTAAACCACAGTTTCTACTCTTTGTATGTGTTTGAGCTCATCTACAGCTCTCTGACACACACTCCACTGCTTTCTCATGCAGTCATCAATTTATCCAGCACTCTCATTGAGCATGAAATGAGCGAACTGATCTGAAGGAGATGTGTGCTGCAGTCACACTGGATGAGGAGACCAAAGGTATGAATTCATTACTGATGCTTATGGATGCAGTGTATATCTGTGAAACAAAGTTGCAGTAACAGTCGTTTTACTCTGCAGATTGCTGAGCGGCAGCTGGAAGAAACAGAGATTATTGGCGTGTCAGAGATGAATGACATTTCTCACCATCTGACCAGTGATACAGACCGGATGACATCATCAAGAAGGTGCCGCTGCCCTTAAAGTGACAGTAAATTAGACATAATTTTCTTTTTGTTTTAATTGTTTATTTTGTATATAGTTTATAATTAATATTTAGTTAGTTCCTCCCTTAAATTGTTTACTCGTTAATGTTTATTTAAATTTACCATCTAATTATCATAACTGTTTGTCTTAAATTCTGTTCAGGGACTGTGTATTTCTAGATATGTATTCTATTGTAACCTGATAAATTTTATTTCTCAGATAATACTACTTCACATAACCTCATCTTCAGCAGCTGAACGTGGAGTTGAAGACAGGAATTATCACTTTAAAATATCTAAAGAACAGAGTTGAGGACGAGTATGAAACGATGTTTGGAAGAGACCGACAGGACGTGCCAGTCAGGACGGGTGAGGGTGAGGCTCTCTCTGCTGGCGTGTCTTTACACCACTAACAAGGACACGTTATATTGTAATGTATAATTAACTCTTTCACTGCCATTTTCTGTCAATCTGTGTTTGTGTTTTTATACGGTAGGGGCGCATTTATCTTTTGAGAGAATATTTCTGCCACATATATTATTATTTTGTAATACGAAATGTAATTTAAACAATATAGTTTCTTACATGTGTCATAACAGGGTGTCCGCGGGGTTGTAAAAGGTAGTAAATGAAATCAGCCAAAATTAAGGCCATTAAAAAGTAGTAAACGTCTTTTGACGAGGTATTAAATTTGAGCCAAATTGTTTTAGATATATTTTCAATTTGTGTTAAGTGCAGGCCTTTCTTTTAAAATTCGCGAGGATTTATTTAGATGTTGAAACTAGGACCTGAGCGATATCAAGCGAGGTTGTGTTTGTTCGCGCGCGCGCCCAGTGCATTGCGAGCTGAGGTGAGTGAACAGCAGAGTGAACAGACTACACTGCAGCTGAGGCGTTGTGGTGTTTATGTGCGGCGGTAAAGTCACTCTATTCTTCTCCCACTTCAGCGGACACTTACTGTCATGTATTTCGGTAGAAGTGACTTAATTTACGTGTTGTAAATTCGACAGATCAGATTCTCCGATCTGCGACACAAACTATCAGCGAACAGGTTTAATATTTTGAATAAATAAGAGAAACTAAATGCATGCGATACTTTTTTTGTGGTTGCTGTGCGTCACTTGACAAGCATGACGCGTCGCCATGGAAACACACACATAAAACGGCAGTTTTGAGACGTCACAAGGAAAGCATGTCGAATAGCGGCGCGGGGCACAAAGTAACACTTTTTGGTTTTGGCCAAATAATGAACAAAGTAATAGGATTAGACAAACCATATTTTTATACAAACAACATGCAAGTCTCTCCTACACATGAACACTGTTTTCATGTTTGTGGGACCTATCGTTTCTGTGCAGTATCGCCAAAAGCATAAAATGAGTAAAATGTTACTTACCTCGTGAGCAGGGCTAGTTATGTCAAGTCACCTTTATTTATATAGCGCTTTTTACAATGTAGATTGTTTCAAAGCAGCTTTACAGGAAAAACAATATAAACAAAGTTTGTTTGGCTGAACAGAAGCCCCAAAAGAGCAGGCGAATCAATACAATTGATGAATTTTAAGTGTTAAGTTTCCCCAACTGAGCAAGGTTAAACAGACAGAGGGTTATTTGTAACGCATGTTATGCAATGGATGTTCATTCATGTATTTTTAATTCTTACAAAAAGTTGTCTTGATGATCATAAGCATAACTTATGAATGAAATATTATATATATATTTTTTTTTTTACATTTTGTTTATGCTTTGAACATTAAAACTTTTTAATAGGTTAATACAATGCAAAATATGTGATTATTGATATAGGCTATGCAATGTTACAACTAACACTGCGGTGTCGTGTTTACCTCAGGACCGGCTAGCAGTCACTATGTGTTTTTCACATCTTTCAAAATTGTACCATCTTTTAGCCAAGAAGATGGTAATTATTGGACTAACATACTTTCACACACTTTGAAAATCGAAAAACAACTACTACAACAAAAAATATTTACATGCTGCCAAAAGAGTTTTTCCTGTGGTTCTCCTCCAAACTTCGCTGAACTTTCTCGAAAGATGGCCAGAAGACGTGTGCAAACAGTGTGGTGAAAAGCCCATTAGTACATCATATTTAATCCTTTGCAACTATCTAAAAAGTCTGCGGTACCATTTACCCCGCGTTACTTTGTGCCCCGCGCTCCCCTAATACTGACCTTATTTCAGCAAAATTCATTATTATTTTACTTGATTTATAGATTCAGTATTTTAAATGTATTATTGATACATTTAAATGTATTTTTGACTGTCTTCTTACTTTTAGTCTAGTCGTCTGATCAGATACAAAACTTTAGTTTAAATGACTCACAAATCAGTGGCGTTTCGACTAGTCCGTAGTGTTTAGATCTAGCAACTAAACACCACTCTTTCAATTCCAACGATGGCTTTGGAGAGCTGTTTAGAAATGTTTCCGGACTCCGACATAGCGAAATCCTTCGCTTTAGGCAAGAATAAGAACGCTTACATGATCAAATTTGGTATTGCACCCTATTTTAAGAAGACAAACTGGTGGAGACCAAGCAGGGCTGTTCATCGTAATGTTCGACAAGAGGCTCAACCAATCCTAAAAAAAAACAATCCCTCCTTTTTTGGAGGATGGTTATGTCGGTCAAGATAATCGCAGTGACGCTGGTATTAAAAACTATTTTGAAGGTAGTAAAAAGGTAGTAAATTCAACTTAAGAAGTTCTGTATAAACCCTGCATAAAAATACCTTCCTGTATCAGCGGCAGATTGGGGATTGCTGGGATTTATTGATGTGCAGTTCATCATCAACACTTCATCTAAATCAGGGGGTTTTTGGGGCCGTGGACGCCTTATAAGAGACACATTTACAAGGACCGCTCATAATTAGCTATTAGCCAAAGTTAATGTGGAGGATGTAATGACTATCATTTTATTGATTGACGTACATGGTATCCCCATTTGATCTTTTTAATAATAGATCCTATCTCTAGATAACTTGTTGTTTTTCTCTGCAGATTGCTGAGTGGCAGCTGGAAGAAACGGGCAGAGATTATTGTGTCAGAGATGAATGCGTGTCAGAGATGAATGACATTTCTCACCATCTGACCAGTGATACAGACGGATGACATCATCAAGAAGAAAGTGCTAATGAAGCACATAAGTCGACCGGTCACTGCCCTTAAAGTGACAGTATTGGACATCATTTTTCTTTTTGTTTTAATTGTTTATTTTGTATATAGTTTATAATTAATATTTAGTTGATTAGTTCCTCCCTTAAATTGGTTCCTTAGTAAATTTAAATAAACATTAACAATAATATCTAATTATCATAACTGTTCATCTTAAATTGATAATTGTATTTCAATATATTTTTTTATACCCTAATCTTGTGTCTGTCTTCATACCTTTAATACAAATTGACAAATTAATTGTTATTAGATTATGATGTTGTCCAGTCAGTGAGTTTCCCTTTAATAGACTGTCACGGCTTCATAATGAGATAATGTATTAAAAATGGCTTAATATAACATATTAATCATAACTATATTGTTTAAAACTTTGTTTCAAAGCAACGCACTTCACAGATTGTGGTCCGATGTTTCCCGCGTCTCTGGTGTGACGTCACTGTGTTTGCGTTTGTCTTTTGTGGTTTTAGAATTTTAGGGATTTTCAATTTATGAAAAATTACTTGTTACAAAAAACATAAATTACACTCACCCGTAACAAACAAGTATGAGCCGTTTAATTTGAGCGGATTATTTCGGGAAAAGATTCAAAGGATCAGCAGTGCCAAAAACGGCAACATCTTGTGGCAGGTATTATCCTCTAGTTTAAATGTGTATCAATTATAAGAGCTGACCTGCTGTTTATTAGCCTGGAGAGGAATAAGAAACAGCATCACATGAACATTTATAAAGTAACGGTATATAGCAGAAACCTTTAGTGGCATCTTGTTAAATAATGAACTGGGAGAACCGACAAAGTCAAGGGACTATTTTGAGATTCAATAAATTGGAGTTCCAGAAATGTGCAGATTCACATTTTTAATCCACACACAGAAACAAAAGATGGATGGATGGTTGTTTTTTCACCAGCAGAGTGCAATACAATCAGGCGCTCGACTGTATATGTAGGTTGTGACCCGAAATGTTCTCAAATTCATATTACTTATATTTTATGAGAAGTTGCACACGAGACGCTGTTTTAAACTGCAGTACTTTCTCTCTTCTGTACATTCATCTCTTCTCGTTCATAGGGGAGCGCGGGGCACAAAGTAACACTTTTCGGTTTTGGCCAAATAATGAACAAAGTAATTGGGTTGGACAAACCATATTTTTATACAAACAACATACAAGCCTCTCCTATAAATGTAAAATGTTACTTCTTACCCCGTGAGCGGGGCTCGTTGTAACAGACAGAGGGTTAGTTGTAACGCATGTTATTCAATGGATGTTCATGTATTTTTATTTCTTAAAAAAGGTTGAGTCTTGATGATCTTAAGCATAACTTATGAAATGAAATATATATTTTTATTTTTTCAATTTTCTATGCTTTGAACAATGTAATGACATGAAAATGTTTAATAGGTTAATATAATGTAAAATATCTGATTATTGATGTAGGCTATGCAATGTATAACACCATGTCACAACTAACCCCGCTGTGTCGTGTTTACCTCAGGACCGGTTAGCAGTCACTATGTGTTTTTCACATCTTTCAAAATGGTACCATCTTTTAGCCAAGAAGATGGTAATCATAACAATATAAGAGTGTGTGAAAATATGTTAGTCCTTTCTTTGAAAACCGAAAACCAACTACCATAACAAAAAATACTAACATGCTGCCAAAAGAGTTTCTCCTGTGGTTCTCATCCAAACTTGGAAGATGGCCAGAAGACGTGTGCAAACAGTGTGATGAAAAGCCCGTTAGTTGCACAGGATTAAAAATGACGTACTATCTAAAAAGTCTGTTACTATTTACCCTGCGTTACTTTGTGCCCCGCGCTCCCCTATGTGAGTTATTAATTCCATAAAGACCAGCTTACAGTTATTACTGGATTGTTATTGAATATGAATTATGAGGTTGTGGTGCAAAAATAAAGTCTTTAATCCCCACTGGAAGTCTGTGAGAGTAAATGTCTTTCACAAATTCAAACTTTTCATTGTTTTTACAAAGCATGACAAGTGATAGGCTTAATTATGGAGCTGATTTTTGATGAAAATTAGTTTTCTTTTGCTAAAATTCTGAATATCCTCTTTAAAAAACAACCTTTCATTCACACAGTAGCTTTAAAAGTGCCTCCACTTTTATTGTTAGTCATTGTTCACGTGCACAGAGAAACTTGAAAGACTCATTCTCTCTCTCTCTCTGTTTATGAACATCCACAAGTAGAGACGCACACAGTCCGCTTTCGCCTGCGCCACTTTTGCATTTCTCTTACAGAAGCATTTGATAGTTTTGTATTTTATTACAAGTTTGGATGTGAAGACCGAAGCGGCATACAATGGTAAGTGATTTGAAGCCGCGGTTGTGTGCGATGAAGAAAGGAGAGAACGGCTACGGTTTCATCTGCACAAAAATATTTTAAATATGATAAATTCACAGAGTGCATTGAGGCATCATTCATCTTTGCACTTTTGAAATGAAGAAGCTTGCTGTTTTATGACACACTAGTAGCTTTGTCAGTTGTTCTGAAGTTGCGTTGGCCTTTTTCTCTGGCTGCGTCCACATTTGTTATGGCAAAAAACAACAAAGACAAAATATGAGCAAGTGATGTTGGGCATTTACTGATCAAAAGTATGATCTTTAAACACTACATTAGCAACACTGCAATACTTCACTCCAGCACTGATCTAGTGACCGAACCTCTACTAAATGACAGCAAGTTATCAAACCAAAAAAGTAAAAACATTTTTAATTAGTGCATCAGAAAGTTACATTTCACAACCACAAAAACAGTCTTTTATACATGACAGATCTTTTATTCATTATTGCATATTTATCTCTACAATAACAGATTAAAATGATCTTCATAGTAACAGGTCTATGTACACTGCAAAAGAAGCAGATGAACGTAACATTCAGTGACAAACAGCACACAGACGCTGAACATTGGACTAGATTAATCTGAAATGTTACTGAACTAAAGCGTTCTCATCCATGTGAATCACTTCATCAGGAAATGAAAGAACCGACTGCGTAAAACCTTAACGTAAAGTGACAGAGCAAAGAAAAGATCTACTGTTCATGTTGGTGCAAAAAAGACTGAAATCACAATGTTACAGGTAAGAGAGGTTCATGTGCATAAATCATATTCCTCTGGGATCTTCTCTTTAGAAGTCAATGATGGATCATATCATTAGTTTCTGAGGAGGGTTCAATCCTGCATGTGTCCAAAACCAGAAGACTCGTCCCTCAGTATATCCATCAGGTTTAGCAGTGAATCTGAATCTCCACCAGCAAGACCAAGTCTGTTAATGTCCAGTGGATCTTTTACCTGTAAAGACAAACACATGGAAGACTGAATCTATGAGACGCAAAAGATCAGGGGTTTTCGATCTTTTAAATGCCATGAACCCCAAAACATGATAATCGTCCTGTAAGACAGTGGTCCCCAACCCCCGGTCCGCGGCCCGGTACCAGTACCGCGAACCCCCGGTCCGTGAGCTGCTGCAAATGGCTGTGACGCTGTTCCTGTGGAGGCGTTTGAACAATCTCGCTTGCGATTGTCATTTAAAAAGTACCGTATTTTCCACACCATAAGGCGCAGCCTCAATTGCGGGTCTTCTCCCGCACTTAATCCACACATAAGGCGCACCGCATTATAAGGCGCATGCTAAAACATACAATCTACAAAAAAAAGGTAACGGAAGCAAAACAGCGAGTTTTGTTGAACTTTATTCTACTATATAACAATACACTCACATTATGTTTTAATCAATCCATCAAAGTCATCATCTTCTGTGTCTGAATTGAACAGCTGGGCAATTTCACAATCAAAGATGCAGGTGTTGAACCGAAATCTGACTCCTCTGACCAACTGACTCCCCCCTCATGTGCATTCATTAATACAAGCTTCCTTGAGCATATTCGTAACCTCGTTCTGCTTCTGCATCGCACTTGTTCCCGTTGGATGACACCTTTATACACATTTCATTTTCTATGTATTAATTTAAGTGTACTCAAAACTTCTGTTCATGTTCTGGGTGTTTACTGTGTATAAAAGAAATTGATTGATAAGGGAATATGCTCAAGGAAGCCTGTACTAATGAATGCATTCGACGGAGAGTCAGATTTCAGTACAACGTACGCATTACATCCCTGTGTCAGCAGGAAATGGTCCGACAGTCAATCAAGTGGAACGCTTACCAAAGTCACACAACAACAATTTCAGTCAACAATTTTGGAACTCAGTCCACAGATAAGGCACACGGACGATTTTTGAGAATATTTACTCTTAGACAGTACTTTTGGAGACAGCCGTCTGATCACTGCCCCCTCCTGGACAGAGACAGGTGCTGGTTTTAACAGGATTCCCCAGTAGCCGTGACTGGACTAACAGTACCTGCAGTGGTGCTGGTCACACCGTTGACGGTTCCCTCAACATCGGCCTCGTCCTCCGCGTAGCTCATCATAAGGGTTCGCTGTCGGTCTGTCAACATCCTGCACAGAAGACAGATGGATGCATCTGTCAAGTTCAGCAGTGATAAAACACAGTCTTTCGCCATAGGCGTGAAGTCTTACTTAGGGATCTTGATCTTGACGTGGACGTAGTGGTCGCCGCAACCGTAGCCGCTGACCCGCGGAATCCCTTTTCCAGAGAGCCGGATCCTCTGGTCGGTCTGGACTCCAGCTGGGATCTAGAACAACACTCAGGGATTGAACGGCTGTTTGCACATGCACAGGAATATTGTGGTCATGTTCACATCAGGGTGTCCCACCGAGAGATTGACGGTCTCGTACAGTCCCTGCGCTCGGACCGTGCCGCCCAATATGGCCTGAGCCACGGAGATCATGACGTCAGAGTGGATGTCAGCGCCGTCTCTCCTGAAGATCGGACTCTTCTGGACCTGAGGACATCCACACGGATAATTAGCTGGATCTGGATTACACATGACCTCAGTGTTTCAGTGGAAACGGAGACTTCAGTCTTCAGATCACTCGGATGGGTAAATGCGATTTAGACATGATTAATAGTCACATTGCTAACAAATATTAGTGTCATTTTCATAACATCATCAGTCGAGTCAGTAAATAAAAGCTTAAACTGATCCAACAGCGAACACTTTCATCTCAGAAGCATTCAACACTTTTCTACTGTGAATGATAAATGTTTGGATAGATTTTGTAGCGGCCAAAAAGTACATTTACAACACCAGTTATCAGCAAAAAACCTAAATAAAAACGATCAAAGTGTATTAATAATATTAATAAGCTAATAATGAGAATTAAATACATTAAAATATACTAGGATGAAATGTTTTAATTGCATTAATTGTTAAAATAAATTGCATTAGCAAAACAATTATGAAAGTGTAATTGAAACTTAGAATTTGTAAGATTTGCCAAATTAGAATTTGGTTAGTTTCAATTTGCTTAAATTACAGCAGCTCTGATTATTTTGTTAGTAACATTTTCTTAAAAAATAAATTCTACAAATTTAAAACGCCAATAAACATTTTTAGATTGTCAACGTAGACTCAATTTTTTGGGCAAAACTGTATTTTATATGAACTCATATAAACCAGGGCTGTGCAATGCTTGATTCTGATTGGTTAAACGAGCTACGGTGTGCAATTAGTTCCAGGCACGTCTTGACCTTCCATATCGCTTTTTGTTTCTTTTCCAAAAGGTCCACACAGCCCAAAAAAAGCAAATGATCCAAAACCCACAACTTAAACTGACTTCAAGTGAGAGTTTTCATAGTTCCTATAACTACTGGTGGAAGTACTCGCTTTTTGCCGTGTTCACTGTGTTGCCTGTGATAGGAACTGGGAACGATTTTAGATACAGGAATGCCTTTTGGGATAACGACAACTAAATTAGCTCTTACTTCAGAGTAGGGTCTATTACAGAACAATGAGAATTACCAGTGGCCAGTAACGTACGAGCATGTTGACTGGCTGAAAGCCACGCCATAACAAAACACCGGCAACCGCCATTTTTAAAACGTTGTGTAAACACACAATTTGCATATACTTACTCCACGAACATACAGAAAGCTAATATTAACGGCCTTTGCCAGGCTCTTTTCTCAGCCTCGATGATATGCAAGTTATTGTAGGAGATTTTTAATTGTATAACTTCTATGCCCCGGTGGCTAGTTCACGGTACTCATTCGTATAGATTTCCTAAATTGCTTAACGCAGCGATACACTCACTCTGAACGTAATGAAGATCTCTTTCTTCCCCACAGGCATTCGGACCGTCTGCCCATCTTCAATTCCTGAAAAACAGTAAACGAAACCTTAAAACTCACACCATGAAACCGGGAAGTGTAGTTTCTTTACAAAGTGACATCGCCATCTACTGGCCTGGCATGAATAATACCGGAAAACAAAAACATTGAAGACCTCTGTATCGTTCAAAGATTTCAAAGACAGTACACAGATAATACTAGTTTTGATAATGGAAAGTAGTTTTCAAATTCTTTAAAAATGACTGAGAAAAGGGGCTTTTTGTTAGAATATTTACACTTGAATATTTCTCACTTCCCTAAAGATGAGCGGCTAACTCACCAGCAGGAACAGGCACCGTGACGGTTCTCCTCTGTTTGGTCTGTCCCGTTCCTCGACACGCCGTACAGGGCGAAGTGATGACCGAGCCCCTCCCGCCACAGCGACGGCAGGTGGACCTCATCACGAAAGGCCCCGTGTTCACCGTCTCCTACAATACACGTGGAATGACCAGACACGTCTAACTGACCTGACGTGCTCGAGGGCGTCACTTACCATGCCAGTCCCGTTGCAGTTCCCGCAGTGCTGGACTTTAGATCCGGGCTCATGGCCTCGGCCGCCACAGCGCTGGCATGTGCCCTCGACGCTGACGGTGATGTCCTTATTCACTCCTTTGGCGGCCTGAGCGAACGTGAGCTCCATGACATACTGTTAACAAACAGAACAGAGCGTTTATGGACATATGAGAGCATCAACATGCTTCAGATTAAAAGCTGTTTAATGTCTTTAACTAAAAGAAAATCTCAAGATGTAAATATAAGCTTGTTGTGTATATTTGCTGTTTAGGAATGGTGGTAGTAATGTAATGATAAAAAAACGTTTTCTTAGTTAAACTTCATTTAAACATTTATTTTAATATAATATTTTTGAAAAATGCCCATCCCTACTTTATACATCTACAGAAGAGACCATCTCTGACCTCTTGTGGCTGATCGAAGATGGCATTGAAATCCCCGAAGCCTCGAGCTCCAGAAAACTCGCCAAAGATCTTGCGGAAAAGCTCCTCGGGGTCGATGCTGGCCCCTCCTCCCCAGTACTGCTGACGACCCGCACCGTCCTGACCCGCATCAAACCCGGCGGAACCGTACGCGTCATACTGTTTCCTCTTCCCCTCGTCACTGAGCACCTGAGGACAAAGCATCAGCCCAACGGACACTCATCACTCCTAATCAGAACAATCTTTCATAGAGAGACGCTGCAAACCTCGTAGGCTTCAGCCAGCTGTGCAAACTTCTCCTTAGCTTGAGGGTCGTCTTTGTTAGTGTCTGGATGATACTTCTTTGCCATCTGAATGCGGAAAGAATCACAGTCAAAAGCCAGAAATTATACTGGGGCTAGTTGTCACACGATACTAGTGAATATTTAATCTAATGTTACCATCGCTAGACCACAAAGACTTCTTATGCTAAAGTGTTAGCAATTGTTCTTTTTCATTCCTTTGCACTTTAACCTGTTTGAAACACTTGTTTACTTTATGAACTGCATTTGAATGGTTACTTCCGTATCGCTACATGAAAACGTGATGCCGTCACATGCCTACCTGGTAATAAGCTTTCTTGATCTCCTTCTGCGTCGCAGTCCGTGGAACTCCTAAGATCTGGTAGAAGTCCTGCTTTCTTGCAGGAGAGCTGGTGTGGAACAACATCTTGCACATGAGGTGATGAGAAGAAGGGCCCACGGCTGTGACGCACAATATTAGGATTACTTATTATTCGAATTATGAACAGAAGGCAGAATCATGGTTAAAAGCCAGAAATTACACCGGGGCTAGTTGTCTCACATTTTACCCCAGTGAATATTTCATCTACGTTTACCACTGCTATATTAGTACAATAGTGTGCTAATATAGTATGAATAGTTGTGACAACTAGCCCCGTTCTATACTGAAGGCATATTTACTATGGTTTTGCTACAGCAACATGAAGAAAAGCAGCATCAATGCAACACTTACACTTACAAAAACCTGCACTCATGCAGAATTTATATTTGTGCTTACACATAAAAAAAAAAGTTAATCATAACCCAGTAAACAATGAAATATAATGAACAATGCTATTCAAGTATAAAAATTCGGTCTTTATTATTATTATTTTTAGAATAACTGTTGAACTGTGTCCATATTTAATTTACTTTGAAAACAATCCACAGTTTTAATAAATATTAAAATGCCAGTGTTATTATCTTGCAAATACAAAATATTAAGGAAATTCCAGAAAACATATGCAAAATATAATTTGTTTAATAATACAGTACAATATAATTATTTCAGCATATAAATGGCACAAACCATTACAAATATTTATCACTGTTTTAACCTGAATATATAAACATCATACAAACAATAAATGTTGTCAGACGATCATAAAATCATGGCACTTTGCAAACATTATCATGGGATGTTCTTGATCAGTGAAACTAGTTTCATGGATCTAAACATGGTTTTGTCCAGTGTTTATGACAACGGCAATACTTTATGGGTTATTATCATGTTTACTACGGTAAACAACAGCTCAGGCCTTTTCTAGGAACAAAATGGAAACAAACAAGAGATCTCGCAACGGAATTTTGAAAATGCTGTTGTTTCCTAATAATATTATTATGATTATTAACACATTTAGAATCATATTTGTCCAGCTGACAGTCACTGCAACAAGGTCAGAGAAGTTTCTGGAAACTGAGGCAAACCAGGTCTGTGATTCCTCATCAGATACAAACTCTTATTCACACAGCATCGATTAGGAAGTTCTTGATCAAAGTGATTACATGAGCATGTATTGATCAGAGCTCCATGATGTTTGATTTCTGACCTGCACGTTTGACGTACATGGTTATGCATAATCATCATTATTATTATTATTATTATTATTATTATTACTAACATCTAAAGCTGAATCTACACCGATCAGATCAGAGTTAGCAGTTTGTTGGACGCCCAGGCCTCTCTCACTCTGTCTCACTCTACCTCTCTCTCTCACACTCTCACCTGTGATGCCTCTCAATGTCAGCGCGCTCCCGGCTCCTGCAGCAACTCCGACGCGCGCACTCCAGATCTGCCGGCATGACAGCGTCGAGAGGGTCCTGTAGGCCCCATCCGCGCAGGGGATGAAGGAAGGGCAGGCCCGTCTGTGGCTGGAGGACACGGCCACTGTGATCCAGCGTGCCGAACTACGAGCCGCGTAAGTCGCCATCTTTGCCACTCACTGACACGAGAACAACTGCGCATGTGCGAGTGACACACGCATGCGCGTTACTGTCAAGAGGGATATTCTTGGTTAGCGTGGCCATTTTTTATGAACGAACGTCAGTGAACTGGCATAGAGTGGACGGGCTCGAGAAGATGCTGTGCATGAAACGGAGGAATTTACTTTAAAGTATCGCAGATTTAAATGCAACGATCTACGTTGGTAAATTTACGACGCAACGCCAAAATAATAAAAAATAGGCTACACTAGATTAATTAATTGAAAATTAAAAGCACAAGAAAATAATTGCGGACTGAATCGACTAATAAAAGTACTGTACAGTGTAACATATTTCTTAATTGTAGAATGTATATTTTCTATAGCTCAGAAACTACAGCCTTCTGCGATTTTAGACTAATTAGATTTGTTTTTACCAAGAAATGCTATTATTGTAATGAAGGACTGAAATTGCTTTAGAAAAATTATTATTTGAAAAAAATATAACTGTCAGTCCCAAATTCTATCTATCTATCTATCTATCTATCTATCTATCTATCTATCTATCTATCTATCTATCTATCTATCTATCTATCTATCTATCTATCTATCTATCTATCTATCTATCTATCTATCTATCTATCTATCTATCTATCTATCTATCTATCTATCTATCTATCTAACTGTTTCAGATACAGCGACACATTAGAGGAAGCGACTGCGTGTTTATTTCGCACACCTGACACAATGAGTCTCCGGGGATGATTTACTTTCCAGCCCTTCGTGCGGGATCATGATTTGTAAATCAGCGCTTGAGCGCATCGCGCCGCGCCGTCGCTGCGTCACACAAACGCACTCATTCAAACGCGCAGGAGGATCACAACACCGAGACACCCGGAAGGTTCAAACGCAACACCAGCTGCTCACCATGAATCGCTTCAAGACTTCCAAATATAAGAACACCACTCCCAAAATCCCCAGGAAAGATGTGAGTAGCGCCTCAGACTCCGTTGGGAAGCGTGTGATGTCATTGTGCGTGTTGTGTTTTGGGCTCCGAGCTGAAGGAGTGGTGCAGATGCACCGATGGTGTCTTAACTTCCTCTGTGCGCATCTCAAGCTTTCTGTGCTTCAGTATGCGTGACCTGAAGAGCGAGAATGACGATTGAATGCATTGATGCATTGAATGCATTTGAGCCTGATGCTGTTTCATTCTGATCTTGTTGAAAGTGTATTCGTGTTCTGCTGTGATGCATACATTGCAGTCAAAGATGCGTGGAGTAAATGCACATGACTCTTAAATATGTCATTAAGAAGCGTTGAAGAATTACAAATGCAAAAAGCTATGAAAGGTTGTTCACGCAAAAGCTTTTAGTGATCAGAATCAAGCCTTCAAGATGAAGTAATTAATCAATGAATAATTACTTCAACCAAAAGTTAAATAATCTGATTGATTTTTAGATAATTTAACGACTTAAAACATTTAAATGGTTTTCCTCTAAATATTTATTTATTTTTTGTAACATGAAATTATTTTATTATATGTTTGTGTGTATATATATATATATATATATATATACACACACACACACACACACACACACACGCGCGCGCGCGCGCGCATATATATATATATATTTATATATATATATATATATATATAATTATTTTTTTTATATATATACTGTATATTCAAAGAGTTTTCTTTTGCTTTCAGGACTATGAAAATTGTAGTTTCACACTGAACACATCAAAACTATGAATTAACACGTGGAATTATATACATAAAAAAAAAAGTGTGAAACAACTGAAAATGTCATATTCTAGGTTCTTCAAAGTAGCCACCTTTTGCTTTGATTACTGCTTTGCACACTCTTGGCTTTCTCTTGACATCAAATGAACAGATTTGCTTCAAACCTTGATTTCCAAAGGTTTTTAATTTTGAAAATTTTCTTTATAGAACATGCATTTCAATTATTTATTGATGTATTGTTTCAAAATAAGGGTACATTTACAGGGCTACGTACAGACGGCAATGTTGTCAAAATGATCCCATTCTCATGTAGCCACGAAAACATAAAAATTAAATTAAAATGAAAGTGCTGTGTTATTCACGCCAGGCCAGTAGATGGCGATGTCACTATGCAAATAAAACCCTACGCCTAAACTAAACACGTGAAGTTACAGTTCTCACAAATGAGCGTTTTTGTAGTTCATACGGAGATTATAGCAGTATCGTTTTCAAAAATTTCAAAGCCAATTAAAAGTTTTTATTTTTCCCCCATGTGGTTTTGCTTCAAGACCCAGTTTTGATGTCGAGTGGCTATAGTTTATAGAGAACTATAGTTTTCTCAAGGTCAAACATTAAGGGCCAGTCACACAGCCGATCACGCACAAATCACTCACAAATCACTCACAGATTGGGTTTGTGCGTGCTTGTGCGTCGAGAAATTGACCAAAGTATTCCAGGAACGTTCGACGCACGCCCGACGCATGAATCACTGACGGAGCGCGTCCAAACAACGAACAAGCACTTTCATAATCCACATTGTCAGTGGAATGAACGGGATACGTGTGCGGTTCATGCGTGATATGAAGGTGGGGCGTCAGTGGACGGACGTCGATGTGCGCGGTTTCGAACCAGTTCTGACGCATAAGCACTGACGGCCGACGCGTGTCCCGTGCATACTCGACTCATGAATAACGCACACCGACTCATGAATAATGCAAAATTTTGAACCGTTCAAAACTCAATCATGCAGAAACCGCCTTCGACGCACATCCACTTACAATCACTGACGGTCCACGTTCATTCCACCGACGAATTACGCATACGATGCATGATCCGCGCAGAAACGAAAATCTGTGCGTGATTTGTCCGTAATTCATGCGTTTTCGCTGTGTGACTGGCCCTTAAGACTGTGTAGTGTTACTTTACAATTTTGATAATAACAGATTAGGTGGGTATTGAACTCAATTCCTCAAGTCTGCGTGTTCTTTTAATGAGGAGAGCAGAGACGGCTTTTCATTTAACTCTTTAATTATCAATTAAATCATATGAATAACGTATACAGAGCTCTGGGTCACAGCTTTCCCTAATTACACAAAACTATGCAAGTCTCGTGTCCAGGTACAACCTCGCCTTTCCCTGACCCATATATTTATACATTTTAACACACAAGTGGGTTGTCTTATCTTGAAAGATGGCAGCTGATAGGAGTTGCTCCAGTAGAGATCTTCACCCATCCCGATTCCTGTTTTGTTCCTGCACAAATAGATTAACATAAAGCAAAATACCCTAGGGCGCTCAACACACACAAACCAGATCTATGGTATGTTAAATGCACACACATTTTTTGTGGTTAACTCCCTTGTCCCAATCTATTCAATCACCAAGACCCCCACACATCCCACCTAATACTATATGCAGTTTGTGTTTTCTAAAGCTGTTCATTTATTCATTAATGCATCACCTTTACATCCCTTAGTTATAAAAGCAATCAGTAATTTCTAGTTAATGCAAAGCTGGATATGTATACATGTATTCCTTCAGTGGACAAAGTCATTTCGATCTCATTGAGGCGTTGAGCATGGGATTGTGTTTTCTCAAAGTTTGGGTCACAGGTGTATTTGGCAGATATAGTATTTCATGGTTGTCATTAGTGCTCAACTCCGCTCAGTCTTGGAGAAACGCAGTGTTTAAGGCACATGACAGGAGGTCACACTGTTGAGGATTAAAGCCAGGCGAGTTTGTGTTTTCTGGACATTTAGCTGAGCGTCCGGATGTAAAGCGCTGACCAATGCGGCTGTAAGTGTAAGATGAGATCAGATCAGGATGGAAGAACTTCTATTCAGCAAGAATGCATTAAATTGATCAAAAGTGGTATAAAAGTCATTTATAATGTTACAAAAGATCTACAGAATGTTTCAGAAACATCCTAAATGTATCTTGGTTTCCACAAAAATATGAAGCAGCACAACTGTTTTCTTGAGCATCAAATAATCATATTACAGTAATAATCATAAAACTCCACTGTAGAATGTTTTCTGAAGGATCATGGGACATGATCATATGCATATTATCTGTGCTTTTTATAAGAAGTTAAAAGGCCTTTTATATTATTTCTGTCTTGTCTTCAGATGCACTGGCTCGACAGCTCCTCATCGTATACGAGTGCCCGTGTTTCTCTGTAATCCTGTTCACCACAGACCGAGAGCTTTAGCTGTTCTCTCAGTTGAATGTCTTCTCTCAGGTCCTGGTTCTTGCTTTGCATGTTGTTTCTTGTCGACGTTCTGGAAGGATTTGAAACTGTACGGCTGCTCTTCTGCATTTCCTCAAGTGTTTGTGCGCTGTTGGTTGGAGAAAGTGCTGTGTTTCTCTCCGTTTCCTCTTTCCTGTTTATGATTATGTCAGATGCATCGGTTGGTTTGGTTCAGTTGCAATCAGTGTTGTCTTTTGTCAACATCTCAAAGCTTTTGGTGTGCGTTCCAGTGTTCTCTTAGTATTGTTATAGTGTTTATTACTGTTTTAAATTAATTTTTTCATTTGGGTTTTAGTAATTTTGTTAGGTGATTTTTGTCTTTTCAACTGATTGGCTAGAGGAGGAGCTGTCAATCTAAAGCTGGTGGACCAATGGTTACGCTTAAAACTGTCCTAATTTGTATGAAACTCCTAACTACAACTTTTGGAAAAGCAAGCGCAGAACGTGGAAAGAGGGAAGAGGAAAAACAGCATAAGCGTGCCAAAAAATTAAATGTGAGCAGAAAATGGAAGAGAGCACAAATAACACAGGAATGAAACCAAGGAAAATATTATTTTTAAGAATACAACAAAGTTTAGACCGCATCGTTTTTAGTGAATGAACATTCATGCTTTATTTTATTTTTTTAAGTGCACTTTTAACTTTTTGGTTCACGCTTACTATATTTTGTTCTTTGACCATTTATTTTAGTATGTGCAATATATTTTTTACATGCGTTTATAAATATTTGATTCACGCTTATTATTTATATACAGTGGTACCTCGAGATACTAAATTAATCCGTTCCGAGGCGGCCTTCGTATAATGAGTTTTTCGTATCTTGGAACACATTTTACATGTAAAATGGCTAATCCGTTCCAAGCCCTCCAAAAACACCCCATTAAATTTCATAATAAAGCTAAATTGATCTATAAACAATGAAATAACGTAAAATGTCGAAGCTTACCTTTCGAGTGAGGCTATCTCCGAAAGTGGCGGCAGAGGAGGAGGACAAACGGCAGATAACGTACGTACACTTAACTTTACGAAAACACATAACAAATTTAAAGTTTCGGGTGTGGAGTGGCTGAGCTAAAGCACGCCAGCACGTACGTATAGAAGATGCATGATGGGAGGGATGCTGTCCAATTAGAGAGAAGGATCTCATGGCTTGGCTAGCATCAGGAACCAATGGGAGAGCAGGAGGATGGTGGCGAGTCTACTATAACTAAGATGGCGGCGTGCGGCGCGAGTTTCAAAATTGTTATGGGGCGAATCTCTGACTTTCAGAAACCTTTCGTATCTTGAAAATTTTTACTCCTCTACATACGAAAAGTTTTCGTCTTTGCTTTCGTAACTTGGATTTTTCGTAAGTTGAGCCTTTCGTATCTTGATGTACTACTGTATTATCATTGACCTCAATACATTAGGTATGAATTGATCCCATAAAATACAAATGAAAACACTATTATAGACAAGTAAAGAACAACAAATAATGTCTGTAATAAAATAAGAGCAAATAATCAACAACTACAAGCAATGGCACAAATAAACAATGGTACAAAGATCAAGAGTCAAGAGCAGTGAGTGATTTCCATGTCTTTTGATGTTTAATTAACATTAACAAACAGATAGGATGGAATATTAGGCGTCTTTCACGTTAAGACAATGCATGGATCCAATAAACGGATAGATGTGTTTTCTCTCTCTGCTGTTTACATTCACTTAACACTATTTACTAGGATACATTTTTATTAATTTTTTTGGAGGATACTCCAAAAAGTTTGACAGTCACATTTTGACAATTTTGTGTGAAATTGTCTGTTCAATGTTTATGTTGTCAAGGCTAAAAACCGCATGCGGCTGAAAACTCTCATGACTTTGCAGCACTGGCCCGAGCGAGACGGTGACAGTTCTGTCAACCCGTTCTTTACCAAAGCTGTTTTTCTTTGTCTTCCTCACTTTTGAAATTATTTAACTCTCAAAAGAATCATGGTTGCTTTTAAGTTTTGCTGACACAACCTCATCATAACCACGACTTTGTAACCCAGTCTGAGAAAGAGAGCCAGTGAACTACATTAAAATGTCACAAACAGACAAATAATGTGAACGAATGTCTAACACAATGCAAGCTTTTATACTTGTTAGATTTTGGTAGTGAATATTTCAATATTGTATGTTATTGTAGGTTCTCTGATGTTGGTTAAGGCATGTATGTATGTATGTATCTTTCTTGGATCTCAAACAGTAGAGCGTGGCACTTGCAATGCCAAGCTCATGGGTTTGATTCCCAGGGAAAGCAAGAACTGATTAAAAATAAGTCAATATATACCTTGAATGCTATGTAAGAAGCTTTGGTTAAAAGCGTCTGCCAAGTGCATAAATTTACTTTTTTTTTTTTTACTTTTTTTTGTGTGAAAAAGACATTTGCTTTAGTGTTACTTTTCTATTTAGTATTAAATAAAATTATTATTTGTATTATTTAATAATTTTTTTAATTAATTTTATTACTTTATTTTTATTATTATTACTATTTTATTATTTTTTATTTTAGTAAGTTTTTGTTTTCAGGGTTCCTGTAGATCCTTAAGTAATAAAGTATTAATTTAGTTTTAAGATTTAAGGCCATAAAACATCTTAATTTTGCTATTGAAAGGTCTTAAATTTTAGATGACACTTTGACTTAGACATAACTAAATACTTTACGAAATAAATTTATTATATGATTTTTTAAAAATTCTTTGTGGATTTGCTTGTTCACATGACAAAGTATTCAGTTATTGTAGTTATTTTTTTATTCATATCATATCATGTAGTTTATATTACAATTTAAGTTACAGTTTAGACTCAATATTCTGTCTCATAGAATTACTTATGCAACTGTACATATATTAATGTCACTTCTGAAGGCTCTTCTGTGTTTCCTCTGCATTGCAAAGATGGATTTTGTTGACTGATTTTCTTTGATATAATGCATATATATGCAATATATATTAATATATTATTATTGCAACATTATATGCAAGCATATAATGTTGCAATAATAAAACAATGTTGCATAATAATATTGCAACGTTGCATAATAAAGTTTCGAAAAAGAAGGAAATCAATAAATTTTTACTACTTCGGATCTTAAAATGGTCTTAAATGTTTCTTTAAAAAATGTGCAGCAACCCTGATTTTAAAATGACTTATTTTATAGTACTGTATTTAAAATGAGCCGTTTAAATTTTACATTTCTCTTAAAAAATTACTAAAAATAAATAACTTATTTTAATTGTACAATTCTGTGATTAAAGTCTTATATTGTTATAATTTTTCAATGATTTTATATGATCATATTGTTTTAAAATTAGTTATTTACATTTTACATTATGCTTTAATTTTTAGTGTTATACTTTTTTGTTCATTTTTAAAACTGTTGTAAACAATTTTATTATTTTAATGTTTAGTTTTCATTTTTGAAGTACTAATAGAACTTGAGTTTGAAAAACCCTGTCCAATGGCATTAATTTTTCCAAAAGGAAGACGTCAGAGGCTTTAGTAGTGTTGGGTGAGTGTCTTAACTGAGATGTTTAGGGATGATGCCTGAATATTCATCCAAAGTGTTGGTGTTAATCATCCTCTGGTGCTCCTGCAAAAAAACCAAATGCGAGCTTTCTCTTCCTTTGTCTTCATGATGTAACAACATCCCTGTGTTTCTGTTCAGGGCTGGATTGCAAACGTACGAGGAGGTTCCTTCACTTCTCAGGGCAACCACATCAAATCCAGCTGCAGTCTGGTGGCCTTCAACACGGATCAGGCCGGTACGAACCCTTGATTCTGCTGAACATCAATGTTTGCACACTAAACAAATGTCAGATCAGATCAAACGGCCGTTTTATAAACAGTGTTTTTTACGTAACCTTGTTTATTCTGTCTCTGGAGGAGGTGGAATGGTCGGTTTGTCTTCCGTGAATGCCGGATCTGACGGGAAGTGGACCGTGACCCAGATCTCATGCCATGCTGGTAAGACACGCTTGGCACTTTTAACTATATTTGGAGCAAATAAATGGTATAAACGTCTGTGAGGATGCCTGGAGTAAAGACAAGCACCGTTTGTGTCAGATGCATCAGGCCAATGTCATGCATTACTACTTATAAACCCATATGACTTTCTTTCCCAGACCTCGTGACCGACCTGGACTTCTCTCCGTTTGATGACTACCTGCTGGCGACCTGTTCGGCGGATGAAAGTGTAAGTCGTGTTAATGACATGTTTAGGGGCGGGTATATCTGAAGTCTGATAGCATAATTTACAGTAAAATGATAAACCACAATATGTATACAGAATGCTTTATAATAAAATGTCATGCACCATGTAAGCACATAACCTTAAATATCTGAACATATTCATAATATGAACATGACATGTTTCCCGCTAAATTTATGTAAATAAGCCTAAATATATTACAATATACCAATATATACAGTGGAATCCGGTTATCTTGACTGCCTCGGGGGGAAAAAAGCATCGAGATAACCAACATTGCATACTTTCTTGAATCCTCAAAATTTTCTACTATCTTCAATCCTGATATTGCCATGTGAAGTGGCGAATTTGTCCCTCTTTTGTGCTTGAGATATTAGTGATCGGTGACATAAAAGAATCGACATAACGATGAGAAAATGCTAAGATAAATAGGGAGTTTGACGGTTCCACTTCAAAAACGTCGACATAAGGGTTGGCGAGTTAACTGAGGTCGAGTGAACTCCACTGTACCATTATGAATATGTTATACTATTAGCAGTGCCGGCCCGTCCAACAGGCGATACAGGCGGTCGCCTGGGGCCCCTCTTTGATTTGGGGGCCCCGCGACCCGCACATGGTGTCACGCATTTTTAGTAGTTTTATTTTTTCAAATGTCCACATATAGTATGAGTGGTTATGTATCAATTACTACACTTTTGTAATGCACAGACCCCATTAAACACGATACAATTCACAATGACGGTGAGCAAAATATAAAACATATTTTATTAAAAGAATATCTCTGAATAATTCATACATGACAAATAGCTGAAAACGATAATAATAATAATAAAAAAACTGTCTAAATAAAAGCGGAAAAAAGATTAGAAACATACACAGCAGCACCACACTCTATTTAGCATAACACCTCCCGCAATAAGCTATTGGATGAACTAGAATGTCGTAACGTATTCCTAGTACAGATTCCACATATTCCACTTAGCCACATATCTCTGTAAATTCCTTTCGATATATACTCGAGAAAGTGTCTTAAATAAGTCTAAAGTTATATAACGTCATAAGTCTGGTTGCTATTTTGATCGAGGTACAGTGGTACCTCGAGATACATAATTAATCCGTTCCGAGGCGGACTTCGTATAATGAGTTTTTCGTATCTTGGAACACATTTTACATGTAAAATGTCTAATCCGTTCCAAGCCCTCCAAAAACAGGCAATTAAATTGCACAATTGTTGTTGCCGGCAGGATTCAAACCTGCGCAGAGAAACCCCAATGGATATGTAGTTCATCGCCTTAACCTCTCAGCCACAACTGGTTGCAGTTGCAAACTTATTTAAATCTGATTAAATATTTTTACACATGTATTACATGTTGAGTTTGTTACAGGTAATAAAAATGTATACACTTAAATATTGAAATTGTATTTTTTGTGCTCTCTTCTCGCTGTTTTTACACCAGTGGGCTCAATTTTTTTTATCTCGCCTAGGGCCCCACAACCCTTCGGGCCGGCACTGACTATTAGTGTATTTACCAATTTAGTAGTTTAAAAATAAGTTATTTATATATTCTTACATTTAAAAAAAGTATTTTATTACATTTATTCTTATATATTTTAAATGAAAGTGTTTTTTTTAATATTATTTAAATGCATTTAATTTATTTTCAAAATTATTTATTTTAAATGTATTTTGATTACAACTATTTTAAAATTAGATTTACTTATTTTTTTATTATTAATGTATTAAATTTTTTTTTCCATTTAAATGTATTTTAATGTCACTTATGATGTAATCATAAATGTGTTTACAGGTTGCATATTTTTAATTTGAATTGGAAAGTTTTTTTTTTTTTTTGCATCATTAATGGCATCTGTGGATCCATTAGTGTTTCATCCATTCAGCTTAACAGAAAAACAACACGCACAACACGCGCACACTCCCATTATTCTGGAGGTGTTGTTGTGTCACCTTCTCTTTTTAGCAGCTGTAACGCCACACAGATGTTGAGGAGGTTGCCAGACGCCGCTGTCACTTGGGTCGGGTTTTCCTTTCTTGCGTTAAAAGCCATGATTTGTAAACTCAGCAGAATGAATTTGTGTGCTGATGCCTTCATATTTGTGCACAGCTGGCCTCCACCTGACATCTGCTCCAGTCGGTGGAGTTCAGTGTTCTGTAGTCCCAGCACAGCCTCATCGGAGTGAGGCCCGTTCCTTTAGGGAGATTTCCAGTGGCTTCTGCCAAAATACCACTCTTACTTCTGCTTCAGTTAAACTGCTGTAAATTGGTATTAGCCACTTGTGATATTAGAAAATAGTACGAAAAGCTTTGAGAATTCAGTCAATTTAACCTATTGAAAGATTCCACAAGGTCTGTCAGCATTTCTATTTTATTTTCACCATTTTATCTCTCTCTCTCCTTGCCCTCATTCAGGTGAAACTGTGGCGTGTGTGTGACCCGGATCAGGATCAGCCCAGTAATGCTGAGGTCACTCTGACCCCTGGAGACGGCCGGCTGGAGGTCGTTGTCTTCCACCCCGCGGCCACAGGTCTGCTCGCTGTAGCGTCTGCGAGGTCCGTTCAGGTGTGGGATGTCACACGAGACTCCGCCTTGACAGGTACAACTCACACCTTTAACATTCATACGTACCAGCATCACTGCTGTTAAACGCCTGTTGTAGTGTTGACTTGAATTAATTTAGGTGTACACTTAAGCCCTATTCAGACTGTAATTGTTTTTCATTCCAATGTTTCACATTTATTTTTTGCATTTATTTTTCCATTTATGATTTTTTTTCTTCTAATTTATTTAAAATTTATTGATTTTAACGAATTAATTTGTTTTAATTAATTAGTTTTTTGTTTATCGAATTAATTGATTCATTTTTTTTGTTTAATACAAAATCTGTTAATTATTTTTAAATATATTTGTACATTTAAAAATAAATTGAAATTTAATATATATATATAAATTTTTTTTTTTTTTTTTTTTTTTCGCAACAAGTTTGAGTTAGTCCACATCCAAACTGATTCACAAAGACAAATTTTTACAAGTACCAAAAGCTTATTATTAATTAAATAACTGGTTATATTATTGAAAAAGGCTCACAGGATGAAAAGGAAAAATGCAGGTGTCGAATAAGTTCAACTGTTAAATTGGTCTCGTCCAATGACAGAACCTCGTCCCTCATCTGAATTCATGACTTGCAATGACAGTCTGAATAATGCCGTTCACGAGGGTTTTGTCTGCAGCTCTTCTTGTCTCTGCTGTGTGTTTCTTTTTGTTTGTTTTTGTCTCTGTGTGTGTGTCTCAATGTTTGGGTTGATCTGCTGAGCCTCTGGTGGTTTCCAGGGCTGCAGTTGTTACAGTCCTCTGGGGTCTGACGTGGAGCGGCTGAGGTAAATGTTTGCGCTCAGAAGCCCCTCAGAGCTTTGGGCCGCGTGGCCCCGGAGCCCCATGATGGCTGCTGGTGCTTCCCAACCTCACATCTCACATCGCTGTCTGCCTCCAGCTGTTCTCATGCACTTGTGTCCCTGTTAGCTGTGTTTCATTCACTCCCTCTTTCATTTTACTCCAGACTCTGCCACCCAAAACAAAACAAATTCAGCGCCAAGGAATCAGATCTCTGACAAAATAATTAAAAAGAAAAACGTTTTAGTTTACTATATTAACCCTGTAATTTATATATCAGTTCTTCTCATAGGCCCTGTTTATGAAAGCTGCTGAGTGTCTTTCCGTTGTCTCTGGTCACATTCATTTGTAAATTGCACAAGGTTATTTAGTCCAATAAATCGAAAGATCTAAAAAATCATATGCATTTACCCATTTTCCTCGTCTACTTGCGATCTGATCAACAAAAATGCTGGTGTAAACAGCCAAAGTTTGTTTTGGCCAAAGAGATGAATCAAATAGAATAAATAAAGCTATTAAACTGTGGTTAATATTTTTTATTTTATTATACATTTTAATTAAATTTATTTATTTTAGTTCAAGTTTTGTATATATATTTTTTAAAGTTAATGTAGAATAAATAAAGGTAATAAACTATGTATAAAGTGTTATTTATATACTATTATAGTATCTATTACTATTTTTAACTATTGGCTTGTATTTATTTTCAGATAATTTTAAATTAAACTTTTAGTACTTCAATTTGATTTTAGTTTGCTACACGGTAACATTCATATTTAAGTTTTAAGTCTAATTTCACGTAACTGTGTCTCTGAGATCTACATTGGCATAATGCATAAGCTTTTCCCCGTGCATTGGTATGTGCCGCCACACCTCCTTAACATGTGTGTGTCTTTGTGTGTCTGTTTACGTCTGTCTGTGTGAGTGTGATTGTGCAACTGACTGTGTGACTGCAAATGCGTCTGGACGACTGTGTGCGTACGACTGTGTGTGTGCGAGTTCGACCTGCATCTGTGTTTCTGTGCGACTTTGACAGTCTGACTGTATGTCTGTGCAACTTTGACTGTGTATCTGTTCAATGGCGACTGTGTCTGCAAGTGTGTGTCTGTGCGAGTGTGTGACTGTCGGTGCGACTGTGCAATTAAGCTTGTGCGAGTGTGTGACCCTTCGAGTGCGACTGCAAAAAAAATGTGTGCGTCTGTGTCTGTCTGTGTGTATGTTTGTGTGCTCAAATTCCCAGCACTATCATGCTTGTCTGTGTGTGTTCCTCACTGATGTCACGCGTTTCCTGTCTGAGACATTGTGAACTTACCTTGAATGTTTGTCTTGTGGATGATGGTGCATGTTGTGACCTGTGTGTGTGTTTGTGTATTTGTGCAGTTCTGGAACAGCATGCGGATCAGCTGCAGAGTCTGGCCTGGAAAGAAGACGGATCACTGCTGGCTTCATCCTGCAAGGTAAATGCTCTCTACAACACAGTTACCAAAATGTCTCACCTTCTGATTGCTCGTAGACAGCTGGAGAAATCCGTGCTGAATGTAAATAATAAAGTGCAACTGTAATTTTGCAGAGTTAGGGCCAGTTCACACAGAATGTGTGTTTGCTGTTTGCAAAAAAACACGATCTGTCTAGTGCGTTTACATTGAAAAATACTAGTAGTGCAGTGGAATGGAAAAACGTGTTCATTGTGAAACCGTTCCAGTTTCTGTTGCTGATGACATCAAAAGACACATTTTATCATGCTGAATATTTACAATCCAAAGAATTTATCAGTGTTATTTTATTACCAGTCAGATTTATATATATATATATATATATATATGTGTATGTATGTGTGTATATATAATATATTATATGTATGTATGTATGTATGTATGTATGTGTGTGTGTATGTGTATATATATATATATATATATATATATATATATATATATATATATATATATATATATATATATATATATATATATATATATATATATATATATATATAATATGTATGTGTGTATATGTATATATGTGTGTGTATATGTTATCATTTTTATTTAGTCATTTATTTATTTTTTATATAATTTTTTTGTTGATTAATATCTATCATATTAGAGCTTTTTATTGTTCATCATCTTTTTTGGGTCTTGTGTTCATAATATGATGTAAAATATATTACAAGTTACTGTTAGGGGGCAAATTTACTTGCATGAGGTTTCTGAAAAGTGTTTAAGTTATGCATATGCCACCACAGACAGTAGCACATTCTCACCAATAGATGTCATCAAAGTGTGCCTTTTCCCATCACTTTTCCCTCTCACCACAGTGGATCATTACACACACGTCGGCTTTATTAGCGGAGCACATCATCACGTCCACAGGGGTGAAACTTATAGGGCCAATACGCAGGACCGGGTTTAAATTAAGATAGGAGTTGGCCTTAATCTAGGATAATTAATCATGGCTTTCTGAAACACAGATTAAGTACAGTGTACTAACACCTGGACTATGTAGTCACTAAAATTAACCAGATTCATTTGAAACCAACTTTGCTAATCTGTGTTAGCATGAGAGAGGTTGCCTATAAAACATGGAATGAATCAAGATGAGCTTAAAATTACATGGAACTAAGAAACAATTAAAAGGACAACAATGACAGCAGAAAAGACTGCAATCAATTGCAAAAATAACTTTAAAAGAGTTTACTCTAGTTTGGTAAAGTTATGTTAAAGAAAAACTGCACACACTAGCTGTGGAATCTCTGAAGGAACATAGAAAAATCAAATAGAAAAAAAATTGTTTGTCAATGATTTTGCGTTGTCTTGAAAATTGTTTTTAGTTACAAAATTTTTATGAATGCAAAAATTAACGCAAAACAAAGTTTCCTGCTGTACTACAAAGAGCGGGATCTGAACCAGGGTGCGCTAACGAGGACGATAGTCTCTAGCATCAGCCAATAGTTAGACCAGGGAGTAGTTAAGGCCAGGGAAGTGAAGTTTACTTCTATGCAGTGTGTTTGTGTGTATCTCTTCACTGACAGTCCAGATAGTCCATGTGTCTTTAATCTGAAGTTAAACCTGCCTCCTGTTAGGCTTAACTTAAGTTTCAATTCATTCCTGGAGTAGCTCTAGTCTTACTCTGGACTAAACCAAGTCTAGGACTATTTAAACAAGAGAGAGCAGATTTCTGTTAATCCAGGCCTATGCAGACACTCGCTCTCTGTCCGGCCGTTGAGCTCTGTTGAGTCTGAGAGGATGTGAAATCTGATTTGATGAAGCTTATTACGTCTGGCCTCAAATTCAGCGTTTCAGTCTTTTACTCATTGTTAATTACGCGTCAGCTTTTGCTCATGATCGAGGACAGACATTTAAGATAGCCAAATGTGTCAGTACGATCAACCTAGTGTAACTCATTTGAAAGTTTTAACCACCGTGTCTTTTCCTCACTCCAGATGTGTTTCTATTTCTGGACACAAAGGGTTTATTTTGGCAGGAGCAGTGTTTTGATTGAATTTATGGAAAGAGTTTTGTGAAGTCAAGTGGATGAAGATGTAGAGGACTCACTTCAGCATTTGAAATGTAAATTTGATGGTTAATGGTGGCATAATGTTTTGTCTCAAACCTTACTACACACATACAGTAATACCTTGAGATATGAGCAAGCCTTTGTAAACACACTTTCTGTGTGAACTGGCCCTAACTCTGAAAATTGTATTATTTACATTCAATTATTTACATTTGTATTTACATACAAATTTTTGTAAAGATTTGAGATACGAGCAGCTTACAGACGCCGATGCTCGGTCTTCGAGTACTCGGAGCAGCTCAATTGCATATGATCTCCACTAGAGGGCCACCTTGGTTTTACAGCAGTGGTTACCGGGGGCGACGAGTGATTCAGGAGTATTAAGCTGGGATCAGCAGGAGTTATGTGTGTTCAATCATAATAAATATAAGGTTCTGAGTCATACATTATTGTGCGTGTAGTTTATACAATCACTACACGGGAAGAAACGCTACCCTTCCATATTGTGTTTGCGTTATCTACGTAATTTACGTTATCCCTCCCTCCTCCACACGTCACCATTAGCTGCTACTGTAAAACCACATTTTATTTTATAACACAGGAATCCTTAAATACTATAATTTTTGTTTGTCTCTATAGCAATTAAAAAACATTATTTCTTATGGGAGAAAATTATTTGAGATGCGAGCGATTCGAGTTACAAGATCTGTTCTGGAACAGATTATCTCGTATCTCAAGGTACTACTGTATATATAAATATGTATAAAAATTATTACTATTTTTTAAGGCGTTTCTTGGTAAATAAGAAATGTAATTTTTAACAACCAAATGACATCATGTAGTTCGAACTCAAAGAATATTTGAATTTGGCTGCATTTACAGCCAGACTGTTGAAGTTTTGCGGAGAGAGGAGAGTTCAGCCCTCACCTGGCCCCCGGGAGTCCGGCGCCAGACCCCCAGAGTGACTGATTTAGCACACTGGAGGAGAGAGACTGACCTGGGTACAAAGAGGGAGCAATCCATAAAGAAATAATAACATGCTGCAGTGCTTTTCCATTAGCCTGTTTATGCTCTCAGAGGTGCAGAGCCAAAGGATGCTGGAGTTAATAGCTGGACGAGGAATTTTAGGATTAGTTTATGAGGAAAAATGAGTTTGAGTTTGCACTGAAATGAGTTTGAGTTTGAGCTTTATGCTTTGTAGTGCTTCTAGAAAGTAGTCACTCCTTTTTCATCTTTTATATTGTGCAAAATAGTATTTAACATTTATATTTATACTATTTTATCTCTTTCTTTAAAGATTTGTTTGCAATAATTTGTTTATTAATTAATTTATTTTATATGCACTGATTTAAATTGATATAGGAATATATTTAAATGACTGTTTTTAATATTTATTTCTTATATTTATATTCATATTAATATTATTATATATTCTTTCTTAAATTAATATTATACATGCATTTTTTATATTATTTGTTAGAATATTTTTATTTACATTTATTTGAAAATAGTTTTTATCGTTGTTTTATACTTTTATTAATTAGAATTTTTTAAATATATTTTTTGTGATTGTATTAACTTATGAATTAATTGATTATTTTTTAAATATTAATTTCAATATTTTACATGACTTAATTTTAGTATTTAGGTATCTTTAATATTTGTATATATATATTTATAAAAGATTTACATTGCTTAAACTTATATATTTAAATTTATTTGTAAAAATATCAAGTATATTTATAATATTCATCCTGAAACCATGAAGAATAACATATGACGAGGACCTGAATGTATTCTAAAATTTCAGAGGCGAGTTTGAGTGGAAAAAGAAAGCTATAATCCTAACGGAACTCCGAGGTTGTGCCCTCCGTTGAGTCGAGCTGTAATCTAAGGGAATAGGCTCTCAATTCTCCACAGATCCACCTTATTAAAGCAAATAAGCACTGCCAACATGTGTGATCAATTCCAGCCGTTTTCCCCCATTAGAGGAACGGGAGGAGAGGGCAGCTCGTGACAGGCCTCGTTTGGAGGCGTGGACGCGCATGTTTTATGACACGGATGCGTGCACAAATGCCTGCCACATGAACGCAGAGGCTTTGTTCCACAGCGACTGGAAGTTTGTGATTTAAAAACGGCATCAAAGCATTAAAGCAGGTGTTGATTTATGGCTCATGTGACTGCTTTTGAGTGCATGGCTATATGTTTTATTTTTGAAAGTATATGCTTCTCTTTTTTTACAGTTTAATGTAATGTACTAAAACTGAAAAATTTGTAAAAACGATAGACATATTTAAAAAATAAACTCACAACAAAAAATAAGAATGAATTTAATATACAGTGGAGTTCTCGAGTCATGGTTAACTCGTCAGTCCTATTATGTCAACGTTTTTGAAATGGAACCGCCAAACTCCCTATTTGTCTTAGTATTTTCGATTCCTTAATGTCGCCGAACTCCAATATCTCGAGCAAATATCTCGGACAAAGTCGTCACTTCACGGGGTTATCTCGTGAGTCATGAGCGTACCGAGTTCACTGCGCATGTGCTGAGTTCGCGTTGCACATGGATGGCTTTACTCACAGTGTTGCGCAGCCGCAGAAGAACTCGCAGAAGTGGAGGAAAGTCTAAAGCCTTCTAGATGCTATCTTAGAAGAGGAGGCGCAGGAGTTGAGCCGAGTCGAGCGCATCTGTGAGTGTGTTCAGTGAGTCGAGCGCGTCTGCAGTGAGTCGAGTGTGTGTTCAGTGAAGCATCATTGTCCAGGAGTTCTCAGATTACATTGACAAAGACGTTGTTACTGATAGAAGCATTTGTTTTCAAGCAGACCGTTAAATTAAAAAAGAAACAAAGCATTTTAGAGTTTGTAAAGAAACCATAGTAACCGCATGTGCAATACTATTCAGAACTGTGCCCGAGCGAAATGACTGTTATGAGCCTGTTGTACTGTATGAAGACTGTTTACGCTGTGAGCGATCATTGTGTTTGCAATGTTGGAGAATATAATTAAAGGTTTGTATCAAGAATCGAAGGTGTTTTTTATTGTATACTGGTAAATCTCTGCTGTTAGTTGGTGCACATATGCCTTTTGTTGTTAGCAAACATATACAGTGTATGTAAATTTTTATAGCATGCCGATCGCTTCATCAAACAAATCGCCATATTGGGTGTTGGTTATCTCGCTAAACAGTTATCTTGACGGTTTTGCTACCCTCGAGGCCGTCCACATAACCGAACTCCACTGTATTATTAAAAATTATAATAGTATTTCAGGGGTAAAATAGCACTGCTACAGATGTGAAGAGATGTGTTATTATTTTTCCAAAGTAGTCAGACTGATGATTTTAATAAAGTCTCAATCTTGTAAACAAAAACAAAAAACTATCTCTCAGATTTATGTTGACGTAATATATTTTATGTAAACCGATAAACTATATGTAATACTGAGATATAGGCCACTGTTATTGAACAGAACGGAAGCAAAAAAAAAAAAATATTATTATTATTTTTTTACATAGATATTGAACAGAACTGAATCAACACTGAACTGACTTCAACTGAACAATGGCACTATTTTCTTTTTCTTTTTTTCTTTTAGAGCTGCTTTACAGCCGAATTGAATCCCGTTTGCATCGTTTCTCATTTCCTGTGATCACTGTAAAACTGCTTCGAAACAATATATATTGTATAAAGCACTATTTAAATAAAGGGCAAAAAAAAATCACAAACATGCCCTCATTACAAAAATCTAGATTGTTCATGTTTATATCTAAGCAAGTACCACTTTTAGTTTTTCCATCTATCGCTTTAAGTTTCTAACATGTTAACAAACTGTTGGAATAAATAATCTTTCTAATACACTGCTCAAAAAAATAAAGGGAACACTAAAATAACACATCCTACATCTGAATGATTGAAATAATCTTATTAAATATTTTTTTCTTTACATAGTTGAAAGTACAACAAAATCACACAAAAATTATCAATGGAAAACAAATCAACTCATGGAGGTCTGGATTTGGAGTCACACTCAAAATTAAAGTGGAAAACCACACTACTGGCTGATCCAACTTTGATGTAAAGTCCTTAAAACAAGTCAAAATGAGGTGTATGGCCTCCACGTGCCTGTATGACCTCCTACAACACCTGCACATGCTCCTGATGAGGTGACGGATGGTCTCCTGAGGGATCTCTTCCCAGACCTGGACTAAAGCATCCACCAACTCCTGGACAGCCTATGGTGCAACATGGCGTTGGTGGATAGAGCGAGACATGATGTCCCAGATGTGCTCAATAAGATTCAGTTCTAGGGAACAGGCGGGCCAGTCTCTTGCAGGAGCTGCTGACACACTCCAGCCACACGAGATCTAGCATAGTCTTGCATTAGAAAGAACCCAGGGCCAACCGCACCAGCATATGGTCTCACAAGGGGTCTGAGGATCTCATCTTGGTACCTAATGGCAGTCAGGCTACCTCTGGCGAGCACATGGAGGGCTGTGCGGCCCCCCCAAAGAAATGCCACCCTACACCATTACTGACCCACCGCCAAACCGGTCATGCTGGACGATGTTGAAGCAGCAGAACATTCTCCACGGCATCTCCTGACTCTGTCACATCTGTCACATGATCAGTGTGAACCTGCTTTCATCTGTGAAGAGCACAGTGTGCCAGTGGCAAATTTGCCAGTTGTGGTGTTCTCTGGCAAATGCCAAACGTCCTGCATGGAGTTGGGCTGTGAGCACAATCCCCATCTGTGGACATCGGGCCCTCATACCATCCTCATGGAGTCTGTTTCTGACCATTTGAGAAGACACAGGCACATTTATTGCCTGCTAGAGGTCATTTTGCAGGGCTCTGGCAGTGCTCCTCCTTGCACAAAGGTGGAGGTAGTGGTCCTGCTGCTGGGTTGTTGCCCTCCTACGGCCTCCTCCACATCTCCTGATGTACTGGCTTGTCTCCTGGCAGCACCTCCATTCTCTGGACACTACACTGACAGACACAGCAAACCTTCTTGTCACAGCTCGCATTGATGTGCCATCCAGGATGAGCTGCACTACCTGAACCACTTGTGTGGGTTGTAGACTCCGTCTCATGCTGCCATTAGAGTGAAAGCACCGCCAGCATTCAAAGTGACCAAAATATCAGCCAGGAAGCATAGGAACTCTGTTTTCACCACCTGCAGAACCACTCCTTTATTGGGGATGTCTTGCTAATTGTCTATAATTTCCAAATGTTGTCTATTCCATTTGCACAACAGCACATGAAATTGATTGTCAATCAGTGTTGCTTCCTAAGTTTGATTTAACAGAAGTGTGATTGAGTTGCATTGTGTTGTTTAAGTGTTCCCTTTATTTTTTTTGAGCAGTGTATTATTAAAATAATTGACAAAAGTTTTTTTTATTATAAAGAGTACTGTAGCGACTAGGACTGCTATTCCATTACAATGAAGAGGCCTATGGGAAGTTTACTTTGCACACATTCAGATGAAACATCTGCACAGCTGTTGCCACTACGCGCACACACACAGATAGATTGGCCCCTGTGTTTGCCGTGTTCCTTGCCTTTGGTTTATTGCAGCATGTGTGCTCTGTCTCTCTGTGATGGGCGTCCGGGGTCACATGAGTCAGACTGTGTGTAGTCTGTTAAGTTTGAGTAGGCGTGTAATAAAAGCCTCCCTGTTAAATCACGAGCCTCTATTTAAAGCCGTACAGGTTCTGGTGTGCGATCAGGTTCTTCGGTGTGTTTACATTGATGGTAATCTCAGCGGCTGATCTTGGGTCAGGACTGTCAGATGTGTGCGGCCTGTCGGGTCTCGGGGCCGAACGGCCTTGTGGGTGGGCCGCTCTTGCCGGCCCCCGTTTGCAGCGTCAGCCCATAAACAGCAAATAAAATGACATAACTGCACAAATAGTTTCAAAGACGCACTAGAATTCTCGCTTTTCTCAGTACTTTCTAATAGTTTTTGAAAGGGGATTTGAAAAAGTTGACATTTATTCAATGACACAATAGCACTAATATTTACTATATTGTTGTCATACGACCTCGTTGCTTGCATGGTTAAAGTAAATATATTTTTTATATTTTTGCAATCACAATTTTGCAATTTCGTTCAAATAGGAACGTTTTTAAATTGTTTAAATTGTTATATTGTAATTTTCAGCTGATATTATTTTGATTGAGAACAATAACAATATTATAATTATTAATGGAATCATATTTATTCTAGATGATATTGTTTCCAGTAGTAGTAATAATAGTAATAATAATAATAATAGTAATTATTATTACTGGTAATATTACATCAAACAGAATTGCAGTTTAATTGGAAACAATTGCAGTTAATATGGTTTATAACAACAGTAATTATATTATTAATAATAATTTATTATTATTATAATTATTAATGAAATCATATGTATAGCTATATTATTATTATAATAAAACATACCAAATGCAATTTAAAATAATTAGTAGTAATTATTATTATTTTTATTCCTGCTATTATTATTATTATTATTATTATTAATGATAACAATAGTACTGTTAATGACAATGGTGGGAATAAAAATAATTACTACTACTACTACTAATTATTTTAAATGACAGTTGATATTGTTTATAATAGTAGTGATATAATTATTATTTATTAATCGTTTTTGTTTTTTCACATTGCAAAACTCTCAAATCCATTATTACCTTTTTTTGTATGCAAAGCGATTAGCCAATCATTGCAGAGGCCATTTATATGTAGAAGGAAATGTAGTAAAACAGCTGAGACAGAGAGAGTGAAATAATGATCATTTACCTAACATCATAAGCTGGCTACAGTAGTTTATAGTCGGATCCATTTGAATCCCTCTCCTTTGGTTCATCTCTTTTATTTGACGTTCTTCAGCAGTAAATGTAGCATGTCATTGAAATAGTGGCTCTTTGTGAGCGGTTACTGTTTGTGATGGTGGTTTTGGTGACTTGTGCCTGGCGTGTTTGTCTGTAGAAGAGGTGGCAGTGGTTACTGAGAACGTCTGAAGAGTGTGTTATGGGTAAAAAGCATTATTTCTTGTTTCCCAGTGTCATAGGGTTTGAGAGCGTCTGTCTCACAGGACTGAAACCACACAGTGACTGTTCCAGAATCTGCTGTGTTTCTTTAAATTCCATTTAAAGGCTTCACAGGCACTTTCCAGCTGTTCTAGCTTTACAATTTTAATTGTAAACTATATATCATATAATTACTTTAATACTCATATCAATTGTTTAGTCTTATTAGAAATATTTTTCGAGGGTAGGCGCGGGAAGTAAGACGCGGTTATTTTTTGGGGGTAGTAATAACTACATTTTTCTGCACTTTGATCTTTTAAACTTCGTAGACCTTTTACTTTCACAAACAGCTACATTACACACTACATGAATGGGGCACTTTAAAATGTGAAGTGTGTGAATTCTGTCTTAATAGACAGCTGCTGGTTTTGAAACCCTTTGTGTCCTGATGGTAGTCGATTACGCTCTGTTTTTATGGTTTGTGAAGACTCTTGAGAGAATGTGTCAGTCTCTGGTCTTCATTAAGATTTGTTGTGTCGAGTGACAGACGTAGTGCCGGTCGCAGACTGTTCCAATTAGCACTCATTTCCCCTTGCTTATCTGATTCTCTCTCCTTATTGGCTGACTTTGAGTGTAATGGGGTCGTCTGATGGCCACTGATTGACTGAACTGATTTTGACATCGAGTTCAGTCTACACCAGTATTTATGCTGCCAGTTATGTTGAAAGAATAGTAACAAATACCACATGAAGCCATTTTCAGCCATGTAATAAAGGCCCATCGTATGTAGTTACTACACTGAAGCACAAGCCTAAAGAATCACATTAGAATCAAGAAATTGTTATATTAAGTTTTCTGCATTTTAACGTCCATGACTGTGGGGAAAATGTGAAACTGTGTTGATGCCTAAAGAGTATGTTTAATTTTATTTTTTTTGTACTGTGGTGTGAAAAGAGTTTGCCCCCTTCTTTATTTCTTATTTTTTTGCATGTTTGTCATACTTAAATTTTTCAAATCATCAAACAAATTTAAATGTAGGTTAAAGATAACACAAGTAAACACAAAATGCAAACCTACATGGCCCTGTGTGAAAACCTAACTATGGTTTATCACATCTGAGTTAAATTTCTCTAGCCACGCCCAGGCCTGATTACTGCCACTGATTACTGCTGTTCTCAACCAAGAAATCATTTAAATAGGACCTGCCTGACAAAGTGAAATAGACCAAAAGATCTTCAAAAGCTAGACATCATGCCGAGATCCAAAGAAATTCAGGAACAAATGAGATAGAAAGTGTTTAAAATCAGTCTGGAAAACCACAGTGAGAGCCATTATCCACAAATGGCGAGCAAATGGAACAGTGGTGAACCTTCCCAGGAGTTGCTGGCCGACCAAAATTACCCCAAGATAGCAGCGACGACTCATTCAAGAGATCACATAATACCTCACAACAACATCCAAAGACCTGAAGGCCTCACATGCTTAAGTTAAGGTCTGTGTTCATGACTCCACCATAAGAAAGAGACTGGGCCAAAAAAAAGAGAAAATATCTTGATGATCCCCTAGACTTTTGGGAAAATACTCTGAACTGACAAGACAAAAGTTGAACTTTTTAGAAATTGTTTGTCCCATTATGTCTGGTGTAGTAGTAACAGCATAACAGCATCAACAGTAAAATATGATGGTGGTTGTGTGATGGTCTGGGGCTGATTTGTTTCTGGGGCAAATATTGGGTAATATTTATCTAAAACACACCAACACGTCCACTTGGCTGGAGAAACACGAAATGAAGAGTTTGGAGTTGCCTAGTCAAAGTTCTGACCTGAATCCTATTGAGATCCTGTGACATCACCTTCAAAAGGAAGTTCATGCTTAAAAACTCTCCTATGCGGCTGAATTACAACAATTCAGCAAAGATGAGTGTGCTAAATACCTCTACAGCCGTAAAAGACTCATTGCAAGTTATCGCAAACGCTTGATTGTTGTTACAGCTAAGCATTTTTTGAATTTTGTTTTCTCTTAATAATAACAACCTCTTATCTAAAAACTGGATTTTGTGTTTACTTGATATCTTGGACTAAATTTTTTATTTGTTTAAACATTTAAGTGTGACAAACATGCAAAAAAAAAGAAAAGAAAAAGAAAGGAAGAGGGCAAACTCTTGTAAAACAAAAACACATGGAATCTGATTTGATTTGTGTCTGTATATGCATGATAAAATTTAGATTCATGTTAGGAAATTTGTTAGGTTAGCAGAAAATAGTAACTTTTTTTAAATTAACATACATCAATGCAACCTCGTGTTTTTTATTATCAATGAAGATTTGTTTATTTTCTGATGTTTTGAATACTTGCTATTGTCATATACAATTATATTTTAACCTGGGTTTGCGTTGACGGACTTAAACAAAAAAAATAAAGAATAATTTTACAGTTGAAAGTGTTATGAAAGAATATTGATATTTTTGACCCTTAAAATAGTGATTATGGGAAAATGTGATATTGCTTATATCTAGAGAGCAGATATACTGTTTGTTATTAAATGTATATAACAATTATATCATTTAGTTTAACAAAAAAAAATCAATAAAAGTTTTAATCTCTGCTTTTTCCCCTCTTAGGACAAAAAGCTTCGACTGTTTGATCCGCGGGCCCAGCAATCAGCCATTCAGGTTTGATTTTATCTGCTATTTTGTCATTAACTGGTGGAGTATTTCTTCCTGTGATCAAAGCTGAATTGGTCGATTGATTCATTCACTCTTTCTCATGACCTGGTGAAGAAAGAAACGTCCAATCGTTGAACCCTGGGAGTGTATGAAGACCGTGTGAACATGACCATGATTGTGTTTTTGACTTTCCTAACCCATCAGGATCCTCTTTGATAGCTAATCAATCCCACCGATTTCAGCAGGAACGAGGAAGTTCAGGTCTGATCAGACCAAACATTCCCACAGTCCTCATCAGGACAGAGTGGTGACCTCAGGTAAAGCTCAGATGAATCGGATGGAGTCACGGTGGATTAGATATTACCCGTTGCTGCTTTCTGAGCAAACACACAGTAGCTCTGATACTTTACTGAAAAGATTAGTGTCTTAGAACAGTGTTAGATCAGACGTGTGAGGCCTGTCTCTCTCTCTCTCTCTCATACACACACACACACACACATCTGATTGCAAGCGGACAGCTCAATTGTATTGGATTCATGTCTTGAATGCATTTCTCTCTCTCTCTCTCTCTCTCTCTCTCTCTCTCTCGGGTTCCTGACAGACCGAGTGTTTCCGACCACAACCAGCTGGCACCACCGTAGTCGTGTGTGTGTGCACGCGCCCACCACCCCATTAACATCACATTTACCCGAGCGTCTTTAATGAGCCGTCACGGGCCAACCCTAACAAACCCCAGCCTGACGGGCCTTATAGTCGACTCACAGCAGAGAGAGCGAAGCTTTGTTTACTCACAAAACCGTAGAATGGCCTCGCCACGCTCCTCTGCTGACAGAATCCGTCCACTCAGGCCCAGACACGCTCTCGCCCGTCCCGTCAAGTCCACGGCTCTTCCAGGGCGAAATAATGCCCAGGCCACAATGTAAACAGAGGCGCTGGAGACGTGTCTGAAAGCTGCCGTGTTGTTTATAGACTCGACCTCATGTGAAAAGCATCCGTTTGTCATCACAGAGCCCGAGCCGCCACACACACACACACACACACACACACGATGAAAACCGTCCATTTATGGAGCGACCGCACAGTACGGCAGCTTTTCTTCGATAGATTGTCTGATATAGACAGGTGGGGTAAAAATAGAGGCTAATTGTAGTTCGGTGTACATGGTATTTACGGGAAAAAGCGAAACGGTGTAATTTGCACTTTCGGAGGGCACGGGTATGATCTGTAATCAGTCTGCGCGTACGTTCGAGCACACGGCTGTATTTAGGAAGCTGGCAGTGTCTAAACCTGTGGTTTTGAGAGCCGCTCGCTTTGAGATTTTCTGCCGCGTCTTGATTTTTTTTATATGATAAATGCATATTTAAGGTCCTAACTCGCACCAAACCGCTCAAAGCTCAGGCTGCTGTTTGTTTTTAGACTTTGGCTTGTGGTTTGGTGCATCTTAGACCTACTCATCTCTGTGAGGGGTAACGATCCGTTTTTGATTGTTTTATGGTTCAGATTTAATACAAGATATAATATATAATATAAAACAGCATTTGGAGTGTTTTTATTGAAAACATTTTATTTAATGTTTATGGACCAACAGATTGTGTATGAAAATAAATCATAAAAGTGGTTTTATTTTGTATAAAAATGTATGGGGTGACGAGGGGGAGGGAGGGGAGGGGAGGGGGCTTTTAACCCACAGACACACAGTATTACTATTTAGCTAACATGATGTGCTTTTCATAATGTCTAAGTTAATACTAGTAATATTTTCAGTTTATATTGATAGATAAATCTTTGTTTCCTGCCAATAAAATGTTAATATAGAAATATATTTAAAAAATATGGAAACAAAATATTTTAAAAAGTAAAGATTCTGAAAGCGTTGACTGAGATCCCATACGAATTTTATATAGATTTACAGTAGATTTTATTATATGATATTTACCATCTGAATCTGTCATGTCAACAACTGAAAAAATCAGGCGGTTGTTTATTAGTATGTTAATCCTTTTTACCCCAAATACCTCACTTTTATATATTCCTCCTTTATAGAAAGACTGTTGCTTAAATCACCTAGAACCGCATTGCTGCTCGTGATCATGTCAAGGATCAATTCCCACATGGATCCTGAAAAGCAGATGTTTTTGGAAAATGATGCGGCAAATGTTTGTGCCGTCTAGTGGTTTACAGGAAAATAAGCACACGATTCATTTTTCAATTGGTTTTATTAAGGAGTTTGTATTAAATTTAGTTTTGAACATTTTAATGTTTATTCGTTTTATTAATATCAAAATAAAAGTAAAAATTATTTTACTTTATTTTCTTATTGTACTTTTTTTTTTTAAACTGATTTATTATTTTAACTTTTTTAATTGGTCATGTCGATGAAAATCATTATGTATTTTCCACCCGTCCATCTACCTGTTATTCTATTTATGTCTCTTTGTCTGTCTATCTATCATTGTATCTGCCGTTCATGATTCTCTCTGTCGTTTTATCTGTCTGTCTGTCCTTCTATTTATCTGTCAATCTATCATTATATCTAATTTTCTTTCTATTGTTCTGTCATTCCTTGTTGTTCTTTCTGTTGTCTACCTTTCTGTCTGGCCATTCGATCGTTCTATCTATCCATCTGGTATTCTTTGTCATTCCATCTGTCTTTCTATCTTTTTATTACATCTGATGTTTTATATACCGCTCAAATCAGCTGTCATTATATCTGTCTGTCATTTTGTCTGTTGTTCTATTTATCTGTCATGCTGTCTATATTTCTTTCATTCTATTCTTTCTAGAATTTTATCTGTCATTCTATATTTATTTCATTCTATTCTTATTCTTTATTCTGTCTATGATTTTCATTCTATTCTTTCTATAATTCTATCTTTCTATTTGTCATTCCATCTATAATTATTTTTGTTTCCTGCCAATAAAATGTTAATATAGAAATATATTAAAAAAATATGGAAACAAAATATTTTAAAAAGTAAAGATTCTGAAAGCGTTGACTGAGATCCCATACGAATTTTATATAGATTTACATTAGATTTTATTATATGTTATTTACCATCTGAATCTGTCATGTCAACAAATTTTTAAAGTCAGGTGGTTGTTTATTATCATGTTAATTGTTGTGACTTTTACAAATACCACACTTTTATATATTCCTGCTTTATTGAAAGACAATAATCAGGTATTAAGGGCCAGTCGCACGAATTACGCACAGATTTTCGTTTCTGCGCGGAGCGTGCGTCGTATGCGTAATTCGTCGGTGGAACGAACGTGGTCTGTCGGTGATTGTAAGTGGATGTGCGTCGAAGGCGGTTTGTGCGTGAATTTGAGTTTTGAATGGTTCAAACTTTTTTCCGTGTGCGTTATTCATGAGTCGGCGTGCGTAGTTTATGCGTCGAGTATGCGTGACTATGCGCAGGACGCGGGTCGGCCGTCAGTGCTTATGCACAGGTTTGAAACCGCGCACGTCCACGTCCGTCCACTGACGCCCCACCTTCATATCACGCATGAACCGCGCACGTATCACGTTCATTCCCCTGACATCCACTGACAATGTGGATTCTGAAAGTGCTTGTACGTGGAACGTTCGCGAAGCGTGCGTGTTTGGACACGCTCCGTCAGTGATTCATGCGTCGGGCGTGCGTCGAATGTTCGTGGAATACTTTGGTCAATTTCTCGACGCACAAGCACGCACAAACCCAATCTGTGCGTGATTTGTGAGTGATTCGTGCGTGATTGGCTGCGTGACTGGGCCTTTATTCAAATCAGTTTAGAATCAATTTCGCGCTGCTGCTCGTTGATCACGTCAAGGATCCAATAAAGGAAAATAAGCACATGATTCATTTTTCAATTGGTTTTATTAAGGAGTTTGTCAAGTAAAATGAATTTATTTTTATTTTAAATTTAAATTGTATCCATCTACCTGTTGTTCTATTTATCTCTTGTATCTGCCATTCATGATTCTGTCTGTCTTTTATCTATCTCTCTGTTTGTCCTTCTATTTATCTGTCAATCTATCATATCTAATTTTCTTTCTATTGTTCTGTCATTCCTTGTTATTCTTTCTGTTGTCTTCCTTTCTGTCTGGCCATTCAATCGTTCTATCTATCCATCTGGTATTCTTTGTTATTCTTTCTATCTGTCTTTTCATTACTTCTGATGTTTTATATATCGCTCAAATCAACTGTCATCATATCTGTCTATCATTTTATCTGTTGTTCCATTTATCTGTCATTCTGTCTATGATTCTTTCATTCAATTCTTTCTATAATTCTGTTCTATTTATCTGTTATTCTTTCTATCATTCTATCTGTCGTTTTATTTGTCGTTCATTCTGTCTGTCGTTCTATGTATCTGACATTCATTCTGTCTGTCATTTTATTTATCTGTCATTCTATCTATAATTCTTTCATTCTATTCTTTCTATCATTCTGTGTTCTATTTATCCGTCATTCTATCTATACCGCTCTCTACCGTTCTATCTTAACTTGTATTGAATCTGGAACATTCCTGTATTTGATGGACCTGAAGGGTCACTGGGTTTGATGGGAGTTTGCTGTGGTCGGCATTTTTCATTCTTGCTGTGTCGTTGGTCTTTTGTGGTTTAGACCAATTAGGAGAACTCATCCTGTCTTTCAGAAAGCGGTTATTGGAGTGGGTGGAGCGTGCAGGTCTTTAAGAGTTTCCTTGATATATGTGTCTTTCTGTCCTTTATGTGTTTTTGTGTGAAATTACAGAGCTGAAAATACTCCTCATAGCTTCAGGCCGTGCTGGCTGTGGCGATGGCATGATGCGGTCCCTGGCGGAGACGGGAAACAGGAAAGGGAATATTTTCTGGACACAGGGCCCAGATTTCTCGATTTCGGCTTCTGCTGCTTTTTTGTGAAATCGGAGACTCTTTGGAACAGGGTTCGAGAAGAGAGGGAAAAAATACGCTAAACATTTAGAGCAGACTGAGCGACTGCAGGGGTTTGTGGGAGGCACACACACACACACACACACACACACACTTCAGAGCAGAAAGAGTGAGTATGTCGGGTATATATTAGTCCCATGGGTTAAGGTTACACCAGAATATGCTGAAAACAAACAGAGCACGCTTCAGCAGAAGAATGGAAACTCCTAGTCCATAACTCACAACAGATAATGTGAGGAGCATCATAAAATCCAGATCAAGTATAACAAACGATACCTTTACCCTGTGTTTTTCTACCTATATTTGAGACAAGCTGGCTGTTCCAATGGGACTTTTAGATGTGAGCGTCTCTAGAGAAGATCTGCTGGCATATTTTGGACGTTTTGCTGCTTCTGATGTAAACTAGACATGTCCCATAAGAGCTTTGGTTATGGCTTTATTTCCATATGTAATAAACTAAAAGTACAGTGGCGATACCATATGATATGGTAATACCAGATTTCTTAAGGGTCATGTGACACTGAAGAGTAATTCAGCTTTGATCACAGGAATACATTATAGTTCAACATAAAATGCTCTTAAATTTGCAATCATATCGCACTGAACAATTTTCTGAAACTGGATGCAATGTGCAGTTTTTGTTGTGGTGGTAGTGATGAAAAGAGTCATTTGTTGTGCCGTAACCTCTCAATTTCTGCGAAGAATAAATAAATCAATGCTGAGATGCTATGGCAGGCGAGGCGATTTGTCGCTCTGTCTGCGTTCGCTTAAAGACTTTTAATAATGCTTGCGATTTCTATATAAAACAAGTTCTCTTTACATTTGCATTTATGCATTTGCCAGACTCTTTTATCCAAAGCGACTTGCATTGCATTCAAGAAACACATTGACATTCTAATCAGTTCTTGCTTTCCCTGGGATCGAACCCATGACATTGGCGTTGCGAGCGCCACACTCCATAGTTTGAGTGACAGGAAAGCCTTTAAACAAGTTGTGCTGTGTGTAACTTCACCCATACGAAGACTAGATCCTTTTACTGACTTGATGTGATGGCTTTGAATTTCGTCCAGCAAAATGAAATGATCAAAATTGTCATTTTGTTCATTTAAATGCACAATCTTGGATCATATTCTCAATTAGGAAGCCATTATAATGCAGCAACCCAGAGAACAGGTGTACGCTGCAAAATAACTGGTTTAGTTTTGCGTTTATAAATTGAGCAGATCAGCTGATTTTTGTTAGTTTGTGTCAAGTTTACAGGTGCAGAAAATTGTCTAGAGATTAAAAGTCTGTTATGTCATCATTGCTTATCTCACTATAATACAAGATTATCAACTAAATCAACTTGAAATCATTTCGTGTAGAGATTGCAGAGAGATGCTTGAGCGAGTAAAAATGACTCCCTGGAACCAGCACTGCATTTAAATAAGTAAGTCTTACGTTTACACTGGAAAATAATAGTGCAGTTGTGTTGTAAGCTTAGCAGCTCAAGGTCATGGTCCTTGAAATCCTGCATCTTTTTTGACGTAAAAAGATGAAGAGCTGTTGAAGTGAGCAGCTGGGATCTTGAGGCAGTCTTGGCTGCGCAACAGCTCCAGTGTTTCTGGCCTCTTTCTGTCGAGGATTCAGATGAAAATGAATGCTAAACGATCACCGCTTGAGTCCAGATTCCCAGTGAACTGGCTGCGCAGCTTCCATATGGGAAAAAACCTTGGTGTTTACTGTTAGAGGATGGGTGATACAAACATTGCGTTCTATAGTATCAACATTTGTAAATATAATATGCAACATTTATTGTTTTACTCCAGGAACTTTTGACGGCATTGTGCAAAAATGTGACGTTGATTTATGTGGGAGGGAATGTTTGCTTGTAATAGTTTATCAACTATTAAATATATCCCATGTATCCAAAGTAGTTTCACTTTAGAGATCCCTGTTTTTCCATGACAACAGATTGAGTCGAACATCATCATCACAGCACTGGATATTATTCATAACTGCTCTGTTACTGTAAACACTTTAAAGCAGAGAGAGAAACTGTATGAGGACAGGACACAGAGGGAGGGGAAAGATGCATTTAAAATATTATAGATAAATAGTTACATATTTTTATTTATTTACTTATTTTGTAAACTTTTTATTAATTTATTATATTTATGTATTTATTTGATTAATTTTACTTATTCATACATTTTGTGCATTTATTTGTCATTATTTTGTTACTTTATGCCTTTATTTCTTTTATTTTTATTTTAAAATACATATTTTTATTTATCTAGCTTTAATTATATTTAATGTATTTATTTCTGCTTATTATTAATTTATGAATTTATATACTTTGTTTATTTACTTTTATTAATTAATTTATTAATCTATTCATTTATACATATTTTTTGTGTATTAATTTTTTTGTGTGTATTTATATTATTAAATTATTTTATTATTTTTTTTTTGTTTGTTTCATTCATTTAAAGTTATTATTTATTTATACTTTGTGTTTGTTTATACATTTTTACATTTTATTTGTATGTTCCCCTTATTTATTTAAGAATATTATTATTATTATTATTATTATTATTATTATTATTTATGTAAACTATTAATTCGTTTTTCCATGTGTCCTGTATCCATATAGTGTTATGAAAATGCACATATTAATTCTGTGACAAAACAATCAATCATATGCACCTTGTCACAGTGTTATGATATTATAACAGTGTCAAACTATTACTTGAGATGTATTATGGTTTCTGTAATGATGCACAGCTCATTATTTGCTCTTTAACGTCCATCAGTATTCATGGAGATGAACCCGGACAGTTTTCATAAACGCTTCATACACAACTGCTAGGCAAATATATGATAAGCAGATAATCATTTTACCAGCATATTTAAACACTGATCGTCTCTGCCGTCCAAATCTCTGTCTCGGCCATAGTAACGCGCAGCCGTGTAAATATTGATTTTGGGTAAGGGGAATGTTTTTTCCATCAGGCCTTTTTGAAATGGCTCCCCTGGCTCTTATGAATGAGCGCCGGAGGAATGTGTGAAAGAAGATGTAAATTCAGTAATTCAAGCTGTTCCCTGCCTGCTGTACGTTACCTCACAGCTGACCTGTGCTCTTATCTCACTGCCGTCGTGTCGGTCATGCTTTGGCCCGTGTTCGTGTGTTAGTGTCTGCTGATGTCCGCAGCGCTTCACGTGTTAGTGCTGCCATCAGGTTCTGACCGCTGGCTGACGGCCAATATGACACGCATGCTTTTCATTCGTGTAATTATTTCCGGTAGTTATTTTCTCTGAAGCGCATGAAACGCATATCCTTCATATCTGAGATCTGTCTTGTGTAATTTTGAACAGCCATGCTGTTTAACTGTTTTTAAAAATTTATTCTTTTTAAAGTTTACTTTTTTTTTTTTTTGTAGATAAACTGGTTGAATATAGTTTAGGTAAATGGATAGGTAGACCACTGTTATAGTTATTATAAAATGTATTTATTAAATTACACATATATTATATTATATATTATACACATTTATAGAAAATGTAGACATGTCAAAGAATGTATAAAAAAGATACAAAGGTTTTTAAAAAAAAGATTATTTTAAAAGAATACATTTTATACAATATTAAAATTTACTTTTAAAGAAATATTATATATATATACGTATATATATATATATATATATATATATATATATATATATATATATATATATATATATATATATATATATTAAAATGTGTTCAGGTATTTTATATAAAAAAAATCTCTAATTGCTAAAAGATTTATCATTATATAATGATATATAAAAATTGACACTATTCACAATAATTAACATGGTATACATGATATACCATCTATGTTGATATACATATCTATTTTGATCCATGATATCCATAAATATCATAAATTATACTTATCCATAATCCATAAATTATTAATTCTCTAATATTTTAGATTATAAAAGTATATATACACCATATACATACATACATACATACATACACATAATGCATACATTTTTTTATTAATTTATGAAATTATTTCTACTTAATTTGTTTATATATATATATAAACTTTTTATATGTTTATATTTTCTATAAAATATTTAATGGAAATATTAATAAATGTCAAGACATTGCATTTTTTTCCATTTCTCATTTATTTTGCTTTTATATTCTATAAATATTCTTTATTTTTTATTATAATGACCCTTATATTATTTATAATGATAAAAAGAATACACAATTCAGAATATTTACATGATGTACATGATATATCAGAACACTTGTAAAGATGGGGGGGGATTGTAAAGTAAGAAAGAAGAAAGCAATTGAAGTGATTTTGAAAGGTTTGCCATGCTAGTGCTAACGAAGTGTATATGTGAAGTCTGTGAGGTGTGTGTTTTTGGAGTCAGGCTTGAGGTCTCTGGCCAGCTGGCGTCCGATCTGCACATGTGCGTGTGTTTTTCACTGCCGAGGCCTCATTAGCAGAGCCGTTCCTCTTCTAGCTGATTATCCGAGCGCACACATGTGTCCAACACCTGGAGCCAAGATGGTGGGCTTTGTGGTGGAATTCTGGGAGAGAATCCAGAAGAGCCCTGTTGAGATCTCATCCCACGCCGCAGTTTGGGAGCAGCACATCCCAGGGACTTTCAATCATCTGCCGGGCCGAGAGATGAGACCCTGAATCCCTAGGGAATCGGATGAGAAGAAATCCTGACAGGATCAAGTCAAGACTTGTAGTTGGCATGAACTCCAGCTCTTCCCAATCCTCTCATCTCCTGATCTCGGTGGCATTAGACACGAGAACCATGAAGAGTTGTAAGATACCTCCTCCATGTCCATGAGAGTTTTTGCGACTCATCGATTAATTCAGACACTGTTTGGTGTTGGTCCTCTATATGTCTGACTTCTGTTACTCTGTATCAGAGGAGATTCGATCCTTGTTCGTCCATGACAACAGATTGAACCGGACACCATCATCATCATCATCAGTATCACAGCGCTGGATATTATTTATAGCATTGAAAAAAAGATTAATAGATAAAAATATAATAGCATTTAATTATAATTATTATTTTTATTCATTGCTTATTTTTTATTTATTGCTTCATTTAGGAATTTGTTCATTACTCTTTATTTATTTTAACTCTGGGCCCTGTGTATTTATTTCTATTTATATTCCTTTATTTTACTCATACATTTATTGTTTCTGCTTATTTTATTTCTGTTATTAATATTATTATTAAAATATTATTAACCTAAATTGTAATTTATTTTTGCTTTTTACTTGTATTTACGAATTTATTTTCACTAATTTTCTTGTATTTATGGATTTATTCATTGTCGCTTGTATGCATTTACTACTTTTTACTTATTTTTATTCATGAACGTATTTTTTTTACTTTTTTTAACAAATTGTTTTTTTATTTGTTAACTTTTAAGAATTGATTTACTTTTTTTTCACTTGAATTTACTTTAATTCTATTTATTTAATTTATTGATGAACTCTTTTACTTATTTTTTTTTAAATTTACAAATATATTTCATTTACTTGTATTTATGAATTTATTTATTTTTTAGAATTTTTTTGTACTTGTATTCATTTATTTGAACTGTTTAACTTTTTTCCTGTGTTTTGTATCCATGTAGTGTTATGTAAATGTATATTCTTTGACATGCCCCCGCCATCATCGTAGTTAATACATACATACGGTAATTTAGCAGATGCTTTTATCCAAAATCACTTACAAATGAGTAGAGTATCCAAGCAGTCAAACCAACAGTAGGGGAACAATATGCAAGTGCTGTGATCAATCCCAGTTAGTCCATTACACATAGCAAGGTTATATTTTTTAGTCTTCAGAATTTTCTGGTTGAGTTAGGCAGGTCATTCCTCCAGCTTGGTCTGTGAAAGTGCCTCTTTGGGATATATACATTAGTTAAGGAATATTATAATAACTTGAATCTGTTGGCTGAGATATATTGCTGTCTCTTTAGTGATGTGCAGTTCATTATTAGGCCTCGTGTCCTGAATGATTCGGACACTGTTTGGTGTCACTGTTGGTCCTCTGCATACGGCCGACTTCTGTGACTCATTATATTTGTAAATGAGAGAAGCGAGTGGAAAAGCCATTGACGGCAGTATCCATCACTCTAGAAGAAAGAGGAAGAGGTCACAGACTGAGACCTCTTGATCTCCGGACCCTCGTGTCATGGCGCTAATGAGTCTTTTCCATGTGGTCACAGGTGGTTCACTCTGATTACAGCTGATGTTAATGTTTTAGCCGGACTTTCTGTTTTGAATGTCTTGAGAAATGTGGTACGCTCTGATTTAGACTTTACATTACACAAATCTCACAAAATCTTCAGGATTGACTTCTGAATGAATACCGGTCCTTTTACACAGTGTTGTCAATACACATCCAAATAAATGTCCCAAAAGTGATGCCATACGAACAACTATTTTTGGTTCCTCATAGGACCATTCAGTTTTTTTCCACTAGAAAGATGCATTTGTGCAATGAAAGTATTCCATGGATGTTTAAGGTTCTTCATGGAACCATCAATGCCAATAAAAGAGCCTTTATTTTTAAGAGCGTAGCAGGACGCAGAATTATGTCATTTAATACGATGAGCACAATTTGCATATACTGTATGTTATGACCACTGGTGGTGACGAATAAAGGGGTGTTGGAGAGTAACATTTAAAATTAGGAATTGGATCAGTGGCCAGGGCAAGAAAAAGAGCTAGGAAAATATAAATGTACAAAACTTAAATACGAACTGGTGAGCTAACCAATCTAGACTACAACTCAGGTAAACCTATCCTAACTCCCGTAAACGATAGCAAGCACAGAATAATCTTCCTGCTTTCCCTCTATTCTAAAATAGCTAAACAAAAAACCTCCCAATCTAATAGAAAGGAAAACTTAACTCCAAAACCACCAACACCAGGTTCCAGGTGAATCCTCAGGTGTCAGGAATCCTCAGACTCCGCCCCCATCCAACTGCCAACTCTATGGCTCTTAATTTTTGTATTATGTTGTCCACAATAGCAGGTCAGAGTGTTTTCTCGTGATGCAAGCTTCTGCATCTTTGTAAATCTGAATCGAACCTCCACTTGACACTTGAACAGCGGCCCTTTGTTTGAGCTCAACCGTCTTCATACGGCCACATAAAGCAATAGAGCAGATGAAACCAATATTCGCCAACTGTACTCCCTTCCACTTCTTATTTAGGATTTTCGTCTGCTAAAATGACAGATTTTCCGTTGGCTGTATTAGGGCCATCTGCAGATGAAATTCAACCCCATCCGAGCTCATTTAGACTCACTCGTCACCTGACAAGCCACAGAGCTGCTGAACTTCAGCGTATTTCCACCCAACTAATAAAAGCACTGGCTGGAGGAGCATCGGTGCTGCAGAGGAATGTGAGGTGGCGGCCAGTCGCTCGCTCGAGTCGCTCCCTCTTCAGGGTTCGAATGGCAGTCAGGTGTGTGTCTCTGAGCTGAGGTGATGTGCTCATTGTGCTACACGTAAATGCTGATGTTCAGCATTTATTTTAATCTGTATTAATCACATCAATCACAGCAATTGGAGGTGCTGTAGCCATCAATGTTTATTTAAATATATACCCATAAACATTACATTTATGCATTTGACAGACGCTTTTATCCAAAGCAACTTACATTGGATTTAAGGAACATATATACGTATATGTGTATATATATGTGTGTGTGTGTATAAGAGGAGCAAAGAGTGAAGTCCAGGGATTCAATGATGATATATCTGAATCATGGAGGATCTCTGAGCATCTGTGGTGAGAAACAGAGTATCCAGCCGTTGTGAAGGATTCGGTCTATTCACTTCAGTTTGTGCTTGTAAGGGTGAAGAAGAGAGAGCGCTGAAGTCAAGAACACTGTGTGCCTGTCTGCACTTTGATTTGGCAGCTCATTTCTGCAAGTCTTGCACATCTGTGAAGCTCTGAGGGTGGATCTGAGTTTGCACTTTGTGCTTTGAAGGCGGAGGACTTTTAATGTGGCTGCGAGGAAATGAAAGTCAGTTAAGTGTCTGTAAATGCAGTGACAGGACGGTTCGCTGTCTCTTCCCACTCGAGGCCAGATTCTGCTGGAGTGTGAGAGATCAGATTAATGAAGGAGCATGTTTGTTTTCTGTTTGGGTCGTGTGGTGTAGTGGTTAGAGTCAACATCAAGTCTGAATTGACCTTGTTTACTACATATTCCTGGTGTTATTGGAAAGGGGGGAAATATAATAAAAAAATTTACATCTGAATTTTTTTGTTTTTGGATGACATTGCTTAAGTTTCAACCAACAATGCAATCTCTTGTATGAAACAACCACCTTTCACAATCCAGTTGGTATATAGATGACTAAAATACAACATAATATTCTAAAATACATTTATTATTTTTAATTATTATTGGCCTATGTTTTATTGTCACAGTCTTGTCTTGTCGCGTCTGTCACATCCGGGTTCCTTTGTGTTTCTTCCAGGTCTTACATGTTCCCGTCTCTGTCTAATCACTTCCCAAGTCTCGTCAGCTGGTCCCAATCCTGTGTTTGTCCTTAAATACCCTCCTGTGTTCCTTTGTCTTTGTCAGTTGTGAACGTTGTATGTTCTAGTGTGTGGATGCCGCTCCGTGTGTCGTGTTTTTGCACTATCACGTGCTGTTTGAGTTGGGTTTCAAGTGTTTTTGGTTTCATCGTTTTGTGAATAAACCTGTGAGCATCAACTCCTACCTATCGTCTCCGTGTTCCCGCATCGCACACCAGCATTTTGATAACATTTATATTTTAAGTTAATATTTTTGTTACACTTTTTTAAATTAAATTTTTTATTTTCTAATAACATTTATAATATGTACATTTTTTATATAAATATATATATATATATATATATATATATATATATTAAATGTAACTTCTAAAAGTAAACTTTTTATTGATAAATGTTATATTCTTGTCATATAAAAAATGTGAGCAATAATATAAATATCAAACCACCAGTAATAATACTAAATTAAAACTCCATGATCCATTTTTTATTAAAATTAAGGTTTGGATTTTAAAATATTGAATTTAAATTGCACAATTATTTTTTATATTTAACTTATATTTAACTTATATTACATTTTTGTTAATAAGCAATATAGTATTTGTTAATTAATTCTTAACTTAATTTACTGTTATTCTTAACTTAATTTAATTATTATAATCGTAATATAAATATCAGCACCAAATGAAGATTCTATGGTCTAATATTAAAAAACAAGGTTTGGATTTCAAAATATTTATTAAAAATATTACAGTAATGATTCATATCTAATTAATGTTAATAATAATATTTTTGTCCATTTGAAAAAAGGTTTTATTGCCGTTTTTTACTCTACTTAAAGGAGTCCATTGAATTTAGCTTTTTAAAGATGACTTAAAACACATTTGAATTAATGACAGCTGAATGACTACTAGACACTCGCTACACTGTTATTATGTAGTTATGTGATTGATGTTTGTCACACTGTCCTTCTCAATGTGAGCCAAAGTGCTTCTCTCTTTCTGAGACCTTTCTGTCCCCTGTTGCCTGTCGCATTTTGCAAGAGGCAAATCTCCGTCCCCTCTGGGCCCCTGCGTCTCATCTAAGAAGGCTGATAGTGCCAGTTTCTCTCCCCACACGTGGCCAACGTGCTGTCCCCAGTCCTGAGGTCGACCACAGCCTGGCAAACGCTTCCTCAGAAGGATTCAGCACAATTAGTGTTGTGGGAAAATAATGAGAGGCTTTTCTTCCACTTTGCTGGTGTTTTATTTCACACTGATCCATTAGGTTTCACACAATTAAAGCCTTACAATGCAACGGCTTGGGATGAATATCACCAATGGGTGATTCTTCAGTTAGGGAAAGTTTTTCTTTCTCGATAAATTATAATATTGTCACTTTTGTTTTCAAATTTTCAGTGTTGTCCCCCCGCTGTCACAGTCACGTCGTGTCTCGTCACTTTCCTCCTGTGTGATCCTTCTGTGTTTCCGTCAACTGTCACGTCAGCCACTCCCCCTTGTTAGTCGTGTCAGGTGCTCCCTGTTATTCTGTGTATTTAAACCCTCATGTTTTCCCTAGTCTTTGTCTCTTTTTGACGTTGTTATGTGGAAGGTGTCTGTCGTGTGTGGATGCCGTTCCATGTATTCTACGTGTTATTATTAGTTACATTATAACTATTACGTGCCGTTTTCAGTTTGTTAATAGTCTTTTGTTTCCGAGTTTGTGAATAAAGAGTGTTTCAGGTTTTGGAACTGGCTGCTTCTCGCTTTGTCTCTGCATCGCACACGAACACCCAGTGTATGACACCCACCTAGACTTTTTAAAATTTCCCTTTCGGATTAATGAATAAAAATAGTTCAAATCTGTGAATTTCTGTTTTTTTTAACTTAATCACAAAACTTTCATTTTATTTCATTGCATTAATTCTGTTCTAATAATAAACAATATTCAAATGTTATATCATAAGCTAAAGGGCCAGTCACACAGCGAAAACGCATGAATCACGCACGAATTACGCACAGATTTTCGTTTCTGCGCGGAGTGTGCGTCGTATGCGTAATTCGTCGGTGGAACGAACGTGGACCGTCAGTGATTGTAAGTGGATGTGCGTCAAAGGCGGTTTCTGCGTGATTTTGAGTTTTGAACGGTTCAAACTTTTGATGTGCGTTATTCATGAGCCGGCGTGCGTAGGTTATGCGTGACTATGCGCGGGACACGCGTCGGCCATCAGTGCTTATGCGTCGAAACTGGTTCGAAACCGCGCACGTCCACGTCCGTCCACTGACGCCCCACCTTCATATCACGTATGAACCGCGCACGTATCACGTTCATTCCACTGACAATGTGGATTCTGAAAGTGCTTGTTCGTGGAACTTTCTCGAAGCGTGCGTGTTTGGACGGGCTCCGTCAGTGATTCATGCGTCAGGCGTGCGTCGAATGTTCGTAGAATACTTTAGTCAATTTTTCGATGCACAAGCACGCACAAACCCAATCTGTGCGTGATTTGTGAGTGATTCGTGCGTGATCGGCTGTGTGACTGGCCCTTTAGAAACGATGGATGAAAGCTTTTTAGATTTTGAGAATTTATACAAATTAAAAAAAAATTTTTTATTTTTTTTAAATGTTTATGTTGACAGTCAGTTTGCTCTAAGACTGGTCCAGTCTTTATTCTAGAACACGTGGAAAAAGTTGTAAACATAAAAAGTCTTTTTTGTTGTTTTGGCTAGTCACATTCAGATTTAACACATGTTAAGAAACTGTCCGTTTTTTAATCTGATGAATTACCCTAGTCTTGTGTGTTGTGATCTACTGTTCTGATTCTGCCACCTGTCTGATGTGGAAAACCGGTCTTGGCTCCTCATACACATCACTATGTAATGTGTTGTCTAAATCCTGACTAGTTATCAGTTTTTTTTTTTTTCAGTTTTACCTTCTCCCAGAGTGGCTACTTGAGAGTTATATGAGAATGTTGTGTTGCTATTTTCCCTTTTTAAAGCTGTTTTTAGTCACATATATAAATATATATTGCCTTAACAGATGTAGCCTTTACTATGCCAATGAAAATGAATGCTGCAGTGGTCGGTGGTTTTTCATGACTCAATATGACTTTCAATGACTTGGCGATTGCGATCACTAATGCTTTTTACACCGTGACGTTTTTCCCAGCAATCACAGGCCCTGGATTAAGTTTCTTTCCCCCTTGGTTTAAGTGAGTGAGTGCGTCAGGCCCCGCTGCCCCGAACACACTGGCCTCCTCTTGGCTCGCCCGAACATCGCGATTCGATGCTTGTTCCAGAAACATGGCTTTTAAATAAAACCATGACTACGTTTGAAAGGTTCATGCTCAAATCCTCAAGTTACTTGTTGTCTAAAGGGAAGCACTTGTGACGTGTTAGCTGGGTGTGTGTTTGTGTGTGTGTGTGTGTGTGTGTGTGTGTATTTGTGGGTTACCGGTATCTTCTGCGATGGACTATTTCTGAAAACGCTGCGTCAGCCTACGTATGGATGGCACACGCCTGTGCTAACGGAGTACGGCTTTCCCACTGGTGTTGGTTATCAGAGAAGGTTCATTCATTCATTCAGTGCTAATCTATATCACCCACTTCACATGTAATTAAAAGGAACGAACAGTAAATGTTCTTTGATTATTTTCAATGAACTTTTGTTTACATTATATATGGCCATATTGGTCATGAGCCCTGCTGCAGGATGATGAGGTGTAAAGATCTTCAGGAAGTGAGCGAGGCTGCAGGAGTTGTTTGGAAGACGAGTGCCAGGCACTGTAAGTCAACACCGGTGAGAAAGAACCTCAGTGAGTGAACGTCTGTTCAACCTCCGTCTTTCTCTCTGTATTTTTAGCCTCGCTCACTGGACTCATAGAGCTAGTTAACCAGCAAGTCTTCAACCTGCTGGTCTCATGTCGTAACCCGTGTCCACAAAGATGGGTGGGTAAATGGATAGGTAGATAGATGGGGTGGTTGGGTGGGTTGGTAGGTAGATGCATATCTATATGTTAGATATGGGTACTTTCTAATTAGTGGTGGGTTGTTTCAACTCAAATTTTGGTCAAATATGGACAAACCCAACAGTTGAGTTAAAAAATTGGGTTTGTCCATAATTGCCCCAAATTTGGGTTAAAAAAACCAAGCATTTTTTAGAGGGTAGGTAGATGGGTAGATGGATATAAGGATAGATAAATGAGTAAAAAGATAGATAGATAGATAGATAGATAGATAGATAGATAGATAGATAGATAGATAGATAGATAGATAGATAGATAGATAGATGGGTAAATAGATGGATAAATGGGTATATGGGAGGGCTGATGATGGGTAAATGGGTAGATTGGTGGTTGGGTAGGTAGATGACTAGATACACTCCAAAAAATGCTGGGTTGTTTCAATCCATGTTTGGGTCAAATTTGGGCAAACCTAACCAGTAGTTTAATTTAAAATCAAATGTTTAAACCCAACAGTTGGGTTAGTCCATTTTTGACCCAAACATGGATTAAAAGAACAACCCAGAATTTTTTTAGAGTGTAAATGGGTATAAAGATGGGTAGATGGATTGGTATATAAGTTGATAGATAGATAGATAGATGGGTAGACAAGTAGATAGATGGGCAGGTAGATATGGGTAAATGGAAGAATGGGTAGATATGGGTTAGAGTAAGGTTTATTTAGATGGGTTGATAGAACAGACGTTTGGTAGATGGTTAGTTGGGTAGATGTGTAGGTAGATCGATGGTTAGATGTCTAGATATATTGATAGATAGATATTTAGGTAGAAAGAGTGCATAGCTTTAATACAGGGGTAGGTAGAAATATAGGAAGGCATAAAGATTGGGTGGGTAGAAATAAAAATAGAGAGGTGAGTAGATGTGTAGTTATATTGGTCAGAAGACAGGGAAGTAGGTACAGTGGGTAGATATTTGGGTATACGTGGTTTGGTAATTATGGCAAGTAAATAGCTGAGTAATAGTTCTGGTTAGGCCTCTTTCTCATTTCATTTCCATCGCTCTGTCGGCACCTCATAGTCACACTTTTCCGTTTCCTTATATTCTTTCTCTTCTGTCTTTTTGGAAATGCTGGTCTGATCTGTCCTGCTCTCCATTTTTCCTCTTTTTGATTTTCCCATCTGGCAGATTGAGCCCGATGCCAATATTTGTCGTTCTTTCCGACGGCAGGCAGTGACGTCTGTGTGGTGAGCGGTTATGCGGTGATCAATCTTGAAGGAAGAGCACAGTTTAGAAATTGACCCCTATGTCAGTCAAAGAGTGTAGACCTTTAATTCACACAAGATGGCTTTTCAAAATAGTCCATAAGAAGCTCCTAGGTGGGTCTCTCTCTCTCTCTCTCTCTCTCTCTCTCTCTCTCTCTCCCTCTCTCTCTCTCTCTCTCTCTCTCTCTCTCTCTCTCTCTTCATAACTCACAATTCCAGTTTTGCCTCTGTGGATATTCTTTCATTATTTCACTTCATTCTTTTTTCATTGGTAATATTTTATAACCTAAAATACAAACAAATAATATGAAGATTTTAATGACATTATTATCTCATATTTTCCTTTGTAAACATGTACAGTAACTATAGTAATGTTTTATTTTGGGCAAAGTTATGGATAAAAAATTATTTTGAAAAGTTTTATGTTTGTTTTCCCTCTTATAATTTAGATTATAGTTATAAAAATGTCATAATTTTTTATGATTTGCATTTTTTATTTTAATGTTGAAAGTCTGGATCTGGGATATGGATATAAAAGAAAATATGAATGAAGCCAGGGTAGAATTTTTTCAAAATATGACCTTTATGTTGCAATAAGTTGTTTATAATAAACATGGGCCCTGGGATGAACACCCGTCATCAAAATCCAAACTCATGGGAAATGCAGTCATCCTAGAACAGGGTGGGGAAGTGTTTTTATTTTTGGCCTGAATACAATTTTTTTCTTCTTCTAATAACTCAAATATATAAAATAACTCTCCATTTATGTGAATCCTCTTTAAGCGGACCAAAAAAGAACACAGTCCACCTTGATGCTAGTGTGTCAGAAATACATGTCTATTAGTTTCACACATTTTTACAGTCGAGGTGATGGTTTCATTTCTTCAAACACATTTGTTATTCCACATGAAGTATTCCTGGCTGCTGCGAGCGATGCACGTGGCACACAGTAAGTGTGTATGAAAATATGAGTTTCTAGTTTCTACAGTATTCATTTTCCTGGCTGACATAAATCAGCATAGTAATGTATTTTCATAATGTGCATTTTCATCTTCAATAGATCCAATTTAATACTTCAATGGACTCTTTTGGTCCCTCTATCCGTCTAGCTGTCTAGTGGGCTCGGCGTCCTGGGATTCCCCGTTGATCTCTCTGGGATGATGATTATCCAAATTATCCATCTTTCCTTTTGGTTTTCTCTTTTCCGCTGTCCCGTCTTCATTCTCTGTTTCTCATACTGCACGTTTATTCTTTCCGTCTTAATCCTAAGTTTATTCATATCTGAATCTGTGTCAGTGTAAACGTGAAATATGTTTCAGGAAAACACTTTCTGACTTTGTGAGTTTTATTTTTTTTTAACTGATATTAGCAAAGATTTAATAAAAACTGTAATAAATGTGTTGCTCATTTTAGTTAGTTAATTAACTAATGGGACCTTATTGTAAAGTGTTACTAAAGTAAAATATATAAAAAAATCTATCTATCTATCTATCTATCTATCTATCTATCTATCTGTCTGTCTATCTGTCTGTATATTTATCTATCTATCTGTCTGTCTGTCTATTTTTTGTCTATCTAGCCATCCATCCATCCGTATGTCTGTCTGTCTATTTTTGTCTATCTATCTATCTATCTATCTATCTATCTATCTATCTATCTATCTATCTATCTATCTATCTATCTATCTATCTATCTATCTATCTATCTATCTATCTATCTATCTATCTATCTATCTATCTGTATGTCTGTCTGTCTGTCTGTCTGTCTGTCTGTCTGTCTGTCTGTCTGTCTGTCTGTATGTCTATCTGTCTGTATATTTATCTATCTATCTGTCTGTCTGTCTATTTTTTGTCTATCTAGCCATCCATCCATCCGTATGTCTGTCTGTCTATTTTTGTCTATCTATCTATCTATCTATCTATCTATCTATCTATCTATCTATCTATCTATCTATCTATCTATCTATCTATCTATCTATCTATCTATCTATCTATCTATCTGTCTTTTGTTCTATCCATCCATCCATCCATCCATCTCTATAAATATTTATTTATATTTATAACTTTATATTTTTAGAATTTATAAATAAATACATTTAATGTGTTTTATTCAGTTTTTGTGTTTAAATGAATTCTGAATAAATTACTACATTGTAATGTATTTTATTATGTATTATAAAACATTTATAACAAAATTTATAAATAAATTCCATGCGTTCTATTTAGTTTTTGTTTATAAATAAATAAAGACACTTTTATTTGTTTATATATTCATAAATACTATTTAAAATTAGTAAATGCATGAACAATTATACCTTTTTTTGTTTATTTGTTGTAATTGTTCTCTGTATTGAGACAAGAATATGTTCCGCATGCTTACTTAACAAATAGATCAAGAGATTGTGCCACAGGCACTTGAGCTCAGAGAAAGCGTCTCTGTTAAAAGACAGCATGATCCGCTCAGATCCTGACTCTGGTGTGTTTGTGTGACCATGAGTGTGTGTACATAAACACACACCCTGAGCCAAAATCACGCGTTGACACGACCTGCCACTTATAAAGGCTTACGACACAAGTAGAGGCTTTCACAGATGTTTGCCGTAGTTTCTGCTGTTCCCGGAAGGGCTTCACGCTTTCTGATTCTGCCATCTTTCTTGATGCTGTAGTTTTGATTCTGGAAAAATGGAAGCGGACAGCAGGAAGATGGTTTTAATCAGCAGGGAAAGAGTAGTCATAGACTGTACAGGAAATAGAGGAATTAAATGGATGGTTTGCATTTAGTTCTTTTCCCCTCAAATTCGGTTTTCTTCGTTCCACCTACTGAAAATGTACAGAGGGAAGGGGTCACTATTACTGAAAATGGAGCTTGAGAGCAGGTTTATCCTAATTAAACAACAAACGTAGAACTTCCACTGAGGAGAACATCAAGGACATCTGATTAGAAGAACGAGCGAGAGAGATGAATGATTCAGAGGAAGGGTTACTGCAAAATAAGGTGCAGGTTGAAAGGGAAGGACAATCCCAGATGCGGCTCTGTACCGCAGCGAGTGATGCACACCAGACACGACATCCAAATCACTGCAGGACAGGAAACAGAGTCGCTTTAATCAAGACATGGATCAGGTGAATAAATCCTGTTCTGGTCATTAACCTTGTCAAAGCATGCGCTCGTGTTACAGTCAGAACACCAATCACGTCTTCTGAGCAACACAAAATGAGACGTTTGGCAAATTATATCCATTTTTAAAATAAAGTTTCCAAAGGGGGATTTTATCAGAAATGCCTATTTAAGCAGCACTGCGTAAGATATGAAGGCTTGTACAGTGGTACCTCGAGATACGAAATTAATCCGTTCCGAGGCGGACTTCATATAATGAGTTTTTCGTATCTTGGAACACATTTTACATGTAAAATGGCTAATCCGTTCCAAGGCCTCCAAAAACACCCCATTAAATTATCATAATAAAGCTAAATTGACCTATAAACAATGAAATAACGTAAAATGTCGAAGCTTACCTTTCGAGTGAGGCTATCTCCGAAAGTGGCGGCAGAGGAGGAGGAGGACAAACGGCAGATAACGTACGTACACTTAACTTTACGAAAACACATAAAAAAAGTGAAGATTCGGGTGCGGAGTGGCTGAGCTAAAGCACGCCAGCACGTACGTATAGAAGATGCATGATGGGAGGGATGCTGTCCAATTAGAGAGAAGGATCTCATGGCTTGGCTAGCATCAGGAACCAATGGGAGAGCAGGAGGATGGTGGCGAGTCTACTATATCTAAGATGGCGGCGTGAGTTTCAAAATTGTTATGGGGCAAATCTCGGACTTTCAGAAACCTTTCGTATCTTGAAAACTTTTCGTATGTAGACCAGTAAAATTATTCGTCTTTGCTTTCGTAACTTGGATTTTTCATAAGTTGAGCCTTTTGTATCTTGAGGTACCACTGGATCTTGAAAATGGGTGCATGTCTTTATGCCTTGACACATTGTCACATCAGACATGTCACATTAAAGAGATAAATTGGAAACCATTTATTTTGAATAACATGCACTGAGAAATCCTAAGAAGACCAGGAGATTGTATTAATACAGATAATTGAGTAAAAAAAAAATTCTTGACTTTAGGATTAATTTCTTCTGCATTAGAGTCCCAGATCTCCTAACCTTAAAGTCTGCTCTGCTCCAAACCTCTGCTCTGATTGGTCAGAAGATTCAGTCTGTTATGATAGATCTACAACATTTATCAGCATTATGATGTTTGAAACTTTGTGTACCTTTTGCATTCACAAACAGTTACATTACACACTACATACATGAAAGGTCATATCCTAGAGAGCATAGTAGGGGCACTTTAAAAGCAGGGGTCTTTTAGCACCAATATTTATATATTACTTTTACGTCAAACAACTCTAATCTGGTGGCATTTAGAAGCATTTTTCTTCAGCAAACCAATAGAAGTTGCTTGTTTTGTAACCTCATGCTGAATCACTTTGTCAGAGGGCAGCAGCAGCATCAATGACAGATGTGAGATGCAACTGGAAAAGCAATGAAAGACGTGAGATGGAGGGGAAAATATGAAATTGCACTAAATTTTTGAGGCCTGCTGCTCAACTGATCTTTCTGCCACAAGCGAATGAAGTGCAGGAGAAGAAGAGAAGTATAAATTGCTCCCACATGTGCTGGTAGACACCTGATAGTCCTCTGGGTGGGTGGATGGACATTCTCTGTCAGTGACACAGCTGCGTTCTCCGTCTGTTTAACCTCGCTGCTCCAAATGCCGTTCAGCAGGGCTTCAGGTTGTTTTGGTTGGGAGAGAAACTCTACATAAATCTCCTCTCGGCCAGGAGCTGACTTTGAAATTTGGGTTTCTCCTGGTGTTTAGGTGTTTTTAAGTGTTATTTTTATCATCTCAGGTTCTCCAGGGTGTTTTCTCAAATGCCCTCTGAAGGGTTTCTCTTTGCCGTGTGGCTGAGTGGATTTTATTTGATCTTCGCTCATTTAGCATGAACTGAATTCCGTATGCTGTTCCTCAGCTAAAGAAAACACGGCACTCTCAGGCCGCTTCACTCATGTCTGTATGTACCTAGAGAGTCACATATAGGATGTGTCGCATCTGCTACAACTGTTTCCTCAAAGATATAAAGCCGCACAAATACAAAGTTTTGTTGTGAAACTCAAGAATGTGCAGGTTCATAAGTCCTTAACCCAATCTGCATTCAATTACTTCATTCTCTATAGGGCACAGTTGATTGGTTCCCACTGTTCTGGTAGCCAATGAGCTCATTGCTCAAAATTCAAATTCTTGCCTATTGTTTGCTGTTGTCACAGTCTGGTCGCGTTTGTTCACATCCGGGTCCCTTTCTGTGTATCTGTCATGTCCTTCCTGCACCCGTCTGTGTCTAATCACGTCCCAAGTTGCATCACCTGGTCCCAATCCCGTGTTTGTCCTTAAATACCCTCCTGTGTTCCTTAGTCTTTGTCGGTAATAGTCAGTGTTTAGTGGATGTCGCTCGTGTGCGGATGTTCTCTGTGGTTTCCCAAGTTTGCACCATCGTGTGCCGTTTCAGTTATATTTAAAGTGTCTTTGTTTTCCTTGTTTCTGTTAATAAAGTCTGTGTGCTGCAGAGCTGCCTCCTCATCTTCTCCGCATCACACACCGTCATCCGCGCGACAGCTGTAGCCGTTTTGCAGCTTGCTTTCAGAAACCCTTTTCATTCCCCAGCTCCACCTGTATGTTTGACAAGAAAATATTTCACTTTTTCTACTTCAATATTTTCGGTTTCTACACCTAATTATTTTCATTATTATCTTGAAACAGTTAACAGTTCAATTGCTGTCATCACTCACAGTAAATATCTGTGAGTTTTCCAAGATTCCTCAACATTGCGCTACAAAAACCAGCGATATTTAATTTCCCAAAGAAATGAGAAAACATTTCATAGATGAGAACGTGTTTGTTTGCGTATTAACTCAATATTAAAGGTTTTTAAAACTGTGGTGTAATCATCTCCTGAAGAGATAAATATTCATATATGTGTTTAACTACAGTTGCAGACGTACACACTATTAAAACAACTTTGACTGTTCCAATATGGGGGCCATAGAAACACCCTCTAATGAGGCTATGTTTAGTCTATGTGTTCTTGTTGCGTACAGTCAGTAAGCTTTGACGAATGTGCGAATGTGGATGGTTTGATGGTGCCATTTGGGACGGAGAACTTAAGAACTATAACAGAATTGCAACTAAACATCTTCGCACTAGTGACTGTGTATATAGTATGCTTGATTGATTCCTGTGCCATTATTGACAGCATCTCTGTGAAGCATATGTGAAGGAGTTGATAGTTTACCACACATGCACGCACATGCTCGAGGTCTCCAGCTGAAGTGGCATATGGCGCATGCCTCACACCCTTCACACCGACCACTGTTTATTTGGTGCATAAAGCCAAACTGGATGATAAATAGTTCTTTCTCTTCCTGACCGCAGCTGCAGAAACACTCCCGACAAATGCTGATGACATCATCGTCCAAGATCTTCATCTGCTAAACATCTTACAGTTGCATTTATGTTTATATTCTTAGCAGGTACATTCTTACCCTTGCATTTTACAGTATTCAGTTAGGATATATATACACTCACCTAAAGGATTATTAGGAACACCTGTTCAATTTCTCATTAATGCAATCATCTAATCAACCAATCACACGGCAGTTTCTTCAATGCATTTAGGGGTTGGTCCTGGTCAAGACAATCTCCTGAACTCCAAACTGAAGGTCAGAATGGGAAAGAAAGGTGATTTAAGCAGTTTTGAGCATGGCATAGCTGTTGGTGCCAGACGGGCAGGTATTTCACAATCTGCTCAGTTACTGGGATTTTCACGTACAACCATTTCTAAGGTTTACAAAGAATGCTGTGAAAAGGGAAAAACATCTAGTATGCGGCAGTCCTGTGGGCAAAAATGCCTTGTTGATGCTAGAGGTCAGAGGAGAATGGGCCGACTGATTCAAGCTGATAGAAGAGCAACTTTGACTGAAATAACCACTCGGTACATCCGAGGTATGCAGCATAGCATTTGTGAAGCCACAACACGCACAACCTTGATGCGGATGGACTACAACAGCAGAAGACCCCACCGGGTACCACTCATCTTCACTACAATTAGGAAAAAGAGGCTATAATTTGCACGAGTTCACCAAAACTGGTCAGTTGAAGACTGAAAAATGTTGCCTGGTCTGATGAGTCTCGATTTCTGTTGAGACATTCAGATGGTAGAGTCAGAATTTGGCGTAAACAGAATGAGAACATGGATCCATCATGCCTTGTTACCACTGTACAGGCTGGTGGTGGTGGTGTAATGGTGTGGGGGATGTTTTATTGGCACACTTTAGGGCCCTTAGTGCAAATTGGGTATTGTTTAAATGCCACGGCCTACCTGAGCATTGTTTCTGACCATGTCCATCCCTTCATGACCACCATGTACCCATCCTCTGATGCTGCTTCCAGCAGGATAATGCACCATGTCACAAAGCTTGAATCATTTCAAATTGGTTTCTTGCACATGGCAATGAGTTCACTGCACTAAAATGGCCCCACAGTCACCAGATCTCAACCCAATAGAGCATCTTTGGTTTGTGGTGGAACGGGAGCTTCGTGTCCTGGATGTGCATCCCACAAATCTCCATCAACTGCAAGATGCTATCCAATAAATATGGGCTAACATTTCTAAAGAATGCTTTCAGTACCTTGTTGAATCAATGCCACGTAGAATTAAGGAAGTTCTGAAGACGAAAGGGGGTCAAACACAGTATTAGTATGGTGTTACCATATTTTATTTTATTTTATTTTTTATATATATATATATATATATATATATATATATATATATATATATATATATATATATATATATATGTAATATTTTGTGGTAACAAAGAGTTTTCATGCTTGAAGCGGCCTATGCTGGCATTAATACACTGTTTAAAAAAATTCCTTTTAATTTATTTATTTCAAAACTAAAGTTTCATTTAGTTTAACTTGATGTGCTAAAATAACTAAAACTGAAATAAAGTATAAAAAATTAAGGTATATAAACATAAGAAAATGAAAAATAATAAGAAATTAACTAACACTATTGCTAAAATTGAAATGAAAACAAAACTGAATAATAAAACTAATAATAGTATCTCAGTGACACTTTAATAACATGGATGTCAATACACAATATGTATAATTATACCTTGACATCACAGGTACACTGTACACTGTATTTTATAATTTTGTGAGGTCTAAATTCCCTTTTCTTTTTTTAATAAGAATTTTAGTATTTTATAACTAGAGCGGCTGTTAGCCAGTTAGAATCAAGAATTCAGTAGTGTTGCATGGAATCACTAATAACAGAAACTTAATGTGCAACTGAATTTACCTTTGAAAGATAATCAGAAAATTACCTGATGTTATCTGTCACCTCTGAGTGCTTTTATTTTCAATCATTTGTTCATTTGTTGCTCAATCGTTGTATTTGGCAGGAAGATGGTGCATTTGAAGCCATGGAGCGTGAGTCAGCTCAATATACAATCCTCCACTGAGTTTATTCATTTTTCCTGAACGCTGCAGTGAAATTCGGTGCCAGCAGTTTCTTTCAGGACAAGCCTTGCCAGTTTTTGTTCAAAGCATTGCGATCACATTGTTGCAGGTCATACGGAGGCCTGGCCAAGGCGAGTTCACCGAGGGAGGACGAAAAGGACAAAAAGGAAAGGAGGTGTAATGGAGAGAGTAAGAAAGGTTGAGAGTTCACACAGGCTGATGGATGTGTGTGTTCGCAGCCATCTATCTACATACAACAGACTCAAATCACAGACTAGGGACGCCTGCCTTGTCTGTTGTCTTCATCTGTTGCTCCTTTTCACTTTCTTCCACCTTTGATTTGTCGCTCTTTGGGGCTCATACTCACATTCTCAGTAGGGATTTAGTGAAGTTCATCTGATAACTAGCAGATATCAAGTGATTTTAGACATCACAACATGATAATGTACAGAATAAAAATGTATTATTATCAATACATGTTGTTGAAATGTATTCCAAGAGTAGTCATGATTAAAATATGTACTTTTGATAGTTTTTATATAAGAATGGAATATACATAAGCTTAGTCTCGGCATAATCATTGGTAGTGATTGTTTCGCTGTTGCTGAATAGAATGCGAGCTTCTGCAAGGAAAGTAGGGAGAACAAATCTGACCCATGTTCTGGGATTCTTTCCTTACACATCCTCTACCCCAAGGTTGAAAATATTTGGTCCTCATCCAGCGAACATATTTGTTCCTGGATGTAAACCAAAGACCTCCATACCTTTCAGATGAGGGCCGATAGAGTACAATATGGCCTGAGAGCTACGTCCCCCCTGAGGGACATATATTCAGAGACGTCCATGCATGAGTACTCGGTGAGAGTGGTTTTATGTACTGGGCGTGTGAACAGTTGATAGATGCCTCAGTGCTGGTCGCCTGTGAACTCCAGACCACATCCAGATACACCAAGAGGAAGGGAGACTCAGGGCGTTTCACACTAGAGCTTTTTGTGTACGTCAGCGCTTCGATTGTTTATTTGGCGTGAGCACTTGTTTTCTGAACCACACCTGAATCTGCATGAGAACGAGTTGGGGTTGAGAGTATTCTGGCCTAGATTGCAGAAATAAACCTCTGTTGAGGTTGAATAAGCTGCCAATCAGATTATGTTGAATGTTATTAATCAGCTTTGCGGTACTGGTAATTGTCTTCTGTGAGCAGCCTCCATGCATCTCATCTGATGCAATGAATCCTCTACACATACATGAAAGTTGTGTTCTGTTTGTGTGTTTTTTTTGGAGTCTTCTCTTCTTAAAGATTGGTTTTCTCATTGGTTCTTGCTGAAGCTCAGACGTGCTGCGTAACATTTGAGAATGAACTTCATTGGTTCTTAAGGAAGATCAAACGCGCTAGAATAAACATCATTGGTTCTTGTAGAAGATCAAATGTTGCGTAACATGAGAATGAACCTCATTTGTTCTTGCTGAAGATCAAACGTGTTGCGTAACATGAGAATGAACCTCATTGGTTCTTGCTGAAGATCATACGTGTTGCGTAACATGAGAATAAACCTCATTGGTTCTTGTAGAAGATCAAACGTGTTGCGTAACATGAGAATGAACCTCATTGGTTCTTGCTGAAGATCAAACGTGTTGCGTAACACGAGAATGAACCTCATTGGTTCTTGCTGAAGCTCAAACGAGCTGCGTAACACGAGAATGAACCTTATTGGTTCTTGCTGAAGCTCATACGTGTTGCGTAACACGAGAATGAACCTCATTGGTTCTTGCTGAAGCTCATACGTGTTGCGTAACACGAGAATGAACCTCATTGGTTCTCGCTGAAGCTCAAACATGTTGCGTAACACGAGAATGAACCTTATTGGTTCTTGCTGAAGCTCATACGTGTTGCGTAACATGAGAATGAACCCCATTGGTTCTTGCATGTAAAGCAAACATACTTGAACTTCTGTTTACCATAACTGATGTGTGCATTAATGAATATTTATAAAAGCCTAAATTAAATTTGTTTGTCAGTAATACTTTATTTTTAGGGTTGAATTCTCACTATAACTAGGATATTGGCTGTTTATTAATACTTATAAACCACATATTAATGCCTTATTCTGCTTAAAAATATTCTACATCCCTAATCCTAACTTCACAGCTACCTTACTAACCTTAATAAGCAGCAATTTGGAGTGCACAGAGTCTTGTTTAAAGTCGTGGTTAAACGTTAGTTAATTGTCAGAATTGAACCCCAAGCTAAAGTGTGACCATCATATAAAGCCATCGTGTTTCTTCAGAAAATTTGGACTAAACCAATTCATGTTCATTTTTCTTGGGTGAATGATCCCTTTAGGATCTTGCCTTAGTGGGGTTATTCTGTGATGCACATTGCATTGGATTAAAGCCAAATAATATGTGAACTAAGATTAATCAAATGTGGGTTTAGGCCAAGCATTTAAAAAGGATCCTGTCTTTTAAAGTCTAACATTACAGAGTCTTTTGTCCAGTTCATTTTTCCAGAGTTGTTGCTGGCGATTAAGGTCAGAATGACCGAAGCTAGAGGAAATCATTGTTATTAGAGTGAGAATGTGTGTGGCGTGACTCCTCCTAAACTAGAGAAAATGGAGATAAGATTCCATTCTGATGAAATCAATAACTGCTCGCTTCCAAACTCAGATGTTCACCTCCACACCCAACATTACTATAGTCACTCTTCAACCTATCCGATCAATACTCCTGCTTCAAAAACAATGATTTCATGTTTTCTAAGACATCAGTCAGTGATCATGTCTTTATCAAGCTGTTTAGAATGTTTCATTGAGGAAAAATCCTGTATAGTTAATGTCTAGTAATACATCAGGTAATAGGTGATATGTTCAATGGAAAATACAAGTTAAGATCTTACCATAGAAAATTACTTTCCATCTTTTTACTTTTAAAGCCTTGTTTTTGTAATAAACATAAAGTGGGTTCTACTTTGTATCTATCATGATATACTTGTGTATCAACTGCAGTTTCCATGGTGTTCATAATAATACTTAATACAAATAGTTGGAATAAATTGAAAGTCAAAGTGATTTATGTGGATGCAAAATTTAGTTGTGGCTTGAATAGAAAAAAGTTATATCATTTTTTGCTGGCCTTTTTACATATTTTCAAAAATTGTACATTTTATGGCAGAAATTGCTTCCTGAAATTATACTTTTATCAATATCGTAATTGTATAGATGTATTCAAATTATAGATATTTTGTTCAGTACAGTAAATTTGATTTGTTAACTGTACTGAACGAACCCTAAGCCTAATTAAATACAGAATAACTGTATCAAAAGCTGTTTTTAATCCATAGGGTGGTCACAGAAAATATTGATTTGATTTAATAAAATATATTTCTGACATTAGTTTTGAAAACATCCTCACTTACAGACACAAGTGCTTAAAACTTTTCACAGTACTGTAGCTTTGCAGGAAGGTTCTTCAAGCGTCTTGGAGACGTTTCCACAGTTCTTCTGGATTTAGTCTGTTTCTTCATGTAATCTCAGATGGACTCAATGATGGTGAGATCTCTCGGATCTCTGTGTGGAGCACCGGCTATTGTCAGACTCCTTGTGCATACAAAAATCTCACTGGATTATTACAATTAATGCCAAAAGGAATGGTTGGAAATGTAAATTGATATTTCCTACTGACACACTATAGCAAAAAATAGAAACAATAGATTAAACCCATAATGGCGTGCCTAAGACGTGTGTATGTATATACAGTGGTGTAAAAAACGTGTTCTGCAGCAGGACAATGTTCCAAAACACACCAGAAAGTTCACCTCCGAATGGCTGAATAAAAAAAAAAGAGACTTTGGAGTGGCCTAGTCAAAGTCCTGACCTGAATCCCATTGAGATGGTGTGACATGACCTTAAAAAGGCATGAAAACCCTCCAATATGGCTGAATTAAAGCAATTCTGCAAAGATGAGTGGACCGAAACTCCTCCACAGCTGTAAAAGCCTCAATGCAATGCTAATGGTGGCCCAACCAGTTATGGATGGGTTTGGTAGATTTGGATTTTTTTTTCCATTAATAATAACAACCTTCATTTAAAAACTGCATTTTGTGTTTACTTGTGTTACCTTGGACTAATATTTAAATTAGTTTGATGATCTGAAACATTTAAGTGTGACAAACATAACAAAATAAATCAGGACAGGGGCAAACTCTTTTTCACACCACTGCATATGTATGTGTGTGTGTGTGTGTGTATGTGTATATATATATATACAGTGTCCCCCTCCATCACAGCTGTTTCTCATGGATTCCTGCTCTCAGCAGCATTTGTTTTTCTCTTCTCACCTCACATCTCTCTGTTCTATAACGGTCAGCTGGTGCGGGTCATCCTGCTCTGAAGTGCCTCTGGCTGTAGATCAGCATCACGGTCATTATTCCATGTTCTCAATATACTATAAAAAGTAAAAAGTTGCTGCCTTAAGTTTTTAAGTACAATCAACTTGGATAGTCTCAAATAGTCATTGCAACTTAAATTCCATTAAACTGACTTTAAAGTTGAATTTTGTATCATTTTGAATTATTTAGATGAGTTCAAGCAATGTAAAACATATGTTGTCACAACATATTTATCATATAATTTTTTACACCTGTGTTTGGCACATTAGACATTAGACTTTAGCACATTGAGCTTTGGTTCAGGGGTCACGTCTGTGTTCAGTAGCTCTTGCGTCTGTGCACATTTGCGGATGTCCCCATGAGTTGTTTGTTCTGGGTCCATCAGGTTCACGACTGCCCGCTGATGGTGACTGAGATGAAGCATCGACCAGCACGATAGCAAATTGATGTGATTTTTGTGTCTCTTTGTTCTCTGTTCTTCCTTTCTATCTTTGTTCCTGGCAAACATTTATGCTCTTTAGCTATTTCCCAGAGCGCTCCTGACACATTCTGAAACATTGCCGTTTGCACATTGTTGTTTTTCAAGATTTGTTCACAGATATGCAGGCTTGACGCATGTTCTTTGCATGAAAACGTTATTAATGTACCTTGCTGAAAAGACCAGCATGGCTCCGTTAATTAATATATTTATGTTGCTGAATTTTAAATATTCTTGTCACGTTATGTCACGGGGTGTGTCTGGCAATATAGCACAAAGACAAAGAGGATTTAATTTATGTGTCTTTTAATAATAAAACTCATGATGCATGAAAAACACATGGCGTTACACTGACGTACATTCAAGATTCAAGAGTTTTATTTGTCACATACAGGATTTTTTGTTAATTTGTTATATACAGGATATACAACCGGCAGTGAAATGTAAACAGGTCCGCTCCATGGACAGTGCAAATTAACAGTTATAAAAACTTAAAATTTAAAAACCTAAAAAAAAACTTTACAAAAAACACAGAGGAAATTATAATAGAAATAGGATTAAAGTACTATATACATAGATGCTTACAAAGACCAGAACAAAACAGGATTGAGGGAAAACACAGGGAATAATAAGGGAACAAGACACAGCTGACGAGACTAATAAGGTGATTGATTACAAGACAGGTGATTAGGATGACAACAGGAAACACAAGGAGAACCAGGAAGTGAACAAGACAATTATAAAGACAGTTCTGTGACAATACAATTTTTATATTTTCAAAACATTTAATTAATTATATTGTTCATTCATGCCTTCATTCGTTTATTCATAAATTAATGTATTCATGCATTCATGCTTTCTTTCATATATTCATTCATGCTTTCGTTTATTTATTCATGCATTCATTCATGCATAAATTAATTAAATCATTCATATATTCATTTATTTATACTGTCATTCATGCCTTTGTTTATTCATATTAGTTAATTCATGCTTTCAATCATATATATATTCATTCAATTAAGCATTAATTCGTTATTTTATTTATTTATTAATCAATGCCTTCATTCATTTTCATTCATTCATGCATACATTCATTCTTTAATTAATTCATGCCTTCATTCAGTCATGTGTTCATTCCGTTTATTCATGAATGCCTTTTTCATTCATTCATGCCTTTCGTTCATTCATGTTTTCATTCATTCTTGCATTTATTAATTAATGATTGTCTTCATTCATGCCTTATATATATTAATTAATTATATATATATATATATATATATATATATATATATATATATATATATATATATATATATATATATATATACATATACATTCATGTTTCCAACGTATAATTTTGAGTTCAGTGAACACATAATTAGTTTTTACAGCTTGAACTATGTTTATCCCAGAAAGAATTTCGCTTTGACCATTCAAAGTTAATGTCTCAGTTGTGTAGAAATACACACCGCCTTTAGAAAGCTCTGTTGTTTTGCTGCTAGTAATTACGGCAGTGTTGTTGTTTCAAAAGCACCGTTATGAAGTCAGAGTGATTTAGCCGTCTGTCATTGAGCAGATGTCATTCACATCACAGACAAGCCCCGATCTGCCCGCAATCACACAAAAGCATCTTTAAAGAACAGAAAGAGGATCTTTCTTTTAGGTGTCAATCGTTCAGTCATCGCGGTTCACTGAAGACTGCTGTCGAACATTTGCTTTCAACACTGTCCATTCATCTCAACCCCCAGTCTATCCAAACCTCTGCTCTACTTATCTCTGTAAATGATAAAGTGGTTTTAAAGCATTTGAAGTTTGAATACTAAACAATGAGAGTTTGTTTCATGGATCTGTCTTTGTCTCTACAGTGTGTCCAGGGACATCAGGCTAATAGAGACTCTCGTGTACTTTGGGTCAAAAGTGACAACTTGCTCACTACTGGCTTTAACCAGGTAATGTTGAAGTTTTGTACATACTAAATATACAGTTTAAAAAAGGAATTGAAGTACGTTGGATGTAGATGAATTAATTCACTATTTTATCATGGGTTTTCTTGTCCAAAGTGATAATAATAGAATATAATGTGTAAATGTATCTGTGTTTGCAGATGAGGCAACAGGAAGTGAGACTCTGGGACAGCAGGAAGTTGACCTCCTCTCTCAGCTCGCTAACTTTGGCCACCTCCAACGCGTAAGTCAATACACAAAAGTCAAAGTTAGTGTGGTGGGATTTGAATGCTTTTTTGTGGTTCCTGTGGGCAGAAATTGTGCAATCTGCAGGTGTATAAATACGTGTGTTGAGCAACAGCCTTGTCTTTGAAAGAATTTATGATATCTTTTACATGCAAATAGTTTATTAATCCTTTATTCTGGAAATGGTCCTTAAGCTCCAGGGCTATTGTAATATTTCTGTGTACATAGTAATCATCATATTACTATACAAATATAATACACTGAGATATGCACATTAAATAGAGGAGATTTCTTATAGTGCATTGTCATTAGTCATCTAATACTATTACGTTAACATTTTAAAGTAATGAGAAATGTTTCTTGAGCATCAAATCATCATGTCAGAATGATTTCTGAAGGATCATGTGACACTGAAGACTGGAGTAATGATGCTGAAAATACAGCTTTGATCAGAGGAATACAATAGATTACAATATGAAATACAGTGATCCCTCGTTTATCGCAGTTAATGTGGACCGGAACCCCCCGCAAAGTAGGATCAGCCAATCAGCTCACGGGATACATCCACTCGTGCTCTCATTGGTCGATCTCCCACAGAGAACCAATCACGTGTCTTGTCTGAGTGCCCATGTGTGTGTACAAAGCCTCTGTGAGAGTTTCTCTCGTTGTCTGGCATCCTGGGAAACCGTTTCTCTTGCATCACGATGAAACAACGCTGCTTTCCGCAATACGGCTGCTGATATGGCGGTATTTTTTAATTTTTATTTTCCGATGAATATTTGTGAAAAATCTGCGCTGAGGCCGCGAAACTTGAACCGCGAAGTGGCGAGTATTTCGCAGAATATTTCACAAAATTACCATTTTACTCTTTTTAATCAAATGCAGCCTTGGTGAGCATAAGAGAAAATCGTACAGCCCCCAGACTTTTTAATGTCAGAGCATGATGAATTCACAATCATACTATGACCAAATGTATAGTTAAATGGTAATGTAATTAAGTACAGTTTATATAATTGATTTAGGAAGATTCGTGGTCATTGAAAGAGCTGGTTTGGGAAACAGACTTGCATGCTAGTTTCTGTGTCGTCTCAGAGCTTGAGTTTATTTTTGAAGTGTGGCTATACGCTGGGATTCTGATGGCCTCGGTCCAGTCAGGGAACTCAGTGTCGTGTTTACAGAAGGAGCTTGCAATGAAAAGCGTGGTTTACATGGGTGTGTTGTGGCAGCGCTGTGGTTCCTCTCTTCTGGACAGACGGTTAGTGTGCGTTGCGGTCCGGCGCTCCGCTCAGCCGTAGAGGTGTGCATGGAGCGGATGGAGAGGAGATTTTCCGTGCGCGAAGTCATAAGAGCAATGCTTTGTTTGTGTGAGTTTGTGCGATTTACACAGAAAGTCCTTAAACACCCACCTCTCCTGGTCTGACCTTATTTCCTCCGGTCAGGCGGATAACGGCCCCCCTGTATGGCGACAAAATCCCCCTCATAAAAGAAACTGCTTATAGCGTGCGCCATGGTAGGAGATTACAGGATCCATGAATATTTCACAGGATCACAGAAATCGGTTTCTACAGCCAGATTGTGTCACCCATTGAATTGAATAGGAAAATGTGACACAGTTGATCTGCCGCCCATTTTGAAGCGGCTACGAATCTTTTCTTGACTGGTTAGAGGCGGGATGAAGTATTTGCCATTGTTGTATTGGTTGACAGAGGAGAGCCAGATCATCTGGTTTCAAGCTGTCTGACATTCTTACATGTTCCTCTTGTCAACACCTGCATTGACAGCAGTTAAAGCTTCACTTCACTCCCAGAAATAAAGTTTCCAGTGCCCCTTTTTCCACCAAAATGGTGCCAGTGAAGCTGGAATCCTAAAACCGTTCTGTTTCCACTAGAGAAAAGGCAACTTTGGGCCTGAAAAACTAGATTGCGCACAATGATTTACATTATTTACACTGTGAATGAATGCTTAGTTGACGAACAACATCTCCAGACATTTTATTGTACCTGTCTGTTGAAAATAAAATATTACTAACAAAAACAAGTAACGTTTTTTAAAAGTTTTAGTCGACTAAATATGTTTTAGTCAATAAAAACCTACCGGTAGTCATATTTTAGTCCTTATGTATAATAGTTAAACTGATAATAATGATGATTTTGTTCAAAATTATATCGCAATGATTTTTTACAAATACCAATAAGCACAAATCAAGAGAATGTTGACTCTCTTCAACCTCGTCTATTGCACTGATTTATTATTTGCTATTTATCTCTCTGTCTGTATTATACTTTCACTCTCTGTCTGTGTTATGAAAACGGGTAACAAAAAAAAACTTAATTCAAATATCAGAACGTTGCCACACAGAGGTTGTGTAAATGCATTTATTCCACAGTTGCAAATAAAGTCGAGAGATCCATGTTTGGATTTATTACAGTTCATCACTGAGAAGGTTTGATCGTGACAGAATGACTGAATGGCACTTTCTTTTAAGAAGAACATCTCAAATAGAGATGGCTGAACTGTTTTCAGATCATTGACAGCTCTTCCGCAGGTTGACTGATATAAATTTTAAGGGCAGAAAATGTATCCTCGGAACAATTGGGGGATTTAAACTCTGGCAAGCTCAAACATGAAGGCATTGTAGAGGGTTGTAGTGCAGTCTGTAATATGCGGTTTCTATATTTAACCAACTTTTTAGTCTCATCTTTTTTCGTCAAGGATATTGTATGTTTAGATAGTCGCAGTTGTCGTTTAATGATCGTTTGTCATCATCTCCAAGACGATGTCGTTTAGTGACCTTATTGTCATCTTTGTCAAGGGAAAAAGCTTGTCAACGAACCTTTTCCAGCATTGTCATACAACGGGGAGCGTGCGATGTGGAAGGATACGAGGAAACACGGATGCAGCAAAACTCAGGTTTATTCATAAACAAAAAACACTTTAAATGTAAACATAAATAGCACTCGATGGTGCAAAAACGGGGAAACATCCACACGCACAGAAAGTCCGAGGAACACTGATGAACACCGACAAAGACAAAGGAACACAGAAGGGTATTTTTGGAGAAACATGGGATTGGCACCAGGTGACGCAACTTGGGACGTGATTAGACACAGACGGGAGCGTGCAGGACTGGGAAAATATACAAGGGAACATGGATGTGACAGACGCGACAAGACTGTGACGGTCATAGATATCGTTAACGAAATGAACGCTACTATAAAGAATCATTTTTTTGTGCAGTTACTAGATTCCATGGATTTTGCCTGTGTTTGCCTGTTTCTTGGCCCACTTTCTAAAGAGAGCTTTGGCATAATCCTCATGGCTCATAGCTTTCTTGATGTGTATATATATGAGTGTTTCAGAGACCCTTTTCTTCCACTTAGCACTTCGGCTGAATTGACTCTAATGACGGTGACTATAATGGATGGTAAGTTGTGTCATGCACACGGCCACCAGATGTGAGTGAATTTTCACCTTCATCCAAATGTCTTCCCCTGTTTGCGTAGTCTATTCCTCATCTGTAGAGTTTGAGAGTCCATCTAAAAACTCGCCTGCTGTTTCTTTTCTGTTCATAGAATCAGAGCGGATGGAGTGAAATCTGATCCTGCATCAACACTATTATTCTTTATTTCCCAAGTTTTATTCTTTAAGACTGGCGGCTCAGAGCCGAGTTTCTCTGCGCTTAATTGCTCAACTGGTTGCGATCCAGGACAAACTGGAATGAAGAAGTAAATTGGGGGGAAAATGCAATCACCACTTCCCCTCACTAGCTAAAAGGGTCATCTGGTCATCAGGAGGTCATCTGGTATCTAAAAATGTTTAGTGTCGTGAGCCAAGAGAGATATTACTAGCACTCTCTGCTTCTTCCGTTCAGATCGTAATCATGGGATCTGGCACTGCCCGCAACACAAACTGATGTCTCACAGTATTACCTCTGCAATACCAGCCAGATAATCACCTCATTATTGCTAAGACATGCTGTTATGTTTTATTGAGACTGCGTATGGTAGAAAACATCCTTTATAAAGTTCCTAGAGTTTCGCTGGTGATGATCCATGCACTCGCTTTAATAGTCTTGTTTGATATCCATTTCTATCATCTACATATCTACAATTGGACTGGGGTTTTTTGTTCTAATGGAATGTAATAACGAGTCAGTTGAGGCAGGATCAAGCTGCTAAATCTTTTATGTTCATAAATGAAAATGGCTACAAGTATTGGTCCTCCTATGGCTTTTAGTCCTTAAGAGGAATCACCCTTTAGTTTGTTTTGTTTATTAACGATTTTATGGTTCATGTCTGTTTCGTGTTGTGATTTACTTTGCAGCCAAACATTGTGGCATGCTTGATCTTTTGTTATGAGCTGTTTCTCGGAAACCGATGGAAAGTAGCCTGATTAAGTACGTAATGTTTGTAATTCCGCAATAGTTTTGGAACCGGATAATTTGGAGTTTGCGCAGACAGTCCTTGATCAAAAACACTAAAATGTATCAAATAAATAAATAAAATATGTATATGGACAAGGTAGCATGTTATTTTGAAGGTTTTTAAACATGTATTTGAAGTGCCTTGGAATACTTTGCAAATACCATTGTACACGAATATGACTCATTTAGTACCGTGATACAAACACACACACACACACACACACACACACACACACACTCACTCACTCACTCACTCACTCACTCACACATTTGTGTGTGTGTTAATGGATGGATGGTTTAATGGGAATGGAGGATAATAGTTGTCGTGATTGTTTTCCATATTGGGCTGATTTTAATCTCAATTGGAGCTTGTTGCATTCTACACCCCCAATCCTGTCCACGCCCCCACCTTATAAACATAATTATAATGACTTTAATTGGACCTTCTGGCCCGGGTGCAATCAGCAAACTTTACAATTTCACTCAATTGCAACCAGCTTTTTGAGTAAACATTGGCAGTGTATATCATACTCCCAGTTGGGCTCTCTAGAGACTTGCTTCCTCTAGGACATGAACTGAGGGCGGACTTTTCCGGATAGGCAATTGATAATTGAGATGGTGTTTTTTTTGGCTATTTGTTCCTTATAGTTGGCCTTGCTATGGGGAATGGAGGTCTGAAAGGATGGTTTGCTACGGATGTAGCTCAAAAACTGTAAACTCAGCAGGCTTGAGTTTTCCTAGCTAATTGTCCCCAGTTGTTGGGAAATATCCACAAGAATATGTGTTCAAGCATATATCTTGAATCAGTGTCCAGGTGTGAAGTATTTGACATATTTAATGTTCCTCAGTTCCTCATTTGATTTAATAATAACCCTGTAGCTTCTTCTCAATCTTCTTCTTCAGATCGTGTTGAAAGTGAATGAGAACAGCAACTCCTGGATCTCTACAGGTCTCTTGTGTAGAGTTTTGTTTCACACCTTTTTTTGGCCATTTACACCTGGTATTAAGATGTTTTGGTCGATCGGATCGCAAGTCGGCACAGTCTTGTTTAAACCTGGTGTTTTAATCCATCTCTGTTGTCCACTTTCAACCACTTCTGTCCAAATTTCTTCGAGGGGAGGTTCTCTGGTGGGGTAAATTTGTGGGCTTTTTCTGATCTTTCTATCTAATGGACGAATAGGGTGGTCTTTTGTGTCAGGGTTCTGCTATATTCGGTTTAGTCATTTCTTGGTTTTGTGGCAGAGCTCTGACACTACCGTTATGTCTCGAGTTGTGCGCTTGTCTGTGTAACGTCTTTCGTGTGAGTTATGATGTCCGGTCCCGATACTTTGGACTGGTTAAGTTTCGGTTTTGCGTCAGGATTTGGGCATTCATGACTCGTGTGTTCGTCCTTGTTGTGAGCGTTTGAGAACAGGTGTTTACTCATTCTTGCGCGCTCTATGTCATGTGAGTGGGCGTGGTTTCAAGCTTTGTGCGAGCCGTGCTTCCTCTTGTCAGTGTGTTATGTTTGGCACGTGGTTCGTGTTTCCATCGGCCGCGTGCTTTCTTGTTGTGTTTTCTGTCACGCGCAGTTTGGTTGTCACCACCTGCGCGTCGTCTTTGTTTAATGTGAACACGCAGCAATGCGCATCCGCATTGGCTACATGTTCATGTCTTGTCTGTTACCCCGCCCGTCTTGTTTCATTGTCATTAGTTTGATTTCTCTCAGCTGGTTTCCCATTCCCCTCCTGTGTGTATTTATTCTCCCAGTGTCTACTGTCTTGTGTTGCTTCGTTGTACTTTGTATGCTGTGTTTGGTCCATGTGTCGAGTCTTGTAAAGCTCCAGTCAAGTTTAGCTCTAGTCAGTTTTCCCCCACGGGGTAGTTTTGTTTGTATTTTTGTTCTTGTTTCAATAAACTTTCTTCCCCTTGCGATTGGGTCCTCGCGTCCTTCCCGAATCCCAGACACTTTTGTGGATGTTTGAATGCATTCGACTACATGAGCGTTTACACTACAAGACAATCTGGTAAAATCGACAACCTTTAGAAGTGGTTGAAAGTGGACAAGCTCAAAATGCTTTAGACCTCGTTTACACCTGTATTTAGCGTCGTCCACTTGATCCGATCGACCAAAACGCATCTAAATACCTGGCATAAACAGGGTCTTAGACAAAACATTGGCAGCGTAGTTCACAATCCCAGTTGGGCACTCTGGAGACTTACTTCCTCTAGGGTACAAACTTATGGCTGACAATCACACTCGGACAGGCAATTGATATGACTATGGAGTTTAGTGGCTGTTTGTTCCTTATAGTTGGTTTTGCTATTAGGCAATTGTGGTCTGAAATGAAGGTCTGCTACGGATGTAGCTCAAAAACCATAAGCTCAGCAGAAGGCTTGAGTTTCGCTAGCTAATTGTCCACAGTTGCTGCAAATATGTGCATCCATTCATACTCTTGAATCAGTATCCAACTGTGAAGCATTGGAGATGAGTGAGCTTTTATTTAATACAGGCCTCCAGAGAACCGGAAACCTGTAGCTTCTTCTCAACTTAAGGATGTGTCGTAGCTGTTGAAAGGGAGCGAGAATACCAACTCCTGGAGCTCCACAGGTCTTTCGTGTTGAGTTTTGAATGAGTTTAACAGGGTCTCGGGGGTTTGGGTGGAGTTTGTTTATTTTTCGTTCTGCCCCGGCTCCAGTTGCGGCATGCTCAGGCATCTGCTGAAATCGATCCAAACGCACTTTAATCAGCGGGATTGAGGGGCCTCACTAATAAACGCTCTGTTGCATAGATGCCCCCCTCCTTCCTGCTTCCCAAATCAAACCCAGATGAAGCTGCAAAGGGCTGGATTACCGGCAGCTGTACTCGGGAGTACCAGTGCTCCAAAAAAAGGGGGGAACGTTATGTTTACGTTTGGCGTGTGTTGGGGCGACTATACAGTAGTTTCATTTTCCTCCCTCGGTGCTCTTTTCTGCTGTCAGTTCATTTTCTTTTGAGTTACTTTGTGTAGATGGAGCCAGAGCAGGCGGGCGAGCGGATGAGTTTTCAGGTGCTGTGGTCGCGCTCAGATCTGGTCATGGAGGTCACGTCAGGATTCAAATTCCAGGTGTTGAGGTGAAGCGGCCACGATTTGGAGGCCGGCTTGTGGGTCAATAGAATCTGTTAGTCATTTTGAGGCTTTTAGTTGGGAAGAAATAAAGACTTTGAGCAATTGGGGATGATTGGAAGCCTTTTTTGTTGGAGACATAGTCTGAAAAGGTTTATGGGGGAAAAAAATAAGGCCGCCAAATGTGGTTCAGTTCCACCGTTCCATCTTTTCTCCAGAGCTTGCGTAGCTGTCAAAACCTCAATCTGAGCTTTTTTCTTTCTTTTTTTTACCTGATGATCTCCATCCACAGTCAAACTCAAATTCAATCCAATTAAACGGCGCATGACGAGGACTAATAAAGATCTCTCGGGTCTTTCTGAAAGATGTATGTGGAAATATTTGACAGCTGGCGGTTAAAATCCCCCATAAATCCCTGCCGTCTTTGTATCCGTCCCGCAGGTATTTTCAAAGTGTCTGTGGAATAAGTCCCTTTCTGTGCCTTTGAAAAAGAATAACAAAAAGTAAAAAGAGAAGAAAAACACTCCCTTTTCAACTTTTCTTTCCTGCAAATATGGTTTTAATTAGGAATTTTGTCCTCCTTCCATCCTCCGAGCTGTTGTTATTCTTATGTGGCTTTTTAAACTGCCCTGATGCTGGTTTGTTGTTAATTGTTGGGTAATATTGGGTGGGAATTGTTTTGTGTTGTTCAATCTGTGTTTTGGCTGTCTGTTAAACTGATTACGGTATTAATTTTCTTATTTCCTGTAGCATCATTCAGCAAACTTACGATCGAGGGCGAAAAACTTATTTCTGTGGATTTGTCCATTCATATATTCCATAAGAAATTTTTGTTGAGGTGAGCAATATAGCCAATCACAAACATATCTGTTGATTTCTTGAACGCAATGACCAGTCAGAGGTGCTTGAGTTAGCATTGAACAAATACTCAGTGTATTTGCTTCGAGCAGCAAGTGGATTCTGAGTTTCTTGCAAATATCCCCTCGTTATAATTACTATTTCATTGGGCAGTCAGAGTGTCATTTATTGACTGTCACTCAGAGACTCTAGGTTGGTTTTAAATGGATTGAAGCTGTGTGTTGAATGCCTGTCCTCAAGACATGGACACAGAACGAGTGTGTTTCACATTAGTGCTTGGTTTCCTTGTATTACAGTGGCCAATAACTGCTGCCAACACTGAGTGGCACATTTACAGGCCAAACGCGCGCACACACACACACACACACACATGCAGCCCACTGACTTCTATTATAAGCCTTAATAAATTTGATCAAATTTGGAAAGTTTGCAAAATGGAAAATTGAAGCAAGATAACTGAAACAGTTTAAATTATTAGAATCTAACTTAGCATTTCAAACTATTCAACATCTGTGTGTGTGTGTGTGTGTTTGTGTACTTTCGTAAATTACAAAAAAGGAATTAGGATTACGAAAATTTACCATTTTTATTTTAATTTCTTTAGTTTTATGCTCATTTGTGTACAAATCGTCCTTATCCATCCTGCTGTAATCTTACATTTATTTCCTTTTACCTTTTTTTTTTAATAATAAAAGTTACATTCAATTACTTTTTGCTAGATTTATTTGACTAGCTTCATTCAAGTGTCACCTGAACGAGTTTGATTGGATTTTTATTATATGGTTCGTTGCATTCCATTATTTGCATTAAACATTGCTTTACTCTATTGTCCGTGTCAGAACAGACCAGCAACCCATTTTCGGTTCATAAAACGTTGAGAAGCACTGATGCGGAGGTGATGATGTGGATTAGCTCTTTAAGTGATTGCCAAAACTGGTGCCGTAAAATTATCCAGCTACCTTTTCATTTTCATCTGTTATTTGTCTCTGTAACATCAAACACAATCACATGCAGCTGGCTGTAGTTTTCCAGCTTTCTGTCCTTCTGTTCTTTTTCTTCTTTCTGTGTCCTTAGCTGGTACCAGCGTTCACTGGATGTCATTCAGCAGATTTTTATTAGCAAGCATCTTGAGTTTAGCTCCCGACACGAGGGCAAAAAGTGTGACACTGTGATGTGATGGGGTTTATTTTTCCGTAGAATAACAGAAACGTATTAGTGTCAATATTACAGCCGCTCAATTACTCGAGAGATTTGATGGACGTTTAACCCGGGCGTTTGTGGACCCACCTGCCCATCATGCTCTATTTTCACTGGTCATTAAATCAGACGAGAAACATACTGCGCTTCCCTTTTAAAATGTTCCTTGGCTGATTGCAGATGGCATAAACTTTCAGATGGAGCAATACATCCATGCAGTGAGTGGACTAGTTAGCTCCTATTATGAAAGCGTAATGGCCATAAGTCATTCACCTGCTTGCTGTTGGGTGAGCGGAAGACGTTGAGACTTACAGAAGGACTTTAATGAGATTCCCAACTTCAGCCAAGTGGGACGTGGGTGGGAAACGAAAGAATTTCCTCATGTTGGGAGCCAGAGAATGAAAAGAAAAGGTGGAGAGGTGCTTTTAAAAGAACAGGAGTGGCCCATTCATGTAGAGATTCTCTCTCTGTTTTGTTCGTTATGCTAAAATTGAGATTGAAGGGCTTCAGCATGATGTTAGCTTTCAGAAATGTCAGTTAGTTTGCAGGTTTGTGCTGGTTATGTTTGTGAGCACTATAGTATGTGGATATGTTTCATGTATTTTGCGTTTTGACTTAAAAATGTGATTTTATGTGTCTGGATTAAATTTGTGTTGATAGTGTTGAAATCCCAATTAGTTTTCATCCAAATTGGAGGATGATTATAGTTTTTCCTCATCTTTTTTATTACCCAGTTTAAGTTTTATAATCAAGTTGTTTGTGTGTGTGTGTGTGTGTGTGTGTGTGTGTGCATTTCTATTTCACTGATCTACTAGATCTGGATAAAGACCCCTAAACTCTTTTCACACATGATCATCCCCCGTTTATGATATTTCCACTTAATTATGACATCATAGCTCCTCTCAGAGATGATTGGCTCTTAAATATGACATCATAGCTCCTCTCAGAAATGATTGGCTCTTAAATATGACATCATAGCTCCTCTCAGAGATGATTGGCTCTTAAATATGACATCATAACTCCTCTCAGAGATGATTGGCTCTTAAATAACATCATAGCTCCTCTCAGAAATGATTGGCTCTTAAATATGACATCATAGCTCCTCTCAGAGATGATTGGCTCTTAAATATGACATCATAACTCCTCTCAGAGATGATTGGCTCTTAAATATGACATCATAGCTCCTCTCAGAAATGATTGGCTCTTAAATATGACATCATAGCTCCTCTCAGAGATGATTGGCTCTTAAATATGACATCATAGCTCCTCTCAGAGATGATTGGCTCTTAAATATGACATCATAACTCCTCTCAGAGATGATTGGCTCTTAAATATGACATCATAGCTCCTTTCAGAAATGATTGGCTCTTAAATATGTGTTTACAGTCGGGCAAATAAGTATTTAGTCAACCACCATTTGTGCAAGTTCTCCCACTTAAAAAGAGTCCTGTAATTTTCATCATAGGTACACTTCAACTGTGAGACACAGAATAGGAAAAAAAAAATCCAGAAAATCACATTGCCTGATTTTTTTAACAATTTATTTTCAAATTATGGTGGAAAAATAAGTATTTGGTCAATAACAAAAGTTCATCTCAATAATTTGTTATATAACCTTTGTTAGCAGGTCAAATGTTTTCTGTAAGTCTCCACAAGGTTTTTACACATGGTTGCTGGTAGTTTGGCCCATTCCTCCATGCAGATCTCCTCTAGAGCTGTGATGTTTTGGGGCTGTCACTGGGCAGCACGGATTTTCAACTCTTTCCAAAGAATATTCTATGGGGTTGAGATCCGGAGACCTTGAAATGCTTCTTACGGAGCCACTCCTTCGTTGCCTAGGCGGTGTGTTTGGGATCACTGTCATGCTGAAAGACCTAGCCATGTTTCATCTTCAATGCCCTTGCTGATGGAAGGAGGTTTTTACTCAAAATCTCACAATGCATGGCCTCATTCATTCTTTCCTTTACACGGATCAGTCGTCCTGGTCCCTTTGCAGAAAGACAGCCCCAAAGCATGATGTTTCCACCCCCATGCTGTACAGTAGATATGGTGTTCTCTGGATGCAACTCAGCATTCTTGCTCCTCTAAACACGACAAGTTGAGTTTTTACCAAAAAGTTGTATTTTGGTTTCATCTGACCATATGACATTCTCCCAATCCTCTTGTGGATCATCCAAATGCTCTCTTCCGACGGGCCTGGACATGTACTGGCTTAAGCAGGGGGACACGTCTGGCACTGCAGGATTTGAGTCCCTGGTGGCGTAGTGTGTTACTGATAGTACCATAGTCTTTTTTACTTTGGTCCCAGCTCTCTGCAGGTCATTCACTGGGTTCCCCCGTGTGGTTCTGTGATTTTTGTTCACTGTTCTTGTGACCATTTTGACTCCACAGGGTGAGATCTTGCGTGGCGCCCCAGATCGAGGGAGATTATCAGTGGTCTTGTATGTCTTCCATTTTCTAATAATTGCTCCCACAGTTGATTTCTTCACACCAAGCTGCTTACCTATTGCAGTCTCAGTCTTCCGAGCCTGGTGGAGGTCTACAATTTTGTTTCTGGTGTCCTTTGACAGTTCTTTGGTTTTGGCCATGATGGAGTTTGCAGTGTGACTGTTTGAGGTTGTGGACAAGTGTCTTTTATACTGATAATGAGTTAAATCCGGTGCTATTAATACAGGTAATGAGTGGAGGACAGAGGAGTTACAGGTCTGTGAGAGCCAGAAATCTTGCTTTTTTGTAGGTGACCAAATACTTTTTTTCCACCAAAATTTACAAATAAATTCTGTAAAAATCAGACAATGTGATTTTTCAGATTTTTTTTCTCATTCCGTGTCTCATAGTTGAAGTGTACCTATGATGAAATTACAGGCCTCTCTCATCTTTTTAAGTGGGAGAACTTGCACAATTGGTGGTTGATTAAATACTTATTTGCCCCACTGTATATTGCTTAATTAAAGTTAATTATTTAATTAAAACTTAATATACTCACCCTTGTTGTTTTTACAGAACCTGTAGGACTTTCTTTCATCTTTGAAACTTAAAGAAGTTATTTTGCAAAATGTTTATGCATGGTTCCCAACATTCTTCAATATATACTATTTTGTGTCCCACATAAGGGTAGGCTATAAATACTTTTTTTCTGATGGTCACACTCTGCAGGAGCTGCTCGTTCAGTTTTACTCGGGTGAAAATCCCCCTACCTAGGTGAGCAAGAGGACTGTGACTTCTTAGTGTGTGTGTAGCATGCTTCACTTCTGATGTGTACTGTGGCTCTTTACACAGGCTCAGACAAAGACACTGTCGCTTTAATTCCGATGCTCATCTTTGTTCAGGACCTATAGAAACAGTAGTTATTGGCCAGCAAACAGAAGACGCCCATGTTTTGTTCAAAGTCCGTCATCCCTCAAGCGCCCATTATATCTGAACTTTGTCCTCGCTCCAGTTCATTGGCTTTCCAGTTTCTGTCATGTATTGGGACCATCAGAACATCTTATGTCTCTTCTTATGTCTTTACAATATTTGAATTTATTCTTCAAACCAGGCTGTTGTAGCTTAAAAAAATGTATGTTGTTATTTTGTATTCATTATTATTATTATTATTATTATTAATAACATTTATATTTATATTTAGTTTAGTTTTCAGTCACTGTTAGTATTAGTTTCTTCTAATGTTTTTTAATTATTATTTGTAGTTTAGTTGTTTTTTTATTTTATTTTTCCAGTCTTAATATTTTAGGGCTGCCAAAATGAACTATTAGCTTTTTTTTAACACCTTTAAATTTCTTTCTAATGGAATTTTCATTTTTAATGGTAATATGGGCCTTTATAATTGTTAACATTTTTATAATTGACCCTGTATACAAATATATTTAAAATTATTTTTTATTTTTTATTTGTATTGAATATTTTTATATATCAATCCATGAAACTGTATGTGTAATATATATATATATATATATATATATATAATTCTTCTCCTCTCTCTCTCTCTCTCTCTCTCTCTCTCTCTCTCTGTATATATATATATATATATATATATATATATATAGTTAAAAATGAAATAAAATACAATAAATAAAAAATTATATTTATTTTGTTTTGCAATTATAAATGTAATAATGTTACCATGTATACCAGTATCCTTATTTTTAGTTTTTATTAAATTTTTGGGTTTATATATAAAAGATCAAGCTGTGAAACCTTAATGTCTATAAATAGACATATAAAATATATTTGTATTATTATTATAGTACAAATTCAATTCAATTCAATTCAAATAAATCAGAACAAAAATTTGTATATTATTTTATTTTTGTCATGAAAATTACTTCATTTTAGCTTTTAGAATTAACTTTTTATTTTAGTTTCAATAAGTGTTTGTTGAGGATGATAACATTAGTTTTGTTGGACGTTCTGAGAAACTAAAAGCTTGATCTGTCCATCATTCTTTGTCTTCCACGAGAAACATTTTGCTGAGAGGGCGACCGTTTCTCTCTGGTGCTCCTTTACCTCGGTTATGAATGTCTTTCTTGTGTTGGTACGTCTTTTCGCACTTTTCTCTGTATATACCACTGTTCTTGTGTGCTAGCAGGCGGTGAGACCACACTGTCCTGAAGCCCACCGGAGCAAACCTGCCCCTCAATTTGAGAAGTAGAAGAGTTTAAAAAAGAAAGGCTTCTTTTTAAAGCAGAAAACCCCTGCCGTAGAGTGCGCACGCATGCACAAACACGACACGTATCTCAACCCATACTTTGCAAACCACCTTTCTGGAAGAGGCCCCGAATAAACAGACACCTATCCATGTGAGCGAGGACGGGAAATGAAAAAACCTGGCTGCAGGAGTTGGCAGCGGTCGCTCCAGTGTTGACCTTCCTGCGGTTCATTTTAAATTACATCTCTTCAGAGGTAAAAATGTTGTGGTGAGGAGCTGGCTTTCCCCGACCCTCATGCGTCTTTCTCTCTCTCAGGAGATGGATTTAGAAGCTGTTGTGGTCGGGGGGCAGCAGACGAGGGGCATTAGGGCTGATCTGCATTTTCCACTGCGGAGTGGATCGGCGTCTGCCTCTCGGCCCGTGGCGTCAGGCTGCGAGGTGGACACTGGTATTTGTGTAGTGCGGTGCCGGACAGGGCCTAATTTGCCTCACTCCGTTTGGTGGACTTATTACAGAACAGACCGTCTGAACCACACACTCGTGAGCCAGGCCGTGCCGTGGGCTGGTGGAGCGCGGCCTGGAGTTTACATACGAAACCTCGTATTCCAAGCGTAATTTGCGAAACCAAGCGTATTTGCCATTTTTTGGCCTTTTTGCACCAGTTTCCATTAGTCATCCTTAAAACAAGATGCATTTACTTGAGAAGTAACACTGTGTGATGTATCAAGACTGATTTTCATAGATTGTATCTTGAATATGAGTGCATTTTGTCTTACTGCACTGACAGATTATGTCACTTTTTGATTTTTTTTTTATGATTTCATATATGTGTATTTATAGTGTGTGTGTGTGTGTGTGTATATATTGTTCAAATTTTGCAATTTCAGAAGTACAATGGACCCAAAAATCAATCCGTTCCTCGCACAAAGCTAACATATGACTTCAGAAGACTTAAAATATATTATTATGTGGAAATAAGCCGAGTGAAGATTCTTCCATTTGTGTTTCATGGAAAAAATAACATACAGGGTTTGGAAAGACGTGATGAGGGCGAGTACAACTTCCATTTTAAGTGAACCTTTGCCTTAGTTTATACTTAAAGGTTTAAAAACTTAAGGTTTCTTAGCATTTGTTTCCTCCTTTTCCCCATCAATGTCATGCTTTTGCTCAGGTCTGATGGCTCTGCTGATTTAAACAGCTTCTTAATGGTCCTGACAGCATCTCATAAAGGTCATGTGCTTCCTGAGCTGCCATTCAAGCTCTCAGTGTGAATCAGATTTAGAGAGCATGTCAATGTCCAGACTCTTCCTGCAATTAAAGCTTCTCTGAATCACTGCCTGCTCTGTGTGACTGGATGTGAGCGTCTGTTTGTTGTATGAAGCTGACGTCCCGTTTATGAAGTGGTCGTATGGTGCTTGCTTTGGTCGCAGCGGTCAGAGGTCACGTCTCCTCCTGGCTCGCGGTATAAGACGCTCTTTATGAGGAGTGCAGCTTGGGAGGGCTGATGCGTTTGTTGAGTTTGGGATTTAACTAGATTTGATTTTACAGCCCACCCAGGGATGTGTTGGTGCAGTTTGTTCTGCTTTATTTTGCTCAAATTTATTGAATCTAGAAGATTGCTTACTATTGTGTGCATTGAAAATATGTCTAACTGTACACGTGTGCTCAGGGTTACCCATAATTCACGTGTGGTATGTCTAAGAAAAGCACTATGATCTAGTACACTTATATGATGTACAATGTTATTAATCAATACAGTCTTGTAAGTTTTTAAACAGAACTACTCTAAATCTAAATAAATGGAACGCTTCAAAAGAAATATGGACAAGTGATTCTTATGAACCAGTTCTTTTTAGTGAATCAAAACACACCCTTGGACTTCTTAGTTTTTTTTTTTTATATAGGTATGAAGCAATTCTAAGCCTTTGACTAATTAATAATTAGTCAAATAATAATTGGTCATGAATTGAACTTCACTGGTTGCACTGCAAAGTATGTGTTTGATTCACTGAATAGAATCAGCTCATAAGAGTCATTTGTTCAGGAATTGAACTTCACTGTTTGCACTGCAAAGTATGTGTTTGATTCACTGAAAAGAATCAGCTCATAAGAGTAATTTGTTCATGAATTGAACTTCACTGGTTGCACTGCAATGTATGTGTTTGATTCACTAAATAGAATCAGCTCATAAGAGTCATTTGTTCAGGAATTGAACTTCACTGGTTGCGCTGCAAAGTATGTGTTTGATTCACTGAATAGAATCAGCTCATAAGAGTCATTTGTTCATGAATTGAACTTCACTGGTTGCACTGCAAAGTATGTGTTTGATTCACTGAATAGAATCAGCTCATAAGAGTAATTTGTTCATGAATTGAACTTCACTGGTTGCACTGCAATGTATGTGTTTGATTCACTAAATAGAATCAGCTCATAAGAGTCATTTGTTCAGGAATTGAACTTCACTGGTTGCACTGCAAAGTATGTGTTTGATTCACTGAATAGAATCAGCTCATAAGAGTCATTTGTTCAGGAATTGAACTTCACTGGTTGCACTGCAAAGTATGTGTTTGATTCACTGAATAGAATCAGCTCATAAGAGTAATTTGTTCATGAATTGAACTTCACTGGTTGCACTGCAATGTATGTGTTTGATTCACTAAATAGAATCAGCTCATAAGAGTCATTTGTTCAGGAATTGAACTTCACTGGTTGCACTGCAAAGTATGTGTTTGATTCACTGAATAGAATCAGCTCATAAGAGTCATTTGTTCAGGAATTGAACTTCACTGGTTGCACTGCAAAGTATGTGTTTGATTCACTGAATAGAATCAGCTCATAAGAGTCATTTGTTCAGGAATTGAACTTCACTGGTTGCACTGCAATGTATGTGTTTGATTCACTAAATAGAATCAGCTCATAAGAGTCATTTGTTCAGGAATTGAACTTCACTGGTTGCACTGCAAAGTATGTGTTTGATTCACTGAATAGAATCAGCTCATAAGAGTCATTTGTTCATGAATTGAACTTCACTGGTTGCACTGCAATGTATGTGTTTGATTCACTAAATAGAATCAGCTCATAAGAGTCATTTGTTCAGGAATTGAACTTCACTGGTTGCACTGCAAAGTATGTGTTTGATTCACTGAATAGAATCAGCTCATAAGAGTCATTTGTTCATGAATTGAACTTCACTGGTTGCACTGCAAAGTAGGTGTTTGATTCACTAAATAGAATCAGCTCATAAGAGTCATTTGTTCAGGAATTGAACTTCACTGGTTGCACTGCAAAGTATGTGTTTGATTCACTGAATAGAATCAGCTCATAAGAGTAATTTGTTCATGAATTGAACTTCACTGGTTGCACTGCAATGTATGTGTTTGATTCACTAAATAGATTCAGCTCATAAGAGTCATTTGTTCAGGAATTGAACTTCACTGGTTGCACTGCAAAGTATGTGTTTGATTCACTGAATAGAATCAGCTCATAAGAGTCATTTGTTCATGAATTGAACTTCACTGTTTGCACTGCAAAGTATGTTTTTGATTCACTAAAAAGAACCATTTCATAAGATTTAGGATTTATTGTAGAGTCAGCCTACTCTGTTTGTACTGTGCATTTTTGATTCGTTAAAAGGAATCATCTTAGGATAGTAACTTGTTCAGGAAATAATTGTGTTGTATGTTCTTAAAAAGAACCATTTCATATGAGTCATTTGTTCAGCAACTGGAATGCACTGGTCATGCTGCATGTTTTCAACTCCCCGTAGGGTGAGTCCTGTCCTGGGCGGAGGTGACCAAAGATGTGTTTATGTGAGCCAGGACAGCAGCTCCAGGACAGAATCCCGCTCAAGCTTTGTCAATGAGAGACACACATCATATTGTTCTTACATGAGCAGAAGCAGCGACTGCGGGCGGTGTTTTTGGGCCGTGTTCCTACTGTCACGCTCTGAGCCCCTCTAGCTTTACTACTTTACGAGGCCCGTCTTTGCACTTCCACAAAGTGTGTGTGTGTGTGTGTGTTCTCCAAGTCACCCGCAGTGCAAAAATGCGTGTCCTCGGGCTTCTTGTTGTAATTCAAGGTTGGCAGTGCGGTTGAGTTCACATCCTCTTGCCCCTCACAGCATTTCTTTTGTCTATTAATTTTTCACCACATTGTTAATGAACCAGCCATGCAACAACAAAAAAATGCATAAGTTCACATTGTACACAGGCAAAGAGGCATCATACAACAAGGTTCAGTTTGTTAACTTTAGTTAATGCATTTACATTCAAATTTATTTTATACATTTTTAGTTTACCCTTGGCAACTAGCTTAAATTAAATATGTTTTTAATGTTGTCTATGTGGTCAAACAAACCATGTGCAAATCCATAAGTCAACACCATTGATGAGTTTTTTCTCTTTAAAACTGACTTAAAATCGCTCCTCTTTCTTGCCTTCACAAACTTGCAACCAATCCCATCAATGCGTTGGATTGCGCTATAATCAATACACTGCCTGAACTCCTAAACTCAAAAAACGTCAGTGTTTTGAGAGGTTTTCAGGCTGAATCACCTATGTTTGGCCATTGTGTTCAAGAGGTCAACAGACGTGGCAAAACCCTTTTGGGGGGTTGTTAAAAAATTGTTGGTATAACCTGCACCTTTATATAACCCGCACCCAGAGATTTATGAACTTTTTTGTGTAAATATATATATATATATATATATATGTGTATATATAACCCGCACCCCCTGTGGGGTTTGTAAAATCTGGTATAACCCGCGGGCAGGGTTGGTTAGGTTACTTTTAAAATGTATTTCACTACAGATTACAAAATACATGCTTTAAAAAGTAATTTGTAACGTATTTCGTTACATTACTCAAGTTTAGTAACGTAATCTAAATACTTTGAAATACTTAACACAAAAGACCATACTAACTTGATGTCCTGTTATCATCTTTATAGCAGAGGCACATCTAATAGAGGCACATTTGGAAAAAAATATATGACAAAAGTCATTTTGTGTCATTTTAACTATCCCTAGTATAAATATGTTTTTATTGCAGCAAGAATCAGTCAGTAAGTGTGGTCTTAACAATAAATGAAAGCAAGAAAAAAACAGCTGGTACAATTCTCCAAGTAACACAACAAATGTAGGTAATGAATGGAGAAAACTTTGAGTGATTCTTTCACTTATTATCCTCTCTATTAAAGACTACCGCCACAACAGAATCAAGAGAGTCAACAGTCAAACTTAGTCAGGATGCGTTTCGCAAATCAAATATGGACGCAATGAAGTTCAATGGAATTTATGACTATAGTTATCTAGCGACGCTTTTGGGAAATACACCCCAGATCTATCAAATTCGTGAATAATTCACTGACAATACTTTTGTAAACAAAACAAATGATTCATTTAAAAAGATGAAAAAACATGGATAATGAACTTGCACAAAGGCGCCTTTTACCTGAACATTTAATGAATTACGCGATTGTTGAAGCACACCTCCTCATCGCCGAAGCTACAGCGCCAGAGCCGCTTGCAGCCGCTCACGGACCGGTCCACGAATTCGATCCGCGGCCCTGTAGCCTACCATTTGATCCACGGACCGGTCCTCGAATTCGGTCTGCGGCCCGGTACCACTTCTTCCGCGGACCGGGGGTTGGGGACCAGTGCTTTATAAAACATTATTTAACGCATGATTAATTGGATGTCAATTCTATGTTGTATAAGACAAAATTCTAATAAATATTAAACGTAGGCTAATGATAACCATACAAGGCTCAACGTATGAGTAAATAGGAAAATAAGGAATAAATAAAGAAAATAATTATCAAAGACCAAGAACAACTTACTTCAAGATACGTTTTCAGATTAGATGTTGAATCCTTTGAAGCCGATAGAATTGCATTGCACTGTGATGTTACGTCCTTTTTCTTGTTTATAAGTAAAACTGTCTTTGAATTTCCACGAAAGAAATGCATTACGCGCTGTTTTCCCGTCCATTTTTTATGCGATTGCAGCCTACACTCTCCAGCTTGCTAACTGAACAGGCTGCGCGCGTTTTTTTTAAAGAGACAGAGTCGGAGAATCATCAGACAGCTTACGTTAATATTAATAAATAAATGACATTAAAATTCAAAGTAATCACTTTGGTAATCTAAAATACTTTTTGAATGTAACTGTAATTTGATTACCATCAATTTAAAATGTAACTGTAAGGAAATACAGTTACTCAAATTTTGTATTTTAAATACGTAACGTCGTTACATGTATTTCGTTACTCCCCAACCCTGCCCGCGGGTTGTATGCGGGAAAATACGGTATTATAGTCATCTGAGGGTTCCCTGGGAGAACCAGGCCTGCCTGTATAATTCACTCTTCCACTTCTTCTTCTGAATCGGTTTCTGGTTCAAACATATATGGCGGAATGAAACCAGTATTTTCACTTGCCTTTGTGCAGCATTTACTACAATAAAGTTGACGGAGGGTGAGTTTGTTGTTCTGGTGGACTTTAGCAGCCCTGGAGCAAAGTTAGTGATTATTAGCTTGTGTTTAAATTTCTCTTCTGCCAAGAACACATTCCTCGCCCAAAACCGAAGCAGGCCAGAAGGCGTCCGTGAATGTGGCTCGGGAATCTGTTCTCGGCACAGCCGGCTCTGTTGATGTAGGTCCAGGTCATTAGGTTGCAAGATGTTATAAACATTGACTAATGCGGTGGTGTCATTTGTTTTCAACTCAACTTCATGAGCTCAGGGTTGCTTCATCTCGGCCGATTCCTCTGAAAACTTGTGAGATAAAGCCGATGCAGATGTGTGAAAAATTTAGACTCTTGTATTTCCTAGTTCCTAGTCTTTATTCTAGAGCACGTTCTGCTGGTTGACAGATCTCCGTTTTGGGCCTAACACACAACCAAATTGAGAATGAATGTGTGATAATGAAAACCAGGCCTGTAGAATGATCTGGGATTCTCACGCAAGCATTAACACACTTCTCCACACGCTGAGGTCCTCCAGGTGAACTCGGTGCTGGACTGGAAAGTTGATGTTTTGGATTTCGGACGCCGACTACGCCTGGAGTTGGCAGGAGGGCTGAGCTTTATTACGTGTGGGCCTTTAATGGTTTTACTCACTGATTCATAACGCTCTTTCACAGCAGTGCTTCCCTGTATGGAAGATGTTGGACAAGCATTAATGTTTGACAGGCATCTATCTATCCATCCATCTATCCATCCATCCATCCCACGACACAGATCACCTGAGATGTATGTCATCATCAGGTGGACTGGGTTTGATGCATACAATTCTCCACTAACACTCTTCGTTCTCCCCAAATGTGGAGAAAATGTGGACATTTGGAAATTGTCCTGTCTGGTGTTTTTGGATGCTCTTAATTTAGAGGCTCATTCTGAAAACCCTTGTCTACTAAGTGAAACTCCAACCAATCCCATCTCTGGCATTCAGCACCTCGGGTTTGAGGTTTGAGCATTAGTATCCCAGCTTATTTTTTATAATTTCCTTATTTCTCTTCATTGTTCAGTTAAATCCCGTCCATTCTTCTCTTTCACTCTACTTACATTTGCGGTCCATAATATCCACATACCTCATGCAGAACTCTGTGTTCACTACATTCTTGTGTCATTATTCTTTCATTTTCTCTATTTTCCTTCATCATTCCAGTCTTCCCGGTCCCCATCTTCTCTATCTCCAATGCTAGTGTCAGCATTCTTGTGGTCCGTGGCCCAAGGGCCGGATTCAGACCCTGTGAGAGGCCAATCCAGACGACTCATGCACCTTTCAGATACTCAATCTATGTAGCAACCACTAGGCTATATACAAGGGGTGAAATATGTCTTTATTTTAAAGATGTTTCAATTTTTAATCTTCAAAACAACTTGAACTGGCCTGTGTGGTGTGCTGCAGAAAATCTGATCTCCCCAATGACTCTCCACCAGTTCATACCTCAACTTAACCAGTTGTATGATAAATGAATGATAATGGACTTGACCCTTTAAAATCACCTTTATGAACTCCTTTAAGAGCACTTTCCCTTTAAAAGTGCATAAGCATTGCATACACTCACCTAAAGGATTATTAGGAACACCATACTAATACTGTGTTTGACCCCCTTTTGCCTTCAGAACTGCCTTAATTCTGCGTGGCATTGATTCAACAAGGTGCTGAAAGCATTCTTTAGAAATCTTGGCCCATATTGATAGGAGCATCTTGCAGTTGATGGAGATTTGTGGGATGCACATCCAGGGCACGAAGATCCCGTTCCACCACATCCCAAAGATGCTCTATTGGGTTGAGATCTGGTGACTGTGGGTCCATTTTAGTGCAGTGAACTCATTGTCATGTTCAAGAAACCAATTTGAATTGATTCGAGCTTTGTGACGTGGTGCATTATCCTGCTGGAAGTAGCATCAGAGGTACATGGTGGTCATAAATGGATGGACATGGTCAGAAACAATGCTCAGGTAGGCCGTGGCATTTAAATGATGCCCAATTGGCACTAAGGGGCCTAAAGTGTGCCAAGAAAACATCCCCCACACCATTACACCACCACCACCAGCCTGCACAGTGGAAACAAGGCATGATGGATCCATCTCTCGTTTTTTCCCTTTTCACACCATTCTTTGTAAACCCTAGAAATGTTTGTGCGTGAAAATCCCAGTAACTGAGCAGATTGTGAAATACTCAGACCGGCCCGTCTGGCACCAACAACCATGCCACGCTCAAAATGGCTTAAATCACCTTTCCCATTCTGACATTCAGTTTGGAGTTCAGGAGATTGTCTTGACCAGGACCAACCCCTAAATGCAGTGAAGCAACTGCCATGTGATTGGTTGATTAGATAATTGCAAAATTGAAATTGAATGAGAAATTGAACAGGTGTTCCTAATAATCCTTTAGGTGAGTGTATATGGTGATTATAGAGCTGTGTGTGTGTGCATTAAGATTTTCTAACCAGCTTCTTTAGTAAACTTGTTTTTATCTCTGCTTAATTAGTATCATAACTTATATATCTAATTCAGAAGCATACATTTTTCTTTAGGAGGTTTCAAAGGTAACTATACTTGTTCATACTGTACATGCATTCATTTGTAGCATATAGAATAGCTAAATAACCTGTATGTATTTATGTAGATTTTATTAATTATTAGCTTTTCATCAACTGCCAGAATACCTGTAGTTCCACACAAACTTTAGTTTGAGTAACCCTGGTCTACATGATAAGCTTCATACTCTAGTTTCTGTAACATGTATAAGTAAGGTATTCATGGGAAGATTGAGGGATAAACCAGAAAGAATTGTGAGGGGAACTTCTTTTCCTAAGACACACAGCCCTGTGTTAAGACCTGGCGTCATCACCCTAGAAGTGAGTATGGAAATGGCAAGACCCAAAAAGCACAAAACAACAAAAACAAGGAGCAGATCAATATTTACTCAGCAGTAATTTTCTGTGGAATTTTTTGGAAGATAATTTGAAAAAGTCAGCTCGGGTGTCTACAATAGGCCCTTTGAGCAGCCCAGTTTGAGTCTGGCTTTGGAGTGCAGCCAGAGGACCAGCTCTTAAAACCACAGAATAAAGGAGGCCTTTTATTAAAAAGCTGGAAAGCAGACGCACACACGTTCAGTTACCCACCGCCGTCGACACACACACAGACCTGGCTGTTTCTCCTGTGACTGACATGTTCTTGTACGTTTCGCCTTCACCTGATGCCTTAGTTATTGTTCTCTCAGTTCGAGTGCCGTGTGAGAGTTTCTGTTGTTTTTAATTGTTTGACATAGTCGCGCTCATTACGAATGGAAATGCTATTAGTATTGGACAGCGGTGGGCTGTTTTATGTGTTTGTGTTTTTAAAGGGCTTTAATATACAACAGATTGTTGTAGATAAGCAGACTTTGGAAGCGGTGCGAGCGTTTGTTACGAACCCTTCCCTTCCAACTGTACCTGTAAAGCAGGTGGGTGGTCAGTCTAAAGGATGTGTGTAATAACAAACAATCCTCATTATCTTCAGTCCAGTGACGTAGATGGAACGGCAGCTATTAGATTTGGCAATCATTTGTTTTTAATAAAAAATCCACTGTTTACCTCAAGCTTTCTCCATTAAGGGAAAATATATTACCTTTCCCTGGCACTCAAATGCTAAAATTCCTCATAAAAGTTTGCTTTGGGTGGTGTGTTTGCAGAAGGCATTGAGGATGTTAGCGCTGTGCGCACATTTAATTTCGTCTATTAAAACTTATTACCGAACACATTAAACAAAGACATACGTTTAACGTCAGTAAACCTAATTGACTCTGCTGCTAATCAGAACAGCTAGAAACAGAAGAACGGTAGTTTATTTCAAATTTTCTCTTTTATTTGCAGCTTTTAGAAAATACCATCATACATATACACACATCTCCATATAGACAAAAGTATAAAAAAGAGCTTCCCAAATTAAACAGGGAAAATTAGAAGCAGATCTTATCAAAAATATTCACAAATATTTTCAATACTTCATACTGCTAAGATTTTTTTTTTCCAGTTTGGATATTCCAACAACAACAGCAACATTTCAATTACAAATCATCCTTCTTTTAAGCAGAAGGTTGCACAATTTCATTTGTACACTTTTATTTTATAATTATGTTTGGGAAAGATCATTTGACAGGTTGCAGAACAAGTGCTAACATAGTAACATTTCCTCACAGAGGTAAATCAGCACAGCTCCCCATTGTTTCAGTTTGGCATTTTGTGGCAAACTTTACCTTTGAGAATCCACAGTGTCTGTGGCTTAAATTTCACAGAGTCATCAAGATCTCAGTCATTTTTGGGTTGATTTATGCTCTTTCATTGTGTCTTCCACATGAACGGCAAGCTCTTTTTAGACTGGCTTAAGCTAATGAATATAATTCTGTTTTAAGGCAAAATGGCTATGACTGTAAGTGACTGCAAGAAGAAACTCAATGCCTCGTAACACATAAGTGCACAAGGCTAATTTCTTGAACAGTGATCTAGGAAGCAACCACTTTTTTTGGTATATAAATATATTGAAAAGATCCCACCAACTTGTAGCTTCCAGTACTATTTTGCAAGACTAATTTATTTTTAAAACAAGAACATAATGTATTTTGATCTGTTTTTCAATCAGTCATTTTCATTTAAGTTTTGTCTGTATTTCTAGGGGGAAAATGGAGATAGAGGCTAAAATGCAGAGGAGGGATTTAGTTTTAACTGCTTAGACTGTCTGATATTTCTAAACTAAAGCCTTTGATTCACTTGGTGGTGCAAGTCAATTTTAATCTTCAAAGTTTTTAATCTGGTGTTTTGTCTGCTTTTAAAGTCACAAGATATGGGGGAAGAGCAGCCGTCTGGTAACAGTTTCATATTTGTACAAAAACATTTACAAAAAAGATACAATGCCTATCAGTTAGACAAAGCATCATAAGAGTCAGCCTTGGTAAGAAGTCTATATGTTCAATTTCTTCAATTGCCCACTCAAATGTAGGGCTTATGGTTCACAGTTAGTACAGCTCCTAAGAGTTGCACACAGGTGCTACACATCAATATTTCACCTCCATTTTTTTCAGTCAGCCTTAAGTCCTTTTTACGATTGGCAGCCATATTAAAATTTTAAAAGATCTTTGGTTGAAAGATTGGCATAAAGAGTCTTCAGGTGATGAAAGGCACTTAGAAGGATGTCATTTTGACAGAAATGTTCTTACAGGATAGCACCAACAATCACCTTAAAACGAACCTGGTGGCTGGTCTTACTGTCCTCTGTGCCACCCTGTAAAGCAGTATCATTCATGCTTTCGCATGCAAGTAAGTCACAAACCTTTTGCAGTTATCAGAAATACGAGGGTTTCAAACTGTTCATGTTTTTGTTCACAGTACAGTGATCTTGCATGAGAGGCACCTCGTAGTCTAAGCCACCATTCTGCAGTGTTGATGGGCAGGAGATAATCTCTTGCTTTTGGGGTAGTGCTCCATTGTCCATACCCTCCAGCTCCAGCTGTGATGGATCACATTCTAAGTCCAGGTGACCCTTTGATTTCTTTTTGTGCATGTAGCAAGCTACCCCAACAGCCACAGCTATTAGAACCAGCAGAAGAAAAATGGCGGCTACGGGGATTAGCATAGTAGTGAGCTTTGGGTCCAACAGTGCTTCAGGGACAGTTGGTTGCTGACTCATCGTCTGAGCCTCGGTGCATACATGATCCATGCCCCCAGGTTCACCGAACGGACTGGCACATACAGAATATGTAGAGTTTGGCAGAAGTCCACGCAGCGTGTACTCCGGGTAAGAGGGTGGGACGTTGAGGTGCTTGGGGCGTTTATCCAGTCCAGAAAGGTTCTTGTAAGTTATCTTTACACCACGAATGTGCGGGCGCATACCGATGTACCGGTGAAGGTCTAAGTGTATAGAGGTGCTAGTTACCAATGTTGCCGTTATTTCAGGTTCCATTGAGCCGATTAGTGGAGGGAAGTCGTCATGGTCTGGTGGGTTTTCCTCTTGACAGTATTTCCCTGATGTTCCTAGTAGACAAATACACTCAAAGTGTCCTTGGCTGTCAAGCCAACATGTTCCTTCATTTAGGCAGATATTGGTTGGACAGAAGGTTGATCTTAATTCTGGGTCAATACTAGTACTAGGAGTAGGAGGAGGAGGAGGGTCCTTGTCGGTTTCTGTAGAGGGGTTATCACTAGGTTTGGCAGGGAGAACTGCATGTGTTGTACTTGGTAAACTGGTAACCGGAGCTGGTGGTACTGCAGTGCTCTTTAGTATCCGAGTCGTAACAGTTGTGGTAATCGGACATCCAAATTCTCTGTGCCCCAGTCTCTCCAGCACCTTCCCGGAATTAAAAGGAGGAAAGTGGCAGCGTGTCTCTTCCGTCCTACTCAACTGAATTTGCTTGCTTCGCAGCCAACTAGGAAACCAAGCCAGATTGCAAAGACAGTTAAAAGGGTTTTCCGCGACAGACAGTCTTTGTAGGTGAGGAAAGAGCTGGGATAAGGTCTCTGGTAACCCTTGCAAGTTTAGATTGCTGATATCCAGCTCCTGAAGCTCTGACAGTTTCTCAAAGTCTTCCCATTTCACAGGTCTAATGGGATTCCCAGCCAAACTGAGAATAACCAAGCCTTTTGCTTCCTTCAACACTCCTGGAAAGGTTGTTAACTGATTGTTGGAGATGTCGAGCTCATGCAGGTTCTTGAAGCTTCCTAAGAGATCCTCATTCAGACTGCTAAGCCCCATCCCACCCAGTTTCAGTGACTCCAACTTGGGTGTCTGGAGGTCGTCTGGCCCTGGTGAGGGGATGCTGTTAAACCGCAAGTCTAGCAGAAGCAGATGGGGCATTTTCAGAGCAGGCATCATTGTCAGTTTGTTTCCTTGCAGCTTGAGCTCCAGTAACTGTTGTAGTCCATCAAAAGCACCGGGATGAATGGACTCTATGATGTTGTTGTAGAGATATAGCCTTTCCAGAAGTTCCAGTCCAGCAAAGCTGTCCTTGGATATGTGAACAATCTGGTTAGCCGATAGATCTAGGTTGTGGAGAGAGGACAGGGGTTCAAACGCAAAATCTGGCAGTTCGGTCAACTTGTTCTGACTTAAATCCAGCATCTCCAGGCTGTCCAACTCAACAAAATCCTCTTGGGAAAGGGACTCAATGCCGTTCTTGAACACATAGAGATTCTTAGTCGTTGGTGCTACTTTGCTGGGCATCTTAGTGTCTTTGCGGCTAAAGCAGAATATGGATTGGGGGTCTTGGCAGACACAGTCCTTCGGACAAGTGTAGGCCAATACCGGCGATAACAAGAGTTGATAGAAGAGGAGGGGCGGCAGTAGACGGAGGAAGAGCTTCATGTTGCTGCCTTCACATTCACCCCTTCAAGCCTGCAATGCAACAAGAAAACCAAGTAAACTCACATTGTATTTATGACGTTGAAACATATTTAAACATACATCAGCTTGATGCTTTAAACTGAAACTTTAAAGTAATTTGCAAACAGTTGAGTGATTTATCTTTACTCTTGTTCTGATTTCCTCTCAGCAACTTCAAGGAATACTGCAGTACATGCTGTGTTTTTTTCTCTGCTTGAGTCTATGAGGTCAGTCTTTTTATGCGGCTGAGTAAACGCTGCTTTAGACCAAGTGCTTTCAAAGGGTGATCAAAGGCAAGATCTCTTGACATGGTTGTACTCAAACAATAGGTAGTGGTATTGATGTACGTGCCTGCTGGAACCTCACACTGAACTTCAGGGCGATGTTGGCCTTAAACATTTTCATATTGGTTGAACGTTATTTGATAAGTGCCCTAATGGACATTGTCTGTCCTGTTTTGTGCACCATTCCACCAACAAATCACCTAATTACAGCTATTTGACGAACATTTAATTACATCATAGTTTACAACACATACTGAATCATTATTGCGCATTAGCCCACATGACTTTACCTTGCCTCTTTTTGGGAGTGATTTGTACACTTTGTGTCTGTCTACAAACTTTCAGTCATTTCATATTCATTTATTTTATATTTAGATCCAGAGATGCACTGTTAACAGTCAAGTCCAAATTTTTGGACCTGAAGACGTGACCTTGAACACTAGACACAGAGCTCATCAGATGAGCTCAGACACCTTCAGGGAGGAACGTGAGAGTCAGGGAGGAGAGCGAGGAAAAAGAAAGATAAAGGGATGTGAAGCTGGGAGACTGAAGTGAGCTGGGGAAACGGTTTATCATCCCCAGTGAGATCAGGCGCAGTCATCGTATCTGGCCTTGAAAGGAGGGGTGGAGACGTCTCGTTCTCCCTTACAATTTTCCTCCTTCTGTTTCTCTCCTGCACAGTGTGGAGGGGTTTCTTGATAGAAGTTCATGCCGAGGTGAAATCCTCACTCAGTTTTATTGGACAGTACAGAGAGATAATAGGACCATTATGTTCCCTCCTGCTGTATTATTGAATCATCACTCTCAATGCCCTCTTGGTGATCCCGGCAGTGTTATGCAGTTATTTAGGAAACATCTCAGAATCAGCTTTTTTGGATGCATTTTGTTTCTGGTGTTAGAAAGTTGTAATAGCATGTAGATTATATTTTAAGGTGCATTCTAGCAAGTGGAAGTCATGCATTTTCAATGACCATTAGCTAGAGATTTGTAATTTGCTTTTATTTTTATATGTTTTGTATTCATTGTAAATTAAGTTTATTTATTTTTTTATTCTATCAGTTTTTCCATTTTTATTATCTTTCATATTGCTATTTGGCTTTAGTTTTAACCATTTTAGTAACTTAATTTTATTTACTAACTTGTTAAACTTATTGTTGTTAAACTTGTTAAAATATTTTTGTTTTATTTATTCATTTATTATTTATTCATTTATATTTTTTTTAGGACAACTCTGGTTCTGCTGTTTAGTTTTGATGCATATCAGTTTGTATGTATTAAGGAAACTGTAATCCTTACATCACCACCATCAGCAACACATTTGGTTTCCTGTATGTATCATCCCAAGAGAGAGGGGGAGAAAGAGAGAGCTGATTTGCTTGTCTTTTGCCACTTCCCTCTGTGTCTAAAAAGCAGTGGATCAGGTTTAGTCTTTCCTGTTGCTCTGTCCCATTGACTTGCTGGCTGTGATGCAAGCATCTGTCTTTAGACAGTGGGTTTAGTTGACACACTGTGCAAATAAAGCAGGAAAAAAAGCTTGGGACTACTGCCAAGCCCATGCATATTTTTCTGAAACTAATCCTCTGCTTATTACGTGTGCGCTGCTTGGTCTGTCTGCCTTTTTCCTATTTAATGAAACTTTTTCTCTGCACAAAAGCAAAAAAATGTGTTTGAAATGTCAGGACTTGGAAAGAAGATCACATAGGGTTCAAAAGGACATGAAAAAAGGGCTTTGTTATGTCCGGGCACTGATATTGATTCACTCGTACTGGCTTTGCGCTGTCTGGCATGTTTTGACACCGTATACCTGTTGTTCTTGTAATGAGCTCTAGCTGTGTTCTATCTTGCTGGAAAGGTGTTGATCAACAAGATCTTAAAACATGGGTGGGTGAAAGAGTAACATTTGCACCGTTTCCTTCACCAAAAAGCTCTTGCCAGGTCTCTATTCAGCGATGCGTAACGTTTTACAGTCCGTGAGACCTGATTAGTTGTTTTTACTAGATGCAGTGATGGAAAAAAAACACGCAGACCTTCCAGATAACCTGATAACAGGTGGAGCGCAGTGGTTTATGGGCAGTTAATCACGAGGGGGTAGTAGGTCACCACCGTCCCATGGTGTTTGGATCTCAGAGTACCGTGGGAATGGTGTGAATTGAATTTGTGTGATATCAGACGTGGACCAAATAAAAATATGAAGCAGAATTAATTTATAGAGCTGCCATTGCTCATTTTTAGTGTTTATGATTTTGAGTAAAACCTAAACTGTTCGCATGTCATCCTGGATTGCTTTAGTTATGAATTACACCTCAAATCAGAACAAGAAGAGATGTGCTATCCCTTTTCTATCCCTTTTCTATCCCTAAAAGACAAAAGGCTGAGAGTCTAAGCGATGAAAATAAGGCGTAAACCAAAGAAAGACACAAAGATAAGCCATCTGAACATCAGGGTGGTGTTTTTAAACATGAAGGGAAAATGGATACAAGATACAAGAAAGAAAAACAGAGGCCGAGGAAAGAAAGTGGCTTTCTGTGATAGATTTGCAGTTAGAGGGCAAAGTCCACTTCCGTCCCCCAGCCAACACAAAGCATTCAGACTGTGGCGTAGTGTTTCACAGCATCATCTGGCATGTGGACCTGATAGATGATGAGGATAATGTAAAACCTCAGTCCTCCCTTCCTGAACTGTAGAGAAGTCGAGCTTGATGGAAAGATCAGAAGGCAGTGTGGAGGGCACAAGGGCTGCAGTGCACACTAGCATTAAGGGGGGAAATACTTTGTCAGGGATATACCTTTTTTTCAGTAGCGTGACAACAATCCCTCAATGTCTTTAAGTTAAGTTTTCGATACCCAACCCTAGTTTTTCTTTTTTAACACTAGCAACCAGGGCTTGACATTGACATTTTTGCTCACCAGCTACTGTGGCTAGTGGTTTTCCAAAGTTACTAGCCACTCAGTATTTTCACTGGCCACAACATTGACATTGATACCATGGAGAAAAACTGCCATATAGATACTATTAATATTATCTCTAAATTTGGCTGCAGGGATATTAGGCTGCAGTCAATGTAAAACTTGACGCACGGATCCTTATGCAGTTACACATGTGTTTTCTTTTCTTCACTTAACACATAACAGATTTTTATGCGAGTACTCGGCAAGACAGGCATTGTGACATTATTATGTGTGTATTTGAAGAATAAGTCAATTTAGTACTGGGAGTTGGCTTTATGTGTGTATACTTTAGGTCTAAGCACAAAAAAAATCTGCAGGAATGAGTAAAATGATGCAAAAAAGCCCCGCTAGCATCGTGTATCTATTCTGCAGAAAATAAGAAGCATTTCAGAAATTTCAGTATCGAAAAATTACTATTTTTGACAACAATATTGGTCAAAGTACTATTTTTGCACTTAGTTTATTATTTCAGATACTTTTTTAAAAGACTACAATTGAAAAATGTATATACATATATATAAATATTATATACATTTGGTGGGTTGGCGGGTGTTATCCTGCTTGCAACAACTTTTTAAAGGATAGTTTGACTGTAGAATATGAAGTAGCGCCGACTCTGAGTGAAGGGAAGCAGCTGGTGGAAAGATGAGGCTTGACGCATGGCAGGTATGAAGATAAAGCTGTTGCCTAAACATCATTTTTAATTTTGGCCAGTGTTTATCATACTCTGCATCATTCCAAACCATCACAAAAAGCAATCTAGTCAGCCGACAGAGACACACCGAGTGGGAGTTGTCTGATCTCTGATAAATCCCCATCCAGCACACATCTTCCTCCTCCCCTTCAGCGGCCTGCAACTTATCAAGCTGCAGATAAAAAAACACCTCTCAGGGTTTAACCTAAAGCTCTTAGATCTGCTCTGAGTGACTCTCCTGCTGTGTGGCATTCGGTCAGACACAGCGGCTGACCTTTCACATCTGTATGTTGAAGCTGTCCTCACTACTGGCTCTAGATCACTCTTTGGCTTTGCATTTTCTTCCTGTACCCAATTAGTCCACTTACTTTTTGTTTAAACCTTTTTAGGATTTGAACTTGAGGGCATCTTTGACTTTCTTTCATCTTTAACGTTCTTCTCTTCTCGAGCTTGCTTCCCAATCTGGTTGTCAAATATACCTGGCATTGTATATATTGTGAGATAAATTGTTTATTGATCTTGGTAAATGTTCATTTCAACAAAATCAAAAGTATTATTGATATTTAGACCTGAACTAACAATGAACAGTTGTATTTTTTATAGAGAAATATAGAGAGTAATTGTGGTAACACTTGACAACAAGATCCCATTAGTTCATGTGTTAAGTAAAAATATTAAACATTAACAAGGATTAGTAAATACTGTTGTATTTTTATGAACTAATGGGACCTTGTTGTAAAGTGTCACCACAATTCCTCTCTATATTTTTCAGTTCCCCTTTTCCGCTTTCAATGTGTCGTTCAACCAGCTGGTGCTTTGCATATCCACGCATGGGACTATTTAAAGAAATGCATTTGTCATTTAAAAAAGTGTTGATATCAATAGAAAGCTGATGATTAGGACGTTATTGCTCAAGGCTTCAAACAGAAAAAACAAAAGTGCAAACGAAAAGCTGCTGAGAAAGGAAAAGTCTTGTTTTTCATGGTCTTTCCAGCTCTTTTCACAATCTAAAAGCAAAGAAAACAACTGTGAGAAATGAAGAGAGAGGCAGGGAGAGAAGAATGGCCTTGTGGAGGTGGCAGATGCCAGAGAGTGAAGTGGGCGTCAGCAGGCCCTCGTCAAGAGCTCTTATCTTCAGAACGAGGCTCATGTGCTCTGAACAGGAAACACAGAGGCTGAGGGAAAGGAGGTAGAGTTATGTAATTCTCTCTCTCTCATTTAAAACATTTAAAAGTCTTATCAACCCCGATCTGTTAAATGCTTCTGTATAATAAGATGTTCAATTATTTTATGTATGAATAATGGCATATCACAGTAGATCATTATACAAGGTATGAACATCAACTACAAGCAAGTGAACTCTTTCTAGACATCAGAGTTGAGGCATTAACCCCTAACGCCTACGTCACGGTCTCAGTGAGATGAAACAGGAAGACTGCCTCACCTGACCACAGCTGAACCCTGTTACCCACAAGGCACCAGTACCATCCCTCAACCTGAAAGTGCACAGTGATAAAACACTGAAAACGAACGAGGCACTGACCAGAGAGTCCGACATTTTAAGGGCTATTTCAATTGTAAAATCTTTCCAGTGCACTGAAACGTTCTCTCCCTAAACAAATCCCACAATGCTCTGTGAAAACCAGGGTGCATCGATTCCCTTAATGGAAGCATGAAATCTAAATCACGTGAGCAACACATACACGAGCGATAAAAAAAAGTACAAGCCTATATTTAATTATATTTCAGCTTAAACATACATTGCTAGACAGATAATGAATGTAATCTAGCTGACATGGCTGAAATGTTGCCTGTATCGTATATGTATCGTAACGCACTTTAAATAACCTTATAAAGATATCAGCTCTGCTATTGTTCATAAATACCAGTAGTGATGTTCTACAATGAGGACGTTGTAATAGAGTCATCAGTGTCCTGATGTGTAGTGAGCCAGCGTCCTTTATGGTCCTTCCCAGTGCCCGAATTCATGTAAACGATATACGGATTCATGACCTAGAAAGCTAGGGAGCGGATTGAGACGCACCCAGGACGAGTAGACCGTCAGACAGAAGCACGTCCGTTTGTGCATGCCTTTTTTAACTGGAGCAGTTTACAGGAAGTGTTTCAGTGTGATGTAATGCGACTATACCTGATAAACTTGATGTTGTGTTTTATTCCCTTTGTCGAGGAGTGTGTAGTAATAAAAGCTAGCAGAGTGTATTGTGTTTTAAATAGGACAAAGAAAGAAAGAACATCATCAGTGACGGCCTTCATCTCAAGTTGACTAGGTCAAACACTCGCTCACTCTCTGAATGTTGATGTGACCACAAAAAAAAAAAAACACATCAAAGCTGAAGGTAATGCTGAGCGCTGTACTGATTGATGACTAGGACGGTTTTGTTTCCATACAAAATGTCTGCACTCTACCTCTGTCTTTTTCTTGTTTTTGAGAGAATAATAGCTTAAAAGAATAGCGTTCTTTTGGTTCAGGATTTACAGCCGTGACCTGGATAAGAGCATGTCGCTGCCATTCCTGTCGGTGGAAAACAAAAGAAAGTCCTGAATGGAGAAGACTGAATAAAAGCACAGCTTTAAAATTAAAGAAATAGTTCAAAATAAAATAAAATTCATCATTCATGTTTCTAGTGCAACATGAATATTCTATAATTTTCTATATAACATGAAAATGATACAATGAGCATAAAGGTAGTCTCTATGACTTGTTAGACTTGTTATTTTACATATATTCAAAAACAGTAAGATTTAATAATAAATATATATTGTTTTATTTATAAATGTAAATATTCTTAAATGTATATTTAAATAAATGTAATGTTAATATTAAATATATTTTACATATATTCAAATACAGTAAGATCTAATAATAAATATATTATTTTTTATTTATAAATGTAAATATTCTTAAATTTATATTTAAATAAATATCATTTTAATATTAAATATATTTTACATATATTTAAATACAGTAAGATCTAATAATGAATGTAATATTAAATCATTTTAAATTCTTCAAAAATCTTAAATCTTACATTTAATAAATATATTTAAACTTGTAACAAATAACTAAACTAAATGAATGTACATTTATTAAAATTATATTTAGCCACATATTTAAATATACAAATATTACAAATGTAATATTACAAATATTACAAATCTAAAGAAATTATAATGTATTAAAATTAAATGTATTAAAATGTAGTCACGTATTCAAATAATAGATAATACAAATCATTTTTTAAACATTAATAATTATTAAATTACTCTTATCACAGTGCAGACACTTTGAAATGTTTGGGTGAACTATTTTAAAATCTACCCTAGGTTTAATTAAATTGACAGGGACCATAACAACACATAAAGGATTCATTCTAGATTTTCTTAGGAGTTTGGAATTGTTGCACATCCCGTTAACGTCTAGATCAGCTTCGCTCATAGTGAATGCATTGAAAACGATCCCCCAGATCTTTCATGGTGGTGCTGATAAGCATCTTTGCCCGCAACCTCAGCCTGACACACTCCTCTAATACACAAAGAATCGACAGTGTTCACCGTTCAATTTGTTGCTCGTCTGCAGGATGTGGGAGGCTTGTCTGAACTCTATGTTTTGGCTGCAACCGAACCTCATCAGGTCCTTTTGTTTTTGATGCCTTCGACATCACAGTGATGTTTCAAGTTTCAGAGTTGCATTACAATCCCAAACGTGGGCAGGTGCTTTCAGCCTGTTGTTATCCTCGGGGTTAAAACCAAGACACGTGCCAGCGCAGACGGTGCGGCCCGTGGCTGACTGCAGCCGGGGCGATGCGCGCTTCTCCAGGGACGAGCCGCGTGGGCGGCCGGAAGGGAAGGGAAGGGAAGGACAGACTGCACATGTCTGCAGTGCACTTTAGAGCGAGCAATCCAAAAGGAAATGGATTTACAAGCGCTTGCTCTGAGGAATTAGCATTGCATCTTCTGCTGAGGCCAGATGTCAAGCTTCAAGAAAACATGCTCACTTGTGAGTTGACATTTGTTTGTGTCAGTCTTGATGCCTGATCGTGGATCTCAAAGTCATCTCTATTTCTGAGAGATTCTCCATCATATGTATAGATGCCCATGTCCATCACGTAAAAAAGTCATGCTTTGGTATATCATAGTTGTGAAACACTGAATTATGATTATACAATAAGTCAATATAGTAGTTAAAATTTGCATTTCACATTTACATTTCTGCATTTATCAGATGCTTTTAGTCAAAGCGGCTTGGATTGCATTCAAGAAACACATTGACATTCGAATCAGTTCTTGCTTTCCCTCAGAATCGAACCCATGACCTTGGCGTTGCAAGTGCCAAACTCTACTGTTTGAATTCATTAGATCATTCTAGAATATGAGATAAAAGACATTTGTGAGATAAGATTGGCAATTATAACATTATAAAGTCAATAAAAAAAACATTATTCATAGTTAAAATTATGAGATAAAAAGAATTCTAAACTGTAATTCTTCTAAATATTTGACTTAAAAGTTACAATTATAATATAATTATGACAATTGTCGTAATTATGTCTCAGTAACTCGTAATTGTTACTTTTTTATAACTTTGAATTATCATCTCACAATTTTGACACTTTTTTTCATAACTATGACATGAAAAGTTTACCTAGCCATGACTATTTTTCTAATGTGGTGGAAATGGATCTGCATAGAGTTGTTAGTGTTGTTCTTGATAAAGGTTGTTAGAAACCAGTTTGTATTGTCTGCACTGCCATTAATCTCATTAAATACATAACATGCATGGTTTTTAAACATTTTTGAGATCATTTGATTTGTTCCATAGGTCTGTAAAGGTCACAAGTCACTCAGTGACGGATAAATACAAGACTTTACCGGTTTGCTCGGGATGCACAGGAACAATGGTGATCTGTGGTTTAGGCTTTGAAGTGCTCATAGCTGGCTAACAAAGTTGGCCAATAATGCCGCTTTTAAAAGACTGACAGCGGTTTGATGTGGCAGCAAGGCATTCGTTACAATGAAACTAGGGTGATGATGCATTAAGGATGCAACATAATTGATTTTCTTAGTAGATGCAGTGTATCAGTATTAAAGAGATTGGCATAAAAAAAGTAAAAATATCTGGACAATTAAACCCAATAGAAAGGAAGCAAGTCAATTTTCCTGACCCCTTTGAAAGAATTGTTCTCGTTTTAATTTTAAAATGTTTTTTTTTTTAAGTTCAAGTAAGTGCACCTTGATTTAAGGATGTTTAGACACTAGTACTGGAAAACAAGACAAAAAATACAGAGTACGAAAATCCTTTGTTTGAAGCAAAAAACCTGTTTGACTATCTACAATCTGTGAAACATAAATTAAGATATTTTAGTCGCAACACAGATAGAAGGTATAACAATTCATAACAATTCAGATATTATGAAGGTTGCTGGTTTAAGAGAGGATGAATTTATGTAACCCAGTGTGTGTGTGTGTGTGCGCGCGTGTGTGTGTGTGTTGAGTTCCTCAGTACCTCTGCGACTTGCTTTAAGTCCAAACATTCGTTTGAAGTGACTCAACCTGTTTTGTCATTCAAACACGCGAGTGCACACGTGTGCACACTTCCTTGTTATCTATTTTTTTATATATAGGAATCACTTACGCAAACAGCAGTCACTTGAAGCTTCTTTGGGTTTCAGACATGCGAATCAAACATCATTTTCAGCTCTTTGTCCATAACATCACCTACGCAAACGTCTGTGACGGACACCAAACGTCTCCAGCAAGTAAACGCTACATTCTTAGCCGTACGTGCCTGTTTACACATTCAAACATTCGAAAATGCATCTGCGTCTAAATCTTTCACACTGTCAGTGATCATTCGCCCACAATCAGCATTATTTTGTATTTGGAGTGACATCAGCACAACACATTTCGCTAACACACAAGATCAAAGACCAAGAGACAGATAAAACATTATCATAGAAACGCACATTATATCACATTTTAGCACATTGTCTTGCTCTTAACGTAAATGCCAATACAGTATACTTTGAATTATGAGACTTTTGTCAGCCACTGTATTTCACACCTATGTTAATGAGATCAAGCGAGTAGTATTCAGTTGGTCATGCACTCTCATGATGAAGAATAACTATTTCTTAACCACTCGTGTGGCTGAAATAATCATTTTAATATTAGTCAGGTGAAGCATTTTACTCCAAAATCATATTGCAAATAATAAGAAATTATATTTGGATTATATAACCTTATGTTAGGAACCTTTGTTTGCACATTGGTATTATTTTAGGGACAGTTAAGCATTAAATTAATGGTTTAATGTATTTTTTTCTTCCTTTTTTATTTTTACATTTAATAATAATTATTTTATAAGTGTTTACTAAAATGACCAATTTTACGTTTGCAATGATTTTTATTTATTGAATTTAATTAAGATAAAAGCTACCATGATATATCATTTAAATTTTATATATTAATAATATTTTTTCAATATTTATTCAGTGTTAGTGTGCAAAGAATTTGTTAAAAGTAGACTTTATCTATTAAATATTTGTATACACATACATATCATTTTCAATTCAGTATATAAAATTAGATTTTATACATAATCAAATACAATTCTGTTATAAATAATACATTTATTTATTTTGTTTTATGTGTTTATATGCATTTGCATATTTGCTTCAACTAGAATATACAGTTGTTTTTATTTTTATTTTGAATTTAATTTAAAAGCAATTTTTTAATTAAATATTAATATTCCATATAAATAATATAAACAAATTAAAGAACACACACACACTGTTTTTCAGCATATGTCATTCTCCAGATTCTCATCACATCACACGATTGCTGACTGGTCTATCGGCAGCCAAGAGTGCATCAGGACATGCAATTGTCTAGGAATGTCTTTATGTGTTGCTGATGACAGCATCTGGAACGCTGCTTTGTTCCTCATTCCAGTCAGTTGTGATATTTCGCCACGATAACCTTCTTGTGCAACTTGCTACTTTTCCGTTGGTGATTTTTCGAGTCTGGTTGCCCTGGGGCCGTTTTTCAGAAAACACACACACACACACGCGCAAACGTCTTACACATGAGGAAAAGATAAACATGACATGCAGATCCGTCTACTGCCTTATGGGATACAATAGAGCGCATTGTTTGCCCAAAAGACCCTGCAGACAGCCGAGACGTGCAAGATAGACGCGTCACCAGCTGCGATTACCATCCATGCATCGGGTCTATCAACATGTTGCCACCCCCAACAATTTCTATTGCTCATGTGCATTGAAAAAGGTGATTTTCTTACTCAGTTCTTTTTTTTTCCAGTTCAGATATCCCAACATACTCAACTCAAGATACATTTACTTGAACAGCAGAATGAAAGATTTTAAGGGCCAGATTTACTAACCAAAGCAAACCCTCTTTTGGGGTTAAAAAACTAATGTCAGGATTTACTAAAGGCATGCAAGTGAGAAATTAGCGCTGAAAAGGCGTATATATGGTTAGTTTTGTGGCTGATCTTATTGCATATGTATAAGTAGGAGTTTCCCCTTCAAACACAACATTTGTAGGAGGAGAGTATTTAAATGAATAATGCTTTACTAAGGTTTGTGCTAGTCAATTTACTGGTATTTGATATTGGTATTTTGGGTATTTGCCCAAAAAAGCACGTCTTAAACCAGACACTAATTTACGTTGCTCTTAAATCTGTCCCTATATCATTATTTAGCTTCTCATCTAAATGATTGATTTTTTTTTCAATATTTGTACAAGCAAACAAGTCACAAATGCTATGTAAGAAAATCATTATTTTGCAGTGTAAGCCATAAAAGCGTAACGTGATCTCTTTTTTCTCAATATCCTCAGACGTGCTAACCAAGCGCTCTGGAAACCTTCTGCCCTGCTTTAAACATTCAATTTGACCAATCCCATGAGCCTCTTCATGTTCACCCATCCTTCAGCACACCGAGATCATCGGCCCTTGTCGTGCACAAGTGTCCGCTTGCCGTGTGCAAACCACATGCTCTCTATCCGTCAAAGCCTACTAGCCCGTAAAGCACATCGATTACAATCTTGTATTTGAACGTAGACATCTGGATACATATGAAGGGTGTGTGTTCACGTGCCTGTGTTTTTAGGTTAGGTAAATCTTAGCATTGTGCTGTAAGTCAGGTTGCATAAGCTAAGTCTAATTGAACACCTTGGCTCTACTCTTGCACAAACGAAGCGGATGATTAAGGGTTGTTCAAGCAACTTATCCAAACACTATCACACCGCAGCGTGTACACAGGGAGAACTGGATACAGAATGTAGGACAGCACTCGCAGGCTCAGTGTAAAACAAATATGAGCAGGATGTCACTATGTGCAGGAGTATCGAGTGACTTCGCTTCAGCTTTTATGCTAAAAGGCAACCGAGGTGGAAAGATGTACTGTTGACACAGATGCTCCATCCAGATAGGGAAGAGTTGAATTCCTTTAGTTGCAGGAATGTGCATGAAGCTCATATATTCATCTAATGATGTGATTCGAAACATTACTCTTTATTGTTGAGACCTGTCTTCTGTGACCAGGTCAAGGGGGAACGGGCTTTAAAGTAGCGAGTGACCTGAGGCCTGTGCCGAGCTGTTGGGACAGGCCTTCACGGAGTGAGGGGAGTTAGTTTTAAAAACCCTTGTACCACCGCAGGCGGAACAATACAGGAACCCTCAATTTCTAAAAGAGCTCAAGGCTTGAGAGTTGCTACATGCTCAGCCAGGCTGTGCAGATGTGTTTGATGAGAGACGCTAACTCTATAAAAAACACAACCGCACCAGGAGTGATTATAACCAGCTTTCAATATTGACAATAGTGCATATTAAACTCAATATTCAAGTGCATATTGAACTCAAGTTTCAAGCATCGATACTCAATCACTGTCTGTTCCCAATGGTACATCTGTGAGATGAGGTTTAGTGCATCCCAAATCACAGCATGTTGAAAACACGGCTTATATTACCCACAATCCCTAGCTGAAATGGTTCTGGTTACACTTTATTCGGTAACACTTTATTTTACAGTGTCTTTGCTACACGTTACATGTAGACACTATACTTATTGATACAAGTTATGCATATTTGCATGCAACTAACCCCAAACCTAACCCTATAGTAAGCACATGAAGTTAATTAAGATTACTCAGTACTTAAATGTTTAATTACAGTGCAACCCTTTATTTTAAGGTGTCTTTCTTGCACTGTAATTATACGTTTAAGTACTGAGTAATATTAATTAGCTAGATACACTTACTATAGGGTTTATATTTGCAGACACCCTTCTTCCAAATGAGGTATATTCAGTAATATAACATTATAAAACTAGTGTTACAAAAAAAGCAAACATTTAAATAAGCCATTTTAAGGTTAACACTTATCCTCAAACAATATGCGGCAAAGGTGTCTGTGGTTTAAAGATGTCATTTTATTGTCTTGTAATATGTCCTAATATCGACAGCTTTTCCCAGTTTTTCCAAGTTTGTTTACATTTCCTTTAATCTTTTCTCTAATGTTCTTTTTTTTAAATGGACGTTTTGAATATTCCAAAATAACGTTTTCGTAATTAAACAAGAATATTAGCAAAATGTTCTTGTGTAATTTTTGTTTTGTTTTTTGTTTTTGTTAGCTGGGTTACTACACACTCAAACATTTGTACATTTTTCATAACTAGCAAAGTATTTGTATTCAGCGCATAGTGTAAGTATGCAAATTGAAAAAGAGTGCGAATGCTGTAATTTTCCACTCAACGCAAAGACCGCGATTGGCTGGTTTCGGTACGTTTGATTAGATTTGGACCTGAACTTGAGCGTCACTGTTTCAAACTAAAACTTGCACACAAACACACATTTACTTACTGGACAACTTTTCATTAAGCTCTCAATCTAATTTCAGAGGGGGTTTTATTGACACAGGATGTTTTGTGGTTTTGTGCTACAACTCAAGCCAAATATGTGGGTTTGGAAGCTCCATGTGCCAGATCGTTTAAGCATCTCCTCAATTCTCCCTCTTTAGTTTGTGTCCCAAGCTCCTAAAAGTGTTTTCACATGGCATTTGCATTCAAGACAGGTAGATGTGCAGACTCACCAGGGTGTGTTTGTGTGTGTGTATGACGGGACGCTGGCTCTCCTCTGTCTCCTTCTCTGTGTACTGGCTCTGTAAGAGTAGGAGAAGGTCAAAGGTTCAGTAAGCATCACACAGCTGTTTGTCCAACTTTAGGTCTGGGCTGGAATGCTTCAGGAAGTGTGTTTTGAGGGGATGAGAGGGTGCACGCACAGGCCTGTCTGAATGTTTGTGTTCCACAGATGAACGATCACCTCCCTCTTTTTATTAGGGCCGTTCTACCAATGGGGTTAGTAAAATAATATTGCTTTTTCTTTGAATTATGTTTATTTTTCTGACCCCAATGGCAGATATTTGTTCTTGTTTTAAGTATAAACTCATTTATTTGTTTTGTATACTTTATTTCAAAAAACAAGACATGCCTCAAATCAGTTACATCATAAAAATGTTTAGCTATTTTTACTGGAAAACAAGACAAAAATACTGAGTATGAAAAGAATTTTTGCAGAGTGTCGCTCAAAGATCTCTAATCTTTATGAATGCCGACATGAATGCCGCTTTGCATAAAAGTGTTTTTTTAAGAGTATTGTTAAGAAGACATACGTTACTTTTTTTAGGTAATCAGGTGGACAATAAAACCCTTTCTTAGTAGTAAGCTTACTTTGCCTACTTCCTTTGTATTTTTCAGCTCCTTGTATGGTTTTCACATGTCCTTTGTAAGTAACTTTGGATAAAAGCATCTGCTACATGCATGTTTATTAATGTGATTTGGAGATTTTAATTAATAGGCGGTCAAGCAGGAATAGTGCAGCAAAGGTGTTTGCAGTGGAAAGAAAGAGTCGTCTTTAGAAGTTGAGATTCTAGAGGTGTTGAATGGAGTCTAGTGAAGCATTGCAGGCTGTCCGGAGTGTTTATCTGACACACACACACACACACACACACACACACACACGGAGTTAGTGCAGGAATGCAGGCTGACAACTTGTCCCTGTCCTGTAGTATCGATTCAGATGTGCTAAAAAAATGTGTATTCATTTTGTTTCTGTTCATTCATATGGCATTTCTTATCTTCATGTTATCATCTCAGAAGCAGCTTCTGTTTATTTTATTCTTTGTGTTTAGATTCATGTAACTTGACTTCTGTTACAAAATCGACCCAGAAGAAAGTTAAAGCTAATAAAGATCCAACTATACCCTTAAATGTAAAACCGTTGAATCATACACACAGTATATTTTCTTGCATTTGTTGTTTGACTTTCATCAAGAAGCCACATGATACATTCTTTTGCACGAAGATAATTGATTAGTTTCTGTGTAAACACACAAAAAAGGTGAGATGAACACACAGAACCTGGCCATCACAGATGTGTTGAAAGAACTGTCAGAGAGTCACACATGTGATGTGGCCTGAGGCAGATGTTGAGGAAAACTGTGGTGCTGAACAGGTTGTGTGTGTGTGTTTTGGACATGGTTTGATCAGATAATACACCACCTGTGCACGATGCAGCATCAGAAAATCACTGGTTTCCTCTCTCCATGTCACTCAGAGAAGCATTTTCAGCTTCTAAGTAATTACAACACTTACATGGTATTTTTTGAAGTACCTTGGAATACCTTGTAAGTTTCGATCTGGGTCATATTTCAAAAAGAAAAGAAATTACATTCTGGCTACTGTGATACAAATCACTTATGTATTATTATTAGTTAAATCATGTAACATTCATATATCATAAGAGTATGTGTTGTAAAAATGGAGAAAGGTGCTGAATTGTCATAAAAATTATTGTAATAATAATGCAAAATTGTATTATTTTCTTAAATTTGCAATGAAATCTTTTTTTTTTTCAAACGTAGTATATGCATATGTTAATCGATCAGTATACTATGGTATATATGAATATCATTGTTCATTTTTTTAAACCATGTACACTGAAAAAAACATTTTTTTTAGTTGTAAATAAATAAATATTAAAGTAAAAAAATATTATTAGAGTATGTTTTTCAAGAAAGTACAGTGACATTACTTGGAGCCTTTATATAGAATGCATTATAATAGTATTTTTAATGCATTAATTATGCCTTGTAATGGATTGCATGAACTTGTGAATTATTGTAACCACAGTTATAATAATATAAAAATCATTGTTACAATCATTGTTAGAAAGAATAATACATTAAAACATGACAAAAAATCAATTTCACATGCAATAAGGAAATAAGCCAGTATTAAAATGTATTTTAACTTTGGTTACAATTATTTATTAAAAGATATAACGCTTTATAATGTACTTTTATGCATACATTTATAATTTATTATACAAACATGCTTTAAGTGCTAATACTGTTTCAGTCTTTCTACTTAAAGTTTCTCAATTTAAACAAAATGTAAAATTCTTTGTAATTATTTCTGAACTTTACTAGCGATTCTATAGTGAACGTTGTTCCTACACCAATTTTTCTTCCATGTAAAGTTTCATGATGAATGGAAGAGCAGTGGTATTTTATCATACAAGCGCATATTCGCAGCTACGTGTGTCGGGGTGATTCACTCAGCAAACACCTTGAGTATTAAATATGACTCGCTGACGTGCCTCCACACTTCTGCAACACCTGAAACTGGATATTTGCTCAAAGTGTGTCTTACTCAACACTAAAATACACCTCTGAGACACTGAGCCACACGCGTCAGGCACACTCGCTCTTCAGCGCTTTATCTAGGTCATGTGCTGTGACTGTTTCTCACTATATGCTTTAGCATTATCTGTCAGAGACTCGCAGTAGTTTGTACTGAGAAGCAGTTGTTCGGAGTTTTGGATGGTTCTGTTGCGTCTTTCTGTCAGTCAACTACTGATAAGATGGCCAAATAACCGATGAAAGAAAGGTACAATGGTGGGTGGTATCAGATAGTAATCCTCTTAATATCTTGATCGTTTCTCCCAGAAAGCAATGCGAGTAAATCTCTCCTCTATGTCTCCTGCTCCTACTGTAGAGCTAAAGACCCTCACATGAAGAGATCTCAACGTTCTCACCTTAAACTGTGTTCAGATTTGCCAAGATACCAATGTCTGCAATCAGAAGTCTGAGATTTCAATATGAACTCAAACACCAAAAGGATCTGACCTTCTGTCAACATTAATTGTATAGTCCTGTAAATTTACTGTATGGTAACAATTGGCTCAAATTATATACATTTAAGCTTGAAGTAACACTTTAAGGGTCCAGTTCTCACTATTAACTAGTTACTTGTTATCATGTATATTACTGGGATATTAGCAGTTTATTGGCACTCATAAAGCACATAATAATGCCATATTCTGCATGAGCATGTTCTACATCCCTAATCCTACTCAATACATAAACTTAATGATGAGAGTTTCAGACAAAAATCATAGTTAATAGTGAGACCTGGAACATAACCTACAATTTGACAAAACCTAAGTATGTGTGTGTGTATACTATTTATATTTATATAATATATATTACTTATATGTGCATGTGTGTGCGCGTGAGTGCTTGGGAGACAATTTTGCTAATGAAATTATTCCTGTGGGATGATACTTTAAATGATTACCATCTACCATATTCATCTGCATTCCTTAAAATGGTTAAAAAAAACATGCTAATGCATTGCTACTTCATTGTAAGATTTATGATTCTATTGCTGCACTATCTACATTTTTGAAGCTTTCTCAAACTTGGAAATGCAAACTATTTTGCAAACACACACAGATACTCTGCGACCATGTCACGCATGTCGCTGAAAGCAGATACGAGTGCCGTTAACCTCTACTGAAATAGCCGCAGAGGAAACGCCGCATGACGAGAGATACGGAGGGGGACGTGCGCACGTACTGTAGGAGGACTGGCAGGATAAACCCACAGTATTTGATGTGTGTTTGTGCAAACCTTGCGAGCACAGTTCACCGACACATTCCACATCTTCACCCTCAGGCTCAAACAAACAGCGGCCTTCAAGACCGGCCAAATCTAAACATTTAAACAAGAACATGTTAAACTAACACTTATTCTGCACTTATCAGTTTCTGGGTGAAGTCAAATAAGTTAATGTTCATCGGGGCGCTGTGTTTGAATTGGCATTAGCCATTAATAGCGGTCCGTGGAGCATTTGACCTGGCGTAGAGTTCAGGGCCGCGGTCACTGGAGCTGCTGCTGTGCATCTTCGGTTCAAGGCCCATTTCGTAATTACAGTTCAGTCAGGAGGTAATTACAGCCTTAGATTAAAGTCATTTTCTTTTTTTACTGCCTGGCGAAAATGCGGCAATTTGCGGCGGCTCGTGCGGATGTGCTCCCCCCACCCTGCGCTTTCTGAGGAGAAATAGTTTGGTGGACACCGGCATTTTTCTGATTTTTGCCATATTCGTAACAGACCAGATCAGCTCCACAAAGAGCTATACAGGGAAATATAGACTGGGTGCATTTGATAACCGGCTGTGTTTAAGTTATTTCGGTTTGAGCTACAGCTGAGAGGCCTGAAACTATCGCATGTGTGTGTACTTAGCTAGGTTTGATGTGGCTCTTCCGAACGCATCATTTGGCTTCACCCATCAAGGTCTTCTTCAGTTTGGTTTGGCAGTGATGACGACGGGTGACTCGGGTTGCACGCACACACACACACACACCCAAACACACACACTGCATGGTCAGGACGGCTTTGTCGCTCTTTGAAGACTGAGGTTTGATTTAAGAGTCCACCTGGAAGGTCCTGAACGCTTCTGTTTAAAAGCTGCTATCAAACACACAAATGTACCATGTTGTATATATTGTAATTAGAGTTGAGGTTTGTCCTGACCCTTTCTGGTGGGCTTTTTTTGCTAGTTTCCCTGGCATTCTTGCACAAGTGCTGATTTTTCTGCCCTGTTGGCTCCGTCAAGCTGCCTGCTGTTTGACTTACCCCGTCTCTCAGTCTTCTTTATGCCCCTTCACCCCCTCCCCTGCCTTCAGCTCCAGCCTGACTTTTAACCTCTTAATCCTGCATTGTGAAGAACAGGCAAGCAGAAAATGGGCTGCTAATTGATGTAAAAGGGAACTAAAATCAGCAGGACACCACAAATCCAATCATGTGTGAAGAAGAGCATGAAAACACCCTTCAGATTTTTCTCAGTGCCATTCCAGCCCTATTGAATGAATTAACAATAAATAGATTTTTTTTTAATAGATATTTTATTTTATTTTTAAGTATTTTGTTATAGAATCTTGTAGAATTTTTTTATTGTAGAATGTTTTACTGTTTAATCTTTTAGGATATTTTTTTTAAAGTCTTTTCATGTACAATTTTTTTAGAATATTTTACTGTATAATCTTTTTGTGGAATATTTTTGATTGTTTTTGTAGTCTTTTGCTGTAGAATCTTTTAATATACAATATTTTAGAATCTTTTGCTGTAAAATCTTTAAGAAACTTTTACTGTAGGATCTTTTAGAATCCTTTTATTTTTATAATCTATTATTTTAGAATATTTATATGTCACCGTTTCAAGTGTATTGTCAATTACATTGTATCAAGCAAGACAAATTAAACAAAAGCTTGAATTAGATTTTTACAAATTATTAAACTCACGCATGCAAAACTTCTATGTTACTAGGGGTCTTGTGGGTCGTTACCAGGCAGTTTCTCATGTTTGCTAGGTGGCTTACTTACTAGTCCAAATATGGTCTCTATGAAATTCGGATCACTTAAAGTAACAGCACAAGTATAACAGTATGACTTGGGGAATCATTCATCTCAGTAGCACAAACTTTGCGAGATAAGTTGCATACTGAAATGTAGTTCTTGGTTTTATGGGTTTGTTCAAGTGGGAACAATCATATTTGTAAATATGAGTAGCCTTTATATGGAGAGACAGACAGAAGTATAGTGTCTTGTGTCATTCCACGGTTAAGAAATACAGAGACACAAGGAGGGGTCTTCAAGATAGTTTTTGGATGTCTGTGTTTGCCTTGGCAGAGTTGTGTCAGTGTGTGTGTGTGTGTAACAGAAAGTCTGTGGTTCTGTTCTGCGCTGTGACTGATATTGTTTGGACAGAACAGTAGGGAAATACCATAGGGATGTTATTTTGACACTGTGAGGAAAGCTGGCACGAGTAGCTTGATTTGCCACATACACAGCCTCAGACTCACATTCTAGCAGCGTATCAGATGATACCAAAACAGGAGCTTATTATTTTACAGTATTACATCAAAGGTTAAATTAAAGGAACTTTTATTTACAAGAACTGTGGTTCGAGTTTAAGATGAAGCCTGTTTTTGGCATCTTTATTAGCATTGATGTGTCCATCTACATCAATAGAACCTTTCTAATGCACAAAAGTTCTTTATAGTGAAAAAAGGTCCTTAAAAAGTAAGAGTTCTTTTTAGAACTTTTCCATGAAAGGTTCTTTGAGGAACCCAAAATGGTTCTTTAATAGCATCGTTGCTGCAAACCCCGCTTTGAAACCATTATTTTTAAGCATGTTCCCCATTTATTTTCATGAAACCACAAGCTAGTATAGAATAAACTTGTAAAATGAATTGACAGGAAGGCTCAGTTTTACTCCGCTCACGTCTCCTTAATTAAGTCTCTCAGACAGGAATATTTGCTTTTCCCTCAAGTTTCATCCTTTCTCATATCCTGTGCACCATGTTCTCTCACCTTCCGTTTTGTCTTCTCACCGTCTACACAAACTCCTCTCTTTGACATTTGCAAGCGCCAAGGAATTTAGCAAGCCACTAGAAAGTATGAAACCCTGAACTGCATCCACACAGGAAGGTATTCTGATTTGCATAGTCTGATTCTTATCAGTTTCACGTAGGGATTAAGATACACACTATTGGAAGTCCGAAATGCCTTCAGCTATCAAATCAAAACTTCACATTTTGTGCAAGAAGAGCAAAGCAAGAAGAGCAAAGCAAACGCTGGTTTGCTCAAACAAATGCTCCTCTATGATGAATGGGGCTTTCTGTTGAGGTTTAGAAGGTTTTTATTGCTTCTGAGTTTAGTGTCTAAACTTAATTAAATGCAATTAAACACTAAACGACGCAAAGCTGATTATCACGATTGAGTGACGCTTGCTTTCCATATCAGCTTTGCTATCTAGTAAACTAGCGCTGAAATCTGCAATTACACTGGCAGAAATAAATATACAGAATAGTAACAGACATGTGTTTTACATTTCCTTCATTTTCTTAAATGGAAAGATCATTGACTTATGGTCATAGACATTTTTTTTTATGATGGTAATATGTCAAGACTTATTCACATTTTGTTCTGAAGAAGTGTTTTTAAGTTCTATTCGACATTATTCTTCAGGAATTAAGAGATTTATACATAAGAAACCCATTGACATCTGAATTTATTTAACGCAAGTGAAAGATTTATGCGTGCATTGTTTGTCTTTTGATTTATAACTTAGAAGAGCATCTGTCAAGCGATCCCTGTTTCTTCCCTCGGATCTGTATTGTGTTCATTTTTTAATCACATAATTTACTAATTGACATGTTTATGACCTAGACAAGATAGTTGATGGCTTCCTCCCTCTCTTGGATTAATCATCGAAAAGTCACGGCATAGGAATTACAAACAGAAATAATAGCTTTTAATCTCCTTTACGCCCGTGTGACTAAACGGATTCGTGTTTAGCAGCACAACCTTTGAACTCCTATTGAACGGACAGAATTAAACCCGTCTGTGGCCATTTGTTTGCTGAACTTTTAGACTGCCAGAGTTTGATGTGGGGCGAGCTCTTAAAATATGCATCAAACTGAACCAAAATATGCTTTCTCAGAGAAAAATAGAAGCCGGCGCTGTCCAGACGCAATGCTTTTGTCCTCCTGCGGTGCAACACTTGAAGTTAGTGTTTGCATTGGTTGTTCAGAGCTTCTCATTTATCCCGCAATGATTATATAGCATCTAAAAGTATGTGTATGGCTATACAAGTCAGATACAGTCTTAAAAATAAAGGTTCTAATTTAAACTAAACTGTTTTTTAAGCTTGATTCCATAGAAGAACCCTTTCAAGTAATAAAGAGAGCTTTCCTTTAGTTATTTAGGAAACCCATCTAGGATCTAGTGCTTTAAAGAACCCAGAAACCAAAGCCTTGACCCGAAGAACCTTAAATGCTGCAGCAACAGCTGTTTTAATCTCCATATACCAACTTTAAAGCTCTGCACAACCCTATAAGAACCACTGAACAGCTTTATTTTTAAGAGTGCTTGAATACACTCTTGCACAGTCTTGATCTGGATTGTTGTTCTTATGTTTGTGAAGGATGGTGCTGATCATGTGCACAAACACTGAGTTCCACATGCACACCTTCTGAAACTCTCTGAAAAAGGCAATGTTTGAAAAACCTTCCAAAGTTTCAGACCAGCTTTTACTGCAAATGTCTCTTAGAGAGGGAAGCTTGCGTTTAAAACGAACATTGCTCGTCTGTCTGCTAAATGAACGCATGCATAATGTAAAGTTCAGCTGTGTCGCGCATACGGAGTTGGGAGCGCGTGCACTTGAGCTGTCTGAAGCGGGTATTCTCACAGTATAACACATGAAATACTGTCAAATCCACATGTAAATGCGTTAGAAACAAACGCAAGCGTGTGCCCACTGATAAACTTTGAGTTTCACTCACCAGCTCGAGCGCATCAGTTGGAGTTAAACGCACCGAGCGCGTTCCGTCGGTCCTGCGTTTATTTATCCAATAACTCGCGTTTCTCTTCCAACGAGGTAAAATGCGTGTCATATACTCGAGATGTTTGATTAAAGAGTCCGTTTGGAGAGTTTGTCCGGCTGAAGGCGCCTGTGGTGAAACTCCGGAGAGTTTCTGCGCTCGCCTCGCGCTTTAACTTGAGTCTGGGAGGAGCGGCGGGAGCGCGCGTGTCTCCAGTTCACTCACGAGCGCATCAAATGAGGCGACGCTTATGGACGCGCTCCCGGTATTTAACCTTTTTTTTCTTCTTTTCTTTTCTTGCATTTCAACTCGCCGGACCGGTATGTGCAGACACGCACTGACATTTGTGCTCGTGCATGCGCTGTTTTCATCATCGCAGTGTTTGGTGTGTGCCAATCATATTTTAAAGCTTTTAAAATGTACTCCATATTCATTTTTAGGTGCAAGTATTTACATTTATGCATTTGGCCGATGCTTTTATAAAAAGCGACTTGCATTGCATTCAAGGAACACATTGACATCCTAATCAGTTTTTTACATGGGAATCGAACCCTTGACCTTGACGTTGCGAGCACCACACTTCTGTTTGAGATATAGGAAAGTATTTACACGTTTTATCAGGAATTTAAACAATCATATAGATGACCTTGAACACTTTATTCAAAAATGACCTCAAATATATCTTTAAAAAAGTGTTTTTAAGACCTAAATAACAGCCTAAAATAACACATGACAACACTGACAAAAAATAATGATGTAAACATGTAATTTCTACCTGAATAATAGTTCAAGCAAAGTAAAATCGGATACTGCTCAATTGAAGCTTGTAGAAATTAACAAAGCGTTAATGTCAACATTATAAAATTAAGTTAAACCTACTTAATTTTCTGATTCTGGTGTTCCCATCATGCACTAGGGCATGTATACTTAATAAGGGTGTCATTTTCACTGGTTTCCAGTTGGATTTACTCTGTTTTATCATTGCTTTTGTTGTTAGGTTTAGTAACTTGCTGTTTTGTGACATCTGGAGTTCATTTTCTATTCAAAATGACACGTTCATACTCAAAAATGATCTATTGAATGTTACATATTATATATTCATGTTATATATTGTTTGAGTAAAATGTACTTGAAACAGAATATTGCAAATTAAACTTCAACTAAGTTGAAATTACTCAACAAACTTTAACTGGCCGAGTCAAAGCTGCTTATTTTCTTTGTTAATTTTACTTGACTTAATCAAGTAGATTTGACTTCTATACATCAAAATGATCTGTGCGTAAAAACCCGCAAAAGAATAAAAAGGAAGTAAATGTGACTTTTTTCAGTGAATGCACTTTGGAAAAGCCTATTTATTTATTGACTTCAGTAGTAGTTTCTTAGCAGAATCAACAAATCTGCCTGTGATGCTTGTGCATGCACTTAAATAAGCTTGTTGAAGTTCTGCGATCTCCATTATAGTTAGTCCATTGTGTTTTACGATCCCAAAACCACAGAAAGCTGCTCTCAAGACACGAATCTCATCCTGAAATCTTCCCTCGCACAGCTCTTGATGGTCCAGTAACTGAACTATAAACCGACAGCTGCTGTGTGTTTGCAAACAGTTTACAATAGTAACAGTAACTGTATTGAGACCTGTGTTATAGTGACGAGGCCGTTGTCTTGTTCCCTGTATTCCCTGAATATTCCATGTGGTCTCATTTACTTGAACATAACAGTTATGTGCATAATGAAAAAATATATACCCTTTCAAAAGGCTTTAGATGTAGTTTAGCATGTCACGCTGCACAACAATGTCAAGCCATACGTTGTATATCCTTTCTGTAATGTATTTATAGGGTGCATGAAGCGCACATGCAGGCAGCGCATCTGTAACGCATTACATTGAACGGCAGGGACAGATAAACGATTTCATGCGTGTTTAGCTCAGATCTGATGCCGCAGCTAAACTGTGTGTGTTAAATCCTCCTCATACACTTCTCCAGGAGAACAGACTGTCTTTTGACATTAGTATGTATAGAGTTTATACTGTGTATTAAGCAGAACATATCCATCTGATGTTGTTGGTGATGGATCTGTCATCCGGTTTAAGGCATGTTTAGGTCTCGAGCGCCCGGATGAAAGCGCTGTGCACTCGTTGGTTTGGTTGTTAGGTGCTGTAAATCTCGTAAGATCAGGGGAAGTTTAGACTGTATGGACAGGCTGTTGATGGTATTGAAGGATTCAGGATGTGACAGGTGTCAGTGGGACAGAAAAACACTTCATGTGTTTATCAGAAGTGTGTGCGTGTGTGTGTGTCACATCCAAACACTCGTCAGTCATTAGTGCCTGGCTAAAATAAACACTTCACTTTTCTCCCCCCTCCTCCTCCAGTGTTTTACGCTTCTTCACCACACGTCAATCTTCTCTTTTGTACTGCATTTCCGCCTGTTTCAGCTGTGCTTTGCATTGGCATGACAAATATTTGTTGGCTTTGTTTTCTTTTTAAATGTCCCCTTTAAAAATAACTCTTCTTTTTTTCCTGTTTTGTATTTATTTATTATTTTATTGTATTTATTAATCTAAAGGCATTGCTTTTTCACTTTTTCTACCCACAAATTCCCATCCTTGAATGTTAGTAAAACTAATAATAATAATAAATAAATAAATAATACAAGTTACTTAAAGACTGAGGAGTACATTCTTCTCTAAATAGATTGGAAAAGGGTACCGTGTTTTATAAAATGTTATTGTTGATTTTTTTTTTTTAACACCCTTATGATCATCAGCATAAGTCATAATGACAATTTAGGTGGATTGCATGGAATTCACCTTCAAGCTATTCGTGTTGCAAAAGTCAAGGCATTTTCTTTATCTTTAGCTATTTGAGCATTGTCTCCTGAGTTTAAAATCTCAAAAACTGAAATGCAAAATCATCTTGTTTAGAGCATAACCAAAACATCTGCCTTGTCAGTCACGTTTCATCAATGTTTGGGCACAGTTTAGTCAACTTAGTCTCAGATTTAGTCTTGTACAAGATGAAGTCAACAGCTCTATCCCAGGTGTCTTCAGATATGTTTATTCCTAACTCTCCTATCCATTCTGCTTTTATTTTTTCTATTGATATATTTTGGAATGACAAGATCAAGTTGTATATTTTTTAAATGAATCCCTTAAGGTGTGAAGGAAGCCTGAACTGAGTCGTGACTCAAAGGGCATTTGAGGCTTGGGTGTAGTGACGAACCTGAGGATATCGGAAAATAAAAACAGATTTTGAAAATTAGATTTTCTAGCAAGATCATTGTAATTAGCAATAAATGTATCAGTAAAACTACATTTAACTAGGCCCAGGTACTGCCATTGTTTGAAAGTCGAATCTAGCTTGGCAGCAGGGAAAAGATGATTATTGCATATGGGGTTTTCCAAGTAAAAGTCTGTGAGTTGAAATACTTGTCTAAACTGATATTATATGTTTTGAGAGTTGAAATTACCGCTAGACTTAAGGAGAATTGCGATGGCGAAAATGGTGACTTCATTGTAATCAGCACTGCAAGTGATTTAGCCTCCGCTGCAAACCAGTCTGTGGAGACTGGAACCAATAAATATGCATATGCAAAATATGCAATGTATATATGTGTGTGTGTGTGTGTGTGTGTGTGTGTGTGTGTGTGTGGGTAATAAAAAGGGGTGTTTTAAAAAAGAAAGGTATATATAAAAATGTTATTTTCTTACATATATGTTCTTACATTTAATTTTTTGTCATAAATCCTCATTTATATATATATATATATATATATATATATATATATATGAAAGTGAGTGGTAAGGATAGTAGTATGGAAAAGAAGCGCATGATAACCATGGAAACGACGAGCAATTCGAGTTATGAGCTCTGCCCTGGAACGGATTATGCTCGTATCTCGAGGTATTACTGTATATATACATATATATATTACACATGTAATAATTATTTTAATTAATAAATAATTAATACATTGATTTAGTTAGTATGTCTTAATTTAATTATTTGTCTAAATATAGTTGTTTCACATACTTCAACTGCACTTTACTTACTTTCTTTTCTTTCTTGCATATATATACTTCACTCACATTCTTACTGAAATGACTAATGGTCTCTCATTTGCTGTCTTTTCATTGCATACTTTACTAACGCACTTACCGTACCTTAACACAACTCTCAGTTCATCAGTATTTTCACATTTTTTTGTCTCAGTTTCTGCTCATCTGCTTTGAAACTCACAGCGGTGACGTTTTGAAGTTTCTTCCATTAGCATGAGCGTCAGAAATTCTTTTGGTTTTTATAGCCTTTACAGCAGCAAATGTGGTCGGCCCACAACGGTGTACTGTAAAAACCAGGTGTTCGTGTCCAGACGCCAGAGGTCTGTTTCACACACACACACTCCTGTGAAGACGACAGACCATCAGTATTTATAGAACTCGCACTGATAATGACGTTTCCACCTGGTCTTCTCTGCTCATATAATGGCATGGCCAATTGTTGCAGATTCTTTCTGTGTCATATTCATTAATAAATCTGACATAAAGAATTCAGACAGAGATGTCCAAAGATTGAGAGCTTTAGGAAAGCATGCAAAGTGCTGATGGTTAAAGAATAAGTCGTTGAAACAGAGGCAGATAGACCATGACCCCGTAACCAGAGCCCACTGAATCAACGCTGTGAAACCAACCAATGACGCTTTTGGCCCGGGACATGTCAAATGTCATGTGATGTCACTTACACTGGGTTCCCATAGATATAGAGACACAAAGACATAATCAGTCAGGTTCTTTATGCTTCTGAATATGCAAATCTCACAAAAAAGGGTATATTTCAACCTAAAATGTGAATGATTTGAAATGTTTTAAGAAAATGAAAAACAAATTCCCGCTCAAATGTAAAACAGATTCATATACATATACAGTACACACATACACACTTATCTTATTCTGGTTCAAATCAGCATTACATCATTGCTTTACAACAACAAAAATTGGAAGGTACAATCCAAGAGAAAAGTGAAAATGTGTCATGAAAATGCAAAAAACAACAACTGTAAAATAGGTTTTCTGCACAATTAAGTTTATCTTTTTGCTTCTGATTTTTGAGTGAAATATTAAGGTGGATTTATTCTGAGATTTATATCTCACACTGGACCTGATAGGATGAATTAGTCTGACAGAGAGTAACCCCTTTATCCGTGTGGATTGGAGTAGTGTGAAAAAACGGGAGGGAGTTTGAGTGGGAAATGCTGTGTTGACAAGTCAGAAGAGTTATGTGATGTTGCCAGAGAGAAAGAGAGATTCCCATGGGAGAGGCTGGGAATCTCTCAGCTTTTTCTCCACCGTTTCCATCGGTTCTCACTGCACATGTTAGCTGGCACATACAGGGGGCGCCGTTGAGCACCTCTTTTATGACGCCCCGGGAACTCTACGTTATATTCTCAGAGCATATGGGTCTAAATTGATATATACTGTATGTATCCAGCTGTATATATCTTATATACTTGTACCTTTAACAGTTTGGGGTCAGACGTTTTTTTTTGTCTGAAACAAAAAAGGTTTGCACAACAATATTAAACAGTATTTTGGCTTTCAACACTAATAATAATCTTTCTTCAGCACAAAATCATCATATTAGAATGATTTCTGAAGGATCATGTGACACTGAAGACTGGAGAAAGGATGCTTGTAATAATATTTGACAATATTACTGTTTTTACTGTATTTGTGATTAAATAAAGGCAGCCTTTGGTGGGCAAAAAAGACCAAAAACTGATAGATAGATAGATCGGAGATTGTTTTCGCCAGTTTTTTATGCTGGATTATAATGTCAGAGAAGTGGCCTGCTGTAATCTGGTAACTCAGTTGGGACAGCACCCATTAGGCCTCAAAATGCAGTCTATGTAGCATCGCTTGGGTCATGACTAACACATGAAGCTCACTGGGGTTTGGATCGAGCTGCTGCTGCTGCTTCTCTCTCTGTTGTGTGGTATGTGTGGAATGAATGGCCTGATGTTTGTGGTTTGTTTGAGGTATGATCTCAACAGTTCTCAGCAATGATCGCTATGTGCGGCCCGATGTCTTCGCGTTTGCATCCAGGTATGATCAACACTTGACAGGTTAGTGAAGTGTAATCAGGTGACTATTCTGTGTTCTTTTACAATAAAAGACAGGAATGCAAGGATAGGACAAAGGTGGTGGGATGGGAGACATGTGGTATGTGTTTGTCTATCAGACCTCCGTGCCAGACAGCTGATGTGATGTTCATAAACACACACACACACACACACAAACCCGCACACATGGTGACCTTATCATGCACTCTTCCAGATAAAACACACAGACACACACAATACTGCAACACAGACAGAGATAGAGAAAGAAAAAGAGAGATAGATAATAGCTCCAGATAGCTGCATCTCAAAAGACAAAGAGACAGTGAGGAACTCTGTTTATTTCACTCTGTGTATTTCCATAACTTTTTCCAGCCGTGCCCATTAAACATGAATAGAAGAGAGACCCAGAAAACAAACAAATGAAGCTGATGAACAAAACCCATAAATGCACACACACTCCAACAAATTGCTGAATCTGTCATTGTCAAACACTAGCGTTTGTGTGGTAGTTTTTGAGTGTGTATGGATGCTTATACTCATATATAAAGGTGCAGTGTGTAGTTTTTATGCCATTAGTGACACCAAACATAATTAAAGAAGTAACCGCATTTGACTTTCTATTCATTTTTTTTTTTCCAATGCAAAACTTATCTGCATGATCTAGGGCAGTGGTCCCCAACCCCCGATCAAATGGTAATGGTCCGCTCAAGGAAATTATATCATTTCCAATTTACGTAGTGGAGTTGAGCGGCTATGGCGCTGTAGCTTTGGCGGTGAGGAGGTGTGTTTCAGAAGTTCTGCGGAGTATCGCTTCTCCACCCCCACCCCCACTCCCCATCCCCCCAAACAATAAATTATCAAAATTATCAAATTTCCGGTCCACGGCACAAAAAAGGTTGAGGACCACTGATTTAGGGTGTTGTAGACCATAGCCAAGGTGTTACTAAGTGATTGGTAAGGTGTTTTGCTGTGCACATTGCATTAACACATTGCTGTGTGGTTGCTAGGGTGTTGTAGGGAGGTTGCCACTGCATTACAATGTGGTTGGTTGCTAACATGTTTTGCGGTTGCTAGGGTGTTCTGGGTGGTTCCCAGGTTATTGCTATATGGTTTCTAATGTGTCTTGCAATACACATTGCATTAACTGTTATACGGTTGCTAGGATGTTCTGGGAGGATGCTACAATTTGTGTTTGCCAAGTTGTTCTGCTATAAACATTGTTAACATATCACAGTTTTTAGGATGTTCTGGGAGGTTGCTAGGGTGTTGCTATGTGGTTGTGAAGGTTTTACATACGGGTGTTCTAGTTGATATCTATGGTGCTGCTAAGGTCATTGCTAAGGTGTTCTCCTATACACATGGCTATGCATTTGTTAGGGTATTCTGGGTGTGTTGAAGGGTGTAAATAGCTAGTTGCTAGGGTTTTACTCAGTGGTTGCTAAGGAGCAATGCTGTTTCTAGGGGTTTCTGGAAGTTTACTACGGTGTTGCTATGTAATAAGTAACAATATGTTAAGTTGCTAAGGTGTTCTGAGAGGTTTCCAGGTAAATTATATGTGGTTACTAAGGTGTTTTGCAGCTCCTAGGGTGTTCTGGGTGATTCCAAGTCTGTTGCCGAGTGGTTTTTAAGGTGCTCTGTTTGGGTTTCTAGGGTGTTTGCTGTCCCAGAAGTGACTCTTCACTCAAAAATGTAAATTCTGTCATCATTTACAACCTGTGTTCTTTCGCCTGCTAAATTTTTTTTCTTCTACCCATACCATGGAAGTCAACGGGGTCCCATCAGAGACTGGTTACTGTATTTACTGACATTGTTCAAAATATCTTCCTTTGTTTTCTGGAGAAAACAAGTTGACTAGTGAATCTTTGGTAAGAATTGAAATCCGATCAGATGACACCTAAACCTGTTTTTTTCCTCTTTAAAAAAAGAAGCATATTTGTCCTCTTCTGCTGTAGTTCAACGTGTTTACAGTTGTTGGCAGATCATAAATCATCCTCATCATCCATCATAACTAGAAGAGATGACAGTCATTGATGTAGTATCTGAGATATGATTTTATCAGCGCCAGTGTTATCAGAAGTATGACTTTGTGCAGGTACAGACAGACTCTATTGAGGTTTGAAATATAACCCAGATCGGCCCACCAAAGGAGGCCGTATATACAAACACATTGAGTTGAGCAATATAGCCCAAAACTATTGCTAAAGAATTCTCCAGCATAATGCAAAGCATATTTGTCACGGTTTTGTCATGGTTGTCCCTGTTTTCGTGGTTGTCGTGTTTACCTCCTAGTTCCCCATGTGCTCTCTTATCATTAATTACCTTGTTAGTCAGCTGTGTCCATTCCCCTAATCATCCTCTGTGTATTTAATCCCTGTGTTTGTCTCAGTCATCGTCTGTTCTTGTCTATTATGCGTTGTATGAATCTTTGTAACCTTAATTTTGCTAAATAAATGTAATTATGCACCTTTCATCTTCGTCTTCTGCCCTCCATCTTGCATGCACGCCTTGCATTATTGACATTGACTATGAATGTTTTGGGGCCATATGATGCCATTTTTCCCATTGAATTTTCCAGATTTGTAAAAAAAATAATAATTCAAACTTCTCCTAGGGTTTGCCATCTGAAGCTAATTTTCACACCAGACCAACAAAAAGTTATGGAATTCAAGCTTATTTGTCTGACGTTTCTCAAATAACGCACAAAAGCTCCAAAATGGATACGAAGCTATTTCTCTGCAATGCTTTACTGTATTCTGATCAAACTTGAGTTTTGGCACAGTGCCCAACCAACTAAAAATCCGTGGTGTCTACAGATTTGCTGCTGAATGCCAAGGCGAACTATACCCAACTTACTCTTATCTGCCATTTTGGGCATCGGCCATTTCAAATTTTGTTGTAAAACGCATTACTACGAATATTACGAAATTCAAAATTTGTCATCGACACCATGCCCAGAAGATACTCAAAACGTTTCGAGATATCACCACTATGTGATAAAAAGTTATGAAGAAACTTCCAAAAATGCTAATAACTTTCAACTAATTCAACTAATCAAACTATTTTGTTTGTTGTAATCCTTGGGTCATGTCAAGAACATAGGTTCCAGTTTTACCATAGTCAGACAAACTTCCTGTCTGGAATTTTGACTTTCTTTAAAAACCTACTTTTTAAAACTTTCACCAAAATCAAATCTTATCATCTTCAGACCATGTTGGCTAACAGCAATGGATTTCTATCGATAGTCAAAACCGTTTTTGTATACTGCATCAGCAAATTTGATCTAATGATGCCAAAAGGCTGATGCCAAAGGCTGTATCTCTGCAATGCTTTGGCATATTAACACCCAACTTTGCTTGTGTCATTGTCACCTTAATTTGACTACATCACATCTATTTGGTCACAGCGTCACCTATTGTTAAGGCTAATCTTCTTTAGCCCAGTGAGATTAGTGGAGTTTCACTTCATACACATTTCCTTCAAGCACTCACGAAGATGCAGTCGTCACAACAAAACATGGTTTATTGATCACAATCTCCGGTTTATATTTCAAGACAAGATACTAAATTAAATTTCCAACAATGTGTAATGTGATTAAAGAAATTGTTGCTTTCCACACTCTAACCTGTCTACCAAACTATTCTAAGACTTTCTTAGAGACTTTCATAGTCACGCGTCAAGGAAGAGGAGCGAGTAAATTCAGAGCATTAGGTCCAAGCATCAAACTTTAAACAAAATGTCCTTATACACACACACACACACAGTTGGTCTGGTGGCATGACTTATTGTGTATTCTTTGTGCTTGGCCCGTTAATGGATGCTTGCCATAATGCTTAATTGGAGCTATAACTATATACACTTCTTCTATGGCATCACTGATAGAACCCACTTTTCAACTTTTATGTTTAAGATTTTAAAGGAACTGAAAAGTCATGAGATCAAGCACAACTAGTTATCGTAATATATTAATTGTATTATTAATGCAATATGGCAAATCTTTCCTGGTGCCCACTGTAACCTGCTGAAATACTTCCCTGTTTTAAAAGAGTAATTTTTCAAGTTACTAGTTTTAGGGGATTTTATTGTTTGGTTGGGGTCGTCTCTCTGTGTAGGTGAGTAGCAGATTTACAGTTTGCTGTCTTTAGGGGAAGGGAGGTGTGGAAAGAAAAATAAATGGGTTGATGGGAAAGGGTGCTGTAGGTGACAGATTGACGCTTGACTGTCAACACACATTCTGGTCCAAACTGCAGCTTATTCTATGAACGCATATGCTAATAAAATACACAGCATCACAAAACAACATGACGTTTTCTGCACAATATTTTTTTAGTTGTCTCTGTGATTTGACCTTGATACTCTTTATATTTTAGTAGTTCAAATATATGTAGTACCTCAAGATACGAAAGGCTCAACTTACGAAAAATCCAAGTTACGAAAGAAAAGACGAAAATTTTTACTGCTCTACATACGAAAAGTTTTCAAGATACGAAAGGTTTCTGAAAGTCCGAGATTCGCCCCATAACAATTTTGAAACTCGCGCCGCAAGCGCCATCTTAGTTATAGTAGACTCGCCACCATCCTCCTGCTCTCCTATTGGTTCCTGATGCTAGCCAAGCCATGAGATCCTTCTCTCTAATTGGACAGCATCCCTCCCATCATGCATCTTCTATACGTACGTGCTGGCGTGCTTTAGCTCAGCCACTCCACACCCCAAACTTTAAATTTGTTATGTGTTTTCGTAAAGTTAAGTGTACGTACGTTATCTGCCGTTTGTCCTCCTCCTCCTCTGCCGCCACTTTCGGAGATAGCCTCACTCGAAAGGTAAGCTTCGACATTTTACGTTATTTTATTGTTTATAGGTCAATTTAGCTTTATTATGAAATTTAATGGGGTGTTTTTGGAGGCCTTGGAACGGATTAGCCATTTTACATGTAAAATGTGTTCCAAGATACGAAAAACTCATTAAACGAAGGCCGCCTCGGAACGGATTAATGTTGTATCTCGAGGTACCACTATAGTTCAAATACATAAACCTTTAATTTAGGCCTAAGTTTTTTATATATATATATATATATACCGCAGAATTTCTTTAGCTTGCCTGTTTATGTTACTGATACATGCGCAGTGAACTTTAGCTGAGTAGATGTCATATTCAATTTGTCACAAATGAAAGTAAAGCCGTGAGAAGCATAGACATAAAGTTCACTCTAGTCTACTTTTGGGCTTTGCAGACAAATTTGTTTTGTTTTTAAATTCCAGTGGATAAAAAACTTGAATAAAGACAAAAAGGGGCTAATTAGATCAAACTTAAAGAAAGCACAAAAACATTGTTTTCTCTCAAGTCAAATTAAACATGACATTTACCCAGGCATGCACACTTTTGTGACTTATTTTTGTAATGATAGAGTGGTAAACGTTAATGTAGGTGCAATATGTAAGAGTCTCCAGATGTGCGCAGACAAGACTGATGTGTATTTACATTGTGCGTGTTCTGCATGTGTTGTCGCTTGTCCCGTAAGGCCCAGGAATGTGTGCCCTTATCCCGCAGAGAGTGAGTGGGAGATATGAGCACATGGTCCTCTGAGAGGAGAGACGAACAGATGAAGAAATTGAGAGATAGATGTGGAGATACGTGGAGAGGAAACTTTGCAACTTGCATGATTTAAAATGCGATAAGATGAACCTGTGGCATCCAGTCACACGTGTCCTATTAGTTATATTAGTTTTTCACACAATAGAAGATAAGAGTTGAGATGAGTCAAATGGAGCAGAAGATGGTATCAGTGTCAAAAAGTTTTGACTCTTTTTTTGGATTAGACATTGTTTGCGAACGTAAGATTTAACATGTTTACTATTTACAAGTGTCCCATTATCCTTTCTCATATTGTGTGTGTATGTAGCTATTTGTGAATGTAAAAGGTCTGCAAAGTTATAACGATCAAAATGAAGATCTCTCCTAAAAGAAAAAAGAAATTGAATCTGAACTGCCTGAAATGAGTTGACAGTAATTCCATTCTTACTTCCTACACAAATATATGTAGGTTTGTAACATTTCCATAATGTCAGTCTGTTGTTTTCATTGGCAGTGTGCGAACAATTTATGCTTTGACCCTTAAACACTATAGTTGTAGCTGACACTGGAAGAGTTTAGTTGGTGTTTTTGAGATATCGAGAAGATGCAGTTTTGTACTCTGCAAATGCAAATCCACTCAGCACGCACTTCCAATGGATGAGCATTCGGGCTCGAATTGTCAACAGTCACAACAGACTGAACCATCTGACCAATCAGAGCAGAGTAGATCAATCACAACAGACTGAATCTTCTGACCAATCAGAGCAGAGTAGATCAATCACAACAGACTGAATCTTCTGACCAATCAGAGCAGAGTAGACCAATCACAACAGACCGTGCCATCTAATTTATTTCTGTGATGCAAGCTGAATTTTCATTAGCCATTCATGATGATTGGTCAAACATCTTTTGTCCTCACATTCTTGTAGTTCCCTCTCACATACATCACTGGAAATGTCATTATTCGGCTCATTATTCAGGTCATCGTCTTCATCACTCGTCATCGTCATCACTCGCATATGAACTTTCTAAACAAATAGTGTCTTACAAAATTTAAATCAATATATTGTTTCATATTAATGAGTGAGAAAATAATTTCTATATAATTTCGAAGCAAAAACTCTTGGCTACAAAATTGAGAGCTCAAAAGTATTGTGGACATACATTTAGTATGTGTTTGTTGCTGTTATTTCAGTAATATTGTTTTCAATAACCCTGCATGAACTTTATTCTCTCAAAAATACAAACATGCACATACATATGTTATTGTGGAAGAGTTTTTGTCGGCAATTTTGCCATTAATATGTTAAAAAGCAACTGAAAAAAGCACCAATGTCAAAACTTCTCCAGGGCTTCAAAACCCCCTCAGACCCCAGAGGGTTAAGGACTACATTATGATTCAAATGTTTGGATTGTGAATAGTGAGTGTTGTATGAAAAAATACAGTCGAGTAGTTGAGGAACATTGTGACTGGGTATAAAGGTGCTTTAAGAAAGTAAATCGAACCAGTTTTGATCTAATTTTGACACAAAGTTCAACTTATTTTCTATAAAACTGGCTGTTAAATGACTGCAGACTCACTCCATTACATGTGTGTCAAAACAGTCCAGTGTCGTGTGTACGTAGTGATGACGTGTCCTATGAAGTCTCCCTCTTGCTGGGCTTGTAACAATATAAATGTATGATGTTCTTGGCACAACTGAGCTGTTTCATCATGATTATAATGTTCTTGGCTGTTTTCATTTCTGAGCTTGTCTTTCTTTGAAAACAGTCATTGGAGAAACACCAAGCTCCAATATTTGCAGATCTTGAGTTTCACTACTATGTGACCCGTCTTTATATATTAATTTCTTTTAATTTCACAATGAGATGAGTTCTTGCTTTTGTCCTGTTGGCAAGAACAGCATTTAAAGTCATTTACATTTACAATGCATTTGGCAGACTCTTTTATCCAAAACGACATTGGAATCAAGAATCACATTGACATTCAAATCAGTTCTTGTTTTCCCTGGGGGTCAAACCCTTAACTTTGGCGTTGCAAGCGCCACACTCTACTGTTTGAGCTACAGGAAAGTCATAATAATATAAATTTAAAACAGATGTTATGCCCTTTTTCAGTCTTTATTTAGTTTTTAAGGTCTACTAGGATAGGTTTTCATGCTTGAATGATCAAAAAACACATTTCCCCCCCATATTTGACATTGTTGCAAGACTACAATGGAGGCGTTTCAAAAACGGTGACACTGACATACAGAAGAACTCCCTGTGGAGAGACTTTGTGCTTTGTAACTCTGCAGACCTTTTTTATGCTCCTACAGCAACATTACACACTAATTAAAGTTAAATATGTAAAAAATCATAATAGGACCTCTTTAAAGTGTTGGTCAAAACGCTTGACTGCAGTGAAGTTATTTACAGGATGGAGCTCATGGAAAAGATTTCCTTCGCTTGTTACTCCATCATCGGTGTGATTTTCAGGGCTGCTTTGGAGGGAAGATTTATGGCGTTGTGGTCGGCCGTCTGTAATCGAAGCCTGACTGGTTTTAACCGGACCTGAACGCACTTTTTAGGCATGTGAATGTGCGGTGACATAATGCAACAAACTGCTGTTAGACGTGTTCAAACATCATGTATGTCTCAGAAATAGTTGTTTATGTGAATGTGAGTTATGGTCATGTATGCGTGACTAACAAGTTCACAGCGAGTAGACTCTGGGACTCTTCCTGTGACCCTCAGCGTCAGGGGTCGTTCTGCTCGTGACCCTCTGGTTCTTCTCCTCTACTCTCTTCTAACCCGCTCGTCTCGTTCTCAAGCTCCGCTGACAGGTAGTTTAACGCTTATATCCTGCTGCCCCTTGAAGTCTGTTGCGTCTGGATTTTTTTACGCTTAGCTCCACGTTTCCGGTACTTTCTGAGGTCAGACCTTAAACTCTAAACAATACCACACACATAGACAAAAAACTCGGATAGAACAGACCACTCAGCTTGTTATATTTTTTGTTTGGTTAGGTCTATAGACCTCAACAGTCCAGTTCTAGAAGTCCCGTTCATTTAAACCACAGAGGAATTGATTTTTAACAATAACTTATAAACCTGTAAAGAGACCTACTGTGAGCCCGGAGGTTGTTAATTGATGGTACAGTAATCCCTCTCCACTTCACGGGTTCAAGTTTCGCGGCCTCTGTGCATCGCGGATTTTTCAAAAATATTAATCGAAAAGTAAATTAAAAAAATACCGTCATATCGGCAGCCGTATTGCGGAAAGCAGAGTTACTTCATTGTGATGCGAGATAAATGGTTTCCCAGGATGCCAGACAAAGAGAGAAACTCTCTCAGAGGATTTGTACACACCTACGGCACTCAGACAAGACACGTGATTGGTTCCCGGCGCGAGATCGACCAATGAGAGCACGAGTGGATTGGGAGCCTCTTCGCCTCTCTCAGAAGCAAATGTTGACGATCCAGCGCCGATATCTGACGATGAGGCGCTTCCCGAACTGATTTAAAGGCCTCATTGTACCAGTGCAGTAACACCACCATCATCATCATCATCACATTCATCGAACCGCACAGATCTGTCATCCTCATAATACGTATCATATGAGAGAGAGAGAGAGTAAATGTATAATATTAAGGTTTTATAATTGAATTAAAATATATTTAAAGTATAAATATACATATTTTAAATATTCTGGTACCTACTGTAACGGTGGGGACTCACAGGCAGAAATCCAAATGCGTGTCTTTAATAAGAATGGTCGTACAGACAGATAGTCAGGACAGGCAGAGAACATACATAAACGATAATCCAGGCTAGGGTCAAAAAGGCAGACAGACAGAATCAAGAGTAGTTGTACAGGCGAAGAAGTCAGGACCGGCAAAGAACAATCACGAGGCAGAGGCAGATGCCTCTGGTATTATAATACCAGGCAGAGATCAAGACAAGAAGACAGAATCAAACACGGGAAAGCAACAGGGTCGGTAATGGCAGATCAGACACAGGTATAAACGCTCAATAAAGTTCACTATCAGCAAAACAAGACTTTGCGGTGTGTGCATGGATAATGGAGTCTTTTATAGTCCGGGTGATGGTTAACAGCTGGTGTGATAATCTGTCTACTGAACGGCATCATGGGAAATGTAGTGTGTGTGCGTCAGTATATGTGTGAGAGCTTCCTCTGGTGGCCACAGAGGGGAGGCGCGGAGCTCGTAATTGTAACACCTACACACACAAATACGGACATTCCAAGGTGGCCAATCCTACTTCGCGGATTTTCACCTATCACTCCGGTCCACATTAACCCTGATAAACGAGGGATCACTGTATTTGCTTATGTTGAAGCCGTCAGTCCCTATTTCAACTTAATTTCTAAATAATCATTTTTAACAGTGGAATTCCTATTGAAAAACTACATTACCCATGATTCTACAGCGAAATCTCCACCAATCAGAAAAACAAATAGAGGCGTATGGCAATCTCTAATTATCTTTAGATTTTTGGATGGATATTTTGCACTAAACCTAAAATATGTTGTTTCTTTACATAATCGGCATCTTAACCAGCAGTCAGTTGATTATAGTTTTTAATGTAATTTGCAATGCATCATGGGATTGTAGTTCTTTCCCTCATTAAAGCCGTTAAGTACATTTTCAAACATTTGTTTTGTTTCAAATCAAAGTTTGTAATGTTGTGATTCACATCATAGCTGGTTGGTTTGTTTCATGGCTTATAACGCTTAAAGATTTAAAAAAAGAAATCCTATGGGAAAAATGAATGGAAAAATACTCTTGGAAACATGGTTGTTGAAAAGGTGGCGGCACCGTTGCACTTTATAAATGTGTCAAGTATTGTTAGATTTTATTGCTGTGGATATTGCCAGCTTTGGTTTTGTTATCTTTTGTTGAATCTGTATGCAGATGTTTGTGCTCTATCAGCGTGTGTTTATGAGATCTTTCGTTGTACATTAGTTCTGATGTTTACAATGTTTCTTGCAATGGTTTTCCACTGATTTTGTTTTGTGAATCATATTTTATGTTGGACATAAAGTAGTGTCTCAACACAGTACCAAAAATAAAGTATATTAACATTACCTTGAACTGCACAGGACCAACAATATGCAATATTTAAAAATTATAAACCAGATTAATAGCTTTTCTCTGTCTGTTTGTGCTACGCAGCTACAAAACAGCATTCATGTCCAAAACTATCCATAAATAAAAATTGAAAATGTCAGTATTTTTTGTTTATGGTTGTATCTGTTTGAGTGAAATGATGTGTAATTTTGCGTTTGTTTGGGATAAACGTCCAGAGCTGTTGTGTAACTTGAGGGACATTCAAACTGGCTGAGTTTGATTTCCTTTTTAGGATTTTTCTTGTCCTCTTGTGTAAATAAGAGTTTGGTATTTAATTCTGCTGTCAACGTTATTTGAAACAGATTTTGTTTTCTGATGCGGTCAAGCTGAAAGCTGAAGTGCATTGAATTGTGACAAACTAATAAGGCCCATTTTGTTTATCCACATTTTTATGCTGAAGTTTCAGGCCCTTTATTGGATGAATTCTTGTGTTTCATGTAAAGCATAAAGATGCTTTGTGAACATGAAGACTGAAAAGTCTGTTCAGGTCTTCAGATCCTTGTTGTATGTGTGTGTGTGTGTGTGGTCAGGTGTGTTGGCGAGGCCAACAGCCAGTTTAATTAAAAACTGAGGCACATGTGTATCTTGGGTGGGAGCGGGTGGAGATCAGTGGCTGCGCTCGGCACCTCATCTGATGCCGCCGTCACCTGTGCTCTGCCCCGCCGCAGCTGGCCGCATTCTTCCCTCACGCCGCCTCGCTGCCTCTCTAAGCCCTTTTAAATGAACTGTCTCACGGGTTGGAGCCGGCTGAGGATTAACAGGACTACTGAACAGCCCAGCAAACTTACAACGAATTTCTGAATGCGTCGTGTCCCGGTTAAACGTTCTTGGCCAGTAACTTCCTTAAGGAGCTAGTCCGTGTACATCTACTTATCATGATATTATATACTAGAAAAATGATACTCTGCTGATCACGCTCTTATCTTGGATGTGCATGAATGTGTGCAGTAAAGCTGTGTGTGTATCAGAGAGAGGAACTATGATTACGTTTTTGTGGCGCACACAGAAATATTTTATTAAATTATAAACAAATGATTCTCTTACGCTATTGAAGTGCCTTGAAATGTTATTCAATGTGTGACATGATTTCCACTGAAACAAGAAGACAGGTCGGGCCATTGAAAAGCTCTTTGTACAGCCAATAGCGTTGAGTTTTTATCACAGTTCGAGTTGTTGAGCTCGGTAAAGTTTCCGACTGAGCTCGCAGTTTCCTCCTAATCTCTAAACATTTCTCCTTCTAATCTCCTCCGTATCGCTTTAAAATACAGCATTGTGTGCAGAATTCAAATGGGTCTGATACGTTCTGACTGTGGACCATGGTCTGACTGACTCGCTCATATGATCCGATCTGTGCTGTCTGTTTCGCGGCCTCAGTGCATTGCGGATTTTTCAAAAATATTTATAGAAAAATTCAAATTAAAATGTACCGCCATATCGGCAGCCGTATTGCGCAAAGCAGCGTTGTTTTATCGTGATGCGAGAGAAACGGTTTCCCGGGATGACAGACAAAGAGAGAAACTCTCTCAGAGGCTTTGTACACACACACGGCACTCAGACAAGACACGTGATTGGTTCCCGGGACGAGATTGACGAATGAGAGCACGAGTGGATGTATCCTGTGAGCTGATTGGCTGATCCTACTTCGCGGATTTTCACCTATCGCGGTGGGTTCCGGTCCACATTAACCGCGATAAACGAGGGATCACTGTATATACAGTCTGAGTCGTTGCTATATAGTGCCCTATGTGCCGTTCATCAAGTAGAAAACAATAAATGTTTGAACAAGTGAGCAATTTAAGCTGCAGGTTCGGTGTCTATTTATAATGCAGGGGGCGGGGCTTTAGATTCTTGAGAGCATTTGATTGGATAGAAAATCTGAATTGCAGAGTGATGTCATCAAAATCACTTGAAGTGAGAGTGAGACTACTTATCCTCTATTTTCGAATGCTTTTATCTTCTAAATGTGAATTTTGTCATTGTTTTGGAGTGAACTAGCTTTCAGATAACAGTAATGCTAACGTGTTCATACTAAAACCCCAAAACTTCGATTTTGATTTCATGGCAACTTTAAAACAGGGAAGAGGACTTTTTAAAGTTCCATATGACAATGATTTCATAGGAGACTTTTTTGCTGTTGAATGGCTTTGAAAAAAACATGTATCGTTCAAAAGTTTGTGCTCAGTAACAAATTAACACTTTTAATCATCAAGGATGAGCCTGAAGATCATAAAGGCAATGGGATATGATAACAACCTGATTGGTCAGTTGATTTATTATGTATACTGTATTTCCCAATAGAACATACTGAAAACAATGCTGTGTGCTGGGATACATTTGTATGTTTTTAGCTACATATGATGATGCTTTGACTAGCTTAGAGCTTGTGAAGAGCTTATAAAATGTGTAGGAGGAGGAGTCTAAACGGCGTCAGGAATCCTTCCGCTCCGAGTTTTTTTTTTGGGAATCTTTTTAGCTTTCTCGGTCCGCTTGTTTGGTGTACACCAGGGTTCAGATGGCAGCGTTTATTCAAACAAACCGCATCAACAGATCAATCACATCAGAGTTTGGTTTAATCTAACCAAGCATGCCAAGTGTGAACACCCCTTTCAGCACCAGCACATGAATGTTTTTCCTCAAGAGCTAGTGAATCAATAGTTTCTCCTACAACATGTGTTTTTGGTCTGGTTTGGGTCGGCGTCCCAGGCTGCAGGTGGGCTGTTTGTTCTCCTTCACCACTAATCAGATCTGGATTTGTTTCCTGAAATCGTGTCTTTATCACAGCCCACACACACCTGTTTGGCAGGACTGATGTGTGTGTGTGTGTGTGTGTGTGTGTGTGTGTGTGAACAGTCAGTGATGGGATTGTATGTTTAGAGACCCTGTTTTGTTTCTGAAGGACCCTCATGTGTCCCACTGGATGAACTTTAAAATCCACCCCATATTTCCTGCTGAGTAATCTGTTTCTCATGCAAATTATAGTCGATAAAATGATCCGGGTCTCAGGCTACATATCGACCACTCTGGGAAGAGGAAGTTGTAGTTTTCTCTCATGTTGATGCTCATGAATCAGCCGCTTCTGTTTCCCACACTGCTGTGTGTCTTGTGGGAGAATAAGTGAAACGTGGGGATTTACTGCTGATAAGGACTGATGCAGTTCAACAAGACATATAGACGGACTCAACAGCCCACGTCCTTCCCAAACACACGTTCATTCTCTGGGGCTGCAACTCTTTTAAATCATGCCAACACTTTTTGTTTTACTAAAAAACTAAAGTGCAAAAGAGAGAAGAAATGTGTTTTTGCCATGTGTATTGTCGCCTGGTTCTATTGTGATTCAGTCAGGTCTGTCCATTGCTGTGTGTGTTTTAATGTGTGTGTGTGTGTGTGCATGTGTCTGTATACTGTTACACAACATAACTATTATATAACATAATTTACATAACTTTTACATAAATATCTGTATGTGTGTGTGTGTGTGTGTGTGTATACAGTATGTATATAGTATTCTGTGCACCTTTATAGCAAAAAGGTAATAATGTTTAACCACACCTTCTACATAAACCATCCAAAATCCGAAATCGCAAACTTCCATACTATATGGTAGGCAAAAGTAGTACGTTCAAATTCACAGTACTCATAAAATAGTTGGCAAAAAGTATCCGGATGACCTTCTTCTTCTGTTAAAATACTGAAGTGTGCATTTAATGGACACATTAGCATCCAATGAGGCCTCGGGAGAGGATCTGTGAATGTCAATGAACCGACGACAACATGACATAATGACAACATGACGAATGAAGTACGTCCCGATTATATTCATTATATTATTTAGAACATACTTTTTTAGCATGTAGTCATTAAGTAATTACTTACTGAAAATGAGCGAGTAGATCACTTTATCACAGACGAAGCCGCTCACACTCTCATCTATCACACAGCTGTCTGTCCGCCTCTCTTATCTACTGCACTGTGACCTCTCACTCACAAACACACGGATGCCTGCATCGAGACCTCAGGGCCTTTAGTCTAATAATGCACTCCCAGCCTCCATCACCATAATGAGAGTAATAACGTGGGTTTATCTGTGGATCTTGAACACACCTGCAGGTTATTTCATGGCTGAATTGGAGTTTACTGACAGGTATGACGCTCCTGAGGCCACTGCTGGGATGCTCTTGCCAAATTCCTGATATATCTCTGATAGTACCGTACTTTGTGCTGCAAAGAGCAAAGCAAATTTCACCTGTGAAGCTCACAAAGGGCACTTTTAATGCATCAAGGGCTATGTTCAGAAAAGCATGCCTATACAGTATAGCAATATGCACTTGTTTATATGTGCTGAAAAAATACCTGGATGACAGAGATTTTGTAGTACACACGTTTTACCAGTACTGCATCCCATAATTGACCTTCCATTTCCAGTTCTGAAATGGAATCAGCACTGATTATTAACATCTCATTCACTCCAAACGTTTCCAAAAGTTACAATGTACAAAAGCCAAATAATTGACACTAACTGAATGACTTACTGTTTAATGCAGTGTGGGGCACACAGTTAGCATATATTTTAGCTTTTATTTTTGCTTTAATCAATTTTGTAATTTAATTTATGTAACGATAATATTTTTATTTGGATGTCAGACACTGAATTAGGCATGAAACATAATAATAATCAATAAATATAATAATAATAATAATAATAATAATCATTTGCTTTAATAATTATTTTAATTTACTTAATCATTTATATAAAAATTAATAGTTTATAAAATGCATAATAATATATATATATAATTTTTATTATTAATAACAATAATTTGAATTATGTAAATGTGACTTACCGGTAATGTTTTTTTCCTTCAGATTTTTTACATTATTATGCAAACTGGATTCTACGTGCTAAATTAAACCCAGTGTTGCAAAGTTGTGATAATTAATAATAATTAATAGTTAATTATAGAATTGTTCTTATTGTTATTAGAAATAGTAATTTTCTTTATGTAAATGTTACTTGTTTTATCATTTTTGTTTAGTAACTTTAAGTATTTTGACCAATAAGCATTTCATATGTTTATATAGACATAAATCCTTGTTCTTGTTGGGACATTTTTGGTCTCCACGAGGAAAGCAGCTTATAAATCAGAATTAGTGATGTTTTTTTGAAAATGTAAAAATGCTGAAAGTTTTTTGTGATGGTTAGGTTTAGGAGTAGAGTTAGTTTAGAGCGAGAGCATATACAGTAAAGTATAAAAACCATTATGACTGTGCAACGTCCTCATAAAACATGAAATCACAATGTGTGAGTGTGAACAGGTTTATATTACATCGTGAGGACCAAATGTCCCCACCATGATAGTAAAACCTGAAATGACTTACGTTGTCGGAACCAGCCAACAGTCTGCATGAGGAAAATGGATTATTAAATACGAAAGTTTTCTGTGATGGGTAGGTTTAGTGTAAGTGGAGAGTATACAATTTGTTCAGTATAGAAATCATTACGCCTACAGAGAATCCCCACAATGATATAGTGTGTGTGTGTGTGTGTGTGTCCAAAGACGGCTTACATCTGGATTAGTGGCTCTCTCATGCAGAACGTCCCAAATGCAACAGCACACGTGTCGTTGTGTGTGAGTGCTTACAGCCACTTAAGAATGACGTCCCTGAGTGTTTCAGCATTCATTCATGACGGCCTGCCATGCGAAACTGACTACTGGAGCTGAAAATACACACACACAGTGTCCGCAGGGGTTCGCTGGTGTGGGAAACTCTTTCCTGGGTTTAGTTGCACTTGAGTAAAGGAGCGAAGTGAGGCATTATCTGCCTTTATGTGTGGAGTTATTCCTCCCACAGGACAATCGAGTTTCCTCTTTCATAGTTTAGCAGACATCACAACAGTCCTCATGTGTGTGTTTTTTTGGGTATCAATTTGTCTCTGATGTTTCACCTTAAATTCATCTGGAGAAATAAAAATAGACTGAGAGAAGTGGACATACAATAAGAGTTTATAGTACCAAACATAAAAAAATATGATTTAAGAATTTGATGAGAAAAGATTGAGTTCATATAGGGATCTCTTATTTTGATCGTAAACTTCTCAGCACAGTTGAGACGTTGTTGAGATCTTTGAAACTCAGGAGAAACATCTGAGAAACAGTTTGTCTAATCTTAATGTCGTCTAAGAGAAACAACTGAGAAATATTGAATATTGAAACCTTTTGAAACCTGACTTTTGTTTGCAGACTTTGAATTTGGAAGACTTCTCACTCTAGTCTCATTGCTGACTAGGGGAACTGGTTGAGATGTTATTAAAGATTAATTATCTATACAAATAATTTGATGAGAAATATCTCTTTTGTTTGCAGACTGTGATCAGATTCACCAAGACAGTTGTTTTGCGGTCTTTCCTCTGGAGAAATTTCCTCTGAATTTACTCTATTAATTGTTGATAATGAGAAACAATTGAGCTATTAAAATAGATTTAATTAGCATGAACAACAGCAAGTGTGATTATATTTAGTGGTGCATTGTGGGAGGGAACACTGTGGGAACACTGGAGGTGTTGTGTATTTCCTGAAGAGAAACTCCGACATGGGAACGTAAAGTCGCTCTAACAAAGCGTGGCAACCCCTTACCGACTTCACAGGCCTGGGGCGAAGACGGGGGAGGGGAGAAATCAACCGTCAAACACTCAATCCCACCAAACCGCAGGAAGCAAAGCTTGCCGATCGACTGGAAGGCTCAAATCTAAGCATGCCATTCAGCTGATAGAGTTGAACATGGCCTGACATGTTGAGTTTTTCACGGCTAGCTCACTTCTGCATGATACTTCCGTGACAGAGTTGAGTAATTAGAGGTTTATTGTGAGTAAACACAAGGTATAATACTCTTCTTTAGGTCCTCATCTTTGTCCTATAGGTTCTTTCTAATCCAGCGTGATTTCAGTATGTTTACTGAAGGCTCAGTCTCTCTGGAGAAACCTGGGGTGATTGTGCTCAAGGTCGCGGTCGTGTTGCTCATAAAGTTGTGTAGTAAGTACTGCTTAGCTGCAGGTCACCCACAAACCAAAATATGTCATGTCATGTTCGAAGATTTGAGTACTAGAGCTGTCAGATTCAAAAAGGAAGACAAAAGCATCATAAAAGTCCATATGATTAGCGAGGTGTATAAGCCATAGCTTTGTGTGAGGAAAATGTATACCAATATGTATGTAATTATTTGCATATATGACAGGCTTTCTTTTGTTTCTTTGTTGTCGTATAGGGCTGGTCCGTGGCATAGGCGACACATGGTGCAAAATGAGGGTATTAACACTCAGTTAATATACCATAATAATGTTGTATTGGAAAAACTGATATAACATTAAAGGGTTTCTATTTGCTACATGGTTTTACAGCATTGAGAAATGCAGCCAATCACAGGCATCTGGGGTCTCATTTATAAAGCGTGTGTACGCACAAAACGGGCTGAAAACGTACGTACGCCAGTTTCCAGGCAAAGGTTGTGATCTATAAAAAACAAACTTGATGGGAGAATGTGCGGACATTGAAGCAAACTTTGAGCTGTGCGTACGCACATTCTGGAGACAAAAGGAATTGGCGACACAGATGGCTACATTTATTTATTTTTTTTACCGTATGCCATTTTTGATTTTAGGCATACGTAAACTTTTAGTAGGGATCCTACGCACAGTTTTATAAATGAGACCCCTGTTGATCTCTTAAACTCTCAAATTCGCATGAAAACCAAAAAACTTTATACTGGTTAATATTGATTTTTAACACTGTTCCTGAACATTATAACTCTAAAGTTTGTCTTTGTGCTGCACATTGTATGAAGAACAGCTTCCAGAACCTAAGACGGTACAATGTAGTGCACAAAAGCTTCTCCTGAAACTGAGCAACAGGACAATCTATTTGTGGATCACAACTTACTAGTATGTCTTATTATTTCTAATAAATGTTTTGTTTTCAACAGTTCTAATATAATTTTTATGTTGTTGACACAATGCAAACTAAGCGTAAAGCTGTTTGACTCCGCTCATCTGCAAGCCGACAGTTCAGTGTTGATGTAGTGTTTACTGTAGCTTTTGTATCCTCTTGCTTTTGTAAAGCTGTTTACTGCCACTTAGCAAAATTAGCCATGGTTTTGTGATCAATTACTGTTTCTGTTACCATAGTTTTCCAACAAGTATCATAATTAAACAGTGTAAAGACTTTCCATGACAGACATTGATGTTTGTGTTTTGTTTATTCTGAAATAGCCTCTGTACCAAAAAACCTCTTTACTGGCAACTTTAAAATAAATAGAAGCTTGTGTACTGTTTTTATTATTGTTATTATTTCAGTTATATTGATACTTGCATTTACTTTTTAAAGAAACCGTGGCTAGGACTGTCTAAAGCAGGGGTCTCAAACTCAAATGAGCTGGGGGCCGCAGGAGGCAGAGTTTGGGTGAGGCAGGGCCGCATCAAGTATTCCACAAAAAAAAAGTTTCTCAAACGTCATTATTGACAGTTCTTTAACTTCAATGGGTTCTTCTTCTATGTACTTGGACTTACTGAAGTTCAAGGTTGAGGAAAAAGTTAAAAAAAATTTCGAGATACTAAGTCATTATTATGATAAACTCTCATTATTTTGAGATGTCAATATTATGAAACTTTCTCATTTTTCCCAGATATTAAGTCATTATTATGAGAAATTCTCATTATTTTTAGATAAGTCATTATTATAAGAAATTCTCTCATTATTTCGAGATACTAAGTCATTACTATGATAAGCTCTCTCGTTATTTCGAGATACTAAGTCATTATTATGAGAAACTTTCTCATTATTTCGAGATATTAAGTCATTATTATGAAACTTTCTAATTTTGTCCAGATACTAAGTCATTATTTTTGAGAAACTCTCTCATTATTATGACTTAAATAATCCTTTTTTTCTCAACTGTGGCGGAAACGGGCTTCCATACTTTCCTGATGACATGAACATCGTAATATTTTATATGGTAGAAAATACAGATATAGGCGACTGCTACCGGCTGTTAATTATCAGCTGGGACTGTGGGTCATTAATAAATGTATTATATACAAACAATGGGATGCAGCCACGGAGGCGTTATTTACTGGATTTCATTTTCTATATTATAACACCGATGTCCCGCAAATCAGCCCATTTCAAATTATGGAGAAAAAAGTTCAATCCGCATGACGCTAAATCCAACGCCGATAACAGTAACATTCACTTCGTCCAGCTCAAAGTAGAACATGCTCAATTTCAATCACAATAAGAAGTAATAATTCTATGACGGCTTTGACAAATGTGATGTTACACGGGCAGCTCCACAGTTGTTTCTCTGTCTGCATCAAGCCCGGCCGATGCCCCGCCCCCGGGAGTCATTTACTCCACTGTGATTGGCCCCCGGGAGTCATGTACTCCACTGTGATTGGCCCCCGGGAGTCATGTACTCCACTGTGATTGGCCCCCGGGAGTCATATGCTCCACTGTGATTGGTTGGTTTGTACAGCTCCAGCTCCAGCTCGCACGAAAAAGGAATCTTCCGCACACAACGCGGTAAAACGCTATTCATTCAGCACTCGCGGGCCACACTTATATTAAACTTTCAAATGGTCCCGCGGGCCACAAAATATCGTTTCGCGGGCCGCAATTGGCCCGCGGGCCGCATGTTTGAGACCCCTGGTCTAAAGTATTCATAAACTGTCACGGTTCTGTCAGGTTCGGTTTCTGTTTCTAGTGTTCCTAGTTGGCACTGCTCTTCCTCCCGTGTTTCGTGTGAGGGCGCGTGACGTCATGTGCGCGCTCTCGCGTCCTCGTGTCTGTTTGTTGTCATTGTAGCGCAGTGGGTGTGTCCACCCGTTGCGCTTGTCTCGCGTGCTTTGTAAACACGTCTGTCTCGTTAGCGTCTGCCCCGCCTCCTCATTTCCCGCAATCCTTCCCAGTTGTTCCTAATCATGTCCCTTCCTCCTGTGTCCTTAAGAACCTCTCATGTTTGCCGTCCGTGTTCGTGTCGTTGTCTATAGTCTCTTAATGTTACCTGTTCCCAGAGTACCGTCTCTTCCGGTTTGTCTGTGTTCCCGTGTTTTGGTTTCTAGTTTATGTTATTATCCTTGAGTACTGTTTTCCCCCTCGTGGGTGTTTCATTTTGTTATATTCAGTGTTTGTTTCTTTGGTTTGTAATAAATTACCTTTTCCCCTGCATCATTGAGTCCTCCTCTCGATCCACCCGTGACATAAACACTACCATTAAAAAAGTTTGGGGTCAGTTAGATTATTAAGGCCTTTTATGATGCTTTTTATCCTTATTTTAGCTTCTGGTAAAGTATAATGTATATTCGTTGTATTGAAAGGAGCAACGTGGAAATTCTTTCAAAAATCTGAATGAAAACCATGTAGCATGAGAGTAAATGATGACTGAATTTACTGAAGTACTCGCGGCTGCTCGTGGTATTTTGTGGTTCTCAGGAGCTTGAAGTGATCTGCCTTGTCCCACGCTGTGAAGTGTTTGATGTGGCTGAAAGGTTTGATCTGGTTTCTCCCACTCGTGCTCAGATTTGTCAAAAGAGGGTGAACACGCCCCGCTCCCAGCAGCATGTGACTCAAAATAGACACTCATGTTCCCGTTGTGACCCCGGAACCCTTTCATGCCTTGGGCATCAGCGAGCGGAGAGAAGAATGTGGCATTGTATGTGTGAAATACATTCAGATACCAATCCCAGGTCAAGCGGCCAGACTAAAACCACACCAATCTTCTGTTTTCAAATGTTAGTGTGTGATCAATGAAGTATATTGTTGAAGAGGTGATGTGGGTTTCTGTAGTGATGTGTGTTCATTTTGCTGTCTAGCCTGCCTCCAAATGGTGAGACGACACAACTGATATTTTTGACACGCACTGTTATGGCTGGTTTTCAGTGTCACGTGACCCTTTAGAAATCATTCTAATTCTCAAGAAACATTTCTGATTATTGTCAATGTTGAAAACAGTTGTGCCGCTTCATGTTTTCATGAGTGTTCAAAACAACAGCATTTATTTGAAATATCGTTTCAAATACGTTTCGTAACTCTCTTGACTTTTGATTAATTTCATGCATCCTTGCCAAATAAATAGTATTAATTCCGTTAGAAAAAAAACTTCCTGACCTTATTTTTTTTAATGCGGGTGTGTAAAAAAATTAAGCTGAAGCTCTTTGTGCTATGAGAAATATGTCTGTAAATATCTATATCTAAATATATGTCTTATTTTATCCGTAGGACTCTGATGCCACTGTTTGATCATGACTCTGGACTACTTATTGTGTCTGGAAATGTATGTAACCAGTTATTAACATACTTTAAGACATTTTTAATAACTTTCATTATAACATAATGAATCATGTTTTCTCAGGGTGAGAGTGTGATTGACTGTTTTGAGGTGAACACCAGTGAGCCCTTCCTGTCTCAAGGTAACGGATGTTTTTTCTTGATGCTCTTCGCTTTTCATGTTTCCTGAAGCTTATCTCTCTCTCTCTCTCTCTCTCTCTGTTGCTCTCTTGGTCTCAGTGAGTCACTGTTTGACGGACACGTCGACCCGTGGAGTGGCTCTAGTGCCAAAGCTGGCTGTGGATGTGGGGTGCTGTGAGGTTTTACGGCTGATGCAGCTCACGGACAGCTTCATAGTGCCCATCAGCTACCAGGTGCCTCGCAAGGTGAGGACTAACACACCAATGACCCTAAATAAACACGTCCAGCTCTGTTGAAGACAACAGAATAAAAGTTCCTAATGCATTTGGTATGCTCTATAGCAATAATGATGTGTAAGCTGACAACTTGTAACAGGAATGTGATTTCCATCTCACATGAGTTGATTAAATTCGAATTTGTAAGGAGAATATATATATATATATACATACATAAATGTGTCAGCAAAAGAAAAGCTTTGAGGTCTCCCAATTATTTTCTGCCAAAATAAAAGTTCTAAAATTTAATGTTTGAAAGCAAAGAAATTAAGACAATTGCAAGTAGTAGTAGTATTGCTATTATCTTTATTATATACTTGTATTTTGTTTTACAGTGCAATAGTATTATTGTAATAGTAATATACTGTATTTCTTTATTAATTAGTTTCACTTTTATAATAAATTTTATTTTTTATTTATAAAATTAAAAACAGTATTGTATGTATATATATATATATATATATACATATATATATATATATATATATATATATACAATACTGGTTTTAATTCTTAGTACAATTGTATTATTGTAATACGTTTCTTTATTAATTTATTTAATTTTATATTAAAAATAAAATAATATGTACTTATAAGTATATAATTATTATTATATACTTGTTTTTACAGTACTATAGTATTATTGCAATATAAATATATTTTATTATTAATTTGTTTACATTTTAATCTAATAGTAATAAAATAAAAGTGTAATAATAATCATTTAATACTTGTTTTATTTTGCAGTACAATAGTATTATTGCAATACTAATACATTTCATATACATTTCAATACAATATATTTTAAGTGTTTTTCTGTTATTTTTATCATTTAATTCATTATCAAATAAAAGTATTATTATTATCGTCTTATAATCATATTGAAAGAGGGGAAAAACTGATTTTCCTTCTTTTCTCATCTGATCACATTATTCCTGTTGTAATACCATTGAACATTTTTCTGTCCGCAATGAAAAGGAAGTGAAACACAGCATCATCCAATCTGAACATGTCTGAAGTTTTAGGCATTTGTGTTTTTTGTGCGTGTCAGGCAGGACAGGACTTCCATGCGGACTTATATCCGGACACTGTGGGTCACACCGCATCCATGACGGCAGAGGATTGGTGGAAAGGAGAGAACAAACAGGTCTGTTGAGAGCAGCTCTTTTCACTTCTGTTTTATTCATGGAGATATGATTGGTTAGCATTGGATTTCTTAGAGAAAATTGGTCAGAATGAAAAAATAACAGGGAAAGGTCCTCTCAGATGCAAAGAAAGTTGCTAATATTAACTTTTTAAGATGTATTTAACGCTATGTGACAGGTGGAGCGAGTAAGTCTTCACCCGAGCAAGAGACCAAAGCCCAGCGCTCCATCAGCCCAGGAGACGTCAGCAAAGAGCCTGCCCCGTGACAAGAGCAAAGAGGTTAGTGTGAAGAACGTCAGGGAAAATGCATTCTTGACAGAAACAGTCGTCCTGTAACGGATTTCTCTTGATCTCTCTGAAGGCCTCAACCTCCAGCAGTCCCCTTAGCACCCCCAGCAGCAGTGCCGCCCCGTCCCGCTCCCCGTCCTCCACCAGCGGCCTGTCGTCTGGCTTCCTGCCCAGCCCGAGCCCTAGTCAGAGCTCCCGTGCCTTCCAGAACATGCTTGGTCAGTCTGGTACTCTATACTCAGGTCTTGACACTGACATCCGCCAACGGATAACGCCACTTTGGTTGAATTTTCATAGATAATATATACTTTTTTCAATTGTAGTCTTTTAAAAAGGCATCTGAAATAAGCAATTAAGTGCAATGTAGTTTTGTCAAAAAATCTAGATTTTTCAATACATATCGATAGTGAAATATCTGAAACACTTCCAGTATTCATGTAACTGTACAATGGATCCTTGCGCTAAAGTGACTAATATCTATTAGACTAATAGTCTAAAACTACTAAAGTAGTCTAATATCGCTTCTGCTATATCTAAATGGCATATCTATATCTATATGGCTGGTGAGCAAACAGACACATTTTTATTAAGAAGATATTTTATTAGCATGTCTGCTATGTATATTCAAAGCTCAATAGCAAAAATGCTAATTGAGTTGGGAAGCTAAACTTTTTAATCTTGTCAACAATTACCGTCTTATTATGGTTATAGTTATGGTTAATCTATTTTTACATAACATTTTAAACTATTTCAGAGCAAGTAGATTATTAATAATGCCTAACAATTTAGTGTTGGTAAGATGTTTTTGTCAAAAGTCTCTTAAGCTCAACAAAGCTGCATTTGTTTTATTCAAAAATACAGTAAAAACTGTTATTACATTTTAAAATAATAGTTTTATATGTGAATTTTTAAAATATTTTTAAAATTGTTTGAATTTTCAGCATTATTCAGTGGCATAGTGTCACATGATCCTTCAGAAATCATTCTAATATGATGATTTGATCTAGATTTTTTTTGATCAGATTAATGCATCCCTGCTGAATAAAAGTATTAACTTCTTTCAAACTACTTCCCAAAACTTGAGAACAGTAGTGTGTATATATATATATATATATATATATATATATATATATATATATATATATATAAATAAATAAAAATGAATTTTTTTTTTTTATATATATATATATAAATATATATAACCGTATCAAGATATATTACTTTTTTAGCTATGTAAATCTGTGTGAATAGTTTGTTATTTTGATTCGCAGGCCCGAGTTCTAAGTTCCGTCACATCCAGGGGGTGATTTTGCACCGGGACACCCACATCACCAACCTGCGCGGGCTCCATCTGACCACACCAGGGGAGTGCGACGGATTCTGTGCCAATGGTCAGCGTGTGGCAGTTCCTCTCGCTATTGCCGGAGGGCAGATTGCTGTATTTGAGGTGCACTACTATATTCGGCCCCTCTTTTCAACCCCCGAAATCTTAGATTCACTTACAGTAACTTTCCGCTGTATCTGTGTTCTCCTGCAGCTGTCCCAGCCTGGAAAACTGCCGGACACCACCCTGCCCACCATCCAGAACTCTGTCAATGTGGCTGACTTCTGCTGGGACCCCTTTGACTCACACAAGCTGGTTGTAGGTGAGTTTTCTATTCTGACTGCTTTATATTTCAAATAATTCAACAGCCCGGAGTCAATTATTCTTTACACACTACGATGTCAGGACATGGAAAATGATGTTGATAGGAAGCAAAATACAACAATTCCTGTTAATGTAATCAAGCTTATTATACGTTTATATTTTACATTGATTTAGTCAAATGAAACTTCATGGATATGAAACTGCCATAAAAGCTTTTTCAGTATTTGTATTTTCACTTAATTATTGTCACAGTCTCGTCACGTCTGTCACATCCGGGTCCCTTCTGTCGTGTCAGCTGCTAACCATTTCCTCTTGTATAAATCCCTCTCGTGTTTCCCTTGTCTTTGTCGGTTATTGTCACTGTTTAATGGATGTCTAGTAGTGTGTGGATGTTCTTCGCATCTCTCCGTGGTTTCCCAGGTTTTGCACTGATAAGTGCTGTTTTTGTTCTTATTCAAATTGTTTTGTTTCCCGTTTATGAATAAAGATAATTTAAGTTTAAACCAGCTGATTCCTCTGCGTTTCTCCGCATCGCACACCCTCGCCTCACTATAACAATTATACATCTTCTTGTTATTAGTACTTTAATTATATTTACATTGATTCCCTTAGAAAATGTTAACATACAAAATGTCGTACAGGAATTGATAAGGAAAGAAACAACATTAATCATTGATATTTGAATACATAAATTTTAGCAATATTACGGTTTAGGATTTAAATTTTTGCTTTATTTCAATTAATTCATCAAAGCGAAAAGAAAATTTAGTTTGTAGCAAATTTGTAGCAGCTGTATCTTCAGACATTTCATCAAAATTAACCTGATAACCTGATTTTGCTGTATGAACACTGAAATATGAATGTCAGCGTTGTTCTTTGATGTCTCTCTCAAAGCTGGTGATGATGCCAAGATCCGCGTGTGGCAGCTTCCTAAAGGAGGCCTGACGGAAACCCTGACTGAGCCGGAGTGTGTTCTGCGGGGTAAGAAACCGGCACTTGTGACCTCTGAACTGTAATAGTCCGTGTAGTGTTTGATTGACATGCGTCTTGACCAATGGCAGGACACACGGAGAAGATCTACTCCATCAAGTTCCACCCCCACGCATCCGGCCTGCTGGCTTCCTCCTCATACGACCTCACAGTGCGACTGTGGAGCCTGGAGACAGGAGAAGAAGTCAAACGACTCAGTGGACATCAGGACCAGGTATGTCCGTCCATCTATCTGTCTATCTATCCGTCCGTCCGTCTTTTATGTCTGTTTCAGGATGATTTTGAAGCCATCAAGTCAACTCGTTGTGTTTTTTGCCCAGATATTTGGCATGGCTTGGAGTCCAGACGGGAAACTGCTGGCCACTGTGTGTAAGGACGGAAAAGTGCGTTTGTATGACCCACGCAAGTCCACAGTGCCCATCCAGGTTAGTTTAGCATCAAGTAGTTGTTATCAAACTTCAACAGCAAAAGTAATCATATGTTTTTGACCAAATTTCCCGTCTTTGTCCCTGCAGGAGGGCCCAGGACCTGAGGGCCAGAGAGGGGCACGTGTAGTGTGGGTCTGTGACGGCAAATACCTGATGGTTTCAGGATTTGACAGGTACAGAATACCACAAATTTTGTCAAAAATATAATAGAATTGATACGGCTGGTGTCTGACTGGCTGTAAAATATTTTAAATGGCTTATTTCCTTCATAGTCGCAGTGAAAGGCAGCTGTACCTGTTCTCCACTGAGTCCTTGGCATCCGGGTCTGTGGCTACGGCTCCTGCTGACGTGTCTCCCTCGACCCTTATCCCTTTCTACGATCCCGACACCAGCGTCCTCATCCTCACTGGGAAGGTGCGTGAATGTGTGTTCATATTTAACATGACCAATAATTTATAGTAACATCCAAATTATCTCAACAATGTGTTTGTTCATCCTTTGGTCTTTCAGGGAGACACACGTGTTTATATATACGAGATCGTGCCTGAAGCGCCGTACTTCATGGAATGTAGTAGTTTTCATTCCTCTGAACCACACAAGGTATTCTTGCTCTTGTTGTTGTAATATTGTTGCTCTTTCTTATGTGATTATTAGCGCTATTATTACACTTAATAATCTCATAAAGAGGTCATATTTTATACCCTAAAATTGTCAGGGTTCTGTCACTTCGATCGTGTTTTCTAGTGTTTCTGTGACAGAGCTCTGTGTCTTTGTGCGAGTCGCACACTCTCTTGTCTGTGGCGTGTCTTGTGTACGGGGCGTGGTGTTCGAATTCCGGCACTTCGGTCTTGTTCGGTTTTGTGTCGGGTTTCGGACATTCATATTTTCGGACATATCAACACGCAGTTTGTGTTGCGCGCTTTCTTTTCGTCTTGTTTTGTGTGGACACATAGCATATGAGTGTTCTCATTGGCTGTGTGTTCGTGTCATGTTTTGTCCTGTCAAGTGTGTACCCCCACCTGTCTTGTTCCCTCTTTATGGTTTTGATTTGCCCCACCTGTTCTCCCTCATTTTCCTGCCTCGTTTGTTCTCTATTTATTCTCCCTGTTTGTGTTGTCCTGTGCTGCTTCGTTGTCTTTGAGTCTCCAGTCCTGTCCAGTCTAGTCCAGTTCAGTTGAGTCAAGTCAGTTAAGTCGGATCATGCTTTCCCCCTCAGAGCAGTTTTTGTTTGTATTTTTGTCTTATTTTCTTTATTGATATAACAGCTTTCTCCCAGCAATTGAGTCTTCGCCTCATCCCTTCACCCCAACCCTGACATAAAATAACTAGAAAATGAATTATATTTTGCATTAAGCAGTGTTATTTTTTATATTGTGGAGATACTTTTATAGTCTTTATTGAAATATTGAATTAGTTTTATTGGTATATTTTGTCTTCTTTTTCATTTTTAGTTAAAGTTTGGTTAATTTTGTTGTCATTTTTCGTTGTTTGGCAAGCTTTTAAAAAATATATGTCTGTAGTTTTTCATTTTTATTTCAGTTTTAGTTATTTTAAGAAAATGATAAATGTTGCCTTGTCAAATAGCTGAAATAAAATATATTTTTTAATATTATTTTATTTCATTTAACATTTGTTTGAAAATGTTTTTAGAAAAAAATATGGTTTCAGTTTAATTTTCTGCTAATCATAATAATTTGCAACAATATATATTTACCATGCGTTCTCATATTTTAATGGGCATTTTATTAAAAATACATTTGAAATATAAATTTTATTAATACTGTACAAAATGAGCATTTGATGTGCTGTCCTTTAACTAAACATTATGGTTTCCAATTAAAGACAAATAATTGCAAAACAAAATTGTTACTGTAATACAGTATAGCATACAGATAATATTACAGTTATGAAAATCATCAATTAAAAAAATCATTAAAATAATTTACCGTGTCGTGACAGGGATTATGTTTCCTGCCGAAAACTGAATGTGATGTGTGTGATGTGGAAGTGGCTCGAGCCATCCGTCTCAGCAAGACCACCATCGAACCTGTGGCCTTCAGAGTGCCTCGTGTCAAAGTAAGAGAGCCTCACTCCTCAAGACAACACTGACCTCTAGTGGGCATTTGGAGAATATATAGTGCAAGATTAAAGAGTGCACATGCTATATATCTTTATCATTTATTTACTCTATATATTCATGAGCACTTTCTCTCATGCTAACTGAGATGTAAATACAGTATTTGAATGTGTCTTGACTCCACAGAAAGAGTTTTTCCAGGACGATGTGTTCCCTGAGACTGCAGTGTGGTGGGAAGCGTCTCTGACCGCTGCTGCCTGGCTCTCTGGAGCCGACGGACAGCACCGCAAAATCAGCCTGCGGCCCAAAGACATGATTCCTGGTACAGTGCGACATCATCAGACACCATTCAAACAATGCCTTGCCAAAACTCATTATAAAATCTGCCATTCCATAGTTTTAGAAAACCCATCCTGATGTTCTTTTTTCAGTGAGTGAAGCACCGAAAGAGGCTCCAGTGAGGAAGTACCTGCCCTCCTCTGTCTATCTGGAGGAGAAAACTGATGAACAGAAGAAAGAGGAGGTGTTTGTTTATTTCTGCATATCTATCCGTCCATCCATCCATCCGTCCGTCTGTCCGTCCATGTCTGTCTATCTATCTATCCGTCCATCCTTTCATCCATCCATGTCTATCTATCTATCCATCCATCAATCGGTTCGTCCGTCTGTCCATCCATCCATCCACCCACCCAACTATCTGCCTATCTATCCATCCATCCATCCATCTGTCCATCCATCCGTCCGTCTGTCCATGTCTATCTATCTATCTATCTATCTATCTATCTGTCTATCAATCAATCAATCTATCCATCCATCCATCCATCTGTCCATGTCTATCTATCTATCTATCTATCTATCTATCTATCTATCTATCTATCTATCTATCTATCTATCTATCTATCTATCAATCAATCTATCTATCTATCTATCTATCCATCCATCCATCTGTCCATGTCTATCTATCTATCTATCTATCTATCTATCTATCTATCTATCTATCTATCTATCTATCTATCTATCTATCAATCTATCTATCTATCTATCTATCTATCTATACATCCACCTATCTATGTCTATCTATTTGTTTATCTATCTTTCCATCCATCCATTTATCTGTCCGTAAATCCGTTCATCCATCCATCCATCCATGTCTATCTATCTATCTATCTATCTATCTATCTATCTATCTATCTATCTATCTATCTATCTATCTATCTATCTGTCTATCTATCTATCTATCTATCTATCTATCTATCTATCTATCTATCTATCTATCTATCTATCTATCTATCTATCTATCTATCTATCTGTCTATCTATCTATCTATCTATCTATCTATCTATCTATCTATCTATCTATCTATCTATCTATCTATCTATCTGTCTGTCTGTCTGTCTGTCTGTCTGTCTGTCTGTCTGTCTGTCTGTCTGTCTGTCTGTCTGTCTGTCTGTCTGTCTGTCTGTCTGTCTGTCCGTCCGTCCGTCCGTCATCATTTGTGTGTATGTGTTGCAGTTGCTCAGTGCTATGGTGGCTAAGCTGGGAAACAGGGAAGATCCTCTGCCACAGGAGTTATATGAGGGGGTGGATGAAGACGAGTGGGTGAGTGAAGAACCGACCACACACATACACACACACTCATTTATACACACAAGATCACGCACACACCAGCTGGTTCATGACACTATAAATGTTCTGTCCGCGTGTGTTTCAGGACGACTAACAAACAAGCCTTGCCTCGCGGTCCAGTCAGGGTGCCAAAGCAGACATGGGACGTGCCTGCTGGATTTTAATCTTGCCATTCCAGGGTGCCAATATACCTTCGAACCTCCTGAGCGCTCCTCATCCCGTCAGCTTCACCTCCAACGGCCTGCTGATTAACTCTCACACACTCCTCTAGCTTCCAGATAATCTGCCTTTCATCTCTTTCCATCGGTTTAACTGGAGTATTAATATGTGTTATTAATGGTTAGATATGACTCTTCACACATAAACACATCCATACGCACAGCTCAAATGTTCATCTCAGTTCATCAGTTTTGTATGAGAACTGCATGACAGCACATGCCTGTAACACAAAACCTCTCTGGATGTTTTCATTGGTGGAATGTGTACTTAATGCCATCATTTGAAATGTGGTTAAATATACATTAATATTGTGGTCATTTCTTTAGGTGACTTTTCACGTTCTTTGCGATGCGCTTTCTTTGCAGCGCTAAGAGATTTGTAATCTTCTGTGTACCTCTAACTCAATGATCTGGAGAGTGTCGAAAACACTCCTTTTTAAAACTGGAAAACCGTAATATTTCCTTCTGCTAAGCCTCACGAACAGTATTAACACAAATCTACTTCATGAGGGTTTTTCTGCGAATCAGGTCTGTCACAAAGCAATACAACTAATTAAGTTCTCTTGTTTGGTTTTTTAACAGAGGAACCTGTTTACATATGTCAGGAAAGGAATCGTACATGTTAAGCCACTTGTATCATGTGATGTCCTGTGCTTGACATGTGACCATGTTAATGTTAATGAACTGCTACGTGATTTTTTTTAAATGTGAGCTAATTTTGTTACCAATCGAATGTTTTTGGGATGCTTTTTCATGGCACTTTTAATTGCGTTCATTTTAACCCTTTATAGGCAATAATGTTTTACACTTTTGGGATGGAATCAGTCTTGTTGAATGTTGCCTCAGAATAAAACCTTGAGAGCTGAGAAATATGGAATTGAGTGCTGTTTGATCATCATCATCTTATTATAATTATTATTATTAGTAGTAGTAGTAATTATTTAATTGATGTTATTATAATTTGTCAATGAATTTTTATAGATGTGAATTTCATCTAATAATATTTAATGTTTCTTCTTTCTTCTTTTTTTAAAGCTTGATTATTTTTCCCCAAAAATCATATTTCAGGTGTTTAATTTCTATTGTATAACAGAAGCATTAAAACAACCCATCAAAAATTATAATGAACTTATATTATTTTATAAGTGGAACACCATAGTATTACAAGAGTTTACATTTTTAGAGTTATTTAAAGAATTATGTAATTTAGTCATTTTGAAAATAAAAATTATGGTATTTTTTAACATTTATTTCCAAGAAAATATGCATGGAACATTTTGAAAGATACACATTTTTCCTATATAATGCTCTTAAGACTTACATTGCATCAAAAGAAACATTAATGGCATTTTCAGGTATTAAATATGATGAACGTTAAGGACAACATTCATATCAAATATATTAAAGACAACTGAGGAGGAAGATAAAGAAGATATCTTTAAAAAAAATTAATTCCACTGACCATATTAAATAAATATTCTACATCAATCCAAAAGAATATAACATTCATTCATAAAAAAAGATAAATGTTTTAGTATCGATTATAACCCACAAGATTCAGAAAGATCACTTTTGAGGAACTGATTTGTTGATAAATTACAGGGCTATGGAAAAATGTGTCAATGCATTTGCTCTCTCCAATATCAACACTGTTTATTAAAACCTCTTTCTTAAACTAGATTTCTTATGAGATTCACTGATGACCTCCTGGGTTTGCATTGAATATATATATATATATATATATATATATATATATATATATATATATATATATATATATATATATATATACACACACACATTTCATTTTTGTCAGTCCTCTATAACCCAGTTGTCTTTGGAAGATTGATTTTTTCTTCTTCGTGTCATTTATCGTGTTGATTGTGGCATGTGTGGCGCATGATCTTCCTCCAGCCGGCAGGTGTCCCTGTGTGCGCGTGAGTGTTCGAGGCTCTTCTTCGGCGCTTTCATCAACCCTTGATGGAGTCACACGTGAAAGTGTCCGTTCTCATCTGAAGGGTTTAATATCATCATCACTCTAGATCATTATGGTATGTTCATACATTCATACTCAGGTTATGATGGTTGTATGTCTGTAGTTCTGTGTTTAATCTCTAGGAATTAAATGAAATGTGCCATTGGATCAAATGGTCCTCATGCAACGACCTTGTGTTTTAATTACATAATAAGAATAATATATTATATCACGAACAGAATATGGTTGTATGATCGATTAATGAACCTTTATGAGTAATGTCATATGACGGTAGAAGTGACATTAAGCGAATGATTCAATTTGTGCAGGAATAAAGAAATATGTTGGCTTTAAAGACGTGTGTGTATGTATATGTATATATATAATTACACTATTCTAAATAATAGTGTGTGTGTATGTATATACACACACACACACACATACATATATATATATATATATATATATATATATATATATATATATATATATATATATATATATATATATATATGTGTGTAAAATAATTTAATATATTAGTGTGTGTGTGTGTGTGTGTATGTGTATATATATATATATATATATATATATATATATATATATATATATACACACACACACACAATGTTTGTATATATTAAATTTAAACTTATTTGTAAAAATATTAGGAAATAAAACTAAGATTGTGTCCCTAACCCTCTTTCTCAATCTCAGGACCTAATCTTATGTCCTAATTATGTTGTGTTTTGTATATTTTTATGTTCACGCAGGCCAAATATCTGGCTCAGATCATTGTGATGGGCGCTCAGGTGGTCGGACGAGCTTTTGCTAGAGCTTTACGCCAAGAATTTGCAGGTCCATGCAAAGAATTGCTGTGTTATGATCATTTATTTTCATTTTCATTTCAGTAACATATTAATATTGTTAACATTTATTCTTCATTCATTTCTCCATTTTATAATTGGTAAATGTTCTTGTTGTTAATTTTTTATTTGAAAGGATAGTTCACCCAAAAATTCTGTCTTTAATTACTGTCGTTCCAAACCAATAAGACTTTCGTTCATCTTCAGAATACAAAATAAATATATTTTTAATGTAATCTGAGAGCTTTCTTGCATGGGTGTTTTTTTGAAGTGAGAGCAGACGTTGTTGAGTCTGTTGGAGATCATCAATGAGGGACCGAAATCTCAAGAGTTCATCTAAAAGATTTTCATTTGTGTTCAGATGTACGAAAGCCTTCCGGGTTTGGTTCGATATGAGATTGAGAAATTAATGACAAAAATGTCATTTTTGGATGAACTAACCCTTTAATGTCTCCATAGAATAATCACCAAATACTGCAATGTAATTGTACATTTAAATCTGTCTTCATCTAATTCTTTAATTTTTAGGCTCTTAAAAGGATATGACAGCGTTACAACATCCCAATACTAATTTGTCTTGACATGACTGAATACTCTTGAATATAAGGTGAAATATAACTGTAGTGTCTTGTGTGAATGTGAGCGCAGCCAGTCAGGCGGCGGCGGAGGCGCGGGGTCAAGCGGGCAGACATTCTGCGGCTGCGTCTAGTTTGACAGGAATGACTTTACAAGAAGCCCAACAGATCCTGAACATCACCACATTAACGCCAGAGGAGATCCAGAAGGTAAGAGTCTCTCCATCAATCAACCAGATCTGCATTTGACACTACAGAACATATGATGCAGTTATTAAATGTGATCTCATTTAACGCTTTATTTTCTCCTCAGAATTATGAGCATTTATTTAAAGTCAACGACAAAGCTGTTGGCGGGTCTTTCTATCTTCAGTCAAAGGTAAGCAATGAAACTGATCGTTTTTGTAGTTCCAGAAACATGTTTGTAGATCTTTAAAGTCACGATAGTGATAAAAGAGGGCAGTCGTTCAGGATCACTCGTAGTGATTTTTATGTTGGGATTCCAGGGGTCTCATTTATAAAACTGTGCGTAGGATCCCTACTAAATGTTTACGTACGGCCAAAAGCCAAAAATGGCGTACGCCAAAAAATATTCTGTTTTCCGGAATAATCAGTTTTGTATAAATATAATAATAAATAATAAATATAAAAAATATATAATAATAAATATTCCGGTTTTATATTTTATTTATAAAACCGTGTGTATGCACACATCTAAGCAATGTTCCTTTTATAAATCACAGATCACCCGCAGATGTGCGTACGTGAAGCAGCCTCATATCCCGCCCTGAACACGCCCATTTTTAACCATAAATAGTCAATGCAATTCACCTCATGAATGCTGATCGGCATGTAAATGAGAGTGGAATCCCAAATATGTCTGGAAAACTGGCATGCGACTTGCCAATTAATTAATCTAAGAAAGTGAAAACGTGTATTTCTGTTACTTTGAATAATGGCGACAGGTGAGAAAAGAGGAGAAAAAAAACGTAACTTTTACACTGTGTTCTGCAGTTCTTTAATAAAAGGGTATTTCATGCTGTTCTGTCATAACATGTAGTCACGCATCTCCTCCTGCGCTCCCGTTGTGGACAATGTGACTGTAAGGCGCTGATTATTATTATTTAATACATTTTGAATTATGTTTGGATTTTACTAGATGTATATAGCCTAAAACAATCTGCATAAATAACACTGTTGAGTTTAATCGTCATGATAATGTGGATTTAACGTATGAAATGAAATGGAGTGAAAATTAATGTCATTCCTCCTTATAATCCTTCTCACATTTATTTTCTACAATCTAACTTCAGTTCACGACCTCACCATCTGTGTCGCCAATTCCCTTTGTCTCCAGAATGTGCGTACGCGTGGCTCAAAGTTTGCTTAAAGGTGCGCACATTCTCCCGTCAAGTTTGTTTTTATAGATCACAACCTTTGCGTGTGAACTGGCGTACGTACATTTCCAGCCCCGTTTTGTGCGTACGCACGCTTTATAAATGAGACCACAGATCTTTAGCTATCACATCAGATGCAAATTATTAAAATACAGCTTTCCTACATGTGTACTCTATGGTGTTTTTGTGCAATTTAGCCTACATGGACAGACTGAAGAATGCACGTTTAGAATCAGCAGTTTCATAAAAGCAAGCCTGTAAGACTTCGGAGAAATAAAGATGTTTGGACTCTTGTAGGTGGTGCGGGCGAAAGAGCGCCTGGATGAAGAGCTTAGCATTCAAGAGCAGCACCAAAAGAAACCTCCAGAGCAACAGCAGCAGACGTGATCTCCGTCCTCACGGCCTCCCACTGTAATTATCACCCAGACCCCCAATAAAACATCTTCTTTTTGTACATTCAGGTGTCCATTTCTTTATTCGTCCGTCAGAGTGGATGAGTATTTTCTGGACAGTATGTGAGAATGAAAGAAATTGATCTGGATTGTTCTTGAGTTCCAGAGTGTTGGATCAGGGATGTTGGGGGTTGTTTATTTGCTCAAATACAGTAAAATGTATTTTACTGTAATTACTTAATGTAGTTTATGTAATGTATTCCTGTGATTAAATCTGTATTTTCAGCATCATTACTCCAGTCTTCAATGATTATTATAAGTGTTGAAAACAGTTTTGTTCAGGATTCTTTGATGAATAAAGAGTTCGAAAGAACAGCATTTATTTGAAATGGAAATCTTTTGTAACATTATAGATGCCTTTACTGTCCATTTTGATCAGTTCAATGCATAAAATCATGCATTCATCCGTTTATAGTCAAAGGAATGATCCGGATTCAATACAAGATGAGCTTTCTCAACAACTTGCTTGTGTATTTATCACAGAAGGACATTTAACACCGTAAAATGGCAGTGTCACATTTTCTGTAATGAAAGTCTACAGGTCAAAACATTTTTGATTTAAAAGCAGTTCTGGGTGAATGAACCCATTGAATGTGACTGATATAATTTACTGAGTAAACGTCCTTGTCCTGTGTCCAGCTGTGAAAGATTAGCCACACAAGGTTAGTAAGCAGTTTTATATCATAAGTGTTTCTTTTATTATTTTATTACATCATGTTAACGGATATGATGTTATTTCTTGTGGCTGTACTTTTAAAACATTTATTATTATGTTGCATCCCATTAATGTCTTGCCCATAGACTTCAGCTGTGTTACTGTAATGCTTGTGACAACAGTGAGTGTACAGCAGAATCCAGAACAGTCCTTAAAAATTCTTTATGCATGTGTCCATTTCAGCAGGACTACTGTGAGATTCACACCATAAGTACTGTCAGTGTGAAGCAATATACAACATGTTGCTATTCAAGCGATTATAAAAATGTGGGGGTGTTAAGCAGCAGAGGAATGATAGAAGGTAGATTATTCTTGCTGGTTGGCTGGCGTTACTGTAATGGCCTAAAATAAATGTATGTATCAATAAATATTAATGCAATCATATTATTTAAAATGTTGTGTGTGTGTATATATGAAATTTTAAACCCAATAACAAATTTAGCTTTTACTATGTTGCATTAATATTAAATGTGTGTGTGGAATCCTCACAAATACTGTGTATTTACATTAGAATCACTAATGTATGTTTTGTCTATTCAAACAGGGATCAGCATGAGCCAAGACACATCTCTTCCGAGGTCATTTCAGCAAAAGAGACGCAGCAAAACGCAATATATATATATATATATATATATATATACGCATTTATATATATATCAAATGCAAATTTATTAAACATTTGTTTCTTTTATTTTCATTGACATCCTTATCAATATCGTAATAAAATTCCTCTAAAACAGGAGCACACACACCTACGTTGTACCAACTGGAGACTTTTACAGCTCTAAAATTCTGCATGTTCAGCTTTAGAACATGATGCTGGGAAAAATATATATTTATTTATATATACAGTATATATATTTATTTATTTTCATATATTGTATTACATCTACATTTCAACTATAATAAAAGGCACTTGGAAAAAAATGAAAATACTGATATTAAAATATCTTAAGAATGTGCAAAAAAGGAAAAATAAAAATGGATACTGGCCTTTTCAGGCCATAGTCTTTTTGTTAACCCTTTGTGCATCTGTGTCAAGAATCGTGTCCTATTAGTTTATTTCAGGAAGAGAAAAACATCTTTTAGTATGATCTGATTTTGTTTCCTATTCTAACATGGTGCTTAATTTATGTACCATGTATATATATATATTTTTTTGACTTAATGTGTGTTTTACCGCATTTAATATTTAATTTTGATTATGTCATCCCTGCTATTAAATGTATTGCTCAAGTCTTTTTTAATTTTAATGGGGAATGCACCATCATTTCATTTTGGGCCTTTGGAGTCTCGTGCAAGAATCAGCGCGGCCATCTTCAGAGTGCTCAAAGGGTTAACGTTTCAAACAGCTTATCTGATATTGAACATTGATGTGGACCTTAACAGGTCTGTGTCAGTATCAGCTTTCTCTAGCCAACAACAAGAAGAGAGGGAGTATGAGAAGGCGGATAAAGAGATCTCCAGCTTGTTGGAAAGATACAAGGGTTTATATACGCGTATTTCCGTTAAATGCACGTTTACTGCACGTGCTTGTAGAAAGTGGACTAGTTTTGAAGATTGCCATACGATTGAGACAGTGGTGACTTTTTTTGGTAAAGTGGATGGAGGAAGCACCAGCGATTTGACGTCTTTCTCTGTGCATTTATCTTCTCTTTAGCTCAATAATTACTCTTAAATTTTCCTTTCAGGTTCAGTTGGGAATCCCATTATAGACATGCTGATTGGTTGACCGTCCCTCATACCGGACAGATGTATGTACCGCTCAAACGTCATGGGTTATAGATCATGGTCTAAATGTGAGGGTTTCTGACTCCAAACCTTCATTTCTCCCTCTTTCTTCTCGATTTATAGGCTGGAGAAAGTTGAACACAGAGTAACGATAGCAGAAACTAAGAAATAAAGCAACTTTCAACATCAGGAAATGTCACGTCCATAACAAAACAAAAGGTCAGTAAAACAAAACAGCATTAATTGTATAGTTCCCACAAACAATAAAACAATAATTATGGATTAAGACTCTGAGTGTGTAAAAATGGTTTGGAGTGAAGGGTGGAGTACATGCTTTAAGGAAGTGTGATTATTTCAGTCGGAATGTTTTTTACATTACATTCGTTTGTTCTCTAAAACCAATTTTTTACCCCCTGGAAATCTATGGGGGGAATAATAGTCGTAATTAAAGGATGCCATAACTGTCATCTCTGTTACAGAGAGGACAGAGACTGTTACGTGCCTGAGTTGAGGAGAGAAGACTTGATCAAGAGTGTTATTTTAATATAAATGAGCTCTTGATGGCGACAGGTTGATCATTAAAGGAGGATGCAATGACTGCATTAAGTCTCTCACTTGACCCACAAGCATCATATGTCGCTTTGACATTGCAGATAGCATCACAGAAGGTTGATTTTGGAATTTATTAATTCATATAGAATATGAATATCTAACATGCAATCTGATGATCTTTTTCTGAATGTCATGACATGCCTTGGTTGTGTTGTATAACTTAATGCATTTAGATTTACACAAAATCAGTATTGAGCTTTGATTTCGAGTTTGTTTGATGTACCACATAAAATCACATCGTGCAACTGGGGCAAATCAGAGGCAAATGGGGTTAAATGTGAAGCATCGCCTTCGGAAACTACAGCACCGTGTGTGCAACGTAACGGAAACTTGACGCAGAGTCGGATTCATTGGAGAAAGTTGATGTGGGTCATGTGAAAGGATCTTAAAACTTTTGGCCAACTGAATAGTGTTTTCTGCGCTTTATTTTTACTGCAATCTCTGGGAATACATTTAGATTTTTAGCACAGTGGGGCAAACTGTGAAAGCAAAGATTTGTTAAACAAACTAGGCCCTTAACTGTTGTGATTTATCCAAACTGGGGTATTGCAAGTGTCAACATATTCACTGGCTTGTGTATAACCGCTATTTTAAACATTGCACTATTCCGTATCACCCAAAGGTTTGTCGTTTTACCTCGCCAAGCCAGTACACTGCAAAGCAGGATAATACTGTTAAATCTGGCCCTTAGTTCAGCTAGAAGTGTGCAGTATGACTGTTGACCAGAAGATGGCGCTATTTACAACAATGCCATGTCCCATGGGGCGTTAGCATAACTGCTGGGTGAGTTTATGCCCTTGTATGACTTAAAACTCAGCCAGTCTGAGCCTTGTGTCTGTAGAGCTCTTGTTCAACAAAATATAGCCAGTCAAGGTTTTCAATTTTCTCCTCCTCAGAGGACAGATTGTCATTTAAACTTTTTCTATTTGTATTCAATGACGTATGCTTACGATGCAGTGACACAGCTAGCAGCAAATGCAAGGTTCATCATATAGCTTGCAGTAGCATTGAGCTAAGAAAGTTCACTTACAAGGGATGCGGATGGTGCCTGCTGACTCAGGTGGGAATTAGGACAGTCTGGAGCTGAAGGGTACAATCCTGCACCTGGAAGGCCACTTTGCAGAGAGTTTAGCTCTAGCCCTAATTAAATACACCTGAACCAGCTACTCAATGTCTTAAGGATAACTAGAATTTCCAGCCAGGTACGTTGGAGGTAAACTCTGCAGGAAAGTGTCCTTCCAGGAAAAGGATTGGCCTGAAGGGTACAACACATGCTGATTGTCTGCAAGTAAATGAGCTGCTCTCGTCTAACCTACGACCACAGCACCTCTTCGCAAACCTAACCAAGCCTATGTGAGTTAGCCTCAAACATCTTTAATCTGCTAAGCTTAGAGGTCTTTTCGTAATGCACGGAATGGCTTGAAAGTTGTTTCCTTAAAAAAATAGCATACATTTGTGTCTTTAGTGTGTTGCGTACACTATCGTCCAAAAGTTTCTCTTACACATAAATACACAAAAGTTGTCTCAAAGCAAGGGCACAGATTTCCACTAAGTCTGCTGTTTAGATCAGTGCTCTCATAAAAAAAGAAAATAAAGGGTATAAGACTTGGGGTGTCTAATCCTGCTTCTGGATGGCCTTCTTCCTGCAGACTTTAGACCAAGCGTGGGCAACTTTGGCCCTTGAGGTCCTGCTACAGGAACTGTCCTGCAAAGTCACCTAACCACATTTTTTAGTGTAGTTTGTTCAGGTGTTTTTAGAGCAGGTTGGCGCTAAACTGACCCAAGAAGGTGGACCTCCAGTAGCAGGATTGGATACCCCTGGTAATAAGATAACCCAGAAAGAGAAGAGAATGGTGGTAACTGTTTGGCCAATTTCTGAAATATTATGCTTAGTTTCAAGATATCGTTATTACCACAAGAAATAGTAGCAGTGTCCGTCTGAAAGGTAGAAATTAGATCTAAAGTAGCACTGAAAGTTGAAGATGAGGATGTCACCTTCAAGCACTGAATCTGCTTTGTGAAACCCCCCACAGGATTGCCTCTGACCTCTGTTCCACCCCCACCCTTTCCCTGCCATTCTCCTGGAATGTGGTGCTTAGTTGACCACAGCTGGCTTCAGGACCACCTGGCCAGAAGGGATGACAACCCAAGACAGGGGATCGTGGGACGCTCCCGTAGACAGGTTGAGCACGCCACCGTGGATCTCATCCTCGCCTTCCTCACCCCTGGCCTTGCCCTTGCCATGGTCCCTGCGCTCCGAGCCCAAAATGGGCACCATGGGCAACCCCAGTGTGGAAGATGAGAAGGTTGGAGACAGCAAGGGTGACTTAGCCAGGCCAAGCGGGGAACCGCTGAAGGACAGAATGGGTGTCCCCCCAAGCCCAGCTGAAGGGGAGCTTGGGCAGCCCAGTGTGCTCAAGTCCAAGGGGCGGGGACTGAGGGGGGACAAGGGGAGGGAGCCTCCAAGACCCTGCAGACCATGACTGCCCAAAAGAGCAGCGGCAGCACCAGGAATGATGATGTGGGCCCCGCTGACGTAAGTCAGCTCAGATTCTTTCCCCGCCCCAGTGATCTGCCCTGGCTTCATCAAGGAGCCCACCCCACCTGGACCCCCTTGATCCTGGGCTACAAAGTGCCCATGAGCCTTGATATGCTTCCTCAAGGAGCTTGGGTCCGTGTAGCGTTTCAAGCAGCCCACCATCTTGCAGTAGTAGGGCTTGTCCACATAGTGTGTGCGTGTGTGTTTGAACCGGTCACTGGAATTGGAGTAGCGCTTATTGCAGCCTTCATAAGGACAGATGTAGGGCTTCTCTCCTGAAATACAAGTACCAAGTTAGCCAAGTCATGCAATCTTCATGTATCTATCCATACATTTCACTTGGTACTGACCTGTGTGTGAGCGGTTGTGAATCTTGAGATTCTCCAGTCGGGAGAAGCTCTTGTTGCAGGTGGGACAACGGTGAGGTTTTTCATTGGTGTGAGTGCGGATGTGAATCAGCATCTTGTACCTAATGAGGCAGACATTTGACTTAAGGGTATGTTATGTAAAACTTAATATTGGCTGAAGTTGCAACATTTTCCTTTCCAAGAAAATTAACCGTCTATGAATGCTTAAATGGTAGGTATTTTAAAACAGAAAATGACTTGTATTAGAGTATTACAATTATTTGACTTTGACGTTTTTATTAATCTGTAGACATTACTTCATAAGTGGCACCGGTCCCTATATGAAGAGTATTCAATCCCTTTGTTGTTTTTTTAGTTTCTAGAATATTCATGGTTACTTTATGATCTTTTAATTTAAAAGCCAAATTTTGTGTTTAAAATGTAAATTTGATTATCATTTCAATGTTCACAATTTTTGATGCATTTTTTTCAAATGTTTTATTTGTACTGTGTTAATAATGCAAATGATAAAAACTTAACCAATTATCAAGAAATTGGATTACTATTCTATTTAGGGTAAAGGTACATCTATATTTAAGGGTTGGACTGTAGAAAATGTAGTAAACACACCTGGCGTTGAATCCCCGTCCTTTGCGTGCACACCCCTCCCAGTGGCAACAGTACCCAGAATCCTTCTCAGGCTTCACATGGAAGTCATTGACATGATCCACCAGGTCTTGCAAGGAGTCAAAAAGTAGGTGGCACTGTGATATGAAAAAGCAACCACAATAAACTCAGGTGAAAATTGCACTTTAGCATCTGTGTTAAACTGCTTTTATTTCTGACCTTCCTCCAGCGACAGGCCAGCTGTTCATCTGCGGAGTGGTCTGGAGAAGCTCTTGTGTCCCTCGGCTGCCGAATGAACATGGAGGAAGGTAGGTGAAGCCCTCCTCCTCCTCCAATGGGCACGAAGAACTGGAACGCTTGAGATGTGGATCCTCCCTCCACATAACGGATATGAGCCAAGTCCTGCGGGGAACCAAGCAAAAAAGGCAAACATATTTCAAGCCTCTTTATCTTTTTAACAGCAGGCCAGTGAATCTAGTAATAGTTGTTAAACTGACAGTAACAGAAGCTACAGGAGGTCTGTGTTCTGTAATCGCCCTCACAGCAGGAGATTCTTATGAGCTGTTTGCTGGATGTGGCAGCTCATCGTCCTTGTGTTTCTGCCCCCAGCTGTGCTGATCTGAGCAGCTTAGTCTCAACCACAGACTTGAGACTTTAATGAGAGAAGCGAGATGGCAAGCCACGTAAAAATCTGAAAAAGAATCTAATACATAGAGCTATATTTTGCACAACTGCTCCCTAAGGGTGTTTACACACTAGCAGTTTAGTTTGAAACAGAGCATGGTTCACATGAAAATTGGTAATGTGAAAGCTGTCATGCGCTCTTGGGAGCCCACCAGGGTACCGAACCCAAGATTACCTCTGTACTACCACAGACCACATAGTGTAAGTTCGGTTGCACTGGAACTGGAGCTTGATTCATGTAAATGTGAAAGCGTACCGACTCTGGTGCAAACTTATTCACTAACCTGTACATGCATTGAGTGAGGTTTATCCACACAGCTCTTACTAACTTGACTCCGTCACACTCTACCCCCTTCTATCTGGGTCACGGCACCAATTGTAATTGGTCCCACTTGACGTTCTGAGCGAGAATTGAACTGGCATCTCTGGCATAGCAGGCAATTGCTCTAACAAGGATACTAAAGTTTGCAGTCCCTAGCTTCTGCTGCTCGTATGCCTCTTAAAATCAGGGGCGTTTGCCCGTACTGCTCTTACTAGCTGGCCTCCATTACACATAGCGAGTAAAATCAGATCAGCAAATGAATAGTTCACAATCCGCTGTCTCCTCAGTCAGTTTGCAAGCAACAGAAAGCCAACTTCATAGGATGCACATAGGCTATATATTAAACTTATTTTGTTGTTCAGTCTGATGTGCATAACAGCATCAAATGAATACAAAAAACACGGTATATTGAGTGGTGGTCAATCAACTTGGAAGATTTAATTTCAAATATATACTATTTCTTAACATTAATATATTTTATAATATTAAATGGATTTATTAACCTGTTGTGGTGAGCATGGAGTTGAGGGATGTGAGAGTGTCACGAGAGCCAGTGGCGTAATTAAGAATGAGCGTCTCCTGAGCCACCGGTCTCGTATCTCACGGAGGAGCGGAGGCATAAAAGGAGGAGCAATGACAGTGAAGGACGAGAGGACCAGGCCTGGGATTTATGTTGTGTTTTGTGCTTGTGTTTATGTTTATGTGGGTGGCAGTCGTCCATAAGGGACTACCGCCAGTACTTTTATTTTATATTTGTTTTATTTTCATAATTAAAGTGTGTTAAATGTTTGCTGGTTCCCGCCGCCTTCTTTCCCGACCTAAGAACTGTCACACATGTATGTACTATTTGAGATACACACACACACACATATATATTCTTGCTGTGAGAAAAATATTGATAGTCTCATGAGGAATGTTATGAGTTATAAATGTTATGAATATTTTTAACATTCTATCATTTAAATTCACAATTTTGGATGGAAACATAGCTTATGGCTCAAACGTGCTATATAAGTTGGCAAAGCTTAATGCTTAGTGTTAGGGATGTATCATATTTCTAACCTTACGAGCATTAGTAACAAACAATCATGACTTTAACTGCATAACAGTGTTGGTGCTGTCTGGGAGGGTTTCGGCTATGTGAGAAATGTGCATGGAAAATGGTGTAAAATTAGGTTGATTGCTGTGCTCTTCGGTGGTGCCATCATCTAAGACCTGGGTACTGTTCATCCATTGGCTTGAAGGAGGGGTGGCAGAGATTGGACACACACATAGGCACACAAGAAGCCATGCATCTTGTTCCCAATTCAATTTCGAGTGAATTGAATTAAGCAGAAAGAGCTCTGTGTGGCTGTACCTCGCTGTAAATCTGATTTAACCTTGTGTCCCATCCATCAGCCCCACGGACACAGAAAGAGAGACACCTTTGTGAAGGGACACAGGGGGCATTTGATAAGAAACAACACCACATCTGGGTCAGTGAGGGTAACAGATTTGAATGTCTCATGTTGAGGGGAGGCGGGGGACAGCCCAGTGCATGTAATGCACTTTAATGCTTATGACCCAAACAGAATCACAAATCAGACTGAGTCCTTGGCTGATTTTGCCCTCATATCTGCTGATTTGTTTTGCAAGAGCCTGGGCTAGTAGACCTATGGTCAGGCTTACTAAACAGGGAAAATTAGCATGAATCCACGATTACAAAAAAGCGCTGATGGCGTCTACTGATGACACGCAAATTAAAGAACAGCCGGATAATTTCCTTAATGACCAACACAATCTACATCTGGTTTAAGACATGCTGTTTTGGGGCGGAAAATTGACTAGCGCAAACCTTAGTAAAAATTGCGTTGCATGATTCATTTAAATGCTGTCCTCCCATAAAATTTGCGTCTGAAAGGGAAATTTCGACAAATGCATATGCAATAAGATCAGCTGCAAACAATAACACTGTCTATGCCTTTTCAGTGCTAATTTTTCATTGTATCTCTATTAAATGCTGACCATAGGTTTTTTTTTCGACAAAAGAGGGTTTGCGCTGACACAAAATCTGGTCCCTACTCTAAATCTAATTCTAGCACACTTAAAGGGACAACATCATTTAGGACTAACCCACACACTCAGGTTAACCCTAACCCTAAAAAATGTTTATAAAAAAAATTCTACAGATCCAAGATACATATACTTGGATATATGACATATGATGTTAAGAAGAGATTTCACAGAACTTATTTCAAACATGCACTGGCAGAATTTTTTTCCCACTCGTTTTTCAAAGGTTTGGGCTTTTTAAATAAAATAAATATTTGTTTTAATATATTTAAAAATGCTATTTATCCCTGTGTTTAAAAAAAAAAAATTTCTGCATCATTACTTTAGTCTTCAGTGTCACATGATCCTTCAGAAATCATTAAAATATGATGATTTTGTTACTATAATCAATGTTAAAATCACTGCTGCATAATGTATTTGTGGAAATCGTGATATATTTATTTCAGTATTCTTTGATAAGGAAAGTTTTTTGTAATATTATAAATGTCTATACTGTCAATGTTTTAAAGAATCATTCTGTAAAAAGATTTATCTTAAGAAGTGTTGATTCTTATTTTTAAGATATTTTTAATCTTGAATTTCAGCTTTTAGAAAACTCTTTAACTGGGCAAAAAGTCAAAACGCCTTGTTAAAAACTTTTTCAGTATAATCAAGTGGCTGCAGGCTACAACCCAAAATGTCACTGCAACAGATCATAAAACTGTTCTTGCTTTCATAATTACTAGAATATTTATACTTGAAAGTCTTATGAGTACACACGATGTGCTCTTCCCTAGCGCCGTCGACTCACCCCGTGGAAAACGTGAGCTGAGCCGTTTCCGTTGGAGAGATCTGGAGAGCAGGCGGTGTTGCGGGAGGACGGGGACATGCTGAGATCCACGGCGGGCGGAGTGGGGATATCGGACTTGTCCAGCAGGGCACCTGCAAACAAACACCTCTGTTATACTTCTTGCAATTATATTTAATGTTATATTATACTGAATCTGTCATTTACCTGTGTGTGGGGAGGCAGGAGATGCTGGAATGATGACTGCGGTACCGTCGTCTGCCATCCGTAGCTGCCCGGCCCCCTTGGCGTGCATGGGAGAGGAGGTGCGAGTGGGCGGAGACATTGTGCCTCTGCCCCGCCCACCGCCCCGCCCCTTCGGCACCTTCAGGTCCAGTGGCTCATCTAAGGACAGCATGACAGCATGCGGACCGGAGCCTGAGACCTTTACAAAGAGAAAATCAGGGGAGGATTGAAACATACGCACAAATCTTATACCACCAGAACATTTGGTGCATAAGACCAGTGAGCATAGTTATTCATTATACATCATGATTTTCATAATTCCAGAAGTATTCGATAACTGTAGCTCCCTAAATATAGCAGATCTGCTCCATAAGGGTAGTTGTAATGTGGTTATCATTAAGATGGGAAGGTAGTTTTGTTGACTTTGTCTTTACTTTTTAAATGTAGTATGTTTTAATGTCAGATTTAAGCATCCCTAAATATTTTAAGTTAGGGATGCACTGATGACAACTCTTTTGTTAGCAACATGTTTAAAATATTATTGTTTAGTTCACTAAAGATAATGAACTCATCCTACTAAATAATCTCTGTCCAAACTATTTTAGATTAGTTTGCTAATGTATGACATCCAACTTGCAAAACGTTCTTCGAACAAATACTCTAAACGTGTTGATGACAAATGTTTTGTTGACCTTTATTAGGTTTTCAAGTTTTTGTCCAAAACCTGTTCAAATGTTGTCCTATCTTTCCAAATTAAGTTATCTGATCAAACAATTTTACATTGAACATTGAATGCATATTTTACATTGACGATAATGTTACATTGAACGTTATCGCACCAATTGCTAGCATGCATTGCAGCTTTAAAAATTATGTCGTAACTAATATTTAAAAAATTATAATTGCTTTGCATTCACTGGATTAACTGATGCTGCTTCTGTTGTTATCACTGTTACTAAGCTGTCATATGGTGCCAAGAGTTCATATTTTTTATTGAATTGCGATTGTTGATCATCACCATGTTTGAAATTTGTGTGTTGAGATATGTGACTCATAGCAACTTTTGAATGCAATATATTTGCCGGGGTAAAATAAGTCAAATGTATGCCTCTAGTTTTAAGAGGCAAATAATGAATATCATGTAGTTACCCACACAGCTCTTACTAACTTGACTCCGTTACACTCTACCCACTAAACTTCACTTCCATCTGGGTCACGGCACCAATTGTAATTGGTCCCACTTGACATTCTGAGTGAGATTTGAACCGGCATCTCTGGCATAGCAGGCAGTCGCTCTAACAAGGATACTAAAGTTTGCAGTCTCTAGCGTCTGCTGCTCGTATGCCTCTTAAAATCAGGGGCGTTTGCTCGTACTGCTTAACAAATAGTGAGTAAAAAATGATTTGGAGCTGCTTCCATGGCTAAATGCAAATCATGAGTTAACTTAAGTTGAGTATGATAGGTTGCTATAATTTTTCGAGTTGGTACAACTTTTTTTCTTTTTTTAAACAATAGCATATATCAAATTACCTTTAGCAGATCTATACAGGTGGAGCTGGGGAAGGTGGAGAGTTTCTGAGACTCTGAAAGTTAATACAGCAAACACTGACCAACTATTTAAATGTTGAGTGGCAAGCTCTTTGACTGCAGATGCAACACTTAGTTGTAGTTAACTATGTAATCGTCAGCAGGATGGATTATGGTGTGAGAACAGTGCCATCATTATTTATATAATGTAATCAATTCTGATCAGCTGATGTTTTTTTCTGCTGTTTCTGATCATCCATATTTTCATTTACTCTTGCTATTTAAAAAATACTATGTGAAAATACATGCTATGATCATATATTAACATTCAAAAGTCTGAGTCAGAAAGATTTTTTGTTTTTGTTTTGGGTTTGTTTTAAGAAATTTGTGCTTTATTAATTAAATTGATCAAAACTGACAGTAAAGGCAATCTAATTCTTTTGAACTTTGTATTCATCAAATAATCCTGAGAAAATGTTTCCACAAAAATATTAAACAGCACAACTGTTTTCAACGTTGACAGTAATCAGAAATGTTTCTTGAGCATAAAATCATCATTTCAGAATGAAAGATCATTTCTGAAAGACTATGAAACAGTGAAAACTGGAATAATGATGCTGAAAATTCACAGAAATAAATTACACTAAAATATATTCATATAGAAAAAAATATTTTATATTGTAATATTTCAACATTTTACTGTCATTTTGATAAAATGAATGCGGCTTTAAGTGTTAATAAATGAAGCCTTAAAGTGAGCATAAGATGTGCTTTCTATACACAACAGTGCAGAAACAGTGTGAGTAATATAGTAATATACAGCTACATATACACACAAAGCGTCCTGAATTTCATACTTTGCAAGAACGTTTTCTCCCTCTTTCTCATTGTCCTTCTAAACACCACAAACACACAGTCAGCCCCTCTGCAAAACCATCCCGATCTCACACAATTACTTCCACCACCAGCTTCCCCTCATTTCCCCTCCTCAAACTGTCCTCACAAAGCACACTGGCAATTACACCCATTACTGCTTCCACATTCCTCTCGACTCCGTGTGAAATACAGCATTCACAAAGCGCCACCTTTATCCACAGTTTCACATCTCTTTTTGCGCGGCACATATAACATGCGTCCTGTCATGCTGAATGGCTCTTTGAGAGGGTTTAGCTTGTGCCAACATGAGGAAGGTCAGCGAGGTCAAGGCAGCGGGTGACTGAGTTCAACAACCCGGCCGACAGGACCAATAATAGTAGATAACCGCACACAGAGCTGCATTATCAACCAGATATGCGTCTTCCGCCCCCCAGACACACTCGCACAACATCATCTGACCCTGAAATGCGTCCTGAAATGATCTGTGTTCTCGGAAAAGTTCTCATGTGGGACATTTTTTGTCTTTGATGGCATGCCAAAGCAACAGACAGGCAACAACTTAGAGAAAAAGAAATGCTGATCTTGCTGGTCGCAAGAACAAACAGGTTGCGTCACAACAGGAGTTAATGTGCAATCTGTAGTATTTCCAGCCGTCTGGTCTTTTTTGTAAACGTCCTGAAGCAGAGAGGTTACCCGTGCGCTATCTCAGACAGAGATGTGATATGTATGGCATGTTACGGGTTTAGTTAATGATTTTCACGTAATTGTGTCTCAATACAGTGGATAAAAAATGACCCTGTGTAACTCGTGCTGTGAGATCCCAGTCAGAACCTAAAAACAGCCCCGCAACACCACATATTTCTGAATGAATCAGGGCATTTAACAAGAACAAACATGTAGGGAGGAACTTGATTTAATCCATTAGGATTTGAAGTGTCAGTGTTTTTCAGGCGGTTGAACAATAAGAGACATTGTGAACATCAATCAAACTTGTTTCACATTTTGATTTAAGATTATGAAGGTGAACACATTTATTATTAAATAACATGCACCGATTAACTGTGAACAATAGAAGCGGGAATTATTTAAAAATTTGTTTTTATTTATTTTTTATATCATTGATCATATCAATTTAATTTAATTGTGCATGCTCATTTCTGCCTATTTATAGATTTCTATTATGTTTTTAATCATCTGATGCTCAAAGTTCATTTCAATAAAACATAATGTAATAACAGTGCAATTTGTAAAGTTTATTTATATTTGTAAGTTCTCAAAATGAATATTTATTTCATATTTCTAGTTCTAATACTGTGATGTCTAATTTTTCTGTAGAATTTAAAACTATTGTTTTATTTACACTGCATTATTGTTGGTGCATTATTTTTCAGCATTTATTAATTGTTGTTAACATTAGTTAATGCAAATACATTGTAAGTTCATGTCAGCTCAGGTATATTAAATCATATTAACAGTTTTGATTTTAATAATGTATATTTGTAGCCTAAATGTTAACATTAAGTATTGTTCATTGTTAGTTCCTTTTAACTAATGTAACTTAAACTAATGATAACAAATGGATATTGTTTAGTCTTACCAAAATTATTATATTCTATTAGTGAAATAAATGTAGGCCAATTTCTTTTACTTATGCAAAATATTACAGAATTGTAATACTAGCCATTTGTTGATTACTGTCCATAACATCAAATATCATCTGTATCAGACAAAATGTTAATATTTGTGCATCCCCTTGTCAATTTTAATATTATCTTAAGTTCAATAGCTTTATGTCATTAACATAAAGTTGTTAAAAGGACTTTTGGGGTGTTTTCACATCTGGCTTGTTTGAACTGTTTGCTTCGGACCTGGTGCGTTTTTTCTCTCAGTTTGGTTAGTTTTGGCCTGAAAGAGGTGGTCTCAGTCTGATTGAAAACAAACTCTGGAGCGGTTCGGTTAACCAAAGAAAGCAATCCGACCCAAGCGGTATCATAATTCATAACATTTACATGTATGCATTTGGCAGACGCATTTATCCAAAGCAACTTACAATTGCATTCAAGAAACACATTGACATTTGAATCAGTTCTTGCTTTCCCTGGGATCGAACCCATGACCTTGGCATTATAAGCACCAATGCTCTACTGATTGAACTACAGGAAAGCTTTCATAAAAAAGACATTCATAACAGCAAATGTGTATCATATGAAAAGCAGCAGTGACTGATTCTGTGAGCGAGGACATTAGTATCTCACTTGAAAACCAAAGAACGAGACGTTCATCTTTAAATGTTGTGAAATTGCTTTTCTCCATGCATCGCATGAAAGCCGTCCCAACAAAGCCTTGAAGAATCAATGCAACACAATACAGCAAGTGTGCTAGAACGAACCTAAGACTATATTAATGTTATCGAAGGGTTGTGTGTTTCGAGGGACTCAGCCCTGCTCCTGGTTATCTGCCTTCCTGCTGTTTAGTTTACAGTGAACACACCGGCCTGTCATTTTCCAGTGAACTCCAAGACCATGATTAGCTGCTTCAGGTGTGTTTGATTAAAGTTGGACCAAATCTCCTCAGAAAGGTAAGACCTCCAGGGAAGTTTGGCAATAGCATTTACAATGTGATGAGTGACTTTGGTCAGTATGACAAGCATTTAGGCCAATTTAACATTTCTTTCTTTCAGTTTCACTGATGTTTTTTGCTCAAACATGTTGTTAAATGAGTAGTATATTTTGCAAAGCTTGATCGGCATTCTTCAGTACTAAAATGTACCCCAAAAAAATAATAAATATAGCGATAACATTCACAATACCAACTACAGTAGACCACATGGTTCGGTCAGAAGCTTCCACAACAAAAGAGCTCCTCACACTGGATTCGGCTCCATGTGTAAACCATTACTGGTCCATGCCTAAGGCCAGCTGCAATAAATCATCTCTTCCTTATTTTAATTAGCCCCCCAAACCGCTCACCTCCGACCCCCCTCACATTTCTGCAATAGCTCAGCAATGGTACGTTCCAACTGGTTGGAGGAAAAGATTCTGGATGAGGAGGGGGAAGTCGTTTTGCTTTTCTACTGAAAGGGACCAGGTACTAAATGTCTCTGAGGAATGGGACGGGTCAGGGTTGTGTACTTTTTGACAGGCAACAGATTACCGTAATAGTGCATGCCTGTCATACAGCTTCATAAACACCTCACAGCATAAGTTCTCCATGCCTGGATCAGCCACATCCCATCTGGGGTTAAAGATCATCAGGTTGCTAGACAAAACAATTCTTTATATGAAGAAGAAGAAGAAGGGACTTTTTCATAGATGATCATTTCATCAGGCATATTGGGTTTTTTGAGACACTTTTACCGACTAACAATACTTCCCCCAAATGTTGTCCCAATTAGTTTATCAGAGTTTCCACAAATTCATATTAAACACTGTGGCAGATTTGCCCAAAATGCAGTGCAGCACGAGTTAATTAATGTTTGCTGATTATGATATCAGCTGCAAATTAATTAAAATAAGACAACATTGTTTATTTATGCGTTTTTGTAAAAACAAGATCATTTTACTTTTACTAGCAGGTGTTTTACACTTGTTTATACACAAAATATTGAATTTTGAGGCAATTTTTTTTAACGGTTTTGAAGCCACCGTTCTCCCTTGTCTTTGTCGATTGTTGAAACTGTTTCCTTGTTGGTCTGCCGTGTGTGGATGCTCGTTCGTGTCTTCAAGTATTCCGAGTTTTGCACTGTTTAGTGCCGTTTATGTTTCTCCGTAGAGGAATAAAGTGCTTTCTGTTGGATCTCTGCGTATCCTACATTTCTCCGCATCGCACACACATCTTCTGTAACAGATATATTATATATAACTGTTTTCTATGTGTATATATTTTAAAATGTAATGTATTTCTGTAATCAAAGCTGAATTTTCAGCATCATTCAGTGTAAAATGATCAGTATAATCAGTATAATCTGATGTTTTGAAGATCAAGAAACATTGTTTCAAACAATGTTAGCGGAAAGAACAGCAATATTTTGTAACATAAATGTCTTTGCTGTTACTCTTGATCATTTAAATGCATTTCTCTTTAGGAGGATAAGCTACAAGAAAATAATGATTACAGAGGCTTCATTTACCTTGATATGAATATATTCGCTGAACAAGACGTCTTGCATTTAATTAATTTAAATAGGCAAAACAAATAGTTTTAGTGAAGACAATTATTATGACCGTTTGTTAAAGCATCATGTCGTCTTGATTTTGTTTCTCGTTTTCTCTCTTGCAGTGCACATGTGCTGACTGCAGAAGATAAATATTAGCCTCATACGCTACACTATATCTTCAAACTTTATACATTGCAGGTTTTGTTATGTCTACATCCTATATAAACACTGCATTTGTTTGTTCACCTCAGAAAACCTCTAAACTAACTCAACAGTTGCAGGGAAACGGCCAGATTCCTTTGGCCGAAGGAGGTTCTGTGGAGAAACGGAGCCAAGCGCTAGCGCTTGAATGTGAAGTTTTGGGAGAAGGTGTTGCTCTGCCCCATGCAGACTTCCCCACCCCACCGTGGGCTTGGCAGGGCTTTAAAAGGCAGCATTGTCTGTGTCCTGCCACCCCCTCGTTCCTCTCCCCTGCAGAGTAAACACTGAAGGAGAGCGTTTGGAGCGGGACGCTGGGATCCACATGGTGCGGCGCTGAATGAAATGTTTGTGCCTCCGCTGTGACCCCGGTGGCCAGAGTCCTCAGCGACTGGACCCCTTTGCCCCTACGGAAGTCACCAAATCTGCCATTTCCTGGGTAGGGGTGACGTGGGCAAAGAATGGGGTCAGGATAAGGCAGGGTCATCGAGAGGGTATGGGTTTCACCGGCCCTGAGAGGTCAAACCTCTGAACTGATCCTAATTAACCCAAGATTTCAGCCCACCACAGGTCACAAAGCACTCAGCGTGATCTATTTCTGCTTTCCGGTCATGTCCAATGGTCGTTTTTGTGAGATAAGCACATTTCAACTACATGGACAGATTTTAGCGTCAGAAGCTTTAAAAATGAATTTAGAGTTGATCTCAGTGTTGTTACAGACCATTTAAAAAAAAAGATAAGTGTAATGAAGCTGAAATAAAATATAAATACATTATATATTATAATTAAAAATATTAATATTAAAGTGAAAACATACAATTAAATTAGAATTTTTTTAATAGAAATGTTGGCTCGGCAACTAGTTTGTTGAAGTACTAAATCTAATCAAATAAAATGTACATTTAAATATTAAAATACAATAAAATATTAGATAGAAAAACTTTAGATAATTAGAAGTATTAGTTAATACTTAAGCTAAATAAAAATATCAAAATAATTTGATACATGGACCACAGAATATTTTGTTGTATGAACATGAACATGCAATATATCAAAAGAAAGAACAGAGCCTCTTTTATTCTAGCATAATGCTTTTTTTTATGACTAAATCCAGATCTTATTCAGAATGATGATCAAACACAGACGATTGCGTCCATCAACACCCCTAAAGCTTCACAGTCCTATAATTAGTTTTGATTGATATGCTGTTTAATGTCGGTGATCGGATTATTTTACATATGCATATGATTACATATGACATCGCATGTATCGCATCTGTGTAAAAAAATACTAAAATATCACTGGTTTTACCTAGTAATGCATTTTTATATAGTAACGAGAAGCCTACGTGACCAAACTACATTTCCCATCATTCTCTGCAGCAAATACAGACTGAATAATAAAGCACCAATTGTGCATTAAATGCACATGCTTTGCTCTTCATTTTGTTGCATTAGTGCTAAAAACCTTCTGTGTTTGAGAAGTGAAAAAAATGAAATTGGGAAGCATGTTCATTTTATTCCAACCAAAATGCACATCACGTTGTAACTGCAATTTCAAACTCATTGGCACGTCTTCCCCAGGGGGACTTGAGCTTGGCTGATAGCTGTACTTTGCTGTATTAGTGAATGGCGGCTGGTGTGTTTTATAATCACCCAGCTGTTGGGTGTGAGTGTGAAATGCAGAGTGTGTTTTTTGAGTGCGAGTTCCTTTGTACTGAACTATGAGTGTAATTCTATATTCCCAGCGCATTGGCCCTGGGAGGTCGTCCACTGGAGAGCTCTTTTACCCCTGCAAACACACATAAACCAAACTGGGCTCACATCCCAACACCTAAAATCCTTGAATGAGGTTTTTAATATCACAAATACAAGTAAAAACGTGTTTGAGCAACACTCTCTCGTCACTCTCACAATACTTGGAAAGGAAAGCGGCCTTGCTGGTGTCCAAGGACTCCATAAACTATATAAAGTGAGCATTGCTTTTTATGTATCTGCAATAGCACTGTATTAAAAGTGTAAAGAAGTTTAACTTTATCAGCATCAGTTAGTATCTTAATATGACACAAAATACTGTAAACTATTTTAAAAAGCATTTTTATTAAAGAAAGAAACCGCTCTGAAATTCCCTGCAACTGAATCACTATGCGTGTAATTTGGTCTGGATGTGATCTGTATTCATAAGGCTACCCACACACTAATTCCATGTCTACATTGGCATTAGTACGGGCTGCATTTTGGCTGGATTTAATGAGCATGTGGCCAGCTGGTTGGCCGTAAGTGTGTATGTTGGTTGTAAATGCAGGCGGTCAGCTGGTCGTGTTTTTTAGTCATCCTTATGTGTCCGCAATCATGAGCCCCCCATGAGTTCTCATGAGAGACCACCTGCAGGTGATGAAACCTGCTGAAATTCAACACCACTGCAAAAAAGAGAGAGTTTTTTTCCCTCCCAGATGTCTCGCACCTGAAGGGCTGTGTCTAGACCTGCTAGATGGTCTGTCTTTAAGGGTTTAATGTGGCCACTGACAGGACTCAAACTTACCCCAGTAAGGTGCAGCAAAAATATTTGTGGGTTGATGGATCACTCCACATCTGTGAGCCATTTTTAAAGCTGCTTTTTTATAATCAGAGGTTTTAGGTTATGATGCATATGATGCAATAAATCTTTATACTCTTAGGGTATGTTTACACAACAACGATGTACTACATTTTTTTTTAATTATTGTTGTCAATAATCCCTGTTCATACAGTTCTGGGGAAATGACTAAAACACTGTATTATTCATGCCAGGCCAGTAGATGGCGATGTCACTTTGTAAAGAAATACTACGCAACTATAAACTGAACACATTATAAGCATACGCTTTACGTCACTGTTTTCACAAATTCCGGTTTTACACATTTGTGTTTTCAGACCTCCAAAACGCAGTTTTAAAGTAAATGAATGACCTAAACGCAGAAAAGGTTTTACGTTTTTAGTTGAAAATGGTGTCATTTAAACAGCCACTTTAATTCAGAATTTTTGTGCATATTTGTGAAATATAATATTCATTGTTTGAAATTTTATTTATTTATTTACTTATTTACAGTTAACCAAAAAAAAACTAAAATCATTTTTCTGTTTTTAAAGTTGGGTAATCCGGGTGTTATGCTCACAGGTAGAAAAGTTATTTGGCAACGAGACACTTTTCCTATTTCATATTGCTACTCTAGCATAATTCAATGAAGTGTGTGCATACTGCTGACATGTTGTTACCTGTTGGAGCTTATCCAATGATTTCAGCTCTCCAAAACTATTTTGTACAAAATTTAAAAAACCTTTTTGTCAGAAGCTGAAAATTTGGTGCATCACGGTAATAAAATGTGTCATTTCATCTTCAAAGATCCAAATAGTTGAAAAACTAGTTGAAGAAAAAAATTTCCCCAAAGAACCTTTCAGTGATCCATTCTTCAAAGAACCATTTTTTATGTGTAGTACAGTAAAAAATGTATTATTCGGAAGGAGTATTACCCCTTCCATGTAAAGCGCTTTGAGTGTCTATGATAAAGCGCTATATAAATGTAATGAATTATTATTATTATTAATGATCTAAAGAATCTTTTTCCACTATAAAGAACCTTAAGTGCAATTGAAAGATTCCATGGATATTAAAGATTCTTTATGGATCCACTGATGAGCAAAAGAGAACCCTATACAACCAACAATGGTTCATCTCTACCCTTAAAAATAGAAGTTCCGATTAGAACAGTTGGACATTTCGTTTGCCAAAAGTTCCACAAAGATCTTTAAGTACTTCAGAAAACCATCTATGATGCTTTAAACAACCCAGAAACTAACACACTCCATCTGAAGTAACAAAAAGAGCCATTCAACATCCTTCTACAGCCAAAAAGGTGCTGTGGAGAACCCTTAAGGAACCTTTTTCTTTTATCGCTTTAACCATATTTGTCTCTTCATTCCTGACCTTCCCTGAAGCAGACTGACCCCACCTCTCCTGACGCACATACACCCAAACCATAGTATGCGTCCACCCCTCCTCCCCTGACACGCACACATAACACAGAGTCCCAAAGCTGAGAGATTTTTTCCTGCTGCCCCTCCACCTTCAGCCAGCCGCCTTCTCAGACAGGAAACCTCAGTTTCCACTCCGCCTCCACAGGGCCCCTCTCTTTCCTCTCTCTCTCTCTCTCTCTATCTCCCTCCTTGGATTTTCTTCTCCCACTCCTGCTGTTTTCCCATCATCTCTCTCCCACCCTGAAAGTGTTCTTCTCTGTCCAGTTCACGAGGTCCAAAAACGGATGGCCCCTTTCTCTCCCAACCTCCTTATTTTCATAAAACACGCCAATCGATATATTTTCCCTCAAAGGAGCTCCCGCCAATGGAACTTGAGATCTGTTGTGTGACCCGTTTCAAGTGTCATCCAGTAAAAAATGCTTTGAGAAACAAACGCAACGTTATGTAATTACCCAAAACGGAGAGAGACAGAGAGAGAGAAGAGAAACCGAGAACAGATGAAGAAAGGAAAAATGGTGAGGAGAAAGCCACATAAATCGTGGAAGTATCTGAGGCGAGCGTCAGCGGGGGCTACAAGTGGAAGGCGGCCAAGCAGTGAAAGTGGAGCAATTTCTAAAAAAGAGGATAAGAAGTGAGAAAAAAAGAGGAAAAACACAGTGCAATGCTCTGTTCCTAAACCTAGTGAGCTGCCTTGCTGTCTGTCAACTGCATGCGATTATGACCTCAACGTCAACATCACTTTGACTAAACTCTTTCTGTCTTTAAAAACAGTTCCTCTGAAAGTTTGATTTAGAATAGTTTGCAAGAGCGCTGTCATAAACACAGAGAAAGAAAACTAGTTTTGGCCTACAAAAATGTATAATTTCTGCGACACTCTATAGTTCAACGTTAGCATGTTGCTACGCTATCCATGCAGTAGTAGCCTACTCTAAAAGAAATGAAACCAAGCTAACGTGGTTTTCTGCTAACTCAACCTGGCTAGTCTGTTGTTCAGCTGTTTTATTTGGTCTACCAGCCTGACCAGCTGACACCAGTTTGATAAGATGAAAATAGCCTGGTGGCAAAATCACTTTAGCCAATTAAAGCTGCTATCTTGTAGCAGCTACACTAATTTTTGCTAAAGTTGTGGGTAAAATATTTGATAGCGAGTTTGCCATTACAATATTTGTAACACAATACCCTAATGATCATTTAAAAATGAAAATATTATGCATAATTACATGTTAGCTATTTAGCATATATAGAGCTTCTAGCAATGCATTCTGAGATTGCCAAAGATACATGCAATGCTGTCTTAAAATTTGCATCTTATAAGACAGCATCATATTTTTGCTTATGTTTTGGAACTGCCTTCCCTCTGGGAGCGTGCATATGATGTTTAAAAAGCTGTCTAGTTAGGGAGATCACTAGGTTTTGGAACGGAGAGCAGGAGGGAAGCAGACGAGGGGAAGGACTGCAACAGGAAGCTTCTTTGCCAGCCTATTGATGGCGTACGGCCAGAAATCTCAGACACCAAGGAATTCCTTACAGAGGGTTTGGAAGGAGGGAGGGAAAAGCAGAAAAATCTGCGTGTAGGAAGGGAGCATGACCTGGGAAATAACCAAAAGAAGCAATTAAACACCACGTATGCCACCCAAATGATCTCATAAATGCACTGTATTGTTGTTATGGTGTTGACAGACAATGAAAAATATTAACATTTATAAAGCTAAAAGATTTAACATCATAAGAATCAGGATTGACGTGATCTGGCTATCAGTCTATCATCGCTCCTGAAATCAGATTTCCAGTTTTATCATTTTGATTAAATAATACTAGGCCAAAAGTTAAAAATTAAATGCATGAGGTAAAATAGAGAGTGAAATATATAAAAAATATATATAAATATAGTGAAATATAAAATATATTTATTGTATATATATATATATATATATATATATATATATATATATATATATAAACTTTCAAATCATCATAAAATGCTGATCTACTTTACTTCAAAAACCAGCCATATTTCCCAGTCAACCAGATTATGAATCTTATATAATTATGGCCATAATTATTAGTATTTATTTTTTTATGACCTGTCATTGCTTTGAAAAAACAGGTGGGTGGGGTAAAATGTTCCTTTAAGAATGTAAATATGGTGAGTTCTTTTTCTAACTTCGCTCGGTGTTTCACTATGGGAATCGCTTTGGGCGTGACCAACTACGGAAGCTCTTATGACACCACGTCTGTCTTTGGACAGACAGGTCGACCTGTGATCAGGCTCCGCCCCCACCAATATCACTCCGGTCGACCCCTCCCAAACTCATTCGCGCTTTCTTCCCGTGAGGGACTACTAGCTCTCTTAGCACTTCCAACATCCCTGCTGGTTTTTCGCTAAACTGTTCATCAGGCGGGCCGTCATTGGATTACGCCACCGAACGCGATATCAGTTGGATTGGATAGTGTTGAGTGACATCGTATGCGGAATAGCGTTCACGTCAGGGTGAGCTATTCTGTTCCAAATATCGCGTATTATATCGCTATAAACGCTTCAGGCTTCACGCGTTAAGGCGAGCCTCTAGAGGGCTAACTACCCTACGAGATCCAGACTAACGTGTTGCGACGAGTCTACTCTCTCTACTCTTCAGCCATCATGTCGACGGTCATTACCCCCGCCAAAGGGAATGATTCGAAGAACAGGGAGGTGGCATCCCGCCCGTGTCCATCTTCATGTGGAGCAACCATCTCGGGCAGGGACCCCCACCCAATGTGCATCGTGTGTATGGGCCCAAAACACGCTCAAACGTCGCTTGCGGACCCACAGACGTGCGTTCACTGTGCTGCCATGCCAGTGAAAGTTTTGGAAAGAAGGCTGAGAGTTGCGGTGGCTAACCGACAGGACCCATGTCTGTCGGGAGCTGCCGCGAAACCTATGGCTACGGACCATCAACCGCGAGCTACCACGAGCTGGGCGGACATGATGGAAGCCGAATCCCCGGAGATGCCTCCTCTGTTTGAAGGCCTTCTTACACAGGAAGAGGAGGGACCGGGTGATGAGGACGCAGATGGCGATGCTAATTCTGACCTCCTCGACTTGGACATGGACGACGACGAGGAGGAGGAAGACAACTCTCCCTTCCCCGTCCAACAGTCTAGACCGCCAAGCACGACTGACTCTGCCTCGCAGGTAGACAGTAACCTGTATGAGGTGTGCAAACGAGCCGCGGCGAAGCTGGGCCTAGCTTGGCCCGCAGCACAAGATGCGGAGGGATCTGAGAGGGACCTTTATGATGGAAAAAGGCTGCCGCCCGCTCAACCCACCGCTAGACAACTCCTGCCTGCTGTGCCTGCTTGCATGAAAGAGATGTCTCGCCATTGGTGCAGCCCCTTTAAGAGCAAGCTCCCGGCCAAGGGACACTCGAAGCTGGAGATTCAAGGGATGGGAGAGCTGGGGTTGACCGGACCCCCAGCGGTAGAGTCTTCAGTGGCCTATCATCTCCATCCGAATCGACGCTCTATTTCCGCCTCCTCGCAGATTTCGCTACCGAGCAAGATGGAACGTCTCAACGCGTCCGTCTATCAGCGCATGTATAAATATGCGGCACAGTCAGTGTGCTCGCTGAATGCAGTGACTTTACTGTCAGCATATCAGGCAGAGATTCTGGAGGAGATGGGACGACAGCTGGATACAGGAGTCCCGAACCCAGCACTTTGGGACGAAATATGTGTGGTTAACGATCTAATTCTCCGCTCTTCCCGTGGAGCGGTTCAGGGGTGTGGCCGCGTGATGGGTCTGGCCGTGTCAGGTGAGAGAGCGTTATGGCTAAACCTGTCAGGACTGAGTGACGCTCAGAAAGCGGAGGTGATGGACGCTGCATACGACCCAACCAAAGGTCTGTTCGGTCCAGCTCTCGAAAAAATGAGAGAAACTAGCACCCTCAGAAAACAAGAGGATGAAGCTTTCAACCTCTGTTTACCACGCAAGCCAGCACAACGACCCCCCACTCAGCCAGCGCGACAGAGCTTTACAGCATCCGCTGCGACGAGAGGGAGACAGACGGGGGCTAGAAACATGAGACCCGCTCTCAGCGGACAACAAACTGGCCAACGTCCGAGGTCGGATGGCTCCGGACCATGGGGAAAGCATTCATTTGCGGCCGCGGCGGCTAGAAACCGGCCGCCCCACCCCGAGGAACGGAAGAAAAAGCGTGCGACCTAACACGCGCATGTTCCCCTGCACTTCTCTCTCCGCCTGCAAAGAGAAGGAGGGTTTCCAGCCCTGTTGTTTTGAGTTCAGTAAGGGCTCTCACTGTAAGTTCTCCTCAGGTTCAAGAACACGAGGAAATTGTTCAACAGTGTCACCAAGCACTCACACGGTGTTTTCAAACGCCTGTCAGTTCAGGGGAATTCACAATAAAGAATGCACTATCGCATCCAAGCCACGAGCTAAGGGCGAGGTGCTCCCCATTTTCAAAACACAATTCAATAAATGTTTCAATATCGCAGCCAGGCAGACAGCCGAGGGCGATATTTCTCATAAATCCCAAAGAGGTAAATCGCGCCTCCCTAGCGTCACCACTAGGGACAGCGCACGCTGTTCCAGTGGGGGCCAGCACAGAGACGATAATGACGTCATCAATGTGCGCTCCCGAGGAAGAAGTATGCAAGGGACCTCTTGCGCCCTGCATACTCAGTTGGCGCGCATGCGCAGCACACCCGTGGGTTTTAAACACGATTTCACGGGGGTACAGACTTCAATTTGCCATGAAACCACCCAGATTCAATGGTATGATAGTCTCAATGGCCGAGGGAGAATCAGCTCGCGTCCTGGCAGCCGAGATCAACACGCTTTTAGACAAAAGAGCGATCAGAGTGGTGCCAGAGGAAGCGAGCTGTCAGGGTTTTTACTCCCGCTACTTTGTGATCCCAAAGAAGGGGAGCACGGCCCTGCGTCCAATCTTAGATCTTCGTGTGTTAAACAAGCACCTAAGAAAGTACTCATTCAAAATGCTGTCACACAAATCGCTTTGTCGGGCAATCCGCAGAAACGACTGGTTCGTGACGATAGATCTGTCAGATGCATATTTTCACATAGACGTTTACCCGTCTCACAGAAAATATCTCAGGTTTGCATACCGAGGCACTGCTTACGAGTATCAGACTATTCCGTTCGGGCTGTCTTTAGCTCCGAGGGTTTTCAGCAAATGCGTGGAAGCTGCTCTATTCCCATTGAGAAACAACGGGATAAGGATATTGTCTTACATAGACGATTATCTGATATGCTCCTCGTCAAAAGAGCAAGCGATCAGAGACGCAGATATGGTGTTAATTCATCTCAGCAACCTGGGATTCAGAATAAACATGAAAAAGAGCCGTTTAGAGCCCTCTCAATACACAGAATACCTGGGGCTCAGTATAAACTCCCTCTCTTATCGAGTCACTCTGACAGAGGGGAGAATCAAATCTTTCGGTCAGTGTCTCTCCCGTTTTCAGATGGGGAGAGTTGTCCCATTCAGACTGTGCTTACGGATGCTGGGTCTAATGGCCTCAGTGATTTCGGTAGTACAACTGGGACTTCTCATAATGAGAGATTTTCAGCGCTGGGTCGCGCATCTGCGTCTGTGTTCTCGGCGACATCTAAGTCGACCGGTGAGAATAACTCAGGTGTGCGTCAGGGCGCTCAGACAGTGGGAAAGCCCCGCGACGCTCAGAACGGGGATTCCCTTGGGGGCGGTGACGTCAAGAGTTACTATGACGACGGACGCCTCACTGAGAGGCTGGGGAGCAACGCTGATGGGCAGAGCTGTAAATGGCGTGTGGGCTCCACATCTGATTCACAAGCACATAAATTACTTGGAGTTGCTAGCTGTGTTTCTAGCGCTGAAACATTTTGTGGGCTTCATCAAGGGCCAGCACGTGTTGGTGAAAACAGACAATTCAACAGTAGTTGCCTATATCAATCGGCAGGGGGGCACACGCTCTCTTCAACTACATCAGTTAGCAAAAGAGCTAATCATGTGGTGCAACCCAAGGCTTTTATCCATCAGAGCAACCCATGTTCCAGGAATACTGAACAGGGGAGCAGATCTACTGTCCAGAGGAAATCCTCTGTACGGAGAGTGGAAACTTCATCCACAGGTGGTGAAGCAGATATGGCAGAGGTACGGTCAGGCTGCCGTAGATCTCTTCGCCTCGCAGGAAAACGCCCAATGTCCTCTGTATTTCTCTCTAGCGGACGAAAAAGCACCATTAGGTATGGATGCACTGGCTCACCCATGGCCAAACGTCCTGCTGTACGCATTTCCTCCTCTGAGCTTGATTTCACCTACGCTAGCCAGAGTGAGGGAGGTGGGGTTGTCACTCATTCTGATAGCTCCACGTTGGACATCCAGACATTGGGTGGCAGAGATAGTTCAACTGCTCTCAGGCCAGCCGTGGCCCCTTCCTCCCCGGAGGGACCTTTTGTCTCAGGCGGGGGGGGAAATTTACCATCCTCACCCAGACAGGATAGCTCTCTGGGCCTGGCCCGTGAGAGGGGGAATTTGAGTGCAGCAGGGCTGCCTCCATCAGTCATACACACTATACAGTGTGCCAGAGCTGCTTCTACTCGCTCACTTTATACCAATAAATGGCGAGTCTTTGAAGAATGGTGTGAGGAAAGCCATATTGTCCCTTTTCTATGCTCAGTAAGGGACATATTATGTTTTCTCCAGGATTTGCTGGATAGAGGAAGGGCTTTTTCGACTTTGAAGGTTTATTTAGCAGCTATTTCTGCTTGTCATGTCGGGTTTGGTGACAAGACACCAGGCCAGCACCCTTTAATAAGTCGTTTTATGAAGGGGGCACGACGTAAGAGGCCAGTGACCAGGAAGATGGTCCCTTTGTGGGATTTATCTACGGTTCTAGAGGCCCTTTGTCAACACCCTTTCGAGCCATTAGAAGGCATAGGGTTGAAGTTTCTCTCTCTCAAAACTGCACTGCTTGTAGCGCTGGTTACAGCTAAGCGGGTGAGTGACTTACAGGCCCTGTCGGTTAGCCCATCATGTTTGCAGTTTTCTCCAGGGTTCACAAAGGTGTCCTTTTGCCCTAACCCTGCTTTCATACCTAAAGTGGTGGATTCATCTTATAGATGTAATACTACGGAACTTACAGCCTTCCACCCTCCTCCGTTTTCTTCTCCGGAGGATCGGAGATTGAATTCATTGTGTCCAGTACGTGCACTTCATGCATATATGGAGAGGACGGCAGGTTTCAGAAAAGATGACCAGCTTTTTGTGTCTTGGGCTACTCCTCACAAGGGGAAGTCGTTGTCACGTCAGCGACTGTCCCACTGGATTGTAGATGCTATTTCTCTAGCATATAAATGCAGAGGATCTCAGCCTCCTGAGGGCTTAAGGGCCCACTCCACTAGGGGCATGGCTACATCATGGGCCCTGCTTAAGGGGGTGTCGGTTCAGGATATCTGTGCTGCGGCAAGTTGGGCGACGCCGCACACTTTTGTGCGATTTTACAGACTGAATGTGTCTGAGCCATCGCTAGCACATGCTGTGCTTGGAGCCGACAGGTCAGGACCCTCGTAATTTGTACAACGTAAATTGTGCAATCCGGGAGTGGTCTATATCTCCCATAGTGAAACACCGAGCGAAGTTAGAAAAAGAACGATGGGTTACTTAACGTAACCCCAGGTTCTTTGATAACAGAGTGAGGTGTTTCACCAACACTTCCCTCCTTGCACAGGAACGGGAAGAAATCTCTCTATAATGAGTTTGGGAGGGGTCGACCGGAGTGATATTGGTGGGGGCGGAGCCTGATCACAGGTCGACCTGTCTGTCCAAAGACAGACGTGGTGTCATAAGAGCTTCCGTAGTTGGTCACGCCCAAAGCGATTCCCATAGTGAAACACCTCACTCTGTTATCAAAGAACCTGGGGTTACGTTAAGTAACCCATCGTTTTGATTTGATGGTGCTATTTTCTAGTTTATTTGTTTTGACTGAACGGCACTACTGGCCTCAAGGAGTGTGATGAGCAGAAGACGCTGACGGTTTTCCAAGCTGTATTTGTCGTTCCTGCAGTAAACAGAGGCGAGGGTGGGATTATGAAAAACAAGCCGACCTGACTTGACTCAGGGGTCTGAGCTCAGGGGTGGAGGAAGGGTCACGCTCTGGGGTTTTGTGTCTGTCACAAGATACAACAGCTTTGCTACATGCTGTTCTGTATTACTGCCTGTCCTATCATTTTTCCCTGTCTAGAACAGTAACACTTTGTCCCCTAAGCTCATGTTTCAAACCAGCTTTAAACATCATATAGTTCTTGACTTAATAATAACTGGAGTTGCATTTTAAAACATTAATATATCAACTATATAAGATATATATATATATATATATATATATATATACACACACAGGCAAGGTTTAATGTTTTATATGGATTTGAATCAATATTTGAATTTAGGCCATATGTTTATGGAACATCTGATGTGTTTTTAGGGCGTTGTTCCAAACATTTTTGTGAGGGCCTGTAGCTTTAAGGAAACAGGAGGTATTGTGGGACGACGTGGGGTTTAGATCTTTGGCTTTGGCAAAAGAAGCATAAGCGCCTTCCAAGCAGCAGGAAACTTTTATATTAAACTCTGATAGCTGATTTTTTGACATTTAAAGTCACCATGAAATCAATTCGAAATTGAAATTTTCTTTTTGCACACAATATTTAATAAAAATAACTTCCCCTCCCTCTTGCACCTCATGTCTTCTCTTTTCCGATGATGCATTTACTGGTATGAGGGCAGGACAACCTGTCACTCACATGAGATCCACCAATAGCAAACCACAATCATCCAATCAAAATCAAGCCCCGCCCTGCATTTGTTCTTGTTCGAGAAGCCATTCACTCAGATATACACCACAATAGCAAAGGAAAGACTATCAGTTTTTATGTCTATTTTTGCATGAAATAAATAATGACTTTTTGAATAGAAATTATGTTGTTCTGGTTAAATCCTTTCCACAAAATAACTTTACTTAAAAAGCAAAACTGCATAAGACAGTGGTTTTCAAACCATTGCTGTTCATTTATTTCTACCCCACCTCGAAATTACATTAACACTGAGCATGGGAATTGACGTGCAATCAAATGACCTTATCTTTCGTGGTCAAAACTGCAGACTGAGTGCAGGGTCTGCTGTCTTAGCGAATCACACGACATTACTGCTATTATAGCTTGAAGAACAAATATAGACACAGATTCTGCATAGAGATCAATTTAAGACTCAACTCTCTTCGATACAAAAACACCCTCTGTCAGTTCTTGTTTTTAATGTTGATCATATATTATACGAGCAAGAGTGAAATGTTTCCCAAATACCCACACAATTGCAAATGTAACATTGATTTTATACAACAGTTCGAAAAACAAAAGGATAATATTAAGTGATGTTCATTTTAAACACGGTATTGTCAGTATTTTTTGCTCAGTTTTGTAACCAAATAATAGTTCCAACGAACGACACAGCCAAACTGCAGCACACAGAGTCAATGATTCAATGACCCATTCATAAATACAGCCACTTGTTGTCAGAGAATGTGTATCTTGAAGGAAATCACAAAATACATGTTTTACAATCCACATAAAGTCTTAATATGCAGCGTCATTTTTGGATATTTTAACTGGAAAACAGGCCAAAAGACTACATAAACACTGTGCACTGCAGTGTATTATTACAACAACAACAACAAAAATAGCCTATACCTTTAAGGCAAGTCAGTTCACAGGGCAGTTATTTTATTTGCCAGTAATAGCCATTCAATTAAATAAAAGTAAAACATGGAGAAATACTGTAATTCTTTAAGACCACGCTAAACAAGTGGAGTAGATCCACACACTATATCTTATCCCTTCTTTTTAGACATCTTCATCTATTTAAACAAAACAAGCTGACCTTATTGATATCATTTTAATGAAGACCGATACAACAATCTGAGTAAGCAAACTATCAAAAAACAAGTGGCTTTTAACCAAATAGATTGTATAATTAGGAGCCTCGATTTCTCCCATTTGTTTTCAACGAACGCTCCCCTTTTTACTGCCTCTGATTACTATTTTCTTCTTATTTTAAGTGGGTTGTATAGTGAAGGAGGGGATTTCCCTTCAAATGATATAACGCCATCTAAGTTTCATGCAAAAAAGGGGTGAGTAGAGAAGAAATACATCATTTCTACAACAGTGTTTACTTGCAAGACAAATCTGTTTTTTCCTTCGTATCCTAATTCACAATGGCTCTTTAAATGTCACCACTTTCAATTAACAAAGCACTGTTATGTCATTTATTATGACCAACATCAGAAATGGCACTTATTCCTCCACTATAAAGCTCATGGCAGAGGATCGCACATTCAGTCATCTTGGCAAGAGAGATAAGATTTCATCAGAGGCAAGCTGTGCAAATGCAGCATTTCTGTAGCTCACAACACCATTGCCTTATTATCTAAGATACCTATAAACCTGATAATAGTGCTGTTTGAACTGAAATCCCAGAGCCAGAGCCAAGAGTAGAAGCCAATGTTAACACTGAACAAACAGCCTGGGATCAGTGAAACAAAACGGAAGATGAGTGATTAATCGTACTGTATACAGATGAATCACTACTTGGCAACCGATTACAGCATTAGCTGAATATGTCGATCAACATCCACAAACTGCAGCGTTCTTTGTCATTTTTTCATTACATTTTATATTACATACTGACTACGGCTTGCACTTGGTGTAAAATCAATCCAACTTTACTTAAAGCATTTATATAGAATGCATTATTAAAAAATGTAAAGCATTAATTATGCCTTGTGATGCATTGTATGAACTCATGAATAATTGTAACCACAGTAAAAATATAATCATTGTTACTCCTTTAAAAAGAATAATACATTAAAACATAACAAACAACCAATAAGGAATCAGCAAATATTATAATGCTTTTTAATTTTGATTACAGTAATTTATGAAAAGATTTCATTTACATTATGAATACTGTTATAATGCATTATACATAAAGAGTTTAAGTGTTACCATATCGTCTCTGCACTCGCTATTGATGTTAAGCTAAGTTTGATTAGCATCAAGTTGCTAGCACTATGCTCTACTGTTAACATTAATAATAAATGTGAATTGACTTAAAAACGAATGATTAGAAACATTGAATTCTCCCAGTCACATTTAGTCTAATGCATTTTTCATAGCTGTTTATCTCTGAATAAATTGCCTTCGGAAAGCAGCTTGCAATTTTTGTGTCTCTTGCAGAATCGAATCACTCTGTTCGTGAAAATGTTTGTTGTTATATCCAAAGGGACAAATACCTAATTTGCACAATAAAACGATCATCTTTTTTATATTTATGATGTGTTTTTATTATACAGTAATGGCCAAGAGTGATATCGGAGGGGATATTCAGTTTTTAATCACCCTATGGTTAATTTAAACTTAAAGTATTTTTGTATGTGATCATAATTTCTTTCATAATTTCAGCCCGGCCAAAAATGATGTCGGCATAACTACACTCACCTAAAGGATTATTAGGAACACCTGTTCAATTTCTCATTACTGCAATTATCTAATCAACCAATCACATGGCAGTTTGAATTCAATGCATTTAGGGGTTGGTTCTGGTTAAGACAATCTCCTGAACTCCAAACTGAATCTCAGAATTGGAAAGAAAGGTGATTTAAGCAATTTTGAGCGTGGCATGGTTGTTGGTGCCAAACGGGCCGGTCTGAGTATTTCACAATCTGCTCAGTTACTGGGATTTTCACACGCAACCATTTCTAGTGTTTACAAAGAATGGTGTGAAAATGGAAAAACATCCAGAATGCTTCAGTCCTGTGGGAGAAAATGCCTTGTTGATGCTAGAGGTCAGAGGAGAATGGGCCGACTGATTCAAGCTGATAGAAGAGCAACTTTGACTGAAATAAACACTCGGTACAACCGAGGTATGCAGCAAAGCATTTGTGAAGCCACAACACGCACAACCTTGAGGCGGATGGGCTAAAACAGACCCCACTCATCTCCACTACAAATAGGAAAAAGAGGCTACAATTTGCACAAGTTCACCAAAATTGGACAGTTGAAGACTGGAAAAATGTTGCCTGATCTGAAGAGTCTCGATTTCTGTTGAGACATTCAGATGGTAGAGTCAGAATTTGGCGTAAACAGAATGAGAACATGGATCCATCATGCCTTGTTACTACTGTGCAGGCTGGTGGTGGTGGTGTAATGGTGTGGGGATGTTTTCTTGGCACACTTTAGGCCCTTTAGTGCCAATTGGGCATCGTTTAAATGCCACGGCCAACCTGAGCATTGTTTCTGACCATGTCCATCCCTTTATGACCACCATGTGCCCATCCTCTGATGCTACTTCCAGCAGGATAATGCACCATGTCACAAAGCTTGAATAATTTCAAATTGGTTTCTTGAACATGACACTGAGTTCACTGCACTAAAATGGCCCCACAGTCACCAGATCTCAACCCAATAGAGCATCTTTGGGATGTGGTGGAACGGGAGCTTCGTTCCCTGGATGTGCATCCCACAAATCTCGATGCTATCCTATCAATATGGGCCAACACCTCTATAGAATGCTTTCAGCACCTTGTTGAATCAATGCCACGTAGAATTAAGGCAGTTCTGAAGCCGAAAGGGGGTCAAACACAGTATTAGTATGGTGTTCCTAATGATCCTTTAGGTGAGTGTATATGGTCCGATTTATTTCTATTTCAGCTTTGTTTCAATTAATAAAAATGTTTTAATTTTGTGAGTGTGAGAAGAAACCTGCAGTTAAGGGAATGGAGTTTGCAGTTAAGGTCCTTGGTTTTCAACTGTGAGAAAAGTCTCTACTTTCTCTCTCCACTTATGTAATAAACCAAAAACATCTATCAGAGTAATGGGGTTGCTTTACGTCCAAGATTTTAAGCTTCGCTACTACAATCTCTCAGGCAATTTGTCTAAATCAGCATTGGTCAGCCCTTGACTTCTCTTTCTCTCTCTCCTTCTTTCTCCTTTCACTCCCCTCCCTCAATCCCTTTTGATTCCTGCCGCCTCCAGCCACAAACAGTGATGCAATTCGCAGACTCCTGCGTGCAATAACAGGGCCTGGAGAGTGCTAGCAGGGCAGGGCGGTCTGTATTTCTCTCGCCGTCTGAAACGAATAAAAAGCGCACTGGAAGAGAGCACCAATGAGTAGGAAAAAGAAAAGCAGTGGTCTGGGATGATGAGAGCCAGACAGAAAAGAGACAGCTCATATTAAGAGCTCATTGTTTGCTTGTGGTTTGTGTTTCTTTGCTAATTTGTGCCAAAGTGGATGGTTTTTAGCATTAAGCATGAGGGTGACGTATTGTTCGGTTTTCTTTAAAGGATGAGCAGCTTCACTCAATTTTAAGCCATTTCTTAAATCTCAGAGAAATGGGCAGCACAAGACGAGATCCATACAACGTTCTCTAGAAAATCTTAGACCACTTTACTTTAAAGGGATCGTTCACCGTAAAATGAAAATGAAATTATAATTTACTCACCCTGGTGTTGATCTATTGCTGTATGCCTTTCTTTCTGTTACAGAATACAACAGGAGGATAAAAAAAGGGTCACGCTCGTCCATGTAATGGCAGTGAGTAGCGGCTTGTTAAAAAAGATTCAAAAGTATTACAGAATGATCCCATCCCAATATAATTTTTTTTTAAATAATTTAAAGAAAAGAAAAACAATAAAATTCGAACTATTAATAAATACTGCAAAGGCATATAAATGATATAAAATAAAGTTCTAAATGTTAATAAATACTATAATAGCATATAAAAAAAAAACTTGTAAAGTGCATGCAAACTTTGAATTAAAAAAAGCCTTAGAATTCCCAATAGAATTTCTACAATCAGACAATTCTACAGTTTCTACAATAAAACAATGCACATTTTTCAGGACAGAAATGTGTCAGTATGCTTGCAGGCTCCATACAGTTGAAGCAGAACCCATTTTCTCCATTTTCCTATTCTACATTTTTGCAGTGAACTGCTGAACTTCTAAAAACAGCTTACGAACGGCCTTTGACTCCACAGACCCCTTCTCTGCACTCACCGGTGAACTCTAACAGACCTCAGTGTAGATGGAGAGCATGATTATGGTCAGTTTATGGTGGTGTTTGTGCATATTTCTGCTGATTGTTCCTCAGATCCGCCCCTTGACTCGACCAAGCCCGGTCGGCTCTGCTGAGACAGACCTCCCCTGGAGGCAGCAGAGGGAAAAAGCATACGAGGTCAGCGCAGGAATGCCGGGGGATTGGCACCTGGCTAAGTCCTGGAAGCAAACACAAGCTCACTTTTTCCACTCTCTGCTGAGACTCCACGTGGAGCCTACCTACGAAAACAAGGCATTCCTCTGCGTGCAATCAAACAATATTCCACAGTCACCACACAGCTTGTGCAGACATGCAATAGGACGCGCCTGTCAGATGAATAGGTCAGTGGGTGCATGAAAACTTGAAAGCTGTTAAATGGATAGTTCACCGAATGAATATTCTGTCATTATTTACTCACTTTGAAGAATGTTTTGGCTGTTTTAATTCATACGAGTCAACTGAGTCCGGACACTGGAATCATGAAAATGTTCTTAGGAAAGAAATTTAAAGAATGACATTCTAAACAGTTCGCAAGAATGTTCCAAATCTAAAACCAAAAATTCTTAAAGGGTCACTATTACGCCTTTTCAGATATTATCTTTCATGTAGTGAACTGTAGCTGTTTGTGAAATGGTCACAAAGTTTCAAAGGTCAAAGTGCAGATAAACTAAGTTATTATCTCCTCAAAAAGGAACTGATTCTGAACTGCCCTGCTTTGACCCTAAAACACAGTAGTTGTAGCTGAGACTGGAAGTTTGATTTGTGTTGATGACATGTCAAGGAGATGCTTTTTTTTCAGTGCTGTGGAAGCAAATCCACTCAGCACGCACTTCCAAAGGATGAAGACTCAGGCTCGAATTGATACAGTAAAACCAATGCCATCAATAATGTTCATATTACTGTGTGTACAAGTGCTGGAAGATATAGTAATGAGCAAAGTGGGAGACAAATCACAACAGACTGAACCATCTGACCAATCAGAGAAGAGTAGACCAATCACAACAGACTGAACCATCTGACCAATCAGAGCAGAGTAGACCAATCACAACAGACTGAACCATCTGACCAATCAGAGCAGAGTAGACCAATCACAACAGACTGAACCATCTGACCAATCAGAGAAGAGTAGACCAATCACAACAGACTGAACCATCTGACCAATCAGAGAAGAGTAGACCAATCACAACAGACTGAACCATCTGACCAATCAGAGAAGAGTAGACCAATCACAGCAGACTGAACCATCTGACCAATCAGAGAAGAGTAGACCAATCACAACAGACTGAACCATCTGACCAATCAGAGAAGAGTAGACCAATCACAACAGACTGAACCATCTGACCAATCAGAGCAGAGTAGACCAATCACAACAGACTGAACCATCTGACCAATCAGAGAAGAGTAGACCAATCACAACAGACTGAACCATCTGACCAATCAGAGCAGAGTAGACCAATCACAACAGACTGAACCATCTGACCAATCAGAGAAGAGTAGACCAATCACAACAGACTGAACCATCTGACCAATCAGAGAAGAGTAGACCAATCACAACAGACTGAACCATCTGACCAATCAGAGAAGAGTAGACCAATCACAACAGACTGAACCATCTGACCAATCAGAGAAGAGTAGACCAATCACAACAGACTGAACCATCTGACCAATCAGAGCAGAGTAGACCAATCACAACAGACTGAACCATCTGACCAATCAGAGCAGAGTAGACCAATCACAACAGACTGAACCATCTGACCAATCAGAGAAGAGTAGACCAATCACAGCAGACTGAACCCTCTGACCAATCAGAGAAGAGTAGACCAATCACAACAGACTGAACCATCTGACCAATCAGAGAAGAGTAGACCAATCACAACAGACTGAACCATCTGACCAATCAGAGAAGAGTAGACCAATCACAACAGACTGAACCATCTGACCAATCAGAGCAGAGTAGACCAATCACAACAGACTGAACCATCTGACCAATCAGAGAAGAGTAGACCAATCACAACAGACTGAACCATCTGACCAATCAGAGAAGAGTAGACCAATCACAACAGACTGAATCTTCTGACCAATCAGAGCCGAGTAGACACTCAGAAAGGAGAGGTTTAGAGAGACTGAATGTTTTATCGATTTGTTTCAGACAGTGAGAATAGAGGTAATGCTGCAATGTATATTATGAGAAAATTAAAGTGTTTTTAGACCTTGGATGACAAAATGAGGAACCTTACAAATTCTTAAAAATATTTACCGAATCCAGCCCTTGGAGGTTCAAGCTATAAATAGGCATAAAGGTACCCAACTTCTGAGACACAAGGTCACTTATGAAAAGATCATAATTTAGGCCTTTATTTACAAATCAAACAAAAACATTAACTAATGCATGAATACAAATATTACACAGAATATGGTGACATTAATGTCAAATGTCACGAGAACCAGTGAGGTTTAAAGTTACTTTGAGGTTGTCACAAGTTCGGTACAATATTAGTACAGTGGAGTTCGGGTTATGTCGACGGCCTCGGGGGTTGCAAAAAAGCATCGAGATAACTGTTTCGCAAGATAACCCATTTTTCATATATTAACATATATTTTCCCACACATAACCCGCAGATGCAGATAATCTGCACGTTCATATATCCAGCGGGTTTGGGGTTTTGTGTAAAAAATAGTTGGCATAACCCATAGATTGATTAACTTTTTTGTGTACGATCACATTTCGAATTTCAAATGTTGCTCGCATTACTTAAATAATCCATAACTGTTCAGGCTTGGTACACAGTGCTTGTATGCGAAATTCACACAATAAAAAACAAACACAAGTCAGAATCAGAACAAAAACAAAAAGCTGTCTCTCCCGCTCTCCTCTCTGCGCTGTGCAGTTGCTCGTCCCTTTAAGAAGCGTGTCGATGAGATGATAAGAGCCCGCCCTCATGGCAGCACAGCCAATCACGTCTTTTTGCATGATTGACAGGTCAGACAGCCTATCAGCGCCAGCTGTCAGAGTGATAGTGGAAGCGCAGCCAGCTGTCAGAGCGTCAAAGACAAAAACCCTCGCAAGAATTTTTTTTTTAAATGTATTGATGTGAGTTATTAAATGAGAATGTACATGCTCAAGTTTTTGCTGTCTTTTTACACAACAGTGTTGCCGCGATTTGTTTGAGGAAGCGATCGGCATTCATCTGAAAAAATGTACATATACACAGTACTGTGTATGTTTGCTAACAACAAAAGGCATATGTAAAACCAACACAATAAAAAACACCTTCGATTCTTGATGTCCCTTTTTTGTGCTCGAGATATTATATTTCGGCGATATTAACGAATCAACATTAAAGATTCGAAAATACTGAGACAAATATGGAGTTTGGCGGTTCCACTTCAAAAACGTCGACATAATAGGATTGGCGAGTTAACCGTGACTCGAGATAAGTGAACTCCACTGTACTTATGTACATTGTTGAATTTGATTTGAGAGTCTCAAGTTTTAATTAAAAGCTTAAATTTCAGTCTGTTCAAGTCCAAGTTTTTCAGTGCTTGAAAGTTTTTAAAGGGGGGGGGGGGGGGGGGGGGGTTGCATTTGTGAGTGAACTAACCTTTAAATACACAAGAAATATACTGTGGGGTCTGTTTGTGATTGTCCCATCTAGAAAAGCAAAACCATGCCTCAACACTTTGACCACTGGGTGGGGTGGCAAATGTCTGGGCATAGAGCGAGGGTCTGGCATTCCCATCCATCCCACAGTGTTAAACTCAGAGCCGCAGATTTACGGGAGCTGACGAGCGCATGGAAACTCGGCACGTTGGGCAACTACCTTCTGCCATATTTCAGTTCTCTGTAGCGATGCCATGAGCGAATGTCATGACAAACGTGAGCTTAGACACTTGAGGGGCTCTTGCTTTTATAAGAGGAATAAAACATACAGCAGACAGGCTGCACTTTGAGTTCGGGCCAACACTGGGCGCAGTGGATATACTTCAAACTTTGGGAGGTGCCGTCTCAGACTTGCACTCATTTCCTCAATCCGAATTATTGCGGAGGAGGCTAAAATAAAAAACTTTTTTTAATTTTTTTTATTGAAAAGCCCATGCAGTGCAAAAAACAAAAAACATTTTCATATTCTTGTTTTTTTCTCATTCTTGTCTAAACATGAAAAGCAAAAACGATTGAATACATTTTCCCGGTTTCACAGACAAGGCTTAAGCTAGTCCCAGAATTGAGCTTTTGATAGCGACTTGCATTTATAATATTTCAGTGTCATTGTTTTGTCTCAAGATACACACCAATCATTTTTCGAAGGCACGTTTATAAAAGCCACTTAAATGTCCTAATTGAACTAAGACCTAATCCTGGCTTAATCTAAGCCTTGTCTGTGAAACCAGGCCATCTAAAGGATTAGTTCACTCCAAATTGAAATAGGCCATAATTTACTCACTCTCAAGCCATCCTAGATCTATACAAGTTCCTTCTTTCAGACAAACACTATGAAAAATCCTAGGCTTTATAATATAATGGGAGTATATGGAACCTTAGATTTTGAAGCCCAAAAAGGAGCATCCATCATTCATAATAGTAATCCATACGGCTCATTTACACATAGGATGACTTGAGGGTGAGTAAATTATGGGATCATTTTCATTTGGGGGTGAACTAACCCTTTAAGTCTTGTTTTCTGGGGGAAAAAAGATTAAAATGACATGACTTTATGCTTACAAAAAATATCTGCCAATGGGGTCACAAAAATCTTATTTTTCATTTCACTTAAGTTTATTTTTCAGCGCCCAATGGCAGATATTTTCTTCTTCTTGTTTTAAACATAAACGTTGATACATTTTTCAGAAGGCAATTACCTCAAGTCTTTTACGTGATTTAAGAGTGTTGTCAAGATATACATCATTTAGATTTACTGGGAAACAAGTCATAAATACGGAGTAAGAAAATCTTCTTTTTTTCAGTGGCATAGGTGTCTGAAGCAGCTAAGCCGAATTCAAGTGTAATTTGATAGGAGAAGTGACTCTTAGCCACTTTGCCTCAAGGGACGTGCATACGTGCCTCAAAGTAGCTGCATACGGTAGAGTATTGTGGAGATTTTTTAATTTGGCCAGGATTCCTCCGCTCCGTGTGGCTTGCGGCATGAAGATGGACACCTGTGTGCTGAGCTGGAGGCGACAGGAAGGTTTTTGAGAACGACAAGCTGTTTTGGAGTGGCAGGCAGGGTGGGTGTTCAAATCTTGAAACCAAAACACATTGCAGTGGAAAGAAAACAGGAAGATGAACAGAATGAACAGAACAACGTGATTAAATGACAAATTAAAGTGATGTTAATTCAGACATGCAAGTGAATGTTTAACCCAGGGATTCCTCTGTTTGCCGAACCCATTTGACCAAAAATATTTACTTATTAGCACCCTCTGAGATTTAAAGTTATTATTTAAATGATTTAACAACATACTTGCATTACATTCATGTAGGTTAATATTTTTTAACACTTTTAAAATTAAAAAAAATTTTTTTTTCCAATTTTTATATTTCATTGAAATCGATTAACAATTTCATTGACAGCTTTTGTGGAAAATTAAAATATAAACATATAGTTGTACATCTGTCTCTACTGTCATTTTTTTTTTGTGAGCTTCTGATGGTAGAAAACAATTGTCAATGTCAATAATTTAAGATAATTTTTATTACATTTTTAAAACCTATTTTATATATTATGTTCCTTTTATTTATTTATTTAATTTTAAGATATTATTTTCATAGACAATATGTTTCCTGTCACTCAAACAGTAGAGAGTGGCGCTTGCAACATCACGGTCATGGGTTCGATTCCCAGGGAAAGCAAAAACTGATTAGAATGTAGAATGTTAATGTGTATCTTGAATGTATCTTGAGTTGCTTTGGATAAAAGCGTCTGTCAAATGTGAAATTGCTTTTGCCTCAGTACAGTAACAATATAAAGGACAATTATTTAATTGCAAATAAAAGTTGTCTGTTTTTTTTCATCACATTTGGGTTACTTAACAACGTTCAAAAAATCCAAAACACTGACCTCGCAGGACCATGATGTGGCCCTGAAAACCACAATTTAATGTTCATTGTCATATAAAATCTTTTTTAAGAGTTGCTGGAAGACAGCTGATTGCTGTCATTGCTAATCTTCTACCTCTTTTCCCTTTCAGGCACCTGCACACAAACACACACATACTCTTTTCTCTCTGCCCCTGTTCTTCTGTCCTTCTGTGTCTTTGCCAGCCTCACTGTGCGCCTGTGTTCTCTCGTTCCCCTCACATGGGGCGCCTGTTTTCTCAAAGCAAGACCGCCCTCCCCTCAATACTCGCCCCCCTCCGATCCCTGGCAGCCAGACAAGGTCAACATGACAGGATTTTTCCCCCTCCTTCCCTCTTTCTCTCACCCTTTATCTCCCTCCGTTTCTTTGACTCAGCTCAGCTGAGCGGCAGGCTCCTCCTGAACACGAAGGGCCTTTCATCTTCGCTCTCCGTCAGAGAAAGCAAACAAGGGACAGAGCGATAGATAGGCAGTGTGAGTACCTGGAGAGGGTTTGACACGTTCTATCAGTGTGATAGATGGAGTGATAGTTTGGTGCGCAATGGAAAAAAAATAAATAAAAAAAAAATAATGCAGCATAGTTTTCTGTGCAAGGGAAGGACGAAACACTAAACAGCTACAGGTTTTATTTAACTATGCAAAAAAAATGCAGTTATTAATAATCAATTATTATTATTTAATCTTTTGTTTTTGCATGTGTTGATCCTTTCTTTGACAGCTTGGCCAAAAATTATGTTACACAAATTGGTACACTCCAAAAAATTGACTCCAAAAAACAACTATACAATCCTTAAATAAATGGAGATGTACATTTTCTTAAGCCGGAGAGACACCATACGTATCGCCAAGCTCTAAGTTACAAATACTAGGATAAATTCATCCTAAGTGATCAATACTTTTTATCTCCTCAGTTATGTTGGAGTAGACAAACAAAGTTGGATATAAGCTTTTACAGTTCTTGAACTCATGCGCTTTTTAACCAAAGGAAACACTCCTCTTGTTTCATGGTAGAGTAGACTCTGGCAAAGAGTTACGATTCAATGTAGAATTTACAGAAAGTACCAAAGATTCCCATTCAGCAGCCTCAGCTGTGTGCCAAAGTTAACAGAGAGATACGAGACCAATGGGACAGGATAACTGGAAAAGAGTCGTATCCTCTAATCAATTTATAATGAGGCAGAACGCATGAACATTCATCTCTTCATCGTTCTATCGGGCTCAAGACGTGCCGCTCGTGATGTACAACCCCAGAGTCACTGTGGGTAACAGGAGATCATGGAAAGAAGGCGGCGGGCTCGGACTCTCGCACACATTGACTGTAATGGATTTGCCCGGACAAAGAGCCAAGCCCAGGCCCAGACTTGAGCCAGCCTTGTTTCTCTTTATGAAATACTTTAACTCCCTCCCTGCCCTCTTTTCATACAGCATGCTTACTGCAGTATCATTCGCTTATTGTGTTCCAGTTGTGTTATTGTGGCAGTCCTGGAAGATCCAGGCTGTTGGCTTTGCAAGTAAATAATAATAATAACCAGCTGTGCTTCCAGTTCAACTGCTGAAGCCCTTGGCCCGTTATGATCCAGTGCGCAGCTTATTGCTAACAGCTTACTTTTGGAAAACAATTGTGGTGATGTGGCTCCTTAAATCAAGCAGCATAAGCTTGAATTCTTAAACTTTACTACTAGTCAATCCAATCAATATGAGTTATTCAATAGCTGATGCTGATATACGCTACCAGTATATACCTTTTCGTTCTGTACTAGTGCTACATTCGCTATCTTAGAAGAATAGTCAAGTCCTCAAACTTTGATATAGAAATGGAAGTTTGGGAATATAGTGACCAAAACCTGTTGAACTAAAACTCTCTTATAAGAGCTTCTTTTTGGTCTAAAGTGCATTCATCATCCAACTTCATGAGGTACATCATGGGATAAACTATTGAATAAGAAGCAAGCACTCTTGCTGGCAAATTTTTCAAACAATGAAATTTAAATTCATAACCTTTGACTTAAGTACTTCTTTTGGCTTTCTTGTCCTGTTCTGTACATTTTTCTGTCAAACTTCCCCTCATTTTGTTCCAGTGGTCGTAAGGAGAAAGTAAGTGGCTGAAAGGCATAAAAGAAAACAGAAAGTGGAAAAAAGTGAGCCGTGTGGATGCAGTCTGTTTATTTTGGAGGGGTTTGCACCGGAGCCCAGGCCATTGGCGGCTCAGAGACGCAGGGATGGGTGGCGTGGACCATCCTCGGGTGTCCCGTGAAGGTGCAGAGGGGGGAGAGAGAGAGAGAGAGCGAGGGGTCCTCGGGCTGGGGTGGAACCGGGCTCTGCGCAGCAGGGAGGACGTGTGTGAAACGATCCAAGAGGAAACGGTGAGGCCACGCTGTGATTAGTGGTTGCAGTTTAACTGCAGAAAAATGCATGGTCCAAGCCCAGTGAGAGAGGGTGGTTTCACTGGTCTCACCGAGCCCGTGTGACTCAGGGTCTCTCTACACCGGACCGGAGTTTGTTTGCACAGCTCTTTTCTCTGCATCTCTTTTTGCAATTCCCTTTAAAGCAGCATTTTGTGGTGCTTCCAAGCATTTAAAATGGGGTTTTCCAGAACTACAATAACCATCTAAATTTACATTTATGCATTTAGCAGACCCTTTTATCCAAAGCTATTCACAAAAATGAACAAAAGTAATTTGTTACACAGGCAAAAATATAAGTTATATTCAATGCCAGGGTTATGGACCCTTTTCGCAGACTTTGATGACACATTTCCACAGTTATAAACACCATAAATCAAGCAAAGTGTTTTATATTTTCATTTCTCAATGGGCTTCAGATGACGAAAACACATGCAAATAGAAAATACACCAGCTAATTAAGAAAACACCTTTATCGGTTTGACAACACATGTTCTGAAAATACTCACAACGCAACCAGATACAGAAACTCGCTGCAAAAAAATCACAACGCAACCAAAAACTGAAACTTCAAATACTTACAATGCAACTAAATACCGAAACGCACTGCAAACACCCACAACACAACCAACTACAGAAATTCGCTGCAAATAATCACAGCGCAACTAAATACAGAAACAGATTGCAAATACTCACAACACAACCAAATAATAAAATTAGCCGCAAATACTTACAACACAACTAAATGCTGAAACACACTGTAAATACTCACAATGCAACCGTCTACAGAAACACTCAGCAAATACTCACAACACAACCAAATACAGAAACATGGAGAAAATACAACGCAACCAAATACAGAAACACACTGCAAATACTCACAATGCAACCAAATACAGAAACACGTAGCAAATAATCACAACACAACCAAATACTAAAACTAGCTGCAAATACTTACAACGCAACTAAATTCAGAAACACACTGTAAACAGTCACAACTCAATCAACTACAGAAACACTCAGCAAATACTCACAACGCAACCAAATACAGAAACACTCTGCAAATACTCACAATGCAAGTAAATACTGAAAAACACTGCAAATACTTACAATGCAACCAAATACAGAAACATACTGTAAATAGTCACAACGCAATCAACTACAGAAACACTCAGCAAATACTCAAAACGTAACCAAATACAGAAACACTCTGCAAATAGTCACAACGCAATCAACTACAGAAAACACTGAGCAAATACTCACAACGGAACCAACAACTGCAAATACTCACAACGCAACTAAATACAGAAACTACCTGAAAATAATCAAAACGCAACCAAATACCAAAACACAAATACTCACAACCTAAGTAAATACTGAAAAAAACTGCAAATACTTACAACACATGTAAATACGGAAACACACAAAAAATACTCACAATGCAACCAAATACAAAAACACGCTGTAAATACTCACAACGCAACCAAATACTGAAACACACTGTAAATACTCACAACGCAACCATATACAGAAACACTCTGCAAATTCTCATAACGCAACCAAATACAGAAACACAGAACAAATACTCACAACACAAAAGTTGGTTTTGTTATTTATACAAACAATTTTAAACAAAAATAATTTTACTTAAGAAATTATTTTAGACATTTTAACATTTCCGGAATCTCTGATCATTTCAGTGAGGAATTTCACGTTCCAGGACTCTTTCTCCGGTGTTTGTTAAATTCCCAGCCGCACTGACCTCCGCAGACCCTCCTCCCTCCTTTTAGTAATGCTAAACATTTATTCCAAGTGGATGTCAGCTGTCTCTGTCCAGAAGTAATGCAGAAGACCATCTGAAATTCCCATCACTGAGACTCTCTCATCTCATACTCTCAATACTCTCAATTCCATTAGAACTCTCCTGAGGTTGTAAATCTAGCCCACGTGGAGGATCACGGGTGTCTTTGCTCAGTATGGGTTGAAGCGTCTAAATAAATACCTTAAGGTTTTTTAATTGTGGCTTCAAAGAAACCATAAAACAAATTACTTAGTGCTACTAGATATTTAACAACCAACAGAGACACCCAAGAATGTACGTTTGGTGTGCAGACTAGCAATTACAAAGGGAAAATTACACAAATAAAACGTTCACTCAAAATTAAGATTTGTTATTATTTACTCATGTCTTTTCAAATCTGTATTTCTTTCAGAAGATGTTATGCTGAATGTTTAGAGTTCTGTGACTGTGACTGATAATGTCAAAAAAAGCTTGTGTGCTATATATTAAGTCATACAAAGGTTTTGTGTGAGGAACAGATCACTTTTAAGGGAAAATCTTCAGTTTTAGCTCTTGAATTTGATTGTCTCTCAAAAATAAAGGTTACAAACTGGGATTTTCAATGCATAGACAAATAATTTTGGTTTCCTCAAAGAGCCTTTCAGAGAACAGTTCTAAAAAGAAAAAAAAGTTCTGAGTGTAAAGAACATAAAAATAATGTATAGTTTTGCCGGTACTTTTGAGTATTTAAATACCTGAAACCTAAAATAAACTTAAAACATGTTTGAATGTAGTAGTTGATCACGTGATGCACTGAACGCTCTAATCACACCGCTGTGATCGCGCGCATCTAAGGCCACATCCACACGAAGCCGGTGCATTCCCTATCCGATCATAAACATGGCGTCGTCTCAAGAAATATCAGCGTACACACGAAACCACTAAATCCGACTGAAAACGGTGTAGTATATATGCCAGACCAGTATGGGGCGCTGTAATTCTGCCACAGATATACATTATACACGGAGAAGAAGACTTTGAGCATGCGCACAACCGCCATTATTGTTGTTGCTGTTATGTGTGACGCAGCCGACACGTGATGTGATGACATCATCGTTTCACAAAATATACGGATTGGCTGTACATACGAAACCGCAAGGGTGTTGTTTTCAGATTTATCCACTTTAGGACCCGGTTTAAAAAAAAAAAGGCTCCCAAAACGCCGGATCCGTGTGGACGAAACGCCAATACAATAAAAAATGTATACGTATACAGTGATACGCGTCTCCGTGTGGACGGGCCCTAAAAGAGTTAATGGTACAAGATGCTCTGAAATGGTGTGTGTGTTTTAATTCTAGCACTTTAATTGAACTATTTTGTTAGAAAATGATTTAATAAAAGTACAAATGATACAAAAGTACTTTTAATACAAATGCTAAAACTTATGTATTGGAAAGATAGCCAAAGAACTGGGAAAATAACAGGAAAAATAATCGTTAGATTAGTTGACTAATCGGATTAATAATCGACAGATTAATCGGTATAATAATAATAAAATAATAATAATTGTTCGATGCAGCTCTACAAAAAAGAAGACATCTGTAGTCAAACAACACTGGACCCCACTGACTTTCATTGTATGAACAAAAAAGGCTAAAACAATTTTGAAAATATCTACTTTTATCTTCCACAGAAGAAAGAAAGAAAGAAAGAAAGAAAGAAAGAAAGAAAGAAAGAAAGAAAGAAAGAAAGAAAGAAAGAAAGAAAGAAAGAAAGAAAGCCACAGAGGTTTGGAACAACATGAGGTTGAGTAAATGACAGAATGGGGAACTAACCCAATGACAGAAGTGAAGTCAGACTTCTATTGTGACTCTCTATCAAACGGTTTATGGAGTTTTATGGACTTTATGGACTCTGTTTGATTATGGTACTGGCATTCTATTGATTCATGGGTAAAACTCGCCCAAACATCTTCAAACGCTAGCTAAAGCCAAGCATTTCTTTTGGTCTTTTGCCAAATGTTGTGTTTAGGCCTTGCAGCATGCACACATAAGAACGTGTCCTAAGCCTCGCATATTCTTTCTGCTTTGCCCCACGTTTGAGTAAAGACCAAACCAGGGCCCCTCTTTAGTCACTGAGCATTAGAGAGCGTAATGGGCATGAATTCACAGAAGTGCTTCAGGGTGGGTCATATTTGGCAAACCATTCTGAGCATCGGGAGGAACAAGCGGTATATTCACTGGCCAGACCCCTCACAAAAGTACGCCAAAGCCTCGGTGTGCCAAGATCTCAGATTTCTGCAACGTTCAGCTCTGCTTCAGCTTACGGAGCTTCACTTCATATATGAGCCAAAAGCGTTTGTGGCAAGTTTTTTTTTCATCCTCAAGCACATCGTGAAACAGACAGTCCTATCGCAGAGCTGTCGGTTCACCCCGCGAAAACACAAGTCAAAGCCAGCACACACAGCTGGAGGAGAACATACGGCGAAGTGAGCACTCGACGGCAATAATATGAGATGTTTGCACAGCAGCATAAGGCAGAAAGCTGTGCACACACACACGTGAGAGTATGAGACTATCTGTTTAAAAGCCTGGATTTCACCAAGGAATGACATCTGGCAAGTTTGAGTCACTTTAGGGACATCTCGATGCATTTATCAAGGATATGGACAGTGATTTTGGCAACGCGTGTAATTATGAAACATAACACGAAGAGGTTAAATGTCATGCAAAACAGTGCACAAACTACACACACTTGGGCTTCAATGAAGGCAATCGTTAATCTTAAATGCATCCAGTTAAAGCTCATTTAATCAATACGCCCCTTGCACAACATTTATTCAACAGCGTTTTTGTCAAGATGCCCCTCTCGCATCTTACACCGGGTTGGTTAACTACGTCCTGGCAAGCATCTTCTTTATCAATGGCCCCATGTGTAGCAGCCAATGAGGACGGGCTCCGTTCCAAACCACATCTCAATGTGCTCACAATTAAGCGCAGGGACACTGGAATTGCCTAATTGGATGATGGCTGCTTTATGTCCAGGCCTAAACCACTATGGACAATAACAGTCACTTTGCCAGAATGCATCATATTTGGATGCATTTGCAGTCTTTAATTCATGCGTGAGTCCTTTCCCAAAAGAAGTATTTTATTTGCATCATCGTCAAGCCCTCCAAATGACAACAAACTCATCACATGACGCTTGATTTACAACGTGCTTCCAGACGAGCTCTCTGCTACTGAAGTGCATTAGTGGAAGCACCGCTTCTCGTTCTTTGCAGGCATTACAGGCGTCAACTCCTGAAAAATCACACAGACTGTAGCATAAGCCGAGAACACACTCCTGGAAAATAGGTCAGGGTCTTTATGCTACCCTAACTGACCGTGCTCAGTGGACAAATCTAAATATGCATGCTTATATTGGCTCGAGATCAATGATGCAAGGTTGCTGTGCCATCCGAGTTCATTAGACGGACTTACCTTCTGTAAAACCTCCTAGATATATGTTCTTGGCCCGGCACTGGCCTCCACCTTCAACTTTCCAGAGGAGGGGATGTTTGCTCCAATTCCTTAATGAATCAATTTTTAAGGAAGGCCCGGCAGATTCTGCAGAAGGACCTGTAAGACTCTGTCACAATCTACTGCTGTCTGAAACCATCAGACTGTTGTCTGGACGCACATGACAGTGTTGGGAAAAGCAGAAAACTCAAGACTTGCGAGGGAGAAAAGGCGTCAATCCAGAGTGAATGCGACAGATCGAGAGTTTATGTCAGTTTCAGGCAATGAGGATATTCTCATGAAGCAGAAACCCGTTAAGTGCATGCGTGTCAACACCAAGAACAGTGTCCGTAGTGTTTTTATCGACCCTGGGAGAACAGATTAAGAATTATGCACTGAAACAAAAACACACACAGACACACATCAACAAAAACGGATCGTAGTGATCGTTGTCTTGACATCAAGGTGCATCGCTTGCTGGCGGCACTGGTCCAGAGGGGGTTTTAATGGGTGGTCGTGCGCAAAGACGATGGAGAGGAGACGTCCCCTTTTCAGCTTCGTGTCCGGATGGTGTCTCCGTGTCGGGTTTGCGATTTCCTCGGGTCGTTTCCAGTCCTGTCGTCCGTGGAGACGGTGAGCGGTGAGGTGGGTCTCCAGCACCCCGGACGCGAGCCTGTCCGTGTCTCCTCTCCTCTCCTCGGGCGCAGCGGGCGGAGGGATCAGCCCTGACTGACTGTGGCTCTGCCAGCTCAGCGCATGTGTGCTGCTCCGCCCCATCCAGAGCCGAGGAGGAGGCCGTCCTGGGCTCCCATCCAAACAAACTCCCCTCCAGCGTCCCCCTCCCTCCTTCCAGCGCTCTCAAGATTTTTATTGGCATGGTAATAAAGCTTCTTCTTTTTTCTTTTTTTTGATCGCCGAAGCTTCAATAAACATTACCTCCATAGACCCTTTCCTTAGATCTAATCATTTTGGTCTTGCATAGTGGACACTCTTGATTCATTTCTTCCAGATCATTTATAAAATAATACTCTTTGTAATATATTTCTTTCTTGGTGTTTTATTTATGCAACCAACACGTAAAAATATATAATATTAAAATATTATTTATTACATACATATTACGTATTTTGTATAATGATACTGATATTCATATTGAATGTAATAAAATAAGTAGAATAAGATCAAATTAAAACTGCTAAAATATAGGCCTTCTATTTCTAACAGAAATCTGACTACATTAGGACAACAACAAACATAATTTTGGAGTCTGAGAGAGAGAGAGAGAGAGAGAGCGAGAGAGAGAGAGTGTGTGTGTGTGTGTGTGTGTGTGCGTGCGTGCGTGCGTGCGTGCGTGCGTGCGTGCGTGCGTGCGTGCGTGTGTGTGTGTGTGTGTGTGTGTGTGTGTGTTATTTTCAGTTTATGTTTTTGCCTGTTGCACTTACTGAGGTTTCTTCTTGCGAGTGAATGGAAGTATTTGTTGGATTTCAGCTGAAAGGACCTTTTTGTAATTATAGGCCCTGAACTCTATTCTACTCTATTCTCGATTCTCGATTCTATGCCCATAAAGCTGGGCTTACTAATAATCGGATATTAGGCTACAGAGAATAACATAAAAACATATTGTCATTTTAATGGTTTAACGTGAGTTAGATTTCTTGACTTATTCTACCTTGTTAATTAATGTTTCATTTTTAATTGTATGCATCCTCAAAGTCTCTGAGACAGTTTTAGTAGAGCTGAACTAGGTGACCACTAGATGGCAGCTGCCTAAAGCTGCACTGCTGCTCAACAAGCAGCTCAGCTGAAGGACAGAGAAGACCTGTGTTGTATCTCGGTGCATGTGCGGCCTGGTTTAGACATCTGTAGTAGTATGAAAGCACACATTTATATTATTTTTCATTAGGACTATGATTATTTATCATTAACTACTATTATTATCATTAACTATTATTGTTGATTTATTGTAAAACTAAGAATAAAAACAAAAAAGTCAATTAATGAGCATGCGTCAAGTAGATATTTTATATTATTTATAAAATATGATTTATTATAATAATTTTATATTATTATTTTTTATAGATAAAATATTTTATATTATTTTCATTTTTATTATTTTTATGTCATAAGTCTTACATCTTTCTCAGATCCCTGACAGATTCCAAGAGGTGTGAATAATGTTTTGTCTGCTACATAAAAATGTGTTGCATATGGTAATATCTAAATGAATTTGTTTTCATTTATAATGCAGGTATTAAGTCAAGAAATTTGATGTAAATGTAGAGGATGTCTGAATCAATCTGACTACATTAAGCTACAAATGTCAGATAAAGTTGCTCAAACTCACTTTTTTACAGTGTGTGTGTGCATTGGTTTTCCTAAACCTATAATTCATGCAGACTTTTTTGCATAATTATTACACACTCAACGTTATATATCATGTTATATAACATTATATATCAATACATATACAAATCATGAAATGGGCAATTTATTGTATATACTGATTGTAGCCTGACCCTAAATTGCCCATGACCAGCTTTGTTGTTTTTGTGATAAATGTGAATGCATTTGTAAATTAAAACAATGTTTTCATTATTTATACTTTTATTGTTATTATGAATAAAGTAATATGTATAAACGTGTAGTCTAAATTTGATATAAAGCACACATAGAAAGTGGAGGTATAATGCATAACTCGCAGCAAATGAAAACACTGAACTGATTCCCTGTCTCGTCCACGTTTTCGCCCTCAGCTTGAGCTTGAGTCACAGTAAAACACATTTCCGGGTTCTTCATGACCGCTCCCATTTTGTCTGTGTGTGTGATTTGTGCTTCGAGTACACGATTAGGTAACTCCTCTTCCTCCTCCTACAACTACAACTTTCATGCACCCAAAATGGTGTTTAGAGTGTCAACCCTCTCTCTCTCTCTCTATCTCTCCCTTTCTCCCTTTCTCTGTCTCTCTCTCCTCCTGCCAGCATGTCAGCTGATCCCGCATGTCTCAGCCCCAGTCAGAAAAAAACAGCGTTCACGTTCACTAACCTAAAGCAATGCCATCATTCATAAGATTCGCATTGAGCATTCATGTTTTTAAAAACGTGTTTACATTCGTTTTAAAATATAAAGCGCGCTTAATTCCAAAAGATCCGGATGAAATATTCTGTGCGTTAAAATCTCGCCTACTGTTTAACGTGCACTGATCATTTAAACACGATATTAATTGATATTAATACAAATACAGAAAGCTAACTTCCAAAAAAGTAGGCTATGTGAGCAATGCAAGACGTATATGTTAATATTTTAACATCAATGCATTGATTGCTTTAATATGCATGGTGTTTATGCATTCACTGATTGATTTATTAAATCGAGATCACAATGTTAACTAATTCATACTGAAACAACACATTTACATACTAATGCGTCTATGTGTGCGTATATGTATTCATAATGTATACACACACACGTATATAAACAAAAACAATACATTTCCGTGATCAATGTATCCCATATAGTGCATTTTTGGACATGCATAGTAGATACTGCGCACGAGGCAGATATTTAAATGCATTTATTACAGTGCGCTTTCGGTCATGCAGTTCTCATGAAAGAGTCCAGCTGATGACTGGAGAGTAACATGCTCGCTGTTTAAACGCTGTTGCAATACTCCTTTGTTTACATGCAAGTCCTCCCGTTCGGCGCAAGGAGGCTTTTTTGGTAGCGCAGGGCTGTGTGTGATTCCTACCAGCTGTTTCCCGCCTTGAAAGACATCCGATCAGCTGCAAACACACACACGCGCGCACACATGCAGAAGGAGGGAGGGAAAGAGAGCAAGCGAGCGCCACACACACACACTACGAGGGAACCCCATCAGCTGGAAGAGTAGAGTAACCTTACAACTCAACACTCATCTCACGCGCTCATGCCCGAAATCAGCAGGACGCGCTTGTTAAATGACAAATAGACGCTTTGGTTTTTTACATCAATAAAGTACAAGAAGAATCGAGGAGCCGGAGCTGGAGAGAAGAGGGGAAGCATGGAGTATTTCATGGTACCAGCTCAGAAGGTGCCCTCCTTGCAACATTTCAGGAAAACCGAGAAAGAAGTCATAGGAGGCTTGTGCAGGTACGCGAGAGGCTCTTTTAATCATCGCGCTCGCGACGCACGCATATGTGCGCGATTGTTTAATCGCGCGCCAGCAGCGGCGGCTCCACTACTAGAGCAACATGCACGCATGATTTCTGTGTTATTGTGTACACGCGCCCATCCAGCGCGTTTAGAAGGGACGCGACGCACGCGAGACTCGACTTTCTAAATTTAATCCATCTCCTGGGGGTCTATGGAAACCCCCTGGCGTGTCAGGTCAGTGTTACCTGCGAGATATCTCGGCGAAATCGATACATTTTGTGTCTAACAAACACAAACCACGTGGTTGCATGCACGCACACACACACACTCTCTCACACACTCTCCACGCTGCTGATCTCGCGCGCGTGTTTAATGTTAGAAACCGCGCATATCAGCCAGTCGTCATGTGTAGAGGTGTGCGGGTTAAACGCGGGTTTGGGCTCAGGCTCGCGTGTTCTGGCGTGCGTTTGTCAGGGCTTAAGTTAATGTGGGCAGTGCGGCCATGCTTGTGGCTCGTGCGTTTGGCGTCGTGTGTTTCTCACTGCAATTAAACGCTAAACGTCTCAGGACAGCGATCGCACTCACACATATGAGGGTTAAATGCGCGTCAAGCGCGAGAGATCCGTGCGTGCGCGCGGTGGGAGAAAGATTGGGTGTTTTTTGGACTGCGTCGCTGCTGCCGCATGGACGGAGGAAGCGCGAGGCGCATTGTTGTAATGGCGGACCGTGTCAACCGTGAACACGATGGGTTTTATTGAGGCCGGCGGCTATGCGCGTCCTCTCGCTTGATATTGTAGTTTCGGCGCACTGTGAAGGGATATGAGGTGTTTAGAGGTTAGTGAATTAATAACTAGTGTTATTTTAATAAGGGGGTGTGTGTGCTGCTGAAGGAAGGCCCCGTCAATGCATCTGCGACTCTGCGAGCTTTCTCGGGAGGGGGCGGGGCGAGTAAAGCGATTAGCGCATGGTGTTCTGGGAATTGTAGTTTTCAAGATGTCAGTTGGCCTACAAACGATGCGTTTATACATATTAGTCTTCAAAAGAATGGTTGTTCAGTTATTCACGGTGCGATTAGCAGTTTTAAAAAAAAATACAGGCACATCAGTCTTCAAAATATAATAGATATACATATCACAAATGAAGGCTTTCAAAGTACAAGGAATATACAAATTGTACAAAACACCAAAACATCAGCTATAAGTTACGCTTTTGGTTGTGAACTTTGTTTTCTTCAAAATGTGTGTGTGTGTGTGTGTGTGTTTATTTATATATATATATATATATATATATAAAGTTATAGTTAAAATATACCTAGAACATTATTTTATCTTTAAGTTTTGGTTAAAACCCACATTTAAGTTGCCAAACAAAGGCACTTCCTCTCATAGTTTTGTAGTAGTTGTAGTAATCTATATTTTAGTAGTCCAGTTTAAACAGGGATGACAATTAACAATTTTAATGTTGAATAATTTTTTTATATGGTTTAATGTTGTGATTTAACACACCCAGACAGATGAGTAATTAGGAATCTTGTCACATCTACTATTATTATGATGTAATGATTTATTAAAGGTATAAATAGTTAATAATTGTATTATACATTTAATAAAACATTTTATACGCATAAACTGTTTATTATTGCAATGGAAGCTTTAATTATACCAGTGCAAGGTCTCTCGCCTCCATGCTAAAGCAAAAATTCTCTTTTGACCGTTTCGTTTTCATGAAAAGAAGCTGGGTCACATTCATGTGCGATCTGACCATATCTCTTGTTCCACTGTTGGCTCTGGCTGTGATTTTGGCATTGGATCTGTTTGCTGGGTTTTGAGCCGCTTGGACGTAAGGAAGCGAGCAGGGAAACCTCTCTCTCCCTCTCTCCCCTCTCATGTGCGCCTGCACAATTGTTCCCCGTGTTTGTCCTGACGCAGCTGAGGCGCTGCTGATAAGAGAGGCTTTCCAGTGATACCCCGTGAGATGCCCAGACAGGGAGGAAGTTCAATTAGGGTTTGATTTCCTCGGCCAAAGCACGCGTGTGATCGTGTGAGGCAGAGATTTCCAGGCGCTTGAGTTTACAGACAATGGACTTGAATGAGCATTCAGGAAAGTCAATATTTTCTACTTCGCACTCCAGTGTTTCTCTTTCTCAATGTTGCATCCTGTTTTAGGGATGCAAGCAAAAAAGGGGGGGCTGGGGGGGCTCTTTTAGGAGTTATATATATATATATTTTTTTTTTTACATTTAAACTTTTATTGAATCACAGTAGTTAATACTTCACTCTGTAATGATACTCTTAAAGTTGCTTCCGGTTTTAGGGATAAAACACTTGGCTTTATAAATGTACAAAATGATATGTTAGAATGTAATTTATAAAGAAATCATTTGTCTTTATTCATCTTTTCTTGACTCTGTGTTTAAATTTGAGGCACTTAAATCTAAAACAAAACATTTAGCAACGTTTCCTTTAAAAAAAGTACTATAAAAGGGAAAAAAAACATTGTAATTTCAATACCATTGATATTACCATTATAATTCTTTGATGTAAATTATAGTATTATTTGAATAACATAGTGTTTAATATAGTAAATTATAAAACTGCTATGATCATCATACATGCTGCTTTATGGCCTCTTTAATTAAAGGGATATTTCTTCCAAAAAATTAAATTCGGTCATTAATTACTTCACTTTACTGATCTTTTTTAATGAAATCTGAGTGATTTCTGTCCCTCCATTGTCTGGTTACACAACTACCACTCTCAAGCCCCAGAAAGGTAGTTAAGACTATTTTTCACAGTAATAATATAGTTATTTTTTAAGTTTTTATGATATAACGATTGAATTTTCATAAATCTCTATCAATAAAAAAAAACCACACACAATAAACTACATTTATGCATTTGGCACTTTTATTCAGAAAGACTTGCATTACAATCAAGAAACACATTGACATTGTAATCAATTCTTGCCCTAATTCATCTGATGCACATTTTCTTTTTCAACCATTTGCGTTCACTTAAGATATAAGCAATGGTTTTTGAGGATTCTCGCTTAGATGAATTAAGAGACAAAAGTGTGTGTGTTTGACTGTTCAAGCCGAGTTTATTACTCAGGCGCTGTATGAGCAGCTTTATGTGTGCAGGTTTAGGTTCACTCAGAATTGTGCGCACAAAAAACAATAAAATTGCAGGGAAATTACATTTAAAAATGTTTACATGCTCAATTTTTGTGGCATCAACTTTAAATTTGGAACACAACGTGGTTAGACATTGCTTTCCTGTAGCTCAATCAGTAGAGCATTGGTGTTTACAACGCCAAGGTCAAGGGTTCGATCCCAGGGAAAGCAAGAACTAATTCAATGTGTAAGTCGCTTTGGATAAAAGCGTCGGCCAAATTAATACATGTAAATGCTTATTTTTAGCAAGTTTATAGTCAATTATTTTGTAAAATATATATATATATTTTGTATAAAATAAAAGTTTAATTCAGTATATTTGCTTTACAGTAACTGTAAATCCCTATGGCCTGGTTTCACAGACAGGGCTTAGATTAAGCCTTAGTTTAATTAGGACATTTTAAGTAGCTTTTATAAACGTGCCTTAGAAAAAAAAAAACTTGACGAAATGATGTCACATGACATATTTTAAGATTTTATCAATAGAAGTTGATTTCTGTTAAAATGGTACTGAATTTTAGTCTGAGACCAGACTTAAGCCTAGTACAATTTTTTTTACACTTTTATTAGTTTAAAAGTGCTTTCACATCTGCAATAATCTGCCGAGTGTCTTTTTTTTTTTTTAAAGAGTCCAAAGCATTCATGAATGACAACCATTTAAATTCAGATCTATGTTCAAAACGGAGGGGTTTGCAGGTTAAATGTAATATTTATATCTTTTCATTTTCATGTAATATTTATACCTTTTCATTCTTTTGAAGAAGGCTAAAGTGCAATGACATTTCTTCTTTACAGCTTAGCAAACATTCCCCTCACGCCAGAGACGGCGCGGGACCAGGAACGGCGCATTCGGCGGGAAATCGCCAACAGTAATGAGCGCCGGCGCATGCAGAGCATCAACGCTGGCTTCCAGTCTCTGAAAACACTCATCCCGCATAGTGACGGAGAAAAGCTAAGCAAGGTGAGTCAGACAATCTGCCAAGAGATTGGTGATTTCAATGAGTGGTTCACTCAAAAATAAAAATACTTTCTCACCCTCATGTTGTTCCAAACCCAAATGAGTTTGAAGCTTTAATCAAGGATGGAAAAGCGTCAGTAGTCCATATAACGTACAAACATCTGAAGTCTTCTGATAGGTGTGTTTGACGTTTCCTTTTTCTCCTCCAGTGAGTTGGGATTGGATCATTGAGTCACTGAGCTGAATCAGATCTGTCCAAAGTGTGAATTAATCATTCAGAACTGATTGATTGGTTTGTGAGTGACTCAAATTTAAGAGTCATATCCTTTCAGAGACGATTCACTGAATACTAGTGGCACTTCTACTGCAAATGTTAAGGATTTCAGTAAATATATGTGGTCGATTGACGTCTTTTGCACACACATGTTGGCTTTTTTTGAGAAGCAGACTGAAGTTGAAGTCATTATTCATTGCTAATCTTCCCATCTGCTTTTATTGCATTGGAAAGGGCTGCGTGAACATTTTTACTTTCAGATGAATGTTAAACGGATTTGCAAGAGCATGGAAGTAATGACCGTACTCATTTTTTGGGTGAACTATTCCTATAAAAATATAGATTTTATTTGTGCGTGTGCCACCACAAAAAGAAAATGTTAATTTGATTTTTTATTTTATTTTAATAGTTCTTTATTGTTGTTGTTGAAAGAAGTCGCTTATCCTCTAAGGTTGCGTTTATTTGATAAAAATACAGTAACATTGAGAAATTACCATTTAAAATAACTGATGTGTGTAGTAAAGTGTAATGTATTCCTGTGATCAAAGCTGTATTTTCAGCATAATTTCTCCACGTGTCACATGATCCTTCAGAAATCATTCTCTAATATGATGATTTTGATGATCAAGAAACATTTCTCATTATTATCAATGTTGGAAACAGCTGTGCTCCTTCATATTTTTGTAGAAATAGTTTTTTCCCAAAAACTTTGAATAGGAAGCTCAAAAGAGTAGTATTTAATTGAAAATTGTCTTGCATAAATGTTTTTACTGTAATTTTTGATCAAATTAATGCATTCTTGCTGACCCCAAACTTATGAATGGTAGTGTACTTCTAGCGGCCAGTATATGGATGTGAACTCTTTCTCTTTTTCAGGCTGCCATCTTGCAGCAGACGGCCGAATACATCTTTTCTCTGGAGCAGGAGAAGACACGGCTGCTGCAACAAAACACCCAACTCAAACGCTACATACAGGTGAAGCTCATGAACCATTATGAGGACTTTTGCTTGCTGTATCCTGGATCTCTACTCTTCTTTTCTGTCGTCTCATGTTTTCCTCTTCCTTCCATCAGAAGGAGTTCAGCGGCTCTTCTCCGAAGAGGAGGCGTGCTGAGGAGAAGGATGAAGGGATTGGATCCCCAGACATTCTGGAGGAGGAGAAGGTGGAAGATCTGCGGAGAGAGATGATCGAACTCCGACAGCAGCTGGATAAAGAGCGCTCGGTTCGCATGATGCTGGAAGAGCAGGTATATTTGTGACCATATCAGTATTGGGGAATGATTTATCTGGATCAGTCTAAATTAGGACATATGATAACTTATTGATCTATTTTTATTGCAGAGGTCAAGTATTTTTTTAAAAAATCAGCCAGTGTTAGTAGTTTTTGTTGTTGTTTTATAAATGGATTTCTGTCTCTTATTATATTGGTTATCAAATGTCTGTGTATAAGTTTTTTTTTTTTTAACTCTCTCTAAATATATACACACACTATATATATATATATATATATTTTTTTTTTTTTTGCATATTAATGTCTCTGCAAATGGCTGATATAATTTCAAATCTTGTATCTAATATGCATGTCTGTTAATCTATATCTACACTGGGTATATAGGAAATGTCTATACTGTTAGTTTATAGCAGTGCTTCTCAATTATTTTCTGTCACGCCCTCCCTAGGACGAAGTAAACATTTCGCCCTCCTCACCCCCCATTTTGGAACTTTATTTCTATGGCGACGTGTCATGCTTGTCACGTGACATACCACAGTCACAAAAAGCGCCGTATGATAGATGTATCACATTTATATAGTTTTTCTTTTTTTATTCAAAATAGTCACCAACTTGTTGGCTCTGTTATCAACTACCTGATATTCAGATTCTCAGATATGTGGAAGTGAATGTTTTGTCGCTTAATTTTTATAATGATCATGTTTGTTGATCTGTGAAGCGCGCTTTGTTTGCGCCGCAGTTCAGAGAATCTGATCCGTCTGATTTACAACACGTCAATTCAGTCACTTCTTCTGAAATACATGATAGTAAGTGTCCGGTGAAGTGGGAGAAGAATAAAGTTTTTAGTTACAATACAATGTGTATCTGATATGAATAAAACACCTTGTCAGTTTATAATTGAAAAATACTCACGGGTGTCTATAAAAGTGGAAATCCATTCAAATTACAAATGTATTGTTTTTTTTCTGTACTTATGAGTATTTAAATGTTTGAAACTTAAAAGAAACCTTATGTGGTTGAAAACACTGAATAGTTGTGATAAATGACAAGCTTTGAGCGCGTCTTTTTCTGGATCAGCACCAGATATCGCGTGAAAACACGCGTGAATTTAGCGGTTGATCACGTGACATATGAACACTGGTGTGATCGTACACGTCAAAGGGTGAAAGGTTTGTTATCTGAACTTCATATCTGCTGCTCTTGTTCAGTGCAAGAAAACCTACTCCCTGGCAATAAAAAGCATATTCCCCAGGGTCACGGTTCCCCCCCTGGCATCGCTCTATTAGCGCGCCCACTATTTGAGAACCACTGGTTTATAGACAGAAATATATAGAGAGAGATAAAAAGGATGGATGGTAGATAGGGATTGATAGATTCAAATGATAGTGTTCATGTATATAAATCTGCAGTTTTATGGCTAAAAATCTAAATGGATATTTTCAAGAGAATTTTGGGGATTTCTTAAGTCCTCAATTTATTGTGAACCCCTTTTGGCTTACTTTTGACTACATGCCGTTTCCCATTACAGAGTGTTCTCATTCATAATAGATTTTTGTTATTTGACAGATTTTAATAGAACTCATTAGGTGCTGTTTGATCTGTCGCTCAGAGTTTTGCTCGACTGAATCTCGCGGATCTGTATTGATCGTGGCCCAGTGCTGAAGAGTTGTCATCTGTGAAATCCGTTATCAAACTTTCCTTTTGCCACATCAGTTTGCTTACTAAAATTAGCTCGCTTTAGTCTTTGCATATTTGATGAGATTTCACAGAAGGTGCACAGCTCCCCTGAGAGCATGAATCGTTTCTGAACATCGCACTTGAAGTGCAAATTAAACCCCAATCTCTGTCTGCTATCCATGAAACTCACTGAAGAAACTTCCTCAGGCAAAGCAAAAAAAGCATTAAGAGGGAACACTTTTTCTGCTTCATATGGGCTGACCGAGGGTCTCTGTGTTTCTTTATGTGTGTGTCTGTTAGATCCGTTCTTTGGATGCTCACTTGTACCCAGAGAAGCTAAAGGTGATTGCACAGCAGGTCCAGGAACAGCATGTGCAGTCGCAAACTCTGCTCCGCCTTCAGCAGCAGCAGCAGCAAGAACAGCTGGGAAAAGACACTGGCACCCCTGCTCGCAGCCCGCTGGTCAGACAGACTCTCGCTTTCTCTCATATAATTGATCAGGGCTCCAGGCTGCATTTTGCAACCTTTCCTGTCGGTGCAACTAAATTTTGTTATAAATCGCACTGGTGCCACCATCATGTTGCCCAACTGATCAGAGCTGCTGTTTCTGTTGCATATGAGAAACGTCAACCGAAAAGAAAGTGAAACAAAACCGCGCTCGTTTGAGCTACGCATCGTGGACCGTTTATCAGCTCGGACCAGTAATAGGCAGTGAGAGCTCAGAACAGGGCCGATCTCGATCACACGACACTGTCACTGCTAAACAGTACTGGGAGATTCGGAGAGTAGCGTTTGAGTATTAATAACATCACAGTGAGATCTAAGAGAAGCATCAGTTTCACTGCAGAATTCTGTGTTCTAAAGATCAAACAGCCTGACGAGAAACATTGTGCCTTGAACTAACGAGTTATAGAAGGCTTGTCCGTCCACAAATCACTAACGTTAACCATGGATTTAATGTTCTTACGCTAACTGTAACCATGGTATTATGGCAGAAATAGTCTTTTTTTGTTGTTGTTTTTGTCTCGGGGTCTCTAGAACTTTTCAAGGGCTTTCACACTTTTTCCAGTACTTCAAAGCTCTAAATATTATCCAATTTTAATACATGCATATTTTTTATATGATATGTACAACTAAAAGTTTAAAGACGTATGAAAACTAAAACTTTGTGGCAAACCAGCACTTTTTTGTTTTGTTTTTAAAGACATGAAATTACCACTATAACCAGTTTGACGGCTGCAGTGAGCACTTTTTAGCCATTTCCAATCCATGCTTTATGGAAAAGTCACAGTCTCATGAAAAACAAAAACTTTTCAAATTGTGACCTGAATTACACAAAAAGCAAGTAAAGAGCTAATTTTATAATCACCAAAGCTTAGCACAGTGATACAATCCTTTACAAATTAGGATTTTTGCATATTACTTTTTATTTTTATGAAAGTGCATCTCAATTCAAGTTCATTACTGTCAAATTTCCGGTAAGTAAATATGTAATACTATGAGTAACTGCACTCAGTAATGCAAAACAATAGTAATTCTATAATTAACTTAAAATTACCCCAGCGCTACCAAATCATGTGTTGGCGCCTCCATCTGTTGGACTTGGTGGCACCGGTGATACTGCTCTCAAATGTTTTTTTTACATTTATGCATTTAGCAGCGACTTGCATTGCATTCAAGAAACTCATTGACATCCTAATGATTCTTGCTTTCCCTGGGAATCAAACCCATGAATTTTGGCATTGCAAGTGCCGCACTTTACTGTTTGAACGACAGGAGCCCTGCTGGAGCCCTGTTGATACACTAACATTGGCTGATATACTAGCAGTGGTTGAAGTACAGAATGACAGACAGGTCCTCAGTTTTCGCACCATGTCAACTTAAGTTTGTATGTGTTGATCCACTAGAGGGCATTAGAAGAGTTAAAGACAACATCAAATGACACTTGCAAGCCATTTAACTTCTATGATGTGACAGTTTTCTGAGTGACACAATATTCAAATAATAATGTAGGGCAGGACTTAATTTTAACAATGATATTGTTTTTTTAGTATTTTCAGATGAGAATCTGATTTCAATGAAAGATTATACAGTAGTTTTGATGTTTTGGGTCAGTGAGGTTCTGAAATTAGTACTTTTATTCAGCAAGGACACATTAAAATGATCAAATGTAACATTAAAGACAACAAATTCTGTGTTTTTCAACTTTCTATCTATCAAAGAATCTTACAAATATATCATGGTTTCTACAAAAATATTTTCAACATGTTTTCAACATTGATAAGAATCATAAATGTTTCTTGATCATCAAATCATCATATTAGAATGATTCCTGAATTCCTAAAAAATGGAGTAATGCTTGTGATAATATTTCACAAAACAATTGCAATCTTGGTGAGCTTAAGAGACTTATGCTCTTACTGACCCAAAATAGTGTAAGATGTTTTTTTCTCTTAAATGAGAACTGCTAAATTGTGCAAATAAAATATAAGAACGTAAGTGTGCATAAATAGTTCATGTTCATGGAAAAGATGCCCATAATTTGTTGTAACCCTCCGTCCTGCTTTGTTCCTCAGGTGTTTTCTCCTGGCACGCCGCCTGCGCCCACTCATCACGCCACAGTAATCGTTCCCGCCCCTGCGCCGCCACCCCCTCCCCATCATGTCACTGTGGTAACCATGGGCCCTGCCTCCGTGATCAACACAGCATCCACATCACGACAGAACTTGGACACCATTGTGCAGGTAAACACAAGTCTACCCAGCTCCAGGTAAAAGTCCTGAATGAAATTTAACTGCCTATTTTCATTGCACATATGATGTGGCTTTTGGCCATAGATTTTAAGAGCATTTTCACAAATGGGGGGCTTTAAATGCAGGTATAAACGGGGCCTAAACGTTTTGATCTTGTCCACTTACTCATTCGACCGGTTTGCTTTTGTAGTTTAAACCGTTTGAACAACCACAAAAGACCTTTTTTACTCTCCATATACTGACCTAATGTGTGAAAATTGAGAAGATGGGGTTTAAACTTTGTCTTCTGAAGTTTGGTTTGAAGATGAAAAATGTTCTCACCATTCCTGATTTTAACACTCACTCTGACCTTGTGTCTGTCAGAGCAGAAACTAAAGCTGATGTTCTCCACGTGTTTTCCCATCATCTCTGGTCATGTTTCTATCTAAATTGCGTGAGCTTATTTTGTCCGTTTGACTGAAAGATCTGAAAAGGTCTATAGATCCTCCCCTCAAAGACATCAGGACAGAAGTGGTTGAAAGTGGACAAAAGAGGGCATGTGTCTGCTTCGTCTACTTGTGATTTGATCGATCAAAATGCATCTTAATAGCAGATATAAACAGGGCCTAAGGAACTGCTCCCGAATCCAGGGGTCCGTTCTTGGTACGTCGCTTACTACATCTAAGATCAGATGACTCATCCCGAGATGAGATGATCGCACTGATTCGGTTCTTCGAACGCACCTGTTTTGGCTTCGCCAAATTTCAGTGTTTAATTAAAACACAAGGCAACACTTCAAAGGCTGCAAAAGCCAGGAGAGAGGGCTGGCAAAAAGTTGCTGACAAATTAAATTTGTGAGTAGCCTAGTGAACGTGTGTGTAATTATATTCTCTTATATTAGTTGTATTTCATAATCGTCTTTTATATTGGAGCCACCGCAGGACCCACTAGAACTTGGGAACAAGTAAAATACAAAAATATTCTACAAAATGGTATCTTTACTACTTGCGCTGTTCTGCTGTTGTCTCTCAAAAAGACTGGATTTAATTTGTTTGGTTATTTCTAACAGCAACCAAGACAAAAAAAAAACAGGTGGTGGTACTGCTCCCCCAGGAGCAAATTAACTAGATAAAAAATACTGTCACGTGAAAAACAATATCTTTCCAACAAAATACTGTTCCGTTCTGCTAACGGATCCTGTCTATCCCGCAATATGCGCTTAATCCTGAAAGCTTTCTGAATTATCTTTGCACCTTCAACAACAGGTTTCTCTCGTAAAAACGGCGAGGACATGCTGCGACAAACTTCCCATATCACCTCCACTTATAAAGCCGTGATCTAATCCTGCTAACACGAAGGAAGCCTGCTCCGAGCAGGTTTAAGCTAATGGATTCGTTACTATGACAACAAGTACCGGATGAGCGTGGAAGAACTGAACAATCCAAGATCATGCGAAATTGGCAACAATCAAATCCAGCTAACTCAGTTAGCGAGGTACGAAGAACGGACCCCAGTGCTGCAAACAAGCATAGAAAACCTCTTTCTTGGTTTTTTTTTATTGCACTTGCATTTCTAAATCAAAAATAAGAAAAATAAGCATTTTTCTCCCACATTTTACTGCATTGTTACATGGCTATATTGGTAAACGCTTGTCTCTCAGATATGTGTAAAAATGCATATTTTTGGCTAATTTTCAACTGTTGAATGAACAAACTAATCCATTTGTCTCTCTAAAAGTCAAAAAAGATTTAGTGACCCCAAAAATTCAAAAAAATTTGACTAAGTGTGTGTTTGTTAAAAACCTGTTAATCTAGAACTCATTATTGCAAACAACCATTGTAGACCTCACAAGAAAATTGAGACCTATTGTCATGCTATAACATTGGTGATGTTGACTTGTTAATCTATTTTCTGGAATAAGTTAACCCTGAGGTACTCTTACCTGCCAGGAAATTTGTCTACTGCCTTTATTACACTTGTTAATATAAGTGTGAAGATCTTGTTTTTTGAGAAAGTGTGGGAATGGCACCAATCTTCCCCTTCAGTCTTCAGTGACGACGTATATTTGCTGGCCAACTCATCACCCTGGTTCTCTTGCCAAAAACCAATAGGATTTTTCCTGTGGCCTTTGGATTATTGCAGAAAATAGCCCCTATGATCACCTAAACTTTGATTCTCAACTCTTGTGAATTTTGAAGCCTAAATATAATCATATGCTAAAAATAATTACACTGCCGTCACATGACTTCAACGTCACCCTCACCAAGCTTCCAACAACTTTTTCAGCCTTTATACTCTGATAGTTTGAGTTAGAATAGTTTGTAAGAGTGTGATCATAAAATTTGAGGCTGTAAAAGCAAACTAATGAGTAATGCATAGTGGGAATTCATGCAACTTTTACGTCAATCTCGAGCAATATTCATCACAATTCTGCCCTCATGGGAACCAGTTCAAAGATTTTGCAAAGAAATGATCAAGACGCTGCAAAAGGTAGTCCGTGAAGGACAGTGTCAGAGCTCATGAGTATCACAGTGCTATACTGCTCTTTATACAAGCACGTTTAAAGACTCTCCTCATCCAAAACATCGCCTCCACAAAAATTTGCTGGCATCCCACTATAAATAAATGCACAATCGCACACTTTAATATCCATTGTGCTCCGTGACATCTTTTTATGTCTTTTGAGCATGCGGGTAATTCACACTAATCTGATATTGGCCACATTTAAAACAACAATGTAAACCGATGTAAAATAAAAATCGGATCTGAGCAATAAATCCGAATTGAGCTCTAAGCCTCAGAGGGTGAATGTAGCCAAAAAGATAACAAATGAAAGAATTTGGATGTTATCTTAAGTTTCGACCTGTTTTCCCGCAGGCCATCCAGCACATCGAAGGCACACAGGACAGGGTGGTTGTGCCCGAGGAGGAAAAGCGCCGGGCGGTCATTGTCACCTCGGGCCGTGTCCTCACAGACACCGGAGACTCCGATACCGCCTCTGACAACGAAGGATCTGAGGACTGTTAACTGCCCCGGTCACCCCCATTCCCCTCCCCCCACATGTAACGGGGGGCATGAAGAGGGATTTGGGGGGTAGGGGGTCTGTGGAAGGGCCTCCGCAGAAATACTCTGTCTTTCTCTCCTCTTCCTGTCACTGTCTTCTTCACACTTGCATACGGGACTCACAGACTCAATGACTTGAAGGTTTCTTGGGGGGGGGGGGGGGACAAAAACAGAAAGGAAAAAAAAAAAGTTTACAGGAAATGTGCCGCAAAAACCGAATGAGCACGCTTATGTATACTCACAGTACACACTATAAGTCCATAGCACTCTGGTAACTTGATTCATTCATATGATTCAGCTCTTACTCCATTGAGTTGACTTGACTTTCACCAACATTCGCTTCCCAGGTAAGCGATTTTGTGAGGGGAATCACAAAATCTGTCGGAATCTGCCACAGGTCTTCCAGGCCTCTGCTTCAACACTTCCTGTTTTTCTACATCACTTCCTGTTTTTTCCTGCATCCTGCCCATTATAGGGCAGTAGAGTGTTCTGATTGGAGGAATCCCATTTCTGCGCTACAAGACGTCTCATCTCTCAAAACAAACCTTTTGCCCCACACCGCTCTGGCTGCGTCATATACCTCTTTCCGTTCTGGGGAGGCTTGAAGCATCACTGTGAGCCAATGAGACTTCAGAAACTTGTTCCACACCATGGCTTCTGAAACTTTAGAGGAAATGTTACTTTTCTTTTGTCGTTTTTTTGGCGTAGACACGCCTCTAGTTTTCCCATCTGCTGGCGAAGTTCTCAATAGCGTGGCAAAGACTGCCACTGCTTAGAGGGGCTTTGTATTGCGCACACTTTTTAAATTACGTAAAGAGGGGGGAACTTGTGCACTTATTGTCGCTCACCTTTACTGGGCTGGGTTCCCAGTACACACGTTGGTGCGGGGTGAAGCACTCCCTCCGTCGCGTCCAAACCCCCCCTGTCCTGTCCTTAAAGTCGTAATTTCAAAATTCTGGCTGAATTTTTTTTTCAGTGTCGTTTGTATGTCAAATGGAATAAGCTAACTACCAGGTACTCGTACCTGCGAGGAAATATGTGTCGCTTTTAGCACACTCGCTAATATAAGCGCAAAGGTCTTGTTTTTTGTTTTTGAGGAAGTGTGGAAATAGCACTACCAGGGTTGTCGTGGCCCGATTTCAGCCTATGCAGCTCTTTTGGTTCTTGCCCCCCTTTGAGAGGAACTTTGTGGTCTCCTTTGGTCGTCTCCCAGAAGTATTGTCTTGTCCATTCGTCGTATCAAATGCTCTTTGCGGCGTGCGGTGACGTTTACGGCTGCGCCGAGGAGTGACTAGCCCGTAATCTTGCGCTCTAGCTCTATGCACTCGCTGGTTCACTCTGCTCGCTTGAATGTTTTAGTTTCCCTGTATTTCTTGCCGTTTGTACGCACCTCAGATAATCACATGGGACAGCAAGGTGGTGCTATTCTTGAAATCTTCAGATAAGACGGGATGTCTAATCCTGCTTCTGGAAGGCTGTTGTCCTGCAAGGTGTAGCTCCGGCCCCAATTAAGCACACCTGAACCAGGTATGGTGTTGGGGCTAGTTGGAGCTAATCTCTGCAGGACGTTGGCCCTCCAGGACCAGGATTGGACACTCCTGGAATAAGCCATGCGATACTGTGAACTCTTCATGCCCCTGGTGGGATTGAGAGATGTATCCCGTGCCGAACGATGGCCAGTGGCTTGCCTTAACACAGCTTCGGTGTGCATGGTGAGGCACAGAGGCCTGCCTTAAGCTTTAGCCCTGAAGATGGCGCTAGAAAGTGAGGCCAGAGGGCGGCAGTAACACGCCCCATGTTCATCTCTTCTCGTAGTAGATTTTTCCAAACATTCCAGATCAATATAATGTTGTCTTTTGAATTGCGTTGCCGACGCTTAAGTCGGCAAGATTTGGCCATAGAAGATGAGAAGTGTCTCTCAGCGTTTGTTGTTGTTTTTTTGCATTCGAAAGAGTGCATGTACCCCTTTCCCTTACAAAATATTATAGGGAATCTTTTTGCTGCTGGACAGATCGTTTTTCCTTCTGGATTTATCAGGTGCAATCGGCACGCTGGCTCTGTGGTCCTTGTCATATTGCGGTGAAGACTGCTGGGAATCAGGGCTTCCAGAAGAATGGGATCTAAAATTGGCAGTTTTTTTTCCCCCTCTTTTTTGTTCGATTGAACACGCGCTTTTCTATTTGGATAATGGTTTGCTTGGGTTGTAGAGACTAGTGTCCTGCTTGTGCTGTCTATGTTTTTCACATTTAGTCTGTAATAACGGTTTTGTCTTTGCGAAAAAAGCCCTCCCGCGTTTGAACATTTCCTCTACCGAAGCCACAGGGTGTCTAATTTTTATTTTTTTGTGTATTTTCTACTCCCAGAAATCACTGTTAGAAATCCTGAGGACATATCATTGGTTGGGTGTGTCGAGGGGAACGGGGGTGATTTTATGAACGTGAAGCACTTACTGTAGTTTAACGAGGAGTGACTCTTATTTTCAAAGAGATGTTCTCCTCGACCGAAGCTCTTCTCGCTGTGATTTTTGAACCACACGGCTGTGTTTAACCCTCAAGGTTTGTTCTGGCACACCACATGTCCTCTGGCCGTCTCTGCAGTCTCCAGACTTGTCCTGTCTCTCATCTTCTCCCTCTTTTATTGTCTGTCATCTTTATTATTATTTTTTTCTGTTTCTATTTTTGTTGTTTCTCTTTATGTGGGACAGTCAGTCCATTTGGTTGTTGAGAAGCTATTGTATTTTTTTTTAAACTGGGGAAAAGAGGCTTGTGCCTTTGTAAAAACAGAATAATAAAGTTTGTACTTTGTTTTTTACAACTTCTGTTTATTGTGTATTTATTCGTTTGTCTTCTGTCTGAATTATACAGTATGGATTGTCTGCATTACTCTCATGTTAGTCAGGAATATAAAATGTTCTGTAAACCTGAAACTGACCATTTTTTCCCCTGTTGAACGACAAAAACACTGACAGCCAATCAGAGTCCAAGCTGCACTAAACATAACGGTAGTTATGCAAATATAGCGAATATAATATTAACAAAACATCATTGTGCGTTTGCTTGAACGCAAACATACTTGTATTGTTTTTGGTGTGAATGCTTAAAAAAAAAAAATTTCCCCTGTTTAGTAATGTGAAGCTGCAGAAACAATCTATTAAAAAGTGCAATTATATATATATATATATAAATATATGTGACTAATAAAGTAGCAGATCAGTTCAACTTTAACATTTAACAAATATAAGAAAGATGTGTTACTGTGGCATTTGAATTTCATTTTGGGTGCCTCATAAATAGAAAGACAAGCTCATGTTTCTGTCAGGTTATTCTGACTACACGAGTGTGACGTGTGTGAGCAAAGATCATAAACCCTGAGTGCTCAAAGAATGTTTTATGATTCCTTCACACTGTAATATTAAACTAAAAACCGTGTGTGTATGGTTACCTGGCACCAAATTAGAAAACTAATCCAATTTGTTTTTATTCTTATTGTTAGGCTAGAATTAGTTTGTTGTCCTTTTAGTTTTGGGACAGTTTAAGGATTTAAAAAAAAAAAAATGTTTGTTTAATAGGTGGTTTGGATTTGATGTAAAGAATTAAACTTTTATAGTCTACCATGGATCTAAAACTAAAAATGTTAGTTCGTTTTGGGCCTGGTTTCACAGACATGGCTTAGATTAAGCCAGGATTAGTTCTTAATTTAAGTAGGACATTTAAGTAGTTTTAATGAACACATGCATGTTTTAAGATGCGTCCCTGGATGTTGCTTTCAGTTAAAACAGCTCAAACATGCATTTTAGTTACCCAGTAACCTCTTTTACCATGTTTCTTTCCTAAATTTACAATGAGCATGTCTGGGGAATCATAGGATTTAAGAGTCATGCAGTTCATTAGTTTTAGAAGTCTTTTATTATTAAATTGCTCATTTATAATGGATTTGCATAATTGTTCTTAATCCCAGCCTCTAAACTACACAAACAAACAAGCAGCTGCTGTTTGCTTCACTTTTGTCTCTTGCACATGAATTGCGCATGTACGTTTTACAGCGTATTCACAGATTAATGAAGGGAGAGTTCATGTGGCTGTGAAGTGCTTGAGTCGGTGTCTGCTGTGTAATGATAAGGCGTTAATCTCCACTCTCCGAGGAAATGATGACGCTGACTTTTACACCTTATTCCCGACTGTCAACTCCTGTAATTCTACCCAGTGATTAACAGTGCCGTCTCGGGCCTGTGATCAGGTTAGTGCAAGTTCATTAAACAGGATGAAAGTTTGATGACCAACAAGCAATTTAAACCATACCATAGAGTGTTTCTTCTTTAATTGAGATTAAATTCCTTAAATGACTTCTTTGAAAAATGTAATCCCGTAGCACAAATAGTGTTGTCTTGTTACACCTCTTGTACAACATTCCTTTTCACTTGCCAAAATCAACACCAGCTGATGTACCAAAGCGCTCTTGTACAAACGTGGTGCTGGAGATGGCCGCACACCCTTCATTTGACGTCATTACCATGACAGCTCTGCTAAAAGAGACAGTCAGCTGCTCGGGTGCGCCTTGTTTCCGACACCTATGGTACCAGCCCCCTCCATATAGTCCTGTCTGTAAGACCACCCTCTTGCTGGCGCCCTCTGACCTTCTCAGCCTGGTATATATAGCCAGAGCGGCGACCAGAGGTCTCCTGGCAGCCAACATGAAGGTCTTAGTCTCGCTCTGCGTCTTTGTGCCCCTGCTGGCACTGGCCACAGCAGGTAAGAACGTTTTACTGTTTGCAACAGCTCAATAATATTGATTCGAGTTGAAGTTTACTTATCTGTAGACCTGAGACCCAATCCCCATCTAGTGACTCAGTGTGCAAAAGAAAAACTCTTGAGTTCAAAGGCAATGGTTGAAAGTATTGCATGTTGTTGAACACCGCATGGTGGAAGCTATAGGCCTATTGAATGAGTTGAGGATGACAGCAGTAATGATAATGGTGCCGTTAAACTATGACGGTCACCAGCAGGAGATGGGCCATGTCACCATCTGCTGAGCTATTTAAACCTGCAGCGTTCAATAATAACTCTGGGCAAGGATGAGTTATTTTAAGACTTGACATGTATGATTTAACAAAAAAGCTGTCTGAATGCTAATCAAATTCTTTTTATTTCAAATTTACGATGTGTGTTCCAGTTTACAGCTCTGATTAGCTGATTGCGTCGTAATAGGAAAAATGCATGTGGTTTATTTTCGTATGGTAGACATTTTATCCATGCATTGTGCGTCAGCTGTTGTGAGGCATGAAACCAGCTTATGGAAAGAGCTGGAAGGCTTGTTCGACTTTAAGTGGCGCTGCAAAGATCGATCGGTCCATGACATCAAAGTACCGCGAGAGCGATTCAAAAGCAAATGGAGCCGTCTGCTCTCTAGAGACTCGCTGTACTCCTGTTTCCAACTTCTGTCTTATATCTATATGAAGTAAAAGATCCTTGTCTTCACAACTTTGGTTTTATTGACTTGCCAACGTGAGGCGACTAAATCCTCTACCCACTCCATCCCAAAAGGTCTTGTCTTATTACCCCAGGCTAAAAAAAAACAGCTACTCTAGCTTTGGATGTGAGGACTTTCCTTTCCGAGGACTCTGGCAGCCGATTTTACCCTTGTTCCGTCCTTGGGGCTTCTCAGGCCCGATGTGGGCCTTCATGGGCCCAGGCTGCCGTCAGGTGTCTAAGATTGGAAGTTGTCCTGTAACCGGACACTGTCTACTATAGATTCCCCCCATCGTCCTCTTCCTCTCTTCCCCTCCCCTTCCGTCAGTGCTTGTCTTTGGGTCCAGCATGCAGCTGCTGTCACCCTGACACAATCACAATTTATTTATTCCCAGCCACTGGCCATATAAGGGCGTGCATTATCTCAGCAGGAGGAGCAACGCCAGTCCCGCACCATTATTGTGTTAGTGGTTGTTGCCTCAAATGGACAAAAATGTGGCTGATTAGGTCATTATCGTAGCAGTGTAGAAATTTGTGCATGTCATATATTCATATGTTACTGGTGAAAAAGAGTTTGGTAAAATGGTAAAATGAAGCTGCACTTTTAAAGGAATAAATGACGTCTAATGACGTTGCAAATTTTGCCAATTTCTCTGAGCAAATCGTAGTTGCATCTTTATCTGTGGGAAGGTGGAGACTTTAGGAGTTTTGCATGAAACCATTAAATGTGGTCTCTTACTGTGTAAAACTACTAACGGCAATCGTGAATTTGTCGGTTCTAGAGTTTGCTTCAATGAGTGTGTGGCTTAATTTGTCAAAACATGATCCAGGTTCAGCTGCTTTGTATGAGGTCAGAGGTTTTACAAACTTATGACCTCGCATCTGTTCACCTTCCTCACTTTCTTCCTATTTAGCGACGTCAAAGTGTATTATGGGAATGTTTCTTGGATGTTAAAGGTTCTTTGTGAACCATCGATGCCGATAAAGAACCTTTATTTTTTTAAAGTGATCCTTGAATAATGGAGGAGGTTGTCCTTCCCATTGACCATACATTTGATATGGTTACTCGATGCGAGTAAGGGCTCTCCCCACCTTTCAGCAATGTTGTAACGCAGGCATGTGGTGCCCCTGCTCTTTAGGGACTTCCCTCTGCTAGGAATTATGGGACGGGCAGCCAAATGCTTATTCCATGCGACAGGGCTTTACAGAAATGAGTCATGCTTTCAATCCCCTTTACCCCCTCGGTTTCTTGTGATATTCTTACTCTGATACCCATGATTCTTTTGTGGAATTACCGCCCGGATATGATCCTGGTTCTCGAATTCAAAAATGTGTCTGCACTGCCATTTTGAGTCACGCTATTAAAAGCTTTGAAGTATCAAGCTAAAAACAGTCCACAAAAAATGTTTTTGAATTCTTTTCTGCTACAAAAACATTCTGCTAAAAACGTTGCATTGTCAAATCTGAGTTAGATGTTGTTAATTCTTGAGGACCGTCTGTGTTAACTGCTACCTCTGGAAGCTTAGACTCACACCTCTGATTGACAGAAAAGGCCAGTGAGACGCCACCCTCTGGGTCGTTCTGAGGCATGACCCATTGTGGAGTTATTTCTGTCATCAAACCAGAACCTTGGCACCTGTTGCTATTCATGTCTTAGTGATTTGCCATAGATAGACAGACACAGAAAAAGAGAGAGATAGGCACACATACAGACAGATAAAGATAGATAGACAGACAGACAGATAAAGAGAGATATAAATATGATAGATAGATAAGAAATGATAGGTGATGCATAAATACAGTGGAGTTCGGTTATGTCGACGGCCTCGGGGGTTGCAAAAAAGCGTTGAGATTTATCGAGATAACCCATATAACATATATTTTCCTACATATAACCCGCAGATGCAGATAATCCACATGCTCATATAGACAGTGGGTTTTGGGTTTTGTGTAAAAAATCGTTGGTATAACCCGCACGCATAGATTGATGGAGTTTTTTGCGTCAGATCACATTTTGAATTTCAAATGTTGCTCTTATTACTTAAATAATCCATAACTGTTCAGGCTCGGTACACAGTGCTTGTGCGCAAAATGAAAGTCAGAATCAGAACAAAAAGGAAAAAGCAGTATCTCCTGCTGCACTGTTTAGAAGTGTGTTGATGAGAAGGATGAGATGAGAAGAGCCCGCCCTCATGGCAGCACAGCCAATCATGTCGTCTTGCATGATTGACAGGTCAGACAGCCTATCAGCGCAGCTGTCAGAGTGATAGTACAAGCGAAGCCAGAGACAACAACCCTGCAAGAAATAAAAATAAAAATGTATTGATGTACATGATGCGAGTTATGCAATGAGAATGTACATGCTTGTGTTTTTGGTGTCTTTTTACACAACAGTGTTGCCGCGATTTGACGTGATCGGCATTCATCAAAAAAAAAAAAAAATTACATACACTGTAGGCCTGCTGTGAATATGTTTGCTAACAACAAAGTGCATATGTAAAACCACCACAATAAAAACCACCTTCGATTCTTGATACAAACCTTTAATTATGTTCTCCAACAATGCAAACACAAAGATTGCTCACAAAATCACAAAAAAACGTGCGGGTTGCTACAGCGTGTTATCCTTCAAACGAGATCAACAACAGGGAGTGAACCGTGAGCGGAACGCGATCCACGTGCAACACAAACTCAGCGCATGCGCAGTGAACTAGGTACGCTAATTAGTCACGAAATAACCACGTGACGTGCGTGATTTTGTCCCTCTTTCGTGCTCGAGATATTAGATTTCGGCGACATTAACGAATCGACATTAAAGAATTGAAAATACTAAGACAAATAGAGAGACAAATAGAAGTTCCACTTCAAAAACGTCGACATAATAGTATTGGTGAGTTAACCGTGACTCGAGATAAGTGAACTCTACTATATATATATATATAAATAGAGAGATTTATAAATGCATTTTATACTCTCTCTCTCTCTCTCTCTCTCTCTCTCTCTCTATATATATATATATATATATATATATCACATATGTATGTATAGAATTCTATACATTATTTATATACATATGTATGCATGTATGTATATATATATATATATATCATGTCGTGTTCTATTTTATGCATGTCTTTAAATATGCTTTTTTATGCTTAATTTAATCTATTTTACATTTATAATTATAACTGTAGCTATATTTGTAATATTTATATTTTTCTTTATTGTAATGTGTTATATAATTCTTTTTATATCTTGTTATATAATTAAAATAAATTTGAAATAGAACGTTTAAAAATATACGATTTTATGCAACATATATATTATATAGGTAATTTTCATATTATTTTATTTATATTACCGAAATTGTAATCATACAGTGTGTCACCAAAACACCTTAGTATTGCCATTTTATATCATTTTTTCATCACCGCCATTTTTTATATTCATTTTTACATCACCACCATACATTATACTTATGTAAGGGCCAGTAGAGATAGATTAAAATTAACATTTGTAGGTGATTGATTAGTATTAACACAGACACAAACATTTACATTTCTTCATTTAGCAGACGCTTTTATCCAAAGCGACTTACAATTTGAGGAATACAGAAAGCGATTTGTCCAGAGGATACAAAAATACATAAGAGTGCTTACAATACAAAGTTTTGAACATTCTATGCACAAGTATTACAAGCACGGGGAACAGAGAAAGAAAATATTTTTTGGGGGGGGGGTTTTTTGTGATATGTGTGCATTTGTCATGTTAGGTGCTCATGGAAGAGGTGCGTTTTCAGTAGTCTTTTAAACTTTGACAAGGAATCTGTCAACATATTGATATATTTGATATAGATATGCCAATAGTTTTATTACATTTATGCATTTGTATTTGATGTATTAATATATTAAATTATGTCACAATAATATTATAAAATTAATCATACAGTGTGCTGATTGTCATCACACCATGGAATTGCCGTTTTATACCATATTTGTAGGCCTGTTAGAGCATTGAACGTTTGATTTTGTGATTTTTAGCTGGTGTGTAATGCAATACATTTAATCTCACAGCAGCTTTGTTCAGCTGGAAATCCCTTTGGCCCACTGTAAAGGTTGTGTACACCTCTCCCTAGCTGCCGCTAAATCCTGTGGGTTCAGACAGGCTCAAGACTCGCCTCCCTAATCATGTTCACATTAATTCAATTTACCTCCTGCATCTGCCAGCGGAACATGGATACACCAAGGAAAACATACCTGAGCGAGGCACTGGAGCTACACTAGATCATGAGTTGCTCGTTAGAAAACGAGCCGCATTTTTGTGCTGATTGCTCACAGGTCTAAACAATCGCATGCAGCTTTTGAAGGACCTTCATCTGTGTTTATGCTATAAACCTCCATCATAAACACTGAGAAGGCCTTCGAACAGACTTCCTAAACAGACTGTTGTTTGGACACCTGTAAGGTTAGCAGATGATGGTAAACCTTGTTTCCTCCCAAATCGTGATTGTGTGTATTTGACCAATAAGCCGCAGACTACAGTAGTCCAATGGCATTCCAGCGGGATGAGCTATAGCAACAGCTGTGTTTTTTCCAAAGCCTCTGTTGCCAGGCGACAGACTCATTGGATGTCTGTAGACCCCACGACAGATGCTGGTGGTTTGTGTATTTGTCCTTCCAGTGTGTACCGGGTTAAATTAAAGCTAACCCCTGTGGACTGACATTATGCTTTCCTGAAGTGGATATATTAGTAGTTTTGTTGGCAGTGTTTCAGATGCTGGAGCTGCTGTAGTGTGTGTACAGTTCAGCCCGGCGGTCATTTAACAGCCTTTGAGGAGACATTTAGTAGGTTTGATACTGTGAGCTTCATGGATATAAAGATTGACCCCATGAAAATATTTTACATAGTTGCTAATGTCCTCTTTAGTACTAAAGTGGTCTTAGTTCCTTAGGAGTCATGACCAGTAAGCTATACATATAAAACAAAGCAACTTTCTCCGATTTTATGTTGTGAATTTAAAAGTAATGCATTACTGTACTAGTTACAGTAATATATTGAGTTACGAGCATAATCCATTCCAGGACGGAGCTCGTAACTCGAGGTACTTGTATCTCAAATCATTTTTTCCCATTAGAAATAACAAGAAAAAAATCTGTTCCGGACATCTAAAAAACTCCCTTATTAATGCTAATAACAATGGAAAAAACATGTTTTTGCTATAGAGACATACACACACACCAAAAGCTATAGTGTGGATTCCTGTGATTTATAAAAATAAAATGTGGTTTTAATTATGAGTTCTTACCCTCGAGACAGACGACACAGTAGCGGCTAATGGCGGCATGTGCGGAGGAGGAGGAGGGATAACGCACGTTACATAGATAACGCAAACACAGTACAGAAGACTCGTGGGAGATGCGTACAGAAGTCGACTATGGTGGAAAATCCATGGCAAAAAGAAACAAGCGCAAAACTGATGTTTGCGCGCGCGTAAATTACATTTGTGAGCGGATAACAGACCTACACACAAACAAACAGGAGCCTGCGAGCTCATTAGAATAGCGGTTCAAATGTTGACTTTTATCTTATGAAGATGCGTATAAATATAGTTTGTACTCTTTTACTAATTTTACTCACTTTTACTGGTTTGTACTCTTTGTTTTCAGACAAATTAATATAACTTAAAAAAAAGTCCAGTTCAAAGTTAATATCACCCATCAATCACAGTTCAGACCGTTCCATTTCACAATGCTCAGTCTGACCGTCACGGCACTGATTCAATGACTCACTCTTGAAGACATGGGCTCTGTCCCAATTCAAAGGCTGCATCTTTCGAGGGACTCGGAGTTCAGAGGTTTCATCCTTCGAAAGACGCAGCCCATGTCTACGCACAAACTGACCACCAACCGCAACTTTCAGACAACATTTTTATGTTTAGAAACTCTTATTTACTTTAGAAACTGACATTTATTTTGAGCTTAACTGTCACAGATTGGAAAACAAAGGATTGTTGCATATCAAAGACATGTATGCTGTGTTCAAAAATCCATCATATTTAGAAATCTCAGGAGACATTGGATTCAGACATGCCTTGTGTTTTCCGAAGACAGCGTTTTTAAGCTTTCAGACACAGTCGAAATTTTTATGAGTGAGTCATTGAATTGTTCATTCAACCCGATAAAAAAAAAAATTCAGTCAAATGAATCTAACATGCAGTAACTAACAATTTGTCAGAACCTCTAGTAAATTACATGTTATTTTGTTTAGTCGCGATTCTCAGTTTATCCAGAATTATGCAGCTCTACCTATATAGAGTAATGTCTAATCTACTGTATTAATATAATTTGCCTTATAAGTGTATGTTTGATACTGTAAGTTTCTATTAAGCTTTTTAATGTTTATAAATTTTACTGTTCCACAAACAGGCTTCTTGTCTTTTTAGTTTATTATAGTGTTTTGTTTTAGCAGTTTGTTTGTTTGTTAAAAATATGTTTTGCCATATATAAGTTTTTACAAGAACATTTGACAATTTTTTCTCTTAAGATTCATTCATTCAGTCATTTCATGGTAATTTTGAGAGTTTCAAAACAAACTTGCAGTAGCAAAAAACATTAAAAACATTATGTATTAAATTATAGAGTATATAATTTAATGACACTTGGTTGGGAAAAGTAAAATTGATAAAGTCATCAAAATGATTTATTTTATCTCATTTATTTATTAATTTGATTCACCATTTTCTTTGACATTTTACTATGCGGTTTTCCTCTAACTTGTATTTATTTGTCAGTATGCTGCTTATTTATTTATTTAAAATATTTTTTTGCCATATATTAACACATTTTTACCATGGCATAATAAGTTTTTCCATTTAAAATGACTAACATTTATTGTCTGTTTGTTTTAATCAGGTGTAAGGAGGATTCCATGATTATTTCATACAGTTTTCTTTAACATTTTATTAAACAGGTGTATTTTTCCTTTACATTGTACTAGTTTTATACTATAGGCCTTTCCTCTACCGGTACATCAGCAATACCCCAGACTGTTCTCAGTTCACCCGTTTAAACTGCACACCTCGTCACTAACCTTTCTCTGTTTTAGCGCCCTGCTGAGCTCAACATTACAGGGCTGTATTTTTAGCAGCTTGACTTGGCCAGCGTCGGCTGAGCACTTGTGTGCTTTAACTAGCACGTCGTGTCATCACAACAGGCCGAGAGCACCATCTGTTCCTCACTCTTCTCAAGCTCTGCCTCAACAATATGGCATTGCATTGGCTGGGGCGTCTCCTCAGCAGGCTGGAAAAACGTGTGAAGTGCTTCAATGTAGAATCTGACCGCGGCGAGTCATTGTGAAGTCTACAAAAGCTGAAATATAGAAAAAGGTCATAAGAAGGCAGCTGTGGAAAGCATGAAATAATGCTGTTTTGTTTGCCACCCCTGTTGGAAAATTAGTTAATGCCAGCTTCGGATAGTTGCTTTTATGCTGTTTCTGGCTTCTGGTTTCGAGCTGGTCATTTAAGATAGTTAGCTTAGTCATATAAACATATATATATATATATATATATATATATATACTTACAAATTAATACTTTTATTCGGCAAGGATGCATTAAATTGACCAAAAGAGACATTTATAATGCTAATAAATGCAGCATTTTTGAACTTTCTGTTTATCAAAGAATCCAGAAAAATATTCATCAAGGTTTCCACAAAAATAGGAAGCAGCACAACTGTTTTCAGCATTAATAATAATCATAAATGTTTCTTGAGCATCAATTCTTCATATTAGAATGATTTCTGAAGGATCATGTGACACTGAAGACGAGTAATGATGTTGAAAACTTTAATCGCAGGAATAAATAACATTTTACAATTTATTCACATAACAAAAGAGCTATTTTAAATTATAAAAATATTTCAATATCTGTCTGTATTTTTGAACTATTAAATGTTGCGTTGGTGAGTAGAAGAAACTATTCCTTCAGAATAGATTTCTCACCAGTGCAACATTTAATAGTGAAAACAGTTTTAGAAAGAACATAAAAATGTATACATTATTGGACATCCTATTGGAATTCAGTTCAATTCGATTCTAATTCAGTTATTTATGGCAAGTTTGATGAGCCTGAGATGAACTCTGAGATGTACCCTGGTGAGATGTAAACGGACGCCTGGCTTGCTGCTCATTCACAGATGGTTATTACGTTTGTGCTGCTGCAGGTTGATGAGCGTATATTACTTGAGCTGTTAGTTATTTCTGTCGAGAGCCAAAGAGGAAGGCTGATGCATGCCTAAGTCAGTTTCAAATAAGCAAATAAATGCCAATGGACACCTGAGAACAAAATAAATAAGCCATTTAGCTGTATGGGCCTGCAGGGGGATTGTGGGAAGGGATGACAGATGAGATGGAAGGGTAAAACTCAACCTCTAGAGCTTTCCAGGCAAACCGCATGACAAGTTCTCTGAATGCTTCATATGAATTTCATTGGTTTGTGCTGAAGATTATAGGAGTTTTAAATTGAACAGGTTTGGTGTTATACCATTAAAATAGCAATTATGATGTAATGAGAGTAATCTTGTGGTTAATTCTGTTTCTAAACTTCAGGATCAGTAGGATTTGTAAAAAAAAAAAAATTGAAGTATTTTCTGCTCACCAAGGCTGCATTTATTTGATTAAAAATACAGTAATATTGTGAAATATTATTAGAATTTAAAATAACTGTTTTGTTCAGTGATATATTATTGTGTATATATATATATATATATATATATATATATATATATATATATATATATATATATATATATATATATATATATATATATATATATATTGTAAACTGTAATTTTTTTCCTGTGATTATCAGCATAATTTCTCCAGTCTTCAGTGTCACACGATCTTTCATAAATCATTCTGATATGATGATACTGATTATTATTATTAATGTTGAAAACAATAGTGCAGCTTTTTATTTTTCTATAAAACCTGTTTTGTTCAGTCCAAAAGAACAGCATTTATTTGAAATAGAAATCTTTAGTAACATTTTTATTGTCACCTGTAATCAATTTAATGCATCCTTGCTGAATAGAAGTATTAAATTATCTAAAAAAAAAAAAAACTAGACCCCAGACTTTTGAAAGTAAGTGAATATTATTCTATGATGAAATAGTGATGACACAATTTGATTAGAAGCAATTTGATTGTTCATCGCCATACTTAACATTAAGAATGCATGTCTTTTAAGACGCTTTTGATACCACCACATCAACTTAAACTCCATATATATATATATATATATATATATATGTATATATTAAGATAAAATATGGTACTTCCAAAGATACCCCCGTACATCATGTATGTTAGTACTGTGTTATCTCGTCATGTGTTCTGCAATTACACGTGTATTGAAAACAGTACGAGTGCAGAGGCGATTGAGTGTGTGTTCTTGGGTTCATAAGGGCACTGTGGGTTATTTTTAGGATTAGGGGTCTGTTATCTCTCTTATCAACAGATAACACAAACATTTGGTAGCCATGTGTCCATCACTGAAGCTCCACTTGTTATGAAACCAGGGAATCCCCCATGACCATGAACTCTCCAGTGTTATGAAACCAAGGCTACATTACGCTTGATCGTTTATTTAGCGCTGATACTCTAAAATAAATCGCACTAATCACATTACAGCCTTAATGTCACTAAAACTAGTTATTAATCATTAATTTTTTAAACAAAATTACTGTTTGCGGACTCCACAGTAATGAATGAGAAGTGCCCTAAACTGTCCAATTGTAACTGTCCATAACTGCATCCATGGGAAAAAATACCATATCACGATTTCTTTCATGCTGATTTTACTATTTTGCAAGTGACTGATCAGTACAGCTAAACTAATTTCCCTGCTTTAAAAATTAAGCCTCACAGGCTAAGAAAAAATATAAGAAAAAAGAGTGAGAGGTAATTTTAGACCAAATAGATGAAGATGAAAATCCTTACTTTTTATTGGGTATTAAAAATAAGATCATGCATTACAAATGCAATATAATATACACATGAAATAATGCTTTATTTATTTTTTTAAAGTGCTGTTATTTTGAACTGTCCATTCTTCAAAGAATCGTGATATCTATCACAATTTCCTCACGATTATGAAGCCACTCAATTGTTTTCAACATTGATAGTGATAAGAAATGTTTCTTGAGCAGCGAATCACTGTTTGATTTTCTTTTGATATTCTAAAATATGCGTGATCAAAGTCAATGACTTTTACACAGTTACAAAAAATACATTTCAAATAAATGCTGTTCTTCTGTCATTCATCAAAGAATCCCAAAAAAGCAGCAGAACTGTTGATATTCATACGTTTTTTGAGCAACAAATCATCGTTTAGTTTCGTATTCAGGTTTGATACTCTACTAAATAACACTGATCAAAGTCAAATTATGAACACAAAATTGAAATGTATTGTTCAACAGGAATTGTAATAGACATTATCGTGTTCTCCTCGCCTCCTTCCTGCAAAAGAGATGTTGTGCTAATATGAGAGGGACTTGTAATGAATGGCAGCGGTGCTAAATATAAACGCAGAGACATGGTGCCTTCCCATTAGACTCCATTTATGTCTTCGCTCCTGATAACAGCAGCCTGGCAGGAACACCCTGAGGCATTGTGGGTAAATATCTATGAACAAGAGGGAAGATTGTTGCATGAATATCAATATTGAGACATTAATAGAACAGCAATGCCCTGATGAGAAGTGTGCTTGACAAATGTTGACAGCAAATAACTGTTCATAACCGCTAGCATAAGGAAAGTATTATTATTGCTGTTGTTTGTGTTAACTTGTGTTATGGATGTGAACCATAGAGATTGTGTGGTGCTTATGATTCTTTTTGTCTGATGGACAAAGGGTACGACAACGATGTACTAAGAACAGATTTTTCTTTTCCTTTGTGTTGTTCCCGTACAGACGTCAACCTTGTCAAAACGATCCCCGTTCACATGAATCCACAAAAAGCGACAAAAAGCACTGTATTATTCACGCCAGGCCAGTAGATGGCGATATCATTTTCCAAAGAAATGCTACACGCTTGTAAACTGACTGATGATCATTCACAAATATGTGCCCTTTGAAACCCAAGTTTGTCAAGTTTTTTAAACCCACACTGTTGTTGTGTAAATCAACGGCCCAAAAAAAGTTTTTAGTTTTATCGTCCGGTAAATGGCCCTTAAAATGGGAGAAAACTAATCCCCAAATATACAAACCCAGAAGCACCCAGAACACTTCAGTAACTGCATAGCGTCATTGCCAAGTTCAAATCATGCTAGCAACATGCTAATTCATGCTAGAATTTAGCAAATTCATGCTAAATCATGTAAGCAATGTGATAAATCATGCTAACAACATGCTAATTCATTTAGAATTTAGCAAACTAACCCTAACATAAAGCTGTTAAAACTACAAACTTTCTGGTCCGGCTTTATCAAGCCAACTTCAAAGTTCATTAATGAAGTTTTCAAAGCCAAATGGGTAAATAAATTTAGTTTTAAAACTATAAATGAAAGCATGACCACATAGTTTTAGTACAGAAATGTGTGCACTTGTGATGTTCATCCATCATTCAAATCATTTCCAAAAAATATTACATTTTTCACATTTACATTTAAGCTTTTGGCAGATGTTTTTTATCCAAAGCAACTTGCATTGCATTCAAGAAACACATTGATATTCTAATCAGTTCTTGCTTTCCCTGAGAATCGAACCCATGACCTTGGCGTTGCAAGCCAAGCCATATTAGGTAACTGTTTTCTATATTAAAAGTAAATGTTTCTTGAGCACCAAATCATTTTATATTTAGAAAAAACTTTTATATTGTTATAAAAAAATCCAAATAAATTTCCCATTCAACAAATAATCCTGAATAAGTATCAGGATTTGATACTTGCTTTTGTTTTTGCAATCTGAGCCATAAATTACACTCTTATGGCAGAATTAACATTTTACAAGGCGTTTAAAAGTCTGTAAAACTCCCTGTTAATCCGTCCAACAATACAGCCATCAGCTCACAAATAACAAATAGCTTGTTGATGCACCTTGGCAAAGACCAAAAGAAGCTTTTTATCGCAGGATACTAATCACAGAGACCTCAGGAAGGCCTGCTGCAGTCAATTATGCTCCGGTGTGGCTCACTGGGCAAGATTTCCTCAGGCTTTTAACTCTGTGTGTGTGTGTGTGTGTTTCTCTGCAGAGGAGGAAGCCGTTCTGGAATCCATCCTGAGAGACAGATCTCACATCGAGGAAACTCTGAGGCTCGCAGCAGATGAGAAAGCAGGAGATTATGCTGGTGAGAACATCAACAGATCGTTTCATTTCAGTTTTTCACACTATATGCATACTATGTGCTTCTCACTAGCCAGCTGAAAAGAAGCTGGACCACCTGCTTTAAACCAAGAGTTTTCAAACTTGTCACTTTTTTATAATATTAATATAATAAAGCAATATCATAAGTTAATGCTAAAATCTATAAATTAATACAATTAATTCAACTTTATTTCATTTTCTGTGGACCACTGGGGAATTTACTGTTATCTAAAACAATTAACATTTGTTTTGTTAATAGAAACAAAGTTGAAATTATATAAATAAATATCAGATTATATATATCCAGAAAAAAACCCCAAAAGTTAATAAAGATTGCATAACAAAAATAGTTGAATTAAAATTGGAAAAATAAGCATAAATTATAAATGTTGCCTTATCAAATAACTGATATTAAGTTTAAGCTAAAGTACTAAAATTACTAAAACTAAAACAAACTAAATAAATAAATAAATAAACACACACACACAAAGCAAAAGTCAATAAAGGTGACAAAATCACATAAAAAAACTGCTAAATTAAAATAAAGACTAAATCTTAACAGAATATTAATAAATATGCTATAAATAATACTAAAATAAAGTTGAAATTATACAAATAAATATCACATGATATATATCCAGAAAAAAAGTTAATAAAGATTGCATAACAAAAATAGTTAAATTAAAATTGGAAAAATAAGCATAAATTATAAATGATGCCTTATCAAATAACTGATATTAAGTTTAAGCTAAAGTACTAAAATTACTAAAACTAAACCAAACTAAATAAATAAATAAATAAACACACACAAAGCAAAAGTCAATAAAGATGACAAAATCACAAAATCACGTTTAATTAAAATAAAGACTAACTCAAAATATTAATAAATATGTTACAAAATAATACTAAAGTAACACCGCCTGGATTCAACTAAACACTCCATCTCAAACAAACAAAAGAATAACTCTGCTAAAATAAAATAAAAAAACAGCTACGTTATGAGCAGCTGGTAGGTTAGGAAGCACAAAAACCGCTTGTGAGTCGAACTTGCCATAAACCAGGGCAACAATGCATTATTTGTCCATCTGTCATATCAACAACCAGGAGAAAGTAGTTATCTAACTCAGATGATCCATTCCAAACTGAAGTTCTAGCTTAGAAAGCCACGTAGATGGTTTTAGGTTTGTTTACATTGCCGTCTCCTCTCATTTCCTCCCCAAACGCTTTATCCACAACACCATCTGTGGTCTTTCCTCTCTCCGCTCCACCCGAGTGTCTTGTGCTGGATGTCATACTCAGCTTTCAATCTTTGTTTATTCTGTGTTTTCATCCCTCAGCTGCATTGCAGAGGTTGAGAAAGATCTACCATAACTCCATCAGGCCCATGGAGCAGGCCTACAAGTACAATGAACTGAGACAGCACGAGATCTCAGGTACCACCGCTCTCTCTCTGTGTGTGTGTGTGTGTGTGTGTGTACGCTCCCATTTATTCTGATTCATGCATTTGGATTGCATATAAAATTTCCATTCATTTGGATTACACAGTTTTAACATAAACTAATACACTTATTGTGATGCATATTTATTAGACATACATAAATTGAAAGAGATTTATTTCTTAATTGTGCTTGAACCAAAGCCGTCTTTGTATATCCAAAGTGTTTGGTCACTCATTTCACTAATGAACAGTGTTGGGGATCGTTACTTTTATAAGTAGTGCATTACAATATTGCATTACACCCTAAAAACGTAACTGTTTATGGACAGTTTTTATTACCTGTGCTGGGCTTGTTTGGTTTTAATAACAATAAAACTTCTATTTTTGGCAAATGTAAAGGCCTTTTCACACCAAGCATGAAATAATAAGCTTGAATAAGGAAATGCTAATTAATGTCTGTAGAGGTCAATAAATAGGGAATTTGTCTTATTTAAAAATTAACTCAGATATTTTGTTGAAGTTTAAAAAATGTGTCTTTGATTTAATTTTGGACTTCTTGGATTTAAACATTATTTTATGATGTCAGACTATAAATATACTGTAAATAAACAAAATATCCAGAATAATAAGTCACAAAATGTATAGACGTTTAGATTTAGATTTAATTTACCAACTAAATTATGCAATTTTTAAAAGCTTAAATTTCTCTTAATAGTTGTCAGAGTAATTTATTTATTTGTTAATTTATTTTATTATTTTTTTACTATCTATTTACAATTATTTTTCTGAATTGCATATAACATTTGCTTTCCTTTGGATTACACAGTTTTAACATAAACTAATGAACTGTTTTTGCCATTCATACATAAATGAAATTAAGATTTCTGCAAAAAAAAGTTTATTATTAACTATTGGCTCATATTTGATTTGATTTAACATTGTTCAAACATGGAAACCTGTGGAACAAGCAATCATCCATATTAGTTAAAAATGCATGCGATTGATGATAAATAATGAATAAAACTCATTCAGTTTATTAGCTCTGTTGCAGAGATATATGTATTTCTCAACCGTTTCATTTATGTATAGCTGTCAAATATGCATCACATTAAATTGAGTTTGTTGATGATAAAACTGTGTCATCCAAATGAATTGAAATTTTATATGCAATTCAGATACATACATCTAGGCCAAATTATTTGTTTTGAGTGTCGTTTAGCATTATATGAATGTTGCCATTACATCATTCTCCATCATCCAAACCAAACCATCATATTCATCATCATATTCATAAGGAGGAACCCAGGCGTTGCTGTGTTGAAATATGAATGTCTTTAAATGCTGGTGCAATAATTGATGAATCGTTTTGAATTCCCTGTCCTAAACTCGCCTCCAAGGGCACTATTTGCATTCTTGGCCTGTAATTGTCGCTTGCTGCAGAACTGAATCATCATTTCCCTGTGATGGATAACAGCAAATGTGGTTCTTTCATATGAGTATTTCATTTCACTCACTGGGATCCAGATACATCAAAGCTGGTAAATAAATCCGTCAAAAGACAAAAAGCTATATAGACAAAAGCTTCTTTTTTTCCTCCTCGCTGTAACAGGGTTATTCTATTACCATTAATATAGTGTTATAGCTTTTGTTAATATTTAATATTTTCTGTTTTCATCAAATTGTAGGTAGTGTTTTGTGTGTGTTTTTGTCATCTTCATCAGTTATTTTTGAAAAATGTCTTTAGTTTTTATTAAGTATCCAACTAAGGAAAATGTTTTTCATATAAATAGTTTTAGTTTTAGGGTATATTTACACGACAACGATTCACTAAAACTGAGCATTTTTTGCGTACAGAACGATCCCTGTACACGCGGATCCGTGAAAACGATTATAAATGCTGTATTATTTACTCCAGGCCAGTAGATGGCGATGTCACTTTGTAAAGAAACACTATGCGTCTTGACAACGCAAAATGATCATGATCTTTTCACAAATTTGCGTTTTTATAGATTATACAGGGGCCTGGGGGCCGTTTACACAACGCAGTTTCCAGTTAAAACGACTTTTTTGTCCTTTTTTGACTTTTGTTGTTGTGTAAACGTACCCTTGAAACCCATTTTCAAAAGTTTGTGTTTTCAGGCCCCCAAAACGTTGTTTTCATGTAAATGAACGACCAAAACACATCCAACGTTAAAAACAGTGTTGTGTAAATGGCCCATCCGTTAATAACAATGACCCTGCGCTGGACACGAGGCATCGCCATGTCCGAGGATTTCGGTTCCCTTGAGCCGACGCATATGTGGTTCGTCATTCCACAGCTGTAGAGCTGGTGTACATCCAGACACGGTCGAGGGGGGCCAGAAACACTGAAAGAGAAAGAGAGAGAGAGTTAAAATAGAAAACATAAGGCTTTCTTATTACTGCTTGAGGAACGAAGGCTCCATCTGAAAGCAATCAGGAGTTTCTCAACAACCCTCTCTTTATATAAGACCTTCATGCGCCCGACTCCTCACAAGTCTGTACAAATGTCTTATGAATACACATGAAACATCCACTGTGCAGTTTTTCTCTGTTTTTAATTATTTATACAGCAATACCCTATGAAAAGGAGGTTCTGCAGGCATAAATAGTTTTCGGATGATTGAGCTTTTAGCTTCTTGACTTTCAGCAATCTTTTAGAACGTCAAACTTTAAAAACAGGCCAGCATATACTGAATAATAAGTGACAACATTTATAGACATTTCGATTTTAAATATATAATTGTCAAAAAATTAATTTTGTAATAAATTAGGCCATTTTTAGACCGATAAGTTTGGATTTAACTTACTAAATGTTGTTTACTGTTTAGCGTACTTTAATGTTGTTGATGACATTAAAAAAAGCCCAATAGTGATATTATAATTTGCACATTGTTTATTTAGTATTATTTTTGCATTTTTAAGCATTTAAATGGTTAAAGAGACAACATTATTTTGTTTGGGCTACATCAAAAGTTTGATTTTTTTTTAAGTAAACCAAAAGCTTCTAGTTCATTGAGCAGAAGATCCGGTTAAAGCAGTTTGAGACTGAAGTTAGATGGACTGAGAGTGAAGCGGTTCAAACGGCAGGGGCCTCAGTGTAGCTGGGTCGTGTCCTCTGTCTGAAGGGTGACTGTCATGGTGCAGAGTGAGTGTCCTGCTAACCCTGCCCTGACTGAACACTGGGATCCAGCTTGCCCCCTTGTGGTTCAGCATGGTATTTAACCCCCACACTCACAGTAATAATACTGGACTGACTTTTACACTTATGAGGTAGGAGAAGGAAGCTATCCAAATATCATCAGAGGGCCAGTGTGATCAAATGCTGCTGGTAGGGAACAAATAATGGGGGTACAGTCATGAAGAATTAAATCATTTTGAGATCAAGCATGTTGTTTTTTTCCACCCAAAATGACTGGTTACTGCAAGAAAAAAATTGTAAAAGTTAATTTGGATGATTTCGTTTTGGTTTTTTTTATGTTCTATATATTATATATATTTATTAGAATTGTTTTACGTTAATTTATCTTGTTAAAAAAAATATTGGGTTGAATTGTAGGCAGAAAATATGCAGATCTTATTTCACCACAAAATAAAATATAATAAAATAAATTATTTCATAAAGGTTTTTGTCCTTTGTGCATTATTTTATGATGCACAATTGTCATTACTGTTATGAAAAAAAACTCATCTCATTCTCATTGCTGTAAAACAATAATACAAATAAATGTGTAAATACTTATTAAATAACAATATATTATTAAAAAAATTATTTGTTAGGTAATTTGTCACAACAATGAGATAAGTGTTTTTCCCACTACGATAGTAAATCTAAACTATTACTTTTTACATGTGATTTTAGGATGGAATAGGACCTCAATATATATGTGACGCATTTTTTAAGCATTTATTTTATGTGAAACAAGATAAATATATGAATTTATATTTAATTAGTTAATTTGCCTATGTCCTTTATTCACTCGTGTTCTTAATTGTATTTTTTTCATTTATTTATAAGATTCACCTATTTATATATTAAATACTTATATAGTTTTTGTCTTGTTACATAAACATATAAATAGGATATTTATTTATTTATTTACTTTTAGGAAGGTTTTGTGAAATTCACCAATAATATTTTATTATTGTTTTACACAAAAATTATAGTATTTATTTAAGCATTCATTCATACCAATAGAATTAGAATTGTCAGCAGTGTATTTTGAGTAGCAGGACCGTCTCTTCTAGAAATCATTGTATCTGGACGTCCATCAATCCTCACCCACACAAATCTCAGCTCATCACAGTCTGTCTCCCACTTCACAGGAAAAGTGTCACTTTCTGTCCTCCTTCTTAACCTCTTTCTCTGACCCCTTTACATCCTCTCTCTCTCTTTCTCTCTTTCTATTTCTCTTCGTCGTCTGCCTGCACTTTTCCTCACACTTGTCATTTTCATCCCTTTTCACCGCGCCTGTCTCTTCCTGTCCTCCCCCGAAACATCACCCGTCACTAAACAGCCTATCCTGGACGCACACTGGGGGATTCTGCCACAGGTGGGTATGACGGGGCTCTTCACTGCATGGCACTGCCTGCGTCGTCTCTGATCCCCAGCTCACGCTCATCTGCCCAATTACCATCAGCACTAATTACAAAGTGCCATTATATGTCAGAGTGGAGCCCTGCTTCATAGTCGACATTCAGCCACTGTAAAGAGCAAACTTTAATCCGTTCTTCTCTTTTTTTAGAGAACATGAAACTAACTTAGTCTTTCAAATCATCCAATATCACATGCAAAAGTTCAACCAGCAGATTTGAGTAACAGTCTAGGTTTGGTTCAGCTATTTTTCTTCATCCAATTAATCTAATCAAATAATTTAATCAAATTTTAATCAAACTTCTGATGAAGTTTGATTAAAATCAAATTTTCTAATGCAATTAATTCTGAACACTAATGAGGATTTCCTGAGAATAATTTGATCATCCCTATTCCTAGTTCCTAGTCCTTTTTATTTTATAGCATTGTTCTGTGGGTCGGTGTGTGCAATAAACAATGCTTGACGAATTCATTTTGATGTATCTGTTACAAATGTGCAATACTTTTCTAAAGTTGGGTCGTTTTTTATTTTGAAAGAAATGTATACTTTTATTCAACATTTATAATGTTGCAGGAGATTTCCATTTTAAATAAATGCTGCTCTTTTTAACTTTATATTCATCAAAGAATCCTGAAAAAAAAGGTTTCCAAAACATTATAAAGCATCACAGCTGTTTTCAACATTGATAATAATGAGAAATGTTTCTTGATCATCAAATCATCATATCAGAATGATTTATGAAGGATCTTGTGACACTGAAGACTAGAGTAATGATGCTAAAAATAAAGCTTTGTCTTCACAGGAATAAAATACATTTTTACAATATATTCCAATAGAAAACAACTATTTTAAATTGTAATAATAGTTCACACCATTACTCTTTTACTGTATTTTGCTCAAATAAATGCAGCCTTAAGGAGTGTGAGAGACTTTTTTTCCAAAAACGTTAAAAAATCCCACTGACCCCAAAACTTTTGAAGAGTGGACAAGAGACAGTTGCTGCATCTGAAATTTCATACTCTCTTGAGTAGGTGATTATTTTCAATTAGTAATTACTTCACAGCTGCTAAAAAACTATGTTAATGAATATAAGTAGTATGAATATAAGATGCAGTCAAAGTCTAATCTAATGCTATTGCAAATGAGCCAGTGGTATTTGATGCTGTACTGTTGTGTATCTGGGTGTTAATAAAAGTAGCCAAAAAAACACTATGTACATACATATACAGTCACCTAAAGGATTATTAGGAACACCTGTTCAATTTCTCATTAATGCAATTATCTAATCAAACAATCACATGGCAGTTGCTTCAATGCATTTAGGGGTCAAGACAATCTCCTGAACTCCAAACTGAAGGTCAGAATGGGAAAGAAAGGTAAGTTTGAGCGTGGCATGATTGTTGGTGCCAGACGGGCCAGTCTGAGTATTTCACAATCTGCTCAGTTACTGGGATTTCCACGCACAACCATTTCTAGGGTTTACAAAGAATGGTGTGAAAAACTGTATGCGGCAGTCCTGTGGGTAAAAATGCCTTGTTGATGCTAGAGGTCAGAGGAGAACGGACCGACTGATTCAAGCTGATAAAAGAGCAACTTTGACTGAAATAACCACTTGTTACAACTGAGGTATGCTGCAAAGCATTTGTGAAGCCACAACACGCACAACCTTGAGGCGGATGGGCTACAACAGCAGAACACCCCACCGGGTACCACTCATCTCCACTACAAATAGGAAAAAGAGGCTACAATTTGCACGAGCTCATCAAAATTGGACAGTTGAAGACTGGAAAAATGTTACCTGGTCTGATGAGTCTCGATTTCTGTTGAGACATTCAGATGGTGCCAATTGGGCATCGTTTAAATGCCACGGCCTACCTGAGCATTGTTTCTGACCATGTCCATCCATTTATGACCACCATGTACCTCCGATGGCTACTTCCAGCAGGATAATGCACCATGTCACAAAGGTCGAATAATTTCAAATTGGTTTCTTGAACATGACAATGAGTTCACGGTACTAAAATGGCCCCACAGTCACCAGATCTCAACCCAATAGAGCATCTTTGGGATGTGGTGGAACGGGAGCTTCGTGCCCTGGATGTGCATCCCACAAATCTCCATCAACTGCAAGATGCTCCTATCAATATGGCCAACATTTCTAAAGAATGCTTTCAGCACCTTGTTGAATCAATGCCACGTAGCATCAAGGCAGTTCTGAAGGCGAATGGGGGTCAAACACAATATTAGTGTGGTGTTCCTAATAATTCTTTAGGTGAATATATATATATATATATATAAATAAAATTACAGAACAGAAATCCCATAAAACAGGTTGTGCAAATTAGACAATCCCAAAAGACAGTACACACTGAACAGTCTGTACTCCTGTGGTTTATTTTCATCAGATTAAATATATAGCACCTACTTGAATAAAGTTCTCACATCAGTTTTGCATGTGCAGTCCTGGCATGGCCATGTGTGTGGGTTACTTATCTTATGTCAGATGCTTGTATCAAAACCAAAATCACTACACACTTAAAAATAAAAGTTCCATAGTTTTTTCACACCAATGCCATAGAAGACCATTTTGGGTTCCCCAATGAATCTTTTAGTGAACAGAACCCATTTTTCTAAGTGTGAAGAACATTTTAACAATATCTATGCACTATACTAAAACACTTGTGCTTTAAGGATGTCTGAGGTTTAATGATTCTGATTAAAAAAAAAACGTCATTTTTAGGAGTGCAGAGTCACATGCTGTGTCTGATGGTGGCTCTCAGGTTGTTTCGCTCCTTGACCTCTACTCTACTGTAGTGCTGACGGGCCTTGAGTGACTGTGTTTGCTCTGTTCTGAAGTACTTCATAGAAATGACATGCTCTGCCATTAATTAAGCTGAAATTAGTTTATCTTATTCTGTCCTCATAAAAGAGTGAAACGGCCTTCATTTCTTCATCTGGGCTCTTAAATGTGCATTCATTAGATTTTCTTACTAAAACAGATGAAAGTGATGGGGGGGGGGGGGAATGTTCATGAGTATCACATTCAGTTCAGGTTTCATCGGTGTGATAATATTTATTTATTTATGGTACATGGCTCTTGGATTCATAATGCTAACAGAGACACAGTTGAGTGTCTCTTAATTTTACAGATCACAGTTGAGGCTCATTTCCTCTACAATGATTTGATCAAATATGTTATTAACGACAAAGTTGCTGATCACAAAAAACTAATTCCTTATTATATGTGACTTTGTGATATTTTTTCGATTTGCATAGTAAACGAGACCTGATTTATGAAATTCAAGGATTTTAATAGGTGAAGTCATAAACAAATGTTTTTTTACGTTGCATTCACATGCAAGTTTAAAATTACTTGATTAAGCAACACAACTGTTTTCAACATTAATAATCATGTTAATTATCATAAATGTTTCTAGAGGATCAAATCATCTTATTAGAATGATTTCTGAAGGATCATGTGACACTAAAGACTGGAAGAATGATGCTGAAAAAAGTTTTTATAAAATAAAACAATAATTCAATCAAATAAATGCAGCTTTGGTGAGTATAAGAAACTTAAAAAAAACCAAATACATCGTATTCACCCCAAACCTTTGAAGGGTAGTGTAAAAACCTTAGACTTTAGTCAGAGTTGATGCTAATGAAAGTGAGCCAGTGAGGGATAGAAGTCTAATATGCGTAAATCGCAGAAATCCAAGTTAGATTTATTATGGATTCTTTATGGATAACTAGTAGAAATGATTAAAGGTACTTCAACATAGAAAATGTACACATGCATTCACACAACACTATAAAGATTAATTTTGCGTTCTTGATGATTTTGATAAACTTGCACTAAAAAATGCTGCATGGCATATTCATCACTCTTAATGCTTGCTGTTTCTGCTGCACACAATTCACACAGACGTTTCCATGAATGTGCACCCAAGTGTGATGGTACTTTACTTTCTGAGGTTTACGGTCAAAAAAGCATTTTTTTTCAAGATTTACACATTTCAATTAATAGTAAGATTACATTAAAATGAATTAAATATTCCTTATTTAATTATTTCATTAAAATAATTATTATTCAATTTGATATGGTGGAATTTTACTATTTATATAAATGCATAAATCATAAAAAAGGCTTTTCAAAACATCGACCCTACAAATGAAACCCAATTACCCAGTGTATAGTTCACCCAAACATTAAAATTCTGTCATAATTTACTCACTATCAAGTTTTAATGAATTTCTTTCTTCTGCTGAACACAAAAGAAGATATTCTGAAGGATTCTGCTAACCAAACAATTAGTTTCCACAGTATAGAAAATAAATACTATGGAAGTCAATAGGGTTCAGTCAGCTGTTTGGTTATGTACATTCTTCAAAACATCTTTTGTGTTCAAAAGGGGAATGAAATTCATACAAGTTTGAAACCGTTTGAGAGTAAATGTTGACAGAATGTTTGGGTGAACAATCTCTTTAACAATCAGTAAAAAGCAATTGCAAAGAAACCTTTGCAAAATAACTTTTTTCTGATGGAGACAGTTTTCAATAAGGACCATTTAATCATTGAATATATACATTTGCCATACACTCTTAAAAATAAAGGTTTCAAACGTGTTTTCACGGCGATACTGTAGAAAAAAACAATTTTGGTAAAATCCAAAGTATATTTTTCCCCGTTTCCAGATTCCACAGATGTTAAAGTTTCTTCATGAAATCACCAATGCCAATAAAGAACCTGTATTTTTAAGAGTGTATGCGTAAATGATTTCATGATAGAATTTGAATTCTTGCTCTTAGTCTCAATTATTTTAATGCTAAACTCTATTGTTCTCCATCTCTCTCTCAAACAGATGGAGAAATCACCTCCAAACCCATGGTGCTGTTCCTTGGACCCTGGAGTGTGGGCAAGTCCTCCATGATCAACTATCTGTTGGGTCTTCTAGACACCCCTTACCAGCTGTACACAGGTAAGTTCCTTTCTGTGCTTCGTGTCAAGTGGTTTACTTTTTTATTTCAAATTTGTATCACCAACATCATCTTGTGTTGGTCCAGGTGCTGAACCCACTACCTCAGAGTTTACTGTCATCATGCACGGCGAGAAGATCCGCACCGTGGAGGGCATCGTCATGGCTGCAGACAGCTCTCGCTCCTTCTCCCCACTGGAGAAGTTTGGCCAGAACTTTTTGGAGAAGCTGGTTGGCATCGAGATGCCCCACAAGCTCCTGGAGAGGGTGACTTTCGTGGACACACCTGGAATCATTGAGAACCGCAAGCAGCAGGAGAGAGGTAAGAGTCTTCCCCAGCATCTCCATTGACTTATTTCACGGTTCCTGCAGGTCTTAAACTACGTATATACAAATTCTAAGGTATATAAAAGGTGCAAGAAAAGTCTCAATTATCTTTGAAACGTGTCTTGGCTTTCCTGTGGCTCAACCAGTAGAGCATTGATGTTTACAACGCCACGGTCATGGGTTCGATCCCAGGGAAAGCAAGAACGGATTCATTGTGTTCCTTGAATACAATGCAAGTCACTTTGGATAAAAGCGTCTGCCAAATGCATAAATGTAAAATGTGTCTAAATTTTGGGGATAGGAAAAACAGGAATCGTTTGACTGCAAAGTAAAAACATATACAGATTCAGAACGGTTTACAATTAATAAACATTGCACATTTATGCTAAGTGATTGCAATAATCTACTGTTGATTAATTATGACAATGTTTATTTATGTCGTTTATATTGTAATGTGATGTAGGTCATTAAAAGAGTTCTTAAGTATAGATATCTTAAATTCAAAATAAGTTCATGATGTATTTATTTTGCAATAAATCAGCAAAATCTAATGTTGGTCAACCTCTAATTCGTACGGAGCCCCTAAAGGGACGTAGTGATGACACTGTTTTTGCATTCTTTCACAAACGTTTTACATCCCTTCGCGAAACTTTGCAAGAGAATGTAAAAAGCATTGACTTTTATTTTCGCTCCCATATCATATTGTTCCCCGCCACCATGTCCCCTTGGTTGCTCTGTAAATGCATATATTTGTATGTTAATATAGAAATAAAACAAATCTTGAGTATTTTAAACTTGCATTTTCCCCGTTTTGCTGATTATTAAGTATTAAGGTCTTAAAAACCTGTAGAAATGTATTTTTAAAAACCCTATAGATACTCTATATTTAGCATTTTAATCAATGAATCATAAAACATGTTTTGGTATTTCCTCTCTCACTTCAAGGTTACCCATTCAACGACGTGTGCCAGTGGTTTATCGATCGCGCAGACCTAATTTTCGTGGTTTTCGATCCCACCAAGCTGGATGTCGGTCTCGAACTGGAGATGCTCTTCCGGCAGCTGAAAGGTCGGGAGTCCCAGATCCGCATCATCCTCAATAAGGCCGACAGCTTGGTGACCCAGGACCTCATGCGCGTCTACGGTGCTCTGTTCTGGAGTCTGGCGCCCCTCATTAACGTGACCGAACCCCCGCGTGTCTACGTCAGCTCTTTCTGGCCCTACGACTATGCCCCAGACACCAGCCGTGAGCTCTTCAAACGCGAGGAGATATCCTTGCTGGAAGACCTGAACCAGGTGATCGAGAACCGTCTGGAGAACAAAATCGCCTTCATCCGCCAGCACGGCATCCGTGTTCGCATCCACGCTCTCCTGGTGGACCGCTATGTGCAGACCTTCAAGGAAAAAATGAGCTTCTTCAGCGACCCTGAGCTGGTCTTCAAGGAGATCGTGGACGATCCAGACAAGTTCTACATTTTCAAGTCCATCCTGGCCAAAACCAACGTCAGCAAATTTGACCTGCCCAACCGAGACGCTTACCGCGACTTCTTCGGTATCAACCCGGTGAGCAGCTTCAAGCAACTGTCCTCCCAATGCTCCTACATTGGTGGTTGCCTGCTGGAGAAGATTGAGCGTGCCATAACCCACGAACTGCCCTCCCTGCTCGGCAGCATCAACTCCGGCAAGAACCCGACCCTGTCCTCCTGTGAGGCCACCGGCTGTGGGGAAAAGCCCAAGAACCGATACCGACGAAACTGACAGAAGAAAACCAGGCGGGAGGGAGACCGAGGAGGAGGACGAGAGAAAGAAAGGAGGGACGTGCAGCGAACAAACCGTGGAGGAGCAGTGGAGCCAATCCTGTTCCTGCCGCAGGTCCGTTTCGAGTCAATGGAGACGGATCTCACGGGACTTTTTTTGTGTGAAGAGGTTGTGTGTGTGTGTGGGTGGGGGGGCGTTTGAGGGCAGGGGACTTTGGGATAGGGTGGAGGGAGGGTCTTGTGAAATCTTGAGGCGGAGTTTTTTGTGAATGCGTGGAGAGCGCACCAAAATAGCTCTCCTCTCTTTCCGCACTACTTTTATAAACTGTCTGCAGTTTTGGAGGGAAAATGTGTACTAATGAAAAAAAAATGGCTGACACACTTAAAAAATGTAAAAAATAGCAAAAATAAAATAACCTGAGACTGAAAATGAGTATCAGCTGCCTTGAATGTGAACCACAAAGCAACAGTGATGCAACGAGAAAATTAATGACACAGTCAGTTCCCTGGTCGTGCATTTTTCCACTGTCTTTTGGGTTGATTTGTTCACCTTTATAGGTTAGTGCGTATGGATGATTATTTCTCGCTTCTGAGATATTGATAAGCTACTAGCATTTTTACATTGCATGTAATGATCACATTTCCACTTCTCCACTTTGTGTACCATAAAAAAAACAATCTATTTAAAATTCCACAACTAACAGCCAGGTCTTATGTAATGGTTGGGGTGTTGTGTGCGGAAACATTCACCTCGAGTTGATCTTGATATATAGATAGAGATTACAGTACCTCAGAAAGCTTAATTTTTGCAAGCTCCAAGCTTTTTGGAAACCAATTAATGGTTTATGGGAGTCATCAGTGCAAACAGCGCAAATAAAGTGTTATTAACTGAATTGTCTGATTTTCATCACTTGGGATCTCTTCTGAAAGACCTGTCCAGCCCCTGTTAAATATGATCACTTTTTCTTTACACTTCCAAGAATAGGTGTTACTGTCAGAGACTTTAATTGCAGGTAAATGCTGAAAATGCTCAAGTTGGGTGTATCTTTAGCAGATGTGTTTTCTAAGACAGGTGGGAGATCATGGGGGGTCGTCATAAATACAGTAAACTCACAAAATATGCAGAAGATGTGTAAATTGCTCAATCTCTGAGCATTATGTAATTCTGACAGGTGGGTGGTTTCAGAGAGGGCAAAAGAAGTGATGGTTATAAGTCTAACCCGGCCAACAGTGTGATGATTTATGAAGCAGCTTTTAAAGCAGCTTTCTTTTGGTCAGTGTGGCGAAATCTACGTGCGGAAATGTTTGGCCCTCACAAAAAAGGCAGATTGAAATGACTGTAAATAACATACAATATATTTTCCAGAGCAACACACATTGTACCTCTCAAAACTTAGTAAAATCATTTTTATTTAATCTTGCCGTACACTCAAGTATCTATAAAAGTGAAATGAATATTTTTCCAACACTTCTAATTAGCTGTGAATGCCCACGGATGCTGAAGTTGCAGTAGTCGTCCACTAGAGTGAGCACAGAATGTGAAGAAGTATTGCATCATTGATGTGAGGAAGAAAGCACAAAACAACAGAAACTGCACTCTACATATTGCTAAGGTGAAGAAGATCATTGTGCAAACGCTTCTTAGCAACATAACAAGAAAACATTGTGATTGAAACCTCAACCATAATGCAGAGAGAGAATATATATATTCATGTATGAAGTAAAGTCAACATTAAACATATCAACTGACCTCGTTTATAACATTTCTGGTGCTTTTCCCACCAAATTTAAGAGCCATTTTGGTCAAGCAGTCAGTGTTTGGCTAGTTAGCATTGCTAGTTAGCATGACAGAAAGAGGCCATTTCTACATAAACCTCATTGGTTTATGAAGGTAAGTTATTTAGGCATTGTTTTATAGTGTTGTTATGCAGCCTTTCTAGAATAAACTAACTATAAATCTTTGTTTTCATAATTCTGTTTCATGTGTGAGATGTGAGCGCAGCTTTTCCGTCTATTGTGTGTTTACATTGAAAATGAATGGAAAAGTGGTGTTCTGTGTGAACGGATGTATTCGATGGTTAATGTTAGTTTACTGAAGGTTTTGAAGATGGTACTAAGAGCAAAAATAACAGCTTTGAAAATATATTTCTGTAGCTCAAATAACAGTTAGCAAGGTCATGGACTTGATTCTCGTCGAATTGTGAACTGATCAAATCTACACTTTGAATGCCATGTTAAACCTTTGTATAAAAGCGTTTAGTAAATGCATAAATGATGAAAATTTGTCAAATACATCTTTCCATAATCCTGCATCATTCTTGTAGCTCAAAAAGTAGCACATGGTGCCAAGGTCATGGTTTTGGTTTCCTGCAAAGGCTGATATATATATATACATTGAATGGAGTGTAAGATGCTTTGAATAAAAGCGTCTACCAAATGCATTTTAATATAATGCCCAGTGCAACTCCTGTCAACTCCATTTTGATATGAAACACAATTTCAATTCCTGATGGATAATATGAAGTGCCACATAACATGAATATTCTGTTTCGCTCTGAAATGTGTCACATTACTGAAATAAATTGGTTTGCTGATGCCTTTCATGTTGATTTTAATGAACTGATTGTAATCAAGTAGATTTCCTCATTGTATGCCTGTATCTATGTTATTCTGTGTTTAACGCTTTGAATAGAAGATGTAACAGCTCATTTTGCAGCAGTCGAGAAGCGAATGTGCAAAATGGCAGTCACATTTGATAACAGAATGAAGCCAGTTTCCCGTCGCCAAATGTTATTAATCTTAATGAGTTAATAATGGGGTCTGCGCTCCTGTGTGAGGACACAGTTCAGTGATCACATATTTCAAAACAGTGCAATATTCCCCCCAGAGCGAGGGAAGCCCCCACAACATTAGGGCCGCCTCTGGAAGAGTGTGAAGTACCTCTCACATTTCAGATCACTGAAGTTTGCTTGCACTCAGATGTGATTGGAGAACGGGTCAGGAAGCTGCATTGCAGCAGCTCGGGGTCGGTCGTGACTCCAACTCAAAGGGAGGTGTGCAAGTGCACTGTAACAGGGGACTGTGTGGCATGTTCAAAGAGAATAGTTTCAGAGACTTCCATCAATGTGAATTAATTTCAGTTTTATAGGGGGATTCTCTCAAATAGGTGTCTGGGTCACATTTCAATCCAAAATAAAAAATTATATTTAGGAAAATTAAATCTATTATTTAAACCAATATTTATTTTGCACTGTGGCATTCATTTTATGGCAATTAAGCAAAGTTTTATTGCAATGCATTTGGAATTTTTTTTTTCCCTGACAGTGACAGTCATTTCTGCAATGCAATAACTTTACTGTATTTGTTTATTCTATTTAAATCAATCTAAAGGCAGCACAAGTACCAAATATGAATACTTCACAATTTAAATTATATATATATATATATATATATATATATATATATATATATATATATATATATATATATATATTGTATATATAAAGACTAGCAAGAAAATAACCCTTCTCACATTTTTCTTTTAAATTTAATTAATTTTAATTTTAAATTGTTTTTTATGTTTTTAATTTTGCTCTTATCAGTGCATTTAAAAAAAGGATATTTCAGTTACTAAACAACAACCCTTTTATTGCCATACCTAAACTAACCTAAACATAGGAGCATGATAAAAAAAGATGCTAATTTAAAAGAAAAATGCCAGAAGGACTTGCATCTGAAGTCTCCGCACGCACACGCACACACACACACACACACACACACACACACACACACACACACACACACACACACACATAAATATGAATATATTTCTATCCAAATCTCACTTCTATTACAAAACAATCACAAAATAAAAAATCTTGAGACTCAGACCTTTCTGATGATGTGATATATCAAAATTATTATAAAGTAGTTAATTATTATAAAGTAGTTAAAATATACAATGAATCCTGACTCCGCCTAGTAGGGGAGGAGCCTGCTAACAGAATTTAGAGTACTGTTTCCATGGTAACACAACATGAACAGGATGAATTTTGAGTTCGTAAGCTTTAAAATAGTACGTAATTTATGATGACGATATGAGATATGTAAATAGAAAGAGCGCTAAGCTAGCGCTAGCATTTCAACGGCAGGTTATAAACATCGAAGCATGTTTTTGTGCATTTTTAAAATGGTCATTGTAACAATTACAAGATATAAGGTTTGAACTGCAAGAAAAATAGTCAGATTTGTGAGACTAAAAAGTCGCAATTACCTTTTTTGATTGTTATGCCATGGCATAAACAATTGCTTTTGCAGATAGCAGTTTGAGCTGAGTCTTATTGAACATGTAACCCTTAAGTTAGTTCAATTAAGTAAGGTCAATATGTTTTTATAGTAATTTCACTGAATAATAACCAGTTTAATGTTAGCGATATTATTGTAACTCTTGAGAGGTTTGTTAGCGTCAGACCAACGCAAGAGTGCATGTCGAGTATGAACTTAACCACACTTGATCCCGCTCGATCGTATCTGTGCGCGTAAAAAGTGGTGTTTAGGTTCATTTATTTATTTTAAAAACCTGTTTTATTTCAAATCTGACCATGCACATGATTGACATGAACATTTGTGTCCATCATGTTCAACGCAAGGTTTAGTCATACCAGCTATATTTCATCGGCCGTCTATAGGCCTGTTCACACCAAGAACGATAACTATATTAGCGTCCACACCATATCGTTCTGTTAATTCTAAGAGAACGATATGGTAATTCAGTTTTGCCGCCTATCGCTTTAAATACTCGAGCCCTTTTAAAGCAAGATTGACTCTGATTGGCTGTTAATGTTTTTATCGTTCATTAGTTGGAAAGAAATTGTTCTGAAAGAGATTCCAACGATATCATATCTCTATGATGTTATTGTTATATAGTTGTGATTTAGACTCTGCTATTCTTTTACACTGAGATTAATCATTATATATTATATGTGTGAAGACTTCAGATGCAAGTTCTTCTGATGTTTTTCTTTTAAATTAGCTTTATATGCTTATATATGTGTATATATATATATATATATATATATATATATATATATATATATATATATATATATATATATATATATATATATATATATATTGCATTACATATATAAGAATACGATTTTTTTGTCTACTGTGGGCGAAAATGTATTTAATTGTCATGGAAATGATTACGGTCATGAATTATGGTCCTTCATTTTCTTCAAGGAAAATATAATTACATTTTTCACTGTTGATTTTGGGATGAAATACAACTTGGGCATGTTCTTGAGAGGTTTGTGGGGATTTGATGTCTTAAGAATTCCATGACACGCTTTACTTTTCCAAGAAAGTTTTTTCTCCAGAGTATAATTTACACTAGTAAAAGGATCAGTGTACTTCTGCAAGAAACCTGCATGACCCTGGAGCTCCGGCCCGGTCTGCTCGTGGGACACGCACAGCTGCAGTTCTCCAGGGAATTCCTTTGAAACTCTGAAGGATTTAAAGCATCTTAGCCTCACGCTGGCTTCCAAAACAACATAATCACTTTGATTCAGCCACAGTTGCTGCTGTGCGGTGTGAGCAAAACATGGAAACTGAGCAAAGAGACTCTATTAATTAAAATGTGGATTAAAGACTTATGGTTTATTTTGGGAATAATTTCATAAACTGGGATCAACATTTAATTACAAAATTGGTGGATTTGGTGAGTATTATGAACAACATTGTGGAAAATGTTTAATAAACCCTTCGGCCCCAAGCAGTGCTTGGATCTATCTATCTATCTATCTATCTATCTATCTATCTATCTATCTATCTATCTATCTATCTATCTATCTATCTATCTATCTATCTATCTATCTATCTATCTGTCTGTCTGTCTGTCTGTCTGTCTGTCTGTGTCTGTCTGTGTCTGTCTGTCTATCTATCAGTCAGTCTGTCTGTCTGTCTGTCTGTCTGTCTCTCTCTCTCTATCTATCTGTCTGTCTATCTATCTATCTAGCTATCTGTCTGTCTATCTATCTGTCTGTCTATCTGTCTGTCTGTCTATCTATCTGTCTGTCTGTCTATCTATCAGTCTGTCTGTCTATCTATCTATCAGTCTGTCTGTCTATCTATCAGTCAGTCTGTCTGTCTGTCCATCTATCTATCTATCTATCTATCTATCTATCTATCTTTATGTCTGTCTGTCTATCTATCTATCTATCTATCTATCTATATATCTACCTATCTGTCTGTCTGTCTATCTATCTATCTGTATGTCTATCTATCTATCTATCTATCTATCTATCTATCTATCTATCTATCAGTCAGTCAGTCAGTCAGTCTGTCTGTCTGTCCATCTATCTATCTATCTATCTATCTATCTATCTATCTATCTATCTATCTATCTATCTATCTATCTATCTATCTGTCTGTCTATCTGTCTGTCTGTCTGTCTGTCTGTCTATCTATCTATCTAGTAAACAATGCAAAGCAACACACAGACAAAGCTATCATTTATAAAAATGAAATATTGTTTATATCTAGAGGTGTCACTTCTAAATTGGCGTGGATGATTTCTTATTGCTCTCAGTATGACAGCTGTGTCCCCCTGCATTACACGTCACATTGATTGGAACCCCCACCCTCCATTTCTTTTGACAGCTCTCGGTGACGCGCCTCAGCGTTGGGGACGCGCTCGGACGCGAACACTGCGGTTTGAGAACAGCCCACCTCCAAACGAATGCGTGCTCGCCACCCTTCTGTTGTTCCCAGTCCGGAGCGTGCACGCACACGCACGCGTTTATCCCCACCTCTAAATTTCCAGCGTCTGGTGGACTTATACAGACACCGCGTCGGATTGCGAACACAGATGGAGATCTTGCTGCTGTCTGATGGCCACCGGCGCATTTGCGCCGCGCGACAGCACTCCAGTCAAGTATGATACGCGTGAGACACTGTGTGCATGTGCCAGGAGTGCCAAGCTGTGCGCTGAGGGGGAAAACAGAGGAACCGGCTGAGAAAGATATTTGTTTGGATATCACAGGAAAAGCTGCCCGTGGGAATGAGTCCTGAAGAGAAACCAAAGAGGCACTTTACCACTGTGAGTCTATGGAGAGAGAGAAGTGCAGACTTTCTCCCTCTGTAAAAGAAAAGGAAACTTAACTGAATTCTGACCAACAATGTGAATGCATTCTTCATTTGAAGCACTGAAGTTTCACATGCATTGATATAAATGGCTTAAACTGATTTCAAGCAGCCTAACCTGAATTAAGATCAACGTGTTTTGAGTGTTTGGGAATATACTGGGCAGATACTAATTTATGCATACGTTTTTGTGGCGTTAATCCATGTGCGCAATCTTCAGGATTTGTATCCCTTTACGCACGTTTAATTCGGAATAGAATCGCCCGCAAGATCCGGAGTGGGAACTCAGGAAAGGTCGGTGCTACAGGCAAGATAATATTATCACGTCAGGCCGTTTTAGAGAGAAGACTTGCTGATTTTTTTAAATGTTTTTGACAGCAGTGACGCTGTTGTGCCCTTTATGTCCGTTTGACGTGACGCGGAGTCTCCAATGAACACGTATTCTGAATCTAAAGAGCAAAAGTCTTTGTCTTTAGAAAACCGGATTTTCTTGTCAAGTAAATAATGTTGAAGCACATCATGCTTTTTTATTTGGACATTCCTGGGCTGACCTGAGATGCTCCTCTTCTTTCTGGAAGTTTGATGACTACTTTTCTTTTTAAATGTTTGTTTATTTCATCATGACATTTTTGACTTTATTATGCATGGACTGTGATGGCTATGATAAATGCCATAACTTATTTAAAGCATGCATGTTGACTGTCCTTTAAATGGTTCCATAGGTACAGTAGATTTTTTTCTCTTCCATGAAAACCAATGTAATGGCTCATTTATAGAGAAAATGGTGCATTTTCTGTCAGAATGGAGCTAAGAAGTTCCCTAAGGAGTCAGAGCAAACAGTGCTTGACAGAGCCTTCATTTTTGTGGCGTTATTATGTAACTTTGATTAACCAGCGAAAGGACATTTAATTCACTTGTAGTAGCTAAGTTGAAAGATTCCATGCGTTTTGGATAAACCCTTTTAAACCCATGTGCGTCAAAAAGGACAAAAAAGAAGAGGAATGCGCTATTGACGTCATGAGGTGAAATAACTTAACTTAAAATCCTGGAAATGTCTAAATGCAAGCGTAAACCTTTGGCCATATAGACGTCAGAGTTGTCTGACTTGAATTACATTTGTTTCCCCTCCTGATTCCTTTTCCATCCGAGCACCTTTTCTCCTTTTTTTTGCATTTATCCTAGCTCGACTCTGTTCTGAACAGCACCATGGCTTCTCCTCAACATCAACATCTGCTGTTTCACAACAGCGAAGTAAACTGTGACTCCAGCGGCGATGGTGCTGTGTCTGTGCGTATCAGCAGCACCAAACCGCACAAACAGCAGCGTGGGAGTCTAGGCGCCAGCGCCATGTGCAGTATCATTGGGGGCTCCAAACATTGCAAATACAGCATCTCCTCCAGCTGTAGCTCGGGTGAATCTGCCATCCGTAAACCAGTGATCAAAGGCCTCAGGACTCAGAGGAAGATGCCGCAGCTGTTTGAGAGGTCAGCTGGACACTTCTGGAACCCCAAGTTTGACTCCAACATACTGGAGGAAGCCTGCCGCGAGCGCTGCTTCCCTCAGACGCAAAGACGTTTCCGCTGTGTGTTGTTTTACATGGCGGCCGCCAGCCTCCTTTGGGGCTTATTCTTCATCGCTAATGCTAATCGATGTGAACAGACTGCCTTCTTGTTGCCCACAGCCTCCTTCCTACTCCTCTGTTCTGTCCTGTTCGTCTTCACGTTCACCCGGTTCTACACCCACTGCTACAATCAAGCCTCGCTGTTGCTCATTGTGGTGACATTTGCCCTCACGCTTGCACCTCAGATCCAAACGTCAGGCTTTAGTGACTTTAATTTGCCTCCTTTGATGGATGAGGATGATGTAGGCGACTTCAGTGGCACTGATGATAAAAATGTGACGTTTGAAGCCACCCGCAGTGGAGGTCCAGTAGCCCCCTGTTTGTCCCCAGTTGGCACCTTCTCTCTAGGCATGGAGGTGCTTTCGTTGCTCTACAGTTTCCTCCATGTCCGTCTTTACGCTTCACTACTGCTTGGCTTGCTCTATTCCGTGCTGTTTGAGACGCTTGGCTGGATGCATTTGATTCAAGCTAATGGATGGAGCAATTCCACTGAGGAACATTTGGAAACGCTCTACTGGCTGATTCCTGGAAGAGCCATTTTGCATGTCTGCGCCCACATCATTGGTATTCACCTTTTCATTATGTCTGAAGTGCGTTCACGCAGCACGTTCCTCAAGGTCGGCCAAGCTATCATGCATGGGAAAGACTTGGAGGTAGAAAAGGCCCTGAAGGAAAGGATGATTCACTCAGTGATGCCTCGTAGGGTGGCGGATGAGCTTATGAAGCAGGGCGATGACGACAATGACAATTCAGTTAAACGCTACTCGACGGGAGCAGCTATTGCGGGTGCCTCCAGCCCAAAGAGCACCAAACGCAAGAAGACATCGATTCCTCGGGGGCAGATCATCTTTCGGCCTTTCAACATGAAGCGCATGGAGCCGGTCAGCATTCTATTCGCCGACATTGTGGGATTCACCAAGATGAGTGCCAACAAGTCGGCGCATGCCCTGGTGGGACTCCTCAATGACTTATTCGGACGCTTCGATCACCTGTGCGAGCTCACATGCTGTGAGAAGATCAGCACGCTGGGAGACTGTTACTATTGTGTGGCTGGTTGTCCCGAGCCACGAGAGGACCATGCCTACTGCTGCGTGGAGATGGGGCTTGGGATGATCCAGGCCATTGAACAGTTTTGTCAAGAAAAAAAGGAAATGGTCAACATGCGTGTTGGCGTCCACACGGGCACCGTGCTTTGTGGGATCCTCGGCATGAAGCGCTTTAAATTTGACGTCTGGTCCAATGATGTCAACTTGGCCAATCTCATGGAGCAGTTGGGTGTGGCCGGGAAGGTTCACCTGTCGGAGGCCACAGACAAGTTCTTGGATGACCGGTACTTGCGAGAAGACGGGCGAGTCACAGAAAGGATCGGACCAAGTGTGGTTGCAGATCAGCTTAAAGGTAAGATATGCATTTCAGATATTCTGATGACTAATACGATGTACATAAGCATGTAAAGATGTCTCCTTAATTAGCATTGTGCTTCATCTTTATTGTAAAACCATGCCTTGAGGATTCATTTGGCTGTTAAAACATTCTAAGCTGCATTGAATCTCTCTTCAGTCTAAGTATTGTCACTGTCCTTTGGGTTTACTGGTCAAAGGGTTTTGTTGAGTCTTTGCCTCTACAGTTTCTGTGACATTCAGTTATTGGAGGAGGTCTTTTAATCAGTAACATGCTGTCTACCCATTTCCACAGCCTTCAAGAAAGGATTCATTTTGGTAATTTTTTTACAGTAATTTGTTTTTCTTGGAAAAGGCCTGTCATTGATGGAGTCTTCTGTTCATTGGCCAACAAAACAAAGTTTGCATTTGCAAATGGAAAATTAGCAATATTTTTGCCTGTGTAATCATGTTAGCAGTCTTGCAGTGCAATTTTGGTGTACATTTGTTGTTATTTTGGCATATTTTGCATCTGAAGTTAATATTCTGACCATTTATTATCCCTCTTGCTGTTTCAAACCGGTCTGACTTTCAAAACACAAAAACATATGGATGTGTATACACACACACACACACACACACACACAAACATATATATTTAGTTTGTGTATCGATATGTGTATATATATATATATATATATATATATATATATATATATATATATATATATATATATATATATATATATATATATATATATATATATATATATATATATATATATATATATATATATATATATATATAATATTTAAAAATCCCCTTTAATTGCCGGTCATCCATCAGGAAGAGATTCATAATGGTTTGTAGAATAATTTTGTCTGGCAGAAGATCTGCATCTTTGCTCTGTCTCTCTTTAATGAGCTCTCTGATGGGTAATCAACAAATAATAATTACCTTTTCTCAGGGTAATAAGCTACATTTGTTTCAGTTGCATATTTTGCATTTCAAGAATTTGTGTGCTAGTCTCTCCTTTCACTTAATGGTTGGAACCCTCTTTTATATCAAGTATTGGATTTAGTCCTAACGCATTGACATTTGTGTAAATGTGGCCAAAGGCTGACATTTTTACGTAATTAACTTATGGAAATGGTTTCTTCTTTTTGTTAATTGTACTTGAGCACAAGCAAAAGCCAATAATTGGACGCTGAGTGATATATTTTCTTAGACGTACAGAATATGAATGTCCCAGCGTGTTATTAATCCTTTTAGCTCATAATTATGGTTACTTAACAGATCCTCTTCATTGAATGAGGAATGCCAGACCATAATTAATATAGAAAACGGAATTCACATTTTGATAGTATTGATAACAGGTTTCTAACATTGAGTGGCTAAACCTTAAGATTAATAAAGTGGCTCTGGTCCTTTACTCTGCAGATTGGATTCAAGTCTTTACATATTCATTTGTTCCCGACATTGTCACTGAAATTTGCAGATTTTGGCACGATCCTTTTGACAAAGGGTGTCCTGTTGATTCATAAGTGATAATGTGGGCCGGGATGCAAGAATTGATTGTTTTATCTTGTCATAGTGGATGACAACCGATGCTGATTCTGTAACACTTCATGACATCCTGACAGAAAAACTAGGATGTTTAATTTTTATTTCAGTCCTCCAGGACATCTGGGACATTGACGAATAGTAGTTCTTCAGTACATGTCTTTCAAACAAAAATAAAATAAACAAAAGATGGTACTGGTACTGCTAAGAGAAATTTCGGAAAGGTTTGTGGTGATATGATAACAAAATTCTTGCCTTTATGATGTTTCTTCGAGTAACTACCATGACCGAGTGAAAAAAGATAAATGCTGGCGAACGATAGCGGAGACGAACAATGCTGGAATTAGCATTAAGCTAGTACAACCATTTGTTTACACTCCTGTTTCCGGAAGTAAGTCTCTAGTGCTGCCTTCTTGATGACATCATCATTGGTCCGGAAGCAACGTGTTGTCCTCAAGAATTTAAGAGTCATAATCGTATAATCTGACACACAAATATTCTGTAGTCAGAAGTCTGATAAGGAACCACACATCGAAAACCGCCCCATGCATTTCCACAGGACTTTTGACATCTTTATCTGCCATGCTTGAATCTAAGCACTGAAGGATCCCGAACATCTGTTTGTGAGTGGATATAATCACTTGGTGAAACTGAAATCGCTGTGCCTGAACAAATCTCTGTGCTGTCACAGCATCCTCATGGTGTCTCAGTAGGTCCTGAGGGTCAACTGGAAATGACGAGGCTTCAGTTGCCCTTGAGATTCTCGCTTCATTTTTCTAGTGTTACTTTCCAAAGCTCTCCCTCAATCAGACAGGATTTGAGTCTCTTGAGGAACTGCTTCTTTTTTTATTCCATCAGTCATTTAAAAGGGTAAAATGGCCTCCTTAAAATGGTCCCACGGTGCCTGTTTCTGAATATCTGTCAGTTCCTCTCTCCGTTTCTTTCCCTCATTCTCTATTTTGCATGCCACTCAGTACTATAGTTTTTCCAGTGGATGGTTTTGCTCTTAGGAAGTGCTTTTTTTCCTCTTTTTTTTAAGTTTCATGACTCAGAATGATAGAGCAAGGGCAAGCGTAACATTGTATAACAACCTTTCTTTTTCTAACACCACTGAACTCTCTGTTGAATTCCCTGCATCTCATTTCGCTCAGTTTAACACACACTGTACCCGCGGCCTGAAGCTTTAATATATGACTTCCTCTCTTTAATCATCAACAAAATGATTAAAGGGGCGACATTCTTTCACTCATATCTTATATTCGGCTGATTGGCCCTCTTCAGTCGTTTACCCTTTTCCCCCCTCTCGTTCACTGGTTGAAAGCTTAATTTTCCCACTCCGGAGAGTATTCAGTCCAGTGCCCAGGATTTATCTTTCCCTCATGGATTTACAGACCCATTGAATGAGCTCTCCGTCAAGCGAGACTTCGACTCCACAACGGCAAAATCTTCCAGCTGCTCGCAGTAGCTGCATAAATCAGAAAGTAGCAGGTTTGTGTGGAAACCTGGCAGAACTGAGAATGGAGACCATCCAGGTCTCGAGTAAATCACAGCGACCTGGACTCTAATCACAAAACTGCAGTCTCCCTTTAGACACTGATGTTCCTTTGGATTGAACACGTGTTTAAATGAAAGTATTGACTCTGATGCTCTGCTGGCTTTCGGAGCAAGTTCTTTCAATTTCCTGGTGACATCAAGCTGCGGAAACCAACAAAAACGGCACACCTGGGTCATTCTCATTTTGCAGTGCATTTTCATGTCTCTGTGAAATCAAACCAAGCCCATCAAATCTAAATTGGGGTTTTGCAGCTTTTAGTCCTTGTGTGTTAACTCTGAAGCCGTCTGTGTTCTGCTACAATTAACATGCATGTATTGTACAGTTTTTCCACATCTTAGAAAATAGACCCGATATATATTTATTTATTTATTTATTAATTTATTCCGGCTAAAATATTAACTCTTTCCCCTTTATATTTACCAGCCACCGCCATCGTTTTTGAACATTTTCTCAAAAGTGTCATGGCCTGCATAATGTTTGTATGAATATCTGAATATGCAAAGTTAAAAAAAAAAAAAAATATATATATATAGCTTAATGCATTCTCTTTTTTTTATCAACACTTGAATGTTTCAATAGAAAAGCAATTTTTTTAGCAAGGAAGCATTTTCTAACAAATGATGGAATATTCTGTGTTTGGCGGGTAAAGAGTTAAAATTTGTAATTTCTAAAGTTTTTTTTTAACAATATTACAATTAAGTGAATATAGCAGTAATTTCAAACACATTTCACTGCTTTGGAAGGCATTCATATGCTAATGCCCTGCAAAAAGACCAAATTAACTTTATATACATATAAAAAATGTGCGTTGTTATGCAGTATGTAATCTATTAGATATAATACTATAATCAGCATCTAGCAATTAAGTAAACCGAAACTAAAAAACAGAAAAATTCTAAGTGTTTCATACTTTTGATACTCAATGTTTCAAAGAAAAGTGTTTTATATATACCATATATTATCAATTTATTGTTGTTCTTTTCCTGTCACCAAATGTCTGCTTGCATCCTGTTTTCCTCCAGTCTTCATAAATTCAAACAAAAGCTCACTAATGGCATCATTCTCCAGGAAGTTACATCATTTTGGTGGGAAAACAACAGCAGTGACTATTAACAATACATTTTCATGAATTCTGTGATGCTTCTGGTTTGTCTCACTATAAAACATCCAAGTTTTATTCTAAATCGATAAAATTCTTTAACTGAGCAAATGTAAACTTCATTTTCTGGCAAAAATGATTCATTCATGATTCAAACTTCATTTTCTTACAAGACTTGCAGAGCAGTTACTGTATAACAGGTGCAACCCACCGCTAATCATCAACACGAGTGCTTGGGAAACAGGTTTGGAGTAAGTGGAGAGGGAATGATAAATGTGTACTTGTTTAGTCGCCTCCAGTGCACTAGTCAAGAAAAAAACTATTTCCTGGCCTCACACACTCTCGCTCTGAAATGTATTGCATGCAAGCCACGAATAAGTCACTGTCATTTCCACAATGCCGTCTGGTACATATCCAATAAACCACAGATGGCTTTATAAATAGCAAAAATAAGAATAGTCATAATTGTTGCTCTGGATAAACAACACTCTTAGAAGAAAAGGTTCTATGAATAAGCTTAAAAGGGTCATGAACTGTGTTGTTTTATTGTTTTATAATGTTTCCCAGGGTGCACTTAGTGTTTGTGCTATTTTTACATTAAAAATTGTCATAATTTAGAAATAAAAGGCATTTTTCCTACCCTGATTTTAGTCTACATATGAAATAAGTGGTATGTGGATGTCTGTCAAAAACTTTTAGTTTTTCACATTTATCAAGGTTATCTAATTGTGAAAAGTGTTGATTATAGTGTCATATATTTAGATCGTGGCATGAAAGCTTGAGAGTCACAGACATGTTGAGTATTGAATGCAGCGATCCCAGCATTGTGACTCGATTTCTGCACATTAATGAATGCTTTCATCATAGCGAACAGTGCAAACACAATGTAAATAAGATATTTGTCAATTTATAATGGGAGTTTTGACGAGATGCGGTTTGATTGACAGCTCCAGCAATTGTAAAGGGAGCATTCATTGACTGATTTCTATATATCATTTAATCACAGTTTCAATAACATATTATTTTCATCCCACTAAGAGAAACAATGTGAAGTTGACCGTTTAGTCACTCGTTTGATTTACTGACACAAAAGAACATCTGACTGTACATGAATCATTGCATATCAGAATTCACTGATCACAGAGCAGGCATTAAAATGAACACATTACTGTGGAGTAAATATCGTAAAAGTCTGTTTGCACAGTATGTGCTGAAATTGCGACTCATGAAATGTACGGAATACATATAAATGATGCTCAGCTGAGACATAATCACATTTCTAGCATTAGTACCCATGTTTTTTTTATGTCTATCTCTCCTTGTCATCTCACTAACACTTATTTGTTGGGCTTAATTACAATAAAATAAATAATAACAGTGTAAATGATTATATTTATTAAAATTAATAAATGGATGCTCCCTCTTTTTGGGACAATAAAGTTCTCTCTACAGTACACATACCCTAAATGATAAACTCGTTATATATTATTAAACACGTTAGATACTTTATTTCCACTATAATATTTTCTTTATTTTTAATTAAAATAAAAGACTTTCCAATCCAATATGTGATGGGAAAAGGGGATAGATCGAGTTTGGCAAAATGCAGACTTGAACCTGGGTGGATTTGTTTCAGTTTTCTGTCACGCGCCTTACCGCACGCAACACTATTACAACAATCCAGCATCTTCCGTAATTTTGTCCGGCCCAACCAGACATCAGTAGGCGGAGTTAAATAGTTGTAAATAGCCTCTGCCAACATGGTTAGTGTAAATAGACACTCTGTTAAGATATCTCTGCTTAAGTAGAATCTTTAAAATTGAATAGGGTGTATATTGAACCCCAGTGAACCCTTTTTTTCTTCTAAGAGTGAAGGCCAGCCAATGCATTGCCCAAGGGAGGAGGAGACCCAAGCATTTGGCTGCATTTTAGAGAACAAGTAAATTTTAGGGCAATTTCTGTCACGCCATGATGAGAGATTAAAGCGTTTAATAAAATAACCCCTTAGCTCAAGTGTTCTTGAGTGTCACTGTGGCGTGTATCTCTGTACCTTTCACATCCCGTACCCTCTGGCACTTCCGACATCCCACAGCGCAAGTGTGTGCTTGTGTTTGTGTGTGTGCCGGCCCCTGTTGTGTGGAGTGTTCATTTGAGTGGAAATGGAGGCTATTTTTGTCCGTTTCCCTGGAAAGGACCTGACTGTGCCCTGGTCCTCCCATGGTTTCAGAAAACGATGCCACCTCCCTTAAAGTAGGGCTTTGCAAACGGTCGTTTTGTCAGGCATTTCAATTCCCTCTGAAAAAGGAATATGGGTCATGTTTTTTTGGCCTACAATTTTTCATTTGATCTCGGTTTTTAGGAGATGCAAGTAGGTTATGATTGTTCTTCTAGCTTTGCTTCTAACGGTTTTCTTTGGGAAGTTCATCTCATTTTATTGAATATGGTTTGTTTTTGTCAAATGACTTCTTAATCCAATAATAAGTTCCTATGACCAGTGCTATTGTGAAATAGTGAAATGCTGTTGTTGTTTGATGAAATATCTGCCTATTCTTTTATTTGATTGAAAGTCACAAAATAATGCAGGTCATTTTGAAGCTTTTTATTCTAATCTAGAGCTAATCTATTTTGGTAATAAAGCAATAATTTGATTATTGCAACAATTAATCATGTAATATTTTTGTGGGCATAAAAATAGACTTAATGTCCTATAAAATGCATATATAATAATAATGAGGCAATAGTAACTGGTTCAAATAAAGTATCAAAACCAAGTAATCATATGGTTTTGTACATGTGCATGATTTGTTACAACAAAAGTGGAAATGGTCTGGGGATTGTTGTTGTTGTTGTTGTTACACTTTACAGCAGATTAAATCCTTGTTTAATATTGTTCAGACAACATTTAATTCTTCTTAATATTTAATATTTGGCCAATTCTTTACTATAGAAATGTTACTGTCACTGTCATTTCTTGAACGTGTGAACATCAAAACTCCAGAGCGAGGGTTTAACCTTTAGTCTGAAATCGTGATGAACAACTGTTCACATGAAACCCACAGCACGTAGATTTATATAATTCAATATAGTGTCGAGTGGGAGTATTAATGTCAAGCCCTGATTTTATGAGACCATGTTGTTTGCGAAATCTATTATCTGTTTGTGTATCTAATGCTTTATCACTTAATTTAAGCTACTTTTTGTTAGTAGTTTGTAGTATATCAAAAAGTTTTCTTTCTTCTTTTTAAATAAGAAGCTTGATTGTAGTCCAACTAGTGCTTTAGTGTTTTAGTAGTTTAAGGCCACGTCCACACGAGAACGGTGCATTCCCTAACCGCTCTTTTTTTTCCTTCGTTCTAAAAAAAAATGCCGTAAACACGGCATCGGTGCAAGAAATCTCAGCGTCCACACGAGAACGCTGAAACCGACTGAGAACGGTGTAGTATAAATGCCAGACCAGTATGGGGCGCTGTAATTCTGCCACAGATACACACTATACACGGAGAAGAAGAGTTTGAGCATGCGCACAACCTTGCGCGCTGAATATTTACAGACGTGCACTGCTGCAAGATGGCACGGAGTGACTGCCCTGTTGCATTGTAATTCTTGATTTTATATTGTTTGCCCTGCACTATATGTTGTGCGCACTGCTGCACTTTATACCTGTTTTTTCAGGTTATTTTTAATTGTTCTATTTTCCAATAAAAACCAGTTCTTGAATTTTTGCTCTCATTTATTTTCACTTGACATATTCAATACAACACTTTCAAAATAAACATTAGTACATTTTCAAAAAGGTAAATACTGTAAAAAAAAAAAAAACTGAACAAAACTTGATGGCCAGCATTTTTAAGGGTCAAGGTACTTTGTGAGTATTCTCCTCACTCTCTTTCCCTCTCCCTCATTACAGTCTGTGAAGCCTTTTCAGTGCAGCATATCTGGCTTTGAGACGAACAAATGCACACTCATGTCCACAATCTGTTTTTTCAGAGGAGGGATCTGACCAGTCTTAAAATACAGGTTGAGCTTTGAATTAGCAAAAACCCGTGCATCGTGTACACTCCCGGGCCACTTTATCACAACATCCATAAATCTGTACTTATAATCACAGACCGCCTGTACATTGATAGAATGTTTGCCTTTCCTGTTGATGTGGTCCCCAACCCCCGGTCCGTGGATGAAATGATACCGGGCGGCGGATCGAATTCGCGGACCGGTGCGTGAGCTGCTACAAGCGGCTGTGACGCTGCTGCTTTAGCAACGAGGAAGTGTGTTTAATCTCGCGCGGACTCGCTCAACAAACTGGAGCCGCCACCGGTCCGCGGCAAAATTTTCACGCGTTTACCGGTCCGTGGCACAAAAAAGGTTGGGGACCACTGATGTAGTCCATCGAGTTGGCAGACAGCTGCTTGATTTCTATGCGTGTGCCGTCGATCGCTCCCAAACACTGTGGCATGCCATGATCACGATGGAAACGCAAAACCAGATCCGTAAAAGGCAACTTTATGTACTTTTAGCCGTCCTGCAGCACGAGCACAATCATGTAGTCCGCCATTACTGTTGTTGCTGTTACGTGTGACGCAGCCGACACGTGATGTGATGACATCATCGTTCTCACAAAAGATGCGGATTGGCCGTCCACACGAGAACGCAAGGGTGTCGTTCTCAGATCTTTCCACTTTAGAACCCGTTCTCCAAAGAGAGCGGATTCAGCCACCCAGAACGCCGGATCCGTGTGGACGCAACGCCAATCCGATACGAAATGTATGCGGTTACAGTGATTCGCGTTCCCGTGTGGACGGGCCCTAAGATACAGTTTGAAAGTAGCTTCCCCAGCGCTGGTCAAATGTTAGTCAATAACATGCCTTTGAAAGTTGCAGACTGTTAATTGCATATCAATCAATATATCATGTGTGAATTTCTAAAAAAAAGTCTGTGTGTGTGTGTATCAACGGTGACCTCTTCTCAAATCATTCCAAAACAAAGTGCAACATCTGCAGCCATTTGGTTTGTGCTCCCAAATTGTTGCTTTCAGTTAAGATGTTATGACAGATGTTAGATGCAAAAAGATTATTCCCTATATTTAGTTAAAGCTATATTTTCAGCAAAAGAAATGAGTGGCGTTTTCTGTGCAAAGAGGCTTGGATGTTAAATGTTGTTATGGTATTCTAAACGATTTTACTTCACTTGTATAAAAGAAGGTTCTATTTAGAATCTTAAAGAGTTCTTTCAGACGGTTCATATTCGTGTGCACCGGGTAGTTTGCTTTTACTTGAAGAAGTGAGTGAATTCGCACTCTGAAATGCGTCGGTAGGGCTGCTGCTTTTGCATATAGTGCCGTTTAGTGAATCTTAGCAAACTGGCTGTTCCAGTAGTAATGAAAAGATTTATCTTGAACTCTATCATGGAAAGTAGCAACTATCACTCTTAATTAAACAGTCTAATAATCAATTAAAAAGTAATTTATACAGTAATCCCTCGCCACTTCGCGGTTCAAGTTTCGCGGCCTCAGTGCATCGCGGATTTTTCAAAAATAATAATCGAAAAATAAAAATTCAAAAATACCGCCGTATCGGCAGCCGTATTACGGAAAGCAGCGTTGTTTCATCCTGATGCGAGAGAAACTGTTTCTCAGGATGCCAGACAAAGAGAGAAACTCTCTCTCAGAGGCTTTGTACACACACGGACACTCAGACAAGACACGTGATTGGTTCCCGGCATGAGATTGACCAATGAGAGCACGAGTGGAGTGGGAGCCTCTTCTCCTCTCTCAGAAGCAAATGTTGACGATCCAGCACCGATATCTGACGATGAGGCCCTTCCCGAACTGATTTAAAGTCCTCATTATACCAGTGCAGTAACATCATCATCATCATCATCATCATCATCATCATCATTACATTCATTGAACCGCACAGGTCTGTCATCGTCGTCATTACTGGAGTCTCAAGACACTACTGTCATTGATGAGTGTAGAGCACCATAATACATATCATATGAGAGAGAGAGTAAATGTATAATATTAAGGTTTTATAATTAAATAATTTAATTACAATATATTTAAAGTGTAAATATACATATTTTAAAGATTCTGGTACCTACACACACATATACGGAAATTCCTAGGGGGGGCCAATCCTACTTCGCGGATTTTCAACTATCATGGGGGGGTTCCGGTCCACATTAACTGCGATAAACGATGGATCACTGTACCTGTATTATATTACGCTGCAGCCACATTGGATCAGCAATGGGATTGTTCAATTATTGGGTTGAAGGAGTGCACTCGATACTGCATTTTCAGACACCACTACAAATAGCTCCTCAAATAGTGCCTTACTTAAAGTTACAGGGAGCGATTTTGGGCAAATATTAAATTTTCCCCTAGGGTCGTTTTCCTGCTTTCATCTTTGAACTTAGTGACGTAAGCCGGCCCAATAATGTCAACAACTGAAGGATAGACGCTTTGAGAAGAATCTGCGGTTTTCCATGTTTGTGGACTAAACCGTGTGCTTGCACACTTTTCTTTTTAAATGGCGGGTGTCAGTGTTTTGTTATGGCATTTGTTGGGCCAATCACCACAAACTTACGTCACTGCTAGTTCCTATTGTGCTGAATTAGACAAGGCATCCCTATTAGTAAAGACATCCTTATAATTAAAATCGTTCCTGGAGTGCGAGCGCGGCAAAAAGCAAATACTTCTGCCAATAGTTATAGGAACTATGAAAACGTTCCTGTTATGGGGTCATTTTCTAGATTTAGATTTAAATTATTTTATTTAAATTCTTTTTTATTTTGATTAAATTTTATGACTTAAACTGCATGTAAAACGTACTTTATCAGCAGAAATATTTGAACCCCAGTGCTCTTTATTTAACACCTATTAATCTTTTTATTTGAGAGTAAATGTGGTTGCTTGAGTGTTTTCGGTGGTTTTTTACTTGCTTCTCTTGTTCAAATTCCATTTTGAGACCGTATTGATTCTAGCCTGTCCCACATCCTGAAATCCACAGTAATTTTTCTACTCTCAACGCGTGCATTTTCTGATTCCTTATTCAAGTGAGTTACACTGTGCAATCAGTTATGTAGACATAAAATAACTGCTCATTCCCCCCCCCCCCCCCCGCTCATTCTGCAGATGTTCGACTCAATGGTGGTAAAATGAAAAGCCATGATTAATCACCTACATTCTTCTCTGTTCATCTGCGAGTGACTCATTTTCCATTCATTTCACTTTCATGTCATTCGTCTGATGGCGGTTAGTGTGCCGTGCACATGTGTTACTGTGGAACAACCTTCGGTTAGAGGACCGTTAATGTGGCACGCCATGACTTTCACAGGGAGGAAAGAAGGCAAGTAGGCAGTCCAGTGGGAGAGTGGGAGAGTGCAAGAGGCAAATAATGTGTTGATGGGGTGGAAACCAAAAGACAGTCTACATTTAAAGTGTAGCTCTGCGTTATTTCTATGGAATAGAAGCACATGTAACCCAGATCTATTGTCAGAAAATCCAACCTGCATGCTTTCAAGAAGAGAGCGTAGGTTGTGAATGGATCAACTTAAATGTGTTTGTTTACATCTCCATGTGCATCAGTCTTTTATTATAAAGTGGAGTTTTTGACATTGTTTTAACCTTGATGGGGTGGTAGTGGGTGTAGTGGTTAAGGACTCTTGACTGGTTACATGAGGGTTGCTGGTTTGATCTTAGCAGAAAGCAAGTCGTGAGTTAGCACTAGTTAAAGATCAATATATCGCCTGGTTAATTAGCAAGACAATGTACTTGATTAACGATATAGCAGCTTTTAACGAACTGTAGTGTTACAACAGCTATTGATCCACGGATTAATTGAATTGCATCATGCAATGGAGACCAACATTCTGAGAAATACTTTTTATTATATTTTTAATGAATGGATTTCAATACATTGCAATTGAAATTATGCTACTGTTCAAAAGTTTTGAGGTGGTAAGATTTCTTTTAGTATTTTTGAAAGAAGTCTATCACTAAGGCAGCATTTATTTGATACAGTGAAAATCGTAATATTGTGAAATATTACTATTTAAAACAATCATTCTGTATGTGAATCTAATGTAAAATGTAATGTATTTTCAGCATCGTTACTCCAGTCTTTAGTGTCACATGATCCTTCAGAAATCATTACAATATGATGACTTGATTCTTAAAAAACAATTCTCATTATTATTATGTTGTTGTTTCAAGAAGGGTGCTGGTGTGCGATTGTGAGGCAGGCAGAGTTCACTTCATTAACAAACAAAACTTTACAAACACTTTAAATAAGAACATAAATGGCACTCTTTAGTGCAAAACCTGGGAAACAGAGAACATCCACTCACCACAATCCATCCACTTAACCGAGACAATATCCGACCAAGACCAGGGAAACACAAGCGGGTTTAATACATGACGAGATGGGTAACAGCTGACAAGACTAACAAGATAAGTGATTAGACGCGGACAGGTGCTTGAAGGACATGGAAGATACATAGAAGGGACCCGAATGTGACAAGACTGTGACAGTTGTAAACATTGTTGTGCTGCTTCAAATTTTTGTGGAAACCGTGATGCGTTTTTGTTCAGGATTCTTTGATGAATAGAACGTTACATTTTAAATGTCACTTTTCTTTAAAAAAAATCATTTAAATGTTTGTGTATCAGCATGCAGAGTATAAAATTCCATGTTTCTATGTTTAGTATTTGCTTTAATGGCAGCAGCACTTGAGTTTACATGAAAACAAAAACTGATTTTGTCAAATAATTTTTTAGATTGATTTGAGATTCTTCCACAAACATTAAGCTGCAATGGAAGCATGAACATCTGAATATTTGTACAAAGAGTCACTGGATCATTGGGACTCTTTTACTTGATTTTGATTAGCCATAGTGTTTCTTTCAGGTTTTAAAATAAATATCATATTTTTTATGTTGTCTTAGACTTTTTGACCCCGTCGGTATTATATTGGCAATATACTGTGTCCTAGATATTGCTGTAGGCACTGACCATTGAAAACCCACAGCGGCCGAGAGCTAGTTATCACCATTGTGCTCTTGAGCGAGGCACTTAACCTCAGATCGCTCCAGAGGGACTATGCCGGCGTTCTGTGACAACCGGAAAAAAGGCAGTTTCTCTTGCATTGATCATATCTCAGTAAATATAAAAACAGGTTATACAGTTTTATAGTTGTTAAGAAACAGGGTTTTTATAGTTACCTGAAACTAAAAGGAACACCTTAAAATTGTGTTCCTTGAAATAAAATTATTATAATAATTAAAAATACTTAAAGTGCCCTTATTATGATGTTTTGAATGTATTCTTTTCATGCAGTGTGAAATACAACTATTTGTGAATCTGAAAATGCATGATTAATAAAGTTATTGTCTCCCAAAATAAAGAATCGACTCTGAAACGCCTAAACGAGTCAGAAGGAATTCAAATTCCAATCAGTTACGGCTACACGTCACAAGCTAATACATTTGCATTACGCTCGCCTGTTCTACGTTATCCGCTCATGTCGCAAATGGCTTGCCCTGCACTTCTTCTGCAAATCGCTTGCTCTTGAAAGATGGGTTAGTAACCGGTTTATTTGGACCTCTTGCTTGCTCCTCAGAATCACAAACTGTGAGTATGAATAATTATTGATGTAAACATTTTCTCGTAAACATTCGTGTTTAATGTTGAATACGTTTCTGGCTATCTCCTCTTGTTACTGTCTTACTGAAATAGTACTGCTAAGCAGCTGTATATTAACTAAAACACTGTCCAGTAATGTAAATTGTCTGTCGTTCTCTCTACTTTGAGTAAAGATAAAGTATGGATCAAGTTTTGTTTTAATGTCACATCAGTCATTCATGTTAGTGCTTGGCTTTTGTATGCTCTATTATCGATAGTTCCTGCATGTGCACCGCAATAAATTAGACATGGGTTTGTTGATGAACATACACTTTTTAATGCTGATGGTGGGGAATCACAGCTGCAACATCTCATAATGAACTTCAAACTGAGTAGTGTATCACTGAGAAATGTCCTGTTCTTGCGATGAAGGTTTGGGTTGAATAATGAGTTTTTCTCCTTCATTTTATCATAATATACATTGAAAAATGTGGTGATGTGCAATGATTCTCGCAGAATGCATAATAAAATAGTGTTTATTAATAAATTAGTTATTTTTAATAAAAACTGATTGAATTATTGTAAAATAACTGCTGTTTTGCATTGTTCCCCTTTTTCCCACTCTCTGTTTGTTACCATTGTTACTGATTATGTTCACCTGATTCTAGTTGAGTTGCTTATTATCTTGTGCTCTTAAGTTTAGTTTTGTCCTTTGTGTGGTATTGTCTGTTCTGTTGGGTTAGTTTGCTCCTGTGATTTCTCCTATGTTCTTGGTTTTGGATAATCTGCTTTATTTTCCCATATATAACCCACAGACCCAGATAATCCGCACCCTCATATTGCCGGAGGGTTTTGGGGGTTCTTGTAAAAAAATCGATGGTATAACCCGCACCCTTGTATAACCCGCAGCCATAGATTTATGAACTTTTTTTTTGTGTAAGTTCACAAAAAAGAGCACGGGAGCCGCGGCCGCTGCTAACGAAGGACTTGAAGGAGAAATGAACTAAATAGGCAGATGATATGAGAATCAGGTGTGTCAGTGCTCAGTGACCACGGCCCATTTCGCACACACATACACACACAGGCAGAACTAGGAGACAATTAATTCATGAACCGTGACAGTTACTGCTTAGATGTACTGTACGTGTATATTTCACTACGTGAACAATAGCGATAACAATTAATTGATGTTAACAACACGAGGTAAAACCGCTGTAAATCACTTATAAAAGTATCACTGTGGTGAATGATGCAGCCAAACCAAGCGACGCTGAGAGAATGAAGGAGTTAAGGGCTGATAAACGGGTTGGAACCGCATGACTGTGTTATGAGAGGCTGTGTTTAGGATATTTCCTGTAAAAATGCGCATGACAATGCTGAGCGTTAGGACTTTTCCACACAAAACATGCGCGTGGGTGAGGGAAAAAGTTTCTCGTACACCGATACAATGCTCGTACACCGATTTGACCCTCCATGCTCGTACACCGATTTGCTCGTATACCAAGTTGCTCGTAAACCAAGGTATTACTGTACCGCAAAAAAAATCATACGTCCTTACATCCTTAGGGACATAACAAATATATTGAAATATTATTATGTGTAAAAAATGTGTGATATACCCTTATATAACCTGCACCCCCCCTGTGGGGTTTGAAAAATCTGGTATAACCTGTGGGTTATATGCGAGAAAATACGGTAAGTATCTATGATTTGGCCTCATATTGCATTCACCTCTCCTTCTGTTGCTAAAAAGAATATTATAAAAAGCAACTGTCATCTAGCTTTCCCCAGGTATTGCTCAAGACTGCTGAAACAGAACGAGGGTGTTTTGGTGTCAAGGAGTGAGTCAACATGGAAGACAAAGGAACTTAAGTTCTATCAGCAGCTGCTATGACTGCTAATGAGACAGCGATGAGTAAATGTAATGTGAACTCCCATCATGGCGAGGCAGCAGCTGCACTTCGATGCCTGATTGTAAGGTGTGTCAGAAGATGACTGGAGAGACTTCCGCTGCTGCAACTATCATCTGCGCTGTTAAAGTATGACTTAAAGTATGTTCTCATAAAGGCGTTATTAGAATGTGAAAAACTCACAGTGACAGTGTTGTTTCTTATTCTGACGTAGCCTCTTTCCTGTTGTCCCTGCGGTGTCTGCCGGAGCACTAGCAGAGACAATGTTCTGCAGCAAAGAACGAGATGTTATCTGTCACTTAGCAAATGCTTTTTAACCCTCAGTGACAGTCTCCCCTGAATGACCTGTGATTGAGTGTCTTGCTCAAGGGCACCATGATCACACAGCAGAGCCACACTTTGTGATTCGCTCTAAATTAGTGGTTGACCGAATCATCGGTTTTGCCGATTAATCGGAACCGATGGCTCAATGGTTATCGGTAAAAATCCATACCGATAGTAGCTGTCATGACACATTACTAGATCAGCCTCTAGAGGCAGAACAAAAACCATCACTGACACCTCACTAACATAACTAGTACCTCAAGCAGTTAAAACAATCGAAAACCAAACTTTTATGCATTCATTAGTCAGCGAAGTTGCATATTTAAAGCTAGTGACGTGATAAAAAACTACATCTTCATGCAGCCGACAGAAAAGTAAATCAGAAACTCATTCGATTTCAGTTCTTTTTTTATTTTCACTGTAAGAACTATATATTTTATTTTTATTAGATAATAATCAAGCAGTTCGAAACTGTACATATAATATGTGGCCTTCTTTAAGCATGACTTTTTGGATTGAAATGGCAATAATTTACAGCAAGTTTCCATTTGTAACATTAAGTTTAATTTAAACCTCCTTTGCAAAAATTGACTGTAGTTTTTAATCAATAATTTCCAAACCTGATTCCATAAGAAAAGTTCATTTTTTTTGCATTTTGAGGGTTTTAAAATAGGTTTTTGTTAAAGTTTGCTTGTAAATATTGCTGTATATGTTCTTGAATATTTATATTGGTGCATGTATTTGATCATTAATTACTAAATATGAATAGATCTGTGTATTAAAGTGACAGCAGCGTAATATACAGTACCTTCTGCTATATATGATGTTAATATGAATGGAACAAAAGGAGAACAGTACATCACTAACTGCTCTAGATTGAATAACTTAGTAGATTTAATAATACATTTCTTACTTGAATGTTGTTATAATTGTTCTGGCAAGGAAATAAACACTGTGTACGGCTCACTCAGGGCGTGGTCTATGATAATAGGGCGGAGTCTGTCAGATGTTGTGGGCGGGGCTTAAAAACAATGCAAGAATCTCCAAACGATTTGTTCTGAGACACTGCTTATGATTTATGGGATTAAAAAAAGAATTGGTGAATTTTTGCCATTATAGGGTGGTTGTGTACACACATTTGTTCAATCTATAATAGATCCCCTTTAACCGAAAGCATCTGCTAAATTACAAATTATTCATAAACAGAACAGTTTGAAGATATTAGCCTCTTATTTACATTTATGCATTTGGCAGACGCTTTTATCCAAAGCAACTTACATTGCATTTAAGAAACACATTGAATCAGTTCTTGCTTTCCCTGGGATCGAACTCATGACCTTGGCGTTGTAAACACCAATGCTGTACAGGAAAAGCCTTTAAATCTCATTAAAAAAACATTTAAACAAATTTTAATGTGTTACAGATTATAATCTATATTAGATATAGATTTGTTGTACTCGTGTTCCATGAATTAGCCTCATTGAGCTGTAGTGCGCATAAATGAGATATTTGGCTTGAGTCTGCATCAGTTATCTTTCATCAGTAGCTGATATAACAAATGAGCTAGAATCCAAAAATTAATTATGTACCGTAGTGTACAGTAAAGCTTTGTTCATAATTAGCTGTCACTGTGTGTTTAATGACCATGGAGAGTTTCACCGTTACATGAGACTTCCTGTGTGGAATGAGCCGTGAGCAAATGTCTTCCACAACTCAGCATAAAAGTTCACCAAAAATTGTACAAAGTCTTTAGTCAGCACAATGCACTCTTTATCGCTGAAGACAGACACATACCCCATATTTATGGTCAGGAGAGATAACCTCTACTCCTGTTCTACCCTGATCTGACAGTCTACATGGACTGTGAGGACCTAGTATGCCCTTAAAAGTCTTGAATTTGTTTGTAGGGTCAACTGGAATAGGTTTTCATAGTCGAATGTTCAAAAAGCACATTATGTTTCCCATTTGCAGCACCTCTCTTTTTTTAATCTGTCAGTAATGCTCTGTTTAGTTCCTGTTTTTATAAAGCCCCGCCTCCTGAAAAGCACATTGTGCTCTGATTGATCGGCTGGACCATTGTGTTGCGATTGGTCGCCCCTTACTATGAGAACCATGAGTTTCAACACGACCAACTCAACCTCGCCCCTTTATTTTGTGTATGCCTTGGGTGGGAATTATTTACATGAGGGATATTGTGACATGTTCATTCCTGGAAGAAAACACTTCGGAAACAGTGAGCACTGATATATAGAGAATGCAGTAATACTTTTCATGTTCAAACAGCAGCATTACACATTGAAGAAAGTTGAACATGGAACAATGCTGTCAGGGTTGTGTTGGAGGATGATGAAAAGGATGAACTGAGAATTATCTTTAATGATTAAACTCTAACAAACACTTCACATCTTGTGCAAAACTAGAACAAACAGTCCAACGGGAAGTAACACAGGCGGAAACACAACATTAAACATTTCCATTAATGGACAAAGACTGAGGGAAACACAAGGTTGCTGTACACGAGGGCTGATGACACGGCTGACAAGATTAATGGTGTGATTGATGACGAGATAGTCAGTGAGTGGAAACACACTAGGAGATCACGGGAGGAACCAGGATGTAAACAGAGACGTGACAGACGAGTGACAAAAGCATATCAGGCCGAGGGTAGGTAGTGTGCAGGTTGAAAGTTATTTGAGTTAGACGACTATAAGTACACTCATAGGAAACCTGAGCCACCTAAAGGCGATTAGATCCAGGCAGAGCCACCTGGAGCCTGAGATATGAGCCCCTGCTGCGATATAAACAACTTGGATTCTCTGTCACTGCAGATCAAAGGTCAGATGCACTGATTTTGATGCCGATGTGGCTGGCGGTTCACCGTCGGTTGGGCTCAGGTGTGTATGGCAGCTGTTATATACCCATGGGTCAGATTGTCTGCCTGGTAATATAATTTTGATGGGAGTTTTTCTTAAAAAAATACTGTTATTTTCCTTTCCTTATGATATTTTGGTAAAAAAAAGAAGAGAATAGTAGATGATTTTATGAGTTCTGCTTGCTTAGCTAGGAAGTATTACGGTTCAGTGAGTGAATTATCCTGCAACGTTTGTTCTTCAGTCATGAATGAAGACTGAAAGCTGTTGAAACTGTCCTGTGGCCAGATCAGATAAAACATGTAAAACAATTCTTGTTCATATTCACATTGATTGCAATTGATCTTAGCATAAAATTAGGCTTGTGAAAGTAATTAGGGTTCAGACTGGGTAAAACTAAAGGGATTTGAGTGGAAACAAGTCATGGATTCTCTTCTTGGAACTGGTTTGTTTCAATGAACCGGTTAAAAAAAACGATTCACCAGTTTGTTTCTGGTGAATCACACAATGGTGTCACGTATAGACAATTCTATTATTAAAGCACCCAATAATAATGGCTGTTTTACATGTCTAGATCAATAAACTATCAAATTTTTTTGATAGTTTAAACCATAAAACACCTTTAAAACACCTTTCGAAACCATAAAACACCTTTCGTTTCGCCGCTCGTTCGCACATATGTTCATATCAACAGCTCTTGGTGTTCACGGACTTTCTCACTTCAGTGTTCTGGTGACTCGTTAACCATCTCTCAACTCTATCAGTTTACTGCTATTGACTCGAGCACTACTGCCATTGGGTCACTGTTATATTTCCAATACCTTTTGTTTGTTATACTTTATGCTTTAGTCATCAGAAACATGCCTTTTGCCTTGACACCCTCAGTGGACCGTTCTCAGCATGTCGGACATGCCTGAAAGACCGTTACCAGTTCAGTGTAGTAACTGGAGCGTTGAATGATTTGCCAAAAACCATATCATAGGATCATATAATGAATGTGGGTTTTGATTGAGTAACTAGTAGATCTGTGCTGACTTCAGTTGCATACTGTTTCCGCCCGATTTGGTGAACCGTCTGAAAAGAACTGGTTCAAAAGAACTAATTATTCAAAAACTAGACATCACTGGTAGTAAGAGATTTCTTGCACCGATAAACTCAACTCGCATTTTCTTGAAAAAGTGCAAAACTCATGTGATCCTAAATCTTCATAGTTCAACACGAGTCAGTGCTGGAGATAAATTCTGTACATGTCTGTTCAAGTCATTAGACCACTATCCTGATGGCGACGGATGTGGTTTCTGGTGTTTTGAGAGAAGGTGACAGCAGCATCTCACTGTAATGAATGGAGTAAATCACTGCAAATCCATTACAGCAGCACATCAGCGCTGGCCTGTGGGAAGCCCACGCGGTTGACCCTTCTCACCGTCATTTATTTCCACTGTCCTTCGGCTCAGGGCTCTCTGAAGACACTGATATCTAGCCCTCCATCTCTGTTGAAGGAAATGAGGTGGGTGTTGTTGCTCGGATCTGAGCAGATGATGGATTTGCTTTGAAACCCGTTGGACTGTAGGTTATGCGAGGGTTATGTTGTTTGTGGGCTGCACTGCAGGACCTCATTTTTGCACTGAAAATCTTGCATAAGCGTGCAGTTTGTATTTAGAGTGAAGGAGATTTATAGTGTTACATTGTATTGAGCAATGATGATAGTAAAGACATTTATAATATCACTAAATATTTCTATTTCAAATAAATGCTGTTCTTTAAACTGTCTATATATCAAAGAAGGAAAAAATCTAACAATCTCAGTTTCCACAATAATATGAAGCAGCATAACTGATAATAATGAGAAATGTTTCTTGATCATCAAATCATTATATTAGAATGATTTCTGAAGGATCATGTGACACTGACTATAGGGATAGTTTTACATTTTAAAATATATTAACACTATACAATAGATAAATTATAGGACAGTAATCCCTTGCCACTTTGCGGTTCAAGTTTCGCAGCCTCAGTGCATCACGGATTTTTCAAAAATATTAATAGAACAATAAAAATTCAAAAAGATACCGCCATATCGGCAGCTGTATTGCGGTAAGCAGAGAGAAACGGTTTCCCAGGATGCCAGACAAAGAGAGCAACTCTCTCAGAGGCTTTGTACACGCCTACGGCACTCAGACAAGACACGTGATTGGTTCCCGGCGCGAGATCGACCAATGAGAGCACGAGTGGAGCGGGAGCCTCTTCGCCTCTCTCAGAAGCAAATGTTGACGATCGCTTCCCGAACTGATTTAAAAGCCTCATTATATCAGTGCAGTAACACCATCATCATCATCGAACCGCACAGGTCTGTCATCGTCGTCATTACTGGAGTCTCAAGATACTACTGTCATTGATGAGTGTAGAACACCATAATACATATCGTATGAGAGAGTAAATGTATAATATTAAGGTTTTATAATTAAATAGATTTAATATATATTTAAAGTTTAAATATACATATTTTAAACATTCTGGTACACACACATATACGGAAATTCCATGGGGGGTCAATCCTACTTCGCGTATTTTCACCTATCGCGGGGGTTTCGGTCCACATTAACCGCGATAAACGAGGGATTACTGTATCATAAAACAGATATTTAAAACTGTAATAATAATCAGCCCTGAGAAGCATATGAGACATACATTGTGTGTGTGTGTATTCATATAAATTATATATTTAAAAAAATTTGTACAATAAAATACTTTTTTATATAAATAAACAAAGATATGCTGAATAAGTAAAATATTGTTTTTACATTGTGTTAGTGATCTTTGCTAAGGCAACTTTCATTATCGCTGATTCCTTTCTTGGGTATTGACTTGCAGATCTTGTCTTCCTGCAGGAGCTCAATGTTCTTGTTTTTTTTCCTCAAGCCCTTTGAGTTGTCAGAGCTGTCCTGGGCTGATTTCCTTCGCATCGCTCCTGTGTGGGATCCACAAAGCATCCATGCGTTCATCCCTCGGGGAACGCGTCTGCTGTGGACTGGTTGGTTTCCGAAGTGTCTGAGGGAACGTGGGAGTGTTAAATACAGTCAGCGCTCTGTTAAGAGTTACTTAGCACTCCTCATCAACAGTCTTATCCCATATTGATCCTTCCCAGATTCTGCAGGCGTGCGCGCACACGCTCTTCAGCGGCGCCGCGCTGCTGCTGATACCTCGTTAGCACGCTCTGCGGGGCGTCGCGTGATAGATGGCGGTGTGAATGAAAAATGAGATGCTATGGAAGGAAAGATGCCCTTCTGAAATCTGAACATGGAAAAGACATGTAATTAAAATAACATATCTAGTAGTGACTAGACTTTGCCCATAAGACTGTCCTTGTCTGTGGCACTTTTTAGCATTTTTGCATTTCAATAAATATTAATACATGCCAGAAGAGACAGTTCTCCGTTCGATGATTCAGTGAGTATTTGACTCTAGAACAAATTGTGCAGTCTAATTCATGAATTAATCATTTAGTAAATTGATTTATCGAAAAGATCCAAACAAATTAATTATTCTAATTCATAAATAAATCATTTTGCGAACCATTTTAATCAGTTAGTTGATTCAGTATAATTTGTGAATGAATCATTTTGGGAATGAGTTCAACCAATTCATTAAAAAGGTTCAATTCATTATTTTTTGGAAAACTTCAAACTCTTCTTTGAGAAAAAATTGTCACGAATGACATTGTTTTTTATTGTTCCATTTATCGTTTCGCAAACATAATGTGAATGTTGTTTTTGAGTGCTCTCTGAACGTTTGAGGTAAAAACGTTCCACGAACCATGTACTCTGTATTTTCCCGCATATAACCCGCGGGTTATATCAGATTTTACAAACCCTGCAGAGGGGTTGCGGGTTATATAAGGGTGCGGGATATATATATATATATATATATATATATATAAAAATACATTTAATATTTCAGTAAATTTGTTACGTCCTTAAGGACGTACGTTTTTTTTTTTTTACTGTATTTTCTTTGTTTTTCTTGTGAGGGTTGTTGTCTCTGGCGCTTGTACTGTCACTCTGACAGCTGGTGCTGATAGGCTGTCTGACCTGTCAATCATGCAAGAAGACGTGATTGGCTGTGCTGCTGTGAGGGCGGGCTCTTCTCATCTCATCCGATGATCAACACCTGTAGAATCGCTTCTTAAGGGACGAGCTGCTGCACAGCGGGAGACACTGCTTTTTCTTTTTGTTCTGATTCTGACTTGTGTTTGTTTTCTTATTGTGTGAATTTCGAGCACAAGCACTGTGTACCGAGCCTGAAGAGTTATGGATAATTGACATCATGCGAGCAACATTCAAAATTCGAAATGTGAACTTACACAAAAAAGTTAATCAATCTATGAGTGCGGGTTATATAAGGGTGCAGGTTATGCCAACGATTTTTTACTCAAACCCCCAAACCCCGCGGGCTATATGAGTGTGCGGATTATCTGCGTCTGCGGGTTATATATGGGAACATACGGTAAATTATGTTTTGCATTGTCGTTGGGTGCCAATATTGTTGCAGAAATTAGATAAATTGAATTATTTTTGTGCAATCTTGCAGTTGAAGAGGTAGAAACGGATGATATTATGGGCTGTGGCCTCCTCTGTCTCATGGAGGTTAAACCTCTCTGGCTCTGCTCCAGAACATTCACACATTCAGGGGAATTTCTCAAGGATTTCCCAAAGCCTGCAGCAAGCACTTCCTTTGTTTGTGCATAAAATGCAGGCTTTCTTGCCTGAGCATGACACACGCTGTCAGGCGGTCTTCACTCTTGGTGGTGTTTTTAGTTGGAGGTCTCATTTGCTTTGACATGCTGTATAATTTACACATGCTGCTTGTGCATTCCTTCCCATTGTTTTCTTCGCTCACATTCTCTCCACTTTCTAACAAATGGCAGTTATTTGCCTGTCATACGTGTCCTTTTTCTGAGTGAGCATGGTTTACCCTTGTCTAAATGGATTTATTCAACAGCTTTTTGATTTCCGATTGGTTGAGAGACATTCTGAGGGCTTGATTAATTCAAGTGCGAGGCAGCACTAGATTGATATACTTCAAACAGATCCCTTAACATACATTATACAAACCCAAGCTTTGTTTTAGCTGATTTCCATGGTACTTTTCATGCAAATGCAGAGAATAGGGAATGTACAGTGATATGTCACTTGATACAGTTCGATTGAGTGTGAACGAGTCTTTAGATCGATTTTGGTTTTCTGTATACTTTAAGATTGTATTTAAGATTAAAGTTTCTTTTAAAGATTCTTTTATCTGTTGCATACATTTAGTCATCTGTAGTAAATTTACAATGCATATTTTCAACAATGGTCTATTGCATGTCATGTGGTTAGATATGTTATTACGTACTTGGGTCATGATTGCATTGTGAAACTGCTTCATTTATTAAAGCACATCCTATATTGTAACCTGAGCTTGTAGTGCAGACTGAAGAATTTTCACAATGCTCACAAAGACCTGTAAAAAGAGCTTGCATCCCTTATCTTGCCACTGTTGCACTTGTATGTAGTTTTCCCCCCTTCCTTATCTCCCAAGAGGCCTTGTTGCTTAACAGCCATGGCCGTGCAGTGGAGATAGTCAGAGTGGTGCATTCAAGGACAGAGAATTCATGCTGTGTGTGTGTGTGTTTATGAAGTGAGCATCAGCATAACTACAGAACTCCTGTATGTGATCACTTTATACTCTTTGCGTTCTCAGGAGCAGCAACCAGATCCCTGATGGAGATCTATGAGCATATGAAGAGATAGAAAGCATTGAGTGCTCTAGAGAACTAGTTGAGCTGGTATTTAATGGAGAAAGTGGCCTCATGGTTAAATGAAGCGGTCATTATTAGTATTTATTTGATAATTAGCTTTGGTTTGATTTTGCTTGTACCGGAAGTAGGGCTGCTATGCAATATATAGTGCTACAAATGAATGTTGTCTGTTAATCAGAGAATTCAGAACAAATGCATCCCGGTTTCCACCAAAATATGAAGCAGCACAACTGTTTCCAACATGTTGTCATGTTGTGACACTGGAGACTTGAAGACACAAGAACTAATTACATTTTAAAGTAGATTTGCATAGAAAAGTTATTTTAAATTGTTATTTTACGTTATTACTGTTTTTACAGTTTTTTGATCAAATAAATGCTGTTGCAGCTTGGTGAGCAGAAGAGACCCCAAACTATTGAACAGAAGCTATTTATGTAAGTGGCTTATTTTTCTTTATTTTAGATCCATGATTGTGACTAACGCTTCTATAACCAATATGTAACTATATTGGTTATCAATCATAAACCTGAAAATAATTAGCATGCACTGCTATCTAGGGCGGTGTTGCCGTGAGAGATCGTCAGGTGTGCCGCGGAAAATTATTCAATTTCACCAAATTTTTCTAAAAAATACATTTTGAGCGGCTGCAAGCAGCAATGGTGCGCGTCTGTCCTCCGCCAACAATCGAGTATCGCGCTTCACACCGCCCCGTCAACAACAGAGTATCGCGTTATTTTTTAACGTCTTCGGTTGGTGGTGTGCCTTGTGATTTTTTTTTTTCAATGAAAATATGTACCTTGGCTCAAAAAAGGTTGAAAAACACTGATCTAGGGTGCATACTTAAGGTTATTAGAGATTGGAACAAATCCCTAACTGTAAGTGTTGAAGGTACAATATTTAATATTGACAGCTAGTGGTTCAACTTCAGAACATTGGGGAGATTCGTTTATCCCACTCCGAAGATGCAGTGTGACAGATTGAGGGCATGCAACAGGAATGAGTTAAATTGACAATGGCACGCAACGAAGCTTACGCTGCAAGTTGATCAGCTAAAGTGTACGATCACAATGTTTTCATCACCGAGGCATTTAAGGTCAGGTAGAATCTGTGATCTCTGAACCAGATGTGAACCAAGTGTGTCGAAATGCTACTGGGCAAATTGGCAGTGGGTGGAATCACACGGACCAAAACAAAACAGACATTCTGACACCGAACACTTCAACATTTCAAAGTAGGATAACTGGCTTTAGTGTTGTTTTTCTGAGAAACAAGAATATGAACTTGGCACGTTTCCTAAATCTCTGCATACACATTATGGTACTTTATAATTTAGTACACACACACACAAAAAATCACATATAGCACTTTTAATATTTTATGTATAATTCATCCTGCATCATTTGAGCTGCAAGACATGAATGATGCACAGAATGACGCAGCTTGTGCAGTTATTTTTTCATGGTAGCAACCACATAGATAAATACTTAAAAACAAACAAGAGTATGTTTGCTAGTAATCGCATAGAAAGCCCTGGCAGCTATTCACAGCACTCCATCATCCCTGACTTTGTGCAGGTGAAAGCATTACTCAAATGAATGCTTTATTTGTTTTTATTTCATATAGACAGATCTTGAAAACTTGAAAGTGCATCATTTAATTTATTATTATTCGATGGCTAGACCACCCGAAGAAACAAAAAGATGCAGATAAGGCAACTAAACAGTGGAAAACGTAGCAGATTTGTAATGACAGAAGTGCTGCATTTATTATTTTAATGGAGAGTAGTTTGTTTAGCCCTCAACATCTGCCTACTCTCTCAAACACTATGAGTGCAAGTCCAAATAAGGATGTGTTTTCTACAATGCATGCCATGTTTACTGGGAAATGCCGAACGCAAGCAGCACTTGACTTGACTGTTTGAAGAGGAGAGGATTTACTGACACTGCCGAGTAAATGAAGGTTCTGCTTCTTCTCACTTTGAGTTTAAGTGCTTTTAATTGGAGGCTTCTCTATTGTCCAGAGGAATTGTTTCGCAATAATAGCTCGTAGGAGACTTAATTGATTTCTCTGGTGTTTCTCTTAAAATTCCTTGCTTGGAAATGAAAACAGACACAAACGAGTCAATAGACAATATAGAACTTATGTAATGAATGTGGACCATTTGAGCTCTTCTTAAGATCTCTGATTCATTATTGCAGAATTTTCTTAAAGTAAATTAAATCTTTAAGTTGGAATGAGTTTGGCAGATGCACCACACTCTACTGTTTGAGCTAAAGGAAAGAGATGTGAGATTTTTTTTGAGTCTTTTTATCATGCAGATTGTGAGAAATAAAGATCAATTTGAAATAGTTTCTTTCAGTGCCTGTTGTATTTGTAAGCCTTAAAATGGTCGTATTATGTTTTTCAAGTTTTTTAGTTAGTGTGCAATTTTGCTGTTTGAGCATAAAAAGATCTACTCCAAATGGAGATGTTTTATTTAAGTGTCCACTTTCCAAGAACTAAAACGAATGACTCATTTGGACTAAAACATGTTTATTCAGGATCTTCCATTGTTACAGATTTAAATAATCTCCTCCCATGAAAATCACAAAAAAAGGTGCTATGTCAAAAAGACTCTCTTTTGTCCTCCCCATTTCCAAAACTCATTTGCTTGACCTTCCTATGGTTAACAAACTCAGAGTGGTTAAAATGTATTTCAAACACTATTCCTAAACATTTTTTACGGAGAACAGCTTCCAGAACCTAAGAGAGTACAATGTAGGTGACACACAAAAGCTTCTCCTGAATTTGAGCAATTTCCACTTTGTCAGGACAATATATTGTTAGTGGATCCCAACTTGCAAGTATGTCTTATTATTTCTAGTTATGTTTTCTATAAACAGTTCCAATTACAGTAATCCCTCGCCACTTCGCGGTTCAAGTTTTGCGGCTTCAGTGCATCCTGGATTTTTCTAAAATATTCAGCGAAAAATAAAAATTCAAAAATATCGGCAACCGTATTGCGGAAAGCACTGTTGTTTTATCGTGATGCGAGAGAAACGGTTTCCCAGGATGCCAGACAAAGAGATAAACTCTCTCAGGGGCTTTGTACACACCCACAGGTGCTCAAACAAGACACGTGATTGGTTACCGGTGCGAGATCGACCAATGAGAGCACGAGTGGATGTATCCCGTGAGCTGATTGGCTGATCCTATTTCGAGTATTTTCACCTATTGCGGGGGGTTCCGCTCCACATTAACCGCGATAAATGAGGGATTACTCTATAAGTTTTATGTTGTTGATATGATGTAAACAAAAGACAAAGCTGTTTGGCTCCACTCGCCTGCTAGCCAATATTAGTGTTAAGTGTTAACTTTCTTACTCTTAAGAAAGTTAGCAATGGTTTTGTAATCGATTATTGTTTGTATTACTAGTTTTTCCGACGAGTATCATGATTAGATGATGCATAACTTTGCAGAAATGGTGAAAAATAAAAATGTGTGTCTCAATTTTCACCTAAATTTACAATATTTTGCAAACTGTGTAAACGTATAAATGTAGATGTGTGTATACAAATATATTAGATATTTATCAGAATAAAAAATTATATTTAGAAGTTGTTGTATTGTGAATTGTTCATGAAGACTGTTGAGTTCCCCCCATATTTTAGAGACTGCCCCTTTAAAGTAGTGGTAAATTAATGCAAGTCACAAATACATGCAGGAAGCAAGAAAGAAAGTCAAGTGAACAAATGATGACAGCATCATCTTTCATAGGTGAACTATTCCTTTAATGATATTCCCAGCCTGCCCTTTATGGACAAAACAGTGCTGGAGAACTTGAGAGAGAGGAGGAGAGAATATGTCGAGAGCCATTATATTAGCTGCCAATTAAATGCACACACAGAGTGAGTGGCTTTTGTTCTTATGGTTGTGAAGATCCCCGACCGAGCGCCAAGGAGCGCCTGTCTTCCCGCTGCTTCACTGTTTCAGCCCAAAATCTCTCTGAGGGAGTGGACTAAACCTGTGCTCAACACTAAAATCTGCAGATGAGATGAAATCCACTTGGCCTCCCTCTGAGAGAGGCACGGTCTCTAAATATAAGCATTTGTTTAAACTGACTTGCACACTTTCTGTTTTCTACAAGCAGCATCAGCAACATAATGCAGTGTGTGGGGCATTGCTAATGTAAATTATTTAAAAAACAGACCTTTGTTTGAAAAGGTCATGCTAACCTGCTGGAAAGACCATCTGAGTATGAATTTCTCTGCTGGTCCAGACTAGTTTATGCTGGTTAGTGCTATTGAGCTATACATAGATGTGCTGTTACTCTATATAGTCTTTTCTTTCCTATTGTGACACACATCCGATGCATCTAAAGATACAAGAACAAATGTGGGGCAGGACTTGATTTTGTCCATGAGGAATTAATAAGAAGGTTGTGGTTTGCTATTGGTCAATCTCATGTGAGTGGATCCCACCCTCACACCAGTAAACACGGCAGAGAAAAGAAGAGATGTCCAGCTGCTCCTCAAATTATGTGTCGGATACAGTAATGTTGTTCATTTGTAAGGTGTGAAGGCTTATTTAATGAAGCAGCCATGCACACTCATCCTGGTTGCCGATCCAACTGGAAGTGTTCAAATCCAATCGTTGGCACAGCCATGATGAGCCCACCTGCCAGCCTTGCCCACCTGTTCCAGTGTTCATCCTAAATCCAAAAGAAACTGAGGAGACCATTGCTGTGCTTTATTCGGACTGAATTGTGAATACTTTCTCAATTTTAATTCAGTTCCTTGTTGGAATTGAATTATGTTAGAACTAGAGAGTGTACCATTGGTATCAGGCTGTGTAACTTAGGCTGTGTAAATAATATTTACGGAGTAAATAAATTAAATAGGGGTGAGTGGTAAAACATTACAAAAGAAGAACCAGTTGGGGCTCTTATTACTAACACCAACATCGATCTTCAACCAGACGGAACTGGATTCAATATTTTGAGTGTCCCAATCTTAATCTGACTTCTGAGAGAGAGAGAGAGGAGAGAGAGAGAGAGAGAGAGAGAGAGAGAGAGAGAGAGAGAGAGGAGAGAGAGAGAGAGAGAGAGAGAGAGAGAGAGAGAGAGAGAGAGAGAGAGAGAGAGAGAGAGAGAGAGAGAGAGAGAGATGAGAGAGAGAGAGAGGAGAGAGAGAGAGAGAGAGAGAGAGAGAGAAAGAGAGAGAGAGAGAGAGAGAGAGAATGAGAGAGCGAATGAGAGAGCGAATGAGAGAGCGAATGAGAGAGAGAATGAGAGAGAGAGAGAATGAATGAATACTAGCTACTTTCATTTTATAGAATAATTAATTTTATATTATTACTTTATATATTATTCATTTTTACTTTCATGTTGTTAATTATATTTATATATTATATTATTTATATATTTACATACATTCTGAATTATATAAGGGAATGTAAGGGAATGATTTTCTCAGGAGGTGGTCATAGACAATTGTTTAAATGTCCAAATTTAGCAGACTTGAGTGATTTTACTGACCGATTTGTCCTTAGTTTTGTGTTTTGTTAGGGTCCTTGTCACTGTCTAATTGAAAAAAGGAACTGAAAATGAATAAATGTGCATACACTCCAAATGTACTTATTTATGTTTTGTTGGAAATAATAGGATTAACACTTGTGTGACTGTGCGAGTCAGTAAATTCCTCTTCCTGTCATTCCAGTTCAGCATCCTGTCCTGTGTGCTGTGGCCAGTTCGGTTCAGATTCACACTCACGAAAGGGAGCCAGCTGTTAAATACTGAGTCTGTGGTCAACAACAGCCCGGGTGCACTCAGTGCTCGCGTCTTTGGTTTTATGGGTTCCTCTCTCAGTCTGATCTCTATCTGTTCTCATGTCATGCTGAGTAGACAGACGTTTTCTGCCTGTTCACTATATAGGGAGTGTTGCAATTGTAAATACTGTCATGATTGTGGAGTGCAGCATGGACAACATTGAGCAACTCTTGACATTGACCAGTTTTGTCCTCTGGGCGGGGTGGGGTTTGGGTCTTTTGTTGTCTTGTGAATATGGCCGAAGAGTTGAAGGACGAGTGGACAGAATTGTGAAGTAGTACGATGTGAAGTGGTACTTTCATGTGTGTTGTACTCTTAGGGACAAAGCTGTTGTTGGATATTGAATGGGAATGCAGACAGTGGTGTGGGTGAGCTGATGGGGTTTTCATCATGTTGGACTGTGGGAAGAGAGCTGGCTACTTTAAACCCACACACCAAATTATGAGCAAACTGAATGTATATACCAATGTTAAATTATGCAAAAAGAAGAATAGCATAAATGCATAATTCATGCATCGGTAGATGATTTTCCTCACTCAAAGATTTGGTATGACTTCAGATTACTTTTATAATGCTTTTGATGACCTTTTTTTTAATGGAAACCAGAAAATGACAATTATTTTAACAAGAAAATTTGATATTTTGCACTTTATGCTGCTGTTTTCTATGCAATTAGGCTTAGTAACCAGGAAAAAAAAAAACACAACAAAAACTGTGCCCAAAATCTAATTGTTTTAATGAATAAATGCAGCCAAAGACCTTTTTCAAAAATATTTCAAAACATTTCTTACTGATCTCAAAATTTTGAATGGTAGTGTATGTTTTAATGAGCTTTATTGTTGATTAAACTAGTTCAGTTCACAAACACACTTGAAACTGATGCACGTTTCAACTGATGCACAGCTTAGTTTTCTTCCCTTCTGCTTCTTTCCACAGATGGTTTGATATCAACGAAAAAGTGAACACAGGCCATTAGCACTGTAATGTAGGGTATATGAATAATTCAAATGATATTCATGAATATAATGTTTTTAAGTGTCAGAATTAGCTGAGATTTAAATGGAAAAAAACAACATTTTTCCAGCAGCTTAAATGGAGCCTATATGAGGTGGTGCTGGAATACAAGCGGAAAGTTGCTGATTCAGTGAGCCACTTTCCGCACACGTACACAGTGTTTGCAAATGCTCCGCTCCTAAGGGAAAGCCTAAAAAAGGCCCATGTATCAGAACTCCCTGACATACCTCTCTCTCTGTCTGAGGAGCAGATTTTTGAAGGCAGAGACGGATGATTGATGGAGCTCAGCTGAGACTTGCCCCATAATCAATATGATCGATCAGTCTGTTACTCGGCTGTCAGAGCAGCGCTGCGTTAAGCGCCTCACCTTGTGAGCGAGCGAGCGATCCGGAGCATCCGTTCGGGATAAATGACTTGCCGTGTTAGAAACTTTGAATAGCTCTGTGATTCATCTTGACATCTCTAAAGGAATGGCAACTGAATGCAGTTGCTCGTTGTTTACAAACTATTTTACTTCTGTTATCTGATGTGTCTATGCTTTTTTCTTTTATGGAATATGTAATTAATAGTATGAACTGAATTTGAAGTAATGAAGTATACAGTAAATATGTTGACAGACATACATTGGCATTGTGCTAACAAGGAAAAGGGAATGTTAGAACTTTGGATAAGGTTCTCTCAAACGTTCTTCCAGTAACGTTAATAGACTGTTTGTTCAAATCTGGTCTTTAATAATGAGTTTATAATTTTGAAATGTTATTAAAAGTAACGTTCCCATAATGTTTGCAGAATGATGAAACGGAATGTTCCCTTAACGTTCATATAACAATCAGTTTTTTTTTACTTTAAAAACTGGACACTTTGAACGTTTAAAGAACAATCATAAATGAGATTTTGATAACTAATGGGAATGTTAATTGATAATTTGATAATTAATGGGAACGTTAGCCTAATGTTCTTGTTAGCTGGGAAATTAGTGAAGCAATTTGTGACTGGCATTAGCGTTAAGGGTTTTGTTGAGATATAAAAGTGTAACGATTTTCAACCCTCTTTGTATTGTTACAATGTCTGTAGTATATGTAAACGAACAATGTTTACTTGTTCATAGCAAAAGTCCGCCGGATGACGTAAAATGGCTTTGGTGAAGACTACAGATATTTGTATATATATTTGTATCCCCGCCCAGAGACAGAGGGTTATCAACAAAACTGTTATTGTAAGAGTATCGTGTATCGCTGAAAATTGTACCATACTTTGTCTACTCTGTAAACAGCATTTTGGTAAAAATGGAAGACTATAACATTTACATTTATGCATTTGACAGACACTTTTATTCTAAGCGACTTACATTGCATTCAAGGTACATATTGACATCTTAATCAGTTCTTGCTTTCCCTGGGAATCGAACCCATGACCTTCATGTTGAAAGCACCAATGCTCTACTGCTTGAGCTACAGGAAAGCAATGGATTTTAACCCATGAGCTTGGTGTTGCAAGCGCTACACTCCACACTCTACAGGAAAGCACTGAGTCTGTAGTCACTGTATTTACAATTCTTTGCAGCCCTTGGCTGCTTCCTAACCTGGATCTTTCACTAGAAACTGAAATTAAATCACTCCCGCTAACTGTTTTCTCTTTGAATTCTTGAACTCAGGAGCAATACAAGTCAACGTCATTGTAACTAAAAGTTTACGAAAAAGTATTTCCTTCTAAAGCAAGGCACTATTTCACTCTGGTAAGTATAAGCATAGCACTGGTGAGGATGGCTTTGGACGGCAACATGCAGTGGATTATAAGTGTTACCTATTTAGTAAAGGGGTAGACAAAAGCCTTTTTTTCTTTTGTTTTCTCTAGCTAAGTAGCACAGACTACAAGTTTTTTGCTTTTAAGTTCAACAATGTAAGCTTGATCTGTGATCTCGATTTAAACACCCACACAACCTTGTTCCTAAATGGCAACGATTCATCTGTCTGCTAAACCTTATGATCACAGTGAACATTCAAGTCTGCATTACCTCTGATCCAGAGACAGCAGTTGTCATGTATTGAGTCATGTATACAGCTTCACAATATCGTTATTTTGCGTTATCTTTATTATCACAGAAATACTGGGATAAAAGAGACCAAAATACACTAAATCATAAAAACAATTGTATAAATATCTCTCAGGGATTTGAAGAGCGAGGACTCAATTGCAAAGAGGACAGCACTTTATTGAAAAAGAAAACAAAACTACCAACACAAATCATCCCGGGGGAGGAAAACGTGACTTGACATAACTAGACACAGGAACCGACGAAGAGTTGACAACGACACCACACAGGACAGCAAACACGAAGGGATTAATTAGACACAGGAGGGAAGATAATTGGACAGGGAACAGCTGGGACAAATCAAGTATAACAGAGGAACAAGGAGGGTGGGGTTCTCAATGACAAGACACGAACACGCAGCCAATTCACAAAAACACAAAGACAGCGCGCAGCTGGTGAAAACCAAACTGCGCGCAACACGAAAATACAACATGAAAGCACGCGGCCGATGTAAACACGAACCGCGTGCTTACAACACTGCATAAAGACTCAAGAGCTTGAAACCTTGTGCGCTCACAGCCAGGACGAAGGGTCATGAACCCCGACACAAAACCGAAACTGAACAAGACCAGTCTGGGGATCGGACATCATAACCCGCACGAAAGACACTACACAGACAAGAGCGCGCGCCACACGAACCCTCGAAGCCGTGCGTACACACACTAAACACGAGACATTACAGTAGTGTCAGAGAACCACAAAACCAAGAAATGACTAGACCGAATGTAGCAGAACCCTGACAAATATCATCGTTACACCAGTAGGTGGCAAATTCATCATTAAATAATTTATTCAAGAGATTCGATCGCTGATTCATAAGGAAATGAGAAGTCTTTATGAGTGAGCCATTGAATCATTCAAACCAATTTCTTTAAAACAAAATGTTAAATGATAATAAATAATTAAATAGAACTAAATAGTGCATTACATGTTATTTAGTTTCGTTATCTATAAATATCTTTATTTGAAACCAAACAAAATCGTGATTCTCAATTTATTCAGAATCGTGCAGCCCAGCTAAAAGGTAGGCAACAGCTATGATGGAAAGTCTTTTTCCCTGGAAAAACTATCTATCTAGTCTTGTTTAAACATTCATTGTATGCATAATAAAATCACACATTAAGAAAATAAATTGGTCAGCTTTGATTTCATGTTGCTGAAATAGTGGGCTAAATTAAAGTCGAATGATAGCTATTGAAAAGATCCTCACCTGTGGCCGTCTCACTGCGGCAGCGCTGTATTCTTTTAGTCAGGCTCATTTGTTCATGCAACCTCGGGCAAAATGTCAGTAGCATTGAAACGATGAATCATAAAACGGTCTCATTTAATGATAAAAGATGACTGGCGACAGCAGGCAGTGACAGCAGGGTGTGATTCAGAAACATGGTTATTGCTTATTCATTCTGAGCTGTCGCTCCATGTCTTCAGAATGAATATTCCTCATATTCAGTCAATCAGAACATTGATGAGAAACAAAAATACTGCTTCAGCACAGTGATTTTTAATTTAAAAGCCACTCTCCACTGTAAAGAAATAGTTTGCCTTAAAAAAAAATCCGTCATTAATTTCCATCTAGTGTCCTTCTGAACCTGCGTGATTTTTATATAATTGAAGAGATCTGTACAACTCATGCACTGTATATCCAACTGTGTGTGTGTGTGTGTGTGTGTATTTAAACCATATATATATATATATATATATATATATGTATAAGTGGATCACTTATCTTGACTCACGGTTAACTCGCCAATCATATTATGTCGACGTTTTTGAAGTGGAAACGCCAAACTCAAAATTTGTCTTCGGTTACGTCGATTTTGTAATGTCGCTGAATCCTAGTATCTCGAGCAAAAAAGAGCGACATATTCCCCACTTCACATGGTTAACTCGTGACTAAGACCGTACCTAGTTCACTGCGTATGCGCTGAGTTCGTGTTGCACGGGGATTGCACGTGAATCTCCAGTGGTGTCGTCGACATAACCGAACTCCACTATATATATATATATATATATATATATATATATATATATATATATATATATATATATATATATATATATATATATATATATATATATATATATATATATATATATATATATATATATAAGGGTATATAAACTGAATGCTTACTATTTTAAAATAGAAATTAAAAATCTAAATTAAATATGATAATAAACAAAATAAAAGCACAAAAGCTTAACTTGAACGATGAATGAAGAACACATTCACTCGTCTGAACGCATTAATTACATTAGATAATGGGCTATTGCTCTCATAGTCTAATAAAACTTCATTTCTAATAAAACATATTGTGTATATGTGTATTTTAGTCAGAATTATTGTGCTCAGTCTTTTTGACGCGCATGTCTGTGAATTTAACAAGACTCTTGTTGTCAGAATATGCAAAATGCAAATACTTGCGGGACTTTCTAACATTTACCGATAAGGATATAACTGTAAAATGTAAGTTAAACGCTGAGGATATTGAGGCAAGACGTGGCAAACACTGCCCTACTTATAGAGTGTCATTATGAGCTCCTGCTATCAGGTATACGGAGAAAGAGCCCTTGATGCCCCTCGTTTCTCTTTCTCCTCTTGCTCTGAGATTGAGCTCTTTTATTGAGCTAAGTGTGAATTGTCTGTCTTGTTGGCTCAGGGTTTGAAGTATGTCTGGAGATGTGACCCGCTTGTCTTCTCTGCTCTGATGGTTTTAATTATGAGCCAGTTTTTTGTGGGAGGTGAGTCTTTATTGTCTGTTAATTACATTTAGGATGGATCTGAGATGTTCCTCACTCTCATAATTGCCTTTTTCTCCTACGCTCATGCTTGATTGGCAGAGGATGAATAGACCTAAAGGAGTAAATCTCAGAAAGAAATGTCCAGGTCATTTTCACTTTAATTCCATAAAGAAAACGAAGCCTATTTGTATTGTTTTGTATAGTGATTATAGATGTTGGTTTTACGGATGCATGTCTCAAGCATGTTTTAAAATATGTGTGTTTCAGCAAGTGTGACGGTAGCTCTGGCCTTGTCACTCATTCATAGATTTGCATTTCTTTGTGGCTTATACATAGCATCGTGTCCCTAAGAGAGGTGAAAAGCTGCTCACAGCTCCTGTGGTTTTGATCTCTTTGGCGAAAAGTCGACACATTAGTGGTGCTTGGTGTTTTTTCTGTTCTCTGACCTTTTCTAAAAATAGCACCTGCATAGGGAAAAACGCTTATAGTATCTAAGATACTGAGCTACTGTTAGTTAATGCTTGATTTAACATTTGACATTTTTCCAAAGAGATGGAGATATAGAATGGGAAAGAAAGGTGATTTAAGCAATTTTTAGCATGGCATGGTTGTTGGTGCCAGATGGGCCAGTCTGAGTATTCCCAATCTGCTCAGTTACTGGGATATACAGATACTGGGACGCACAACCATTTCTAGGGTTTACAAAGAATGCTGTGAAAAGGGAAAAACATCTAGTATGCGGCAGTCCTGTGGGCAAAAATGCCTTGTTGATGCTAGAGGTCAGAGGAGAATGAGCCGACTGATTCAAGCTGATAGAAGAGCAACTTTGACTGAAATAACCACTCGTTACAAACGAGGTATTCAGCAAAGCATTTGTGAAGCCACAACACGCACAACCTTGAGGCAGATGGGCTACAACAGCAGAAGACCCCACTGGGTACCACTCATCTCCACTACAAATAGGGAAAAGAGGCTGCAATTTGCACAAGCTCACCAAATTTGGACAGTTAGTTTGGACTGGAAAAATGTTGCCTGGTCTTAAGAGTCTCGATTTCTGTTGAGACATTCAGATGGTAGAGTCAGAATTTGGCATAAACAGAATGAGAACATGGATCCATCATGCCTTGTTACCAGTGTGCAGGCTGGTGGTGGTGGTGTAATGGTGTCGGGATGTTTTCTTTGCCCACTTTAGGCCCCTTAGTGTGAATTGGGCATTGTTTAAATGCCACGGCCTACCTGAGCATTGTTTTTGACCATGTCCATCCCTTTATGGCTACCTCTGATGGCTACTTCCAGCAGGATAATGCACCATGTCACAAAGCTCGAAACATTTCAAATTGGTTTCTTGAACAATGAGTTCACTGTACTAAAATGGCCCCACAGTCAACAGATCTCAACCCAATAGAGCATCTTTGGGATGTGGTGGAATGGGAGCTTCGTGCCATGGATGTGGATCCCACAAATCTCCATCAACTGCAAGATGCTCCTATCAATATGGCCAACATTTCTAAAGAATGCTTTCTGTACCTTGTTGAATCAATGCCACGTAGAATTAAGGCAGTTCTGAAGGCGAAAGGGGGTCAAACACAGTATTAGTATGGTGTTCCTAATAATCCTTTATGTATGTATGTGTGTGTGTGTGTGTGTGTATATATATATATATATATATATATATATATGTATATATATATGTATATATATATATATATATATATATATATATATATATACAGTAATACCTCAGTTTATGAGTGACTTAGTTGGTATACGAGCAAGTCAAATTGGTGTAGCATTGTATCGGAGTGCGAGAAAATTTTTCCCTCGCCCACGCGCAGTTTTGTGTGGAAAAGATCTAACGCTCAGCATCATTGCGCGCATTTTTACTGGAAATATCCTAATGACAGCCTCTCATAAAACAGTCATGCGGTTCCAACCCCTTTATCACCCCTTAACTCATTAATTCTCTCAGCGTCGCTCGGTTTAGTTGCATCATTCACCACAGTGCATACTTTTATAAGTTGTTGTTCATTCTGTTAATCATCACAACGACTGTTACATGTGAATATGATGAAACTAACGGAGCGTGTGTTACCAACACGACACATTGCATACTAATGAGGCTCACGTGTGTTCTCAGTCAGGGGCTAATGACGTTCTTAAAGGGCCATACACTTTTAGAGAACAGCATACCATAACAGTGATAACTCTGTACAGATCATATACATAAGTGATTTACAGCGGTTTTACCTCATGTTGTTGCATTAATTGTGATCGCTATTCCGCTATTCTTCACGTTGTAATATCGTTAAAAATGAAGGAACTAGTTAATCTGATGTGTTCAATAAGTGCTAAGTTAACAGTCTTGTCACTTTAAGAGGGCAGGGTTTCAGGGGGGCTAGAGATAGATGAGATGAGGGATCAGAGAGGGCTCGGAAGCAGAGATATAGTTTTGATTCTTCTGTTATGTACGGCGTGGGTTGCGGCCAGAACAGCAATCCATTAGTTCTCAATAAAATCTCTGAATGAGAAGGAACCTGTCTGGTTATTAAAAGTAGCAATGCTACAATGTAGTGAAATATGTATGTACAGTACAGTATATAGAAAGAAGGTACGAACAAACTTCTCCCTGTAAGCAGTAACCCCTCCTCCACCTCCCCTCCCCTCTCGTCTCCATCACGCCAGCAGAGACAGGTAAAGTGCGCGTTACAGTAAATTGTCAAGTATTTCAATCATTAATTAGTATTTATATGAAATTTTAATGGTTATAATTTTAAATGTAATTAATAGGTTAAAACCAAAAAATATGGTTTTATGGTTTTTGGCATTTATGGTCGTGTGTAACGAATCAAGTGATTTTTAGTTCATTCTTATAGGAAAAATTGTTTTGGTGTACGAGAATTTTGGGTTACGAGCTCGCTCTTGGAACGAATTAAACTCGTAAACTGAGGTATTACTTTGTGTGTGTATATATATATATATATATATATATATATATATATATATATATATATATACAGTGTAGTTCACTTATTTTGACTCACGGTTAACTCGCCAACCCTATTATGTCAACGTTTTTGAAGTGGAACCGCCAAACTCCCTATTTTTCTTAACATTTTCTTATCGGTTATGTCGATTCTTTTTTTGTCGCCGAACCCTGATATCTCGAGCACAACAGAGGGGCAAAGTTTAATAATTAAAGGTTTGTATCGAGAATCGAAGGTGGTTTTTATCGTATACAGGTTCACTCTCCTCCCCGCGCGGGCTCACACCAGAAAAGCGCGCACAGAACTACACACGCCATCTTAAAGGTATATTCCCAACATAAACATAAAGTAGTCTGTACAATCTCTGCTGTTAGTTGGTGCACATATGCCTTTTGTTGTTAGCAAACATATACAGTGTATGTACATTTTTATAGCATGCCGATTGTTGAGTGTTAAACCCGGTTGAGTGTTAATTTACTGTTTTGCACCACATTTTTATTATCAGATTAATAAATCATTACTTTTACCTTCATGTTTCATGTCATGCTGCCTGAAATTTGTTGAATTATAGTATTTTACTGTTAATAAGTATACTGTGCAGCCTATTTCTGTGCAATAGTTAAGGGTTTATCAATACATTGGAAAAGTAACACAATTATAATGCATTTACCAACACAAACACATAAACACATTTTTTCTTCTAGGTCACCATCTTGGTGAAGTGGCCAAAATAAAATCCCTGTTTTTAACCTCATTAAATATTCATGAAGTTTTAAGAGCGTTTCATGCCAGGCCCCATATGGAGCCACACAGTGACATTTATGCCAGATCTGTTCCTCCACGCCAGCTCATGTATCGTGCCGGTGTTCGCTGACAGGTGAATTACGTTCGCGAGGACAGGAACACAGACACTTATTCCAAACATTGACATTGGCCCAGACATTTTTAGTTGCTCTGCTGTCAGTCAGCCGAAGCTGTTTGGGTAGAGCTGGCATTATCCTGGTGTAAAGTGACTCTTTTATTTGTGGCTGTAAAACACTTGACCTCTCACAGTCAATGTTTCTTATTTTCTCTTCCACCATCAAACGTCCATATGGATTTTGCGTGTATCTCCAGCTTTCATAAATAAGATTACTTTTATTATTATATTATACATTTTATTTATAGGTACCTTACATTACACTCCGACACCTTACAAACATAATAAAACCAATGTTAAATAAGAAACGATCTTTATTACAGCCTTGACAGACTGGATACAAATACAATCACGTACTAGATGCATTTAGCAGGTGTTTCACAGAGAGAATACGAGGATGTTTCATCATTACAGTGACTGTAGATTGCTTTTACCTTCTCAGCCAAATGTCTGATTACTTCAGTCATACTGATAAATTGAGAATTCAACACATAAATTATCACTGAAAATAATATCTTCTTTATTTACCCTGATGAAAATGGCCTAAGCTACTAGATGCTGTTCTGGTTTGCACCGGTCGTCAAGTTGGTCTGGTTTGCTGGTTTTAGTGGCGTTGGTTGTTCTGACCTCTTATTTCCCTACAAAATCATGTGGTGTTTTTTATGATCATTGCTTGTCAGATTGTACCAGTGGCGTAGCCACGGGGGGGCCTGGGTTGGCCTGGGCCCCCTCATTTACATGTCCGGCCCCCTCAGATTTTCAATTGTTTAAAATCGCGACTGTGAAAACTAAAGTGAAAATACATGTCGCCCGCCGCACAAGACGATCGCACCCCCAAAGTCAACAATAGCGCGCTGGGCACTGCAATATAACCAGTCTTGGCTGAGAGGTTAAGGCGATGGAGTAGAAATCCTTTGGGGTTTCCCTGCGCAGGTTCGAATCCTGCCGACAACGTTATGCTCAGGCCCCCTCATTTTAAGCTGGGCCCCCTCAAAAATAAAATTCTGGCTACGCCCCTGGATTGTACAGTATGACCTTAAATAGTTCTTGAGCAAAGCTCTGCCGACATTCATCAGAATTGAGTTTAAGACATCATTTGGATGTCTGTATCCTGATCAAGTATTTTTGTTTTCTTTATCTTCATTTTTACACACATTCATGTGATGATTGGATTTCATGAAGCTCAACCATTTAACTGTAAAAAAATATATTTCGATGTTTATGGCTTTGTTATTGTTAGACAATAAAACCACGCTACTCATATTTTATAGAATAAGCATAAGCCAAGTCTCTTGGTTTATTTTAGTTCTATGTAGTTTAGTTTGATATTTACTGCTTATTTATTGTGCAAAGATAAGAAACCACATAACTCCGCAATTTAAAAAATGCAAAACTCATATAAAACGAGCACACAATAAATAGCAATAACTCCCTTTTGATGGAAAATGCAATCTGCAAATGTTGTCTCGGTCGTGACAAAAAGTGTGCACTTGACAGAAGCTGCTGTGTGTTGCTGTAAGTGTCTCTTTTCACACACCATGTGTTTGCTCAAAATTGATTGATGGAATATTTTCGAGCGCTGTCATCATAGGTCAGTGTACAATGAACCAAAATGATATGGACAAACACTGCTGGGACTTGATGGTCTCTCTCTGTGTTTGTGTGTGTGTGTCCGTGTGTGTGTCCTCTACAGGTCTTAAGACGTATCTGATATCCGGGAGGAAGGTGAAGCACACCCAGTTTAGCTGCCCTCCGTCTGCTCTGGTGACAAGTGAGCTCAGAAAGTCTCTCAGCATCGCGTCCTTCAGCCCTGACGTCACTTCCTCAGCCTGCGCTCTGCCACCAGGCCCGGACAGAGCTACGGTTAGTTCGACCACTTGCACATTGATTCAAGAGTTTTATTTGTCACATACACAATTTTATACAATATACAGAATATACAACCAGCAGTGAAATGTAAACAGGTCCGCTCCATGGACAGTGCAAATTAACGTTACAAAAACAAAAAGAGGAAATTATAATAGAGATAAAAAGTGCTACAGTGTAGTTCACTTATCTCGACTCTCGGTTAACTCGTCAATCCTATTATATCGACGTTTTTGAAGTGGAACCGCCAAACTCCCTCATTGTCTTAGCATTGTCTTATCGGTTATGTTGATTCTTTTATTTTGCCGAACCCTAATATCTCGAGCGCAAAAGAGGGACAAATTCGCCACTTTACATGGTTATCTTGTGACTCACGTTTCCAGCACCTTTGTCACTATATTTAGCGAGTTTTCAGACCACTCTAGCACAAAGTTTCAAAAAAGCGACTTGCGACAAATCTAACGACTTTATCAGGAGTTATTGGAGACTTTTGGAGACTCTCTGAAGTGAAAGCATGTATCGTTCCTACACTTCTCAACGAGCAGCGAGTGCACATACATCTCTGATTTGATTGGGTTTCTCAATATTTTGACATTGACGAGCAGTTAGCGACCAATGAGTATGAGGCTTAGAGAAACACACACACACACACACACACACACACACACACACCTGCTTCTGTTCTGACGCGCGCTCTGCTCAGCGCTGCTGCGGATTGATGAACCCGGTTGTTAAAAGACTGGACGAAGCTGAATTTGTTGAGAAAGCACATTAGACAGGCAGAACACAAGAAAGTATGCAATCTAGTACAGCGTGATGACCTCACGAATATGCTAATTTACGCATGACGTCACCTAGCGACATGTTTATGTGACTGTTTATGCTGTGAGCATAAATGTGTGTTTGCAATGTTGGAGAATATAATTAAAGGTTTGTATCGAGAATCAAAGGTGTTTTTTATTGTATACTGGTAAATCTCTGCTGTTAGTTGGTGCACAAATGCCTTTTGTTGTTAGCAAACATATACAGTGTATGTAAATTTTTATAGCATGCCGATCGCTTCATCAAACAAATCGCCATATTGGCTGTTGGTTATCTCGATCCTCGGTTATCTCGATCATTGGTTATCTCGACGCTTTTTTTTAACCCCCGAGGCCGTCGACATAACCGGATTCCACTGTGTATATATATATATATATATATATATATATATATATATAAATAAGAATAAGTGTGTCAGGTGTTGTATTGGGTTTCGTTTTATCTTAATACAAGTTCCTGTTATATTTTTTCTCCATGCATGCTGTGTTCCCCGAACAGCATTATTCCATTTACTGATGAAAAGTCCCTGCTGAAAACACCATGCTGAGGCATTGTGTGAAGCACTGCAGTGATTTGTGAAAGACCATGAGGGATTGTAATGAGCACGTCAATAAGTGAGTGTGGTCAGACGGGCACCGGTGCGAGATCTGTGAAATCACAATGTGCCTGTGTGCAATGCATCTACCTCTCCTTTTAAATTTGATCGATCTGACAAAGACACAATGCATTCACCCAAGCAACCTTTCAAAAGGACACCACATTACCCAGCAGCCTTTGCAAAAGATATCTCGTCATTGCACTATAGTGCTGATGGGACCTTTGGTTGCAAGCGATAGTGGAAAATAAGATAAGGGACGCCAGGAGAACCAGTTCTCTCCTCCTGTGCAAACAGCAGAGGGAAAGCAAGAGTCCATCTGTCTCCATCTGTAGTAATTATTCATCTCCAAAGCCAAACGCTGCTGATTTTTAATCATATTCAAACAGCAAATGTTAAATGGCAGATGCAACACATTTTTGATCTACTTGCTAAAGCTGCCGTTACTACTACTGTTGATTGAACAAATCCTTAGATATTAAACTAAAGAGTTTGAAAGCCACAGTCGTCTTAACTAACAGGGAACATTCTCAGAACGTTCTGGCAAGGTTCTCACAATTGTAACCAATCAGCAGCAGGGGGCGTGTCCACTCATAATGGGGGAGGAGAGAGAGTGAGGAAGGCTGTAGAAAGATAAATGGCTGAAAGACATTACAAAAGAGAAAGTGTCGAATATATTTATTTATTTAGCAGAAAACTTTTTCAGTTCTTCTCTCCAGCTTTCTAATATATATTTATTTATTAAAAAAGCTTGCGAGAAGGAGCTGGAGAGAACTAAATGGTAAGGTCTGAACAAGTTTTCTGCTCCATAAATATTTATGGCACAATAAATTACTCTTTTCATCCCTACTGCCACAGTAAAAATATTGCAACCAGTTTAAGAAAATTGTTTGGTGCGAAACGAGTCTACATTTAGTGGGGCCACGCTTGTTGAGGCTTTTGAGGAATGTTTATTTGTTCATCTCTCAATCACCACTGAATTTGTTTTACTCCCACAATAAAAAAACATAGAGCTTTGATAATAAAACTAATCATTTAAATATCAGAGGAACTCCATCAGTTCCTTCTCGTTCCCTCCGCTCTGCTGGCTCTCTCACTTTGTATCAGCCTCGCTGTAAATTAAAATCTATGGGTGGGAGGGCCTTTTCCTACAACGCACCAAAGTTGTGGAATTCACTACCTGCCCCTGTCAGAAATGCTGGACAATGTCTGGATTCAATCTCTGGTGTTTTGGATTTCTGCAATCTCAAAACACATCTTTTTAGTCAAGTTTTTAATGTGTAACTTGTGTATTTACTTTTTACTTGCATTTACATGTGTATTTTTACTTTATTTGTTGTTTTATTTATTTTTTATTGTTGTTTTGCAATTTCATATTGTATTCTACGCTTTGGGTTTAAGAAAGGCGCACTACAAATAAAATGTATTATTATCATTATACATTACTTACTTACTGATACATATTATTGGACGATATAGAGTGATGAAGTTGAAAGCATAAAAGTAGTCATAAAGATCTCATTGATTTACTTTACAGAATTTTATCTTTCTTTTTGACCATATACATATCAGGAACTTTACTGAATTGCATATTTTTACTCAATTTGAGCCTTTGAATAAAATATGGGTATTTTTGTCTCTGAGTCTACTACCGGTATATCATAAAACGCATTAAAAGCCTGACGCATCAGAAATTATACTCAACAATTAATATGAGTTCAACAGTTAAATGAGTTTAGTCTAAATGTTCAATAAAATCTTCTATTTTCCAGCTTTTTTCATATGGCAGGCTTTACTGGTTTAAGTAAAGCTATAGCAATCAGTTAGCAATGTGCTAATAACAGTTGGCACGCTAGCATTGTGTAGTGTTGGATCACTGATCTTTCCAAGTGGAGTCTTGTTTCTAACTTTAGTTTTTTTTATTGCATTAAAGTACTCTGCTCTGTCTGTGCATGTAATTCCATTTCATGTTTCGCTGCTTCTCTCTCCTCAGTCTGCCTGTCCCTCGTGTAGTGTGTTAGCTTCTGAAGACGGGACACTTAACAGCAACAGCTGCACAGATCCTGACCACAAAACCATCAACAGAAAGGTGTGTGTCTTGCATCTGATCTCAACGAGTAGAATAAAAAAAAAAAGTTTTATACAGTTTTATACAGGAAAAAGAACCATTCATTAAAATACACTGCTATCTAAGTTTAGAGAGAGTAATGCTTAATTGAAGGCTACCACATAGCGCCACCTATTGGTTATAATAATACTACTAATGATGTCACATGATCCTTCAGAAATCATTCTAACATGATTTATTCTAATAACATTTCTTATTTTTATCAGTGTTGAAAACAGTTGTGCTGCTTCATGTTTTTGTGGAAGTTGTGATTTATTTTCTCAGGATTCTTTCATGAATAGAGAGTTCAAAGGATTTAAAATAGAAATGTCTTTACTGTCACTTTTGATTAAGTTAATGCGTAAAGATAAATATCATACTAATTGACAAGGAATTTTTAACTAGTAGTGTACTTCATCGTTGTATTTATTATAGTGCCTTTAGTGTCTAATAGTAAAAATTACTATTGAGAATAATGAAAATGACAAAGAAATTAATAAAAGGAAAATATCTGGACACAGTAATGAGAATTACATGAATCAGAATGGGCCTAATTGACATTAAAATAACGGCTTATTCCCTATATCAGTGCGCTCTGTTTTGAAACTTCTCCATTGTAGTCTTGGGTTTTCTCCTGGGAACAAATGTTCCTCATTTCAGTAATTCCCGCCGAAGGCATATGAAAGTGGTAAGGCCTGATTGAGTTAGTTACTTAGTTAGTAGTATGTTGAAACTCATGGTTACGGTAAGAGGTGTGAAATTTGTGAAACATGCTGGAAACAGTTGACAAAATCACAACACACTGATTCAGTCGACCAATCAGAGCACAATGTGCTTTTCAGGAGGCGGGGCTTCATAAAGACAGGAAATAAACAGAGCGTTACTGACAGATTAAGAAGAGAGGTGCTGCAACAAAATGTGAAAAATGTGTAGAATGAAAGCCTATTGTAGTAGAGCCCAAAAACAAAATCAAGACTTTGAAAAATGGCATAATATGGCCTCTTAAACAGCATTGTGTTGCGATTCTTTCATTGTTTGAGTCTTCTCAATCTCCCCTAGGGACCAGCAGGCAGAAGTCCCAAGACCCTTAATGGCTTGTTAAGCCCTCATCTGGAGCAACCCCTGACCCACAGCCAGACGTCTCTGTGTGAGATGCTGCAGGAGAAGGAGAAGAAGTGGCCCGGAGTAGGAGGCATCAGCGGAATGGGATCGATGGACCACTCCGCCCTCATCCCACTGCGCTCCAAAAACTTCCGCGAGAGAAGCGACGCTCACTTTGTGGACGTGATAAAGGAAGACAGGTAGGAAACGACAGCAGAGGACGAGGCCCGCTGGGACAAAAATGTCAGACAAGATGGAACGTTATTGTTTAACATCCACCAGCAGAGGTCATGCTGTTCCCAGAGGGACACTTGATGCACTTTGATGTAGTGTGCTGTGATGTACCGTGTGTGTCCTCCAATTCTGGACGGCCCATTTTTCTTGTCCTCTTCTAAAAACTCTATCAGCGTACTAAATAGTTGCATACAATATATACTGCTGCTTGTGAATGTAAAAGGTCTGCAAAATTTCATGTTTTAAAAGTTATCGTCTCCTAAAAGAAAGCAGCAATTCTGAACAGACGGAAACGAGTCATTTGTCAGTAATTCCAGTCACACTTCCTGCACAAACAGAAGAATGTTTGTAACAAATTTGCATAATGCCAGCCTAAGGTCTTCATTCTTCATGTCTTGTTCACTATTTATATCACTCTATCAAGCACTGAGGAAGCAGTCGTCTGAAATTCAGATTTGCTGATGTAGAGCAGAGTAGCTATCCGAACGGATGGGTGTGTAGAGATTGAAACCTTGATTGAATAATTTCAGACACTGTGATAAAAATAACATAGAAGGGCACTTTAAAAATCTGGGTATGATTTTTAAGGAGGTGGTCATATTAATCTTGTATTAAAATCATATTAAAAATTGACTTCTTAAGATTTAAATGTATTGTTTTGCAGTTAAACTAAATGTTTAAAATAAGCTAAAACTTTTACTTTTTTTAAAACTTTTTTTAAAAGTTAAGAAGTTTAGAATAAGCTAGAATCCTCATTAAATGAAAAAAAACGTTGCACATTAATACTCATGCATTACTCATGATTTTTACAAATGTATTTAACAACTTTATTTGACTTTTGTTTTTATCATAAACTGTGAATATTATGAACAGTGTTGTATTTTTTTTACAATGTTAATTTATTTTAAATGGAAGAAGTGTGTAAAATCACGTCTTTTGTATTTTTTCCTGAACAAGAACACAAGAGGCTCGCAACGCTAAAATCATGGGTTTGATTTACAGCAAGTTTAACATGCAATAACTGAAAAATTGTACACCTTCAATGCAGTGTAACTTTCTGAAAATGCCTCAGAGAGTAGTTGAGAAACTGGCTAAAATACATAAAAAAGAAGTTGGGGTTTATGTAGCTGCCTTTAACCAAGAAATATTCAGGTCAAACTCAACCAGACATCATAATCTGAATGGATATTCTGCACCCAGATTTCACAACACATCAAAGTGTCACCACTTCGCAGGCATGTCCATGACCCTAAATGAGAAAAAGCTCTCAAAATGTCAAGAAAAACAAAGGTTAAACATAATTTCAAAAGAACTAAATGGATCAACTTGACCGGCAGCATAATAGAAGGGTTAAAACAAGCTATTTTCCTTGTCAATGAATCGTTTCAAGTGAAATATAAATCTTTTTCTTTTGATTTTGGGTTGAAGTGTGTCCAGGATGAGATGGTTCACTCATTAACAGCACATATTCTGCAGTATAAAAGAAAACGGATGAATTCCCTCCACAATCTAATGCTGTTTTCTGTGCTTTTAGTCTGATGAAAGATTACTTCTTCAAACCGCCCATCAACAAGTTGAGCCACACTTTCATAGACAAGTCCCTGGAGTCGGCGTACAGGACCAGCTACCAGGACGAGGTAAAACGTTCCTTTCATTAATCTGTCGCTTTTCATTTGCTCCCACTGTCTCGATGTTTATTTACTCAGTCTGGGATTTTTGATGAAGTTAGAGAAACTGCTTATTGTGTTGCACCATCTGTACTGCCCTCTGGTGGTGTGACGTTTGAAATGCATGTAAAGATATTATGAGATGCAAAGATGTTATATTAAGAAATATAAAGATATATCTCGCTTGAGTTGATTGATCATGCCATTTCTTTCTTTCTGTTGGTTGTCAGGTTAAGACACATGCTCCCGTCCAGACGTTTGCCAGCCCAACGTTCAGCTCCTTCCTAGACATGCTCCTGTGCTGTTGTGTTTTCCTGGCTCTGTCTTTGGCTTGCTTCCTGCGACCACTGGTTACCCAGCAGCCCCTGCCCACACCTGCACTCATAGTGGCCGCAGTTGCAGCTGTGCTCGAATGTTTGGCCCTAGTGCTTGCTATTCGGTGAGTGAGAAGATTGTGATCATCTTATGTTATTCTAAACCGTGGGAACTTGGGAAAGAGTAAAAAAAAAAAAAAAAAAAAATTATATAAAATTTTTTTATATAATTTTTTTTTTTTTTTTTTTTTTTTTACATGCAATGACATTGACATCAGCTATCAAACCCCCCCAAAAGTCAGCATAACTTATTCGCTACTGTATTCCAGGTCTTGCAAATCTCATTCTCACTGGCGCAACACAATTTATTGATTTGCGCCAATTTAAATTATTTGATAAATACATTTTACAGGTTTAGAATGACATGAGGATGAATAAATGATACTACAAATTACATTTTTGGATGAACTTATTTACACTTGTCTGTGTGTGGATGAGGCCAAAGGTTTTGAAAAGTTAAATTTGCTCTAAATTTTCAACAGATCATATTGAATAATCTTTTTATGCATTTCAGAAATGTGGCGCTCTCAATATGACGTGACAGATCATTGTATCTCCTCAGAGATCAAATGAAGAGCATGAACTGATCATCTCTTGATTTAACTTGTTGTTACAGCACAAAATTAGCATAAATTAACATCAGAAGGTATGTTGAAGGAACCAGCACAACTTACTGAAATGTATCATGCCTCATGTAACCGCGGATAAAACAGGATGTAAACAATGTCACTCATAAAACTATACAGTTATACAGAAATATGCAGAAAAGCCCTTCAATGACCTTCAACTTTACAGTTAGTGAGAAAAACACACTCTAGAGGAACATTTTGCAACATTTGTTTTGCCTAAAACTCTTTCATCAGCATGGGGCAAAATTTGCTATGATATATATGAATATATATTTTGTTTAATACATTCAAATAAATATTTAAAAATTAAAGAATCAGACATCTTTGAAGGAGATCCCATAAAAAATGTATACTATAGTCGCTAGCTACAATAAAAATTATATTATATGGTAGGAATAAGTATTTATGATATTTCATGCGGCAGGTTTTGTGCCATCTGTTGTAGAGAAGAAAATGTGGCTTTTTAGACCCGTTGTACCCATGTGTATAATTCAAAATTAATCTATATTGAGTTGCAATCGAAATTAAATCGCAAGGTTATGAATCAAATCGAGAACCTCCAAAATCTCTAACTCAAAATGTAGAATATCTCTCCACTTTGCAATGAGATTAAATGCAGATAAATGTTTTGCTGCCTGGAATTTGTGGAGATTTGATCTTACTGTCTAGAAAAAAGTTTTTTTAATAATATTACTGAGTTTATTTTATTTTTATCTTACATTTTGTATTTATTTTTGTCACAAAACAAATGCAAAAATGTGTATATATATATATACATACATTTTTGCATATATATTTTTGAATATATATATATATATATATATTCATTTATTTATTTTTTATTTCAGTTATATTTTTTTAATGGTTTTAGTTTTAGTTAACCCTGGTTCACATCAAATTCAATTTGGCATCTGCTCTGACTAAGGTACTCAGTTACACCAAGAAAATGCCTGGCTTAAATCTTGGGAGTTTTTCCTCATGTTTCAACATGACATTAGGATGTGTATCCCTTTTGTTTTTCACAATGGGCTGTTACTTCAGACTTAAAACTGGACCTGGGCAATAGAAGAATAATGTGTAATACACTGTGTGTATACTGTTGCTGTATGGTCCTGATGAAATGTGCATTCTCATTGTCTACTTCACAGAAGAGCCTTTTACCTGGACAGTGTTCTGAACTGCACCATGACCCTCCTCTGGGCCATTTCCGGCTGGGTTCCTCGTCACATGATCGGGGCGGTGCTGGTGTCTTTACCTGCCGTGGCTGTGTTCTCTCATATCACCTGCAATATGCATGACTCCATACAGGTAAACACAAGAGCAAAGACATTATGGAGGGATTTTCATTCATGTCAAATATTGTTTTTAAATATACATTTATATTTAAAATGAAATTTGCATTTGTTTACTATTTTGAAAATCTCCCATACAAAACAAGCAACTGGTAGTCTCATATCTAGAAAAGCACTGTATTCCATATTGGAATTTTTCCTGCATTATGCAGGAATTTTTAATGCAGTCCTAGTTCTGTTGTGTACTGTTGTGTATTCCTCCATCCATTTTCTGTCCATCTTTTAAATCATTGTTTGTAAATGAAGGTTGTTATTATTAAAGGAAAAAATATCCAAACCTACATGGATCTGTGTGAAAAAGTATCTGAGTGTGAAAAAGACCCCACAACAACATCCAAGGTCAGTGTTCATGACTCCACCATAAGAAAGAGACTGGGCAACAATGGCCTGCATGGCAGAGTTCCAAGACGAAAACCACTGCTTAACAAATAGAACATTAAGTCTCGTCTAATTTTGCCAGAAAACATCTTGATGATCCCCAAGACTTTGGGAAAATACTCTGGACAGATGAGACAAAAGTTGAACTTTTTGGAAGGTGTGTCCCATTACATCCGGCATAAAAGTAAAACCGCATTTCAGAAAAAGAACATCATACCAGCAGTAAAATATGGTGGTGGTAGTGTGATGGTCTGAGGCTGTTTTGCTGTTTCAAGACCTGAAAGACTTGCTGTGAGAAATGGAACCATGAATTCTGCTGTCTAACAAAATATCCTAAATGAGAATGTCATTTGTTTGTGACCTCAAGCTGAAGTGAACTTGGGTTCCAAATGATCCAAAACACACCATGCTGTGGCATGACCTTAAAAAGGCAGTTCATGCTCGAAAACCCTCCAGTGTGGCTGAATTAAAACAATTCTGCAAAGATGAGTGGGTCAAAATTCCTCCACAGTTGTGAAAGACGTGATTACAGTTTGAAAATGCTTGATTGCAGTTGTTGCTGCTAATGGGGCCAGCCAGGTTTAGGGGACAATCACTTTTTCACACAGGGCCTTGTAGGTTTGGATTTTATTTTCTCTCAATAATAACTTTCATATAAAAACTGCATTTTGTGTTTACTTGTGTTATCTTAATATTTAAAATTTGTTTGATTTGATGCGTGTATATACATATACACACATTTTTATGATGGTTTATGCTTTTGTGCATCCAGTTTAGAATTATATACATGTTATAAATAAGGGTCCTCGTCTCCTGCCAAGTTTGCGGTATTTATTTAAAAAAAGAAAAAAGAAACCACTTCATGTACAGTAACCTATTTTAGGAGAAGAGAATCACATGGCGCGTAGAATCTTGCTAACACAATAAATGTGCTTGCTGGGGTAAATGTTTTTAAGTGTGCACTTTAGAAGTTAAAGTACATATCTATTATGTAACATTTTGTATGTGTCTGGTGTCCACTCCACTGGATAGCATAGATGCAGTAATTGAAGCACATTTAACCTGCTCTCAGTCATCGAAGTACTGTAAACTGCAATCCTGCACATACTCTGCTGCAAGCATGAGCATGTTTAATTCATATCTAATTATTTTCCCCAGTTCACCATGTTCACCTGCTGTGCTGTCATAATTGCCATCATCCAGTACTGCAATTTCTGTCAGCTGAGTTTCTGGATGCGTTCAAGCCTGGCGACGCTTGCGGGAATAACTTTTCTCAGTGTGCTCTGGAGTCCTCCTTGCAGGTTCAAACGATCACAAATGCAAACATTGTACACTGAACTTTTGCATGCTGAAAAAAAATCATAGCTTTAAAGAATGTGTTTGGAGAATGAGAATGTATTTTTTCGTATTGCACTGGCAGATTTTTCTTTTTCCTTATTTTAAACAAAAAAACATGGAAATTAATGTTTGAAATTAAGAATTTTTTTTTTGTTATTTTAACTGGAAATCCTTGTTTGTTACGAGTACTGATTTAAAACTTTGGGGTCGTTTTCTTTTGCTCACCAAAGCTGCAATTTACGAGAGATAAGAGCATAATCCGTTCCAGGACGGAGCTCGTAACTTGAATTGCTCGTATTTCAAATCATTGTTTCCCATAAGAAATAACAGAAAAAAAATCAATCCGTTCCGGCCCTCTAAAAAAACTCCCTTATTGGTGCTAATAACAATGGAAAAAACATGTTTTTAATTGCTATAGAGACGTACACACACACAAAATTATCGTATATAAGGATTCCTGTGATATAAAATAAAATGTCGTTCCGCCGTGTTAGTTTGCGCAGCAGTTCAGAGAGTCTAATCTGTCTGATTTACAACATGTAAATTCAGTCACTTCTACCAAAATACATGACAGTAAGTGTCCGGTGAAGTGGGAGAAGAAGAGAGTGAATAGAGTGTGTATCTGATATGAATAAATCAACTAGTGTTATTGTTATTTCCGCTTTTATAGACATCAGTGTGTATTTTTCAAAATATGAATGCATTGTTTTGTGAGTACTTATGAGTATTTAAACGTCTGAAACCTACAATAAAGGTACTTGGTTGAAAACACTGAATAGTTGATATATGACCAGCTCTGAGTGAGTCCGTCTCTGGATCAGCGGCAGCCAACGCACACTGAACAATCTAATAACACCGGTGTGATCGTATGCGTCAAAGGGTTAAATGTAAGATTAAAACGGGAGCCCGCAAGCTCATTTAAATCCCTCTCACACATGAAATCTCATATGCACACAATACACATGCGTGAACATTCCCCACATGTGCGCACTCCATCTTCTCTCGACTGCTGTTTTTGCTCGAACACTTTTATTTTAGTCAACAAACACGTGAAGTGAAGGAGTGAGGCGGCACGGGCTGCTCCGAATGCTCCACCACTAGCGTCGGCATCTGTAAGCGTGCTCGCTTAAATATTAACTCGCATCTCAAAGCAAAACATTTGCGCAAGGGCTTGCTCGTATCTCGGAATACTCGTATGTTGGGATGCTCGTATCTCAAGGTATTACTGTGTTTGATCAAAAATACAGTATACAATGATATTGTGGAATATTATTACTATTTAAAAAAACTGTTCAGCATCATTACTCTAGTCTTCAGTGTCACATGACCCTTCAGAAATCATTCAGATATGATGATTTGATGATAAAGAAACATTTTGGATTATCATCAACGTTGAGTTGAGAACAGTTGTTATGTGTCATATTTTTTAGAAATCAGGATCCTTTAGCGCTTTTCACCACACTGCGATTAAACCTTGTGATATCATTCTGAACACAGCTTTTAACCCCCAATAATGGAACGTTTCACACTTGTAATTTAAAAGCGGGTTAGCACCACTTTTTACCCAGGGATATGAAAGAGCAGGGTTAGCAAACAAGCTGGACACACGAGCAACGTCTACAAGTTCTTTGACGTCATATTGCCGTGTTCTTGGCTTAAAAAAATCATATGCGTCATATTCACATGCTTTGGAAAGTCACAGAAACACAGCGTGTTGTAGAATAATGGCAAGCGACGATGGAAAAAAAACAAAGAAGAAACAGTCTCATTCCTTTACGGTCCGAAATGCCAATTCAGAATGAAAAAAAAAACGTAATGCTACAGTCGGCAACAATGTTTATGAATACCCAGACTCATTTGTCAGTCCAGGGTAAATTATGAGTAATGTGAAACCGGAAGCAAGATAACTCAAGATTCAGTTCACCCGGGGTTTAGAATAACCCAGTGTCAACTATTAAAGTGTGAGAAAACCCTTTTTGATAAACAAAGTTCAAAAGAGCAGCATACATTTGAAATATAACTTTTTGTAACATTGTAAATCTCTTCACTGTAACTTTTGATTAAGTTAATGCATCCTTGTTGAATAAAAGTATTCATTCATAAAGATTTTGTAAATTAGTTGTGCTAGTCTAATACTAATTTAAAGCTAATTTTTCTCTGTCAATATTTCTTTTAGCACTTGGGAACGTTTATTTTTGAGGTAAGTTAAGACTATGGATACTATTTTGTTTCACATTTTATTGGCTTGACATTATGCTCAAAAGTTCTCTCCCTAGTTTTACCATTGAAATGGTCTTCTTCTATATTCACTTCACCAGATCCAGTGACTTCAACAGCAGCATTAATGATGTCCAGTCTTCCACAGAAGATTCGGCCCGACTACAGGATCTACTCGGCCCAGAGGCTTTGGTTGCCTTTTTCCTGTTGCTGCTTCTGGTTTGGTTTCTCAACCGTGAGTTTGAGGTGAGCTACCGTCTACACTTCCACGGGAACGTGGAGGCAGATCAGCACCGCATCAAGATCCAAAACATGCGGGACCAGGCGGACTGGCTCCTGCGCAACATCATCCCCATCCACGTGGCTGAGCAGCTGAAGGTGACCCAGAGCTACTCGAAGAACCACGACAACGTGGGCGTCATCTTCGCCAGCATCGTCAACTTCAGCGAGTTCTACGAAGAGAGCTACGAAGGCGGGAAAGAGTGCTATCGCGTCCTGAACGAACTCATTGGGGACTTTGACGAACTTTTGCGCAAGTCTGACTTTTCCAACATAGAGAAGATCAAGACGATCGGCGCGACGTATATGGCAGCATCGGGGCTCAATACGCAACAGTGTAGCGACCAGTCCCATCCGCACGCTCACCTGCGAGCACTCTTCGAATTTTGCCTAGAAATGATGCACGTGGTGGACGACTTCAATAAAAACATGCTGGGCTTTAAGTTCAAGCTACGGATTGGGTTCAACCACGGACCCCTCACCGCAGGAGTCATCGGCACCACCAAGCTCCTCTACGATATCTGGGGAGACACGGTAAACATCGCCAGCCGGATGGACACAACTGGTGTGGAGTGTCGCGTTCAGGTTAGTGAGGAGAGCTACTGCGTGCTCAATGGAATGGACTACGAGTTTGACTACCGTGGAACAGTCAACGTGAAAGGCAAGGGTCAAATGAAGACCTACCTTTACCCGAAGAGCGCAGACAGCGGTCCTGTGCCTCAGTACCAGCTCTCAGTCTCTCCAGAAATACGAGCACAGGTGGACGGCAGCATCGGGCGCTCGCCCACAGATGAAATTGCCAATTTGATGATGGCAGCCAATGCCAGTAAAGTAGGTCCATCTTTCTCTGTGAGTTCAGGGCTTACTGGACAGGCATACGTTGGCAGAGACTTTCCCGAAAAGGTTGCTGGAAGCAATGGTACGTCCAAGGCCCAACGATCTGCATCTGCTGTTGGCCTGACTTGCATACCAGAGACCAACCTGAACGCAAGTCCAGCAGTTTTCGGTAAACCAGCAGATCCAACTTTGACCTCTCCTGTCCAGGCGGAAGCCATTGCTAAAAAGGCAGAAGAAATAGCATACATGGGTGAAATGACAAAACTTTGACTCTAAACGCTCCAACAATGTTGTTGCTGTTGGTCTTAACCCTTTAAACATGAGCTTGCAACCCTCTCTGTTGAGTTTGTAGGGATAGGCATGTTTAGGGATGAATGCTAGCGTAGATTTGCATCTATGTATGTGGAGTGGAAAGCACATAATCTTAATCGCTAGCTGAACCAGGAAACGCTTTAATTCCTAGTGCCGTGAACAGCAATGCTGGTCTGTAAAAACTCTGAGGGGCCACATGAACCATTTCTACATGGAATAAGGAATTCTGGGATGCATTGGGACGGCACGGACCTGAAGTCCTATCCTTAAATAGACCGTAATTATTCCCGCTAATTTAAATTTGACTATTATTCTCCTACAATTGTCTGCCTTTCGTGAATTATTTTCTTTTAATAAAGTGCCTTTAGGATGTTAACTTTGGAGGCTTGTTTCACTCATGGAATAAAACAATTTAAAATATAATTACAACTTTGTATCTCACAATTCTGCCTTTTTCTCCTCAGAATTGCGGGATCTAAAGTCAGAATTATGTGAAATAGACTCGCAAATCTGACTTTTCTCTTCCAGTTTCAAATTTATCTCTTGCAATTCTGACTTTTTCTTGCATTTGGGTGTTTATATCTATTATGTCTATTTATATCTATTACAGAATTGTGAGAAAAACTCTTTTATAAAGTCCAATTCTGAGAAAAAAAAAAAGATTTTCAAGTTTCTCACAGTTCTGACTTTAGAACTCGCAATTGTGAAAAATTAGGGGAAAAAGACAGAATTGTGAGATACATTTTTGTATTATTATTCTGTGCCAGAAACAAGCTTCCATAGATTAAGGCATAAGGTATTTAAAAAAAAAAGATTTTCTCAATCAAATCTTTAGCTAAAGATCTAAAAGATTTAGCATGTGAAATTGATGTTAGAAATTTCTTTAATTTTGGTGAAAGTACTTGATATATTTTGGACTATTTATAGATATTTTTGAGTTCTCGCTGTCGAACGCTCATCAGTAAGTATTCCAAACAATTTTACAAAGCAAAACTATATTGCGATTTTAAAAAGACCTAAGACTCTGAATGATGCATGGCCAAAAGTGTCTGTGAAGAAGTATTAGTGAAATATAGAGCAAGCTATGGGCTAAATTCACCTGCAATCAAGAAGATCAAACATTTCACAGGAGATTATTTCTCTTGCTTTATCTTGATGCATGTATTCCTAACAGTCCAATTATGGCCTTTCTGTCTCTTTTTCCATCATTTTTCCTGTCGCTCATCCTTCTGCAACTAAATGTTGGGTTGAGAACTAACAATGAGTTCTTTGTGGCAAATTTGCCTTAACATAGAAATCATCGTCTTATAGGAATAATCGCAAAAATACATTCATGCATCACAAAATGTGAGCCACTGTTAAGATGTAGGCGATTTACTCGCCTAAAAAAGTTCAGAGTCTTATTGTGGATGATTCATCAGTGCACGTTGTTGTAAAAGCAAAAATGTGTGTTTTTGTAGTTTTTCATCAAAATTTAAACTTGCTCTGCATCTGAAATGACTTTTTGTTTCGGCTGCACTTTTCATTTCGTCATCTAAGCTGAATGAGCATGGAAAATAAATTTAGACGGTAGGCCAAATCACATAGTTTTAGACTACTTTTGTAGGCAATGATTAATGCTAAACTAAATAATTATAGATTTGAAAACATTTTAAAATTGGGAGATTCTGGACTCAAGTATCCTCCTAAAAAGTGGGTGTCAAAAGTAAAAAATGTTGGTGTTGTTTCAGGTTTGGCTTTATTCTGGTATTGGCTACTTCCCACCCTACGTTATTTTTCTTCATGGAATATTATGTTGCACGTAAAGTGATTTCTGAGAAACACTGATGATGTTTCAAATCAACCCAAATAAACACATCCCTCCCTTTGTTGCTTCAACCCAAAAGTGCATGAAAACGCGGTGCAAGAGTGGATGTCACTTTATCACAGCTGAAGTGAAGCGAAAACAATACTTTAGAGAAAATAAAGCTAAGATGATGAACGAATAACAAGGAAAAACTCAAATGCAACACACAGTACCCAAGAGTATATACAAGTAAGAGTTGGTTGTTTTAGGGAAAAACGGCACTCAAAACTGTCCTGTTACTAGAGCCAACATTTCAACAACAGCATATCTTGGTTCTGTGAAACAGCAAAACTGACGTTATTTTTGAATGGAGTAGAAACGACCCAACATCAGCATCGGTTTTCAGGTTTTCCCGCTTCGGCCTCTCTACAAATTCTTGTATGGACAACATTTTGTATTTGTTATTCCCAATCACTTTCTTTTTCTTTAGTGGAAATTTATATGTGAGATTCTAAAAATGAGATCTAAATTTATCAGATTCGGTCAGGTTGGATAGACCGTGATAGACCTCTAGGCCCTGTTTACACCTTATTAAGATCCTAAATGCAGGTGTAAACATGGGTCTAAAGCATTTTGAGCTTGTCCACTTCCAGAGGTAGTCGATAATGCATTCAACCGTATCTCTTTCATAGCGTAAACGTACATGTGATCGAATGCATTCGAACAGCCACAAAAGACCGTCTACTCTCCACCTTCTGACCTGATACGTAAACACTATGCGAAGAGCTCTAGCCATACAGGACTTAAACTTTGTTGGTTGAACACCTAAATTTGTTTTGAAGACAAAAAACGTCCCAAGAGCAATGTTCTCTCATCATTCCTGATTTCTAACACACACTCACAGCGTTCGGCTGGTCTTACGGTCTTAGACTGATCTTAGAGCAGAAACGAAAGCTGCTGCTCTCCATGTGTTTTCCTGTCATCTCCGGTCACGTTCATGTCTAAATTGCATGAGCTTTTTTTGTCTATTAGACTGAAAGATCTGAAAAAGCCCATACTTTCACCCTTCCCGTAGATCCTTCTCTCGAACAAGTTCTTGAAAGTGGAGACACCAGGGGTCTCATTTATAAAGCGTGCGTACGCACAAAACGGGACTGGAAACGTACGTACGCCAGTTTCCACGCAAAGGTTGTGATCTATAAAAAACAACTTAATGGGAGAATGTGTGCACATTTAAGCAAACTTTGAGCCGTGACATCTGCGATTTATAAAGGGAATGTTCCTGACAGGTGTGCATACACATGGTTTTATAAATCTGAATATTTTTTGGCGTATAGCATTTTTGGCTTTTGGGTGCACGTAAACTTTTAGAAGTGATCCTACGCACAGTTTTATAAATGAGACCCCAGGTGTAAACGGGAATGTGTCTCCCTCATCTATTTGTGATCCGATCGACCAAAATGCATCTTAATACCCGCTGTAAACAGGGTATTCTCTCGCTCCAATCCACTTCCAACAGTGTTTCTCAGAAATCACTTACTGCACCTTTAAGAAAATGTCAAATGAGAGTATGAGCATACCATTTCACGTTGGCTTTGGTTTCGGTTGTCGACCACTGACATTGTAAGAGAAAAAGGGAATTAAATTAGTTAAAATGTGAGCAAAAGAATCTTTAAATCTAAATGATGTTCACAGTTAAGGGCCCATAGTGGCTGACAATAATCTAGGTACCACATATTTACTCTGGCCAGTCAACTGTACAGACTCGTGTGAATATTAGAATAGATTACACAGCCTTGACTCTGCCTGCTTGTCTTTTGATGTGCAATAGTAACGGGTAAATTATTGTATGGGATATTATCAAAAGGATCTGTAAACGTAGGTTTGAATCTTTTTGCCATTGAGTTGTCGCTTTGTAAGTAACTTAATCTGCACTGATACCGCATCCATTATATGACCGTCACATGCTTTACTACATGATGTGTTTACCTTTTGATAACAGTTTTCCTTAGCTTTTGGATTTATGATGGGCAACCTCTATTAGTTTAAAAGGGTTGTGTGCTCAAAGATATGTTGTTGATTTTTCACATTTATAGGGATTGTGCTCGGATTAAACAATTGCGAGAAAATGTAAAATGCAGAACTTTTTTTTAAACATTTCTGTGAATTTGCAATCTGCCAAGAACCTATACAGGTAAAAGGGAATTGTTATAAAATATGATTCATTTGTCACTATTTCTCATTGTATATATTAGTGCCTTTTACTCATTTAGGATGCATCGACTAGTCAAATGACATCCTTCTTTATATGTTCATTTTCATATGGCTTGTGTATGATAAATGTCTTTAGATTTAACGTGATCTTTAGCGCTGTGCCTTTTCTTATGAATTCTCTTGACGTGTTCGTTCTCACTGTGTATTCCTTTCGAATGTGAACTTCTCTTCATTTGAAAATGTGTGGGATGAATATTGTTATTTTACTCTAAGGTGCCATTCTTAAATACGTCATTTTTATTCTGTGCTGATTTTAATACTGTTTGGTTGATGTGTTTTCGGTGACACCAAGCTTAGCAATCCATGTGTTTATGATATTTTATAGGGCACAACTTTTTGCTAAATAATAAAAGTGCCCTTGCTGTCTGGAGGGGGAATGAGCACACAACCCTCTTCAGTTTCAGAGAGCAGAGCAATATATAAACTTGATCCAACTAAATAAGCATTACGCTTCAGCCTCTGAACTGCTGCTTTAGAGCTTGAACTTAGCTTGACCAAGTACATTTATGTTTTTATCACAGTCTTTTTTTATGGAAATATGCTCCTTACGAACTTTCCATTCCTTTACTTCTGCTTGAAACTTCATTGTGAGCAAAGCAAAAAAAAAAAACAGGTGAATGAAAGGGCTGAAGCATACGCATGATAACCGCAGAGACACATTTTATATTATTTGACCTACTTTACAATCACTTCAGTTGGTTCAATTGATGATTACAAGCAATTTGACTTACGAAATGTGTGTATGTGTAATTTGACACACAGATGTGTGTTTTTAATAGAAGTATCACACGCTGGGACTTCTTGCCAAAGAGTGTAATTATTAAAGAATGTATGATTTTGAGTTTCAGTCAGTTTCTTTGGAGGTACGGTCATTTATCCATTTGTATAAAGTTTCTCCTTTGTTTGTACATATGCATTGCGCTGTATTGACGTATAATCTAATTCTTTTTTGTATTGTTCATACCGATGCATGTGCCATAATGTTACATCAAAGCTAATGGATGAAACGGGAAAGCCAATAATACAGTGTTGAAGTCTGAGTGCTGCTTGTTGATTTGTAATGAATTTACCTTAAAGCTTTCAATGTCTGTTCACAAGAACAATATATTCTGCACACACTACCTACCACACACGATTTCCATCCCTTTAAGTGCTTGTACACACACACAGACAAATTGCAAGAATGTACCAAGGCAATTCATTGTCAGTTTGCAGTCCCCATTGATAAAGCTTTCAAAAGAGTTCAGGAAACATGCACAATAGATAGCACAAACCGTAATATTTGTTAACAGTTCATAAGTGTGCACTCTCTCAGATTTTAATCCTGCATCTCAGAGTTTGAAGTGGAAACCACGCCCCCTAGCGGCTCTTTTAGTTACGACGGCGTGACGTACGCGTTTGCGTAAGGGGCGTGGCCGCGCAGCCCCTCCCCCTCCACAGTCTGGCTGGGAAAGAAAAAAAACTTTTTGTATCGAAGGAATCAACAGCCGCCATCTTGTCGCGGATGAGCGTCAGGATTTCGGGAGAGCATTATATTATTTTTTACGCATCCGGCTCCATCGGAACCGGCCCAAATAGCTTCCCTGCGACGAAAACGACAAGCTTCGGGCCAAATCGCGGATCTTTGTGGCGAATATCAGCGTAATGGAGCCGTTTTTGTGTTCGGCTGGAAAACCCCCGTATATCTGATTTCCCCCTTCAGCGCGAGCGGCGCTCCTGTGCCACTCGCCTACATTAAACTAAATTTGTTTTGCACATTTTTCATTTATATTTTTGGACTTCACCGATTGATCGATTCGGGCTGGACATGGAGCTTGAAGGTCTTTATTTTTATTCGCAGAAAATAGCCTTTTTGAAGAGACTCACGCGAGCCACTTGAGGGAATCCAGATTGAAAATTTCCCCCCGCGTCGTGTATTTCTCGTTTTTAGCGCTGATATAATGCGTTTCCGCGGGGTTTGTGGCGATCATTAAGGTTAATTATGCGGGTTTTGGGTGTTGGATTATCATGGGGTGAGCGGCGATGGCGGAGCGGGGCGCTGTTGAGTCAAGTTTGAGCCCCATCTGTTAATTATTGGCTCCTGATCGCTGAATAATAATAGAAAAACCCGAGGGTTGATTTGATTTATTTCGCTTTGTCCCCCTCCCGGGCTCCCGGAAGACGCATTTATTGCTTAGACGTGTGTTTTTGTGAAACGGGAGCGAGCACGATGGCTGATAATCTGCTGGATATGGGCCCCCCCACCGCAAAGCGGCCCAAACTGAACTCACCTGCGCTGTCCTCCTCCGACACTCCAGGTAAGACACTCACCTGTCCGATCCCAAACCTTCTCACACCTCACCTGTCCTGTCAGAAGCCGAGAGCGGCACCTGTGTCGTGATGCATGTGCTCGGGTCTGAAACCCTGTGGTTTCTCCTCTTTAAACTCTCACGTGTTGAAGAAGAAACCTCTCTTGGGTTCAGGTAGCGATGTCACCTGTCCTGTCAGAAACCGTCCAGATCAGAGCAGGTAAGCCCAGACCTCACCTGTCCCACAGGCACGACTCTCGGTTTGTGTGGGACTCCCAGATCTCCAGATCCAGGTTTACATTGACTGATCAGCTGCAGAATAACTAGATGATCATTAGATCAAGTGAAATCAGATGCACTGTGAATTCGTTATAATTATGATTAATAATACAATTGTTTATGCAAAGTTATTTGTGATAAACACGGTCACATTTTTTTTTTTGCCTTAATTGCGAAGCTTGAGAATGAATAACTGTTAATTGAAAACTGTTAATATATTTTTTTATTAACATTTTTAATTGAGTGCTTTTGTTTAGACCCTCATCAAATTGTGCTGTTTATTAGTAGTCGATAATCGATTAAGTTGAAAAGTGTGAATATTATTAAAATAAGTCAGTTTGACGATAGTGAAATGATTGACTGACAACAATGTAAGTACGTTATTTTATTAATTTTAATAGTATTACTGTTGTTTGAGCAGTTTCTTTGTCATCGAATTGGTCAATAAGTCATTGTTTCAATAAGGTCTCATTTGTTAACGTTAGTTAACTTTTATGAATGAACAGGTTAATAAACGTAAGATTATTTAACTCTGTTCATGTAAGTTAGGGATGTGCAAGAGTAGTCGATTAAACGTACAGCTGCTACTAGTCGACACTGAAAACAATAGTCGACTACATGAGAAAAAATACACAAGATTTAGTAGTTCAAATAACTGTTAAAGGTAAAGTTTTTTGTGAAACGTGTCCAAAAAATGAAATCTTTACCTCAGACCTCACATTAATTTTCTTAGTGTTTAGCCACTCGAAGGACGCGCAAGGTGTTTTGAAGCGGGAGATGGAAAAGTGTTATATAAACTGTCATGTCAAACTGGCGTATAATAATTCGGAGGAGCTGAATATTGCCGAGCGTAACAATATTAGTCACAGACACGAAGATGTTTGGAGAGACTAGCCGAAACAAGCAAATGTGATCCCGTACACGCTGAAAGAAGAAATGTATAGACATACTTATTTATCTTTTACTTACCTGTTTAGTAAACTCATTGGTTATTGCTGAAGCTCAAATGTGCTGCGTATCAAAAAATTGAACCTCGTCGGTTCTTGCTGAAGCTCAAACATTTTGCCCAACACGAGAACTAGTTTTATTGGTTCTTACTGAAGCTGAAATGTTCTGCGTAACACTTGAGAATGAACCTTATTGGTTCTTCCTGCAGCTCAAACGTTTGTCATAATACGATAATGACCCTCATTTGTTCTTGCAGAAGCTCAAACATTCTGTGTAATGCGAGAACTAATCTTTAATGGTTCTTGCAGAAGCTCAAACGTGCGTCATATGATAATGAACCTTGTTGGTTCTTGCTGAAGCTGAAACGTTCTCCGTAACACATGAGAATTAACCTTATTGGTTCTTGCTGAAGCTCAAACGTTCTCCGTAACACATGAGAATTAACCTCTTTGGTCCTTGCTGAAGCTCAAACGTTCTCCGTAACACATGAGAATTAACCTTATTGGTTCTTGCTGAAGCTCAAACGTTCTCCGTAACACATGAGAATTAACCTTATTGGTTCTTGCTGAAGCCCAAACGTTCTCTGTAACACATGAGAATTAACCGTATTGGTTCTTGCTGAAGCCCAAACGTTCTCTGTAACACATGAGAATTAACCGTATTGGTTCTTGCTGAAGCTCAAACGTTCTCCGTAACACATGAGAATTAACCGTATTGGTTCTTGCTGAAGCTCAAACGTTCTCCGTAACACATGAGAATTAACCGTATTGGTTCTTGCTGAAGCTCAAACGTTCTGCGTAACACGAGAATTAACCGTATTGGTTCTTGCTGAAGCTCAAACGTTCTCCGTAACACATGAGAATTAACCGTATTGGTTCTTGCTGAAGCTCAAACGTTCTCCGTAACACATGAGAATTAACCGTATTGGTTCTTGCTGAAGCTCAAACGTTCTTCGTAACACGAGAATTAACCGTATTGGTTCTTGCAGAAGCACAAATGTTCTGCGTAACGCATGAGAATTAACCTTATTGGTTCTTGCTGAAGCTCAAACGTTCTCCGTAACACATGAGAATTAACCTCTTTGGTCCTTGCTGAAGCTCAAACGTTCTCCGTAACACATGAGAATTAACCTCTTTGGATCTTGCTGAAGCTCAAACGTTCTGCGTAACGCATGAGAATTAACCTTATTGGTTCTTGCTGAAGCTCAAACGTTCTGCGTAACACGAGAATTAACCATATTGGTTCTTGCTGAAGCTCAAACGTGCTGCGTAACACGAGAATAAACCTCATTGGTTCTTGCTGAAGCTCAAAGGCTCTGCGTAACACGAGAATTAACCGTATTGGTTCTTGCTGAAGCTCAAACGTTCTGCGTAACACGAGAATTAACCGTATTGGTTCTTGCTGAAGCTCAAACGTTCTCCGTAACACATGAGAATTAACCGTATTGGTTCTTGCTGAAGCTCAAACGTTCTCCGTAACACATGAGAATTAACCTTATTGGTTCTTGCTGAAGCTCAAACATTCTGCGTAACACGAGAATTAACCATATTGGTTCTTGCTGAAGCTCAAACGTGCTGCGTAACACGAGAATAAACCTCATTGGTTCTTGCTGAACTCCAAACGTTCTCCGTAACACATGAGAATTAACCGTATTGGTTCTTGCTGAAGCTCAAACGTTCTCTGTAACACATGAGAATTAACCGTATTGGTTCTTGCTGAAGCTCAAACGTTCTGCGTAACACGAGAATTAACCGTATTGGTTCTTGCTGAAGCTCAAACGTTCTGCGTAACACATGAGAATTAACCGTATTTTTTCTTGCGGAAGCTCAAATGTTCTCTGTAACACACGAGAATTAACCGTATTGGTTCTTGCTGAAGCTCAAACGTTCTGCGTAACACACGAGAATTAACCATATTGGTTCTTTCTGAAGCTCAAACGTTCTCCGTAACACATGAGAATTGACCTCTTTGGTTCTTGCTGAAGCTCAAACGTTCTCCGTAACACATGAGAATTAACCTCTTTGGTCCTTGCTGAAGCTCAAACGTTCTGCGTAATACATGAGAATTAACCTTATTGGTTCTTGCTGAAGCGCAAACGTTCTCCGTAACACATGAGAATTAACCGTATTGGTTCTTTCTGAAGCTCAAACGTTCTCCGTAACATGAGAATTAACCTCTTTGGATCTTGCTGAAGCTCAAACGTTCTCCGTAACACATGAGAATTAACCTCTTTGGTTCTTGCAGAAGCTCAAACGTTCTGCGTAACACGAGAATTAACCGTATTGGTTCTTGCTGAAGCGCAAACGTTCTCCGTAACACATGAGAATTAACCGTATTGGTTCTTTCTGAAGCTCAAACGTTCTGCGTAACACGAGAATTAACCGTATTGGTTCTTGCTGAAGCTCAAACGTTCTCCGTAACATGAGAATTAACCTCTTTGGTTCTTGCAGAAGCTCAAACTGGCTGCATAACATGAGAATTAACCTGGCTGATTATCGCACAAATCGAACATGCTTGAGGTTTCAGTTTACGACAACTGATGTTTGAGTTGAGTAATAGTCTAAATTCAATCTTTTCATCAAATGAAGCGATCGTGTCTGTTCAGAAAATTTATTGAAACGCTCGATTCTTATGGATCAGTTTTACAGTCTATTTATGAACATTTCGTTTGGTCGTTTCGTTTCGAGTGGTAGTTTTCATTAGCTAGATTTCATCAAAGATTTTCATTTGTGTTTCGAAAAATAATGGGTTTAAAATGACATAAGGGTGAGCAATGACAGAATTTTCGTAATTGGATCAACTAACCTTATATTATAGACTATTGGGTTTATTATTGACTATTTTTTTGTGTCAGATCACATTTCAAATGTTGCTCGCATGACTTAAATTATCCATAACTGTTAAAAAAAAAAAAAACACAAGTCAGAATCTGAAGAAAAAGAAACGGCAGTCTCTCCCGCTGCGCTGTGCGCCTCGTCCCTTTAAGAAGCGTCGGATGAGATGAGAAGAGCCCGCCCTCATGGCAGCACATCCAATCACGTCTTCTTGCATGATTGACAGGTCAGACAGCCTATCAGCACCAGCTGTCAGAGTGATAGTGGAAGCGCAGTCAGAACTGTCAGAACGCCAGAGACAACAACCCTCCCAAGAAAGAAAAATGAAAATTTATTGATGTACATGATGTGAGTTATTAAATGAGAATGTACATGCTCGAGTTTTTGGTGTCTTTTTACACAACAGTGTTGCAGCGATTTTGTTTTAAAGCGATCGGCATTCATCTAAAAAACAAAAAACAAATGTACATGCACTGTACTGTGTTTGCTAACAACAAAAGGCATATGCAAAACCACCACAATAAAAACCACCTTTGATTCTTGGTACAAACCTTTAATTATATTCTCCAACAATGCAAACACAGAGACTGCTCACAAAATCACAAAAAACGTGCGGGATGCTACAGCGTGTTATCCCTCAGATGAGATCAACGTCAGGGAGTGAACCGGCATTGGAGTGAGCGGACATCCGTCATCCACGTGCAAGGCAAACTCAGCGCATGCGCAGTGAACTAGGTACGCAAATTAGTCCAAAATATTAAGACAAATGGGGAGTTTGGCGGTTCCACTTCAAAAACTTCAAAGTAATAGGATTGGCGAGTTAACCGTGACTCGAGATAAGTGAACTCCACTGTACTACAATTTTAGTTTGGTTTCAGCCACTGAAAACTTTCAGTCATAATGGTTTTGGAGGTCTGAATTCAACCAAAACACTGATGTTTAATTAGTGTTTGTTGTTCTCATGAAATAAGCATGAATGGTAAAACTACTTTTAAACAATTTTTGACGTAATGTTACATTTACCCCTGGAAAGCCATACAAAAAAAATACACAGGGTCGATGAACTCGCTAGTTAGCTAGAAAAGATTTATTTTAAACATTTTTGAACAATCTTTAATTTATGTAAGAGGTCATTAAAAAGTGAGTGATTGATTTGATGAGTTAGTAAAAAAGTGCACAAGTCCTATTATTTTTATTTTAAACAAAAAAAAAACTCAATTAAACTCTTAATGCACATATCATTTGACAAAAACAAAAGATTTTGTCCATTGCTATCATTATCACACATTTAAATCTGGTTGTCAGTCCTGGAACTTTGCAGTTTGTGGTTAGGAGCATGAAATATATATATATATTGTATATTGAAAGCGAGCAGAGATTTCTAGCATTAAAGGCACTGAAGCTGTCAATTCACCCTTCGCCAGGAGTTTCAAAACGCAGAATCCACCATTTTGTCCAACAATCAAATCAGACAGGAGTGTTGGTAGATTAATATTGGTGGACTTCAACTTGGAAAATGGTGTGTTTGTGTATGTGTACGTCTCTCAACGGTTGAAACAACAAACTGCTTGAACTGAGACTCTACAGTGGTCTGTCACGGCACATTGAAGAGCCACAAAATGGTATTTATTATTTGATTTATTGGTTTTGATAGTTCGTTTCAAACCAAAAGCAACCTGTTTTGTCTGTCGGTGTGTTAGTGTCGTCTTTGCTCCGCTCTGTGTTTTTCACTGCGTGAGAACATGGTGTGTGAAGTGTGAGCGCCGTGGCTTGTTGGATGTTGTTAACAGTAAAGTAGTGTTTACGAAGGGTCAACTACTTCAGGTCGACGTGAGGTACACAAAGCTGCACTCTTGCAAAAACTCCATCAATCTAATCAATCAAGTTGTCAAATGAATATTATATTGACATTGTGTTTTTACTTTGTTGGTTTGCAAGTGTACAGATCTCGCGCTGAACAAAAACACTTTTGACTTCAACACCTGTGATTGGCCGTTGTTCACTCGTTCAGCAGGTCTGTCTGTGATTGGCTACAAAGTGCATAAACGTTTTGTAAATTGATGCTAACACAGAGCGCTTGCACAACCACTCATGGGAGCGTTTTAATGCAGCGGCAACGACAGAACGGCAGGTGTTGTCACCGATAAATCTTTGGCGGGACAAAGATTTATTTTGGTGGCTGCCAAAATATTTTCTGAGCTGGAAAAACTGTGAATTATTATTATTATTATTATTATTCATATTTGAATAAATCGGCCATGAAAACAGGCTTTTATTACAGCCATCATTTAATGTTTATTTTTCAACAAGTTGAAGTCGAAACAATTATGTTCTCAAAAAGTTATGAAAACTCAGTATTTATATGATTGTTGGTTAAATTTGATTAATTTGTTATTACGAAATTAATTATTCATCTAAATAAGTTTTATTTAAATTTCAGATAAAGAAAAACATTTCAGTGCATCACTATTTATTGTCATAAAGTGTTTTCACACATAAAATAATAATCTCTATATAATAAAGATGGTCCAGAATGTCTTTTTATTCACTTAAACCAGTGCTTCTCAATTATTTTCTGTCGCGCCCCCCTAGGAAGAGGTAAAAATTTTGCGCGCCCCCCCTTCCCCCCATTTTGGAACTTTCACCTTATTGTTTCCATGGCAACGCGTCATGCTTGTCACGTGACATAACGCAGTCAAAAAAAGCGCTGTATAATAGATAGTTCAAAATAGTCACCAACTTGTTGGCTCAACTTGTTGAAACCTAAAAGAAATCTTATGTGGTTGAAAACACTGAATTGTTGTGATAAATGACAAGCTCTGAGCGCGTCTTTTTTTGGATCAGTGCCAGATATCGCGTGAAAACACGTGTGTTTAGCGGTTGATCACGTGACACATGAACACTGGTGTGATCGTACATGTCAAATGATGAGGGGATGGTTATCTGAACTTCATATCTGCTGCTCTTGTTCAGTTCAAGAAAACTTCTCCCTGGCAAAAAAAAGCATGTACCCCAGGGTCACGCGCGCCCCCCCTGGCATCGCTCCGGGGGGGCGCACCCCACTATTTGAGAACCACTGATTTAAACTGACTTTTGAAGCTGTTCGACTGCTGACTCTGCAAGAATTGTCAAATACAGTGATTTATTTTAATTTGGTCTTTTGAATGAGATCTTGTTGCAAGTTGTTCGTAGAGATTTGACTGCGTCTCAAATATGGTTTTGATGCGTTTTTCTATTAGAGCTGCTAATAATTAATTCCATCACAATTGACTTCAGTCGTGAGCAAAATAGACGTTTTCTTCTCTCCGTTTCAAGTCTTCTTGCACCATCTTTTGAGGTTTCAGTCCGCTAAATATTGCAAGTGATAATGCAGTGATTCGCAACTTTTTGGCCTCAAATTACATCAATTATTTTAAGCGTTTTACTGTTGTTTCAAGGTTTGGTGTGATTTCTTTCATGATTGACCAGTTCATCTGTTAGTTGTCATGTTATCTTTGGACGTGTAACGTTGTCAGTATGAATCGATGGTTTGTAGACTCATAGTTTATTGGGGCATCAATCCACAACTTCATAGCATCGTGGCGGTGAGTTTTGCACATGCAAGCCTCACTCGCTGTCCAGAAAGTGTAAAATTGCTCATGTGACGACCAGTCTGGATCTTGCATAGACGTTTCAGCAGACGTCCTAAAGGCAGGCAATGTCTCGTGAAGCAACATGTTTTGTTTTGCAGAAAGTAGCGTGTCGTTTAAGAGCATAACTTAAGACTCGCATCAGGAAATTCCTCAGCTCGGCGTGGAGAGATCCGTTATTTCCTGTCTCCCTAAATCCTCCCATGTTTTTTGGATTAACATGAAACTTTAAGTGCACGCAGAAGTTTATTTAACACAAACGTTCTGTTAGTAGTGATTTCTGTGCAACAGCAACAGAGTTGTGTGTGTGTTTGCCACATTTACTGTCCCGAGGACCGCTGGTGTGAGAGCGGCAGCACATGCACATGTCCGCTAGTATGCATGCTAATTTGTGGGCTTCTCTGTGGTCTTTTTTTGCGTTCCTCTTTTTCTTTGGCGTTTGCTGTTGTCGGAGAGGGTTCCAGTGGGTGTGTTGTTTGCCAGCTGGGTGTTCCTCCTCGTTATTGTGAGCGTGTGGCAGCCGTGGGTGCGCTTTTATTCCAGCCGTGTTTGCATTAGTGTACATACAAACACAGCCAAGCGTGTAAACGCTGCCCTCCACCAGCTTCAGGCAGGCGGCTCGCTGCGTGGTTTAATGTCTCGGCTGAAGCATGACTGATTTGGGGAAGGATGCTGTGGGGAGAATGGCTCAACGCGGATGAGATCGGATGCGTCTGTCTGGATTCAAAAACGCAGCGCTTTTATACCAACTTAAAGATGAGGGCCCATCTTTGATTTTTTTTTTTATTACAACATATGATGATTTTTGTAAATTGTCAACTACACAAATTTTTTTGAAGGTCATCCTTTTTTTGTGTATTGAAAGTATTTTAAAAGTGGTCCATATGACGTACTGTATTAAATTATTTTGGAGCGAATCAATATTAAATGTAAGTCTGTGCATCCAAAACTTTAACTTTTACCTTCTAAAACTTTAGAAAATAGATCACGATATAGTTGCCAGTGTATTGTGTATTAGCTTGCAAAAATACCAGTTTTGATACATGTTTGTCTTTTTAAATGTCATGCGTCCGACTTTAGTAATTTCAATTATTAATGTCAGTCAAAAAAAAAAGATTATAAAAGTTTTATAAGCAGATGTTTTTAAAGATGTCCCTCATGTTTTTGCATCTCATTCAATAACAATAAAATATTATTTACGATTAGTGTTCTTTTTTTTTTTTTGGATGTACTTTAAAGGCATGATTTTTCCGATAAGCCATTGTCATACGGTTTTGATTGCTGACAACTGTTGTGTTTCTGTCGAGGAAAAATGTAGATACTTGAACTTCAGTGTCGTGTCAGACTTGTCATATTAAAGATCTTCATGATCTCTGCCAAGTTTTAAAGGTTTTGTCTTTGCGCCGTTCAAGTCTTTGCGCCGTTCAAGTCTTTGCGGTTACGCGTCTTATGCCAGGAGTAAAAATGAGAAACGAAGTATTGCACGCCTCAATGCTAATGTGTTCCCTTCTTCATTCAAATGTTTTTAGGTGTTGAAATTTTGTCTTGAGCATGTGCATTTTTCTAATCGTGTAATTGTAGTTTTGTTTACATTATGTATTTGACACGATTTCATTTAAAGCAGCTTACAGTGCAATCGAATTATAATAATTGAATTGTTCTTTTTACAGTACGTTATCATTTTGGTTGCAAAGTTAGTCTATATATTTTTTTATATATTTTAAAACAAAAGCACACGATTAGCGGTGTGTTCGCCGTCGTGAGGAGGTAGACCAGACTGAAAGACAGCTGCTGGAAACTGGGGGGTACGAGGAGGAACAGATGAGCGGCTGGAGTGATTCTTATTTTTAGCCATGAATCTCAGCTCTCCCTGCTGAGAATGAGACGCTACAACAGCGTTGTCTTCCTCACGCAGTTATCAAAGCATAAAGTTGAGTGTTTGTGTGCAAACGGTGACCTTTGTTAGTGTTAACAGGAGTCAAAACAGTCTGTCAAAAAAAGTTAAGCGATATGGGTCAACGACAGTGTTTAGAGAGCAATTGATGATAACGTGTGTGTGTGTATATCTATTGCTATTTATAATGATTGCAGTCGAGACATACACAATGTACTTCATTCAGGGAATATTGCACAATAGAAAAAGCAAAGGTACATTTATTAGAAATTCATTCTGACTGGAGATGAGTTGTCGCTTCACAGTGCGATTTGACAACCGTATCAAACTAAAATATTCAGCTTTTGGCCAATTGAATTTATATTGAATTTCGGTTTATAACTTCTGAGTTAATACTAACACTTTGTGTTACTCGTATGGCTTGGTTATTTAATTAATGAGATGACCTACACTAATACCCAATTTTCCCTCTTTTCCCAGACTTCGTGTCTTTGTTCGACTTGGAAAACGATCTTCCAGATGAGCTGATACCCAACGGAGACCTGGGGCTGATGTCCATGTCCTCTAATGGAGATGGAGGGGTGGGAGGCCGGATGGGGGGCGCCGTCCCGGATGCTGCTGCCAAGCACAAACAGCTGTCTCAGCTCCTGCAGGCAGGGAGCGGGTCTGGTCTGGCTGGAAACCTCAGCCCTCAGCCTGGAATGGGTGGCCAACTGGGTGCCTTGGGGAAGAGTCCCATGGGCCAGGGCTCACCCGGTCACCAGACCCAACCTCCAAAGCAAGCCCCTACCGGCCAGGGCAACAACAGCCCGGGTATGGGTTTCAACCCGGCCATGCTGAGCAATAATAACCAGGGTCATGGACTCATGGGGCAGAGCATGGCTCAGCAGGGGCAGATGATGAATGGCGTGATGGGGCAGGCCGGACGAGGCAGGGCAGCTCCGGGGATGCAGTACCAGAGTCAAGGGATGCAAGGTGGGCCGGTGGGAGCAGGCGCTGGACCAGGGGTCAGCGTTTCTGGCAGTGTATTGGCGGAAACACTTACCCAGGGTGCACCACAGATGGGGGCACACAACGCCATGAATCCCCAGCAAGCGGGAAACATGAACAAGGTAAGCTGGCATTGCTATTTTCAGCTCTTGCATTCTTACATGGTTGGGTTTGAATGATATAACAAGCAAACATGAATTAAAAAAAATAAACTAATGGTTTCGGTTTCGACCAGCTTTCTATATGTGTGGTTTCAGTTTCAACCTATAATTTCCTCTTCAAATGGTAGTGTTACTTGAATATACGTTTTCTGCTTGTGGTTATGATCGTTTGCTTGGTTTTATCAATATTCAAGACTTTAAAAGTAAAATTCTGGGTTATATTCTACTTGAGATGTGACATGTACAGCTCCAACGTTAATTGAAAAGAAATGTATGTTTTTGCTGTGGCCGTTTAGAACCGCTTGAAACATGCAATACATGATTGCTGTTGACATGTTTTTGTTAATATTGCAATGGAACTCCATTATCATAGTTGATTTTATTAGTGTTGAATTAGTCATGTTTAGGTGGATTGGTTGGGTATATTATTTTTCTAGTGTTTCTCTTCAAAATCTGTCTTGTCTAGTTGACTGTTCGTCAAAGATCATCCACACTTGGGCAATGAGGTTCGCTTAAAATGTGCATTAAGTTCGCAACAGCACCTTTGCTTCACATTGCTTTACATTTACATTCATGCATTTGGAAGACTGTTTTATCCAAAGCGACTTTGCATAAAAAACGCATTGACATTCTAATCAGTTCTTGCTTTCCCCGGGAATCAAACCCATGACCTTGGCGTTGCAAGCGCCACACTATACTTTTTTAGTTACATGAAAGTTGTTGTGGCTCTTACACATTCAAACCAATAAAGACACCTAAACTAGTGAAGTTCATTGAACTGACACTGAAGTTAAGTTGTGTTCACACTTGTAGTTCAGTTCATTTGGTCCGGACCAACAAAAAATTAGGAATGTGCTTTTCAACTAATTTGTTAGTCGTTTAAACGAAAATTTTGTAACCGACTAGTCTAAAAGTAATGCTGCTCCTTCTGGAGTCTCAAAACTGCAGCTTTATGTAACGAGAGGCGTGTGTGTCGGTTTCCATGGTGAAACGCATGACAACGAGTTCAATAAACAGGTAAAAATATATATCTTTCAGCTGAACGTGATCACAGTGACGGACAGTTGTAGTAAATGACGCGATGATGTGGCTGTTTCGGCTCGTCTCTCAAAGCATTTCCGTGTCTGTGATTAATATGGTTATGCTCGGATCCAGTGGAATCATTATATGTCAGTTTGACAAAACAGTTTATAAAACACTTTTCTTTCTCCTCCTACTTTAAAATACTCCCAACACCTCGCTCGTTTTTCAGTGGTCATTATAAAACCCGCCGTGACTGATATAAACAAAACGCATGGGAGATCTGCAGTAAAGATTTAGTTTTTCTGCTCGGATGACAGACGTATCTCATTTGTTTAGTTTTGCTTATTTATTCAAAATATTCACACACTTGTGAAATATCAATTAGCTGATGTTCCAATTCTCAAATATGTGGAAGTGAATGCGTTTTGTCGCTTAAATGCCTTTATAATGATCATGTCAGCTGATGCGAGACAGGCGCCGCAGTTCAGAGAATCTGATCCGTTGGATTTACAACACGTAAATTCAGTCACTTCTCTCGAAATACATGACAGTAAGTGTCCAGCGACGTGGGAGAAGTTTATAGTTACCTATGCAACGTGTGTCTGATATGAATAAAACACCTTGCGAGTTTATTATTAAACAGATTATTTCCGCTATTGTTATTTCCTCTTTTATAAACATCGGTGTGTTTTTTTCAAACTATAAATGTATTTATTTATTTTTGCCAGTACTTATGCGCCAGCCAACGTGCGAAAACGGGTTTGAATTTAGCAATTGATAACGAGACGCACGGAATGTTCTAAGGGTTACATGTAAGATTAAAACGTCATTTGAACAATAAAATCTTGTGGGTATTTTTTTCTCGTGTAGTCGATTATTGTTTTCGGTGTCGACCACACTCGCACATCCCTACAAAAAATAACTGATTAATTAACAGAAAATAAATAGTCCTCTCTGGGGTCGCATCTTGTGACCTCTTGGCCTGTTTTTGGTTTGTTTTCATGTCTTTGGTTCGTGTTGTGTTCATATTTCATACAAACCACACCAGAGTTTGTTTGGAATTGCACCGAGACTCATCTTATTAGCTTTCTCGCTCCGCTTGTTTTGTTGTGTGGTTCAGATGGCAGCGTTCACTCTTATTCAAACAAACCGCGCTAACAGAGCAATCACATTACAGTTTGTTTTAATATAACCAAACATGCCAAGTGTGAACACACCCTTAAAGTGTTAGCTCACCCAAAAACTAAATTTGACATTAATTACCCCTCCTCATGTCGTTCCAAACCCGTAAGACCTTCGTTCATATTCAGAACACAAATTAAGATGTTTGATGAAATCCGACAGCTTTCCGACTCTTTCAAGGCCCAGAAATAAAGTGAAAACATTGTTAAAATAGTCCCTGTCACTAACCTTAATGCTAAGATGCTCTGAGAATTTGTGTCCTGAAGATAAACGTGTTTGGTGAATTAATGACAGAAATCTAGTTTTTGGGTGAACTATCCCTTTAACTTCCAAGTTACTACTCCCACATCCTGAACTGAACTGTTTGCTGCGTGTCTTTGTTAGCACGTCATTGTTTACTTCAATAGGATTTTAATTCTGCTCATGTTTAACATTAGTTTCTGCCTGCTTGAGTTTTGCGACGTTTAAAGTGAAGAATGCACAGATAGGTAGTTGTGGCCGTCATGTGTCTGATTGTTGTGGTTTTACAGGAAACCAATCGGAAGCCAGTCTGCTACTCTTATTGAGTTTTTTTTTTTTTTCTCATGAGCGAGCGCTTGTGTTGAGGTGTTGTTCACATTGAGGAATCAGTCAGTCGATCGAGTTGGCAAATAAATGAAACATTTGTGAATGGCTTCACACGGGCTGTTCATGGGCATCCATATCTGCTGTTTGTTCAGAGGTGAATAGATGGGCTGTCGGCAGTGTGGCGTGTGTTTGCATTGCACACAGATTATGAGAGTCACAAGTGCAGGTGAAGTGTGTGAGAGATCAGTCCAGGGCTTGTGTTCATGCTGTGCTTCTGTACTGAGCTCTTGCTTGTCTCTTATAACGGTTCATAAGAAATCTGTTGGTCCCTCATTCTGTTTGCATTTTGGGTTTTCTAGGTTCTGTATTGTGGTTTTCACCCGTTTAGCTTTAAGGAATGTCTAATCAAATTAATTAATCTTTAGTTCAGTTTATTAACGATTGATATTTTAACCACATCTTTTATCAAATGAAAATATAACTTCTTAATGTTAGTTCTGGGTGGTTCGATATGTGCTGTGTGATGGATTAAATGTGAGATTTTGCTATTGTTTATATTGCGGTGGATATATTTGTATGGCTGTTAGTAGGCAAAAGTGATTTATGTTATTTACATACGAGAATCATTAATGTTGTGTCTTGCTGCGTTAAAGCCGGCATGAAAAATTCACCCTATTTATTTTTTTAAAAGCATGCCGTTGGTCTTATTGTGAGCCATTCATCCATGGATGTTTAATTTTTAATAATAATTTAAAAAAAACTATTTTTCTCGACCTTCTAGAGAAACAATTCGCCATATTTCTCCAGTCATTGAATGAATTTCAGATGCGTTTTTATGTTCTTGAAGGGCATTTCGGGAAGTGAACACAATCTGACCCTGTCCCAAATGTCCAAATGTTCATATGCACTTGCGGTCATGTAGACTTACAGTGGCCGCCGTGATCATGATCCAGTTTTAAAGTTTAGAGCAGAGATGGACCATTGTATGTGTGTGTGTGTATCTGTGTGTTTGTATACAGTAATCCCTCACCACTTACATTTACATTTCTGCATTTGGCAGACGCTTTTATCCAAAGCAACTTCCATTGAATTCAAGAAACGCATTGAATCAGTTCTTGCTTTCCCTGGGATCGAACCCACGACCTTGGTGTTGTAAGCACAAAAATGTAAAAATATTTATTGAAAAATAAAAATTCAAGCGTTGTTTTATCGTGATACGCAAGAGAAACGTGTTTCAAGGATGCCAGACAAAGAGCAGCTCGCCAATGAAACTTTGTACACACCCACGGGCACTCAGACAAGACACGTGATTGGTTCCCGGCGCAAGATCGACGAATGAGGGCAAGAGTGGACGTATCCTGTGAGCTGATTGGCTGATCCTACTTCGTGGATTTTCACATATCGCGGGGAGTTCCAGTTTGGCACGATTGGCACGCTATAAAAATTTACATACACTGTATGTTTGCTAACAACAAAAGGTATATGTGCACCAACTAACAACAGATATTTACCAGTATACAATAAAAAACACCTTTGATTCTCGATATAAACCTTTAATTATATTCTCCAACATTGCAAACACAATTTCGCTCACAGCGTAAACGGTCACAACCACACATAAACATATTCGCTCATAACAGTCATTTCGCTCTGACACAGTTCTGAAAGTATTGCACACGCGGTTACTATGGTTTCTTTATAAACTCTAAAATGCTTTGTTGCTTTTTGCCTTTAACGGTCTGCTTGGAAACAAATGCTTTGTCGATGTCAATGTAATCTGGGAATTCCTGGACAGGCAAGGTTACTTGCTAACTCCTGCAAGGCTTAATTTTTTTTAAAAAAAATTTTTTTTCGCCACTTCTGCGAGTTCTGCGCTGCGAGTGAAGCGTCACTGACACGTGCAACGCAAACTCGGCGCATGCGCAGTGAACTCTGTACGATCATTAGTCACGAGATAACCATGTGAAGTGGCGAATTTGTCCCTCTTTTGTGCTCAAGATAATAAGGTTCGGTGACATAAAATAATCGACATAACTGATAAGAAAATGCAAAGACAAATTGGGAGTTTGGCAGTTCCACTTCAAAAACGTCGACATATGGTTGGTGAGATAACCATGGTTGGTGGAGTTCGGTTATGTCAAAAAGCATAGAGATCGAGAACCCATATAACATATATTACCGATTTTTCCCACACTCTTATAGCTAGCGGGTTTTGTGTTTTGTGTAAAAAATCGTTGGCATAACCCGCACCCATAGATTGATGAACTTTTTTTGTGTACGATCACATTTCAAATGTTGCTCGCATGACGTCAATTATCCATAACTGTTCAGGCTCGGTACTCAGTGCTTGTGCGCGAAATTCAAACAATAAGAAAACAAGTCAGAATCGGAAGAAAAAGAAAAAGCAGTCTCTCCTGCTGTGCAGCAACACAAACGGGTTAACAGGTCTGAGCGTATTCATCGGATGAGATAAGAGCCTGCCCTCATGACAGCACAGCCAATACCGTCGTCTTGCATGATTGACAGGTCAGACAGCCTATCAGCGCCAGCTGTCAGAGTGATAGTACAAGCGAAGCCAGAGACAACAACCCTGCAAGAAAGAAAGATGAAAATGTATTGATGGACATGATGCGAGTTATTAAATGAGAATGTACATGCTTGTGTTTTTGGTGTCTTTTTACACAAGTGTTGCCGTGATTTGACGTGATCGGCATCTAAATTTTTTTACATACACTGTACTGTGTATATGTTTGCTAACAATAAAAGGCATATGTAAAACCACCTTCGATTCTTGATACAAACCTTTAAAATTAAATCAGCTTCCGCTGCTGCACGGCACTGTGCGTGAAGCATCACTGGAAATTCACGTGTGATCCACGTGCAACGCGAACTCTGAGCATGCGCAGTGAGCTAGGTACACTCGGTCACGAGAACCATGTGAAGTGGCGAATTTGTCCCTCTTTTGTGCTCGAGATATTAGGGTTCGGCGACATAAAATAATCGACATAACCCACAAAAAAAAATGCTTAGACAAATAGGGAGTTTGGCGGTTCCACTTCAAAAACGTCGACATAATAGGATTGGCGAGTTAACCGTGAGTCGAGGTAAGTGAACTCCGCTGTATATGTATAAAATGTAAACTTATTTGCAATGATTATATTAACCCCAATAAGAAAAATCTGAACATAGTACATTTTTTAAATGACAGCCGCATGAATGATATTTTGGCCCAATGAGATAATTTTGTGTGGATTTTAAAAGCAAAACTTGACAAGCCAAATGACAAATAAAAAAAGCTTGTTATAGTTGCGGCTAGTTAGAAAAGCCAGATTAATATGGAAGAGAGGATTTATTGCTTGCTATTTTCATGGCATCACAGAGCGTATTGGAGTGAGAGCGAGCGAGAGAGAGGGATGTGTATTGCTCGGGACAGGGAGTTCCTCCGTTTGGCACGTTCAGCAGTGGCGTGTGCGGCGCTAATGGCTGCAGGCTTGCATTAGTGATGGTGGGGGAAGGGCTGGTTTACACGCCGCCGGAGGAGCGCTGATCTGACGCTCTGCTGCAGAACTGTGCTGTGAAAAGTGCTGTAATAACTCTGCTTATAATGCACATCTTCATCTACATGCACAGTTAGTTTTTGGCAGTAATTGATGGTTAGTGGAGTAAGTTAAAGTTGTCCTGAGAAGAAAATTCACCTTATCTATGTTCCAAATACACATATTAGATCTTATAATGAACACTTCATCTGTGCAGATTTTTTTGTTATGTTTATTCAATGGGTCACCTTTTTTTCTCTTTTTCTCCATAAAAATGCATAATTCTTTTTTTTTTTTTAAGTGCATGGCAAATTAAACCCGCTCATTCCATTTCTATTGGTGTAGTTACACCGATAATATTTTCATTCTTTTACATTTTTTTCTTTAGAATAACTTAAAGGGATAGTTCACCCTAAAATAAGTCTTGTCATGAATTACTTTATTAAGACTTGTTCATCTTCGGAACAAAGAAAGATCTTTTTGGTGAAATTTCTATGTTACGCCGAACGTTGAGCTGCAGGAAGAACCAATGAAGTTAATTCTTGTTACGCAGCTCGTTTGAGCTTCAGCAGGAACCAATGAGGTTCATTCTTGTGTTACGCAGCACATTTTAGCTGCAGGAAGGACCAATGAGGTCTGTTAACCTATTGTTAACAGAACGTTTGAGCTTCTGTAAGAGCTTAATTCTCGCGTGTCAAGCAGGTTTGGGGTTGAGCAGAATTTTTTTTGCCTGAACGGGTCAATTAATATGGATTTTTTTTTTACGATCTCTTTAAGAAAGTTTTGAACTTTTACAGATTTTAGCATAAAAATGACACATTCTTGCTGCAAAATTTTACACTACTGTTCAAAACGTTGGGATCAGCAAGGATGAATTAAATCCAAAAGTGACTGAAGATTTTTAAATTGTTGTGAAAGATTAATACAGTAATATCTCTAGATACAAGTTTAATCCATTCCAGGGCAGAGCTCGTAACTCGAATTGCTCATATCTAGAATCATGTTTTCCCATAAGAAATGATAGAAAACAAATTAATCCGTTCCAGATCCATAACAATGGAAAAACAATGTTTTTTGTATTGGTATAGACACACACAGACACATACAATTATAGTAAATGTACAGTATAAGGATTTGTGATATCAAATAAAATGTGGTTTTAATACGTTTTTACAGACCGTAGCGGCAGGTGCGAAGGAGGAAGGGGGTTGGTACACAGACACTTGATTCCGTATCATAACTTACACGAACACTATGTAACTTGCGTAAACATAAATTAACATAACTGAACTTGGCTTACGTATTTTTTTTCTTCCATTTTCTATTTTTTATTGTTTTGCTTTTTTAAATTTTTCATTCCTTTTTTCTCCTAACTACCCTCACTTTCACTTGGCGCAGACCTTTTAACAAAATACCTATTGAGGGAGATTTGTTTTTGTCTCCCTTTAAAAATAAGTAAGGCACGTGTCGTCAAAAAGCGCCGAAGCACGACCAGTAGACAATTTATCATTGTGTTTCTTTTCAATTAAATCAGAAACCTTCTGTCAGATAGCAATCACATCCTTAGTTTCACTTGTAGAAATGTTTTCCTCCGGTTCACCCTCCTCCTCCTCGCCACTGCTGAGCTCTTGCAACACCTGCGTATGTTCATCATCTGCAGCTGAATCAGCTCCTCAGTCAACAGTTCCTCCTGATGCTCCTGCTGCTAGATCACTCACGCGTTCACAATTTCTTGCTTCATTTCCATGGTCATCACTTTCTTAGTACTCATCGCTATTATGAAGAATAATGCACAAAATAGAGAGAAAATCAGCTGCTCGTGGGCGATGCCGACGTTGACTTCTGTACGCATCGGCGTCAGTACGAGTGCTCGTGTCTCGAATATTTACTCGTATCTAGAAGTAAAAATCTGCCCGAAGGCTTGCTCGTATCTTGGAATACTTGTATGTAGAGATGCTCGTATCTTGAGGTATTTCATGTAAATGCTTTAATTTTTTATTTTTATAATAGTTTTCAAAGAAATTTTTTTTATATTTCCCACAAAATATGAAGCACAAATGTTTCTATCATATTAGAATGATTTCTGATGGATCATGCTTAATTCAGCTTTGATCACAGGTCTAGTTTACATGTATCGTCATCAGTGCATGTTTATTTTGGTGTTTTTTTTAAGAGCGGGTGCTTTCTTGTTCTCAATCTCTGCTACACTGAAAGGCAAGACTAAATCAACTACTCATATGTGAGCAGACGGATGTCACCGAGCAGCTGATGACAGTATCTTTTAGTGCGCTCTTTGACCTATGAACGTTTGGCTCGACAGCGTCTAACGCTGCACTGGCAGAGAGCTGAACCTTGTGTCCGCCGAACACCTCAACTGCTCTCTATGAATTTAAACTGAAACTCTACAGCGGAAGCTGTTTTGGACCACATTTGCTCCATCTCTTGAACAATGGGTGGATGAGAACTAGTGGTTTATTGATGTTTAAGGTCTTTTCTTTCTTTCTCCATAGATGGGCCTTGCAGCCGCTAATGGTCCGTTCGGGCAGCAGTATGCACAGAGTTCGGTCCAGCAGATGTCCAGCGCTGGATTAAATGCTCAGATCCAGAACAAGGCAGCTCTCCCCAACAGCCTCCAGCCCACCCTGAAGGGTGCTTCCAGCGTGCCAAATCTGGTGTGTAACCCTGCACAACTGGCTCTGGTTCAGTCCAGAACACTTCAGGCCTCTTGTCTCTGCCTCACACATCTATTTAACATTTATTCTTTCAGAGAGCTAATTGAAGTGTGCATTTCCGTGCAGCATATGACGTAAAAAGTAAATAAACTGGCCGACTGAACTCTAAATATGTTGTTGTGTTTGAACATTCATATCTGAAAACTGACCTAGACCTAATTAAGTTTATTAAATTATCTTAATTTTCTGTATTGATTTTAAAAAAAAAAATGTTCAGGGATGCATTAAATTGCTCGACAGCGATGATATTTTAAATTACAAATAGATTTTTGAAAAGATCAAAGTTTCCACAAAAATATGATGCTGAATATGAAAACATTTATTATTCTTAAGATTAATAATAAATATTTCATCGGCATGAAATATCAAATTAGAATGATTTCTGTATGATCATATGACTGAAGAATGAATCACAAAAATAAGTTGCATGTTAAAAATGTATTCAACAGGTACTTTAAATGTTAGTATTTTATTTATCAAATAAATACAGCTATGCTGAGTTGAGGCATAATTTAAAAAACATAAATTCTTACCAGTCCCGAATCTAAACATCAGTGTATATCGTTTTATTTTTTCCTATGTAAAACTACCTTTAAAAGCTGATATAATTTTTCCCCAGATAATTTAAAAATATCAAATGTTAAAATAATCTGTTTTGTTGAAGCCAAATAATTCAGTTTTTTTTATATAAAACTTGCATTCATGACTGCAAGTGGTGTATCGGTGCTATTATATTATGAAGTAAAAGCCACGTTGTTTTGATTAAGGACGTGATAAATAGACGTGTAACACCTCAGTGAATAAAATCACTAATTCATGGCCTCCTGTGGCTTGTGGCTGTATTATTCAAACCAACCAAGAATATTTAGAAAGATCTGTTCCTTTATGTTGTAACAGAAGTCTAATCTAAATTCTTTCCTCCAGCTGCAGCAGCAGGTGCCCTCTGTGGGCATGGTCCCGGGACAGGGGGTGTCTGCGGGCCCCACGGCCGACCCGGAGAAGCGCAAACTGATCCAGCAGCAGCTGGTCCTGCTGCTTCATGCCCACAAGTGCCAGCGGCGAGACCAGGCCAACGGCGACGTGCGCGCCTGTGCCCTGCCTCACTGCCGCACCATGAAGAACGTCCTCAACCACATGACCCACTGCCAGGCGGGAAAATCCTGCCAAGGTGAGAGACAAAATGACACCAGTTATGTTAATATATAACCGGACTTCAGTAATTTACCCAAGCTCTGAGTTTTTATGAATCTCTTGGTCTGTTGTGTCATTACCGTTTCGATCTGAAAGTGCTTGTGAATTCATCCAACCACAGCCATATTTTAGTGATGACTGCGCGTCTTAGTGTTGTTGAACGGTCTGGCCGGCCACTCAGGCTTCATGTAAACATGGGATCTCACTCGTGGCTCTTGTGGTCTCACTGTCTAAGTATGATGGAGTCTGGAACATCCAAGCCCCTTTTATTCCTTGACATGAGATCATTTTGGGCAGTGCGTTTCTCATGGTGGGAAAAAAACTAAATGGCTGCAAATAATCCTTATTCATCAAGAATGCAATATGGCTGTAATTTATTAGTGGTGCTTGTTAAGATGAGCTTGGCTATTGCTAGAGGGACCTTAATATAATAAGCTTTTTTTCCTCATCCAATCTGAATCCATTTCCACAGCAGAAAGTTCCACACTGGAAATTGTTGCCTTGCACAGAAACACCAGCCGATTTGTAAACATTATTAAGCACAAATATAATATGCCCTAATGTAATCTTTAACTTGAATTTTGTTGGTAGATAAAACCGTGAATAGAAGCTTGACGGCGGACAACTTTAAATTGAACACCTGCAAACTTGTTGCCATATTTGGCGAAATCCACCATTCTGACAGTTGTTCTTCTTTAAATGAATCTGACTCTTCAGAAAGGTTTCTTTACATCTTGCACCCGTGTAATGCCTCAAAGTAATGTTTATAAGAGGAGCACTGTGTTCTGGAGGAACCGCTGTATTTCTGCTTTATCATAAGCGCCATTATATAGTGAATTTGACGGGGGGGGGGGGGGGGGGGGTTTCATTCCATCATCCATATACATTATCATTTTATTAGTGAATGACTTTATTGGTATAATGATTTATTAGTAATTTATTAATGTATACATAAATTATATTGAAGTTGATCATTTGTCAAAGCTTGTACTATAAAGTTCCACAATTTTTGCAGTCAGTTTAGGTTTAGGTTTCCGTTTATGCATTTGGCAGACGCTTTTATCCCAAACGACTTCCATCGCATTTAAAAAAAACATTGACGTTCCAATCAGTTCTTGTTTTCCCTGGGAATTGAACTGTTTGAGCGACAGGAAAGCAGGTTTAGTTTGTACATTGGTGGCGTTTCAAAACAACATGTTGAATATTCTAATCTATTCTAATATCAGAATTTTCTGAAACCATTTCAACTGCTGGATCCAAGACATCTTTAAAGATCAATTCCTCATTTTATCCACCTGTCACCCTTTTCACCAGTTTGCAGGTGTGCAATAATGAACCACCCTAATAAACACACCTTTCCAACATGCATTATTCATATTTTCTTCCAGTCGTTATTCTTTCCTTTTTTTGTATTCTTTTAAGTATGCGATTGCTCAGAACTGTCATTTCTTTGCTACATAAAGTTTTTGTGTTGTTTCCCCGCAGTGGCTCACTGCGCCTCCTCGAGACAGATCATCTCGCACTGGAAGAACTGCACCCGGCACGACTGCCCCGTCTGTCTGCCCCTGAAGAACGCCAGCGACAAGAGAAACCAGCAGCGTACGTCTTACTCTCATTTACAACACTCTGCCTACACTGACACTTTCCCTGCATCTCCTTGAGTTTGTACTCCGAGGAGGATTATATTTTGATATAATTATATTTGATATAAAATAATTGAAATATTTTGTCATTTTGTTACTTTTATCTCATAGCCCCACCAGCACTGGTTTAATTAGTATTAAGTTGAATACTTGTTTATTATTTAGGTCCATTTTGTATAAAGAATGCTTATTTTATTAAGGACATTAAGAGTATTTTGCAGTTTGAGTGTTAATCCCAAAAAATAATACAATAATGAAAATCATACTTTCTTCCCTAATGCACAAAGTTGGCCTTTCTGAAAGTGGTAAAGCACAATCATTTTGTTTGCATCTCATGCGCGGAGAGACGGGTGCGTTTAGACGAGTGCTGCCACCTGTAGGTCGTGCGTGCGGCTCGTCTGCGCTCTGAATGTGAAAGCATGAGACCAGAAGCAGATTCCGGCAGGCAAGCGGGGCTGTAATCTGACACCGCGGAGGAGGGGCTCCACCCTCCGTCTTTCACAGGAGGCGGGACACAGAGAGCTCCCGCTTTCCAATTGGACGATCGGTCGCTGACTCGTTTAAATCCCCCTGTAGTGGCAACAGAAGCACGTTCTCCGTCTCGCTTGCAGTTGTGCTCCCTTTCCAAAATGGCTATTCCACTTCAGACGCTTGCGTTTCCCAGATCATGTGGAATTACTGATAAATATGGAATTAATTAATAGAATATATTTTATTAAAATGTATCCATTTTCCATTTAGTATAATTATTTTGATTTTTTTTTACATTTATGCATTTTGCAGATGCTTTTATCCAAAGCGACTTTCATTGCTTTTAAGGAACACACTGACATTCTAATCAGTTCTTGCTGATCTTGACGTTACAAGCGCCTCTCAATACTCTTTGAACTACAGGAATGCAGATTTTAGCAGATGCTTATATTCAGTCATTTACTGACTTTTTTGACTAATCTGAAACAGCAACTTATAATATGAAAAACATGCATTTTTCTGAATAACTTCTTAATTAAGATTTGATTGATTTTAATGTAACAAGTGTGTTTTTGTCGTGTTTGCAGCTATGCTGAGCTCCCCTAACGCTGGCATGCAGGCTCCTCTGGGGCCCGTGGGCACGAGTCAGCCCTCAGCACCCGCCATCAGCAGCGGGACACACATAGACCCCAGCTCTATGCAGAGGGCGTACGAAGCACTGGGGCTCCCGTACGGGAACCAGCCGGCTGCACAGACGCAGGTCGCAGGACAGCAGCCCACGCAGAGCCAGCAGCAGCAGATGCGCTCCATGACTGCATTAGGTACCAACTTCTGAGGAAATCTGACTCGTTTCTTGTAGTTTAGGAAAAGCGTATTGTGCATTGTGAACGATTCAATGTTCCATGTTCATTATTAACATTGAAAGTTGCCGTCATTCTGTAACTTCATCTTGCATCATGTTAAGCCACTTACTAAACAAGCACACAAGTGCAGTCAGAGTTTTATATTCAATAATTATATTTTTAAAATGCAATTTGTCGAATATCTTCAGAGATGCACACTGAAGGGCAACACAATTTTTAGTGCATAACTAGATTTGCTTTATCAATGTCTTTAATGATGGGACAAAATAAGGTGTAAAGACCAAACCTAAAGTGCATTTTGATGCATTTTGTTGCATCTGGTGTCTGTATGCTTTGAAACTTCATGCTGCTCATCATGTATTCGTGTGTAACCCCTGTCTGGTTTCCCACCACATCTTCAGGCACTAACCAGATGAACATCGGCGGTAACGGCATGGCCGATCAGACGAACCTTCACACTGATTCCTCTCTCCCCTCATCCCTCAACAGCAAGTGAGTCTTTTCACCTTTCACCCCTCACCTTTAACCTCTCACACACTGCAGAGCCGGAAATGTTCATCTGTAGACGACAGCAATGTAGGAGAGCAAAGGGTGTCAACGTGAAATGATTTATACGGCACATTATGGGCTGTAAGGTCTGAAACACTGAAATTTGAGATGAGAAAAGGGAAGAACTTTTTTTTAAATGTTTTTAAACTCACATGCCAGGGGTCTCTGTCAGATTTTGTCTTTGCAAATATGATTTCATACGTAACAAAACGTTTATTCTGCACGTTCTGATTTAATGACTAGGGATGTCACTGTGTGGATGTTTTCACACCGGTAAATGATGGTGAAAGCCTTTGAATTTGCGATCGCATGTACTGTGTGTATAGAGCTATAATTTACAGGCCATCGAGAAGCTGCAATAAATATGCTGGGTATGGGGCTTGCACACACTAGTTGACACAAATCGATTGGGTGAATGCACGTTTAAATCGCTGATTTAAACTAATGCATGCTGTATACATGCAGAGACAGAAGAGCGCACATCAGTTTTTATTATTAAAATAGCTTAGAAACTGAAGTTTTGGCATATATTTCTTACAGCTTCGGTAAGAGTTGTTGCCAGGTAGATTTAATTCACATGCATTCGCTCTTTCACTAATGCATTCGTATATAAATGTAATCTTTATTGTGCTACTTTATCTGATTTAGAATAAGCAGAAATCTGTGAGAAATAAAAACACAGATAAGAACTGATAGAAATAAGCTGTTATGTTGGAGCGATAGCCTTGTGTGCGGCGCTGTGAACACGGCAACTTGCGTTTGATCCTCAGCTCGAGGTTCAGGCTTGTTTTTTCATTGATGTAATTACTGACCAGTCAACTCTACTTTAAATGCATAAATGTTGACTTAAAGTCGTTGAAAAATCTTGAAATATGACTTTTTTGGGAATGGGGTGTTTGCGTCTGAAGACTAATGTGGTAATCCTGCTCCCACAGTCAGATGATGTCAGACGGGTCGAACATGGGCGGCGCGGGGAACCTGCCCACAGCTGCACTGTCAATGCCTGGCATGAAGAAGCCCTGGCACGAGCACGTCACTCAGGACTTGAGGAATCACCTAGTGCACAAGCTGTGAGTTGGACAAATTGCATTTCACAATCAGGGTTTGAAATCAACCTTTTCACTCACCAGACAATTTGGCTTCTACATTTACAAGTTACCAGCCTTTCAGAACTTCTAGTAGCCAAAACAAAAATTTCAGAGGATTACCAGATTATCAAAGTCACTTATTATTACAACCAGTATATGGTATGTTCAAATAAAATGCAAATGAAAACACAATTCTCTGTGACTTCTCTTATAATTGCCATGAGTTTATCTGCATGTTGGGATAAAGACGCTAGGCCGGTTTTTGCCAAAGGTCTTGGACATGCGGTACTTATGAAAACGGGTTGGAAAAAGTGGCCTCTTAAAGGGTTAGTTCACCCAAAGATGAGGATTATCCCATAATTTACTCACCCTCAAGCCATCCTAGGTGTATATGATTTTCTTCTTTCAGCCAAACACAATCGGGCTTTATATTAAAAACACATCCTGGCTCTTTCAAGCTTTATAATGGGAGTAAATGGAACCTTTTTGGATTTCGAAGCCCAAAAAAGCACATCCATCCATCATAAAAGTAATCCATTCGACTCCAGGGGTTAATAAACACCTGAAGTGAAGTGTTGCGTTTGTTTTATTTTAAGAGTAAGGGTAGTGAGCTTAGGTGAGAGTAGACTCCTCTCGCGGTTCAAGCAAATAGGGCTGGGCAACAAACTCAAGCTCCTCCCACATTTCTCTTTAAAAATTCTCTCGACCAGTGTCATGAAATATAAAGCTTGGATGATCCAGGATATTTTTTTATAGATTTTTAACAACACTCCGATTGTGTTTGGCTAAAAGAAGAAAGTTTATACTTTGCTGTCACCTAGGGTGGCTTGAGGGTGAGTAAATTATGGGATAATTTTCAGTTTTGGGTGAACTAACCCTTTAATTGTCTCCTAGGGCTCTGGCGGAGCGTTTACCGGTCGCACAGCAGACGGGAAGCGCCGCACCGCGGACATCTCACAGGCAGGCTTATCGCACACCGGTCACGTCATTCTGTGCTCGCGTACTTAAGTTCAAGATGACAGTTCAAAACAGAATCTAATCACAATACAGTGATACCTCGGTTTACGAGTTTAATTAGTTTCCAAGAGCAAGCTCGAAACCCAAAATTCTCGCACACCAAAACAATTTTCCCCATAAGAATGCACTAAAAATCAATCGATTCGTTCCACACGACCATAAATGCCCATTTTTTTTATTTTTTGTTTTGTTTTACCCTATTACAGTTAAAATTATAACCATTAAGATCTAATAATACTAATTAATAATTGACAAATAAACTCTAAAAGTAATTGACAATTTACTGTAACGCGCACTTTAGACGCGCACGCGTGACCGTTTTGTGAGAGGTTGTTGTTAGGATATTTCCAGTAAAACTGCGCGCGACGATGCTGAGCGTTAGGACTTTTCCACACAAAATTGTGTGTTGGCGATGGAATATTTTTCTCGCACACGATACAATGCTCGTACACCGATTTGCTCGTACACTAAGTCACTCGTAAACCGAGGTATTACTGTACAGGCAAACCTCAGTAATGAACAAAGTGGAGTCAGTGAGTTTGAATTGGTTTATTTGAAGAAGCAAAAAAACATTGCAAATGGAAATAGAAGTGCGATCTGTAAAATTTCTCTAAATGAAGCATGTTTATTCAAAAACAAAATCAATCCCGTTACTGAAAATGCGCACTCCTAGGGTGAAGTCAGCGTGCGAAGTCGCCTGTGACCCGTGCTGGCAAAACGAGTCGAGATGCTCGCGGGTTGATTGTGAACTAGGCAAAACAAGTAAAAAAAAAAAAAAAAGATCCCTTCATTAAGCCCTTGTCTAGCCATCCCAAGGCTCCAAATACCAATTAAACATCTAAAAGTGTCTTTATTTGTACTTTTTCTGAGAGTAGTACCTCTCCTTTGTCCATGAGAAATGCAGTTTTTCTCTGCTCGCTTCTCGACAACTGGCGCTTCCACTCCGTACAAGTTTGGTGTTCCAACTTTGTGAATATTTGTAGTGAGTTCTCGATTGCTTGAGTCTGAACCAATGAGAAGTGATTTTCAATCTCATGCTGATATAAACCGAACGACTTGACTGACACGTTCGAAATGTGCGCACAAAGACACCTCTTAGACGGGCCGCTTTCCTGATATACACACACAGATTTTGGTGTCATTACCAGGGTCTTAATGTATGGTTGCTAGGGGATTTTGTTTGGAAAGCTCCAGAAAATGTTAACTTGATTAACCTTCGACTTCAGTTTGGCTCATTCATTTTAACTTTTGTCTGATTTTTAACAAATCATACATTTCGAAGGTTTTATAGAGAACATGAAAACAACAACTCATTTTTGAAAAACCCTACTCACAATTATGATTTGTCGAGGGTAATTCTCTGAACTGTGTTCTTTTACCATCCTTCCAGAGTTCAAGCCATATTCCCGACCCCTGACCCTGCAGCACTGAAGGACAGACGCATGGAGAACTTGGTTGCTTACGCACGCAAGGTGGAAGGGGACATGTACGAGTCTGCCAACAGCAGGGTAAAGCATCTGAACTGTCTTGCCACGTTTTAACCTTCTTTGGCCCATGTCTTAATAGCCCTTAAAACCCTGTGTTCAGGATGAGTATTACCACTTTCTGGCTGAGAAGATCTATAAGATCCAGAAGGAGCTGGAGGAGAAGAGAAAGTCCAGGCTGTCAAAGCCTCAAATTGGCGCTCAGGGTCCCCAGCAGCCTGGCCTTCCCCAGCCCAACGCACAAAACATCCGGCCACCAAGTTAGTGGCTTAGTTTTTAATGCTCTGAATTTCTGGCTGCTTTCTTGATGTGTTCAGCTGCTCAAAATAGTCCTTATTTCCTCAGACGGACCTGTCTCTATGTCCAATGTGCCAAATCAGTTGATGTCCCGGATGCAGGTCCCTCAAGGTATAGCTTATCTTTTTGTATACATGTAAAGTTGGCCTCTTTAAAGTCTCTTTTGCCATTTATTTGATCAAAAATACAGTATAAACCTAATATTGTGAAATATTTTTACAATTTTAAAATGACAGATTTCTATGTGGATGTATTGTAAAATGTAATGTATTCCTGTGATCAAAGCTGTATTTTCAGCATCATTACTCCAGTCTTCAGTGTCACATGATTTGATGATCAAGAAACATTTCTCATTATTATCAGTGATCAAAACAGTTGTGCTGATTCACATTTGTTGAATCGCAGGTTAAAAAACCCCAGCATTTATGCAAAAAAGAAATTATAAATATCTTTAATGCCACTTGTTGAAGAGTTCTTATAATTTTTATAAGAAAACCTCCCATAGTTTTCTACTGAGGTGTATGTTCTTCTACATTTTCTTTCTGATTCATTCTTATTTTGAACGCTGTATGTATCAGTATTGCTCTTATTTACAATCTTGGCCCATGTTTCGGGTCTTTCTGTACTCGGTTCATCTCTCTAATCACTTAATTAGCACATCTTTGACAGCAGACCTGCTAAAATTTTACAAAAACCAAAAGGGTAATAAAAAGCAGTCAGGCTGGTCATACTGGTATCACAGGAATAATTAAAAAAGCTTCTATCTCCTGTTTAACTCCTTATTGATTATGATTTTCCATCATGCTCTGCAGGAATGGGTCAGTTCAACCCCATGCAGAACGTGCAGATGTCCCAGTCGCCGGTGGGAGCTCCTCGGGCAGCGTCCCCTATGACCCACCCCCCTCAGATGGGCATGGGTACTGTTCCAGCGGTGAGCTTTCCCTTGTGCATTTTAAAACACTCCTGATTCACTAAAAATCAAATAGGTCTGTAAGATACTTCTGTGGCTCAATTTGAACTTCTCTTCATGTTTTTGCAGATGGTTATGTCTCCCTCCAGGATGCCGCAAGCACAATCTATGATGGCAGGCCATGCGAATAACATGGTGGGCCAGCCGACCAACCAGAACCAGTTCATGAACCAGACGCCGTTCCCATCTTCAGCTGGAGGCATGAATGTGAATGTAAACCTGGCTCAGCAGTCACAGGCCGTGCCACAGGTGAGCACTCAGAAATGTCCGTTCTCCAGTGGACTTTCATTGTTTGTGGCGCTACTTAGGCATTCACCACCACAAGCCTTTCCTGACTTCCTGTCATGTGACGAGTGAAACATTGCCTGCCCATGTTTTCAGCGGTCTTGGTTATGGAAGTATTTTTCCCATTCATTTTTCCGCAGGGATTTTTTTTAAAAGTTTGTAAAAGCCGAGAATTAAACCAACCAATCACAATTAAAATGTTTATTTGAAGCAAAAATGTATTTGTAAATTGCACAAAAAAACTTTGAGCGAAAGATCTACAATCCCATGAACAATATAATTTACTGCCAGATTTGCGGTACTGCATTGGAATGGGATCACTCTGATTGGTGGAATTTTTGCACAGCCTCATGGGTAATGTAGTTTTACATCAGTAATTTCACTGGCAAACACGATTCTTGCCTTGAGGTGAACTGATGGTTTCAGCAAAAGCATATACCATCAATTAACCGCTTTGTAACTCCTAGTAAGTCTGTCTTTTAATGTTTTACAAGTTATGGTTAAAAATCCTATGGAAAAAATGAATGGAATTTACTTCTGGAACCGGCTATGGCAGTCTATTGTAATGTAGTTTGACTTGCTGTATCTGAGTCGCTTTGGCCTCCATCTTTCCTCTGCAGCAGCAACAGAACGCTAACCTGACCCTGAATGCTGTGGGGTCTCTCGGCCCCCCGTCTGGCCTGTGCTCCACCCCTCCTCCGCCCTCCACCCCATCAGCAGCTGCTAGCCTACAGTCACTCCAGACCCAGCCTTCCACGCCAGCCTCCGCCGGAGGCCACGTTACACCCACCCACATCCCTAGCGGCTTGCCCCGCCCTCCCTCAGTCCTGGGCTCCTCCCCTGCCCCCTCCCAGCCGCTCACACCCCTGCAGTCCCAGCCTGAGCCCCCCCTGCAGATGCAGCAGCCCACCTCTGCGCAAGCACAGCCGCCCAGCACTCCGGTGAGGATCGCCATGAAAACACAGCCTCGTTTGCAGTTGTGTGCGATGACACCCGTAACTCATGTCATTCCTCATTTGTCTATCCATTAGCTCTCTCAAATGGCCGCTAGCGTTGATAGAGTTCCCACGCCTGCGTCTGTGGCCGAGACCCACTCCCAGCAAGCTTTGCCCGACTACCCTGCTGCTGAGTCCAAAACTGAGCATCAAGACGACGAGCAGGACTTTGGCTCTGGGAAAAAGCGGCCTGATGTCAAGATGGAGGTGTGGTTTGTTACTGAAGCCAAACTTAAAATTGACAGAAAAGCACAACGTTTTAATTGTTTCTTGTTAACCGTACATTACCGTTCAAAAGTCTGTTTTTTTGTTTTTTTTAAGTAATTGATTCTTCTGTTCTGGAAGGATGCGTTAATCAAGATTTCTATTTCAAGTAAAAGCTTATGAACTTTTTATTCATCAAAAAATATTATGCAGCACAACTTTTTTCAACATTGGTAATTAGAAATTTATTTTATAATGATAATTAATAAGATCAGAAATCATTCTAATATATTTCATGTTCAAGAAACATTTCTGAAGGAAATTATGCTGAAAATACAGCTTTAATCATAGAAATACATTACATTTTAAAACATTCACAGAAAACATATATTTTATATTGCAATAATATTTCACAATGTTACCGTTGATTTACTGTATTTTTCAATCAGAAAATCAAAAATACTTTGGTGAGCAGAAGGGACTTCTTTCATAAATACTGAAAAATATTAGTGACCCTAAACTTTTGAAGGTCGTGGCAATATAGATTTAGATATTTCATCTTCTTAAAGATATTCACTTTCTCTGTTATATTAATTTTGTGTAGTCGAATTTACTTGTTGAAAGTTTACACTGATTCATCTTGCTTCCTATAATGCAAGTTTTGTTAAAGTTGAAATAAAAAGACACTAATCTCTCTCCACTCATCAGTTCTCTGGTTCCACGATCTGTCCTTGTCTTTAATAAACCAACTAAATGTAATTGCTGTTGTTCATTAGGATGATGATGTCAAACCTCCGCAAGTGAAGGAGCAGCCGGCGTCCGTAGAACCTAAACCGGAACCAATGGAGACGGAGGAGAAGAAACCAGAGATAAAGACAGAGCTGAAAGAGGAGGAAGTGTCCAACAGCACAACTCCATCCAGTCAATCCGCCCAGTCACGCAAGAAAAGTAAAACCTTCTGCAAAACATTGGAACTACATTCAGCTGTCTGCCATTTGATTTAATCATGATGATTTGTTACAGTTTTCAAACCAGAGGAGCTCAGACAGGCGTTGATGCCGACCTTAGAAGCGCTGTATCGTCAAGATCCAGAGTCCTTGCCCTTCCGTCAGCCGGTGGACCCAAATGTACTGGGCATCCCGGTAAATCCCATACACCCATGTTTTTGTACTGATGTGATGGGTGTCTCTTCAAAAAGATCTAAAAGTGTTATTTGATCTTGATTCTTCAGGACTACTTTGACATTGTGAAGATCCCAATGGATCTGTCCACCATCAAGAGGAAGCTGGACACCGGGCAGTACCAGGAGCCCTGGCAGTATGTGGACGACATCTGGCTGATGTTCAACAACGCCTGGCTGTACAACCGCAAAACATCTCGAGTGTACAAGTACTGCTCGAAGCTGGCCGAGGTGTTCGAGCAGGAGATCGACCCGGTCATGCAGGGCCTGGGATACTGCTGCGGGCGCAAGGTGAGAACGCAAACAGGGCTGCAACAACTAATCAATTAAATTATTTGTAGTTCATTATGACAATAATCAGCTAGTTTGTCTTCGCTGTGGATGGAAACCATCTGCCATCTGAATAACACGTTTATCTGGACTAAATGCATATGGAAAATAGCAGAGGAAATGTACATGATCCGAGTTGTCCGAAATATGAAGGAAGAAATATGAAGAAAGATTTTCATGTGTTTTCCTCAGAAGAAAATGTACATTTTATGGTTGTATCCATATCTGTAAATGTTACAAAGAGCCGTGAGTATTTCCAATCTGCGTATTCTGAAAACAAGAGTCTTGTTAAACTTCAGTGTTCAATGAACGAGCGCCGGGGAACCTGCAGCACAATCAGTTTCGTTAGAAATGAAGTGTAGGTTTAAAATTCTACTTGTAACACAAATAATTGTTTATGAAAGCAGTAACAGTCAAGGACTATTGTGCTTGTGTGTGTGTGTTCCTCATACCTTGTACAAGTTAACCTTTTGTTTATTATCATGCTTTAAGTCATTTTAACTTCTGCTTTAATTGTAAGAAATCAGTTGTTTTTTTAGATGGGAATGTAATGTTTGTATTTTAACCCTTTTTTGCTTGTAATTTGCAGCATAGCCTATAGATATTCACTATATTTGTTTCATGGCCTTTGTTGCGCATTGTTTGAAGGACAGGATTGGGTGGGATGTGGAAGAACTTTAAAGTCATGGATTCGTTTTTAATATTTATTACTTTTTAGATTTTATAAAATGTACAGGTTAATTATCAAAGCAGTTGTTAGTTGCATCTCTAGTTTGCTTATTTAGCTTAATATTGTATATTCTATAGGTGATGGCAGCAAAATACTCAAAATATTTAATGAACCTGAGAGAGTCTGAGTTAATTTCAGTGTTATTAACTAAAACGGTCAAATAAGTTCAATTTGTTATCTTTAGATGACGAAATAAAAATGAAATGTACTTCTAAAGCATATGTTGATCTTGATTGCAGAACTTAATACATTATTAAAATCAAAAGTTGAATGGCTACCAATGCTTTATTTTTATTTACTCACTTTAATAAAGTTGTAAATAAGTAATTTAATAAAAAGTACTTTTGCTCATTATTAGCATTTACAAATGGGAGCTTATTGTAAAGTGCTTTCACTAAGACTATTAAAAAACAACTTAAAATATAGTAGTATATAAGTATAAGAACTTATTTCAGTTAGTTGCCAAGTAAAGATTTCTAATTAGAGTATTTAAAAAGGACAAAAGTAAAATGTAAATATAGGTAACACTTTAATGCAAGTTTTTATTTGATAACATGAATTTACAATAAACCGCATTTAATGAACATTAGTTCATTTCAATATTGAACCCTTTTTTTAAATAAGGATTTCTGTAACATTGCTTCATGCGCTGTGACTTTGCTTTTAGTATTTTTGAACATTAATGGAGTAATAAATTCTCTAAAACAAAACGTATAACTCATTTGTAGTTCGTTAACAAATTAAACCTTATTGTAAGTATTACAGAAATATTTAATGAAGCTAAAATGAATGGCGATAGCACATAACTTAAAGCTGAAAATAAATAAAAAATGCCCATTTCAAATATTTATAAATAATGATAAAATAGCATTGGCTGCTCTTCACAGAATTGCTTTTTCTGTCTCCACAGTATGAGTTTTCCCCTCAGACGCTTTGCTGCTATGGCAAACAGCTCTGCACAATATCCAGAGACGGCACATATTATAGCTACCAAAACAGGTAACCAGTGGTGTGAGAAATGAGGTGCTGATGAATGAGTGTCCAAATGGAGCCGTGATGCACTGAGATCAGGCTTGTGATGTCTAGTGACTCGTTTCCACCTTATAAACAGAGTCATAAAAGCCAGTTCAAAGGTTAAGCGTCTTGCTCGCACTGATAATACTTTGATCAACCGTTGATGGGTTTTGAATCCGTCAGTTTACAAGCCTAGATCTTTGCTTACATGCCCACTAGTATTTGTGGAAATCCTGAAAATGGCAATAATCTTAAGAAACCGAGTGCCTGGAATTGCTCAAGTGCATCACTTTTCCATGTTTCTCATCTCCATCACGTTGTCTTGTTGCACTTTGCTAGTTTTGTGCTTTTAATTTGTTCTTAAGGCATGCATCTACTCTCTAGTGCATGGAAAGACAGATCATCTTGTCGCCAACCATCGTTTTTTGATTTAACCCTCATTTGTGAGTTTGAATGCTAACCTGTGCTCTGCCTCGGCCTGTCTGCTGTGTCTCGTATCTCTGCCCGACTCCGTGTGCCGGTTTGCCTGTGCTCTTGTGTGCTGGCTCCAGTTCACCCACATATGGCCTTATTGCCGACAGGTATCACTTCTGCGAGAAGTGCTTCAACGAGATCCAGGGCGACAGTGTCACCCTGGGAGACGACCCAGCGCAGCCGCAGACGTATGTATCTTCTGTCGCCCAGAAAGCTTTGAGGTTTTGCTTCTATTAAATTGCACAATTACTCTTAAAGAATGAGTTGTACATGTGTAAAGATGCAATGTAGAATGTGTCTTCATCATCTCTCTGCAGTATGATATCAAAGGAGCAGTTTGAGAAGAAGAAAAATGACATGTTGGACCCTGAGCCGTAAGTCTCGTCATTTTAATTCCTTTTTAGACTAGCATAGAATTGTATCTTTATTGCAGAAATATGTATTCTAATGCATAGGCATATTGCACATATATTGAATGAACCAGAAGCACAGTCAACGGATTTGTTGAACTTTGATACAGGTACAATATTGCATTAAAAAAAGTTGAATGCCACTTCCTGAAATAAAAGTACAGAAATACCTCAGTTTACGAGTTTAATTCGTTCCAAGAGCTTGTAACTCAATTCTTGTACACCAAAACAATTTTCCCCATAAGAATGCACTAAAAATCACTCTATTCGTTCCACACGACCATAAATGCCCATCAAAAAATGGTTTTACTCTATTAATTACAGTTAAAATTATAACCATTAAGATCTCTTATACTAATTAATAATTGACAATTAAACTCTAAAAATACTTAACAATTTACTGTAACGCGCACTTTAGCTTTGAGTAGCGTCGCTGCTGGCGTGAAGGAGACACATATATGCTGTACTGTACATGTATATTTCACTACGTGAACAATAGCGATCACAATTAACGTTAACAACACGAGGTAAAACCGCTGTAAATCACTTATAAAAGTATCACTGTGGTGAATGATGCAACTAAACTGAGCGACGCTGAGAACCGCGTGAAAGTCTTTTTATGAGAGGCTGTCGTTAGGATATTTCCAGTAAAAATGCGGGCGAAGATGCACAGCGTTAGGACTTTTCCACACAAAAATGCGCGAGGGTGAGGGAATATTTTTCTCGCACACTGATACAATGCTCGTACACCGATTTGCTCGTATACTAAGTCACTTGTAAACCGAGGTATTACTGTACGGTTATTTGTCAACAATGAAGAAATGTATCATTTTTGCACTGAGTTTCCATACGTTAGGTATGTTTAGTTCTGAAAAGTCGTGCATAACATTTGACCGTAAGCTTTCATTTGTTAACATGAAGTAAAAATACATTTTTAATGATTGTCTCAACACTCACTAATGCATTTTTTTTATATTAAAATTTTATGTTAACATTAGTTAACTGAACTAATATGAACATTTGGCTATTTTATTTTAAGGTCACTGTTATTACTTAAATGGATAATTACAGTCTGAGTAATATTAATTAACTAACTATAGGGTGTGGTTTAGGTTAGTTGCATGTAATTAAGCACAATTTATAATAATTACTATAGTAACTACATGTTAACGCTTGTAACAAAGACTGTAAAATAACATTAAAGATTAATAAATGCTTATAGTTAATGCATTAATATTAACAAATTAGATGTTGTTCTAAAATGTTACACATCATGCTTGTCAAAATTGTTTTTAACACCTTCCTCTGTCTAACAGCTTTATTGAATGTAAAGACTGTGGCCGGAAGATGCATCAAATCTGTGCACTGCATTATGACCCCATATGGCCATCAGGGTGAGCATCTCATCTGCCTGTTCTCCTGAAGTTTAGCATGTCATGACGTGATCGCTACAGCTGCTGTTTGTCTCTCCCTTTCGTAACAGTTTCATCTGTGACAACTGCCTAAAGAAGTCAGGAAAAACAAGAAAGGAAAACAAGTTCTCTGCTAAAAGTGAGTGCTTTTTTAAGTATACCCCCTACTTTCCTCTCTGTCACTGTCTATTGCAGAGGGATGTAACCCTCTTGTGTTTTTCTGATCAGGGTTACAGACCACGAGGCTGGGATCGTACATAGAGGACCGAGTGAACAAGTACTTGAAAAGGCAGAATCACCCCGAGGCCGGAGAGGTGTTTGTGCGGGTGGTCGCCAGCTCTGAAAAGACTGTGGAGGTCAAACCCGGGATGAAATCCAGGTAACATCACGGATAATAAAAACTAATTTAGTCTGAAATAAATTGGTTTGGTTTTGATGTCATGCTGACTAATGAATGGGTTTCTATGTACCTGAATTGAAAGGAGCTAATTTTGGATCAAACGCTTTCTCCGTAGGTTTGTTGACTCAGGAGAGATGTGCGAAAGCTTTCCCTACAGAACCAAAGCACTTTTTGCGTTTGAGGAGATTGATGGAGTGGACGTGTGTTTCTTTGGCATGCACGTCCAGGAATATGGATCTGAATGTCCCTTTCCTAACACCAGGTATCATGCAAATACTGATCTGTGGAAAAAAATAGTGAATTGTGTATTGAACAGGCAGAATTGAGAGATTTTTCTCTTCTTTCCAGACGGGTATACATATCGTATCTTGACAGTATTCACTTCTTCAAGCCTCGATTGCTAAGAACTGCAGTTTATCATGAAATACTCATTGGCTATTTGGAGTATGTTAAGAAACTTGGGTAAGTTGCACCTTGATTAAGTTAAACATGCTTCTTTAAAGAGATGGAGTTTGGTGATAATACATTCTTTCTCCACTCTTAAGTAAGCCATGATTAAGCTTTTTGTTCAGAAAGTCTTTATATTTCAATTCACCATTAACGTTCTTTTTTTATTCTGTAGTGGTGTTCGTATTTTATGTACTAACGCATTTGTTTTTCCCTCCTGCAGATATGTGACTGGTCATATCTGGGCCTGCCCTCCTAGTGAAGGCGACGACTACATCTTCCACTGTCATCCTCCTGATCAGAAGATTCCCAAGCCTAAAAGACTCCAGGAGTGGTACCGCAAAATGCTGGACAAAGCATTTGCTGAAAGAATCATTCATGATTATAAGGTATTTTATTGGGTTTATATGCTGACCATTTTCATTCATAATGGGTTCATACGGTCACAGATATAACTCGCTTGTGTTCTGCAGGACATATTTAAGCAGGCCACTGAGGACCGGCTTACAAGTGCCAATGAGTTGCCCTATTTCGAAGGTGATTTTTGGCCCAATGTTCTGGAGGAAAGCATCAAGGAGCTGGAACAGGAGGAGGAGGAAAGGAAAAAGGAGGAGAATACAGCATCCTCCGAGACAACAGAGGTTAGTCAGAGTGCCAAGTGCTGTGATTGAGTATTTAGTGTAGTCTGCAGTCACTTATTTATTTATTTTATTAAATGTCTTGCATTTCCGCAGGGAGCCCAAGCTGACAGCAAGAACGCCAAAAAGAAGAACAATAAAAAGACTAACAAAAACAAGAGCAGCGTGAGCCGCGCCAACAAAAAGAAGCCTGGGATGCCGAATGTAGCTAATGATTTGTCCCAGAAGCTGTATGCAACAATGGAGAAGCACAAAGAGGTTGGAGTCAGTTTCTTTTACCTGAATACCATTACTTTCTCTCAGAATTTACAGGTGTGCCAAATGCTGACCAGATCTCTTCTTACTCCATAAAATCCAGGTTTTCTTTGTGATCCATCTCCATGCTGGTCCAATGATCAACACCCTGCCTCCGATTATGGACCCTGACCCCCCGCTGACCTGCGATCTGATGGACGGCCGTGATGCCTTCCTGACACTAGCCAGGGACAAGCACTGGGAGTTCAGTTCCCTGCGCCGCTGCAAATGGAGCAGTATGTGCATGCTGGTGGAGCTACACAATCAGGGCCAAGACCGATTTGTGTACACCTGCAATGAATGCAAGCACCACGTAGAGACACGCTGGCATTGCACCGTCTGCGAGGTCAGTTTTCTCTTTGTGGTTTAACGTAGCAGTCGGGCTACTGTTACTGTTTGCAACTCAATGGATAGTTGTTGTTTTTAAAACTAAACCACAGAAATAATACTATTGTATTGGCAATTTATTAAAATGTATCATGACTGTCCAGAAAATAATATTATTTTTCTCATTTCTTTCAGGACTTTGATCTATGCATTAGCTGCTTCAACTCAAAGGGCCATGAGCACCAAATGGTGAAGTGGGGATTGGGCCTGGATGACGACAGCAACAACCAGGGCGGCGAGGCCAACAAGAGCCCGCAGGAGAGCCGACGCCTCAGCATCCAGCGCTGCATTCAGTCGCTGGTGCATGCCTGCCAGTGCCGCAACGCCAACTGTTCTCTGCCATCTTGTCAGAAGATGAAGAGAGTGGTGCAGCATACCAAGGGCTGCAAGCGCAAGACCAACGGAGGCTGCCCTGTTTGCAAGCAACTCATCGCGTTGTGCTGCTACCATGCCAAGCACTGCCAGGAGAACAAGTGCCCCGTGCCCTTCTGTCTCAATATCAAGCACAAGCTGCGACAGCAGCAGATTCAGCAGCGACTACAGCAGGCGCAGATGATGCGGCGGCGAATGGCACTCATGCAGGGCAGAGGAATGCCTCAGAGTCTACCCTCCCCAACTACCTCAGGAGGTCCGGGGACGCCCAACTCTCAGCAGCTGCAGCAGCCTAATACGCCTCAGACCTCGCAGGCGCTAGCTAACCAGCCCCAGCAGACGCATCCGAATGTGACTGCAATGGTGCAATCCTTCCCCAGTCAACCCCAGACACCCGGGCCCCAGGGGAAACCAGGGCCACAGTCCTCCCCTCTGCCCCAGCAGCAGTCTCCCCTGCCCATGCCGCCTCAACAACAGCCCCAGCCCTCTCCACAGCAGCAGCAGGCTTTGAAGGTTGCGAAACAAATAGAGATGATGACCAAAGTTAAGCAGCAGCAGCAACAACAACAACAACAACAGCAGCAGCAGCAGCAACAACAACAAGACTATAGAATGAATATGAATGGCATGCCGATGAACCAACCTCGCATGATGACTCCCATGCAGATGATGGGCCCTCGTGGTCCTCAGATGGTCCAGAACATGCAGCCTGGCCAGTGGCCACCTGGGATGCAAGGGTCCATGCAGAATCCACAGGCTCCTCCAACGCAGCAAGTGCCCCCGCAGCAGATGGCCATGGCTCCACAGCAGTCGCAAATAGCGCAGACGCCCCAACAGGCGCAGATGATGCAGCGCGCCATGATGCAGCAGCAGCAACAACAACAGCAGCAGCAGCCGCGGCAAATGCCAACCGGCATGCCTCCCCAGCAGGCGCAACAACAGGCCCCTCAGCAACAAGGCATGCAGCAGAGAGGTGTGACCAGCAGCATTGCTCCAGGAGCACTGCAGGACCTTCTGCGCACGTTAAAATCGCCAAGTTCCCCTCAGCAGCAACAGCAGGTCCTCAACATCCTCAAGTCGAACCCGCATCTTATGGCCGCGTTCATCAAACAGCGGACGGCGAAATACCAAGCCAGCCAACCGCAGCAGCAGAACCCGCAGGCCATGCTCGCAGGGCAGCCGGGAATGCAGAACATGGCAGCGATGCAAACCGGCCCCGTACAGAGACCCGTCATGCCCCCTCAGCAGCCACAGCCTGCCGCAAACCAGGCCATGGCTGCCCTCAGCTCCCAGGGACAGATGATGAATGCGGCACACAACGGAAACCAGCAGCTGTTCCGCCGGCAACTACTACGGCAAATGCAGCAGCAGCAGCAACAACAACAGCAGCAGCAACAACAACAGGGGGCGATCCCTCAAGGGCAAGGGAGGTTCCCACAACCTCAAGGTGCAGCCAGTTACTCGCAAATCCGCATGCAGCAGCAGATGGCCATGCAGGGTGGCGCAGGGCCCATGGGTCAGATGGCACCCATGGCTCAGATGGGCCAGCCTGGCATGAGTATGGACGCTCAGCAGAATATGCTGCAACAGCGCATGATGCAGCAGCAGCAACAACAACAGCAGTTGCTGAAGCAGCAGATGGGCTCGCCGGCGCAGGCGGCCTCCATGAGTCCTCAACCCCACATGCTTGCAGGACAGCCGCAGGGAGCGCACCTGCCCGGACAGGCTATGGCCAATGCGCTGGGCAACCAGGTGCGGTCGCCTGCCCCCGTGCAATCGCCCCGTCCCCCTTCCCAACAGCCGCCACATTCCAGCCCGTCCCCTCGCATGCAGCCCCAGCCCTCGCCCCTACACCCGAGCCTGGCGGGCCCCATGCCGGGCCCCATGGACCAGGCTCACCTGTGCACACCTGAACAGAGCGCAATGCTTCCGCAGCTGAACACCCCCAACCGTGGAGGGCTGAGCAACGACCTGAGTATGGTCGGGGACACCACGGGCGACACGCTAGAGAAGTTTGTGGAGGGATTGTAGCATTAAGAGTTGTTCTTTTGAGGACAGAGGTGTGTTTTGTACTTAAGAAATTAAAGATGACAAAATGATAGACTCTAATAGGTTTACACAACCAATGGACTGCTTTTCTTCCTTATCGGAGAGATTGAAATTACTGTTTAAAGAGCAGAATCACAAAGTTTTTTTTGTTTTTTTTTCTGGGATGGGATGTTGGTCCTGTTCCCAGAGTTACATTTTTAATTGTTTTGTTGTTTTCGGGGAGGGGTTATTTTGAGCTTACGGACTTTTTAAATGAAATTTCTCAAGGCAAAATATTTGATTTTATTATTGAAGACTTTCATTTTGTATGTTTGCAAACTGAAATGCATTTTTTTTTTTTTTGTTGTGAGTGTGTGTGCGTGTTTAGGGACTGTAAGATAATTGGTGTGGAATTAGGATCAGGATCAATCCTCATTCCTGTCTGATACGTATTCACATTTACCAGGTTTGGGAAAGGACACGCAAGCCTTTTTCTCTCCAAACTGTGGAGTTTGTACAGAGGACCTGTATTCATTTGTACAGAAAGGAGCTTGGCTACTGCACACACACACACACACACACACCTTGCATACGAACACGCACGAACACTTGAGCAAAGTTGTGAAAGTTGCTCTTATTTTTCAAGGTGCCCAAATGCGTTTATTTATTGGCCTGGATTCAGTAGTTGTCTCTTAAAATGTAGGAAGATGTTCCTGTTTTCTCGTTTGATCTCTGAAACATCAATGATGTCCCTCTCCTCCTCGCGTATGGGGCCGGAGCTTCGTCTGACTGCTGATTTCTTCAAAGAGTTCTTCAGTCAACCTCTTGTTTTTTTTTCTCCTCACGAAACTTGAATTGAAGGTGAACGATTCTTTAATGTAAATCATGCAGCTTGATGACATACTGTAAATAAAAGGAAAAAAAATTGAGATCGCTGTATAAACTGGTTAAGATCTTGTTTCGTACTTATATACCATATTGTTAAATAAACTGTGTGCAACAGACACAATGCTTCTGATGACTTCATCCTGCCTGTTTCTGTGCCTGAATATTTACTTTTTGCACCTAATTGGTTTAATTAACTATTTTGAACAGTTGGTGGACCGATAATTGAGCTTTTTCTGTCACTGCGCTTGTGAAATGCATGGATGTTTTTTCTGGATTCAAGCTAAAAAGCTCATTTAATCAGATTCATTTTTACAAAAACAGTTTACAGGTCTTTTACAGTCTTTTAAACTAAAAGGGTCATTTAGGATTTATAGACCCGTGTCTGATTTAATTTCTGATTTCAGGAAGAAGTGATTGTGCCAAATTCTACCATTTAAATCCAATTCGCTGTTTAATTGTCGCTGTAAAAAATGTTTTGTAGAAGAGCAGTTTCCCCAATTCGGCGGGAGTTTGTGTTCACTGCGCCTCCTGGTGTCTGAATGAGGCAACTGCAGTTCATAGCTGGAGCTGCTGCGTGAGGGATCCCATTTTAAAAAGATGTACGCAAACATTAATATCAGTGGATATGTTTCAGATCAAATTTGGCCCGTTTATATATTTTTGTTTCTTACTAAAGTGGAACAGAATGACAATAATTTCTCTTTCTTGTTTAAAACATTTAGGGGTCGCTCCATCTTGTCAAGTGCAGCTGCACAAACTGCTGAGAGAAACCCAAATCTGAGCTGTTTTGCTGTTACAAGCCGCAACTGCTTTCACCCAAAACCTGAATCCTTTACGGTACGCTCAGTCCGAATATTTATGGGTATGACAATCACATTTTTTCATATAATCTCCATACTATGTGTATTAATACGGTAAGGAGTTAAATTCTTTATTCTTCACTGTCTGAGAAGAAATGAAATCTCGTTAACTGAGGTTTTTCTTCATTTATTCACAACATTTTAATTCTGTCTTGTTTAAAAGCAGCAGCTCAAATGTCAAAACACTTCGTCGCTCCATCAGTTACTAATTCTTTCCTAATAATTGTTAGAAATTAACATCTCAAAAATGGAAGCCCATTTCCACCAAAGGAAAAAGTCATGCTTTAATGTGAATTAATTGTCCTAATTATGATTCACCAATGTCATAATTGACAAAACTCAATGTGTCCAATTATGATGTCATAATTTACTTGAGCTTTTTGAATTTGAAATGCTAAGTTAAAATTAATTTCTAAGTTACCAATTCATTGATGTTAAAAGAATATATCGACAAATTTTAACGACATGGACAATGAATTTGATTTATCAATAAATTGTCAATGCCTTTTTATCTTAAGGCACATTCGCACGAAAACAATCCTGTTCACACAGATCCACGAAAACGATAAGCGCTGTATGATCCACGCTAGGCCAGTAGACGGCAATGCCACTTTCGAAGGAAATACAACGCAAAAGCGTCACAGCTTTCATAAATTAGTATTTTTGTAGTTCAAAACTTACACTTTTGAAACTTGTTTTAAAAAAGGTGCCTTTTCAGGTCCCAAAACACCCATTCTCGTGTAAATGAACGGCCAAAACACGTTAAAAGCGTTCAGTTTTTAGTTTCATGTTAACGGCCGTTAATATTACTGACTCATAATCTTTACTGTTTATCTCAAATATAACTTTTTGTGTCACAATTTTGACTTTTTATCACATAACTGTGATTGATATGGTATCATGACCTTTAATGTCATTATTCGAATTTACCAAAGCATGGTTTTGTTTTTCTTACATGATAACAATGCCGCTTCGTGCTCATTTAAAATTTTTCTTTGCTCAAAAACTGTTTAAAAAAATGTTAAAAAATGACCCCTGCGAAAGTCAAAAACATTACTTCTGGAGTAGCTGGAGTATTTCGCATTTAAATGCGGTGTCACTCCAGTTCCTGTGCAGTGTGAACGCGGAGTGATACAGATTAACAAACGGCAGATTAACATTGGAGTGCAACTCGCTTTATCTGTTCAGATGTGCTGTTACACCGCTGTTTTCGCACTATTTATATCCTTTAGTGAATTTTACAGCACGTTTCCTATTTTCTTCCTCTCAGAGTGTTTTAAACGCAGTGACATCGACAGGGTTTCTTTGTGCCGCTCATGTTCGTCAGTGTTCTAGAGCGCATTCCACTTGCGCTGTTCTAAACGTTCTTAGAACGCAAACGTCAGTGATACCGAGGACAGTCGCGTTTGCCTTCACGTTAAACGTTTGAACGCGCGCATGTAGAAACCCTGCGTTCTTCATTTCCTCGGCGTTGCTTCTTGTGGATTTAAAAGCAAGAACGCGCTGATACTGAGCGCAACGAAAAGCCTTTTCTACAGATAATCCTTGAAAAGAGTGTTTATAAAAGCGATTGGTTAAGTTGTGCCATGTTATATATTCTGTCTAAAGCTGCCTTTAAGGAACTGCCTTTCCTTCATTATTTATTATAACTATTAACGCATGCATGCAGCATTCATGAACTCAAATTAATTGAACGATTTGCATGGGTTTAAAAAGTAATGGTATTAAAAACGTCCAAGCATTCACTTTTATATACAGTGATGTTGAATATTGTTGGCTTAAATAATGCAGCCTGTAATATATAATGGTGTTTTTTTCTGAATTGTCTGCGAGTATAAATGTAAGCCCAAGCACGATATTACTGAAGCAGAGTTTAACAAATAAATCTGCATGATCCAGTGTAAATGCGTGACTGGCGCCACTGCGCCTCCTGCTGTCGGAAAGGCGCAACTGCACTTCTGCGTATGTCACCATTTCAGAGCGCAATGGTTTAAGATTTAATTTCAACGAGTTGGAGATGATCGCATTTGTGCGAGATGGGTTTTTCATTCGAGTTTATATTGTAGCTGTTACTCGAGCTCAGTTTATGAATTATCCATGCAAGTTTTCAAGTCATAAAAGCATTATCATCCACACAAATGTTACTGTAATCGAAAAGTTAAAGTGAGTGAAATGCATTTAAGACATTTATTTCATATCACTTTAATCAATTTACTCATGGAAAAGCTGTTAATATATAGAGCCAATGGCATGAAATGTGAATAATTTTAGAGCAATAACAATACAAGAAATTAGACTATGTTCCACTGGTATCTTCATCCTTATATCGCAACTTGGTTGGTTTTCTTTTTCTCCAGTCAGATGATGGTTGGCTGTCCAGTCGAATCTCAGTCTCATCAGCTATAAAACACGACTCTCACCTAAACGAAAGAGTCACACCTGCACAAAGACTTTCAAGTCTTCACAAAAACAATGTTTGCTTGTGTTTAGAGTGCAATCATGACCTCGGCGGCACAAGGAGACAAGGCGGCTTTGTGCTCGATAATGGTAAAATAAGTCTGTCAGGCTGAACATGTCAGTGTTTCTCCAGCGCTTGAGTGAGGAGCTGATTGAGGCGTGAGATCATTGGACGGGGATCATCGTTCAGGCCAGCGACGATCATGGCGTTGTCGTAAATCTGATATGTAAAAAAACAACAACATTTAGTTCTAATTCAGATGAGAATGCCGTGAAACATGAGAAACTTTCTTTACCTGCTCAAGGAGAAGCTGTGCCAGCTCAGGGTTCGAGTCCTTCAGTGCGTGAAGCTTCTTGATCAGATCATGTCTGCAAACAACCGCTTGACATTAGACAAATCACACTTCACTCCTAAATACACTGCAAAATTATTTTCTTAAATTAATGTATTAAAGTGTGTTTTCTGAATCATCCACAAAGTTTAAGGTCAAAATAAGAAGAAACATCTGCCAATGGGGTGAGAAAAGTAGTTCAAAGGAAAAATATGATTTTACCACTGGCATATTTTCCTTGTTTTAAGAAAGAACTGGATTGATCAATTTTACAGTAAACAATATGTTTAATATGTTCAGTCATTTTCCTCTTCAAGTAAATGCATCTTGATTTAAGAATGTTTAGATATTTGTAATGGCGCACGAGACAAAAGTCCTGAATGAGAAAGTGTTCAGCAGACAGACGTTACTCATCTGCCACACTATTTAGACTAATCAAGCCTGTTGAAAACACAAGTGCTGGGTTCTGGTGGTTTGGTACCCGGCGTTGATCTCCAGCGTGGGCTGCAGGATCTGCGCTCTCTCCTCTGAGCTGCGGGCGAGCTGCTGTGTGCGCAGGAAGTGTCGAGCGGCACCCATCTCCAGCACTGTGATCATGGCAGGGTGTGTGTCCAGACGCGGGGTCACCTACAGAAACACAGTTACAAATCACAGATGTCAGACAAAATGTGTGTGTGTGGGTGTGTGAATGAGGAAAAGGATTTGGAGCAACTGCATGTTAATGATTGAGCTTTTAACCCTTTGATCACAGCGTTGTGATTAGAGCGTTCAGTGCATCATAAGGATTATATAAATTTATAAAAGGTTTTTTTCCTATCAGATTCACATTGTGTAGATCTTAGGCAAGTATAAAACTGACTAGCGTACACTCACCTAAAGGATTATTAGGAACACCACACTAATACTGTGTTTGAATCCCTTTCACCTTCAGAACCGCCTTAATTCCACGTGGCATTGATTCAACAAGGTGCTGAAAGCATTCTTTTGAAATGTTGGCCCATATTGATAGGAGCATCTTGCAGTTGACAGAGATTTGTGGGATGCACATCCAGGGCACGAAGCTCACGTTCCACCACATCCCAAAGATGCTCTATTGGGTTGAGATCTGGTGACTGTGGGGCCATTTTAGTACAGTGAACTCAGTGTCATGTTCAAGAAACCAATTTGAAATGATTGGAGCTTTGTGACATGGTGCATTATCCTGCTGGAAGCAGCATCAGAGGATGGGTACATGGTGGTCATAAAGGGATGGAAATGGTCAGAAACAATGCTCAGGCAGGTCGTGGCATTTAAACAATGCGCACTTGGCACTAAGGGGTCTAAAGTGTGCCAAGAAAACATCACCCACACCATTACACCACCACCACCAGCCTGCACAGTGGTAACAAGGCATGATGGATCCATGTTCTCATTCTGTTTACCCCAAATTCTGACTCTACCATCTGAATGTCTCACCAGAAATCGAGTCTCTTCAGATCAGGCAACATTTTTCAGTCTTCAACTGTCCAGTTTTGGTAAGTTTGTGCAAATTGTAGCCTCGTTTTCCTATTTGTAGTGGAGATGAGTGGTACCCGGTGGGGTGTTCTGCTGTTGTAGCCCATCTGCCTCAAGGTTGTGCGTGTTGTGGCTTCACAAATGCTTTGCTGCATACCTCGGTTTTAACGAGTGGTTATTTCAGTCAAAGTTGCTCTTCTATCAGCTTGAATCAGTCGACCCATGACCTCTGACCTCTAGCATCAACAAGGCATTTTCACCCACAGGACTGCCGCATACTGGATGTTTTTACCTTTTCACAGCATTCTTTGTAAACCCTAGAAATGGTTGTGCGTGAAAATCCCAGTAACTGAGCAGATTGTGAATACTCAGACTGGCCCGTCTGGCACCAACAACTATGCCACACTCAAAATTGCTTAAATCACCTTTCTTTCCCATTCTGACATTCAGTTTGGAGTTCAGGAGATTGTCTTGACCAGGACCAACTCCTAAATGCATTGAAGCAACTGCCATGTGATTGGTTGATTAGATAATTGCATAATGAGAAATTGAACAAGTGTTCCTAATAATCCTTTAGGTGAGTGTAGTTATACGGACATCATTTTTGGCCGGGCTGAAATTATGAATACATACAAAAATACATTATCCTTCAGTTTAATTGAACCAAAGGGTGATTAAAAACTAAATATCTCATACGATATCACTCGTTACTGTATAATAAAAACACATCATAAATATTAAAAAAAATATGATAGTTTTTGTAGGACATGGACGGTGCTCATGAATGCTCGATCAGATTCATTCTTTGATTGAAAAAGTGATTCGACAGGATCGGCTCCGTAGAGTCTGTGAACTGACAGTTTCACAGCCCTAAAACACAAACCACCCTCCTGAAGCCTCACTCCTCTGCATTTCAAAGGACCCCTCATAAAGCCCCCGTCCTCACAGACACATACCTAAAGAACACACAAAGAATCTGCCATGTGACTTTTAACTTAGTTACTTTCCATTTTTAGATGTGTTGGGTTTTACCTATATGTATGCATGTTTTTGTTATAACCATTTTAGATGTGTTTGATAATTGAGTGGCTTATAATCAGTAATTACCTATACATAACCATGCCAATCTTTATCTTGCTTTCATGTCAAGAGTTAATATAGCCATGAATGGTCTCGAAATCTTTGTCTTTCAATTTGCAGACCGTCTAGGTTTGTTTCACTGTGCTAGGATGCATCAGACTCTTTCTTTTATTCCAAAACCCAAAGGTCTGCATTCTCAAGTAGGCCATAAAACATGCTAATCAGATCAGACTAAAGACAAAGGAAAGTTTCCCGCTTCTTAGTTTCTTCATTCTGATTGGCCGGCCCGACAAAAAGGGGCACAGCCTCCTCATTCCTTTAAAACCGCCTGCGGCCTAAGGACCAGCCTCTTCCTCTTCATCTCTTCATCCTCTTGCAACTTCCTCCTCTTGCAACTCTTCTCTTTACTCCTTCCATCTTCTCCGGCGCGGATTCTTGGATCCTCCAGCGCCATTTTCCACAAAGGACATTACCAGACTAAGAGCCAAATTTGAACTTACTGCGGACTCCAACGGACCCGCCCAGCAAGACGCAAACCTCGGACCAGATCGGAATTCGCACGCACGCATTCCGACCAGCCACAGAAAGAAACATAAGCAAGTAGCCTACCCTCGTTAGAGAGTTTTGAGTTTACACCAATAAGTTGGTCTGATTCCTTGCTTGTTTCTCAAATAGGTTATTGTCTGTAATACTACCTTCCTTTGTCTCTCCCTCTCCTACTCTCTCTCTTCTTCCCTCTTCTTCCCTTTTTCAATTAATCTGTGTATGTTTGTCTATTGTTTGTCGATTATTAAAATATATATATTCACACGTGATTGCCTCTGAATTGCTCATCCATAAGTCACTTTAATGGTGACCGATCCTTGTTACAAATTAATGGAAAGATCATTCTTCGTGGCCAAAAGAAACCTTTCCAGAGTTTATAAGATAATTTGCTGGACAAATTATCCGTCCTTTGAACTCTTTTCTAGAATTAAAGAAAATTCTACAAGTCGAATCAAGCCATAGATATTAATAATTGTTATAATCCGTTATAATTAACTGTTAATATCCAAATTCCCCTTTGTGCAGATTTATGTGCGTTTGATCAGAAACGATTCACGCACAAATAGATCCCGCACAATTTCCCTTAGGCTTAGACTCGCTACATTTTATTGTGCAAATTAGGTATTTGTCCCTTTGGATATAACAATAATAATATAATGATCCTTTAGGTGAGTGTATGGCAAACTTCAAAAAAGGGTAAATGACAACAATCCGATTTCTAATTTCTGATGGACTGTCCTTAAATTTCTTGTTTGAGAAGCAGTTTCACTCAGATTATGTTTTATATAAGTCTGTTAGATAATTTAACAAACTACTCTGACCTAGTCACTTTGACGTAACAGTTTGGCAAAGTCACTCAGATCTTTATTCCTGGTCATTTCTCCTGCATCCGACATATTGATTATGAGAACTGATTGTTTCCGCATCATCTAATCTACCCAGACCTTAATAAGTGGCCTTGATAGGAGATGATCAATAATATTTACTTCCCCTGTGACTGATCTATAATGTTTTGGCTCAGTGTATATATTCAAATGATCTAAATGTCTTAATTTGTATGCAAATGGAGTGTTTGATGGGTTCAAAAGCAGCTTTAAAATGACCAAAAGATAAAGTTTGTGAAAAGTGGCTGTTCATTTTGTGTTTACCTTGATGTTGGTGACTCTCTGTCCGAGCGAGTTCCTCATCCAGGCCATCAGATCTTCTGCCTGCTGATCGGACAAGCGCTCTGATGCTGCACGGGACAAACACACCAGTGACTCTACAGGCCATGACCGTCTTCTGATTTACTCATCCAAACGCTTGCTATATACATATATACACACAGTGGAGTTCACTTATCTTGAGCTTGGTTAACTCACCAACACTACTATGTCGACATTTTTGAAGTGGAACCGGCAAACTTTTTCTTAGCATTTTCTTATCGGTTATGTCGATTCTTTTATGTCGCTGAACCCTGATATCTCGAGCACAAAAGAGGGACAAATTCGCCACTTCACATGGTTATCTTGATCCCCGTGACTAATGATAGCACCGAGTTCACTGATTGCACATGCATCACGGTCTGTATGGTTGCTCACTCCAATGACGATTCACTCACTCTTGTGGCGCAGTGCCGTGCAGCCGCAAAATAGTAACCGCGTGTGCAATACTTTTCAAAACTGTGTCCGAGTGAAATGACAGTGTGATGAGCGAATGCATTTATGCGTGTTGTGACTGTGTTTACGCTGTGAGAGAAATTGTGTTTGCAATGTTGGAGAATACAGTAGAACCCCGACTTACGAAACGCTCTACGTACGAAAAGTTCGACGTACGATAAAAGATTTCGGGTTTATTTCCGCCCGAGTTACGACAAAATGATCGAGATGCGAAAAACGAAATCTCGGCGAGGCGACGATTTCCGAGTTTTGTTTTGAAATTCGCGCTGATTTTGGTTCGGGTTGGATGAAGACTACAGTTTGTCCGGTCAGAACAATGATGTCTCACTCATGGAATGATCCAAAACTGGTATTTATTAAAGGTGCATAGATCGATAAAACCTCAACGATAGGCACTAATTCCCTGTATTTCACTCAATAAACTATATACAATCTTCAGCCGATCTATTTTCCCTTAATCATCCATCAGCACTCTTCTCAGTCACTTCCTGAACTCAGAGGAAAGTTATGGAATAGTCCATTTCGCACTGAATGACAGGGATGGCTGGAATAGTCCATGTAAGAAGGGGAACACTTTTTACAATCCTGCTCTCCTATTGGTCAGCATCGCTCCCACCAGCCTCTGCATGTTCCTCTCGCATTTCCTCTCCTATTTTGTCCCACTAACTCTAAAGTTCTTCCGCGCTTTCGCATACAAGTTTTGTTTTCATCGTGCTGCATCGCCATTATTTTGTGCCCAGTTAACAAACTTTTTTTCTAATCACTAGCCATGGATGTGAAGATTGTTGCTGAAGTGAGAGGGAAGAAGAGGATACCGTCTAAGGAGGCGAAAAGGGAGATAATTAAGCAGTATGGAGCTGGGATGCGCTTCATCCCATGCTGAATGTGTTGTTATCGTTGTGCCTGGAGCGGATTAGGCAAATTACATGTAAAAGCCTGACCGACATACGAAAAGATCGCCAACATCGGAACGGATTAATTTCGTAACTCGGGGTTCTACTGTATAATTAAATGTTTGTATCGAGAATCAAAGGTGTTTTTTATCGTATACTGGTAAATCTTGCACTGGCTGTCGACTGCCCAGACAAACATCACAAATAAAAGAAGGAAAATAGAAACTATTGCTATGTAACAGTCAGCGGTAGAGCGGCCATCTCTCTCCTCACTCAAACACGCTCTCCTCCTCGCGCGCACAGAACTACATACGCCGTCTTAAAGGTATATTCCCAACATAAAGGAGCCATTACAATCTCTGCTGTTAGTTGGTGCACATATGCCTTTTGTTGTTTGCAAACAGTGTATGTACATTTTTATAGCATGCCGATCGCTTCATCAAATAAATCGCCACATTGGCTTTTGGTTATCTCAATGCTTTTTTGCAACCCCCGAGTCCGTCGACACAACCAAACTGTGTATATATATATATAAAAATTCAAATATATAGTGATGTACAAATGATGAAACAAAGGCCATTTGTTTCCTGATGTTCTGTCTTGCCTGGTTTGCTGTCTTGAAACTTCTCCTCTTTGTAATGATCTACAACAATGTCGGTCTCGGCTGAGATGAGCTTCTTCCTGTCGAACTCTCTGAGGTGAAGCAGCGTGAGTTCATCAAACTGCTCAAAGCAGAACAAGACCTGCGGGAAGAGCAGATCCTCAGAAACAAGCACATCTTTTTTCTGCTGTTATCACTACTTAATTTCCCTCATCATCTCAACATGACATTATCTGTATGATTTCAACTTCATCACGATCTTAACTAAATATTATTATTCACCTATTAGAAATCCCATAAACCTTACTTTCAATGTTTAACCAGTTAAATATAGCGACAAATAAAAATCATAAAATATAGAATGATTACCAGAATAAGTGAATGATCATTAATAAAAAGGAGTTTTAGGAGTTTGATGTTTTAAGGTTAAAAGATTAAAATCTGAAAATGTACAATGCTATTTATTTAATATATAATATTAATCTAATAAAAGTTAATGAACTTTATAATTACCGCAGGCAAGATTTTTTTACTCTAAGGTGCAATGCAATATTACCTTTTAAATGGGACTTGGACATCTATTTCCTCAAGAGAGAACATATGCAATCACGATAAACGTTGTGTAAGTCAAGATCACAAGAAAGTTAAATAGAATAATTTATGTCATGCTTTAATCACGGTCAAATAATATGTTTTAATAAATGGCATCTTAAAGCATCATCACCTGCTGATCATTATATGTTTTGGCCATTTTGAGATGTAGACAGAAGTTTTTGCGCCCCCCTGTGTTCATTCCTAAATCTACCGACAGGCTTGTCAATGGATATTAAGGCCATATTTTATGAGGGATTTCAGTACATATTTAATTGCTTTTCAGTTTTTTTCCAGCAAATCCCTGCATTGCACCGACCTTTGGATTTTAAGACTTATAAAACTTTTATTGGCCATGACAGAGCGCTGGTCAGTTAACCGCACACTTCCTCTAGTCTCACCTCCATATCTTTCTGCTTCATGGCCTCGAAGTACGGCGAGTGTTCGGCCAGGTGGCGGTTGGGTGCGCACAGATAGTAAATGTTCCTCGTTCCCGCCTTCATCCGAGAGGCGTAATCCATCAGGCTGGTCTGCTGTCCCGCAGGAAGCGCTGACGACTCAAAGCGCAGTAGCTTGGCAATGTCCTCCTGTGAACACACGACTCAGCCGTTTAAACACAATCTGAGAGACACGAGGAGATCATGAAGGTAAAACGAGGCGTCCCGCACCTTGACGTCCTGCTCCGCTGTGGTTACGATGCCCTCGCGCATAAACAGCCCGTAATCGTCAAAGAAACGAGCGTATTTCTCTGGATCCTTCTTGCTCTGGTCCAAGAGAAACCGAATGATACGCTGCTGTAAAACATCCCGCAGTTTCCTGAAAGAACACAATTTGTTACTCTTGTTAATTTCACGATGCTGAACACTTAACGTCATATTTCTGCTGGGTTTGAACCTGATCAGGGTGCTTTCCTGAAGCAACTCTCTGCTGAGGTTTAGAGGAATATCTTCACTGTCCACAACACCTGCAAACACAGAACAAAACCTGGATTGGGATCAAATGTATTTATCTGGCATTATATTATCTGAACGCTCAGCTGACCTCGCAGGAAGCGCAGCCACTTGGGAAGGATGTCTGTGGCTTTGGTTTGGATCAGAACCTTCCTGCTGTACAGAGCCACACTGGATCCCATCTCACGACTCACGTCAAACATGGAGGGTTTCTGCTCACACAACCGTAATGCAGTCACTCATCATCATCATCATCGCAAAAAATAATCATCAGGATTTATTACAAGGCTGATTACCAAATAAATAAACATGAGAATACATTCTTTTGGATTCATAACTTTATTATGTAAGAAGAATGATTTGTGAGATACTGAATACTCAGATATAATTCAGATATTTCTGAATACTAAATAAAATGTATTATTGAAAAAGAATTTCATATTAAAGCTGTTTGTGTTTATACACAAGTGAAATGCACATAACTGCATAATAATGCATATAAATAAATACAGCGGAGTTCGGTTATGTCGACGGCCTCGGCGGATGCAAAAAAGCATCGAGATAACCGAGGATCGAGATAACCAACAGCCAATATGGCAATTTGTTTGATGAAGCGATCGGCATGCTATAAAAATGTACATACACTGTATATGTTTGCTAACAACAAAAGGCATATGTGCACCAACTAACAGCAGAGATTTACCAGTACAGTGGTACCTCGGTTTACGAGTTTAATTCGTTCCAAGAGCGAGCTCGTAAACCAAAATGCTCGTACACCAAAACAAATTTCCCCATAAGAATGCACTAAAAATCAATTAATTCGTTCCACATGACCACAAATGCCCATTTAAAATATTTTTTTTGGTTTTACCCTATTAATTGCAGTTAAAATTGTAACCATTAAGATCTCATATAAATACTAATTAATAATTGACAATTAAACTCTAGAAATACTTGACAATTTACTGTAATGCACGTCAGGTTTGAGCAGCCTGCTTGGAGGAGAGAGAGGAGGGAGGAGAGGGGAGCGGGGAAAGCAAGGATGAAAGCAAATGAGTGAATTTATTATAATAGTGCAGAAAACAAAGAGTGATAATCCAGAGTTAAAGTCGTGGAACATGGGAGCCGCAAAAGAACGAATTCGCGGGAGCCGCGAGAGAACGAATTCGCGGGAGCCGCGAAGGAACGAATTCGCGGGAGCCGCGAAGGAACGAATTCGCGGGAGCCGCGAAGGAACGAATTCGCGGGAGCCGCGAAGGAACGAATTCGCGGGAGCGCGGGGCACAAAGTAACGCGGAGTAAATAGTAACAGCGATTTTTTTAGATAGTTGCAGGGGCATAAATGTGACGTGCTAAAGGGCTTTTCATCAGACTGTTTGCAGACGTCTTCTGGACATTTTTCGAGAAATTTCATAGAAGTTTGGATGAGAACCACAGGAAAAACTCTTTTGGCAGCATGTAAATATTTTTTGTTATAGTAGTTGTTTTTCGATTTTCAAAGAATGTGTGAAAGATTGTTAGTCTAATCTTATATTGTTATGATTACCATCTTCTTGGCTAAAAGATGGTACCATTTTGAAAGACGTGAAAAACACATAGTGGCTGCTATCCGGTCCTGAAGTAAACAAGACAGTGCGGGGTTAGTTGTAACACTAAGCGGCATTGAACAAGTTGCATCAATAATCATATATTTTGCATTGTATTAACCTATTAAAACGTTTTTCATGTAAAAAAAAATAAAGGAAAAAAGTTATGCTTATGATCATCAAGACGCAACTTTTTTAAACAAATAAAAATACGTGAATGAACTTGTATTGGATAACATGGTGTTACAACTAACCCGCTGCCTGTTAAAACGAGCCCCGCTCACGGGGTAAGAAGTCACATTTTACTCTTGCGCTTTTGCCGATACTGCAGAGAAACGGCAGGTCCGACGAACATGAAAACAGTGCTCATTTGTAGGAGAGGCTTATATGTTGTTTGTATAAAAATATGGTTTGTCTAACCCTATTACTTTGTTTATTATTTGGCTAAAACCGTGTATATTTCACTACGTGAACAATGGTGATCACAATTAATTAATGTTTAGAATATGAGGTAAAAACTTCTGTAAATCACTTATAAAAATATCACTGTGGTGAATGATGCAGCCAATTAATGAGTTAAGGGGTTATAAAAGGGGTTGAAACCTCCTGACTGTGTTATGAGAGGCTGTCATTAGGATATTTAATGTAAAAATGCGCACAAGGATGCTGAGCGTTAGGACTTTTTCCACACAGAACTGCGCATGGGTGAGGGAAAAATTTGCTCGCACTCCGATACAAAGCTCGTACACCGATTCAACCCTCCATGCTCGTACACCGATTTTCTCGTATACCAAGTCGCTCGTAAACCGAGGTACCACTGTATACTATAAAAATATATTGTATACTTTTTGCCTTTAACGGTCTGCTTGTACAATCAGTAACAACGTCTTTATCGATGTCAATGTAATCTGGGAATTCCTGCGCCTCCTCTTCCAAGATAGCATCTAGAAGCAGTGTTGCCAACTACTTTCAAAGGAAAGTAGCTAAAGCCTGGCCAAAAAGTCGCTAAATATCACTAGGTGAGGTCATGCGTAAATTAGCATAATCATGAGGTCATCACGCTGTACTAGATTGCATACTTTCTTGCGTTCTGTCTGCCTAATGTGCTTTCTCAACAAATTCAGCTTCGTCCCGTCTTTTAATAACTTTTTATTCTGTACAATGAAATTAAGATTTTTTTAAATTATGCATGCAATTTTTGAAATTTAATTGCATATGTATTGAAATATGTACAAAATAGTGTTTTATATTCATTTGTTGAACCATCTCATTTAAAATCAATACAATTATTTTTAAGTATATGTAATGTAATTTTAAAATGTAAATTAGATTTTTAAAACTGTTGTTTTTTTTATTTAGCCATATTTGAATTGAACTCATTTTAATTGTATATTAATATATGTCCATAATAGTGTTTTAAATTCATATTTCAGTTGTTAAATTATGTAACTTAACATTAGAATCATAAATTAGAATTAATCCTATAAAATATAATTACTTTTACTGTAATTGAAGTTTACAATAAAAATCACAATATGTACAAAATAGGTATTTAATTGCATATCTCAGTTGTCGTTGTCATTAAATTATGTTTTATATTATGTTTAATAAGTACGATTTTATAATATTAAGTGGGTTCATAGAACTTTATTATATTTCCTGAAAGGGAAATGCAAGTGACTAACACAAAATGCATTTTGAGGTTAAAAATGAGAAATTTAAGAAAAATTTTGAACTTGATTAAAGAACATGCATAAAACACTGCAAAATATGAACGCAACAGAAACACATCTGTCCAGTAAGTGCAAAAGCAATGTTTGTAAAAGCCTGTAAGTTACACAACTGTGTACAACAGTCAATGTTGTACACAGTGCTTGTTATAATGTGCTTTAATCTGATCTAACCGTCATCTCACCATCTCTGGCACGTAGAAGATGCTGCGGATATTGAGCGGGGCGTCTGCGCGGTAGTGCAGTGTGTAGCGCGGTTTGTCGTGGGCTTGAGCCACATAGCGATAAAACTCCTCATGCTGCCACTCGCTGATGTCTTTGGGCTCCATCATCCAGAGCGCCTGCAGAGAGAGAGAGAACGGGTCAAGACGGAGGAAAAGAGCCACGGGGAGGTCAAAGGTCATTCACACACCTGCAGGGTGTTCAGCCGCCGTCCGTTCAGGAAGATGGGAAAACTGACAAAGTTGCTGTACTTCGTCACAACCTCTGCAAAACAGAGCAAAGTCACTTGCATGAGTTTCTTCTCAAAGCACGTCACATTTCACGTCATTGTACGAGGTTTGCTCACCTTTGACACGATCTTCTGATGAAAACTCCTTGCAGTCGTGCTTAAGGTGGAGCACAATCTTAGTCCCCTGCCGCACGCCTGAAGCTTCTGCGATCTCAAACACTCCAGAGCTGCAGACACACAAAACTCAGACATTAAAACATAAAAATAGGATTAATTTTATTCGGATGTTTGCTTCGTCTCAACCTCAGATGCACAAAGATGCTCTAATGCCCACAAAGCTGGCCGAAATCTGCATCTCCTCTTTGAACGCTGATGCTAATAAAAAGTATAGATGTGTGATGAACCGAATTTTTGTTTTGATTTCGGCTTCCAATGATTATGAAAACACGAAAATCAATAAACGATTGCGCTGCATTGTGTGTTTTTCCTTTAAAATAGTGTTTTTCACCACAAACACAACGCCCAAATCAGTCAAATCATGTAAAGTCGCTGTTGTAATACGAATCCCTTTTATTTGTGTTGCGTTGTGTAAAATTTACAAAAACAAATTAACTATATTTGTAGTAAACTTGATATTAGGTTTGGGAATCATTTGTAGATTTTTCACATCTATTTCGATTCTTATCGATAATCACACAAATAGATACAACTAAACAAAGACACAATTAAATTAAACAGGTTTTAAAGATTTTCAGGTACAGAAACTACAATCAAATGTAAAATAAAACTGCACTTTAGGAAAAAAATATACATTACAAATATATTTGCAAATGTTATTATCGAATCACTAGTTCTTGGTTCTAAAATGGAATTGGTTCGATACAAATCCTTGCTTAATATGTTTAGCTACTATGGAATTACCTAAATAAATGATTATGATTTTTGCCATAATTGAGCAGCTCTATTAAAGTCATATTCTTTTAGTCCAAAAACTGTAACAATATTAATAACAATAATAATACATTTTATTTTAGGAGCCTTTCAAAGCATCCAAGGTCGCCATACATCAAGAAGAAATAGCAACAAGAACAATGTTAAAATAATAAAAACAGTAAATAATGTCAATAAACCATAAATAAGTAGAAAGCAGCAAATACAAACATGACCACTTTAAGAATAACAAAAACAAAAGTGCTAGACTTGCAATCATAATCATGAAGAGTAAGCTATTCTAAATAAATGAGGCTTAAGTTTAACATTAAATTGAGACAATGAGTCTGAATCACGGATGTTGACTGGGAGAGAATTCCAGAGGCGTGGAGAAGCACGGCTAAAGGCCCTATGGCCCATGGTGGTTAAACAAGCAGAGGGTGTATGGAGGAGTCCCAAGGAAGAAGAGCAGAGGGTGCGAGAAGGAATATAGGACTGTAAGAGATCTGAAAGGTAAGGTGGAGAGAGGTTATGAAGAGATTTGTAAGTGAGGAGAAGAATTTTAAATACAATCCGAAATTTGATAGGAAGCCAATGTAGCTGTTGAAGCGATGGGGTAATATGTTGTATAGATGGAGATGGAGGTTATGATACGAGCAGCAGAATTCTGAATCAATTGGAGTTTATGAAGAGATTTGTGTGATAAGCCAATTAAGAGAGAGTTGCAGTAGTCAATGCGAGAGGTGACAAGCGAATGATCAAGAAGAGCAGAACTGCGTGGAGTGAAAAATGGACGGAGACAACAAGACATAATTTTCTTGATGAAAACAACAAGACTTGGTTATATTATTAATTTGAGCTTTAAAAGAAAGGGTGCTGTCAAAGATGACACCCAAGTTCTTGACCTGGCGGGAAGGGAAAACGGAAGCACCGTCAATGGATAAAGAAAAACTGCAAGACCTTGGGATAATTGAATTTGTGCCAATAAGGAGTACTTCAGTCTTATTGCCATTAAGTTTGAGAAAATTGGCAGAAAACCAAACTTTTAATTTGTGAAGGCAGTTGGTAAGACAGGCAGGTGGAAAAGTGAAATTAGGCTTTGTGGAAACATAAAGCTGTGCATCATCTGCGTAACAGTGGACTTTAATACCATATTTGGAGAAAATATTAGCAAGTGGGAGAAGGTAGATTAGGAACAATAAGGAACCGAGGACAGAACCTTGGGGGACACCACAGCTAACAGAGCTTCGGATCGAAAAAATTTTAGTTGTACAAACTGTGTTCGGTTTGAAAGATATGAAAGTGAACCAGGTGTGAGGAATACCAGTGATACCAGTAGCTGACAGAATATTGTCTGAAATGGTGTCAAAATCTGCACTCAAATCAAGCAAAACAAGAATGGATAAGGATCCGCCATCAGCAGCCATTAGCAGATCATTAGTCACTCTCAAAGGCAGTTTCCGTACTATGCTTAGGACAAAACCCTGACTGAAAACCTGTGCTGCCACTGCTTTTTCAAGAACTTTAGAAATATAAGGAAGATTTGAGATGGGACAGAAATTATCTAAATCGTTGGGGTCTGTGCCAGGTTTCTTAAGAGTTGGGGTAATAGCAGCTATTTTCAAGGATGATGGAACAATACCGGAGCTAAGTGAAGTGTGAATAATACGAGTTATAAGAGAAGGAGAAGGAAAACAGGGCTTTACCAAATGAGTAGGTATAGGATCAAGTAAACGTGGAAGAATTAGATTTGTGAATGAGATGAGAAATTTCTTGATCAGTTGTCAAAAGAAGAAAGAAAAGTAAGTGGTAAATCAGTTGATTCACAGTTTGGTGAACTACAGTTAGCGGTAGCCAAAGAGGCCAACTGTTGGTGGATGGTGGTTATTTTATCATTGAAAAAAGACATGAATGTATTGCATTGAGCAGTACAGTACAGGTGGGCAGGAAGAATGTCAGGAGGTATCAGAATATGATTTACAGTGGAGAATAAGGCTTTAGTATTACCCTCTCCAGACTCAATTAAATGTGAATAAAAAATATTTTTTGCAGCAGAAAGAGCATCTTTATGAAGATGTACATGTTCACTATGCAACTCTTTATGCACCGTAAGTCCAGTACGCTTATAAAGACGGTCCAAGCGCCGGCCTCTAGTTTTGAGCTGGGGAAGTTCAGGAGTAAACCATGGAGCACAGTGAGTAAATGATACAGTCCGAACTTTTAAAGTGTCAAGGAGCTGCCGTAATTCAAAGTTGTAGAAGGAGACCAGATCCTCAGGAGAAGTGAGATGATCACTATGAGGAAGATCAGTAATTGCAGCAGTAAAGACTGAAGGGTTGATCTTTTTTATTTTCCTGAAATGTCATCAGGCGTTGTTGTTTGGATTTAGAGAGTGTAACATTAGCATTAAAAGAAAGCAATTTATGGTCAGATATGGGTATTGCAGTACAGTTCATGGGTGTAACACCTGAACAACAAAGTCCACATGGGTTGGAAAGTCCACATATTGCTGGAGACCAAAACTGTCCAGGCAAGAAATGAAACTTTCGTGAGTGGATTACTGACATTGTCCACATGAATGTTAAAATCACCCAGTAAAATTATATTAGGTGATAAGGTCCACAAAGAGGTTAAAAATGCAGAAAATCCATCTAAAAAGGTATTACTGTATTTCAGTGTTGGACCGCAGATCAGTAACGCAGATTCAAATGAGGCAAAGGTTTGTAGAGTCAGAGGAGATGCTTTATAGATCAAGTTGTGAAGTATCGCGATGCCTCCCCGCGTCTCGAGATACGAGGTTGTGAAGTATAAACAAATCCGGGAGGACATGTGTGATTTAATTCAAAAAAGTCATTTTCTTGCTGCCATGTCTCAACCAAGCAGAAGAAGTCAAACTCATTATCATTGATGTCGTCGCTGATGAGGAGACCATTGTTGGAAAGTGAACAAATGTTGAGAAGTCCAACTTTGAGTTCATTTCCACCTGGCGAAGAGCCAGCCGATATGGCCACGCCAAATAGTGCGCTCTGATCCACAGACCGCTGTATTTTCCTTGCTGCTCGGGGAGTCGAAGTCCAGAATGATCGTATAGCCTTTGAGTCATTGTGACGACCTGTCGTCAGTCTCGGCTCCGCCTCTGACTCTGCCCTCTTGTTTGATTGGATCTGCAACACCTGTGGCCAACTTCCCTTGGCTCCAGTTAAAAGAAGCAAGACTGATCACAGATGCGCGGCCGGCATGATTTGATTTCTGTTGTTTTGTTTCTGTTTTCATGCAGCACATTACATTTCCACTCATTCACCCCGCACTTCACTACTGATCATTGTCTTTTACATTACACAGTTTTGTGTTATTTTGTTTAGTTTAATAAACATATTAATTTCTAAAGTTGGCTTTTCCGTGTGTCCCATGTTTTGTTGCGTCCCTTTTGAGCCGCGGGGCGTAACAGTCATCATACCTAAAACCCCGTCGAGACCCGCGATGGATATATTTCGGTCGGGGGACGAAAAACAATATCCCGATAAGTGTAGAATGAAGGCGGAGGCTCGGCAGGGAAGCACCACAGCCGGTGAAGTTCAGTCGCTGAATGGAACGATGACGACAAGGCAATCCAAATGATGATCATACAGGTAAAAGGATAGTTAATCTACATCATTTCAGTCAACAGCAGAATTTAGCAGGAATAAAAATGATAAAATAATGTTTAAAAACACCAGAGAGCAGCAGCAGCCAAAACGCGTCAGCGTTCACTCAACATTTTTTATTTTTATTAATTAAATCCTCAGATTGTTCTCACCCGTCTGAGGACCACTTGTATCCAGGAGCGTCTGGTTCTGCTGACTGAGAATAAACCTCCACCTTATCGGCCACCATGAAGGCGGAGTAAAAGCCCACACCAAACTGACCAATGATGGAGCTGCCGGCCTCTGCTTGATCCTGAAGAGCATCCAGAAACGCCTGCAGGAGGAAGAACAAGAGCATGAAATCAAAACCACAGTCTGAATGAGGAACAGCAGAGTCTGGAAGAGTTCAGCGAGACGCACCTTTGATCCAGATCGAGCGATGGTGCCCAGGTTTGCAACCAGCTCCTCTTTGTTCATTCCAACACCTGTGTCCTACAAATCAGAGCAGAAAATGTAGATCAATACATTCTCCACAGGGGTTAAAGTGCTCCGCTGCTTCTGTTGGATTGCAGAGAGGCCGTGTGTAAGATCAGAGATAGATTAGGGTCGAAAATTAACAGGGTATTGCAAAAAAATGAACAAAAATAAAAAAGCCCCTGCACAGTTAAACTAAATCAAATACAACTGTTGCGATTAAAGTGTAATATGAAAACAAATGAAGAGTTGTGACATTACACGTAGATCTGCTAACGTTGCATTTAAAAAATTTACTTTTTGCATGACAACCAAACACATACATTTCTGTTGATTTATGACTCAGAGGCGTTTAGATCAGTCACTGCTGAAGAAATCTTCCAAGTTTTTGTTCAAGGTTAAATATTAGAGCTCTACTTGTAACGGCAAACAATGTTATTTTTATTATTATTTTTTATAAGATTAAAAACATATGCACTGGAAATTGTAGATGGTTGATGCATGACTAAAAAGCAGAGGTGCCAAAACTAGGGCCCGTGGTAACCTTTGATGTGGCCCGCCGTACCGTCCGAGGAGAGAGATAGAGAGTGAGTGAGTGAGTGAGTGAGAGTGAGAGAGAGAGAGAAAGCGAGAGAGCGCGAGATACCTTCGATACAGATTGTCATTTTAATAATTTTACATAACAATTTTGTTTGTTTTATAGTTGAACTACAATAGAGTAAACTGAAATTAAATGTAAATTAATTAAAAATTTTATTGTAAATGCTCAATTCAAGGTGCAGCACTGCGTGCTTTGCGACACATGACGTCAATAAACGTCAACAAATTAAACGCAATAATGGAGAAATCAAGGCAGTGGCACACAGACAAGAGATTTTTTTTTTAAAAGCTGGGGAATATGAGTTTTTCTTCACAGAAGTCAAATCAAAGGCAATATGTCTAGTTTGCAAACAGTCTGTTGCGGTTTTAAAAGAGTACAATATCCGTCGTCATTATGAAACAAAACATTGTGCAGCTTTCTCAAAGTACAGCGGCGAGACGCCAAAACAGCAGGCTCATGAGCTGCTTGCTGGACTTCGATCTGAACAGAGCGCGCTGCACCATCCTTCATCATCAGTGAAACGGTCTCTGTTTGGCAGTACAGTGAATCCCTCGTTTATTGCGGTTAATGTGGACCGGAACTATCGCGATAGGTGAAAATCAGTGAAGTAGGATCAGCCAATCAGCTCACGGGATACATCCACTCGTGCTCTCATTAGTCGAAATCGCACCAGGAACCAATCACGTGTCTTGTCTGAGTCATAGGCGCGACAATTGGCCAATTGTCAACTGGCGTTATCCTATAAGGTTCCAGAAATTAAGTGAAGGGGAGGAGTTCCCAAATGCACATTTCTTGTGCACCGTCTCGTTCCCGCTCTCAAAAGGGAACAGTTTCTCTCGCGCATCATGATAACGCTGCTTTCCGCAATACGGCTGTACATGGGGGTATTTTTGAACTTTTATTTTTTGATGAATTTTTAAAAAAATCCGCGATGCGCTGAGGCCGCGAAGTGGCGAGGGATTACTGTACCTACCTCTGCGAGCAGACTTTAAGTCTGATGAACTTGAACAAGAGTAAACTAAGAAGCCAAATAACTGACTCTCACCTACATAAAATACTGTCTTTGTCTGTAAGTCAGCTACAGCCCAATCTTAGTAAGGACCAGCTTCATATTTCTCATTAGGTCACTGACATTGCAACCACATAGGCATTGAACACTTTGTTTGGATTGTTGCCCATTTAAATTGTTCATTAAAATGCAAAGCGTTACAAATAAAACTGCATTAGTTAATCACATTAAAGTTGTTTTATATTTATTTTAAATATTATGAAATAAATAAACCCATAGCAACTTTAATGTAATACAGTTTGATTTATGATGCAAAATTTACTTTTGGCACACGGCTCTCAATCAAGTTTGATTTTTGGCCCTTCATAGGAAAAAGTTTGGGCACCCCTGCTAAAAAGTGTCAAGCAGAGTCTCCTGATTCTGGAAAAACTGTGAATCATGACTTTTGAACAGCGTTTGAACAAATCTCTTGAATAAATGAATCAATACCTTATAGATTTCTTTAACAGTCACTTTCCGCCTCCTACTGGCGTAACAATGTCATTGATACAAACCTTATTTGAACCGTCAAGCTGATTTGCTCTATTTTGATTGCTTATGCAAACATTCGTGTTTATACCTTTATCCAAGTACTTCTGCCATGATAATGAATATTTGTAGCACAGAATAACGATACTGTTAGTGAAGCCGTTTCATTCCTACACATGATAAGTGCTTTCTCTGGAACGCAGACTTTAATGTTCGCTGTGATCGTATTTAGACACAGCTGAATCGCTGTCGTTGAGGAATAAGATCATGTGAGCGTCTGGATCGAGATCCTGATCTTTTAACGATTAATCATGTGTCAGTTTTACGTCAGGAGTTGAAAACAGCTTTGGAATAACGCAGATTGGCAATAGAAAAGCTGTTCTTCATCTTCCCTTTAACGGCTGTTGGAGTCAAGAAGTGAAATGAAGTGAAGGGTAACGGCGTACGGCGCTGCAGGTGATGAAGGTACCTGGATGGTGAAGGTGCCTTTGGCTGCATCCGTCTGCAGGTGGATCTCCATGGCAGTCGTCTCTCCTCCTGCCGTCATCATCTTGTGCCGCAGTTTCTCCAGCGCATCACTGCCGTTTGAGATCAGCTCTCTGATGAACACCTAACAGAACCACTGACCGTTATAGTAGAAAAACACCCCAGAAATATCTCTAAATTATTCTAATAGTAATGATGAATGAGTTTATAATATCAGGTTGCAATTCTTGAAACTGAATGGCATATTTATTACCATTTATTTTACACTTCTTAGACAAAATCTATACATATCATGCTGATTAAATGTTTAAAACTTATAAATAATTTTTTATAAAATAAATCTATATCTCGACCAAAAGCCAATATATGGCAGATAAATATACACAACAACATTAATTATGAAAAATTAAATAATTATTGTTGAATCCTCTAGGATCAGTCTGGAAGAGAATTGCTGAAACAGCATCTGTTTTCTGTTAGTTGATCACCTCTTTCTCCGAGTACAGAGATCTGGCCACAATATCCAGCAGCTTCTTCGTCTCGGCTTGAAACTCGTGTTTGGAGTAAGATCCTTATTTCAACAAAGAATAAGAAAAAATATTTAAGTTTCTAAATCTTAAGCAAGTTTGTTTAATGTTTTTGAAAGAAGTCTCTAATGCAAAGGCTGTGATCAAAAACACAGTAAAACATCAATATTGTGAAATATTATTACTAGTGATGCACTAAAATTTCTGCTACTGACAATTTTGGCTGAAACAGCCGTTCTTTAACTGGGAAAAGACGTCAGTAAAACAGTTTGTAGACTCTACAACATCACTTAACAACATTCACCTCAAGAAAGTTATATGTGTTGGACAAATATTATGGTCTATGTGTGTCTGTGTGATCCTTGTTCATTGCAGGTGTGAACGTGATTGGAGGATCAGTTTGTCAGGTTGTTGATACATTATGCTGATGTATGAGATTTGGCCGTCAATCACCCGTCACTGCGCAGCTTAAGCCACCCGAACTTCAATGGCGACAGCGGGGAAAGAGCGAACGCTTAATGTGAGACCAGTCTGAGAGTCTGAGAGTCGTTATGGTTTTGCTCTGAATCGTTTCAACTCTCTGTTTGTTTGTCAAGTAATCAAGCAATTATTCAAACTTATTTAATGATTTATTGTAATAATTTAGCAGCTTTAGTCCACCTTGAACGTCCTCTGTGTCGCTGATGATGCTGTGGAGCGTCTCCTCCTCTGGCGTCTCGGCCGGTTGTGAACTGTAGGAGCGATGAGCACAGCTGGAGCTCCACACTCTGCTGTGACGCAGCTGCCGTCTGTCATGATCATCAGCTGAAGAAGAGAGAGAGTCACACTCATCACTATTACAGTTTTTCTCGATTGCTAAGACACATTTCTTGAAAGCTGCTCTCCTTATTTCTAAACTGTAAACGCAAAACCCATTTTTCAAGCTACATTCAACAAACCTCAGACTCTTCTTGCAAAACCAAACTTTCACCTCAAAACAGTTCAATCTGTGCTCAAAACTGAACTATATTGTCAAATCGTGCCCCGAGTCAATCAAAATTAAAAACACTACGGAACAGTCACTAAACACTACGTAGAAAACACAATGCTCAGGACATGAAGCTGGAGAAATAAATGTTTATTGTTCACTGTAGGCTAAATGCATGTTGCAAAACAAACAAAAAAACTGTGCATTTAGCACTTGTACAAAAGACAAAACAGATATCTTGTGCATTTACACGTAGCACTTGTAAAAACAAACAAATCTTTTGTGTTTGCCACTTGTGTGCAGTAAGCCTATGTAAAAATAAAGTACAAAAATATACATGAATACTACGCCTACAAACAGTTAGACCAACCCTCCATTACAATACTACAGTACACTGGTACAGTGATGTACTGAAACATATTTACTTAAAGTATACTGTGGTATATATATATATAGTATGGCATACAGTAATTGCTGTCAACATATACATACTGTACTATAATGTCAAAAATCTTGGGATTATGGTGGACAGTGAATCTACTGATGTTTGGTTGTACTCTTTGTCCAGCCTCCCTCATGCTCATACCATGGACAAGAACATGGTCAATCACAGTAGCTCTGATTTCATCAGATATTACTGATCTTTGTCTTCGCTGACCACACTGACCACCTCCTCTCACACAAACTCTTCCTTTCAGATTTCTATCCATTGTCTCTGAACTGGCTAACCATATATGCTTCCTCACATCATTAGACACAAGTGTGATCAATTTTGAGTTGTTGTGTTCAAGTGGTGAGAACAGTGCTTTAATTGTGTTTGACTTTTGTCACCTGTGCTCAGCATTATGCAGCACAGGTGCATCACAATGAAAATGTGTTGGCAAGTTGTGTCTAAACAGGTGAAAAGTGCTTATGGTTTTGCCAAAAGAGTGATTGATTGAATCAGTGGATTTAGGCACCTGAGCATTTGGTTCAGACAATGGGGTTTAGTGTTTTAGCAATTGAGAAAAACTGTAAACACTACTGATCATGTATATGTAGGGATTATTCATTCAGACCCAGACTCTCTCTCTCTTTCGCTCTTACACACACAAGCTCTCTCTCTCACCACTGAGTCGCAATGAACAAAAACATTTGACTTCATAACTGTTCCTGTCTGTGCTCTACAGTCTTTACATCTGTATATATGGAGATAAATATGGAGATTATTCATTCAGACCTCAGACCGAGACTCTCTCTCTCTTACACCCAAGTGTCACTTAATCACACACACACAAACACTCTCTCACACACACACACACACACACACACACACACACTTAAATGAATAATCGTGTAATTCTACGGAAATCTTGTTCATTATGTTATTAGTGACACTACAATCTGACAAACACAGTTTGAACGGAACAGCCTGTGTCTATTTGTATCCCTTCTTCCTCTGGTATAATATTTCATCATTATTATTATTATTTAACAGCTCGTCCATATTAAAGCTGTACCTCCAGTGAATGTCGCGGGCACTACAGTCTTCCCGATCCCTCTGCTGGATGATAAAAGCCTGACATGAGCTCGTTGAGAGACATTCAGTGAATATTTGAGTAATCTTAACGATCTGATCATTTCTGCTGCTGTGGTTTGACCTGTGGAAGACTGGAAACCGTGGCGCGACCGGCGTACGGCGACTGAAAGGGCCCTGCGGATGCACACTGATGACGTCTGCGTGCAGTCTCACACATGCCTGTGTAAAATGCTTTTGGAGGACATTACAGGATTGACTGAGAGAAAAAAAAGTGTCGATACTGATACATTCGCCTTGGTAAATAATTATAAATTCAGAGCCAAAGACCAGCGCATAAGATTAATTGCTATGTAATTTTGGCAAAATATTGTAGATTCCTCTTTATTATATTAGGAAATTAATAAAACAATTACCAGAAGCCCTAACAAAAATGAATAATCCCAAATCTAATATATAGCCCAAGTTACTGTAATGTATATTTTACTGTAGAAAACTGACTGTGAATGTGTGCCATTTTGTTATAATCATATTTGTTTGATAAATAAATACGCTCCTCTGAAGCTGGTTTCTTAACTGTCCAAACAACACGGTTAAAAACTATGGGTGATCCGTCTTTTCTCCTCTTTGACTCCTAAATTGTGGAATTCCCTTTCCTCTGATATTAGAAATGCAGAATCACTTAGTGTTGTTAAATCGTTACTCAAAACATATTATTTTAGCATACCTTTTTTGTGATTCAATTGATTACTTGGCTTGTTGTTATATTGGTTTTATATTTGATTTTACTGTTGTGTGTATTTTTTAATTTTATAATTTTTATGCAAAGTGCTTTGAGATGTTACATTTAAAAGGCGCTATATATAAAATAAAGTTTATTATTATTATTTAACTCAAATGTTTTCATTTTAAAAATTAGTTTAAAATATTTGCATACCCTGTCTTTACGATATTTATGATTCAGAATGAAAATAAAACTGACATCTTAAATGTGCGTGTGCGTGTGCGTGTGTGTGTGTGTGTGTGTATATGTGTATGTGTATACACACAGGAATGTATTTGATGATCTTGACGTGCGTCTTTTATTAATTCATTATTTCTATATATCTTGTATAATTTGTGAATCTGCAGTTCAAATAGTTGGAGCAAATGCTTCACAAATGTCAGATGCCCCTTTTCAAAGAAAATCTGTTGCAATAAATAAAGATTGAGTGCTGAGTGCATGCCAGGGTTTAATACAAAACCACATGAGTTCAGTATCCGTGAACACAGACTGTGTTCTCAGAATAATGACTGTAACTCGGCAGCAATGTCACCCTGTAGCCCAGTGGTTCTCAAATAGTGGGGCGCGCCCGTGACCCTGGGGTACATGCTTTTTTTTGCCAGGGAGTAGGTTTTCTTGCACTGAACAAGAGCAGCATATATGAAGTTCAGATAACCGTCCCCTCATCCTTTGACTTGTACGATCACACGCCAGTGTTCATATGTGTCACGTGATCAACCACTAAATTCACACGTGTTTTCACGCGATATCTGGCACTGATCCAAAAAAGACGCGCTCAGAGCTTGTCATTTATCGCAACAATTCAGTATTTTCAACCATATAAGGTTTCTTTTAGGTTTCAACAAGTTGAGCCAACAAGTTGGTGACTATTTTGAATGAAAAAGAAAAACTAAATGTATTAATCTATTATACAGCGCTGTTTGTGACTACGGTATGTCACGTGACAAGCATGACGCGTTGCCATGGAAACCATAAGGCGAACGTTCCAAAATGGGGGGGGGGGGGGGGCGCGAAATGTTTACCTCTTCCTAGAGGGGGCGTGACAGAAAATAATTGAGAAGCACTGCTGTAGCCTAAGCCTGGTTGCTGACAAAAGCTAAGCGGGGCTGAGAGTGGTTATTTTCCTGGATGGGAGACTGATCTGATTGCTGCTGGAAGTGGTGTTAGGAGGCCAGCAGGGGGTGCTCACCCTCTGGTCTATGTGAGTCCTACCGCCCCAGGGACACTGTACTGATATGAGCACCGTCTTTCGGATGAGACGATAAACCGAGGTCCTGACTCTCTGTGGTCATTAAAAATCCCAGGATGTCTTTCGCAAGAGTAGGGGTTTAACCCAGACATCCTGGCCAAATTTGTCCATCATGGCTTCCTAAACATCCCCTTTCTCTGATTGGCTGCATCATCCCTCTGTCTCCTCTCCACCAATAAAGCTAGTTTGTGGTGAGCGTTCTGGCGCAATATGGCTGCCGTCGCATCATCCAGGTGGATGCTGCACTCTAGTGGCTGTTGAGGAGATAAAACACTTCCATGTAAGCGCTTTGAGATACTTTATAAAAAGCGCTATATAAATGTAATGAATTTATTTATTTATTTATGAATTTAACTCTGATAGGAAGGGTTTACAGCGGCAGTGGGATTTTAACAACTGTAATTTAATTCAATCGAAGCTTTATATGCAGTTCTGAGAGACATGTTTTTTGTTTTTGCATCCTTTATCCACACTAGTTCACTTTTTGCTTATTTGTTTGAGTGTATTTCGTTCCGGACGATTGAAACGTCGACAGATAAACAAAGTGAGTTTGAACTGGAGCGCGCATCAATGTGTTAGGCGCGTGCACGCGGGAGGGAGGTATAGCAAATATTTTTCAGGAGCGGGGTGAAGTTAGTTTTGTTTTCGATATTCGTGACACATTCAGCTATAAATGGCAATAACTCTTTAATTCAATACACTCTTTTTGTAATAGCTTTTTTGTAAAAAAAGAAAATTGACCCTGTTGAAAAAAGCTATTACAAAAAGAGTGTAATTTTTGGACATGTAATTCCCTTTTCAGCCAGTAGGGGTGACATAAGAAACTGTGAAAGTTGTCCACTGTCCCCATGAACAGACTGACAGTGGTTTCGTGTCTCTATGTCCCTTCTGGTGAAAACTATTGGTAAAAGAAAGGCAAATTTGGACATGGAAACACAATTACATGCCCAAATATTTGGACATGTAATTCCCTTTTCCACCAGTATGATTGAAAAGACAGGGTGTGAACGTTGTCCTCTCTGTCCCTTTAAATTTTACTGGTCTCATGTAGCTACAGCAGGAAACGAAAAGAACATGCTCTTTTCACATGGTCCCTTACTCACAGCCCTGCAAAGAGCGAGCTTCCTGGCGAAACTCACATTCAGACGGTGTTTACGGCTCAGTGCTCATTATATCGAGCGAAAATAACGAAAATGAAGATTGTGAAACATTAAGACATATGTATCCATAAGCATATATTGTTAAGATTTTTTTTTGAGTGAGCCGTTTTAGAGTTATTGCCATTTTATGCTGAATGTGTGACGAATGTCGAAAACAAAACTAACTTCACCCCGCTTTTATCAGGTATTTTGTTAAGTGAAAGTGAAACTGGATGTTCTCCCTTCAGTCATTACGAACTGTCGTGAGAAACATTTTGTTAATATCATATATGAATTCAGACACTCTTGTGAACACAGCGATGTTGAGTTGAGGTAAGTCATGAATCAACCGAAAAACACATTTATCTGAATTATTGTCTAGCACGAGTGAGACTTGAGCTACAAATAGCTAAAACTAAGCCATAGAAATGCATTGAAAGAAGGAAGTCGTCAAATAATATTATATGTAGAAATGTAGCCGGTGTGAAAAAGATTTTTAAAAAACTCATTTATTTGTTCTGATTTGTTTCTACAGTATTTGTATAAATTAGTTTTATTTTGTTTAAAGTAATTGTTTTAATTTCTTATTTCTGTAATTATTGAACTTCACGAAATTTTGTTGTTTTTCTGTTTTGTTTATAGTTTAAAAATATGTTGGTTATGGGACTACTTTATTTGAGGAGGGATATCAGTGGCGCAATCGCGGGGGTTTTTCCAGGTGCGCGTCACCTTATAGTCTCAGTTGTTGCGAGACTGTGGACGCGCAGCATATGACTCTCTCTCGTGAAGAATACTGGTACAGTGACAATTTGTTTCAATGTACATTAGCGAAGGATGTATACTGTCATTTTTTTGTTAGTGGTGTTTAAAATGTATTATTCAATGTTATTTGAACTAGTCGTTTTTGTTGTATGTCTAGTGTGCACCAGAGAGAGAGAGATTTCATCTGATTGATTGTTTCCACTGATGTCCATCTTTTATTTGTTACAGTAAAAAAAAAATCATCTGTAGTCAAGTGTTCGTGTGGTTTTTGGGTGAAGACCGGTTCAAGTCCGTTACAAATACACTTTGTGCATTTGTGTTTTGTTCGGACTAATTGCCTGTAGATGTGTGTGTAAAATGCTGGATTTGTTGAAGTATTCAGAGAAAAACAACACATGCATGTTAAAACATCATTCTGTGTGATTATTATAATGTTTGTCTTTTCAGTGTCTGTGTCCTTCAGAGATAAAGCTCATGTGTTTGACTGCGGATTATTACTGGAATCAGGTTTGACAAATAATCTTTTCCCACTGTTACCAAATAGTTATCCAGCTATTGTTATCCAATTTTTGGCCTTCAAACATCATAAAATGCACATATGTAGATCAGAGAAATCTAGATTTTATGTCTATGATGATAAAACCCTGCTTATGCCACTGCATGTAGAAAGATGGTGTGTATTTGTTTCCTGGTTTCTCTTGACCCGGTTTAACTGGTTTTCTTTCAACAGGAAGTGACTGTAAATGTTTATCTCACTTTTGGACAGAAAGTTAAGAGGAGTTTTTTTTTAAGGCAAAAGCACATATGCTGACACTTTTCTGTATTGTTTTACGGGGTTTTTTTTCTTCATATTTTTCTTTTAGCATCTGTGTCCTTCAGAGATGAAGTTCATTTGTTTGACTCTCCTGCTTATTAGTGGAATCACAGATTCAAGATCAGGTGATTTATTCATCATTGCACAACAAAACCCTTATTGTTAAATTAACACTGCTGGTGTTTATATGAGTCCACACTCAGTGTCAAAGTTAATGAGAATTAAGTGATGATTGAGCATCAATGATGAACACAACCGATGATAACAAGCAGAATCACAGAAGAAAAGAGAAACACAAGAACTACAACTGATTTCAGTCACAGCCTTAAATGAAATCAACTGAAGATACAATAAGACATTAAATATCTCTCAAGAGCTCAGCAGAAAAGGACAGAAATAAAGTGTCACTGGTTAGTAATGTGTGAAGCTGGTTAAGCTGTTTGTAGAGTTGTTTAATTCTCCTCTGCTGAGATCTGGAGAGATTTAATGTCTTTTATCTTCAGTTGATTTAATCTAAGGCAGTGGCTGAAGTCAGTTGTAGTTCTTGTGTTTCTCTTTTCTTCAGTGATTCTGCTTGTTATCAATCATCATTTAATTTTCTCATGAACTTCAACACTGATTCAGAATTATTTTAACTCTCTGCATGTGGACTCATATAAACATTGAGAAGTGTAAATTTAACACTCAGAAATTTGCTCTGTGTAAATTATGTTTTCTTTTTTTTGCACCGTATTGTATGTCTGGAGTAACATTAGGGTAAAATAAAGGATGTAGTTCAGGCCTGTTCTCTTTCTCTTGAAACAGAGCGGTATGAAGTATTGGGAGCTGCAGATCCTGTATTTGCTGAAGCTGGTAAAGATGTGATTCTGCCCTGTTCAGTCAAACCCAACATCAGTGTTGTGGACATGAGAGTGGAGTGGTTCAGACTGGATCAGAAAGATTCACTAGTGCATCTTTATGAGGATCATGAAGACAGAAACACAAAGCAGATTCAGTCCTACAGAGGAAGAACAAAACTGATCTATCAAGAACTACAAAGAGGAAACGCATCACTCCAACTCTCAACAGTTCGAGTCTCTGATGAAGGACATTATAAGTGTTTTATTCAGTCCAAATCCTGGTATGATGATGTTACTCTTGATTTCAGAGTTGAAGGTGAGTAAACCAGTGAAACTAGCGATCTTGTCACCAAACAAACTAACTCAAAAATATTCTTCTTGTTGGTCTGTAGCTGTAGGAAGTCCTCCAGTGATCACCGTAGACGGGTTTGATGGTTCAGGAGGGCTTCATCTACAGTGTGTAACTGAAGGTTGGAATCCTGAACCGGATCTTGAGTGGCTGGACAGTGAAGGAGTTCGTTTGAGTTCAGAAACTACAGACACACACAGAAACTCAGACAGATTCAGTGTCAAACACACCGTCATTGTATATCACAGCGACAGCAAGATTCACTGCAGAGTCAAACTGAGACATCACATGCTGGAGGCAGTGATTATCACCTCAAGTAAGTACTGACACTTTTATTACTGTGCTTGATTATCATGTTCTTGTGATATTTCTGATGCAGTAAAAAGAATGAATGATTATCCGTTTATTTACGCTGTTAAAAATGTTGGTAAGGGTAGAGTAACAGGTGAGGTGAGAGTGTGTTGCAGTCCTGGTGCTGAGGGAAAGCTTGTGGTACAGAAAAGTTTTGTGCTCAGCTTTCCTGTAGTTCAATTAGTGGAGCATTTGTGCTTCCAACGCTAAGCTCACCTGATTCAATGTGTTCCTTGAGTGCAATATAAGTCGTTTTGGATGAAAACATCTGCTAAATGTGGTACTGAGGGTGTGTTAGAGTCTGGTGCTGAGGTTGCGGGTGGAGTCTGGGGCTGAGGGTGCGGGTGGAGCCTGGGGGTGAGGGTGCGGGTGGAGCCTGGGGGTGAGGGTGCGGGTGGAGCCTGGGGCTGAGGGTGCGGGTGGAGCCTGAGGGTGAGGGTGGAGTCTGGGGCTGAGGGTGTGTGTTAGAGTCTGGTGCTGAGGTTGCGGGTGGAGTCTGGGGCTGAGGGTGCGGGTGGAGCCTGGGGGTGAGGGTGCGGGTGGAGCCTGGGGCTGAGGGTGCGGGTGGAGCCTGAGGGTGAGGGTGGAGTCTGGGGCTGAGGGTGTGTGGTGGAGTCTGGGGCTGAGGATGCGGGTGGAGTCTGGGGCTGAGGGTGCGGGTGGAGTCTGGGGCTGAGGGTGCGGGTGGAGTCTGGGGCTGAGGGTGCGGGTGGAGTCTGGGGCTGAGGGTGCGGGTGGAGTCTGGGGCTGTGGGTGCGGATGGAGTCTGGGGCTGTGGGTGCGGATGGAGTCTGGGGCTGTGGGTGCGGGTGGAGTCTGGGGCTGTGTGTGCGGGTGGCGGCTGGTGCTGTGGGTGCGGGTGGAGTCTGGTGCTGTGGGTGCGGGTGGAGTCTGGTGCTGTGGGTGCGGGTGGAGTCTGGGGCTGTGGGTGCGGGTGCGGGTGGAGTCTGGGGCTGTGTGTGCGGGTGGCGGCTGGTGCTGTGGGTGCGGGTGGAGTCTGGTGCTGTGGGTGCGGGTGGAGGATGTGATACCAGCATGCATTGATTTCAAAGTAAATAAGTTTATTGTAAAATAGCTTATTTTTTCTCGAACTGAACATATCGTATTTTCCGCACTATAAGGTGCACCTAAAAGCCTTACATTTTCTCAAAAATCGTCCACGCGCCTAATAATCCGGCGCACCTTATGTGCACACTGAGTTCCAAAAACTGTAAAATTGTTGTTGTGTGACTTTGGCAAGTGCTCTGCTTGATTGGCTGTCTGACCATTTCCTGCTGACACAGGGACGTAATGCGTACAGTACGTACTTTGGCAGCGATAAACTAATCAGAGAACAAGTACGTGCCTTTACCTCTGCCATAGTGCACTAAAAACAGGTGTTGTACTGAAATCTGACTCCATTGCGTGTATTCATTAATACGTGCTTCCGTGAGCATATTCGTTTATCTACATATTTTTTTTACAAAACAATCCTATGTGACAGTGCATGACTTCCATCGCGCGTCTTTCATGTCTGTTTCCTGGATGTTTGCTGTGTCTGTAAATGTATTGCTCTCCTCATTGTACTTGTGCATGAATTGTATTAAATATAATAATATTTAATAGTTTCTTCACATGATGGATGGGTGTTTGCTGTGTGGAAAAAAATATTGATGGATAAGTGAATATGAGTGAGTGTATTGTTAAATAGTAGAATAAAGTTCAACTAAACTCACTGTTTTGCTTCCGTTACCTTTTTTGTAGACTGTATGTTTTCGCATGCGCCTTATACTACAGTGCGCCTTATGTATGGATTAAATACAGCGGCAGAATCAGAAAGAGCTTTATTGCCAAGTGTGCTTGCATACACAAGGAATTTGTCTTAGTGCTGAAGCTTCCAGTGCACATTTACAACAAAACACGAACAAACAAACAAAACAAAAACAATCACTGAAGAGCTCAACACCGAGGCAGCCATTTGCGCCGCCATCTTTTCTCCAGAAATACAAGAATGCAGTTTAGCAAGCATTACATAGCAAACACAAACAAGATAACAAGACATGTCACAGCACACGTGGTCACGTGTTGGAATTTTTTGTGTGGTGAGAGAGGGGATAGGTAAGAATAGATAAAGACAGGCAGAGAGATCTGTGAGAATGAAGCCATAACATCAGATGTTTTTAGTTCAGTTCTATGGTTTGTCCTTGGAGACAAGGCAGTTCCCAGGGAAAGAGAGAGATAGCAGCAGACCAGGCTGTCAGCTGACCTCCCAACCGATAGATAGGGGGCAAATGCAGTTTTTAATCCATTTGATGATCTTCGGTAATTTGTCCGGATCATAAACAATCAATCAGTTCTGGTCCTCAGTGTTCGCTCGTCTAACCTCATGGTCAGACCGGTTACAGTCCGTGAAAGTTCACTGATCTGACTCGCTGTTCGGACTGCGTTGTTACGGTTCAGTTCGCATAGATTATGGTTCAGTTCACACACAGCCTCGAGGCATTTCTTAATTTCCACAGACAGCGGCTCGGTGAATTTGCTCGCAGCTGTCTTACAATTTTCCGATAGGTCAGGGCAATCCCAAATCTAAAGAATAGGAACCCCGCTATCAGTAATCCAATCATATATAGATCTTCTGCATCTTCTACGGACAGTGCCTCCAGGCACAGGACCCACCAGCTGTTCCACGGGTCCATCGCATAACCAGCAGCAAAAGTCCCGTCCGGGCAGGTGGGCTCTCCCGGAGCAGCCTTTCTTTGTGAAAAAATCTTATCAATCGCGCTGATTGACCAGTTAATAAATTCCATTTCAGTATTTTCAGGAGTTCAGCAAGCAGCGGGTCAGAGGAAAAAAAGACAAATAGACAAAATACCGAAGCGCCAGGGCAGAGCAGAGCAGAGGAAAAACACGTCTGCACAGTACGAGAGCAGGAAGGAGCTAACCCGTAATAGACCCGTAATTGAGACTGCGCTTTATAATCCGGTGTGCCTTGTGATGCGGAAAATACGGTAAGTTTTATTCAACCTGTAAAAATATGATTGTGCCTAATTACTGTTTTGTTTTGCAGATCACATGTTTATTTATTGGAGGACGTCAGTCATCCTGATTTCAGTTGTTGTTGTGCTCATAGTGATTGCTGGAATACTGATAACTGTGTTTGCTCATAAAAACAGAGGTAAAGTTCTTGTTGTTTTATACATTTCATGTAAATAAATTGTCACAGTGTGTTGAAAAAGAAGATATGAGATGATAAATAAAGTTCAAACACAAATTTAAACAGACGGCAATAACACACATAAATTTAAACCTGACCAAACTAATGACTTTCTGTCAGTCATAACTCGGATAAAACTATGATGAAAACTTTAAACAATACTTAAAAACTGTTGGCTGGTTTCCTTTATTGAACGGGTCACAGTTTTGATACAGCAGGATCTGTTTCGAGGTCTGTAACCACACTTATATTAATGTCATTATTTATACTATGATCTCAATCTATATACACTGTTCACTTAACATAGTTATTATTGACGTTGACTAAGTTACGTTGTATTTACTTGGATGCAGTAACTTGAACTTATAAGGTTTAGTTGGAATAACTTTATGAAAGTAAAGTGAACTAACATTCTATGCATGTATATTGTCTATAAATTTAATACTGTTTTCTTTTGTCTTCATTCACAATGTTCTTCAGCACATGATCAACTACAGAATGAGAAGAAGAGAATAGAAGATGGTGAATCTGTATTTAAGTTATTAATTCTTTGTTTGTTTAAATTCTATTTTCAGTTATAAAATAAAAACTTAGTGTGTACTGATTTAGTTTTGTGTTTATGTTGGTAATTGGTTATCATTTGTATATAATAATGTATATTTATTCAGTCACAGATGTACTTGTGTGATGTTAACACATCTTTGAAACAAATAAATGATTGTAACCAGTTATAATTTCAATAATGTAATGTATTAATAATTGTAATTTCAATGTTAATTTTTTTTGTCTTTATCTGAATAATCTTTAGATTTTTATCAACTTTTATGGAATCAGAAGATTAATACACAAGGTAAATTTGTTTATATGACTTTATATAAATATAATATATATGAAAAATATTTTGTTGCTCTTCAAGCGTTGATCAAAATTACTGACCTAAAGATTCATTCTGTGATGAACCTTTTATAACTTCATATTTTCTGTTTTTAGCTGTCAAACATTTTAGAAAACACTTGGGTGAGTAAAAACTGTTCATGTTTTATCATGTAATTATTTATTTGAATAATTTTAATCTAGAAAACACTTGCCCCATAGACACTGTGCTGAAGGGAATCCCATAAAACAGGAAGTGTGTTTTTCCTACTATGCTAACTTGCATTGAACATAACCGTCACATAACACCCATAAAACTCTGGAAACTGTCTAACACCCTAGAAACGATCCAGAATCCACCCAGAATACCCTAGTAACCACACAGCATCACCCTAGTAACCAGCCGAAGTATCTTAGGAACAGCGTCTTGAGAGATTTAATGTATTTTACCTTCAGTTCAAGGCTGTGGCTGAAGTCGTTTGAAGTTCTTGTGTTTCTCTTTCCATCAGTGATTCTGCTTGTTATCATCAGATGTTCATCATTAATATTCAATCATCACTTAATTATCTCATTAACTTCAACACTGATTCAGAGTTCATTTAACTGGGGATTTTGCTGTGAAAGTGAGTGAAATGAAACACTATTAATCATATTAATATTATTGCGCTGGATGAGGCTGATGAGCTTTAGTTTGTTGTCAATTCAGAAATTGTGAAACCAGCGCACATTTCACTGAAGTCTTCTTAAGCATTTTAATCAATGCGTTTGAAACGACAAACGTTTCCTATTTCTGCATGCATAAAATGTGACTAATCAAATAAGTAAAAATGTAAGACAACTGAACTGATTAATCATTGTCATCATTGAATCAAACAAAGGGTGTTTAAGAAATGGTTGTCTAAATAGTTCTGCAGTTGCTCTTGTTCAAAGTATAACAAACAAAACAACGAAAGTCTTCACAATCTTAATAATCTTTATCTCTCTAACCTGCTTACCCAGCTGTTTACTCCTCTCTCCTCGTTTGTTCTCCCCCAAAGACCCTTCTGATCCTGTTGTCTTTGAGGTGATCAGATTATATGTGCCAAATACAGTAATACCTCGGTTTACGAGCGACTTGGTATACGAGCATTGTATCGGTGTACGAGAAAAAATTTCCCTCACCCATGCACAGTTTTGCGTCAAAAAGATCCCTTTATCACCCCTTAACTCGTTCATTCTCTCTGTCTCTCAGTATGGGTGCATCATTCACCACAGTGCAGTATTTTATAAGTTGTTGTGAATATGATTACATGTGAATATGATGAAACTTTATTAATGGAGCATGTTACCAACACCACACATTGCATACTAATGAGACTCACGTGTGTTCACAGTCCAACGCACCCAATGACGTTCTTAAAGGGCCATACACTTTTAGAGAGCAGCATACTATAACAGTTATAACTCTGTACAGATCATATACATAAGTGATTTACAGCGGTTTTTCTGAGGGATTTGAGAGAGAGCTCGCAAGCAGAGATAATTTTGATTCTTCTGTTATGTATGGCGTGGGTTGAGGCCAGAACCACAATCCGATAGTTCTCAATAAAATCTCTGAATGAGAAGGAACCTGTCTGGTTATTAAAAGAAGCAATGCTACAATGTAGTGAAATATATAAGCAGTAACACCCCCCCCCCTCTCCTCTCGTCTCGATCATGCCAGCAGTGAAGAGTTAAAGTGCGTGTTACAGTAAATAGTTAATAATGACAATTAAACTCTAAAAATACTTAATTAGTATTTATATGAGATCTTAATGGTTATAATTTTAAATGTAACTAATAGGTTAAAACCAAAAAAATATTTAAAATGGGCATTTATGGTCGTGTGGAACGAATCAAGTGATTTTTAGTGCGTTCTTATGGGGGAAATTGTTTTGGTGTACGAGTATTTTGGTTTACGAGCTCGCTCTTGGAAGGAATTAAACTCGTAAACCGAGGTATTACTGTATATTATTTTACATTTTGAATAAATGTATTTAGAAGATATATATATATTCGCCAGGAAAGTTCTTTACGTAAATAGAAGGTTCGCGATTGGTTCTCTTAACCTCTACATCTAGTTATGCCTGTACACAAATAATCATTCTACAAACTACATCCTCTAATTGATCCTCTACATCCTCATGCTCAAAAACATTACAATGAGTAGAATGTTATTACAAGTAACATTTATTGAAACAATCTCTATAATCTTTATAAAAACATTCATACACATACATAAGCCATGAACATATTTACACATTTAAACACATATTACACAATTGTATTTAGAAAATGTAATCATGAACAAAGTCAAAGTGGAGCTTATTGTCATTTCAGCCATATACAAGTACATAGTGAAACGAAACGTTTCTCCAGGACCAAGGCGCTATAGAACAAAAACCTCTAAGTGCACAAAGTGCAAACAGACAGCACAGACATAATACACAGTAGGTACAGAAAAAAAACTATATACATAAAGTGCAGTTTAATTTTGTCACAGTTCGATGGTAACAGTCCAAAAGTAGTGCAGTTTGTATGAGTTAGATGAGTTTAGCAGCCTGATAGCATGGGGGAAAAAACTGTTGCAAAGTCTGGTTGTGAGAGACCGAATGCTTCTATACCGTTTTCCGGACGGCAGGAGGTGAAAAGAGTGTGTGAGGGGTGTGTGGGGTGAAAAGAGTGTGTGAGGGGTGTGTGGGGTCGTCCACAATGCTGGTGGCTTTAACGTGATGTGTAGATGTCTGTGATAGAAGCAAGAGACATGAATATTCTTTAAACACACATATACAAGCCATGAACATATTTAAACATATTACACAATTGTTTTTAGAAAATGTAATTATAAACATATTACAACAATATTTACACACAATGAAATGTGAAAAATAACTTTATTTCCCCATCATCTGCAAATCAAAAACAGAAACATACATGAGTCAGACAGAAATAATATAAACAATTGACTGTTAATTGCTGTGGATTATTGTGTAGATCTAATATAGTTCTGTCCGTTGAAGTTTGGTTTATTGTAGCAATGAGTAACATCGCAGAATGACAACCACTATATTATTATATTCCCTGCGAAAATGCATAAAGATCTCACATTTCCCATAACGATGGACGGCAGAGTTGGTCTGTAACATCTCTTCTTAGCCCGACACAGAGCCCCAGCACGGTTTCCTCGTCGTCTGCTTCTCATCTCGCGGGGAATGTCCGGTTTTTCCTGCTGTATCGTCGCTGTATTGCGGAATGCTAACAGCTGGTCCCTGGTGTAAACAATAGGAGCGCAGTTGTGAACAGTTTCCAAACGCGACCGTAAACAAAGTCCAAAGAAACAGGAAAAGTAGAGCAAGCGCGGTGATTTTGTTGATGTCCATTGTGCAGTTTGTAGTTGCTCACATACACAAAAAACAAACAAACACAAAGTGCCAGAACACTATAAATATATACAAATAGTACAAACTTAGTGGTACTAATCACTAATCAGGCTGCCACTTGGACGGCGCCTAAAAAAACGGAACAGTGAAAAACCATTTCATTTCTCATGATTGTAGAACTATGAATTTATGTAAACATAAAATTATGTATTTTGTATGAAATACAGGAGAGATGAACATGGAACTCGTGGCGCGCGCACCGATAACTTTCAACTAAACACAGAACATGACAAAACTGAATAAAACATACCTGGGATAAACCAGTGGGGTTTTTTTTACCAGGGGGGGGGGGGGGGGGGGGGGGTCATTTACATGTCCGGTCCCCTCAGATTTCCAATTGGCTAAATGGAGTCAAAGCACATATCGCCCCCACTCCTGCTGGTTTGCACAGGATTTCTGATAAACTGAACTGAGACACTCATGATTTATTGAACATGAAGAGTTCAGATGCATTAAAATATCTTCATAATTCCTGATTCTGATGTGTTTTCTCTCATCAGATTCCCATCATCTCTATCTGGATCTGAACACTGTGAATGAACGCCTCCGTCTGTCTGAGAATAACAGAGTGATTACTCACACTGACACAAAGCAACAGTATCCTGATCATCCAGACAGATTTGATGTGTGTCAGGTGTTGTGTAGAGAGAGTGTGTGTGAACGCTGTTACTGGGAGATTGAGTTCAGTGGAAATGTGGAAATATCAGTGTCATATCAGAGCATCAGCAGGAAGGGAGGGGGTCATGAGTGTTGGTTTGGATGTAATGATCAGTCCTGGAGTTTGTACTGCTCTTCCTCCAGTTACTCATTCAGACACAATAAGAAACACACTGATCTCTCTGTAAAGCCCATCAGTGGTAGAATAGGAGTGTATGTGGATCTCAGTGCAGGAACTCTGTCCTTCTACAGCGTCTCTGACACAGTGATCCTCATCCACACAGTTCGGACCAAATTCACTCAGCCGCTCTATCCGGGGTTTTGGGTTGGTACTGGATCATCAGTGAAACTGTGCTGATGTTTCAGAATAAACTGGAAACAAACAAGACAGCAATGGAAGAAAACTTGTCAGAAAAAAAGATTAAGCAATAAAATGTATAATATTCTTGCAGAATCTACAGCGTGAGATTTTTCAGGCCACCATTATCATCCTGAGGAAACACTTGAAACTGTAGACAGGTTGCAAATGGTTAAAAACGGTCAACAGAAAGTGAGCATTCCCAGCTACTCACCCCCTCTCTACGCACCCATATTCAAAAACAGGAAACACTATTACTTAAATACCTGAACCTACCACCACGTGACCAACATACCCGGAAGTACATACCAAAAAAAAAACAAAATAAAAGACATACATTTTCTGCACTTACATACCAGCCCCTGATTATTACATAATAAACCTGTAATAATCACTAACACAATCAAAATACAATACAAATACAGGCAATATAAACATGCACATTTCATAATTCATTGTTGTACATTTCCTTTTTTTTTTCTTTTTTTCAAACATACTTAAAAATATGAAGTGTGTGCGTGCGTGCGTGTGTGTGTATGTGAATGTCCAGAAAACTCAAATGTTCATTTAATTCATCCTTGAAGCGAAGTAAAGTTTATGTCAATGTCTAGTATAAGTCAGTAAAGTCAGTCGTCAGTAATTCAGTCAAGTCTAAGTCATAGTCAAGTCAAAGGGTCAGTTGAGAGCTCTCATATGTCACTGTCATAATTAGTCTTTAAGTTTCTCAGCTTCAAGAATGCGACAAATCTTGGTAATTGGCCTGGTCAAACAGGTACTCTTAGTTTTGATCTTAACTTGCCGTGTGAATCCTTTTTTATCCTCTATTGTGTGAACAATCTTGCCCATAATCCAGGAACTTCTAGGTGCATTATTGTCCACAACCAATACGATATCTCCTACCTGAAGGTTGCGTGTCTTTACCATCCACTTTTGGCGGTTTTGTAGAAGAGGTAGATATTCGCTAATCCATCTTTTCCAAAATAGGTTAGCTAAATATTGAATTTGACGCCATCGTCGACGGACATACACATCATCCTTCTCGAACGATCCAGGTGGTAGTGCAAGCTCTTGTTTAAGGAGGAGAAGATGATTTGGCGTTAAAGTCTCCAAGTCGTTGGGATCCAACGAAGATCTAGTTATAGGTCGATTGTTAAGAATGGATTCTACTTCACACAAGAATGTTTGAAGTCCCTCTTCATCCAGACTTTGGCCTCGAAGAATGGAATTCAGTATCTTCTTTATTGATCTAATGAGCCTTTCCCAGATTCCTCCGTGATGTGATCCAGTAGGAGGATTGAAAGTCCATTTTATCTTCTTTTGAAGAAGAACATTGTTGATCTGATTATGATTCCAATTTTGTATTGCTTCCTGTAATTCACGCTCAGCCCCGACAAAGTTTGTTCCATTATCTGAACGTATTTCAGCCACTTGTCCTCGTCGAGCAATAAAGCGTCTTAGAGCATGAATAAATGAATCAGTGTCCAGTGATGTGATCATTTCAATGTGAACAGCTCTAATAGCCAAGCAGGTGAAAATAACCCCATAGCGCTTTAGGATGGTTCTTCCTCGCTTCACCTCAAAAGGGCCAAAACAATCTACTCCCACATGAGTAAAGGGTGGTTTGTCTGGTGAAACTCGATCTTGAGGCAAATCAGCCATTTGCTGATGTCCTGCAATTCCACTGAACCTTCTGCATACAACACATTTTGATAGAATTCTTCTTATAGCTGCACTCGCTCCTGGGATCCAATATCGCTGTTGAAGTGTTGCCAACATGAAATTTCGGCCGCCATGTCCTACTTCTTCATGAATTTGATGCAGAATCAAGTTAGAAATGTGTAAGTCTTTAGCTAATATGATTGGGTGTTTAGAGTCTTCGGGAATCATTGCTTTATCAAGACGTCCACCAACCCTGATGATATCAGACTGCAAAATTGGATTAAGACTATAGAGTGGACTATTTCGCTTGACTACTCCATTCTTTCTTAGACTTGACAATTCCTCAGAAAATCTTTTTCTTTGAGAAAGTCGGATGATTTCCATTTCAGCCTTGTCCAATTCTTCCAAAGAAAGCAAGTCTTTACACACAGCAGATTTGAACTTCTGCATTTCCTTGTTAAGTGTCATTCTTTGTTGATCTGGATCTGAACCCGGGCAAACAAGAACAGTCTGTAGTCGTTTCCTTTCCTTGCTAAGATCCATCAGGATTCCTTTTAGACGAAGGATCCATGCTACAGATTTCTTTAGTCGAATCCAAGAAGAGAAGTAATTGATGAGAAGTGATACAGAATCAAATTCCTTTTGGATTTCTACCATGTTTACCACAGCACTCCTTTTGATCTCAGGATCATGAGACAAGACTCCATCCCTATTGGTGGGATCCACTGGCCATTCTTCTTGTGATCGAACTAGAAATGGGGGACCAGAAATCCACATTTCATTCTTCAAGAATGAATCTACTTTCACTCCTCTAGATGCCAGATCTGCTGGATTGCTTGAGGAATTCACGTACCTCCACTGTGATGCAGCAGTAGCCTTCAGAATTTCAGACACTCTGTTAGCCACAAAGCACTTAAATCTTGAGGTCTTATTTCGAAGGTATTTGAGTACTGAAGTGCTATCAGTCCAAAAAATGGAATCCAGGAAGGGCATCTTGAGTTGTTTCATCCATATCCTGTCAATTCGACTAGCAAGCGTAGCAGCTGTAAGTTCCAAGCGAGGGATTGTAATGGACTTCAATGGTGTAACTCTTGCCTTACTTGCCAGAAGAGTAGAATGTGACCGGTTTTGCTTATTATGAAGCAACAGGTAAGATACCACACCATATCCTTGCTCGCTTGCATCTGAAAAATGATGCATTTGAGCAGATTTTACCTCTCCAAACTCATCAGGCTTCACACATCTTCGAACCTTAAAACTATCCAGGCGATGCAAATCATCCAGCCAGTTTATCCAACGCTGAACATACACCGGAGGAATGACGTTGTCCCAGCCTATTCCCTCTCTACACAGATCCTGCAGTATCCTCTTGGCTGATAGAATCACAGGTGACAAGAACCCAAGAGGATCATAAATAGAGCTTACCACTGAAAGAATGCCTCTCCTTGTAAGAGGTCTGTCTTTGACTACCACCTTGAAATGAAAAGCATCCGATTCAGCACACCATTGGACTCCCAATGCTCTTTCAAGAGGCAAAGTATCACTATCCAAGTCCAAATCCTTTACCTTCTTCTCTCTGTCCTTTTCAGGTATAGCACCCAATACGGCACGGCTGTTACTCATCCATTTTGTTAAATGAAATCCTCCATTTGCACACATATTAGTGAGATCCTTATACAGCTGCACAGCGTCTGATTCAGAAGGTACAGAAACGAGGCAGTCATCCACATAGAAATTATTGAAAACAACATCAAGTGTCTTGGAGTCAAATAGATCCTTTTGATCCATTGCACATTTCCTCAATGCAAAACTTGAGCAACTTGGTGATGATGTAGCTCCAAATAAATGCACCATCATTCTGTATTCCTCTAGATTGCCATTTACGTTACCTTCTGGCCACCACAGAAATCGCAAGAAATCACAATCTTCTGGGTGAACTCGGACCTGATGGAACATGGATTCGATGTCGGCCATCAGTGCGACAGATTCCAGTCTGAATCGTACGAGCACACTCACTAATGAACTGGTTAAATCAGGGCCTTGCAGAAGCTTACTATTCAGTGATATACCCTGATAAGAAGCTCCACAATCGAACACCACCCTGATGTTGTGCTTTTTGGGATGATATACACCATGATGGGGTATAAACCACAGACGTCCATCACATCTCTCCAATTCAGCCTCAGGCACCCTTTCTGCGTAACCCTTATGAATGACGTCCTTCATAAAGGTGGTATATTCTGCATGAAAGGAAGAATTCACTTTAAACTTCCTTTGAAGAGTTAAAGCACGTTCTGCAATTCTCCTGTTCCTAGGCATGACCAATTTAACATCTCTGAATGGTAGACCGATGTAGTAATGACCATTAAACAACTTTGTTGAATGGGACATATAATCCATAAACTGTTGATCCTCCTTTGACATTCCTGTCTGCTCTTCATGAACAGTCTCAGGAAAATCAGCCTTAAATTGCTGCTTCCACAATTCCTCCAATTTCATTACTGAAATTCTATTCACAGTTACAGGATATTGGTCAGCAGCATCATCCCCATTTATAGTCACTCCTTTAAGTGGTCCGTTAACAGTCCATCCGAACATGGTCCTTACAGCATATGGGCCGTTATCTTGACTACGTATGATCTCCCAAGGTTCTAATGCTTCTGGAACATTAACTCCAATCAAAAGCTCGATTCCAGCATTAATTGTAGGCAAGCAGATATTACTCAAATAAGGCCAACATTCAAGGTCTTTCTGTGAGGCAATGTTTTCTATAGTCACAGGCATAGTCTCCTGTGTGTACACTTCAGGCAATGCACAATAAACATCTTGACTCAACCCAGAAACCTCCAAGTCTTTCAGAACATAACTACCAACTGATTTATCTTGACTCATAGTTCTGAGAAGAATGTTAACTCTCTTTCCAGGAAGGTTAAGCTTGTTCATCAAACTTTCCGTACAGAAAGAAGCAGAGCTTCCAGAATCAAGAAAAGCATACGTCATCACCACGTTGTTTCCCTTTTTCGACTTAAACACCGGAACAATAGATACTGGGGCTGGTAAAGATAACTGTGCATTAAGACCACTAGTTTGAAGAGAGACCATGGCACTGCCTACTGCTGGCTTGAATTCACCTTTCTTCTTATCCGAAGCCTCTTCCTTTTCATAAGAATAGATGTGAAGAAGACTTGGGTGTTTGAGACTACATATATTACAGATGCTTCTCTTTTTGCAGTCCCTGCTAAAGTGTCCTGTATGCAAGCAGCCAAAGCAAATTCCTCTTGTCTTCAAGAAGTTCATCTTTTCACTATGACTTCTTCTGGTAAGCTTATTACAAACATCCAATGAGTGTTCACCACCACAAAAGAGACAGATTCTGTTATTTATTATCTTACGATGTTCTTCTATTTCAGGCATAGCAGTGATAGTGGTAGCAAAACTGCTTCTGGCCTTTGGCTGAGTTGTTCTTATATACGACTTCTTACCTCCAGCGGATGTTACATCCTGAATATTACCAAACACAGGATCTGAAAGAATTTTTACTTGTCTCTCAATAAAGTCCACAATATCAGTAAAGGTGATCTGATTGTGGTGTCGCTCCTTTAACTCATATGCAACGACTCTCCATTTGTCTTTGAGTTTATAAGGAAGCTTTGAAAGGATAACTTGCATATTAGTGGTAAGATTCAGCTCATTCATATACAGGGAGTGCAGAATTATTAGGCAAATGAGTATTTTGACCACATCATCCTCGTTATGCATGTTGTCTTACTCCAAGCTGTATAGGCTGGAAAGCCTACTACCAATTAAGCATATTAGGTGATGTGCATCTCTGTAATGAGAAGGGGTGTGGTCTAATGACATCAACACCCTATATCAGGTGTGCATAATTATTAGGCAACTTCCTTTCCTTTGGCAAAATGGGTCAAAAGAAGGACTTGACAGGCTCAGAAAAGTCAAAAATAGTGAGATATATTGCAGAGGGATGCAGCAGTCTTAAAATAGCCAAGCTTCTGAAGCGTGATCATCGAACAATCAAGCGTTTCATTCAAAATAGTCAACAGGGTCGCAAGAAGCGTGCGGAAAAACCAAGGCGCAAAATAACTGCCCGTGAACTGAGAAAAGTCAAGCGTGCAGCTGCCAAGATGCCACTTGCCACCAGTTTGGCCATATTTCAGAGCTGCAACATCACTGGAGTGCCCAAAAGCACAAGGTGTGTAATACTCAGAGGCATGGCCAAGGTAAGAAAGTCGACCACCACTGAACAAGACACACAAGCTGAAACGTCAAGACTGGGCCAAGAAATATCTCAAGACTGATTTTTCTAAGGTTTTATGGACTGATGAAATGAGAGTGAGTCTTGATGGGCCAGATGGATGGGCCCGTGGCTGGATTGGTAAAGAGCAGAGAGCTCCAGTCCGACTCAGACGCCAGCAAGGTGGAGGTGGAGTACTGGTTTGGGCTGGTATCATCAAAGATGAGCTTGTGGGGCCTTTTCGGGTTGAGGATGGAGTCAAGCTCAACTCCCAGTCCTACTGCCAGTTTCTGGAAGACACCTTCTTCAAGCAGTGGTACAGGAAGAAGTCTGCATCCTTCAAGAAAAACATGATTTTCATGCAGGACAATGCTCCATCACACGCGTCCAAGTACTCCACAGCGTGGCTGGCAAGAAAGGGTATAAAAGAAGAAAATCTAATGATATGGCCTCCTTGTTCACCTGATCTGAACCCCATTGAGAACCTGTGGTCCATCATCAAATGTGTGATTTACAAGGAGGGAAAACAGTACACCTCTCTGAACAGTGTCTGGGAGGCTGTGGTTTCTGCTGCACGCAATGTTGATGGTGAACAGATCAAAACACTGACAGAATCCATGGATGGCAGGCTTTTGAGTGTCCTTGCAAAGAAAGGTGGCTATATTGGTCATTGATTTGTTTTTTGGTTTTTGAATGTCAGAAATGTATATTTGTGAATGTTGAGATGTTATATTGGTTTCACTGGTAAAAATAAATAATTGAAATGGGTATAAATTTGTTTTTTGTTAAGTTGCCTAATAATTATGCACAGTAATAGTTGCCTGCACACACAGATATCCCCCTAAAATAGCTAAAACTAAAAACTACTTAAAATATTGATACAAAAATATTCAGCTTTGATATTAATGAGTTTTTTGTGTTCAGTGAGAACATGGTTGTTGTTCAATAATAAAATTAATCCTCAAAAATACAACTTGCCTAATAATTCTGCACTCCCTGTAGTTGATGTCTTGCATAGCGTTACAACAACTCCTTAGGAAAAGACCATATTCTTGTAGGGCCTTAGCATCTTCAGATCTTATAACTTTCCATGAAAGAGCCCTCTCCATATATGATGCAGCTATTTTTACCTCATTGCCAAAATTTTCCTTAAGCAACGCTTTAGCCCTTAAGTAACCTTGTGAAGGAGTCATGTGCTGGCAACTTCTAACAAGGTCTTTCGGCTGTCCTCGTGTATATTGCTCCAGAAAATGAAGACAATCCCCTGGATTGTGAAACTCATGAAAACGAAATGGATCTCCATCGAAGTAAGGGATTACTCTGGGTGGAAGTGAAGACAAGTTATGCTGCTTAACCAATAAAGTAGCGATTTCATTCTGCTTACCAATGAACTGAAGCATGCTTGTGTGACTCACATCGTTTTGAAAGCTTGATCCATAAGCATTTCCAATATTCTGACTTTCCAAAGAAGACGTGTTAGGCAATTTAAATTGAGGAGGTTTTATTTTAGATCTTACTGATGGTTGTTGTACCGACTGGGATTGAGAATTTGAATTTGAAATCCTTTGTGTTTTATCAACATGTGACGTACGAGATGCAGGCAAGAACTTTAATGCCGTTGGCACACTAACTGAAGGAACGAATGATTCCACGTCAGAATGAGGAGGTTGAGACACAATTCCATTAATAGATACATGCGATTCTGAACGCACGTCTTTATAAACCTTTACTCTGGCCATTGACTCTGCCAATTTGGTTTCCAAGTCCAGTTTTTCCCTCATTTTCCTCAACTGTTGCTCTTGTTCCTCTAAATCATGTTTCTTTTGTAGCATTTGTTGAGAGGCCAATAAAGCAGCCAATTCTGCCTCAGCCTTAAGACGAGTAGAAGAAATGGAAGATCGGCTTGATCGTGATCCGTGAGATACCACTCCAGTAGATCTTTTACTGCTTATATTTGAAACACTGTCCATTGGTTGAATTTCATCACCAGAATCCATTCCAGCTTGTAGATGTACATTAGGGAGCCGAGTATCGTGTGTTGTAGACACAACTTCAACAGAAGGTGAAATATCAGATGCACGAATCCCTTGAAATGTTGCATCCACTTCAATTAGCCTGGGTTCATGGGTATCAGAAGGAGCAATGCAGATATTTGATTTTCCAGTTTCAGTCGTCCATTGTTCGACATCCTTTACAAAGCCATTATAGTGTTTAGAAATTGAGTCAAACCATTCATTTTGTTTAGTTTGTTCCTCCAGAGGCAGTAGAAGCAGTACACTTTTATGTAGTACAGATGCATCATCCATCAACAATTTCATAGTTTTCAACATTGAACACACTTGAGATGCGTTGTCATCGCATTTCATCAACTCTTTCATTGTCACAATCATACTCTTCACTTTATTCACAGTACTCTTGCGATCCTTTTGCAGGGATTCAATTTTTGCCAACAAAGCCTTTGCCGTGGGCTTATGCTCTCGTTTTCCGCTATCAGCAGCGTACTCCATATCCTCAGAGTTCATTCCGACAAACTCAACGCGAACTTCAACAACGCTATTTTTAGCACACACAGAGCCAAACCATAAATGAGCGTAGCGAGGCAACACAGACCACATCCAATCCAATACCAAGCCAATCCAATTTATCGCAATAAAATGTGTCTTCCAACAGCAACAATGCATAAAGCCACAATCCATTTAAGCCGCTGACATACCTCGTAGGCCTTTAGTATATGCGTCGTGTCCCATTGATCCACTTCCCGGAGCGCGTCCGCAACCGCATGTGGTGTTCAGGTACAACCATTTCTAAACTGCGTCCAGATAGTCTTCAAACGGCATTTCTGTTGACTAACATGTAGCGGCAACCTATAGCCGCTGAGAGGCTAAGCAGCCAGGAGAAACTGTATGACGCGTTCACCTTCAATGCATTTAAACCCAAGTACATTTATTATTGTTTTGATGAAATATAGTCCATGAAGAAGAAACACTTGAAACTGTAGACAGGTTGCAGATGGTTAAAAACGGTCAACAGAAAGTGAGCATTCCCAGCTACTCACCCCCTCTCTACGCACCCATATTCAAAAACAGGAAACACTATTACTTAAATACCTGAACCTACCACCACGTGACCAACATACCCGGAAGTACATACCAAAAAAAAATAAAAGACATACATTTTCTGCACTTACACCCAATATCATCCTGTAATTATGGGATATGAACCTGTGATTAAAAATACCCAGGTGTGTGTGTATGTATATTATATATATATAAATGATTGTTTAATCTGAATGAAATCCACATTTCTATGAACTGCTGTTCACATGCCCTTCACGATCATGATCTTCTCAATCATCAGTTTTCACACAAACCACATAATATTACAACTTTAATATTACTTTAGTTATAAAATTCTCACAGTATAAATCACTAGGAATTTTCCTGGTTTTTACCCTTTATTCCTCAAACTTTACACATTTTACCCTTATTTATTCCCCGTGTTGTAATATAAAGCATCACCAAAAATTCAATAATCCATATTCATCTTCCAGATTTCAATATTATACAATATAATACAAATATTTTGTATTAAGTCCATTTTATTTTGTTTTACACACTTAACATTATATATTTCCTTTTCTTGGAATAAAACAAACGTCTAAAGGTCAAAATAAGCGTATCATTGACAATATCTTTTCATGTAAAATTTGGGATTGTGGCAGGCATTTATTAGGGATTTGAGATTGTTGATGTCACTGAATTATAGAAGTAGCAAATTCAGATTCATGTTATTTTTAATAAAGGAATATAAATTATATTATATAGATCAGATTAAATATATTTGGAATCAAAATAATTGCATTATTCAAGACTTGTCTATTCGTAATGAATATTATCTGGTTAAATAAAAGGATTTGAAATAACATTTTCATGGGTTGACGATGTAAAATAAACTGCATCGTTCAAGTGACTAAATTCGATTATATAAACAATATTTTGCAATGTGTATTTAATTGTATATGTGTAGCACCCCCTACCCTTCCTTTTGTAGAACGGAGCACCAGGTTCAACTAGTTTGTCTCCCGACTTTGTAATAATTTACTTCCTATTACCAAATTAATTATTGTAACTCAGATTTGCTATTTTTATACACCATGTAACACTACAATAATTTTAAAACACTGAAACCAACCAAGAAGAGTGTAAATAACACAAAAGGGTAAGTATGAAAAAGTTAATAGTGGGATTTATTTATAAAATCAAGATAGAAAATAAAATAAAATGGTGAATGATAACAACAAAATAAAAAAAGTGAAAATGTAACAGAATGAGGTGTATATTTCTTTCTCCAATACCTTGTCACAGAAACAGGAATTAAACCCAAAATTAAAGAATCTCTAATTTAAACGGTAACCACTTACTATAGGATTAACTCTAATAGCATGGGAAAGATCAGAAATCCCATTAAAACCTCAACCAATGTATGTAAACCCCAATAAACAGACAGAACACAAACATTTGAATACCTTTCAATATATGCGCGTGGGCCCACACACACACACACACACACACACACTAGGGATGGGCGATACCTGACTTTTTAAATTCGATACCGATATTTTTGGGTATAATTTTACCGATATCAATACCGCTTATTTCTTAAATATGTTTGTGATTTTTTTTTTAAGTAATATATATATCACTTAAAGGCAAATTACATCCACACATGACAAGACATATTTGACATTAATAAATTTACTACAAAAGTAAATTTGACAACAAATAAATAAAAATGTTTAAAATAATACAGTATTTTACAAAAATATTGATTAAATAAAATACATCATAACATGTCACATGCTTTTTTCTGCCGTTGAAAAGTAGCACCACTCCACGCTAAGCTTTCTTTCTGCCACAGTGCCATTATGCGCGCGGACAATATGCGCGACGCGTGCCGTGAAAATGACGTGTATGTGTGGGCAGGGCACGTCTCTCGCGTTTCTCACAGTCATCACGTGACACGGGTGAGCTAATGTCAGAGGGGGATTTCAGTATTAACACAAATATTAAACAGAAGTACCGAAAACACTTTTTGCAGAATTATTAATTTATTATTTAATTATTAATTTAATTTTAATATCGATATTTTTGTGGAGATATCGATACCAGGTAAGTAGCTTGTGAGTATCGATATTTCGATACTGCAGCATCGATATGCCCTGGGGAGCGTTGGGGCCTTGAAAACGGCAAATGGCCTCTTCACTCGAAAGAGCAAACACATAATTTCAGACGGCTGGGCGGCATATGCAAATCTTTCCAATTTACGCCAAGGAATCTGCACTCACACGCTGTGGTTCATCAGCACAACTTCTTAGATACGAACGACAGGGAGATCCACATGAACAGCGTGCCAAACGCAAACTTAAAACACAGTTTGGCACATCACGCATCCTATTTCCATCCTCACGAGTTTGTGTTCTGAAATCCATTCTAAAGCGATGACGTTTGCAGCAGCATAATCTGCTATAGCAGGCAATTTTTCTTGATAAATCCGACACTTTGTGTCCACTTTTCGATGATGAGGGTGCCAGGGCCAACAGAAAAGTGCGTAAACTGACAGAACTAAACGCCACTCAGACCCTGAAGCTCAGTGCTGCCATCTGCTGTTAGTTCCAGCGAAAATAATGTTTTTTTTCATATTGCAGATTTATCTCCCGGGCCGGACTGAACCCCCTGGCGGGCCGGATCTGGCCCGCGGGCCGTACGTTTGACACCCCTGTCTTAGACAGAACAGTAATACCTTGAGATATGAGCGTCTCTAGATACGAGTACTCCAAGATACGAGCAAGCCTTCTGGTAGATTTTTGCTTCTAGATACGAGTAAATATTCGAGATACGAGCATGTGTACTGATGCCGACGCTCGTTCACTTCACGTGTTCCCTGACTTCTGTACGCATCGCGATTGTCGACCTTTTCTCATGAGAAAATAAACCTTTATAAATTACAATTAGGATATTTGTCTCTTATTCAGAACTGATAAAAGATTTTGCCACCACCCTAGTCTCAGCTGGCCACTCAATATTCAGCTTAGAGACGCACGAGTCACCATCTCGACAAGCTCCTCATACGCTGGGGAGGAGGACGGCGAGTCCTCGTTCCCAGTGTCAACGCCGACGACAGAAGTGGCTGAAGAAACCGCCACACCGTGTGCTTCTGGTGCCTGACAGAGACCAGATCTGCCAGGTAAGGGCTGAGATGAGGCTGGGCCCATCTCACACCCTGCTGACAGATCCATCTGCGAAAACCAGCTATAAAACACGACTCTCACCTAAACGAAAGAGTCACACCTGCACAAAGATTCTCAAGTCTTCACAAAAACAACGTTTGCTTGTGTTTAGAGTGCGATCATGATCTCGGCGGCACAAGGAGGCGTCGGCTTTGTGCTCGATAATGGCAAAATAAGTCCGTCAGGCTGAACATGTCAGTTTTTCTCCAGCGCTTGAGTGAGGAGCTGATTGAGGCGTGAGATCATCGGACGGGGGTCATCGTTCAGGCCAGCCGTGATCATGGCGTTGTCGTAAATCTGACATGTAAAAAAACAACAACATTTAGTTCTAATTCAGATGAGAATGCCGTGAAACGTGAGAAACTTTCTTTACCTGCTCAAGGAGAAGCTGTGCCAGCTCAGGGTTCGAGTCCTTCAGTGCGTGAAGCTTCTTGATCAGATCACGTCTGCAAACAACCGCTTGACATTAGACAAATCATAGCACTTCTGTTCATTATACAACACACTTCACTTTAGCCGTCACTCCTAAATACACAGCAAAATTATTTTCTTAAAGTAATGTATTAAAGCGTGTTTTCTGAATCATCCACAAAGTTTAAGGTCAAAATTAAAACAAACATCTTCCAATGGGGTCAGAAAAGTAGTTCATTCAAAGGAAAAATATGATTTTATCACTAGCATATTTTCTCGTTTTAAGAAAGAACTGGATTGATCAATTTTACAGTAAACAAGATGTTTAATATCTTCAGTCATTTTCCTCTTCAAGTAAATGCATCTTGATTTAAGAATGTTTAGATATTTGTAATGGCGCACGAGACAAAAGTCCTGAATGAGAAAGTGTTCAGCAGACAGACGTTACTCATCTGCCACACTATTTAGACTAATGGAGCCTGTTGAAACACATGTGCTGGGGGGGTTGGGGACCTCTGTGTTTGATAATTTAACAAATCTCAAAGCCCTGACGGTGTCCTGTTGGTTCTGGCATCAAGACATCAGCAGCACATCCTTCAGGTCCAGTAGTTTCAAGGTGGAGCCGCAGTGGATTGAACTTGTTGGTCCAGCCCATCCTACAGATGCTGAATTGGACTGATTTGGAGGCCAGGGCCACACCTTGAACACGCTTCTCAAACCATTAGACGTCAGCAGCACATCCTTCAGGTCTTATAGTTTTAAGGGGACTAAAATGCTGTGGATTGAACATGTTCCTCAAACCATTCCTGAACAGCGTGTGCTTTATCCCTCCGAGAGGCGCCACTTCCTCCAGGGAACACCACTGATATGAAGGGCTGTACGTGGTCTGCAACAATCTTTAAGTAGGTTGCACGTGTCAGATTTCCGTCCACATGAATGGCTGGATCCAGGGTTTCCCAGCAGAACATTAACCAGAGCATCCCACTCCCTCCACCAGCTTCACATTGTCCTACAGTGAATCCTGGATCCATTACTTCCCAGGTAAACGATGCACACGTACACAGCCGTTCACGTGATGTAGAAACAGGACTCAGTGGACCAGGTGAGCTTCTTCCACTGCTCCAGCATCCAGTTCTGATGCTCACATGCCCATTCAATGGTAGGCGCTTCGCTGGTATTCAGGGATCATCACAGGCACTCTGATTGGTCTGCTGTGGCTTCCTCCCATAACCATCATTAAAGTTTTGAGTGACTTGTGCCACAGCAGAGCTTCTGTTGTCTCGGACCAGATGGAAAAGCCTCATCATCAATGAATCATCAATCTTTGGGTGCCAAACATCGTCACTGGTTTGTTCTTCCTCAGACACTGATGACCAGGAGCAACACACAACCCTCGACGTTTCAGAGACACTCTTGAACCAGTCACCTTGACGTAACAATTTGGCCCTTGACAACGTCACTCAGATCTTTATTCCTGGTCATTTCTCCTCCATCCATTGATTATGAGAACAGATTGTTTCCTCATCATCTAGTCTACCCAGACCTTAATAAGTGTCTTTGATAGATGATCAATGATATTTACTTCCCCTGTGACTGTTAATAATGTTTTGACTCAGTGAATATATAAATGATATATGAAATTAAAATCCAATCTAAATGTGTCTTAATTTGTATGCAAATGGAGTGTTTGACGGGTGCAAAAGCAGGTTTAAAATGACCAAAAGATAATTTTTGTGAAAAGTGAAAGTTCATTTTGTGTTTACCTTGATGTTGATGACTCTCTGTCCGAGCGAGTTCCTCATCCAGGCCATCAGATCTTCTGCCTGCTGATCGGACAAGCGCTCTGATGCTGCACGGGACAAACACACCAGTGACTCTACAGACCATGACCATCCAAATACATTTACTCATGCAAATGCTTGCAAAAAGTGGTGAATATATATAAAATATATAGTGATCTAAAAATATCATCCATTTCCTGATGTTCTGTCTTGCCTGGTTTGCTGTCTTGAAACTTCTCCTCTTTGTAATGATCTACAACAATGTCGGTCTCGGCTGAGATGAGCTTCTTCCTGTCGAACTCTCTGAGGTGAAGCAGCGTGAGTTCATCAAACTGCTCAAAGCAGAACAAGACCTGCGGGAAGAGCAGATCCTCAAAAACAAGCACGTCTTTTTTCTGCTGTTATCACTACTTAATTTCCCTCATCATCTCAACATGACATTATCTGTATGATTTCAATTTCATCACAATCTCAACTACATTTTGTGACCGATTAGAAATCCCATAAACCTTACTTTCAATGTTTAACCAGTTAAAATATAAATCCTAAATTCTCTTTATTACTTATATATACACACAATACAGACCAAAAGTTTGGACACACCTTCTCATTCAAAGAGTTCTCTTTATTTTCATGACTATAAAAATTGTATATTCACACTGAAGGCATCAAAACTATGAATTAACATGTGGAATTATATACATAAAAAGTGTGAAACAACGGAAAATTTGTCATATTCTAGGTTCTTCAAAGTAGCCACCTTTTGCTTTGATTACTGCTTTACACACTCTTGGCTTTCTCCTGAAGGGGTAATGGTCCTGAAATGGTCTTCACTTCATAGCTGTGCCCTGTCAGGTTTAATAAGTGTGATTTCTTGCCTTCTAAATGGCGTTGGGACCATCAGTCGTGTTGTGCAGAAGACAGCTGATAGTCCTACAGAATAGACTGTTAGAATTTGTATTATGGCAAGAAAAAAGCAGCTAAGTAAAGAAAAACAAGTGGCCATCATTACTTTAAGAAATTAAGGTCAGTCAGTCTGAAAAATTGGGAAAACTTTGAAAGTATCCCCAAGTGCAGTCACAAAAACCATCAAGCGCTACAAAGAAACTGGCTCACATGCCCCAGGAAAAGGAAGACAGTTAAGGAATAAAGGACAAAATCCAACTTAATGTTATCATTTCATCCGAGTCACCAGCCTCAGAAACCGCAGATGAACAGCAGCTCAGATTAGAGAGCAGGTCAATAACACACAGAGTTCTACAGCAGACACATCTCTAGAACAACTGTTAAGAGGACACTGTGTGAATCAGGCCTTCATGGAAGAATATCTGCTAGGAAACCACTGCTAAGGACAGGCAACAAGCAGAAGAGACTTGTTTGAGCTAAAGAACACAAGGAATGGACATTAGACCAGTGGAAACCAGTGGACCTTTGCTTTGGTCTGATGAGTCCAAATTTGAGATCTTTGGTTCCAACCACCATTTCTTTGTGTGACGCAGAAAAGGTGAACGGATGGACTCTCCATGCCTGGTTCCCACCGTGAAGCATGGAGGAGGAGGTGTGATGGTGTGGGGGGGCTTTGCTGGTGACACTGTTGGGGATTTATTCAAAATTGAAGGCATACTGAACCAGCATGGCTACCACAGCATCTTGCAGCAGCATGCTATTCCATCCGGTTTGAGTTTAGTTGGACCATCATTTATTTTCAACAGGACAATAACCCCAAACACACCTCCAGGCTGTGTAAGGGCTATTTGACCAAGAAGGAGAGTGATGGGGTGCAGTCACCAGACCTGAACCCAATCGAGATGGTTTGGGGTGAGCTGGACCGCAGAGTGAAGGCAAAAGGGCCAACAAGTGCTAAGCATCTCTGGGAACTCCTTCAAGACTATTGGAAGACCATTTCAGGTGATTACCTCTTCAGGAGAATGCCAAGAGTGTGTAAAGCAGTAATCAAAGCAAAAGGTGGCTACTTTGAAGAACCTAGAATATGACATTTTCAGTTGTTTCACACTTTTTTGTTATGTATATAATTGCACATGTGTTAATTCATAGTTTTGATGCCTTCAGTGTGAATCTACAATTTTCATAGTCATGAAAATAAAAAAAACTCTTTGAATGAGAAGGTGTGTCCAAACTTTGGTCTGTACTGTATATATACATGCATATATACTTAGTACCTCAAGATACGAAAGGCTCAACTTACGAAAAATCCAAGTTACGAAAGCAAAGACGAAAATTTGTACTGCTCTACATACGAAAAGTTTTCAAGATACGAAAGGTTTCTGAAAGTCCGAGATTCGCCCCATAACAATTTTGAAACTCGCGCCGCACGCCGCCATCTTAGTTATAGTAGACTCGCCACCATCCTCCTGCTCTCCCATTGGTTCCTGATGCTAGCCAAGCCATGAGATCCTTCTCTCTAATTGGACAGCATCCCTCCCATCATGCATCTTCTATACGTACGTGCTGGCGTGCTTTAGCTCAGCCACTCCGTACCCGAAACTTTACATTTGTTATGTGTTTTCGTAAAGTTAAGTGTACGTACGTTATCTGCCGTTTGTCCTCCTCCTCTGCCGCCACTTTCGGAGATAGCCTCACTCGAAAGGTAAGCTTCGACATTTTACGTTATTTCATTGTTTATAGGTCAATTTAGCTTTATTATGAAATTTAATGGGGTGTTTTTGGAGGGCTTGGAACGGATTAGCCATTTTACATGTAAAATGTGTTCCAAGATACGAAAAACTCATACGAAGGCCGCCTCGGAACGGATTAATTTCGTATCTCGAGGTACCACTGTATATGTATGTGTGTGTGTATATATATATATATGGAGAGAGAAATAAAGAAAAGAAAATCATAATTTTTATTTGAAGCCTGTCTGTATATTGTATAAAATATTTTAGAAATAGAAATATACATTTTCTTTTGTGTATGTATGTGTGTGTGTGTATATATATATATATATACAGTGGAGTTCGGTTATGTCGATGGCGTCGGGGGTCGGGAAAAAGCATCGAGATAACCGTTTCGCGAGATAACCCATACATCATATATTACATATATTAACATACAACCCATACATATTACCGATTTCCCCACATATAACCCTCAGATGCAGATAATACGTACACAGTGCTTGTGCGCGAAATTAGAAAGCAATAAGAAAGTCAGAATCAGAAGAAAAAGAAAGAAAAAACAGTCTCTCGCTCGTCCCTTTAAGAGAAGAGCCCGCCTTCATGGCAGCACAGCCAATCAGCGCAGCTGTCAGAGTGACGGAGAGTGATCGTCAGGTGTGCCGCGGAAAATTATTCAATTTCACCATTTTTTTCTAAAAAACACATTTTGAGCGGCTGCAAGCGGCAATGGTGCGCGTCTGTAGTGATGTTACGTCTGACACCGACGCTCCGAAGCTTGCTTCAAACTCGAACGAGCTTTGCAATGAACCACTGCTTCGAAGCTTGAATCATTACGTCACTAGTCACGTGAAAATGACGTTTGAAGCAAACACACTGCTTCACTCCGGCAGTGAACCACCTGACTGCTCTGACAGCCCGATCAGTGTTGACGGGTTTGAAACCTGGCGGCTGTATTTCTTATAAAAGTGAAACCAAACCGTGGGTTGTAGTAAGAGAAAGAAAAATTAAAATGTATTGATGGACATGATGTAAATGAGAAAAACGAGATTAAATGAGAATGTAGATGCTCGTGTTTTTTTACACAGTGTTGCCGCGATTTGTTTGATGAAGCGATCGGTTGAAATGTGCAGTCTCATCCAGCACGGTGCGCGTTTGATTCTTAATCCCCGAACCACTTGCTCCTGTTTAACCACTGCGCTCTCTCCACAAATCACTTTAAAGACAATGTTGTGCCTCCTTTTAAAACGATTCAGCCACCCCGGATTTGCTTTAAAGTCAAGTCAAATTCTTTGCAGCAAGAATGTCCGCCTTCTCCATCAGCAAGGGACCATTGACGGGAAGGTTTGTTGCTCGTGTATTTGTGAAACACTGCATCGTCGACATCTTAGAGATTGATTGTCAGTTTTCTCTTAACACCTCCATACATTTTTAGAAGAAAAAAAACACAGAATACCTGCAGTGTGTTATCCCTCAGATCAACGTGAGTGAACTGTCGTTGAAGTGAGCGCGCGCTCCTCCTGCAACGCAAACTCAGCGAACGAGGTACGCTCATGTGTCACGAAATACCCATGTGAAGTGGATAATTTGTCTCTCATTTATGCTCGAGATACTAGATTTCGGCGACATTAAGGAATCGACATAACCAACAAGAAAATACTGAGACAAATAGGGAGTTTGGCAGTTCCACTTCAAAATCGTCGACATAATAGTATTGGCGAGTTAACCATGACTCGAGATAAGTGAACTCCACTGTATATGTATATATATATATATATATATATATATATATATATATATATATATATATTTTTTTTTTTTTTTAAATGGGACTTGGACATCTATTTTCTCAAGAGAGAACATATAGAATTATAAGAAACCTTGTGCAAGATCACAAAGTCAAGATCACAAGAAAATTATCTAGACTAATTTATGTCATGCTTTGATCACAGACAAATAATATGTTTTAATACATGGCATCTTAAAGCATCATCATCTGCTGATCATTATATGTTTTGGCCATTTTGAGATGAAGGCAGAAGTTTTAGCGCCCCCTTGTGTTAGTTTCAAAATCTACCGACAGGCTTGTCAATGGATATTCATGCCATATTTTATCAGGGATTTCAGCACATATTTAATTGCTATTTAATTGCTAATTGCACACTTCCTCTAGTCTCACCTCCATATCTTTCTGCTTCATGGCCTCGAAGTACGGCGAGTGTTCGGCCAGGTGGCGGTTGGGTGCGCACAGATAGTAAATGTTCCTCGTTCCCGCCTTCATCCGAGAGGCGTAATCCATCAGGCTGGTCTGCTGTCCCGCAGGAAGCGCTGACGACTCAAAGCGCAGCAGCTTGGCAATGTCCTCCTGTGAACACACGACTCAGCCGTTTAAACACAATCAGAGAGACACGAGGAGATCATGAAGGTGAAACGAGGCGTCCCGCACCTTGACGTCCTGCTCCGCTGTGGTTACGATACCCTCGCGCATAAACAGCCCATAATCGTCAAAGAAACGAGCGTATTTCTCTGGATCCTTCTTGCTCTGGTCCAAGAGAAACCGAATGATACGCTGCTGTAAAACATCCCACAGTTTCCTGAAAGAACAGTTTGTTACTCTTGTTAATTTCACGACGCTGAAGATTTAATGTCATATTTCTGCTGGGTTTGAACCTGATCAGGGTGCTTTCCTGAAGCAACTCTCTGCTGAGGTTTAGAGGAATATCTTCACTGTCCACAACACCTGCAAACACAGAACAAAACCTGGATTGGGATCAAATGCATTTATCTGGCATTATATTATCTGAACGCTCAGCTGACCTCGCAGGAAGCGCAGCCACTTGGGAAGGATGTCTGTGGCTTTGGTTTGGATCAGAACCTTCCTGCTGTACAGAGCCACACTGGATCCCATCTCACGACTCACGTCAAACATGGAGGGTTTCTGCTCACACAACCGTAAGGCAGTCATTCATCATCATCATCATCGCAAAAAATAAAAAATAAAAAAGGCTGATTACCAAATAAATAAACATGAGGATCCATTCATTTGGATTCATAATTTTATTATGTAAGAAGAAGAATATTTGTGAGACACTTTGAATACTAAATAAAATGTATAATTGGAGAATATCATATTAAATCCGTGTGTTTTGTATCCGTGAAATGCACATAACTGCATAATGCATATAAATAAATAATGCATATTTGAGTTATAATTTTGTTGTTGAATGTTGTAACAGGTCTTTTAACAGGTTTTTTTTTATTATGCTTGGATATGTATTAAAATATGTACAAAATATTGTTTTAAATGTCTTTCATTTGTTGAATCATCTCATTTAAAATCAATAATTAATTAAGTACATTTCATATGTATAATGTATTTTAAAATGTAAATATTAGATTTTTAAAATGGCAATTTTTATTTTATTTTGCCATATTTGAATTGAACTCATTTCAATTGCATATTAAAATATGCCCATTATAGCGTTTTAAATACATATTTCAGTTGTTAAATTACGTAACAGGCTAAATATAAGAGTCATATAAAATATAATTACTTTAACTTACTGTAATTGAAGTCTAAATAAATACAGTGGAACCTCGAGATACGAGCAGCCTAACATTCGAGTTTTTTTAGATGCGAGCCAGAGCTCGGGCCAATATGTACAATATATACAATATGTACAAAGTAGTGATTTAATTGCATATCTCAGTTGTCGTTGTCATTAAATTATGTTATATATTATGTTTAATAGGTAAGATTTTATAATATTAAGTGAGTTCATAGAACTTTATTATATTTTCTGAGAGGGAAATGCAAGTTATAGTGACTTTCACACAAAATGCCTTTTGAGGTTAAAAAAAGAGATTCAAGGGAGTGAAATTTAAGAAAAATGTTGAACTCATGTTAACTTGATTAACGATCATGCACAAAATATGCAAAAAAACACTGCAAAATATGCAAGACACGAGCACAACAGAAACACATCTGTCCAACATGTGTACAGAGAAAAAACATTGTTTGTAAAAGCCTGTAAGTTACACTTGTGTGTACAACAGTCACTGTGCTTTTATATGATCTAACCGTCATCTCACCATCTCTGGCACGTAGAAGATGCTGCGGATATTGAGCGGGGCGTCTGCGCGGTAGTGCAGTGTGTAGCGCGGTTTGTCGTGGGCTTGAGCCACATAGCGATAAAACTCCTCATGCTGCCACTCGCAGTCTTTGGGACTCAGTGCTGTGTCTGCTCGGCTTTCCCCCGGGCGCATCGAGGTCATTTGTTCAGCCATCAAGAGCATCAGGATAGGCCAGTCAGTCAATGTTGGATACTGCCAGAAAGTGTTAGGGCTCATGGCAGCGGCTTCCAGCGTGATGCCGCATGGCCTGCTGTATGTGAGGCCCCGGCAGTGGTGGCTCAAAACCAGGGGGTTTTCCCCGAGGGTCAACCCTTTCCACACTACGGAGGTGGTGGAGCAGATGGCCAAGCACAAATAGCCTGTCTGCGTCCGTAGGGTTACGAGACGTTGCGTCTCAGCCTCAGCTCCTTGCGCCTCCGGGCCCGCTTCAGACAATCATCTAAGCTGCCGTTTCCGGCACACCTTTTATGCTCTGTTCATGATGTCACTGACCTGCGACGTGCATTTACATGCATCTTTCATTCATTGATTTCACAGTGCTTCGCTTGACTCACGTCAAGGCATTTCCCTAGCGCTTTGTAACAGAGACGTTTTCAGGTACAGAAACTATGTTCAAATGTAAAATACAGGGAGTGCAGAATTATTAGGCAAATGAGTATTTTGACCACATCATCCTCGTTATGCATGTTGTCTTACTCCAAGCTGTATAGGCTGGAAAGCCTACTACCAATTAAGCATATTAGGTGATGTGCATCTCTGTAATGAGAAGGGGTGTGGTCTAATGACATCAACACCCTATATCAGGTGTGCATAATTATTAGGCAACTTCCTTTCCTTTGGCAAAATGGGTCAAAAGAAGGACTTGACAGGCTCAGAAAAGTCAAAAATAGTGAGATATATTGCAGAGGGATGCAGCAGTCTTAAAATAGCCAAGCTTCTGAAGCGTGATCATCGAACAATCAAGCGTTTCATTCAAAATAGTCAACAGGGTCGCAAGAAGCGTGTGGAAAAACCAAGGCGCAAAATAACTGCCCGTGAACTGAGAAAAGTCAAGCGTGCAGCTGCCAAGATGCCACCAGTTTGGCCATATTTCAGAGCTGCAACATCACTGGAGTGCCCAAAAGCACAAGGTGTGCAATACTCAGAGACATGGCCAAGGTAAGAAAGGCAGAAAGTCGACCACCACTGAACAAGACACACAAACTGAAACGTCAAGACTGGGCCAAGAAATATCTCAAGACTGATTTTTCTAAGGTTTTATGGACTGATGAAATGAGAGTGAGTCTTGATGGGCCAGATGGATGGGCCCGTGGCTGGATTGGTAAAGGGCAGAGAGCTCCAGTCCGACTCAGACGCCAGCAAGGTGGAGGTGGAGTACTGGTTTGGGCTGGTATCATCAAAGATGAGCTTGTGGGGCCTTTTCGGGTTGAGGATGGAGTCAAGCTCAACTCCCAGTCCTACTGCCAGTTTCTGGAAGACACCTTCTTCAAGCAGTGGTACAGGAAGAAGTCTGCATCCTTCAAGAAAAACATGATTTTCATGCAGGACAATGCTCCATCACACGCGTCCAAGTACTCCACAGCGTGGCTGGCAAGAAAGGGTATAAAAGAAGAAAATCTATTGATATGGCCTCCTTATTCACCTGATCTGAACCCCATTGAGAACCTGTGGTCCATCATCAAATGTGCGATTTACAAGGAGGGAAAACAGTACACCTCTCTGAACAGTGTCTGGGAGGCTGTGGTTGCTGCTGCACGCAATGTTGATGGTGAACAGATCAAAACACTGACAGAATCCATGGATGGCAGGCTTTTGAGTGTCCTTGCAAAGAAAGGTGGCTATATTGGTCACTGATTTGTTTTTGTTTGGTTTTTGAATGTCAGAAATGTATATTTGTGAATGTTGAGATGTTATATTGGTTTCACTGGTAAAAATAAATAATTGAAATGGGTATAAATTTGTTTTTTGTTAAGTTGCCTAATAATTATGCACAGTAATAGTCACCTGCACACACAGATATCCCCCTAAAATAGCTAAAACTAAAAACTACTTAAAATATTGATACAAAAATATTCAGCTTTGATATTAATGAGTTTTTTGTGTTCAGTGAGAACATGGTTGTTGTTCAATAATAAAATTAATCCTCAAAAATACAACTTGCCTAATAATTCTGCACTCCCTGTAAAACTACACTTCAGGAATAAAATATACATTACAAATATAGTCACAAACGTTACTATCGAATTACTGGTTCTTGGAAATCTTTAACCAGTCTAAAATGGAAACAGTTATCGATACCCATCCTTGCTTGATATGTTTAGCTATAATAGAATAAAATAGGATTTTGGTCATTTCAACCAATAATAACAGTGTTCAATCATCCTGATTACAATATTGACCCAAAAATGATTATGTTTTTTTCCATAATTGAGCAGCCCTATTAAGATCACATTCATTTAGTCCAAAAACTGCAATTAATTCTTCTGATTGTTCTCACCCGTCTGAGGACCACTTGTATCCAGGAGCGTCTGGTTCTGCTGACTGAGAATAAACCTCCACCTTATCAGCCACCATGAAGGCGGAGTAAAAGCCCACACCAAACTGACCAATGATGGAGCTGCTGGCCTCTGCTTGATTCTGAAGAGCATCCAGAAACGCCTGCAGGAGGAAGAACAAGAGGAGCATGAAATCAAAACCAGTCTGAATGAGGAACAGCAGAGTCTGGAAGAGTTCAGCGAGACGCACCTTTGATCCAGATCGAGCGATGGTGCCCAGGTTTGCAACCAGCTCCTCTGTTCATTCCAACACCTGTGTCCTACAAATCAGAGCAGAAAATGTAGATCAATACATTCTCCACAGGGGTCTCTTACTCTGACTCTCATACAGTGCAGACGTGTTTCTATCTGCTCCCGCCCTGCTCTAGCGCTCTGGTATTCTTGTCTTTTTTTCTGACCTGCTGCTTGCTGGACTCCTGAAAATACTGAAATGTAATTGATTAACTGGTCAATCAGCGCGATCGACAAGATTTTTTCACAAAGACGAGACGGGACGTTTGCTTCGGGGTACGTGATGGACTCATGGAAAAACTGGCAAGTCCTGTGCCTGGAGGCTCTGTCCGTGGAAGATGCGGAAGATCTATACGTGATTGGATTATTGATGGCGGGGATCCTATTCTTTGGCTTTGGGATTGTCCTGACCTATCGAAAGATTGGTAAGACAGCTGCAAGCAAATTCACCCAGCCGCTGTCTGTGGAAATTAAGGACCGGTTTACGGATTGTAACCGGTCTGGCCGTGAGGCTAGACGAAATGTCTAGGGAACTGCATCGACCGGTCGCGAGTGAGTGCTGAGGACCAGAACTGATTGATTGATTATGATCCGGACAAATTACCGAAGATCATCAAATGGATTAAAATTTTTTATTTTCCTGTCCTCATGTCCCTAACTTGTCCCTATCTCTCGGTTGGGAATTCAGCCTGTCAGCCAGTCTGCTATCTCCTGTGCACTCTTATCTCCTTCAAGGACAAAAACATAGAAACTGATCTCAAAAACATCTGCAGCTTTGGCTACATTCTCAACAAATTTTAGACTCTCTCGCACCATACAAACTCACCCCCATCCATCTGTCTGCCTTTCCTTATATATCTGGATCAGACTCAACACAGACATTAATGTTTGCTGTGATCGTATTTAGACAGCCGAATTGCTGGCATTGAGGAATAAGATCATGTGAGTGTCTGGATCGAGATCCTGATCTTTTAACGATTAATCGTGTGTCAGTTTTACGTCAGGAGTTGAAAACAGGAGAATAAAAATAGAAAAGCTGTTCATCTTCTTCCCTTAAACGGCTGTTGGAGTCAAGAAGTGAAATGAAGAGATGGTAACGGAGTACGGCGTGACGGCACTGCGGGTGATGAAGGTACCTGGATGGTGAAGGTGCCTTTGGCTGCATCCGTCTGCAGGTGGATCTCCATGGCAGTCGTCTCTCCTCCTGCCGTCATCATCTTGTGCCGCAGTTTCTCCAGCGCATCGCTGCCGTTTGAGATCAGCTCTCTGATGAACACCTAACAGAGTCACTGACCGTTACAGTAGAAAAACACCCCAGAAATATCTCTAAATTATTCTAATAGTAATGATAAATGAGTTTCTAATTATCAGGTTACAATCCTTTTCCATTTGAATGTCATATTTATAACCATTAATTGTACATATCAAGCTGATTAAATATTTAATTAATTGATAATTATTTATAAAATAAATCTATATGTTGGTAAACAGTCAATATATGGCAGATAAATATACACAACACAACTTTAATGATGACAAATGAAATAATTATTGTTGAATCCTCAAGAATCAGCCTGGAAGAGAATTGCTGAAACAGCATCTGTTTTCTGTTAGTTGATCACCTCTTTCTCCGAGTACAGAGATCTGGCCACAATATCCAGCAGCTTCTTCGTCTCGGCTTGAAACTCGTGTTTGGAGTAAGATCCTTATTTCAACAAAGAATAAGAAAAAATATTTAAGTTTCTAAATCTTAAGTCAGTTTGTTTAATGTTTTTGAAAGAAGTCTCTAATGCAAAGGCTGTGATCAAAAACACAGTAAAACATCAATACTGTGAAATATTATTACTAGTGATGCACAAAAATTTCTGCTACTGACAATTTTGGATGAAACAGCCGTTCTTTAACTGGGAAAAGACGTCAGTAAAACAGTTTGTAGACTCTACAACATCACTTTACGTTTCATTCACCTCAAGAAAGTTATATGTGTAGGACAAATGTTAAGGTCTATGTGTGTCTGTCCTTGTTCATTGCAGGTGTGAACGTGATTGGAGGATCAGTTTGTCAGGTTGACACATAATGCTGATGTAGGAGATTTCGCTGTCAATCACCACCAATCACTGCACAGTTTAAGACACACAAACTTCAATGGCGACAGAGTGGAAAGAGCGAGCACTTAACGAGAGACCAGGCTGAGTCTGTTGTGTTTATTTGTGCACTTGTAGTTTGTTGTTAATTCTTTGCTCTCTGTCTATTGTTTATCGTAAGAGTCGATCAGTCTGAACAATGTGTTGAGGTGGGAGAGGCGGCCCTACATTACAACATCTAGTGTTTACCAACTGTATTACACACACTAGGATCAGGAGAGCTGCTTATTATGTGTTTTGTTCATTAGTTAGTGAAGATTAGTTACGACATCCAGTACGCCTGTGACGACCTGTCGTCAGTTTGGGCTCCGCCTCTGACCCTGCCCTCCTGTTTGGTGGGATCTGCAACACCTGTGGACAACTTCCCTTGGCTCCAGTTAAAAGAAGCAAGATTGACCACAGAGACGCGGCCGACATGATTTGATTTCTGTTGTTTTGTTTCTGTTTTCATGCAGCACTTCAGCACATTACATTTTCACTCATTCACCCCGCACTACATTACTGATAACTGTCTTTTGCATCACACCGTTTTGTATTATTTTGTTTAAGTTAATAAACACATTTCGTTGTAAAGTTGGCTTTTCCGTGTGTCCCATGTTTTGTTGCGTCCCTTTTGAGCCGCGGGGCGTAACAAATGGGGGCTCGTCCAATTCGTTGTAAATTTTTTCTTTGAGTGATACGTTGTTTATGATTTGGAAAAATTTGTTTTGATTTGTCGTGGTTTGGTCGCGTCGTTGTGTCACAGCGTTTGGAGACACCGGAAAAGCATTCGATGCAGTTGCTGGGATAGTTTTTTGAACACACCGACTGGTAAGTTGCCTTTTGTGCAATACTGTTTTGACTTGGAGTTTTTCCCTGCTAGGATAAGCGATGTGTTTCTTTTGAGACACATCGAGTTTGTTATTTTCTTAGTGTTGTGGTGAAAGCGGGTGAAGCGGTTGTCTTGGGAGCACCTCCAGGGTGTTGAGAATTGTCGCTAGTTTGACTAGTTGCAGTTCCACCCACTGGGTTCGTGTGCTTAAATTTCCCCCCGCCATACCACATGAAGACTAGGGTTGAGGTAGGTAGATAGATGTTTTTCTAAGGAGTTAGATAGTGGGTAAAATTCCAAGTATATTGGATTGCACAATTAGGTTCCTTTCAGTCTGTAGTTTGATTGCTAATGGCCGATGTTGAAAAATTTGTTGAGTCCCCTTCGTATGTTTTCCTAGATAAATGTACAAAAGATCAACTTTTGGAAATTGCTGTGCATTATGGAATACAACTCAGTGATAAGAGAATGAAAGAAAGTAGTATTAAAACTGAGCTGAAAAATAAATTGATTGATAAGAAAATCTTGGCAGCTGAAATGAGTGACATTGAGGAGCATACACATTTGACTTCACAGTCTGCTTTAACTTTTGACCAACAAAAAGAGTTATTATTGTTACAAATGGAACACGAGAAAATAAAGCAGAAGTCTGAACAGGGTAGATTTGAGTTGGAGAAGGCAAAAATGGATTTGGAATATTTTAAATTGAAGCTTGCAAGTGAAGCTAAAATTGATGGTGGTGGTTCAACTGTTGGTGCGGGTGGATCTTTTGCACTGCATCAAAATTTAAAACTTGTTCCTAAATTCAATGAAGCTGACCCGGATGTATTTTTCACTATGCTTGAACGTGTTGCGGAGATACAAAATTGGGCTAAAGCAGATTGTGTTTTGTTGCTGCAGACAGTGTTAATTGGCAAAGCCCAGTTAGCCTTTTCTGCTTTGACATTGGAGGAAAGTAAAGATTATGATTCTGTTAAGTCCGCAGTGTTAAGAGCATACGAGTGTGTACCTGAGACATATCGACAACGTTTTAGGTCCTGTAAAAAGATCCAGGGACAGACACATTTAGAGTTTGTGCGAGACTTAAGACGACATGTTACACGTTGGTGTGCGTCGCTTGGTACAAGAACCTTTGAGGATCTGCTTGAATTGATCATAATAGAACAATTTAAAATTTCTGTTTCTGATCAAATTGCAACATATGTTAGCGAGCATAAGATTCAGTCTCCGGAGGAAGCGGCGTCATTAGCTGATGAGTTTGTACTCACCCATAAGATCGCTCCTATTGATTGGAGAACACGTGAAGAAGCGAGAGGGGGTCGCTTTGGTGGGCGTGTTTCTGTAGGGACATTTGATCAATCTGAGACTTGTAACTACTGTCGAGAAAAAGGGCATTGGAAAGTTGATTGCCCTATTCTTAAGGAGAAAAATAAGCGTTTTGATGGAAATAAGTTTCAGTTTGTTGCAGTTGCGAATTCGGTTCAGTTAAGTGAAACTGAAAAGAATGAAATTCCATTGTTAAGTGATTGTTTGTCTACTTATGCTCCTTTTATTACAGAAGGTCGAGTGGCATTATCCGATGGAGTAGAAGTTCCTGTCAGAATTTTGCGTGATACAGGAGCTATGGATTCGTTTATTTTAGAGTCCGTTTTGCCTTTTTCCGCACAGTCTGACACCGGTGATAGCGTTTTGGTTCGGGGAATGGGGCTAAAAACTTTAATAGTTCCTCTTCATAAAGTTATGCTCCATTGATATTTTGTACAAGATGGCTTGTTGCTGAGGAAATGGAGTCCTCATGGTGAGAATTTTGTTGGGGATCCTATTGTTCAGGTTGTGGTTCCCACAAAGTTTCGACAAGTGGTATTGGAGGTGGCACATCAAAAACTGGGTCATTCGGGGGTACGAAAAACATATGATCGTGTTTTGCAATATTTTTTTTGGCCAAGGTTAAAACGTGACATTTCAGTATATATAAAGTCCTGTCACGTTTGTCAGGTAACTAGTAAGCCAAATCAAACCCTGAAACCGGTTCCGTTGCATCCAATTTTAGCCAATTGTGACCCTTTTGAACACCTTATTGTGGATTGTGTGGGTCCTCTTCCTTGTTCAAAATCTGGAGCTAAATATTTGCTTACAGTCATGTGTTTGGCCACACGATTTCCTTCCGCTTATCCGTTGCGCACAATTACATCACGATCAATTGTAAGAGCATTGTCACAGTTTATGTCAATCTTTGGTATTCCTAAAATCATTCAGAGTGATCAGGGTACTAACCTTACTTCTCATCTCTTCCAACAAGTTTTAAAACAGTTAAAAATTAAGCATAATGTTGCTAGTGCATATCATCCACAAAGCCAGGGAGCGTTAGAGAGATTTCATCAAACCTTGAAGTCTCTCCTTCGTGCTTATTGTATACACTTGGATCGAGATTGGGAAGAGGGTTTGCCCTGGTTGCTACTGGCTGCACGTGAGGTTGTGCAAGAAAGCACGGGATTTAGTCCTAATGATTTGGTTTTCGGTCATAAAGTTCGTGGGCTGCTGGCCGTATTACAGAACTCGGTCAATATTGCAGATTCCCCGAAAAACTTGTTGACTTATGTTTATGGGTTTAGACAAAGGTTGATTCAAGCTAGATTATTGGCCAGAACTAAGCTTGAACAACAACAGAAAAGCATGAAACGGTTGTATGACCGAAGAGTGGAACGTCGCGTGTTTGAAACGGGAGATCAAGTTCTTGTGTCGCGTTTGTTGATTTCTTCTCCTTTTGAGGCAAAATTTGAAGGCCCATATGTGGTAAAACGTAAGTTGAGTGATGAAAACTATGAGGTGATAACTCCTGGTCGGAGAAAGTCAACCCAGTTGTATCACGTAAATTTACTGAAACCTTATTATGAGACGGCTAGTGCTAAGATAAGTCCTGTCCATTCGGCTCTCTTTGCAGTTTCAGCTTCTAAGGAGGATTTTAGCTCGGGGCAGCACGAGAATGAGGGCAAAGAACCAGATGATGGAATCTTGCGTGGACGTTTGAATAATTCTGAATCTCTGGAAAAGTTAGAAGTTGGCTTCGCACATTTGCCTCCTTTTCAGATACAGGAGTTGAGTACCCTTTTGCGGAGTTTTCCTGAGTTGTTTAGTGATACGCCATCTCGAACTAACTGGATTGAACATGATATTGATGTGGGAGATGCTTCGCCTATTAAACAGCGGTATTACCGTGTGTCACCACAGAAAAGAGACTTAATGGAAGTAGAAATTGGTTATATGCAAGAAAATGGTATTGCTGTGCCTTCATGTGCAAATTGGGCGTCTCCTTGTCTGTTGGTTGGGAAACCTGATGGGTCAGTAAGGTTTTGTACAGACTTTAGAAAGGTAAATGCTGTGACTAAACCTGACTGTTTTCCCCTCCCTCGGGTCGACGATTGTGTTGACCAGGTAGGCTCTGCTAGATACGTGACCAAACTTGACTTGCTAAGGGGTTATTGGCAAGTGCCTTTGACTCACCGAGCACAAGAAATTTCTTCTTTTGTCACTCCATCAGGCCTCTATTCGTATAGAGTTATGAGTTTTGGATTGCGCAACGCGCCTGCCACCTTTCAACGGCTTATGAATCGTGTGGTAGTGGGCCTTGATGGATGTGCTGTGTATTTGGATGATCTTGTTGTATTCAGCGACAATTGGAATTCGCATCTAAAGCATTTGCAGGCGGTGTTGAGGCGCCTTTCGGAAGCCAGGTTGACTGTCAACTTGGCGAAGTGTAACTTTGCTCGAGCTACTGTGACATACCTTGGTAAGGTGGTTGGAAATGGTGAAGTTCGTCCATTGAATGCAAAAATTCAAGTTATTCAAGAGTACCCTGTGCCTACGACCAAGAAAGAACTTATGCGTTTCTTGGGTTTGGTAGGGTACTATCGTTCTTTTTGCCGTAACTTTTCATCCGTTGTGGCACCACTTACTGATCTTTTGAAAGCGAAGGCAAAGTTTGAGTGGTCTGCAAGTTGTGTACTGGCTTTTGAAAATGCTAAATTGCTTTTGTGTTCATCTTCTGTCCTGGCCGCTCCTTGCTTTGAAAGGCCATTCTCCTTGCAGGTTGATGCAAGTCACGTTGGAGCTGGAGCAGTCCTTCAACAGGCTGATGAACAGGGAGTAGTTCGGCCTGTTAGTTTTTTTTCACGAAAGTTTAATGCTTATCAGTTGAATTACTCTGTGGTGGAAAAAGAGGCTTTGGCGTTGATTTGGGCATTACAACATTTTGATGTCTATGTTGGCTCAAGTCAGCCTGTTGTTGTTTACACTGACCATAACCCATTGACTTTTTTGAATTCGCTTCATTGCCCAAATCAAAGGTTAATACGTTGGTCTTTGTTTCTTCAAGCTTACTGCCTTGATATTCAACACATTAAAGGCGTTGTTAATGTTGTGGCAGATGCACTGTCACGGGCCCTGTGAATGTTTAAGGTACAGTTGTGGTCTAATTGTGTTTGACTGGTTGCAGGGATTCTTGACAGACCCCTGTCTTAAGGGGGGGGGTGTGACGACCTGTCGTCAGTTTGGGCTCCGCCTCTGACCCTGCCCTCCTGTTTGGTGGGATCTGCAACACCTGTGGACAACTTCCCTTGGCTCCAGTTAAAAGAAGCAAGATTGACCACAGAGACGCGGCCGACATGATTTGATTTCTGTTGTTTTGTTTCTGTTTTCATGCAGCACTTCAGCACATTACATTTTCACTCATTCACCCCGCACTACATTACTGATAACTGTCTTTTGCATCACACCGTTTTGTATTATTTTGTTTAAGTTAATAAACACATTTCGTTGTAAAGTTGGCTTTTCCGTGTGTCCCATGTTTTGTTGCGTCCCTTTTGAGCCGCGGGGCGTAACAACGCCGAACATGTTTCTTTCTGCATCTTTTGTTGGTTTATTTGGTTAAACTTAGTTAACAATCCATAAACTCATTAGTTATTTAGATAAAACAACTCTAAAGAGCTAAATATATGCATTGTGTGAAATATTTATTATATTTCAACTTCACCTGTTACTGTGTCATTGTTTTGTCATTTAAATGTTTATATTATATGTTTATTTATATTATTTGTTGCTATTAGAGTGTTGATTAATAATCAAGTAATTATTCAAACTTATTTAATGATTTATTGTAATAATTTAGCAGCTTTAGTCCACCTTGAACGTCCTCTGTGTCGGTGATGATGCTGTGGAGCGTCTCCTCCTCTGCCGTCTCGGCCGGTTGTGAACTGTAGGAGCGATGAGCACAGCTGGAGCTCCACACTCTGCTGTGACGCAGCTGCCGTCTGTCATGAGCTTCAGCTGAAGAAGAGAGAGAGTCACACTCATCACTATTAAACACCACTGATCATGTATATGTAGGGATTATTCATTCAGACCCAGACTCACTCACTCTCTCTTTTGCTCTTACACACACACACACACACACACACACACACACACACACACACACAAGCTCTCTCTCTCACCACTGATGTCTCACTGAACAAAAACACTTGACTTCATAACTGTTCCTGTCTCTATAGTCTTCACATCTGTATACTATACTGTATATTGTATGTATAGATTATTCATCCAGACTCTCTCTCTCTGTCTCACACACACACGCGCGCACAGAGACAGAGAGAGAGAGAGAGAGAGAGAGAGAGAGAGAGAGAGAGCATGGCTAAATGAATAATTGTGTAATTCTACACAAATCTTGTTCATTGTGTCATTTAGTGACACTATAATCTGACAAACACAGTTTGAACGGAACAGCCTGTGTTTATTTGTATTAAAATTATTCTTCCTCTGGTATAATATTTCATCATTATTATTATTTAACAGCTCGTCCATATTAAAGCTGTACCTGCAGTGAATGTCGCGGGCGCTACAGTCTTCCCGATCCCTCTGCTGGATGATAAAAGCCTGACATGAGCTCGCTGAGAGACATTCAGTGAGTATTTGAGTAATCTTAACGATCTGATCATTTCTGCTGCTGTGGTTTGACCTGTGAGAAACTGGAAACCCTGGCGCGACCGGCGTACGGCGACTGAAAGGACCCTGCGGGCGCACACTGATGACGTATGCGTGAGGTCACACACATGTAAGTCACACACATGCCTGTGTAAAATGCAAAGACCGGCTAATAAGATTAATTCCTATGTAATTTTGGCAAAATATTGTAGATTCCTCTTTATTATATTAGGAAATTAATAAAACATTACCAGAATCCCTAATCTAATATACAGCCCAAGATACTGTAATGTATATTTTACTGTAGAAAACTGACTTTGAATTTGTGCCGTTTTGTTGTAATCATATGTGGGCTTTTTCCTCTCCGGCTCCAAAATTGTTACTCAAAACATATTATTTTAGGATAGCTTTTTTGTGATTCAATTGATTACTTTGCTTGTTGTCATATTGGTTTTATTTTCGATTTTACTGTTGTGTGCATTGAGATGTTACATTTAAAGGCGCTATATAAAATAAAGTTTATTATTATTATTTAACTCAAATGTTTTCATTTTTTAAAGATATTTATGATTCAGAATGAAAATAAAACTGACATCTTAAATGTGTGTGTTTATACACACACACACAGGAATGTATTTGATGATCTTGCGTGCCTATTTTATTCATTCATTATTTCTATATATCCTATATAATTTGTGAATCTGCAGTTCAAATAGTTGGAGCAAATGCTTCATAAATGTCAGATTCAAAGATTCAAATAAAATCTGTTGCAATAAATAATAATTGAGTGCTGAGTGTATGCCAGGGTTTAATACAAAACCACATGAGTTCAGTATCCGTGAACACAGACTCAGAATAATGACTGTAACTCTGATAGGAAGGGTTTACAGCGGCAGTGGGATTTTAACAACTGTATTTAATTCAATCGAAGCTTTATAGGCAGTTCTGAATTTATTTATTTTATTTTTTTGCATCCTTTATCCACCCTAGTTCACTTTCTGCTCATTTATTTGACTGTATTTCGTTCCGGACGCTTGAAACGTCGATGGATAAACAGAGAGAGTTTGAACTGGAGCGCGCATCAATGTGTGAGGCGCGTGCACGCGGAAGGGAGGCACAACACCTGTTCATCAGGTATTTTGTTCAGTGAAAGTGAAACTGGATGTTCTCCCTTCAGTCATTGCGAACTGTCGTAAGAAGCATTTAGTTAACATCATATAATGGTAATGAATTCAGACACTCTTGTGAAAAAAGAACATGTTGAGTTGAGGTAAGTCATGAATAAACCAAAAAACACATTTATCTGAATTACTGTCTAGCACGAGTGAGACTTGAGCTACAAATAGCTAAAACTAAGCCATAGAAATGCATTGAAAGAAGGAAGTTGTCAAATAATATTATATGTAGCTACTCTATGTGCATTTGTGTTTTGTTCGAACTATTTACCTGTAGATGTTTGTGTAAAATGCTGGATTCGTTGAAGTATTCAGAGAAAAACAACACATGCATGTTAAAACATCATTCTGTGTGATTATTATAATGTTTGTCTTTTCAGTGTCTGTGTCCTTCAGAGATAAAGCTCATGTGTTTGACTGCGGATTATTACTGGAATCAGGTTTGACAAATAATCTTTTCCCATTGTTCCCAAATAGTTATCCAACTATAGTTATCCAATTTTTGGCCTTCAAACATCATAAAAGGCACATATGTAGATCAGAGAAATCTAGAATTTATGTCTGTGATGATAAAACCCTGCTTATATCACTGCATGTAGAAAGACGGTGAGTATTTGTTTCCTGATTTCTCTTGATCCGGTTTAACCAGTTTTCTTCGATCAGGAAGTTACTGTAAATGTTTATCTCAGTTTTGGACAGAAAGTTAATTGGAAGTATTATAAGGCAAAAGCACGTATGCTGACACTTTTCTGTAATGTTTTCTGTTTTTTCTTCAGATTTTTATTTTAGCATCTGTGTCCTTCAGAGATGAAGTTCATTTGTTTGACTCTCCTGCTTGTTAGTGGAATCACAGATTCAAGATCAGGTGATTTATTCATCATTGCACAACAAAACCCTTAGTGTTAAATTAACACTGCTGGTGTTTATATCCACACTCAGTGTTAAAATAACTCTGAATCAGAATCAGAAAGAGCTTTATTGTCAAGTGTGCTTGCACACACAAGGAATTTGTCTTGGTATTGAAGCTTCCAGTGCACATATACAACACAACATGAGTTCACATAGCAAATAACAGTAACAATACATAACATACACAGTACATGTGGTCACATGCTGGGATTTTTTGTATGGAGTGGGAGAGGGGATAGATTGTCAGCCATAACATCCGTCTGCATTGTTTTTCTTCCCCTGCGCTCTGCCCAGCATTTTATCTCTTATTAGTTCAACTGTTCAAGAGTGAAATGGCCTGTGGAAAGAAACTGTTCCTGTGCCTAGATGTTCTAGTGGCCAGTGATCGGAGTCGCCGTCCTGACGGTAACAGTTCAAACAGGGTGTTTCCAGGGTGAGCAGAGTCTGTGATGATTTTACCTGCTCTCTTTTTCACTCTGGAAGAGTACAGGTCCTGGAGGGCTGGCAGGGAAGCACCAATAATCCTCTCTGCAGTCCGGATTGTGCGATGTAGTCTCCCGATGTCAGATTTGATAGCTGAACCAAACCAGACAGTGATGGAGGTGCACAAAACAGACTCAATGACGGCCGAGTAGAACTGTATCAGCAGCTCCTGTGGGAGGTTGAGCTTCCTCAGCTGACGAAGGAAGTACAGTCTCTGCTGGGCCTTTTTTACAATGGAGTCAATGTGATTGTTCCACTTCAGGTCCTGAGAGATGGTAGTGCCCAGGAACCTGAATGACTCCACTGCTGCCACTGTGCTGTTCACGATGGTGAGTGGAGGTAGAGCAGGGCTGTTCCTCCTGAAGTCCACTATCATCTCCACCGTTTTGAGCATGTTGAGCTCAAGGTTGTTATAACTGCACCAGACAGCCAGTTGTTCAACCTCCAGTCTGTAAGCAGACTCGTCACCGTTTCGGATGAGGCCAATGGCGGTGGTGTCGTCTGCAAATTTCAGGAGCTTCACAGAAGGGTCTTTAGAAGTGCAGTCATTGGTGTACAGGGAGAAGAGCAGTGGGGAGAGAACACACCCCTGGGGGGCGCCAATGCTGGTAGTGAGAGTCCTGGATGTGAGTTTCCCCAGTCTCACTCGCTGTTGCCGGTCTGTCAGGAAGCTGGTGATCCACTGACAGATTGAGGATGGCAAGGAGAGCTGGGTCAGTTTAGCTGTAAGAAGATCAGGCATGATGGTGTTGAAGGCCGAACTGAAGTCCACAAATAAGATCCTTGCATAAGTCCCAGGTCTGTCGAGATGTTGCAGGATATAATGCAGTCCCATGTGGACTGCATCATCCACAGACCTGTTTGCTCTGTAGGCAAATTGAAGAGGATCCAGCAAGGGTCCAGTGATGTCCTTCAGGTGGGCCAGAACCAGTCTTTCAAATGACTTCATGACCACAGATGTGAGAGCGACAGGTCTGTAGTTATTAAGTCCAGTGATTTTGGGTTTTTTGGGACAGGAATGATAGTGGAGCGTTTGAAGCAACGGGGAACTTCACACTGCTCCAATGATCTATTGAAGATCCGCGTGAAGACTGGGGCCAGTTGGTCAGCGCAGGCTTTCAAACAAGCAGATGAGATGCCGTCTGGGCCTGAAGCTTTCCTTATCTTCTGTCTCCTGAAGATTTTGGTTACAGTCGCGACTCCAACGAGGATATCGAGTAAAACGTCTGAATAATCAAAAACCACAGAAATATTGTCTGGTGTGTGTTCCCTAATGTCCAGTAGTTAGTTTTTGGTGAAAACAATCGGAAAAGAATGACTAAAAGCAGAACAAACAAACAAAGACAAGACAATCACTGAAGAGCTAAAAACCGCGGCGCCATCTTGTTGCCAATAAGTGTTAAATCCGTGATGATTAATGATGAACACAACCGATGATAACAAGCAGAATCACTGAAGAAAAGAAAAACACTAGAAATACAACTGATTTCAGCCACAGCCTCAGATGAAATCAATGTTGTTTTCTAGTTTTGTACCGTATTGTATGTCTGAAGTAACATTAGGGTAAAATGAAGGATGTAGTTCAGGCCTGCTCTCTTTCTCTTGTAACAGAGCAGTTTAAAGTATTGGGAGCTGCAGATCCTGTATTTGCTGAAGCTGGTAAAGATGTGATTCTGCCCTGTTCAGTCAAACCCAACATCAGTGTTGTGGACATGAGAGTGGAGTGGTTCAGACTGGATCAGAAAGATTCACCAGTGCATCTTTATGAGGATCATGAAGACAGAAACACAGAGCAGATTCAGTCCTACAGAGAGAGAACAAAACTGATCTATCAAGAACTACAGAGAGGAAACGCATCACTCCAACTCTCAACAGTTCGAGTCTCTGATGAAGGACGTTATAAGTGTTTAATTCAGTCCAAATCCTGGTATGATGATGTTACTCTTGATGTCAGAGTTGAAGGTGAGTAAACCGGTGAAACTAGCGATCTCTTGTCACTGAACAAACTAACTCAAAAATATTCTTGATGTTGGTCTGTAGCTGTAGGAAGTCCTCCAGTGATCACTGTAGACGGGTTTGATGGTTCAGGAGGGCTTCATCTACAGTGTGAATCTGAAGGTTGGAATCCTGAACCTGATCTTGAGTGGCTGGACAGTGAAGGAGTTCGTTTGAGTTCAGAAACTACAGACACACACAAAAACACAGATGGATTCAGTGTCAAACACACCGTCATTGTATATGACAGCGACAGCAAGATTCACTGCAGAGTCAAACTGAGACATCATATGCTGGAGACAGTGATTATCAGCTCAAGTAAGTACTGACACTTTTGTCACTTGTTTATCATGTTCTTGTGATATTTTTGATGCAGTAAAAGAATGAATGATTATCAGTTTATTTACACTGTTAAAATGTTAGTGTGAGATTAGTGTATTCCAGGTTAGTAATTGCATTACTTTCACAGTAATTTCACAGTAGGTTTTCTCTTGTCACTGCAATCTCATAAATCTATTGTAAAATCTACAGTGAGTTACTGCCAATTTCAGTCAAGGTTTTATAATTGAACTGTAAAAAAAAAAGCTTGGTTTTACTAAGAGTTTATAGTATTGAAAAATAATTATTGTAAATAAATATCATTGTATTTGCACAATATATATGTTCTATGAAAATAATCAGCATGGATAGGTGATGATATAGAGTTTATATCATATAATTATATATATTTATATATCATATAATAATATAACTTTAGCAGCTTGTGGCGTTTATTTTGTAATCTACAGAATTTCATTTTTGTTATTTGTTTACTATCACCATTGTTGTGTTTTAAATATTCTTGCTTGTTATTGTTTTTACAAATGTTTTTCTTTTGTCACATTTTTGTCTTGGCTAATATTAATATAATTTAAATAAATTAACTTGTATAGAAATCAGAGACTTTGGAATAAGGAATGAAGGTAGTTTGTTTAGTGAGGTTAGAGTAAGAGCAGACATCAAGTGATTGTGAGGTTGCTGTTTAAGGAGGGAGAGCACTGAGTGACTGCAGGTACTCTAGGGGTGTGAGTGTTGGAGTCTGGTGAGGGTGGAGTCTGTGACACCAGCATGCATTGATTTCACAGTACATTTCTGACTACAGTAATTTATTGTAATGCATATTGTATTGTATTAAAAAAATATATCTTTAGAACTGAACATTATAAGTTTTTGTCAACCTGTAAAAATGTTTGTGATTAATTACTATTTTGTTTTGCAGATCACATGTTTATTTTTTGGAGAACGTCAGTCATCCTGATTTCAGTTGTTGTTGTGCTCATAGTGATTGCTGGAATACTGATAACTGTGTTTGCTCTTAAAAAGAGAGGTAACGTTCTTGTTTTCCCTTTATTTTATATATATATATATATATATATATATATATATATATATATATACACACACACACACAGATAAATGTCTAGGGGAGTAACACGATGTAACAGATGTTGTCCTCTAATGTTTTGGGACTTTCAGAGAACACCAAAACCCCTTCATCCATTTTCAGTTCTGATACTAATACTTAATCGCTCAAATCTTACAAAATCTTTAAACAATATTGAATTAATCCACATGTTTAAAACTGTTGGCTGCTTTCCTTTTATTTGAACGGGTCACAATTTAAAATGCAGTTTTGATACAGCAGGATCTGTTTCGAGGTCTGCAACCACACTTATAATAATGTCATTATTTAATCTATGATCTCAGTCTATATTCACTAACAAACACTCTTCACTTAACCTTCAGTTATAGAAGATGGTGAATCTGTATTTCTTAAGTTATGAATTCTTTGTTCATTTAAAAAAAATCTGTTATAAAATATTAACTTTGTGAATTGATTTAGTTTTGTGTTTATGTTGGTAATTGGTTATTAGTTGAATATAATGATTTATATTTATTCAGTCACAGATGTTATGTTTGTGTGATGTTTGAAACATCTTTGAAACACTAAATAATGCATATAATACAAATAATTGATTGTAACAGTTATAATTTCAATAATGTAATGTATATAATGTAATTTCAATGTAAAATTTGTTCTTAATTTTGTTCAGAGCATGATCAACTTTCACGAAGTCATGATCAACTTTCACGAAGTCATGATCAACTTTCACGAAGTCATGATCAACTTTCACGAAGTCAGAAGATTATTATAACACAAGGTGAATTTATTGTGTTATATATGACTTTATTGATATATTAATTTCATGTGACTTATGCAGATTTAGTGAATATGTTGTACTTTCATATGTGCAAAATTAATTATTTTATTATAAAATATAAAGTCTTCTTGGATTTTGTTGCTCTTCAATCGTTGATTTAAAATTACTGATCTTAAACTTAATTCTGTTATGAACATTTTATAACGTCATATTTTCTGTTTTTAGCTGTCAAACATTTTAGAAAACACTTGGGTGAGTAAAAACTGTTCATGTTTTATCATGTAATTATTTATTTGAATAATTTTAATCTAGAAAACACGATCACAACAATCAAAATATTTCAGTCTATCAGCAGATGCGAAATTATGATCATTATTATTCATTATATTACAATGTCAGTGAACATTGTTTATGATATTGGCTTGAGAAAGAACATACTGGTATTTTATTGTAGGATTGTATTATTATTATTAGTGGTGCTTGAGAAGGAGAGGATGTGACTCTCAGAAGTGATCGAGTGAAACGATGTTCACGACAAACTGGGCAAAGAATCCCATAATCTTAACAATAGCAGGAACTTTGACGGGTCATTGCTCTGAGTGAGAATTTCAGAGAGACATGAGGGTTTCTATAATTGAAGATTATATGGCAAGCTCTGAATGAACATGAACACAAAGGAGTGTAAATTTTACCCCTGGGGCGCAAGAGCTGCCCAAACTTGCCCCATAGACACACTGTGCTGAAGGGAATCCCATAAAACAGGAAGTGTGTTTTTCCTACTATGCTAACTTGCATTGAACATAACCGTCACATAACACCCATAAAACTCTGGCAACTGTCTAACACCCTAGAAACGATCCAGAATCCACCCAGAATACCCTAGTAACCACATAGCATCACCCTAGTAACCAGCCGAAGTATCTTAAGAACAGCGTCTTGAGAGATTTAATGTATTTTACCTTCAGTTCAAGGCTGTGGCTGAAGTCGTTTGAAGTTCTTGTTTCTCTTTCCATCAGTGATTCTGCTTGTTATCATCAGATGTTCATCATTAATATTCAATTATCACTTAATTATCTCATTAACTTCAACACTGATTCAGAGTTCATTTAACTGGGGATTTTGCTGTGAAAGTGAGTGAAATGAAACACTATTAATCATATTAATATTATTGCGCTGGATGAGGCTGATGAGCTTTAGTTTGTTGTCAATTCAGAAATTGTGAAACCAGCGCACATTTCACTGGTCTTCTTAAGCATTTTAATCAATGCGTTTGAAACGACTGTAAATTCAGTTCACATTCATGTTTCCTATTTCTGCATGCATAAAATGTGACTAATCAAATAAGTAAAAATGTAAGACAACTGAACTGATTAATCATTGTCATCATTGAATCAAACAAAAGGTGTTTAAGAAATGGTTGTCTAAATAGTTCTGCAGTTGCTCTTGTTCAAAGTATAACAAACAAAACAACGAAAGTCTTCACACTCTTAATAATCTTTATCTCTCTAACCTGCTTACTCAGCTGTTTACTCCTCTCTCCTCGTTTGTTCTCCCCCAAAGACCCTTCTGATCCTGTTGTCTTTGAGGTGATCAGATTATATGTGCCAAATACAGTAACACCTCGGTTTACGAGCGACTTGGTATACGAGCAAATCGGTGTACGAGCATTGTCTCGGTGTACGAGAAAAAATTTCCCTCACCCATGCACAGTTTTGCGTCGAAAAGATCCCTTTATCACCCCTTAACTCGTTCATTCTCTCTTTGTCTCTCAGTATGGGTGCATCATTCACCACAGTGCATTATTTTATAAGTTGTTGTGAATATGATTAGATGTGAATATGATGAAACTTTATTAATGGAGCATGTTACCAACACCACACATTGCATACTAATGAGACTCACGTGTGTTCACAGTCCAACGCACCCAATGACGTTCTTAAAGGGCCATACACTTTTAGAGAACAGCATACTTTAACAGTTATAACTCTGTACAGATCATATACATAAGTGATTTACAACTTTTTTTCTGAGGGATTTGAGAGAGAGCTCGCAAGCAGAGATAGTTTTGATTCTTCTGTTTTGTACGGCGTGGGTTGAGGCCAGAACCACAATCCGATAGTTCTCAATAAAATCTCTGAATGAGAAGGAACCTGTCTGGTTATTAAAAGAAGCAATGCTACAATGTAGTGAAATATATAAGCAGTAACACCCCCCCCCCTCCCCTCTCCTCTCGATCATGCCAGCAGTGAAGAGGTAAAGTGCGTGTTACAGTAAATAGTTAATAATGACAGTTAAACTCTAAAAATACTTAATTAGTATTTATATGAGATCTTAATGGTTATAATTTTAAATGTAATTAATAGGTTAAAACCAAAAAAATATTTAAAATGGGCATTTATGGTCGTGTGGAACGAATCAAGTGATTTTTAGTGCGTTCTTATGGGAGAAATTGTTTTGGTGTACGAGCATTTTGGTTTACGAGCTCGCTCTTGGAAGGAATTAAACTCGTAAACCGAGGTATTACTGTATATTATTTTACATTTTGAATAAATGTATTTAGAAGATTATATATATATATTCGCCAGGAAAGTTCTTTACATAAATAGAACGTTCGCGATTGGTTCTCTTAACCTCTACATCTAGTTATGCCTGTACACAAATAATCATTCTACAAACTACATCCTCTAATTACTTATTGCTCAAAAACATTACAATGAGTAGAATGTTATTACAAGTAACATTTATTGAAACAATCTCTATAATCTTTGTAAAAACATTCATACACATACATAAGCCATGAACATATTTAAACACATATTACACAATTGTATTTAAAAAATGTAATTATGAACATGAATATTCTTTAAACATACATAAGCCATGAACATATTTAAACACATATTACACAATTGTATTTAAAAAATGTAATCATGAACAAAGTCAAAGTGGAGCTTATTGTCATTTCAGCCATATACAAGTACATAGTGAAACGAAACGTTTCTCCAGGACCAAGGCGCTATAGAACAAAAACCTCTAAGTGCACAAAGTGCAAACAGACATAATACACAGTAGGTACAGAAAAAAAAACTATATACATAAAGTGCACAGTTTAATTTTGTCACAGTTCGATGGTAACAGTCCAAAAGTAGTGCAGTTTGTATGAGTTAGATGAGTTTAGCAGCCTGATAGCATGGGGGAAAAAACTGTTGCAAAGTCTGGTTGTGAGAGACCGAATGCTTCTATACCGTTTTCCGGACGGCAGGAAGGTGAAAAGAGTGTGTGTGAGGGGTGTGTGGGGTGAAAAGAGTGTGTGAGGGGTGTGTGGGGTGAAAAGAGTGTGTGAGGGGTGTGTGGGGTGAAAAGAGTGTGTGAGGGGTGTGTGGGGTGAAAAGAGTGTGTGAGGGGTGTGTGGGGTGAAAAGTGTGTGTGAGGGGTGTGTGGGGTGAAAAGAGTGTGTGAGGGGTGTGTGGGGTGAAGAGAGTGTGTGAGGGGTGTGTGGGGTCGTCCACAATGCTGGTGGCTTTAACGTGATGTGTAGATGTCTGTGATAGAAGCAAGAGACATGAATATTCTTTAAACACACATATACAAGCCATGAACATATTTAAACATATTACACAATTGTTTTTAGAAAATGTAATTATAAACATATTACAACAATATTTACACACAATGAAATGTGAAAAATAACTTTATTTCCCCATCATCTGCAAATCAAAAACAGAAACATACAGTCAGACAGAAATAATATAAACAATTGACTGTTAATTGCTGTGGATGATTGTGTAGATCTAATATAGTTCTGTCCGTTGAAGTTTGGCTTATTTTAGCAATGAGTAACATCGCAGAATGACAACCACTACATTATTATATTCCCTGCAAAAATACATAAAGATCTCACATTTCCCATAACGATGGACGGCAGAGTTGGTCTGTAACATCTCTTTTTAGCCCGACACAGAGCCCCAGCACGGTTTCCTCGTCGTCTGCTTCTTATCTCGCGGGGAATGTCCGGTTTTTCCTGCTGTATCGTCGCTGTATTGCGGAATGCTAACAGCTGGTCCCTGGTGTAAACAATAGGAGCGCAGTTGTGAACAGTTTCCAAACGCGACCGTAAACAAAGTCCAAAGAAACAGGAAAAGTAGAGCAAGCGCGGTGATTTTGTTGATGTCCATTGTGCAGTTTGTAGTTGCTCACATACACAAAAAACAAACAAACACAAAGTGCCAGAACACTATAAATAAATACAAATAGTACAAACTTAGTGGTGCTAATCACTAATCAGGCTGCCACTTGGACGGCGCCTAAAAAACCGGAACAGTGACAGTGAAAAAACGTTTCATTTCTCATGATTGTAGAACTATGAATTTATGTAAACATAATTTTATGTATTTTGTATGAAATACAGGAGAGATGAACATGGGCCTCGTGGCGCGCGCACCGATAACCTTCAACTAAACACAGAACATGACAAAACTGAATAAAACATACCTGGGATAAACCAGTGGGTGGGTGGGTGGGGGGGGGGGGGGGGGGGGGTCATTTACATGTCCGGTCCCCTCAGATTTCCAATTGGCTAAAATGGCGACTTCCTGAAGTGAAAGCACACATCGCCCCCACTCCTGCTGGTTTGCACAGGATTTCTGATAAACTGAACTGAGACACTCATGATTTATTAAACATGAAGAGTTCAGATGCATTAAAATATCTTCATAATTCCTGATTCTGATGTGTTTTCTCTCATCAGATTCCCATCAGTTCAATCTGGATCTGAACACAGTGCATAAATTCCTCCGTCTGTCTGAGAATAACAGAGTGATTACTGGCTCTTACACACAGCATCCGTATCCTGATCATCCAGACAGATTTGATGTGTGGCAAGTGTTGTGTAGAGAGAGTGTGTGTGAACACTGTTACTGGGAGATTGAGTTCAGTGGATATGTGGAAATATCAGTGTCATATCAGAGCATCAGCAGGAAGGGTAAAGAGTGTTTGTTTGGAAATAATCATCAGTCCTGGAGTTTGATCTGCTCTTCCTCCAGTTACTCATTCAGACACAATAAGAAACACACTGATCTCCCTGTAAAGCCCATCAGGGGTAGAATAGGAGTGTCTGTGGATCTCAGTGCAGGAACTCTGTCCTTCTACAGCATCTCTGACACAGTGATCCTCATCCACACAGTCCAGACCACATTCACTCAGCCGCTCTATCCGGGGTTTAGGGTTGGTTATAAATCATCAGTGAAACTGTGCTGATGTTTCAGAATAAACTGGAAACAAACAAGACAGCAATGGAAGAAAACTTGTCAGAAAAAAAGATTAAGCAATAAAATGTATAATATTCTTGCAGAATCTACAGCGTGAGATTTTTCAGGCCACCATTATCATCCTGTTCATCACGTGACTCACCGCAGCCACAATAGCACCGAATAACAGATTTATCGCTTTTATTTAATGTTTCATTCAAAATCATCACATAAATCTATCTGATATCCCTATTCTGAAATATGTGTACGTGACAGTGTTTGTCGTTTAAACCCTTTATAATGATCATGTTTCTTATTAAATCGAGAATCACAGAGAAAGTCGATTTGCGCCGTTTCATATCCAGATGTGCAAACGCTGTAATGGGGGAAATCTCACAATATTATGTTTATAAAATAAAATCACAACAGAAACTCATTTCTCTATATTTTAGGTTTTGTTGTTCATGAATCCCCAATATCATCCTGTAATTATGGGATATGAACCTGTGATTAAAAATACCCAGGTGTGTGTGTATGTATATTATATATATATATATATTAATGATTGTTTAATCTGAATTTAATCCACATTTCTATGAACTGCTGTTCACATGCCCTTCACGATCATGATCTTCTCAATCATCAGTTTTCACACAAACCACATAATATTACAACTTTAATATTACTTTAGTTATAAAATTCTCACAGTATAAATCACTAGGAATTTTCCTGGTTTTTACCCTTTATTCCTCAAACTTTACACATTGTACCCTTATTCCCCGTGTTGTAATATAAAGCATCACCAAAAATTCAATAATCCATATTCATCTTCCAGATTTCAATATTATACAATATAATAAAAATATTTTGTATTAAGTCCATTTTATTTTGTTTTACACACTTTCTTCCACAAATTCAACAGAAAATTACAAGTGAACTTTTGGCCGTGTGTCACCAAAACCGTGTTTTGTTCCGTGTGGTTTTTCCTGAATTTTTCCCAGTTGTTTTCAATGGAAGCGCCACGTTTATAAAATGATGACAAGGGGACAAACCAATCACGGTGGAGGAGGGGCGGGACAAACAGGGTTTTCAGCTGGATAAATACACAGGTGGACACGCGGCCTAAAAGCTGCATTTCTTAGTTTAGAGAAGTGAATTCATGTTTGTTTTGTAAGTTATAACTATTATTTTTAAAGTGAGGAAGAAAATACATTAAAGATTTTTGGATTTGTTACAACACCCATGTCATCAGTCTTATTAATTGTGTTAATAAATTCAATCTGTAACAAGTATGTTTTTGTTATTATCTTGTTCATTAATAATAACATTATATCTTTCCTTTTCTTGGAATAAAACAAACGTCTAAAGGTCAAAATAAGCGCATCATTGACAACATCTTTTCTTGTAAAATTTGGGATTGTGGCAGGCATTTATTAGGGATTTGTGATTGTTGATGTCACTGAATTATAGAAGTAGCAAATTCAGATTCATGTTATTTTTAATAAAGGAATATAAATTATATTATATAGATCAGATTAAATATATTTGGAATCAAAATAATTGCATTATTCAAGACTTGTCTATTCGCAATGAATATTATCTGGTTAAATAAAAGGATTTGAAATAACATTTTCATGGGTTGACGATGTAAAATAAACTGCATCTTTCAAGTGACTAAATTCGATTATATAAACAATATTTTGCAATGTGTATTTAATTGTATATGTGTAGCACCCCCTACCCTTCCTTTTGTAGAACGGAGCACCAGGTTCAACTAGTTTGTCTCCCGACTTTATAATAATTTACTTCCTATTACCAAATTAATTATTGTAACTCAGATTTGCTATTTTTATACACCATGTAACACTACAATAATTTTAAAACACTGAAACCAACCAAGAAGAGTGTAAATAACACAAAAGGGTATGAAAAAGTTAATAGTGGGATTTATTTATAAAATCAAGATAGAAAATAAAATGGTGAATGATAACAACAAAATAAAAAAAGTGAAAATGTAACAGAATGAGGTGTATATTTCTTTCTCCAATACCTTGTCACAGAAACAGGAATTAAACCCAAAATTAAAGAATCTCTAATTTAAACGGTAACCACTTACTATAGGATTACCTCTAATAGCATGGGAAAGATCAGAAATCCCATTAAAACCTCAACCAATGCATGTAAACCCCAATATACAGACAGAACACAAACATTTGAATACCTTTCAATATATGCGCGTGGGCCCACACACACACACACACACACACACATACACTAGGGATGGGTGATGCCTGACTTTTTAAATTCGATACCGATATTTTTGGGTATAATTTTACCGATATCAATACCGCTTATTTCTTAAATATGTATGTGATTTTTTTAAAAAAGTAATATATATATCACTTAAAGGCAAATTACATCCACACATGACTAGACATATTGGACATTAATAAATTTACTACAAAAGTAAATTTGACAGCAAATAAATAAAAATGTTTAAAATAACAGTATTTTACAAAAATATTGATTAAATAAAATACATCATAACATGTCACATGCTTTTTTCTGCCGTTGAAAAGTAGCACCACGCTACGCTTTCTTTTTTTTATTTTTTTTTTTTTATTAGCAAACAAATGTACATACAAAACAGGTACAGAATAAACAATATTAACAATTTTCCGAGGCAGACATATTTGCAAATACAATATGTAATACATTAAATGCACAATCAAGAATAACAAAAAGGAAAGAGAAAAAAGTAAAAAAATAAATAAATAAATAAATAAAATAAAAAATAATAATAATTAAATAAAAGACAAAAATAAATAAAATAAAAGAGCAATTATAGATAACTAAATTCTTACAAGGGGTAGCAAGTAGTTATTGAGCACTTAGTTCACTGAAGAAGCTGGCAAGTGCAGTAGCTTTTTCATTTGAGAGAGCATTAAGAGAAGCAGCAAAAAGTCTGAGTTCATTAGAGAAGTGAGGAAAGGATGGAGGGGTTTTCAGAGATCTGCATTTATGAATGAAATATTTAGCAACATCAAAAAGGTTGTTAATCAAGTAATGTTGTGAGTAATCTTTCTTAAGTACACCAAACTTAATTTGTTTGTATTCAAGGGGATTTATCCATGTAATTACACATGACATTTTACTGCACAATTGAGCCCAAAACAACTTTGAGTAATTACAATCAAAAAAAATATGTTCAGTGGTTTCAATATCACTATCACAGAATTGACAAGAGTTTTCTCCAATATCAAATTTTGATTTGATAAGCTCCTTAGACGGGTATATATCATTTATTATTTTAAAGTGAAGCTCTTTCACTTTAGGGAGACTTGGAAAGGTAAGATAATTCATTCTCATTTCCTTCACCTCTTTAGGGTTAAATTCTTTGAAAACATAATATCGTTTTATTCTATTTGGATGAAGTTTATTAATGAAGACATTTCTAATATATTTGTTATTACATTTATGATCTCTAATAAACAATTCACCCAGACAAGGAGATGGGAGAGAGAATGTTACAGAGTAATGTGAAAGAATCCCTTTTACTAATAATACCATGTTTTTGGGTATGGCATTTACAACACTGTAAAACTCTTTAGGATGACATGCAAATCCATGTTTTAAACAGAAATCCTTGTAATTGAGAACATTTCCATAATTGTCTGTCATGTCCAATAGGGAAAGAATATTATATTGAAACCAGTTTTCATAAAATAAAGATTTGTTATGGTGCAAAATAAAACGATTGTTCCAAATACAAGTTTTGTGTGGACTAAAATTGTGAGAAAATGCTAATTTCCAACATAGGAGAACTTGTTGATGAAATGCAGACAATTTAAGGGGTAATTTGGATATATTAAAGTCACATCTAATCAAAAACTCCAAGCCACCTACTTTCCCAAATATTGAAGAAGATACGATGAACCATAAGCAGTTTGAATTACAAAGAAATGATCTTAACCACTGAGTTTTCAAAACACTATTCATTATTTCTAAATCAATAACATTTAATCCCCCTTCTTCATAATTGTGAACTAAATCATTTTTGTTGATATAGTGATGCTTGTTTTTCCAGATAAAGTTAAACAATGCAATATTACATTCTTTCAGTAAATGAGGCGGGATAGCTAAGGAGGAGGCTGGATAAACGAACCTGGAGAGTAATTCCATTTTGGTCAATAAGACTCTTCCAAATATCGAGATATCTCTTTGTAGCCAGTTATTGAGAATTGCTTTTGCTTTTGAAAGATTTTTAACAAAATTTTCTTGGACACTTTGATTACTATCTCTAGTAATAGTTATCCCCAAATATTTTACACATGTTTTTATGGGTATGTCACATAAAGAGTCTAAATCGCTGCCATGAATTGCAAGTAACTCACACTTGTTCAAGTTTAAGTGTAGGCCTGATGCTTTGGAAAATAGATTAACTAGTTGAATGGCTTTATTAATCTGAAATTGGTCCTTTAAAAAGATCGCTGTATCATCCGCTAATTGACTTATACCAATTTGTCTTCCAAATACACTAAGTCGATCAAAGTTGCTATTTTTATCTATCAAGATAGCAAGCATTTCTACTGCCAAGATAAATAGAAAAGGGGAAATGGGACATCCTTGTCTTATTCCTCGCGAAATATTGAATCTCTGGGATGTTCCAAATGAAAGGGATATAGAACTATTGATGTCTTTATATAACATTTTTATGAAAGAAATAAATTTCATGCCAAAACCAAATTTTTCGAGGGAGTTAAATATGAAATTATGTTCGATTGTGTCAAATGCCTTTTTAAAATCTAAAAAGAGAATATAGCCTTCATCTTCAATATATTCACGATAATCTAAAATATCTAAAACCAATCTGATGTTATTATGTATTGACCTACCTTTTATAAAACCAGACTGTGATTCACTAATTATTTGATCTATATTTTTCTTGAGCCTACTGGAAAATATATGCGCTAGAATTTTATAATCACAGTTGAGTAAAGTGATGGGGCGAAGATTATCTATATGTCGTGCATCTTTACCCGGTTTGGGGATAAGAGTAATTAGACCTTGTTTCATGGTTGAAGATAGTGAATTATTTTGGATACATTCGAGAAAGGCTTGAAATAATAGTTCCCTCAAATCTTCCCTAAAAAATTTATAAAATTCGGAAGTAAGGCCATCAGGACCTGGAGATTTTCCTGAAGATAATTTAGAAAAATCTCTGAGGAAATCATTTTAGGGCAGGTACTTACAACACCGTTCACATAAAGAGAATTTATGGCATTTTTTTCCTGTCGCCTTTTTTCAAGTCTGCAAAAATAATTATTACTTTTTTCCCCTTTCTCTATCCATCTTGCCCTAGATCTTACATATGCTCCTTTAGCTTTTTGAGTATATAAATCATCAATTTTGGATTGCAAGGATAAAATTTGTAATTTAGCTTCATTGTCCATTTCACTTTTATTACATAAATTGTTTAATTCTCTTGTTAATTCTAACTCCATTTGTGCTCTGGCCTTACTTAGATTTTTACTAAATTGTATAGAAAATTCCCGAATCTTGTGTTTTAAATATTCCCATTTACTTATGAATGTAATTAGGTCCTTATGCAATGCTATATCATTAATTATGGATTTAATTTGTGAGCAAAAGTTTTGGTGTTTTAATAAATCAGCATTGAATTTCCAATAACCCTTATTATGTGTTTCTCTTTTGCCCGAGTTGAATGATATGGAGATACAACAGTGATCAGTTAGAGGAGCAGCAGATATTGAAATATCTTTGATGAAGTCGGTTAGGTTATTTGAGGTTAACCAATAATCAATTCTCGATTTGGAAGTCCCATTATCTCTGAACCAGGAAAATTGTTTAAGATTTGGATTCACAGCTCTCCAAGCATCCACTACATTATTATTCAAACAAAAATTAAAAAGGGTAACATTAGGATGAGAGGTATTAAATTTGGGCGGAAAACGATCTAACGCTTCATCCATAACCATGTTGAAATCTCCTCCTATAATAATATTATCAGTTGGGTACACAAGTTTCAACTCGAATAGAGAATCAGAAATTTCAGTAAGTAGTTTGTTATTTAGGGGAGCACTGTTGTACCCATACACATTGAATAAAATAAACAAAACGTCATTAATATTTATAACAACTGAAGCCCAATGGCCATTTGAATCAGTCTCTACCTTTATAATTTTGCCAGGCAGGTTGTTGAACAGTATTGCCACTCCTGCAGAATGTGTAGAAGCATGGCTGAAGATGATTTTGTCCCCCCACTGACTCGTCCAGAACTTCACGTCATCAAGGTTGGAATGTGTTTCTTGCAAAAATACACAGTGTGAGTTTTTGCTTTTGCAAAAAAGAAATAAAGCTTTTCTTTTAATAGAGTTACGAAGACCCCTTGCATTTAAAGAAATACAGGAAAAAGCTGATTTCACTGAGCACATTTAACTAACAGGAAACAAAAAATAAAAAAATAAAACAAAAAAAAACGTAAAATAGGATAAACAATCAAATGAAAAATATGTAACCGTGCTCTAATGAACACAAAACAAGATATCTCTCAAACAGAGCACTGTAACAAAATCTCGCTCAACAGCAAGGACTTAAAACATTAAACATCCCACTTACACCTCATGCCAACACTTAAGGTAAGCAAATGTGGACGAGGTAGTTGAAATCAACCGTCCTAGACAATCCGGGTGCCCTCTATGTAGCCATAAGGACCTCGGTAGTAGGCTTTCTTCCCTGCAGCTCTAGCCTCACTGATCCTCGGCCAGAGTGCAGCGCGGGCTTCTCGGTCTTCCTTTGACAAATCTTCGGTGAACTTTATTCCCCTTAGTTTGCAGACATCCGAAACTTTGGTGGATCGCCAGAACTCGTCTCTGTGTTTCCGCATGCTGAACTGAATGATCACCTGCCTGGATTTATCCTTCGTTTTGGAGCCAATGCGGTGAACTGAATCCACGATGTCTTCAAGTTTGTGCTGCAGGTGAGGAGCAATTTCAGCTAACATTGAGACGACTTCTCTTCGGATATCTTCGCCTGCAATTTCTTTCATTCCGATTACTCGAAGATTCCATCGTCTTTTGTAGCGTTCAAGCTCCGACGTGCGGCTTACCAAATCTGCGTGCGAAGTGACAACAGAGGCGAGTTGTTTTTCGAACAAGTTTATTTTAGTTTTACAGTCCTTTATTTCCGCCGCGTTGAATTCCACAGCTTTTGTCAGGTTGACGATCATTAGACTGTTCTCAGTAATCTTATGCTCAATGCTGCTCAGCTTTCCGTCTTGTAGATCGAATCTGGCAACTAAGGTTTCCAGGAGAGCGACGTTGGAAATCTCAGGGGTTTTGTCTCCCTTCTGTTTCTTAGCCGGGGCTTTGGTCGGAGTGTGCTGCAAGGAGGAAGATTCTTTGCGTTTCTCATTGCTTTCGACGTGGTCAACTTCCATGACGTATCCGTGCTCGGCGAGAGCAGAAGTTTTTACAGTCATCCCTTTTTGTCCAGGGATGACTATTTTGGGGTGATTGGAAGCTTTTTTTGCTGACATAGTCCAGTACTCGCTAATACGCAAAATTTAGGATGTTTTAAAGTTGAATGTTAACGAAATCTCAAAATGTGCTGGAGAGCGGAGAAATGTACATGTGCTTAGCCCGCCATCTTGTTCCCTCAAACGTATATAAGTCCATCCACACCACGCTTTCTTTCTGCCATAATGCCATTATGCGCGCGGACATTACGTGTATGTGTGGGCAGGGGCACGTTTCTCACAGTCATCACGTGACACGGGTGAGCTAATGTCAGAGGGGGATTTCAGTTTTAACACAAACATTAAACAGAAGTACCGAAAACACTTTTTGCAGAATTATTAATTTATTATTTAATTATTAATTTAATTTTAATATCGACATTTTTGTGGAGATATCGATACCAGGTAAGTAGCTTGTGAGTATCGATATTTCGATACTGCAGCATCGATATGCCCTGGGGAGCGTTGGGGCCTTGAAAACGGCAAATGGCCTCTTCACTCGAAAGAGCAAACACAAAATAAAACAAATTCACCTGACTGCAGCTGAAATCCGCGAATTCCTTGTCTGACACGGAAAATCCGTTGTCTCACTGTGGTGGCAGAAAGTCTGTGCGGGTCTCTCCCACGACGATTTCGGGGGTGGGTTTCTTCCCGAACTTTACCTCAGTATCCTCCTCGAATACTCAGACTAGATGAATACTCGTTAGGCCATGAGAATGAAAGTTTGTGCGCAATTGTTGACTTCACGTCAGACTCTAAGTTTCTGCAGATATGCGGTAAGCATGAACATTATGTGCACATCTAAGAAAGTTTACTAAAGACTCAAGGGACTTCAACTGTCATAAGGACATTTAAAGACAATTTCTCTTTCTCGCAGCATGCAGCCAACGAGGTATTTGAGTGTTTATCTGCATTTTGTGTTGATTACGTCTTGTGTGTGTGCTTTCGTTTTGTCAAGCTAATGTGATTATTTTGTATTATGTTGTTTTTACTGTTTAGTTTTCACGTGGGTTGAAAATGAAGAAACGCCTTCAAATAAACCTGTAGTAAGAAAACCACTTGTGTCATTATGCTTGGAAGGAGAAACACGTTAGCCACCGGGCTTCTCACTCAATGTCTTTATGGTCGCGCTAAACTTCACTCCGCGATTATGGCGTCAAGGAAAGCTGTTCACCAGTTAACTTTTGTCCAAAGTATCACAAAACTAACTCAACTCTTCCCAATCTTTAACCTGCTTCTCCTGCTGTTCTTTCTCTCTCACGAAATCTCTTCGCCCCTGTCCCTCCAATCAGAGTCTTTCTTTTCTCCACAGGGGCGGGAATACATAAAAACTAACCAATCACCAACAAAAGGAACAAACTGCTGAGCAAACACATATGTAGACAGTACACATGTCTCTCAACAGAGTACAAACAGTTAAGATATAACTAGGGATGGGCCAAACGAAGCTTCTGAAGCAGTGAAGCTTTTACATGAAACTGTGTTGGTGCTTCGAAGCTTTTGACACAGTGCTCTACCTGCCATCTGGTGCTCAGTAAAAATTCCTACACCAACTGTGTCATTCAGATGTTTCGTTCATTGGGAAGGTTTATTTGTATATTTAATAAATTTAATTATATTGTGCAACTTTGTGTGTGTGTGTGTGTTCCTTACAAAACAACACAAACATGCATATTGTTAAAAAACTAAATAAAAACAAATACACAATTACAAATGCATTTATCGTATTGTCCACACCATAAGGCAAAAGGATTATAAGGCGCAGTCTCAATTACAGGGTCTATTTCTGTACTTAACCCATACATAAGGCGAATGCTAAAACATATGCATGAATTATATTATTTTAGTTATAATTATATTAATTATAGACCCCCCTTATTTTATTCACTAACTATCAAGGGTTAGGGGGTGGGATTCCTTAAAGTCAAAGGAATTTACAACCATCAAGGTGGGGGTTGATTGCTTTAATAGTGAAATTATTAAACAACAATGTTTTACTCTTTTAAAGAAACGAGTCAATTAATAAATGTATAGTAAGATCAATGTTTTATTAGAGTTTTAAGCATATAATACACTTTAAAACATTTTAAAAATCTATTGTTAATGAGTTTTCTATACAACTTTTTAAAATATAAAAGGAATACAATTAAGACATAATCAGGGCCGATGTATTTAACAAAATTTAACAATTAAAAACACATTAAGACAAAAAAATGTAAAAAAGGTTTTTGCCATATACGGTGTTAAAACATTTAAGAATCTATGTATTCTGTTAAAATATAAAAGGATCAGTTTTTAGACATGATCAGAAAAGAAAATAGAAAACAAATAGTATTTTTAAAAAGCATAAAAGGAGTTTGTAAAGGACTTTACCTTTTTTAGGAAGAAAAATCAGATCGTTCTCTTTTGCTGTACTGTCGGGGATGTGACTACTCTCTCCGAATGCTGCCTGTGGGATGAGAGACTGAGCTCTGCAGGAGAGGCAGCCTCAGCCTCCACCCATCAACACACACTTTCACTGACGGTGTGTGAAGATGTAAGCTCAGGCTCCACCCATCAACACACCCTTTCACTGACGGTGTGTGAAGATGTAAGCTCAGGCTCCGCCCATCAACACGTCTATCTAAGCAACATGTGGAAAGTATTTAGATGTTGATAAAACAATTAAACAGTTAATAAAGATAATATCTTTAAAATCATTAAATTACTGATTTCTTTATTCCTTAATAGCCTAATCCGCCGCTCTATTAAATGTGTTTGAGCGTTGCAAAAAGCGTTAGGAGGAAAAACAGATATCTTATGCTGCTCTGATAAACATCCACACTCTCTGAAGACAGAAACTGAATGAGACCAGATCGATCTGTGATGAAGCGCCTCAGGCTCCGGGCCCCCAACACCCCCTCAATGCATGAGAATTAGATGAGGGGTGCTGCTTGTTGTAACATTTTGTTTAAAATAGCCTGAATTGGATCTGTTAAAGACCATGTGCTTTAAACTTTGTAAAAGCTATGTTTTGTGTGGTAAACCTTGCAGTCAAGGGGTTGTATTATTTTTATTAAAGAAATGTTATTACTTGCATTTTTAAAGAAAGTTTTTTCATATACACATACAATACTTTCACATACAACGTTAAAACGTTAAAAGTTAAAAACAAAACCATATTATTCAGACGTAGTAAAACGTTATCAGAAAATATGTTTTCTGAAACGATGTAAAACAATATGCTTTTTTCATTTTAAAATGTGATAACTTTACAACTTAAAATCTTAAATGCTAAAAACAAAAAGTCAAGACCACTATAAAGGCTTCACATGGTTAAACACTTTCAGAAGAGGTCAAATCTGTTTCTAAAACAGTGTTTCAAACATTCTGTAACGCAAAGGCGAGAGTGAAAACATACAAATAGCAAGAGGAAAATAAAAAAGGAAGAAAACAAAAGTCATCTTCTCCTGCTCACCTTTCACATGGTGTGTAAAGCCATACCCACAACCAAAGGAACGGGACAATACACATGCAACACTAAGATGTAGATTTTAATGTTGCTAAAAGAATTAAACAAAAAAATGTTTTAAAATTAGTCATTAGTTCATTTTGTTATTTACTGACTCTTAGATCTTGCAGTCCTAATACTTTCAAGCTTCTGTCCTCTAGCACAGCACGCGAGCACACATACATACACATGGACACACACTTTTACGACATCTTAAAGAATGTAAATGCTTTGCATCGTGATGTTGTAGATAAGGAGAAAGGCTGTCTGGTCGGGATGTAGAATCAGTGACGTGTGAACATTACCTCTTCAAAGTCTGTAAAATCATCTAGAGATGTTTCACTCTGGTGAATCTGTTGTTGTGAACTCTGGATGACATTGTGAACTTTGGTCACTATTGTGACCCTTTTACTATATCATGTAGGTTTTTCTCTTCAAGAAATAGATTACAACGGTAGAAAACAAAAACATTAATACAACTTGTGCTTTATCAAGTGCTGTTATTTTACTAAAACAAGACAAAAACAGGATATTTCTTTCACCTCTACGAGTATTTTTCCCCAGTTCGCCATACAGTTATTTTCTATTATTCTGTATGTTTCAGACCTAAAACCATGATGCTCTAAAGCAAGTGGATTCGAAGAGGTCAAATGATCCCATTTTTCACTTAGAAGCCTTTTTCTTTTGATAAACTACATTTTTAAAAGAATTACCTGATGTGTTTAACAAACTGTTGAAAACATGCAATGCTCAAGAAAGTTCATCTAGGTGTAATGTTTGTGAGGTCAGAACACAAAACTGTGTGTTGATCCAGGCAAAGCTTCATACTAAAAGAACATTTTGTGGGGACGATTCGGAAATCTATTGCCGGTTGTATCCATATTATTTTCTTTTTTTTATTTGTACTTATGTTCCTTTTTCTTATTGGAATGATTTGTAATGAGTGATTTATAATTAAGTTAGGGATCTTTATTAGTTAAAGCCTTTCTTTGCTTTTCTGTATTTTTCCATAAGGATGGATATTGTCAGCACTTCTCACCAGATTAAACATGTTATCAGAATGTTTTGGGAAGTTCTGCTGAGTTCAGCCTTCGAGAAGCTGTGTATCTGTGTGTGTGTGTTAATATGGTGAGGTTATTAACTGCACCATAAGGAGACGGAATGACTTGTTCTCGATAATCCACGTGGAAGATCACTAACCCGTCAACCATGTGATAAACAAAGATATGCTTCAGACTAGGAATGTGGAAATGAAGCCTCATGAAGCAGTGAGGCTTTACCCTGACTGTTTCGGGAAAAGATTTGAAGCTTCGAGAGTGTCGAGAACAGCGTCATCTGGTGCTTATTTAAAATAAAGCAGGCAGAAGCCTGTGGAAGAAGCTCTGTCAGATGAAGCAACCACAACTCACTCCATTGTTTCAGTGCTATGTGTACAAATAAAAGCTTTATATGTTTGTGTTTAACGTGTCCAGTAAATTAATTGTGACAAAATATAATATGAGCTTATATGATTCAATAAGATCTAATGTAGGCCTACTCTCTCTCTCTCTCACTCACTCACTCAAACACACGTCAAGATGATCAAATACATTCCTGTGTGTATACACACACACACACACACACACACACACACACACACACAATAAGGAGATTGTGTGACAGAATCATCTGTAATTAATTGTGCTTATGAGACTTGGCAGTGATAGTGCTTGTGTAACTGAAAGAAAGACAGTAAGGTAATAAAGGTTTTAATTATTTTTATCAAGAAATAAAAGCGGCTTCACAGTGTTGGGACGGAGTCGATTTCTCCTCTTAGACCATACATAATTAATAGAGTCTCTTTGCTCAGTTTCCATGTTTTGCTCACACTGCACAGCAGCAACTGTGGCTGAATCAAAGTGATTATGTTTTTTTGGAAGCCAGCGTGAGGCTGAGATGCTTTAAATCAGGGGTGTCAAACTCATTTTGGTCGGGGGGGCCGCACACTGCTTAATCTGATGTCAAGGGGGCCGAGCACTAAACTCATAGCAAAATTACATAGAACTAACAATAAGTCTGCTTTTTTGTGGACTACATTATATTAGTGCATTATATTATAAATGATATTAAATTATAAAAATCTTTAATTGAATTGTCCTTTTACAAAATATATTATGAACAACCAACGTAGTATGTGCAATTTCAAAAACACAGTTTACTCAGTTTAACATTTATTTAAGTGCATTATGCATAAAAAATGGTCAGTTATTTTACAATGACGCAAAGCATTTAGTCACAGTTTTGTGGAACTTAAAAACACTGTCCTGTTAACAAAAATCATATATAAATTATTTAAAATTCATTTTCCAACTCTGGGAAGCAATTCTGAAAACATGAATTGACTTCACACACTTAAAATCTTAAGTGGCAGCTGTTTTAAAAAAAAGTTTTGTAAGTTTTTTTTATGTAAACAAATTAACTTTATCAATTTGAGAAAACTGCAATTTTCAATTAGAGTTCGCTAAAGTTCTCAAACTCCCTCAGCAAGTCTGAAATCTGTCGTCAGGATGAACGCTTCTGCGCGGAGCTGCTTTCACTGCCGCGTCATCGCTGTTTCCTCAGTCCCACCATCATTTCATTTACCTTCTGTATTCTCAGTTCTCCATGCAAGCTGTAGTATTTCTCGCCATGCTGAGTTTCATGTAATCATGCAGTTTAGGTGCCTATATTCAAATGGTCACAGATCGCGTAATTTCAGACGGCTGGGCGGCATATGCAAATCTTTCCAATTTACGCCAAGGAATCTGCACTCACACGCTGTGGTTCATCAGCACAACTTCTTAGATACGAACGACAGGGAGATCCACATGAACAGCGTGCCAAACGCAAACTTAAAACACAGTTTGGCACGTCACGCATCCTATTTCCTACCTCACGAGTTTGTGTTCAAAAATCCATTCTAAAGCGATGACGTTTGCAGCAGCATAATCTGCTATAGCAGGCAATTTTTCTTGATAAATCCGACACTTTGTGTCCACTTTTCGATGATGAGGGTGCCAGGGCCAACAGAAAAGCGCGTAAACTGACAGAACTAAACGCCACTCAGACCCTGAAGCTCAGTGCTGCCATCTGCTGTTAGTTCCAGCAAGACACCCCTGTCTTAGACAGAACAGTAATACCTCGAGATATGAGCGTCTCTAGATACGAGTACTCCAAGATACGAGCAAGCCTTCCTGTAGATTTTTGCTTCTAGATACGAGTAAATATTCGAGATCCGAGCATGTGTACTGATGCCGACGCTCGTTCACTTCACGTGTTCCCTGACTTCTGTACGCATCGCGATTGTCGACCTTTTCTCATGAGAAAATAAACCTTTATAAATTACAATTAGGATATTTGTCTCTTATTCAGAACTGATAAAAGATTTTGCCACCACCCTAGTCTCAGCTGGCCACTCAATATTCAGCTTAGAGACGCACGAGTCACCATCTCGACAAGCTCCTCATACGCTGGGGAGGAGGACGGCGAGTCCTCGTTCCCAGTGTCAACGCCGACGACAGAAGTGGCTGAAGAAACCGCCACAACGTGTGCTTCTGGTGCCTGACAGAGACCAGATCTGCCAGGTAAGGGCTGAGATGAGGCTGGGCCCATCTCACACCCTGCTGACAGATCCATCTGCGAAAACCAGCTATAAAACACGACTCTCACCGAAACGAAAGAGTCACACCTGCACAAAGATTCTCAAGTCTTCACAAAAACAACGTTTGCTTGTGTTTAGAGTGCGATCATGACCTCGGCGGCACAAGGAGGCGTCGGCTTTGTGCTCGATAATGGCAAAATAAGTCTGTCAGGCTGAACATGTCAGTGTTTCTCCAGCGCTTGAGTGAGGAGCTGATTGACGCGTGAGATCATCGGACGGGGATCATCGTTCAGGCCAGCCGTGATCATGGCGTTGTCGTAAATCTGACATGTAAAAAAACAACAACATTTAGTTCTAATTCAGATGAGAATGCCGTGAAACGTTAGAAACTCTCTTTACCTGCTCAAGGAGAAGCTGTGCCAGCTCAGGGTTCGAGTCCTTCAGTGAGTGAAGCTTCTTGATCAGATCATGTCTGCAAACAACCGCTTGACATTAGACAAATCACAGCACTTCTGTTCATTATAAGATACACTTCACTTTAGCCGTCACTCCTAAATACACTGCAAAATCATTTTCTTAAATTAATGTATTAAAGTGTGTTTTCTGAATAATCCACAAAGTTTAAGGTCAAAATAAGAAGAAACATCTGCCAATGGGGTGAGAAAAGTAGTTCAAAGGAAAAATATGATTTTACCACTGGCATATTTTCCTTGTTTTAAGAAAGAACTGGACTGATCAATTTTACAGTAAAGATGTTTAATATCTTCAGTCATTTTCCTCTTCAAGTAAATGCATCTTGATTTAAGAATGTTAAGATATTTGTAATGGCGCACGAGACAAAAGTCCTGAATGAGAAAGTGTTCAGCAGACAGACGTTACTCATCTGCCACATTATTTAGACTAATCAAGCCTGTTGAAAACACATCTGCTGGGGGGATTGGGGACCTCTGTGTTTGATAATTTAACAAATCTCAAAGCCCTGACGGTGTCCTGTTGGTTCTGGAAACAAGACGTCAGCAGCACATCCTTCAGGTCCTGTAGTTTTAAGGGGACTAAAATGCTGTGGATTGAACATGTTCCTCAAACCATTCCTGAACAGTGTGTGCTTTATCCCTCCGAGAGGCGCCACTTCCTCCAGGGAACACCACTGATATGAAGGGCTGTACGTGGTCTGCAACAATCTTTAAGTAGGTTGCACGTGTCAGATTTACGTCCACACGAATGGCTTCTCCAGGGTTTCCCAGCAGAACATTAACCAGAGCATCCCACTCCCTCCACCAGCTTCACATTGTCCTACAGTGAATCCTGGATCCATCCCTTCCCAGGTAAACGATGCACACGTACACAGCCGTTCACATGATGTAGAAACAGGACTCAGTGGACCAGGTGAGCTTCTTCCACTGCTCCAGCATCCAGTTCTGATGCTCACATGCCCATTCAATGGTAGGCGCGTCGCTGGTATTCAGGGATCATCATAGGCACTCTGATTGGTCTGCTGTGGCTTCCTCCCATAACCATCATTGAAGTTTTGAGTGACTTGTGCCACAGCAGAGCTTCTGTTGTCTCGGACCAGATGGAACAGCCTCAGCATCAATGAATCATCAATCTTTGGGTGCCAAACATCGTCACTGGTTTGTTCTTCCTCAGACACTGATGACCAGGAGCAACACACAACCCTCGCCGTTTCAGAGACACTCTGAACCAGTCACCTTGACGTAACAATTTGGCCCTTGACAACGTCACTCAGATCTTTATTCCTGGTCATTTCTCCTCCATCCATTGATTATGAGAACAGATTGTTTCCTCATCATCTAGTCCACCCAGACCTCAGTAAGTGTCTTTGATAGATGATCAATGATATTTACTTCCCCTGTGACTGTTAATAATGTTTTGACTCAGTGAATATATAAATGAAATTAAAATCCAATCTAAATGTGTCTTAATTTGTATGCAAATGGAGTGTTTGATGGGTGCAAAAGCAGGTTTAAAATGACCAAAAGATAATGTTTGTGAAAAGTGGCTGTTCATTTTGTGTTTACCTTGATGTTGGTGACTCTCTGTCCGAGCGAGTTCCTCATCCAGGCCATCAGATCTTCTGCCTGCTGATCGGACAAGCGCTCTGATGCTGCGCGGGACAAACACACCAGTGACTCTACAGGCCATGACCATCCAAATACATTTACTCATCCAAACGCTTGCAAAAAGTGGTGAATATATATAAAATATATAGTGATCTACAAATATAATTTATCATCCATTTCCTGATGTTCTGTCTTGCCTGGTTTGCTGTCTTGAAACTTCTCCTCTTTGTAATGATCTACAACAATGTCGGTCTCGGCTGAGATGAGCTTCTTCCTGTCGAACTCTCTGAGGTGAAGCAGCGTGAGTTCATCAAACTGCTCAAAGCAGAACAAGACCTGCGGGAAGAGCAGATCCTCAGAAACAAGCACATCTTTTTTTCTGCTGTTATCACAACTTAATTTCCCTCATCATCTCAACATGACATTATCTGTATGATTTCAATTTCATCACGATCTCAATTTTTTTTTTGACCAATTAGAAATCCCATAAACCTTACTTTCAATGTTTAACCAGTTATATATATAGCAACAAATAAAAATCATAAAATATAGAATGATTACCAGAATAAGTGAATGATCATTAATAAAAAAGAAAGATCCATATAAATAAAATAAAATAGATCCATATTTTTTTAGGAGTTTGAAGTTAAAAGATTAAAATTTGACATATAACATATAATATTATATTAATCGAGAACAGTGATTCTGTCTTAATAAAAGTTAATGAACTTTATAATTACCGTAGGCAAGATTTTTTTTACTCTAAGGTGCAATACAATATATTGTTACAATACAATATTACTCCATATATAAATATTTATTTATTTATTAAATGTGTATGGTTATATTTACATTAAATTATATGCAATTGGTTAAGCATTTTCAGGGAAGCACCTTTTAAATGGTCATCTTTTCTCAAGAGAGAACATATGCAATCATGAGAAACCTTGTGTAAGTCAAGATCACAAGAAAAATTAAACAGAATAATTTATGTCATGCTTTGATCACAGAAAAGATTATATGTTTTAATAAATGACATCTTGAAGCACAGTCATCTGCTGACCATTATATGTTTTGGCCATTTTGAGACAGAAGTTTTAGCGCCCCCTTCTGTTCATTCCCAAATATACCGACAGGCTTGTCAATGGATTATCATGCCATATTTTATGAGGGATTTCAGTACATATTTAAATGCTTTTCAGTTGTTTTCCAGCAAATCTCTGCATTGCATCGACCTTTGGATGAACTTCGAGTTTTATCTCCCGTTAGTCCTTGAATGTGACAGAGCGCTGGTCGGTAAACCGCACACTATATAGTCTCACCTCCATATCTTTCTGCTTCATGGCCTTGAAGTACGGCGAGTGCAAACACCTGCAACACAGAACAAATCCTGGATTGGGATCAAATGCATTTATCTGGGATTATATCATCTGAACGCTCAGCTGACCTCGCAGGAAGCGCAGCCACTTGGGAAGGATGTCTGTGGCTTTGGTTTGGATCAGAACCTTCCTGCTGTACAGAGCCACACTGGATCCCATCTCACGACTCACGTCAAACATGGAGGGTTTCTGCTCACACAACATCATCATTTTGGGATTTATTACACAACCATAATGCACCATTCACCATTCATGATGGTAATTCACCATCATCATAAGAAAAAATAATCATCAGGATTTATTACAAGGCTGATTAGCAAATAAATAAACATGAGAATCCATTCATTTGGATTCATAATTTCATTATGTAAGAAGAAAGAAGAATGATTTGTGAATACTAAATTAAATGTATCATTGAAAAAGAATTTCATATTAAAGCCATTTGTGTTTTCATTTATATACAAGTGAAATGCTAATACAGTAATACCTCGAGTTACAAGCGTCTCTACATACGAGTATTCCAATATACGAGCAAGCCTTCGGCCAGATTTTGCTTCTAGGTAAAGTAAGTAAATATTCGAGATACGAGCACTCGTACTGACGCCGATGCTCGTTCACGTCAAGTGTTTGCTGACTTCTGTAAGCATCGCCCGCAAGTAGCTGATTTTCTCTCCATTTTGTGCATTATTCTTCATAATAGCGATGAGTTCTAAGAAAGTGAGTGGTAAGGATGGTAGTGAGAAGAAGAAACGCATGATGACCATGGAAATGAAGCAAGAAATTGTGGATAAATATGAGCCCGGTGCTGCGTGAGAGATCTAGCACACACTTATGATCGCAGTACATCCACGATATGTACCATCCTAAAGCAGAACGATGTTATCAAGAATGTAAATCCTTCCAAGGACGTGTCGATTATATCGAAGTTACGTTCGAATATAAATGATGAGATGGAGAGTGTGACGGTGAGATGCAGTAATTATACCGTCACCTGGTCCAGACAACAGGAGTGCATGAGTACAATGTATAGTTTTTCAGTAACGGTCACAGTCAAACATTAAAGCAGTTTTACGTTGCAAGAAGTTTAATGGTATGCATCATTCATTTGGTTGCTTTCTGTTTTGGAAATGAATATGCTGTTGTGTACGTTTGTTGATAGGTGCACATGTCATCAAATTTTACTCTTCATTTGCCAAGTCCACTGCCGTCTACCGTGGTGCTTCGTGTTTACTTCTGGGTAGGATCTCTGGTTTCCTAAAGGGGCGAGGCCTACCAGGGTCACACATTTAAAGGACTGGAAGGAACCATTTGTGGGGTCTTTTTGTATGTTCATCTGTAATGTTTCTTTTACAAAGATGTTGTGTAGGAGTATTTCATGTGATCTGTTTACTAGTTGTATTACTGTACCTGCATAATGAATATAAATAAATAATGCATATTTTAGTTATAATGTTGTTGTTAAATGTTGTAACAGGTTAAGGAATTTCTTTTAAAGTAATATCTTTTTATTCTGTATAATGAAATTAAGATTTTTTTTAAATTATGCTTGGATATGTATTAAAATGTACAAAATAGTGTTTTAAACGTCTTTCATTTGTTGAATCATCTCATTTAAAAAATAAATATAATTATGTTTAAGTACATTTCATATGTATAATGTATTTTAAAATGTAAATATTAGATTTTTAAAACTGACATTTTTATTTTATTTTGCCATATTTGAATTGAAATCATTTTAATTGCATATTAAAATATGCCCATAATAGCGTTTTAAATACATATTTCAGTTGTTAAATTACGTAACAGGCTAAATCTAAATTAGAGTCATAAAATATAATTACTTTAACTTACTGTAATTGAAGTCTAAATAAATATATATTACTCCATAAAAATTACAATATGTACAAAGTAGTGATTTAATTGCATATCTCAGTTGTCGTTGTCATTAAATTATGTTATATATTATGTTTAATAGGTAAGATTTTATAATATTAAGTAAGTTCATAGAACTTTATTATATTTTCTGAGAGAGAAATGCAAATCATAATGACTTTAACACAAAATGTCTTTTGAGGTTAAAAAAGAGAGATTCAAGGGAGTGAAATTCAATAAAATTTTTGAATTTATGTTAACTTGATTAACGCTCATGCATAAAACACTGCAAAATATGCAAGACACGAGCGTAACAGAAACACATCCGTCTAGAACGTGTACATAGAAAAAGCAATGTTTGTAAAAGCCTGTAAGTTACACTTGTGTGTACAACAGTCACTGTGCTTTTATCTGATCTAACTGTCATCTCACCATCTCTGGCACGTAGAAAATGCTGCGGATATTGAGGGGGGCGTCTGCGCGGTAGTGCAGTGTGTAGCGCGGTTTGTCGTGGGCTTGAGCCACATAGCGATAAAACTCCTCATGCTGCCACTCGCTGATGTCTTTGGGCTCCATCATCCAGAGCGCCTGCAGAGAGAGAGAACGGGTCAGACGGAGGAGCACAGCCACCGGGAGGTCAAAGGTCATTCACACACCTGCAGGGTGTTCAGCCGCCGTCCGTTCAGGAAGATGGGAAAACTGACAAAGTTGCTGTACTTCTGTAACCTCTGCAAAATAGAGCAAAGTCACTTGCATGAGTTTCTTCTTAAAGCACGTCACATTTCACGTCATTGTACGAGGTTTGCTCACCTTTGACACGATCTTCTGATGAAAACTCCTTGCGGTCGTGCTTCAGGTGGAGCACAATCTTAGTCCCCTGCCGCACGCCTGAAGCTTCTGCGATCTCAAACACTCCAGAGCTACAGACACACAAAACTCAGACATTAAAACATAAAAATAGGATTCATTTTATTCTGATGTTTGCTTCGTCTCAACCTCAGATGCACAAAGATGCTCTAATGACCACAAATATGCAAAAGCTGGCCGAGATCTGCATCTCCTCTTTGAATGCTGATAAACAGTAGAGATGTGTGATGAATTGAATATTAGGTTTGATTTCGGCTTCCAATGATTATGAAAACACGACAATCAAGAAACGATTGCGCTGAATTTAGTGTTTTTCCCTTTAAAAGTGTTTTTCACCACAAACTCAACGTCCAAATCAGTCAAATCATGTAAAGTCGCTGTTGTAATACGAATCCCTTTTATTTGTGTTGCATTTGACCAATTGTTTGCTTCGTTGTTTTTTTCTCTTTGTATTACTGACTGTTAACGCTTCTTCAAAAACTGTTTGAAGACTCTTACATTATTTAGCCTATTATTAGTTTTTACAAGAATTGTAAAATTTAAACAACAAGTAAACTGTGTAGAAAACTTGATATTAGGGTTGGGAATTATTTGAATTTGAACGCTTATCTATTTCAATTCTTATCGATGATCGCACAAATAGATACAACTAAAAGACACAATTGAAATAAACAGGGTTTAAAGATAGATTCCCTTTCATGGGAAAGCTGCGTCAAAGCGCTAGGGGAATGCCTTGACGTGAGTCACGTGAAGCACTGTGAAATCAATGAATGAAAGATGCGTGTGAATGCGCGTCATGGGTCAGTGACGTCATGAACAGAGCATAAAAGGTGCGCCGGAACCTGGAAGCGTCAGCTTTGAGTGTCTTCAGCATGCTGTGTTGGTGTGTGCGTGTTTGTTTGCAAGAATTATCATCTCACTAGCTAGTTTAAAAAGAACTGGTACCCCCCTTCTTCTACTAGTGTGATATGGCGGAAGAGGCATTTAAACGGTGTGCTTTTCCCTGCCCGCGTTTCATCACGGGTAGGGATACACACAACTTGTGAGTTGCCTGTTTGGGAGCGGAGCACGCTCGGTCAGCACTCGAGGGTGCTGGTTGCGAGCACTGTGAGCAGTTCTGTGCCCCTTTCTCAGCTCTTGCCTGATGAATCCGGTCCCAGTCAGGACCCGGGACCACGCGCTTCTGGCGCGGTTTCTCCAGACCTGACTGGGGCGTCAGTGCTGACTTTGTCCAGCTCTGAGGAGGTGGACATGGTTAGCGTTGACCAGGGTAAGGAGGACTCGCCACCCTCCTCCCCAACCTTTGAGGAGCTCCTCGAGGTTGTGGCACGGGCGGTCTTGCAACTCAATATTGAGTGGCCCACAGAGACCAGGGACCTTCGCCCAAGGAGAAGCAAACTGGACAAGTGATATCTCCCAGCTCGTGTCACTCCCCAGCGCCGGGCTTTGCCTTTCTTTCAGGACCTCTATACCGGGGTGTCGAGGTCCTGGAGAGGGCCAGCCTTCCACAGAGTGCATACAACGCAGAGTGTGATGTATGCGACTCTCGTGGGGGCTCAGCCTTTTGGCTATGGTGGGATGCCAAAAGTGGACGAGGCATTAGCGGGTTATCTCGCGCCTCAGTCAGCATCCTCCCTTAAGCCCCCGACACTTCCCACCAAAACGATGCCGGTCACATCATCTCTGGTGGGGAAAGCATACTCCGCCTCAAGTCAGCCTGCAGCGGGTTTACATACCTCCGCACTGCTGCAGGCCTACCAGGCGGAGTTGCTTGGGGACCTCGATGAGGGCGGCGGCATTGGGCATGAGGCAGTAGACGAACTGCGCCGAGTCATAGATCTCTCTCTCCGAGCCACTAGGGAGACGGCCTTCTCCATCGGAGCTTCTCCATAGCAGCTCTGGTGGCTACGGAGAGGTATCTGTGGCTCAATCTGTGGCCATCAAGGACAAAGACAAGCATGTCCTCCTGGATTCTCCTGTCCCCTCCGGACTTGTTCGGCGACGCAGTTAAATCTGTTGTTGACAAGTTTCAGGAGGCTGCTCAACAGCAGGTAGCATTCAGGAAGCTACTGCCGCGCTGCCCTTCCCATGAGACCACTAGCCACTCGCAGCCTCAGAGCTCTTCACACCGGGCTACTCAAAAGGAGAGTGTCGCTGCCCGTCAACCTCCTTTCGTGCTCAGCCTTCTGACAAGACGATCGATCTGAGGGTCGTCCTTGATGTCAAGAAGAGTAAGAGCAAGCGGTCCTGACGCAGTGTCAGGCTGCTTCCAGGAGAGTTCCCCCAGTTGCCACCCTGGAGGGGGGTTGCTCTGGGAGGATCACCCACCTCCGAGGAAGGTCCTAGTGCATTCCACCCAAGCAGTTTCCGTAAGCCCTGGCCCTGTGGTGGGAGTGCTCGCAGTACAGCCTCAAGTACAGTACACAGGACAGCCTCGAGAGCCTGGTTCCCTTAGTAGCGCTTCTGGCCGCGTGGTCACGCCTGCCAGATATCTCTCAATGGGTCCTGCATACAGTATCCAACAGGTACTTTATTCAGTTCGGGGCTCCTCCGCCCCGTTTCTCAGGGGTCCTACCCACCGTGGTAGGCCCACAGCAGGCTCTGGTCATGGAACAAGAGGTAGACACTCTGCTGAGGTAAGGGGTCATCGAGTATGTACCCCTCGCAGACAGAGTATCCGGGTTCAGCCGGTACTTCATTGTTCCGATGGAGGGTTGCGGCCCATGCTGGGTTTGCATCTCCTCAATCTCACAGTCTTGCATCTCACACTCTAAATGCTGACACTCAATCAGGTCGTGTCTCAGATCAAGTCCAAGGACTGGTCTGTCACGGTCGACCTCTTAGATGCATACTTCCTCATCTCCATCCCTCCACTACACAGGAAGTACCTACGGTTCTCCTTTGGGGGGGGGGGGGGAGGCGTACCAGTACCGCGTACTTCCTTTCTGCCTAGCTCTGTCACCCCGCACCTTCACCAAAGTAATGGTGGCAGTTCTTGCTCCGCTGCGCTCTCGAGGCATTCCATATATTTCGACGGCTGGCTAATCCAGGCCCAGTCGCTGCACTTAGCAGCATGACATTGAGGTGTTGTGCGTGCTCACATGAAGGAGCTGGGGTTGAGGCTGAACACCAGGGAGAGTGTGCTTTCTCCGTCTCAGAGAATCACCTTCCTGGGGCTACAGTGCTGTGTCTGCTTGGCTTTCCCCCAGGTGCATCGAGGCCATTTGTTCAGCCATCAAGAGCATCAGGATAGGCCAGTCAGTCACTGTTGGATACTGCCAGAAAGTGTTAGGGCTCATGGCAGCAGCTTCCAGCGTGATCCCGCTTGGCCTACTGTATGTGAGGCCCCGGCAGTGGTGGCTCAAAACCAGGGGGTTTTACCCGAGGGTCAACCCTTGCCACACTACGGAGGTGGTGGAGCAGATCTCGGAGAATTACGGCCAAGCACAAATAGCCTGTCTGCGTCCGTAGGGATCTCCCATTGCCCTCTGTGGCTAACGCATCCAGCTCCTCTGGGGTTGGATGCCATGGTACGTCTGTACGCCCTTCCCCCGATTGCTCTGCTCCCGGGAGTTCTGGAGGTAGCCCTGCGCTGGCCGGGCAAAGTGGGGTTCTCGGATCTTGTGTCCCTCCTCGACGGAGTCCCCCGGGAGATTCCAGTGAGGTGGGACCTTCTGTCCCAGGCAGGGGGTTACATTCTTCACCCCTGCCCACACCTGTGGAGACTCTGGGCCTGGCCCCTGAGGGAGCCCAGTTCAAGACTCGGGTCTCTCAACTGAGGTTGTAGAGATCATCCTCCACTCCAGAGATTCCTCCACGAGGAAACTGTACGCCCTGAAACTTTTCACTTCTTGGTGTAGCGAAAGGCAGTTGAACCCAGCTACCTGTCAGGTTGGCAACGTGCTGGAGTTCCTGCAGGAGAGATTCGCTGCAGGGCTGTCCCCTTCCACCCTGAAGGTTTGGCACAGCTGCTTTGGGTGGAATGTTTTTGGGCATGGACCCCCTCATCACTCATTTCCTCCGTGGTACGTTTATTCCAAGGCCTGTCCCAGCCCCCCTTTGAACCAATTGTGGAGGTTCCTATCAAGTTCCTCTCTCTTAAAACCCTCTTTCTGCTGGCCATCACCTCGCTTAAGAGGGTAGGCGACCTACCTGTCTGTGGCCCACACCTGCCGAAAGCTTTTCTCCACCTGGGGCCAGGCTATGCTCCCAAGGTTCCCACTAATGTGGCTCGGTCTGTGTTGCTGCAGGCCCTCTCTCCTCCCACCCTTTGACGATCATGAGCAGGAATACAAGAACAAGGTCTGTCCAGTTATGCTTATGTCTTTAGGACTAACACCTGGCGTAAGTCGGACCAGTTGTTCGTTTGCTTTGGGGCTCCTAAGGGAGCTCCAGCATCCAAGCAAACTATGAGCCAATGGATAATCGAGGCTATCTGTCTGGCTTATGAGTCGGCCGGACATCCCTCTCCTTTGAGAGTCCGGGCCCACTCTACTCGGGGCGTGGCTGCTTCCAAGGGTTTCCTTTCTGGGGTTTCCTTGACTGATGTCTGTGCTGCGGCTGGCTGGTCTTCACCGCACACATTTATGAGGTTTTATCATCTTGACCTTGATTCCGCTCCGGGAATGAGGGTGCTATCTCAGTGAGCTGGGACACACCCTTCGGCCAGCAGCACTGAGGTGGCGTTGGTATATTGTTCCCCTAGCGCTTTGACGCAGCTTGAGTTCCCATTCGGTTACGTATGTAACCTTGGTTCCCTGAAAGGGAACGAGATGCTGCGTCTCAGCCTCAGCTCCTTGCGCCTCCGGGCCCGCTTCAGACACTCATTTAAGCTGCCGCTTCCGGCACACCTTTTATGCTCTGTTCATGATGTCACTGACCCGCGACGCGCATTTACATGCATCTTTCATTCATTGATTTCACAGTGCTTCGCTTGACTCACGTCAAGGCATTTCCCTAGCGCTTTGTAACAGAGACGTTTTCAGGTACAGAAACTATAATCAAATGTAAAATAAAACTACACTTCAGGAATAAAATACGCATTACAAATATAGTCACAAACGTTATTATCGAATTACTGGTTCTTGGAAATCTTTAACCAGTCTAAAATGGAAACGGTTATCGATACCCATCCTTGCTTGATATCAGTCATAGAAATTAGGATTGAAATTTACAAGCAAGTCGGGCTAGTAACTAAACAATTTTCACTAGCCCGAAAGAAAATTTACCAGCCCAAATTAAATTATGTTTAAATTTACATGTTAGTTTAAAAAAGCTAAGATAAATACAGACAAAACACCATTTATATTAAAATTTTTAAATATATGTCATAACCCCTTTAAGGGTTGAATAAGGAAGCGGTTCCCAAATTGGGGTATTCAAACAAAATGCTAACTTTTGCTGTTTGTATCATTCTACCCTAGCCACCTTAAAATAACATTAAAACTGAGCATGCATTTTTAACAGGCGAAAAGCCTAAAACAGAAAATGGTAGGGCCGTAAAAGGTCATCCAATCATGATATTTACCTCATCTTTTGAGGTCAAAATTGACTGTATCCACACAAAGCAGCATGAATATGACAGGTTGCATGTAGAGTATGCTGCCTTAGCAAATTGTTACATTACTGCTGTTCTCCGCAACATATCTTTGTAGAAGAGGGGTTTTAGCACTTACTAGCATGAAGAACAAACACAGTCAGCACAAAGATCAATTTAAGACTCAAATGCTCTTCAATACAAAAACAAACCCTGTGCGAGACGTTTTTAATGTTGTGTGATGGAATTTTTTATAAATGATAAGTTTTCTTCTATTTCATGATTATATTTTGTTTCTTGATATTATTGATTAATGTGTGACATTGAGTATATTCGGTTTAGTGGAACTAGTAAGGTTGAAGGAATCTAAAGCATGTACAGCTGCTGGCATGGGCCGAACAGCTGAGTGTAAGATCAAACCCTTTGATGGCGAGGACTACACCTGCATCACTTTCCAGCCAGACCTAGTAAAGTTTAAGATGCATGCTTTGGATAAAGACACACTCGCGCTGCTTACTCGACGAGCATATGACATCGCTGGGTCCGCTGTTTCTAGGCACCAGTCGCAAAACATGGTGTTCGTGGGAAATTTCTGTCACGATTACCTTTCGTATTTGCGCTTGGTTGCTGTTCGCCCGGCAATTTCAGGAGGTTTTTTTCCTGGTTTTGCGCCCGCAACATATTTCAACACTGGTTTCGTTTTCTCCGCCATTTTGTTCAACACCAGTGACGTTTCAGTCTTGATTCGCGCGCATAACGCATTAATGATACAAGCGACAGCTTTTTAAATGACATAAGCGGCTAAATGTTTGTTTACAAAATTGAACATGAAAGTACAATGTTGTTTCAACGATCTGAATCTCACAAGCACGTCGGGCTAGTAAATCGGGAATTTTTACAAGCCCGAGAGAAAATCTACTAGTTTTTTGCTGTCGGGCTAGCGCTAATTTCGACCACTGTGATATGTTTAGCTATTATAGAATAAAATAGGATTTTGGTCATTTCACCCAATAATAATAATGTTCAATCATCGTGATTACAATATTGACGCAAAAATTATGTTTTTTGCCATAATTGAGCAGCCCTATTAAGATCACATTCTTTTAGTCCAAAAACTGCAATTAATTCTTCTGATTGTTCTCACCCGTCTGAGGACCACTTGTATCCAGGAGCGTCTGGTTCTGCTGACTGAGAATAAACCTCCACCTTATCGGCCACCATGAAGGCGGAGTAAAAGCCCACACCAAACTGACCAATGATGGAGCTGCTGGCCTCTGCTTGATTCTGAAGAGCATCCAGAAACGCCTGCAGGAGGAAGAACAAGAGGAGCATGAAATCAAAACCAGTCTGAATGAGGAACAGCAGAGTCTGGAAGAGTTCAGCGAGACGGCACCTTTGATCCAGATCGAGCGATGGTGCCCAGGTTTGCAACCAGCTCCTCTTTGTTCATTCCAACACCTGTGTCCTACAAATCAGAGCATAAAATGTAGATCAATACATTCTCCACAGGGGTCTCTTACTCTGACTCTCATACAGTGCAGACGTGTTTCTATCTGCTCCCGCCCTGCTCTAGCGCTCTGGTATTCTTGTCTTTTTTTCTGACCTGCTGCTTGCTGGACTCCTGAAAATACTGAAATGGAATTGATTAACTGGTCAATCAGCGCGATCGACAAGATTTTTTCACAAAGGAAGGTTGGCCCGGGAGAACCCACATGCCCAGATGGGAAGTTTGCTTCGGGGTACGTGATGGACTCATGGAAAAACTGGCAAGTCCTGTGCCTGGAGGCTCTGTCCGTGGAAGATGCGGAAGATCTATACGTTATTGGATTATTGATGGCGGGGATCCTATTCTTTGGCTTTGGGATTGCCCTGACCTGTCGGAAGACTGGTAAGACAGCTGCAAGCAAATTCACCCAGCCGCTGTCTGTGGAAATTAAGGCCCACGTCTGTGTTGTGGGTAACCGTTTGAAGGAACTAGATCAGAGAGTGATACAGATTGAGGAACTGAACCGTAACATCGCAGTCCGGACTACGGACACGCAGGGAAGAATGGGCTCCATTGGTGGTCAGGTCGGTGAACTTTTACGGACTGTAACCGGTCTGGCCATGAGGCTAGACGAAATGTCTAGGGAACTGCATCGACCGGTCGCGAGTGAGTGCTGAGGACCAGAACTGATTGATTGATTGATTATGATCCGGACAAATTACCGAAGATCATCAAATGTTTAAAAAAAAAATATTTTCCTGTCCTAATGTCCCTATCTCTCGGTTGGGAATTCAGCCTGTTTCAGCCAGTCTGCTATCTCCTGTGCACTTTTATCTCCCTTCAAGGACAAAAACATAGAAACTGATCTCGAAAACATCTGCAGCTCTGGCTACATTCACACACTCTCACACCATACAAACCCGCCCCCATCCATCCGTCTGCCTGTCCTTATCTATCTCCTCCTCCCAATCCATACAAAAAATCCCATCATGTGACCACATGTACTGTGTATGTAATAATAATAATAATAATAATAAGTAGTTACATTTATATAGCGCTTTTCCAGAGCTCAAAGCGCTTGGGGGGGGGGGATCTCCTCAACCGCCGGTGTGCAGCATCCACCTGGATGATGCGACAGCAACCTGTGCCAGAACGCTCACCACACACCAGCGAAAGAGAGGAGACAGAGCAATGAAGCCAATTAGTGTAGGGGGGTGATTAGGGGGCCGTGATGGACCAAGGCCAACGTGCAGATTTGGCCAGGGATGCCGGGGTTAAACCCCTACTCTTGCGAAAGACATCCTTGGGATTTTTTATGACCACAGAGAGTCAGGACCTCGGTTTAACGTCTCATCCGAAAGACGGTGCTTGTTGCAGTACAGTGTCCCCGTCACTATACTGGGGCAGTAGGACCCACACAGACCGCAGGGTGAGCACCCCCTGCTGGCCTCCTAACACCACTTCCAGCAGCAACCTAGTTTTTCCCAGGAGGTCTCCCATCCAGGTACTAACCAGGCTCAACCCTGCTTAGCTTCAGTGGGCAACCAGTCTTAGGCTACAGGGTGATATGGCTGCTGACTAATGTCATGTCTGTTGCTATGTAACGCTTGCTAAACTGCATTCTGTAATCTCTGGAGAAAAAAAGTATGGCGGCGCCTGCACAGGCTGCGGCTCGGAGACTTGCGCCAAGTTTAATTTCGTTATACTGTACTTGTACATGTGAAGTGACAATAAACTATCCATCTATCTAAAGTGCTTCGCTGCTTCTGTTGGATTGCAGAGAGGCCGTGTATAAGAGAGATAGATTAGGGTCGAAAATTAACAGGATATTGTAAAAAAATGAACAAAAATAAAAAAGCCCCATCACAGTTAAACTAAATCAAATACAACTGTTGCGATTAAAGTGTAATGTGAAAACAAATGAAGAGTTGTGACATTACAAGTAGATCTGCTAACGTTGCATTAAAAAAATTATTCTTTACTTTTTGCATGACAACCAAACACACATTTCTGTTGATTTATGACTCAGAGGCGTTTAGATCCGTCACCGCTGAAGAAATCTTCCAAGTTTTTGTTCAAGGTTAAATATTAGAGCTCTACTTGTAACGGCAAACAATGTTTTTTTTTTTTTTTTTTTTTTATAAGATTAAAAACATATGCACTGGAAATTGTAGATGGTTGATACATGACTAAAGTGTCAAGCAGAGTCTCCTGATTCTGGATAAACTGTGAATCATGACTTTTGAACAGCGTTTTTGAACAAATCTTTTGAATAAATGAATCAATAGCTTATAGATTTCTTAAACAGCCACTTGCCGCCTCCTACTGGCGTCACAATGTCATTGATACAAACCTGATTTGAACCGTCAAGCTGATTTGCTCTATTTTGATTGCTTATGCAAACGAATGCCGTTTCATTCCTACACATGATAAGTGCTTTCTCTGGATCAGACTCAACACAGACTTTAATGTTCGCTGTGATCGTATTTAGACGCAGTCGAATTGCTGGCATTGAGGAATAAGATCATGTGAGTGTCTGGATCGAGATCTTTTGATCTTTTAACGATTAATCGTGTGTCAGTTTTACGTCAGGAGTTGAAAACAGCTTTGGAATAACGCAGATTGGCAATAGAAAAGCTGTTCTTCATTTTCTTCCCTTAAACGGCTATTGGTATCAAGAAGTGAAATGAAGAGATGGTAACGGAGAACGGCGTTGCGGCGCTCCAGGTGATGAAGGTACCTGGATGGTGAAGGTGCCTTTGGCTGCATCCGTCTGCAGGTGGATCTCCATGGCAGTCGTCTCTCCTCCTGCCGTCATCATCTTGTGCCGCAGTTTCTCCAGCGCATCACTGCCGTTTGAGATCAGATCTCTGATGAACACCTAACAGAGTCACTGACCGTTACAGTAGAAAAACACCGCAGAAATATCTCTAAATGACTCTAATAGTAATGATGAATGAGTTTCTAATATCAGGTTTCAATTCTTGAAATTGAATGGCATATTTATTAGCATTTATTTTGCACTTCAACTAGACAAAAATCTATTCATATCAAACTGATTAAATATTTAATTACTTGATAATATTTATAAAATAAATCTATATGTTGACCAAAAGCCAATATATGGCAGATAAATATACACAACTTTAATGATGACAAATGAAATGATTATTGTTGAATCCTGTAGGATCAGTCTGGAAGAGAATTGCTGAAACAGCATCTGTTTTCTGTTAGCTGATCACCTCTTTCTCCGAGTACAGAGATCTGGCCACAATATCCAGCAGCTTCTTCGTCTCGGCTTGAAACTCGTGTTTGGAGTAAGATCCTTATTTCAACAAAGAATAAAAATATATATTTCAGTTTCTAAATCCTAAGCAAGTTTTTTTTTAATGTTTTTGAAAGAAGTCTCTAATGCTCATCAAAGGCTGTATTAATTTGATCAAAAACAGTAAAACAGCAATATTGTGAAATATTATTATTACTAGCGATGCACTAAAATTTCGGCTACTGACAATTTGGGCTGAAATAGCCGTTCTCTAGTGCAAAGGCTATGATCAAATACTCAGTAAAACAGTCTGACAAATGTTACGGTTTTGCTCTGAATCGTATCAACTCTTTGTTTCTCTTTGTTTGTGATTGTTTATTTGTGCACTTGTAGTTTGTGGTTTCTTTTTTGCTCTGTGTCTATTGTTTATCGTAAGGGTCGATCAGTCCGGATCAGAGGTGGACCTACATTACAACACGCAGTGTTTACCAACTGTATTACACACACTACGATCAGGAGCTGGTTATTATGAATGTTTTGTTCATTAGTTTGTGAAGATTAGTTATGGCATCCAAACATGTTTCTATCTGCATCTTTTGTTGGTATTTAGTTTATTTGGTTAAACTTAGTTAACGATCCATAAACTCATTAGTTAGCTAGATAAAATAACTCTAGAGCGCTAAATATATGCACTGTATGAAATATTTATTAGGGGCCAAGCACCGAAGGTGCGGAGGCACCTATTGTTTTTGTTCCGGTTCTTATTATTATTGTTCTTCCGCTTCCGCTTCCGCCATTGGAGTCTATGGCAGGCCATAGAACCGTTTGCGGGAAAATGATGAAATTTGGCAAACTGATAGAGGACAAGTCAATCATTGACCATAGCAAATTTGAAGTCTCTAACTCAATGTCTCTAGCGCCACCAACTGTCCAAAGTTGCACTCACGTTTACGTAAATAACTTTTGAACCGTATGTCTTAGAAACAAAATTCTTTTGTCCACTGATTCCTTGGCTCAAGACGATTCGAATGCACCCATATGACGTCATTTTCCGTCATGACAATTTTCCCGCCATTTTGAATTTTATGAAAAACCTACTTTTTCGAACTCCTCCTAGGCCGTTTGTCCGATTTTCACGAAAATTAAACCACATCATCTCCAGACCATGCTGACAAAAAGTTATTAAAAGAAAGTTGATATGGCAAACCGTTTACGAATAACTTGCGAAATAATAATTCGACAAAATGGCCGCAGAAATGAAAGCGAGGCTATATCTCCGCAACGCATTAGCGTATTCTGACCAAACTTGGTGTGTGTTATGTCAATCATGGTCTGAGGCTACCTGCAGAGTTTTAGCGCTCTGCCCCCTAGTGGTCTGGAGATATGAAAAAGTGAAATATTTGCTTATAACTTCTGAATGCGTCGACCACAAATCATAAAACTGGTCTCGTTAGATTCAGGGCATCATGCCGAGTTGTGCGATACAAAATTTTCCCATATCGGCCATTTTGAGGGTCGGCCATTTTGAATTTTGTCATTAATTGCTATATTTAACAAACACATTGGCGTATCGATACGAAACTCGATATGTGTCTTCGGCACCTGGGCCTGATACAACACAAAAACAGCGCCACCATGTGGTCAAAAGTTATAACCAAATTTACAAAAATGCTAATAACTTTTGAGTACGTTAACCTATGGTAAAATAATTTGTCTTTATACGTTCCTTGGGTCAAACCGAGAACACAGATACCAAATTTGTCATAGTCGGCCAAACTTGCTGTCCGCCATGTTGTTTTTCTTTAAAAACCTACTTTTTCAATCTCCTCCCACACCGTTTGTCCAATTTTCACCAAAATGGAATCATAACATCTTCAGACCATGCTGACAAAAAGTTATTAAAATAAAGTTGATTCGTCAAACAGGTTTCGATAAAATTGCGAACGAATTTGACCAAATGGCCACCAAATAAAGCGAGGCTATATCTCCGCAAGGCATTACCGTGTTCTGACCAAACTTTCTGTGTGTCATGTCAATCATGATCTGAGTCTACCTGCAGAGTTTTGGCGCTCTGCCCCCTAGTGGTCAGGAGATATGAAAAACTGACATTTTTGATTATAACTCCTGAACGCTTTGTCCAAAAATCATGAAACTGCTGTCTTTAGATTCAGTGCATCATGCCGAGTCCTGCGATACCAAATTTTCCCATATCGGCCATTTTCAGCGTCAGCTATATAGAATTTTGTCATGAAATGCTATGCTTAACAAACACATGACTTTAAAGCTGGATGTCAGCAATGCTTTACCCTATTGACACCAAACTTTGCATGTGTCATTGTCACCTCACTCTGGATAAACCACGTGATTTGACATATCAGTTTGGTTACAGCGCTGCCTGTTGGTCAAACGTGATAAACCGTTAAATCGAATTAATAAAGACCGTATTGATGATTTTTCAGCCATTTAGACTGAAGTCATATTGAAATGTCTTTAGATGCTTCCTGCCGTTGGTCTGATGCTGCCAGCCATGTCGGCATGACATTTAATGCCTTCTTTGTGCTTGGCCCCGTCATGGCTGCTTGCAGCTATATTTATATTTGAACTTCACCTGTTAGCAAATACTGTATCTTCATTATTTAATGTGTTTGAATGACAGTGTTTGTCATTTAAATGTTTATATTTAAATGTTTGTACAAGTTATTTGTAGCTATTAGTGTTGATGAATAATCAAGTAATTATTCAAACTTATTTAATGATTTATTGTAATAATGTTGCTGCTTTAGTCCACCTTGAACATCCTCTGTGTCGGTGATGATGCTGTGGAGCGTCTCCTCCTCTGCCGTCTCGGCCGGTTGTGAACTGTAGGAGCGATGAGCACAGCTGGAGCTCCACACTCTGCTGTGACGCAGCTGCCGTCTGCCATGAGCTTCAGCTGAAGAAGAGAGAGAGAGTCACACTCATCACTATTAAACACTGATGTCTCACTGAACAAAAACACTTGACTTCATGTCAATGATGTCAATTACATCTGTATATGTAGATAAATATTATTCATTCAGATCGAGACTCACTCAGTCTCACGCACGCACGCACATGTAGTGGGTACAAAATGTGAGTGTGAGAGTGTTTTCAATTACAAAATGTGAGTGTAAGAGTATTTTCAATTAATGTAAATTATATTTACTGTGTACATTACTCATCCTATAGGATGAATGGTGATTGACTACTTTGGCCTAGTTTTCTGAGCAACTGGTTGTTCAATTGATTTTCCTCTCCTGTATGGTTCACCTGAAGGGGGAGGGGCGCGCTGCACACTTAATACAGAGACTCTGGTGAAGCAGCAGCAGCGTCCCCGTGTCCTGTTTATTCATTTATAAACTATTTCCCCCCTCATCAGGTAATCCACGTATAAATGTTGTGTTAAATGTATATGTTGAAAAGTTAAGTGTTAAGGTCGTTTTAAGTGTTAATATGTGTGTGAACAGAGTTTGGAGGTTTAGTCCAGAGTTCGACATGTAGATAGATAGATAGATAGATAGATAGAATTTTATTGTCCCTTAACGGGAAATTTGTTTTCACAGACGTGTCGTCGCAGCAGAGCATGCGCCATTTTTTTCTCCAGGAAAACAAGAAATACAAGAATGCAAATTAGCAAGCCTTCACATAAGAACATAATACTGCAATTTAACACACACATAGGGATTTTTTTCGTTGGAGATTGGGGCGGGAAATAGATAAGAACAGATAGGGCAGGACACGCAGACGGGTGAGAGGGAGAGAGTATAGTCACAACATCAGATGTTATGAGAACAGTTCTGTGGCTTTGTCCCTGAAGGAAGATAAGGTGAGACCAGGCTGTCAACATGCTGGCTTCCCAACGAGAGACAGGGGCAGAAATACAACTCCTTTTTAATAATCCATTCGTTGATCGGTAATTTTGTCCGGATCATAATCAGTCAGTTCAATCCAATCAAGTTCATTTCTGGTCCTCAGCACCGTGTCCAGCCTCATAGCCAGACCGGATACCATTCGTAAGAGTTCACCGATCTGGCTTGCTGTCCGGACTGTGTTGTTACGATACAGTTCGCATAGGTTACGATTCAGTTCCTCAATCTTTATCACTCGCTGATCTAATTCCTTCAGACGGTCAGACACGGCCTCGAGGCAAATCTTCATTTCTACAGACAGCGGCTGGGTGAATTTGCTCGCAGCTGTCTTGCCAATCTTTCGATAGGTCAGGATAATCCCAAAGCCAAAGAATAGGAATCCCGCTATCAGTAATCCAATCATATCCATTTCAATATTGTCAGGAGTCCAGCAAGCAGCGGGTCCGAAGAAGGACAGACAGATACTAGCGCAAGGGCAAAGCAGGTCAGAGCGGAGCTTAGGAAAACACGTCTGCAGTCACGAGAGTCAGCTATATAAGGTACATGCTAGTGATGCTAAGGATGGAGACCATGCGGTCTAAAAATATAGCACGTGAAAAGTAAAGGATGAAACGTGTTTTCCGAATGATATTTTCATGTATGGTTTAGGTCATTGAAACCTGTGTTCCCGAAAGAGTATGTGTATTTTCATTTAATTGTTTTGGATTTATGTGTATGTAAATTTTCCCAATTAGATGTTTTATGTTGGTTTATCTACATAGAATCTATTTATTTTTCTTATGTAAATCTGTGATTGAGTTATTGTTATTTTTGTCACTTAAGTAAAACCGACTGTGATTTAATTTAAATTTAAAGATGTTTAAACACTTAATACAGAGACTCTGGTGAAGCAGCAGCAGCGTCCCCGTGTCCTGTTTATTCATTTATAAACTATTTCCCCCCTCATCAGGCGGTGAGGGTACTACTCTACACACACACACACACACACACACACACACACACACACACACACACACGGAACAAGTCTAAATGAATAATCGTGTAATTCTACAGAAATACTGTTCATTATGTTATTAGTGACACTACAATTTGACAAACACGGTTTGAACCGAACAGCCTGTGTTTATTTGTATTAATATGATTCTTCCTCTGGTATAATATTTCATCATGCATTATTATTATTATTAATTAACAGCTCGTCCATATTAAAGCTGTACCTGCAGTGAATGTCGCGGGCGCTACAGTCTTCCCGATCCCTCTGCTGGATGATAAAAGCCTGACATGAGCTCGTTGAGAGACATTCATTGAGTATTTGAGTAATCTTAGCGATCTGATCATTTCTGCTGCTGTGGTTTGACCTGTGGGAGACTGGAAGCCGTGGTGCGACCGGCGTACGGCGACTGAAAGGACCCTGCGGGCGCACACTGATGACGTATGCGTGCAGTCTCAAACATGCCTGTGTAAAATGCTTTTGGAGGACATTACAGGATTGACTGAGAGATTAAAAAAAAGTGTCGATACTGATACTTTCGCCTTAATAAATAATTATAAATGCAGAGCCAAAGATAGGGTTATTCCATTGTAATATTGGCAACACATTGTAGATTCCTCTTTATTATATTCAGAAATGAATAAAACAATATCCAGAAGCCCTAACAAAAATGAAGAATTCAAAATGAAAGTAAAACTGATTGAACCGATCATTGGATAGATGTAACTTGACTTTTGATTGACTTTTTATCTGTTTTGAATGAAGAACTGACTGATCTGTGTCGAGTGTTGTAGATTACAAATATCAATTTAAAAATCTATTAATCTAGTTCATGAAGGTAGGCTTTATATGGCATTCATCAAATACATCGTATTGTGTGTGTGTGTACATATATATATATATATATATATATATATATATATATATATATATATATATATATATATATATATATATATATATATATATATATACACATACACACACACGAGAATGTATTTGATGACATCTTGTGTGCCTTATACAGTGAATATACCTTATAGGCGAATAAATGTTTGCAATAGGGCTTTTTGAAACTGGTGATCCTCTGTTAATAACGCTTAATTACATCTTTAAAATAGAAATAAAACAAAATATTAGTCACAGTCATCAGTGAAAACTGATCCTTAAAAAAAAAAAAAAATTCTAAACATATTTTAGAAAGACTGCGTCCTCAGAATATTGACTGTAACTCTGATATGAAGGGTTTACAGGGGGAGTGGGATTTTAACAGCTGTAATTTAATTCTGTCGAAGCTTTATAGGCAGTTCTGAATTTTTTAATTTATTTTTTTCTCCACACTAGTTCACTTTCTGCTTATTTATTTGAGTGCATTTCGTTCTGGGCGCTTAAAGTTGATGGATAAACAGATTTAAAGTGAGTTTGAACCAGAGCCCGTATTAATGTGCAATACCTGTTCATCCGGTAATTTGTTAAGTGAAAGTGAAACTGGATGTTCACCCTTCAATCAAGAACTGTCATATCAACATTTTCTTAACATCAGTCCTTTATCCAGACACTCTTGTGAACACAGCGATGTTCAGTTGAGGTAAGTCATGAATCAACTGTTAACACATTTATCTGAATTTCTGTGTCTAGCATGAGTGAGACATGAGATCAGATGCGTTTAATCTGTTAATCATACAAATATCTAATACTAAACCATAGAAATTCATTGAAAGAGGCATAAAGTCAAAAAATATTAAATGAACACAAGTTGTGCATTTGTGTTCTGCTCTGACTATTTTAACCAGTTAATTATAGATGTGTGTATAAAATGTTGTATTTGTCCCAAGTATTCAGAGAAAAAACACATTCTCATCACATATGTTAAAACATCATTCTGTGTGATTATATTTAAATCTATAAATCTAGATTTTATGTAATGATAAAACCCTGCCTATACCACTACTTGTTCAAAGATGTATTTGTTTCCTGCTTTCTCTCGATCTGGTTTAAACAGGAAGTGACTGTAAATGTTTATCTCACTTTCAGACAGAAAGTTAAGTGGACTAATGGCAAAATCATAAAAAAATAAGGCAAAATCACGTTTACTGACACTTATGTAATGTTTTCTTTTTTTTCCAGATTTTCTTCTAGCATCTGTGTCCTTCAGATATGAAGTTCATTTGTTTGACTCTCCTGCTTGTTAGTGGAATCACAGATTCAAGTTCAGGTAATTTATTCAAAATTGCACAGCAAAACCCTTAGGGGCGGTTTCCCGGACCAAGATTAAGCCTAGTCCTAGACTAAAATGGCCATTTAAATCAGATTAACAGAAATGTGACTTCTTTGTCATGGTTTTAAAAAAGTCTAAGACTTAGTCTAGTCCAGAATTTAGTAGGCTAATATCTTGGAGAAAGACTAGAGCAACTTCAGGACTAAATCAGGGCTTAAATTAAACCTACCAGGAGGTTTAACTTCAGTGTGACATTTGAGCCTCGTTGCATCTCTATCCCCTTCATCTCCAGTTCTACTTGTACTATCTTCATCTTCATTGCATGCTCCTCCTTAAGATATTTCAATGTTCATGAAAATCATTAGCTAACTTTTCATGAACAGTGAGTCTCTTCTTCTGGTTACCAGTACTGGCAGACTTTGCCACCCTTGTTTCTGAGGATGTGGAGGGTAAGCTGCTTTCAAATTCTTCAGTTCTGTTTTGACCTTCTCTTTGAAATATGAACAGTTCATATATGGTCAAATAAATACAGATTAAACTGGAAAATGTTTCACATCATATGACAGAAGCAAATAGAAGTTTGAGAGAAGAGAAACAAAAGACAAAATCAAATTCAAATACGTACTTAATATAGGTGCATGTGATCCGTCGTCTGAACGGTCCAGATGGTCATCATCTGGTATGTTCTCCAAAGGCTGCTGATTCTCCCGTATTCCTGTCAGACACTAATCCAACCCATCACAGTCTTTATTTGCAAGTCCTCCGCCAGTCTTAAACCTCTCTCTTCGAGCTTCAGCAATAGTTTTTTTTAGGTTTATTTTGATATTTTTCCACGACACCTGTATTAAGTAACTATTATAAATATAACATTGATTTTAAAAAGCCATAATAAAACTAATGATTCTTACCTGAAATTGTTTTATTGTTTTTGTAGATCAATGGTTCTTAACCTTGTTGGAGGTACTGAACCCCAGCAGTTTCATATGCACATTCACCGAACCCTTCTTAATTGGAAAAATAAAAAAAAATGAATCATATGAGTAGGGTGTGTCTTATCCTCTGCCGAACCCCTAAGACTGACTCACCGAACTCCTGGGGTTCGATCGAACCCAGGTTAAGAACCACTGTTGTAGATGTGTGTTCATTTGCATTAAATTCATTACAAATAGATGTCCAGGCATTCCTTATCTTTGATTCAACAGCTGATGTGTGCAGTTTATCTTCGATAACAGGATGTCTCGAAACTATTTGCTTTAAAATACTTTTCTCATGTTCAGAAAAGTTCTTTGATCGCACTCTCTTTTCAACTTTCATTGCCATTTGCTTTTCAGTTGCATACAATTTTAACATTTTCTTGGTTCATTCCATGTTTTATAGGCAACCTCAATCCAGCTAATCCTCATTTGCTCAAGTGGTATTAAGTTAATCGAATGTATTTTAGTTGAGGACTCCATAGTCCAGGTGTTAGTAATCTGTATTTAATCTGTGTTTCAGAAAGCCATTTTTTAAGACATGATTAACTATTTTAGATTAAGGCCTACTCCTGTCTTAATTTAAACTTGGTCCGGGAAACCGCCCCTTAGTGTTCAATGAAAACTTTCTGTGTGTGTTAAAAATAACTTTGAATCAGTCTTAAAGTTAATGAGATAATGAAGTGATGATTGAGCAGTAATGATGAACACCTGATAATAACAAGCAGAATCCCTGAAGAAAATAAAAACACAAGAACAACTGATTTCAGTCACAGCCTTAGATGAAATCAACTGAAGATACAAGATGTTGTTACATCACTCTAGATCTCAGCAGAATATGACAGAAATAAAGTTTCTATGGTTAGTAATGTGTAAAGCTGTTTTTGGAGTTGTTTAATATTCCTCTGCTGAGATCTGGAGAGATTTAATATCTTCTTTTATTTTCAGTTGATTTCATCTAAGGCTGTGTCTGAAATCAGTTGAAGTTCTTGTGTTTCTCTTTTCTTCAGCGATTCTGTATGTCATCATCAGACGTTCATAATTAATGCTTGATCATCACTTAATTATCTCATTAACATTTTTTTGCACCATATTGTATGTCTGGAGTAACATTAGGGTAAAATAAAGGATGTGTAGTTCAGACCTGTTCTCTTTCTCTTGATACAGAGCAGTATGAAGTATTGGGACCTGCAGATCCTGTATTTGCTGAAGCTGGTAAAGATGTGATTCTGTCCTGTTTAGTCAAACCCAACATCAGTGTTGTGGACATGAGAGTGAAGTGGTTCAGACTTGATCAGAAAAATTCACCAGTGCATCTTTATGAGGATCATGAAGACAGAAACACAGAGCAGATTCAGTCCTACAGAGGAAGAACAAAACTGATCCATCAAGAACTACAGAGAGGAAACGCATCACTCCAACTCTCAACAGTCAGACTCTCTGATGAAGGACATTATAAGTGTTTTATTCAGTCCAAATCCTGGTATGATGATGTTACTCTTGATGTCAGAGTTGAAGGTGAGTAAACCAGTGAAAAGAGCATTCTCTTGTCACTGAACAAACTAACTCAAAAATATATTATTCTTATATAAATATAATATTCTTCTTGTTGGTCTGTAGCTGTAGGAAGTCCTCCAGTGATCACTGTGGACAGGTTTGATGGTTCAGGAGGGCTTCGTCTACTGTGTGAATCTGAAGGTTGGTATCCTGAACCTGATCTTCAGTGGCTGGACAGTGAAGGAGTTCATTTGAGTTCAGAAACTACAGACACACACAGAAACTCAGACAGATTTGGTGTCAAACACACCGTCATTGTATATGACAGAGACAGCAAGATTCACTGCAGAGTCAAACTGAGACATCATATGCTGGAGTCAGTGATTATCACCTCAAGTAAGTACTGACACTTTTGTCACTTGTTTATCATGTTCTTGTAATATTTCTGATGCAGTAAAAAGAATGAATGATTATCAGCTTATGTACACTGTTTAAAATGTTAGTGTGAGATTAGTGTATTCCAGTTTCGGAAATGCATTTCACAGTAGGTTTTCTCTTGTCACTGCAATCTCATAAATCTATTGTAAAATCTACAGTGAGTTACTGCCAATTTCAGTTAAGGTTTTAAAATTGTACTGTAAATAAATGCTTGGTTTTACTGTGAGTTTATAGTATTGAAAAATAATTACTGTAAAGAAATATCTTTGTATTTGTACAATACATATGTACTATGAAGATACCCAGCATGCATTGCAGCATGATGTAGAGTGTTGTTATGTGCTGCTGAGCTTACTCTTGTTTTTTTTGTAGTTTGTGGTGTTTCTTTATTTTGTAATTGTAACAAAGGGGACTCACAGGCAGGGATCCAATCGTGTGTCTTTATTAAGAGTGGTCGTACAGGCAGATAGTCAGGACAATCAGAGAGCATGCGTAAACAGTAATCCAGGTGGGGAAGTCAAGGCAGGCAGACAACATTCAAGAGCGATAATCCAAGCACAGGTCAGGCAGATGAGAATCAAAAAATGGGTAACAGCAAAAATCAGGATATAAACGCTCAGAATGATAGCGTAGTAAATCAAGACCTCGCGATGTGTGTGAATGTGTGTGAGTCTTTTATAGTTCATGTAATGGTGTCCAGCTGGTGCAATAATCAGCTGATAAAGGGTGCATGGCTAGGATGACTTGCGGTGACTGGGTCGCAGGGTTCGGGAGAGCTGGTTTGGTCGCGGCACTCAGGAGCGTGGGCTGGACCGCGGGGCTTGTGAGTGAGGATTCAGTGACTTCCTCGACGTCTACCCAGTTTAGCCATAGCACAAGGTTCACACAGTCCACGAGGGAGGGTTCCTGGCACCCCACTGCCCGGATAACACCATCCAACCTTTTTATTTTTTATTATTGCCTGCTTGCTGTTAAAGTGGAGTGAAATAGGCTACCACCTAAGAATCTTAAACTCTAACTCTTTTTCTGTCCGTTCTTCTGAACAGAGAACTTTTTCCGCCGCCTTTTTCTCAGCAGATGTGCACTGTTGACAGTTAGCTGTTACTTGCCGGTCAACTTGAGGGTGTTGCGTGTTTCAATGGGGTTGCCTTGTTGTTTGGGGACTAGGCTAGGGTTTTGGGGAGGGAATGGGCAGAAGTGGCCCCTCATTGCTTTTATTAGTTTGTTAGTCTTACATTATTTTTTATTTGACTGGTCACACGAAACCAATGTAGCGCGCCAAACTTTGTATGTTTAGTACACTTAATGTAATAACGTTTAATGTCAGAGGCCTTGGCCACCCAATCAAGCGAAAGAGAATTCTTACATGTAAAAAAAAAAGGAAAAGTAGACATAGCTTTCCTTCAGGAAACCCATTTGTCCAATGAAGAGCAGAAAAAACTCAAGAAAGACTGGGTCGGGCAAGTTTATTTCTCTAGCTTTACTAGTAATAAAAGGGGAACTGCAATACTCATTCATAAAAAAATACCTTTCAAATTTAAGGAGCAATATAGCGAGTTTGGTGGCAGGCAAGTACTAATCAAGGGGATGCTATATGGACAAGAATTGACACTGTTGAACATGTATGCACCAAACGAAGATGATCCTAAATTCATGATGGATATAATCAATATAATACAGACTTTGGAATAGTTGCTGAAGATTTTAATTGTCATATGGATAGTAACTTAGACAAATCTTCAACCACACTGTCTAACCCCAGCGCTTCTAAGACTCTGAGATTAGCCTCGGCTGATGTAGGCCTGGTCGATGTTTGGAGAGAACTTAATCCTACAAGGAAAGACTACACTTTCTATTCGGCTAGACACAAATCATACTCCCGATTAGATTTTTTTTTTTTTTACCCCATGTTCATCTCTCATCCATAGTCTCATATGATATAGGGCTCATTCTTATATACGAACACTCACCAGTCTACCTGCGATTATCCCTCCCCCAGCAGATAAATCAAACCAAACAATGGAGACCTTGAAGCCTGTAAAAAAAAAAAAAAAAATGGTTGGAGCAGTACAAACAGGATAATGCGGCCTCCCCTGTCACTCCAGCAGTGATGTGAGACGTGGCTAAAGCAGTAATTAGGGGCCAGTTGAACTCATACGCATCTGCAAAAAAATAAAACTTAAAGAGTTAATCGATTTGGAACAATGCCATAAACAATCCCCCACAGAGGAAAACTTGAGAAAACTAAATGCAGTGATCACTAATCTTAATCTCATTCAAACAGAACATATTAAAAAACTTTACTAAACAGAAATTTCATGAATATGTTAACAAACCGAGTAAACTTCTTATCGACTCAAAAAAGAATGTCCCGAAAGTACAATAAAGTGCACAGGTAATGCGGCAGGCCAGTTGAAATATGATACACAATCTATTAAATCCTCATTTCTTGATTTTTATAAACATCTTTACGGGTCAGAAAATCCCTCTGCAACAGATATACACAGATTTTTGTCCTATCTCAGAGAATGAGAAGGAACAGTTAAATGCCCCATTCACCCCAGAGGAAGTGTTACAAGTAATTAAGTCAATGCCCTCCGGAAAAACCCCAGGTTTGGATGGATATTCTGTAGAGTTCTACAAGGCTTTCTGGGTGCAAATCGAGCCACTTTTTATGCCCACCTTTTTACTGATTTTTTTGAAAATGGCGTTCTTCCTGAAACTATGAAGACTGCAATAATATCTTTAATACACAAGAAGGACAAGGATGCTGCTGAATGCGCATCATTTCGCCCAATTTCACTACTTCCAGTTGACTTCAAAATATTATCCAAATTAATCGCACACAGGCTGGAAGACTTTTTGACCCAGATTTTTAATCCCGACCAGTCCGGCTTTGTGAAGGCACGCTATGCATCTGACAACATCCGGAGGTTATTAAACATAATTGACCACTCGTCCCTACACAACAGAACAGCCTTACTACTTTCACTTGACGCAGAAAAAGCGTTTGATAGGGTTCAGTGGTCATATTTGTTTGCCGTTCTGGCGAAATTTAATCTTGGTGAAAAATGTATTAGATGGGTCAGAACTATGTATAGCAATCTGCAAGCCCAAATATGTGTAAATGGTACCCTCACTGAAAAGTTTTATTTGTTTAGAGTCTGTCGCCAGGGGTGCCCTTTGTCTCCATTTTTATTTAACCATTCGCAGAAGCCATACAGACTAATAAAGTGATTGCTGCTATTAATATCGGGAAAACCCAGAACAAAATTTCACTTCATGCCGATGATGTAATTCTATACTTAACTAGCCCCGATCAATCAATCCCAGCAGTATTAGACCTTATCGCTAAATTTGGAACAATATCAGGCTATAAAATTAATTTGACAAAATCCAATGCATTATTAATTAACTCATCAGTTTCGAATAGACTCAAGGCAATCTCACCGTTCACCTAGGCCCAAAGCAGCTTTAAATACCTTGGGGTGAATGTGGCTCTAAAACTTACGGATCTCTAGCAAATAAACTACATTCCACTGGTTAAAAAGATTAAAGAAGAATTAGAACATTGGAAAATGCTCCCCATCTCATTTCTCAGACGAATTAATGTAATTAAAATGAATGTTTTGCCCCGTTTCAGTTATTTATTTCAGTCACTGCCCTGTTACTTGGATAAAACTTTCTTTAAATCTATAAACAAAATGTTAACCTCTTTCATCTGGAAAAATTACTCACCAAGAATATCTTTTAAAACTCTAACAAAATCCAGAGAGAAAGGGGGACTGGCATTACCAGACTTACAGATGTACTATTGGGCCGCTCAGACAAAGGGCATTATCAGCTGGGTGCAAAGACGTAATAGTGCACACTGGATAGACATAGAAGAAGAACTTTGTACTCCTATTTCTACAACCTTGCTACCATTCATTAACAACATGAATGCGTTACATCAAATAACAAAAACGTATGTAGTTTACAACACTCTTCGGGCTTGGCAAGACACAAACAAGTTCTGTGGGAATTTTGGTAGAATCTCCAGGCTTTCCCCCTCATCCTTAAATCCGGATCTGCCACCATATATTGGTGGTTCCTTGTTTGTAAAGTGGAGAAGTAACGGTATACACCAATTCCAACAATTGTTCAACAATGATACGCTCAAGTCCTTTGCAGTTTTAATGTCAGAATATGAAATTCCTAAAAAGGACTTTTATAAATACTTACAGATTTACCATCTAATAAACACCCTAAAAGGGGGAAAATCGCCTATCTTTGGAGCTAACAAATCTTGAAGAGATTTAGGTAAAATCGACATTAAAAGGAAAAATCTCTGGAATTTATAGCACTTTGTTGGACCTTTACAGCTCTTCTTTGACCCCACTTAGAAACATATTGTCACGGTTCTCTCAGGTTCAGTTCCGTTTCTAGTCACAGAACCGTGGCACTGCTCTTCCTCCTGCTTTTGTGTCTTGTGATTGTAAACCCCACCCATCTTGTTGATGAGCCCAACACCCTTGATGAGCCCCTCAGCTGGTGGAGGATGAGGGGGCTGGAACAGTATGACTTTTGGGACTTTGTGGAGTTGCTTATTACACCCCCTGACATTCTGACCCCAGAAGAGGTTCTGGCAGCAACAGTACCCACAGAGTTGTCCAGGGGTACTACAGTGCCACGCCTTCGCACAGGGAGGAGGAGAAAGAGAGCTTCCTTCCCCACCACCGTTCCAGCGCCCGCTGCCGGGCAGGAGGCCGCCGTCCCAGAGCCCGCTCGTCGCCTTCATAAGCGGAGGAGGAGAAGGGTCTCCTCCAAGAGACTGCTCGCCCTGCCGGCGCACCCTGTGACTGACTCTCGCCCTGCCGGCGCACCCTGTGACTGACTCTCGCCCTGCCGGCGCACCCTGTGACTGACTCTCGCCCTGCCGGCGCACCCTGTGACTGACTCTCGCCCTGCCGGCGCACCCTGTGACTGACTCTCGCCCTGCCGGCGCACCCTGTGACTCTCGCCTTGCCGCGCCCAGTGAACTCTTGCCCGACCCGCCTGATCCACTGGTCTTGCGGCCACGCCCTGAACTCTTGCGGCCACGCCCTGAACTCTTGCGGCCACGCCTTGAACTCTCACGGCCGGACCATCCGATCCTGCCTGAGCCCACTTGGCTCAGCCCGCCTGATCTGTCGGTCTTGCCTGAGTCCACCTGTCTCAACCCGCCAGTTCCCCCTGATCCATTAGACCCGCCATGCCTGCCAGAATCTGCCTGGCTGGTTCCCCCAGCACCTCCCTGGCTACCTGCTGGGACCCCTGATCCCCTTGAGCCACCCTGGCTCATTCCACCTGTTCCTCCCCCTGGACTCTGGTTTTTTTTTTTTTTTTTTTTCTCTGGACTCTGTTTTGGTTATATTTATTTTTCATGATGTTATGACTGTTTGTTGTTTTTGCTCTTTGGTTGGCCTGTTCTCCCTCCCTCCCCTGGTTTCATGTCAGTTTGGTCCCCTGTCTTTCATTTCTTGTGGTACTGTTAGTCTGGTGTTCATGTAGGGACACCAGGTGGCGTCCCTTTAGAGGGGGGGTAGTGTCACGGTTCTCTCAGGTTCAGTTCCGTTTCTAGTCACAGAACCGTGGCACTGCTCTTCCTCCCGCTTTTGTGTCTTGTGATTGTAAACCCCACCCATCTTGTTCCCTCGTTTCCCTTAATTGATCCCATCTGTCTCTACTCGTTACCTTCCTCATGTGTTCCCTATTTAATCCTGGTGTGTTTGCTGTCCTGTGTGGTGTCGTTGTCATTCTATGGCTGTGTTTCCTGTGCCTGTGCTTTGTTCATCTGGTTTGTTGTGTTCCTTGTAATCGTGTTTAGGTTAATGTTTCTAGTAATGTTTTCCCCCTCGTGGGTGTTTTCTTTTGTGTGTTTATGTTCATTTATGTTATTAAAATAATCCTTTCCCTGCATCTCTGAGTCCTCCCCTCATTCGATCGTGACACATATGGCAGAAGGATATGGGATGTGCTTTTGATGACGTTCAGTGGGATACGATGTGTCAGAATGTTTTTTTCATGACTGTCCTGTAATAAAATAATCGAAAAAAATTATAAATTCATGCACAGAATGTACCTTACTCCGCTCCGCTTAAGTAAAATGTTTCCTAATTCATCCCCCAGATGTCATCATTGCAAAACATGTAAGGGGTCAATTATGCATGTTTTTTGGGAATGCAGGAAATTAAAACATTTCTGGAAGGCAGTACATGATCAAACTATTAAGATTGTGAAAACCCCACTGGACTTTACACCAACACTGTACCTCTTTGGAACGGAAGTGGACAAGACACAGGATACCATATTCAGGAAGAGGATTATCTTAATGTCGTATACAATAAAGAAATGCATCTTGCTCAATTGGAAACAAAAAAGACCCCCATCATTCAATCGGTTTAAACAATCGGTTTTAACTCTAAATGAAACTTTAAGACTGGAACAACACACAAAATATGGGGAATGTCCTCAGAAGGATATGGGAACCGCTTAGGGACCTCTGATAATACATTGCTTGACATATTTACATTTACGTTTACAAAGATTGAACTGTGATCTGTGACCATGGATTGACTTGATTTAATTGTATGCAATTCTTTTTTTTCTTTTATTATTAAATTATTTTATTTTTTTACTTTGTTATTATTATTTATTTCATTTTTATTATAAATTTTTCTCTTCTGTTTGTTATGTTAATAAAATGTAAAAAAAAAAAAAAAGTGGTCATACAGGCAGATGGTCAGGACAAACAGAGAGCATACGTAAACGGTAATCCAGGCGGGGAAGTCAAGGCAGCCAGATAACATTCAAGAGCGATAATCCAAGCACAGGTCAGGGCAGGCAGATGAGAATCAAAAAATGGGTAACAGCAAAAATCAGCAACAGGAAAACAGACAGGGATGTAAATGCTCAGAATGATAACCGTAGTAAATCAAGACCTTGCGATGCGTGTTGTCACATTTCTGTCTTGACTAGAATAATTTGAATATAAATCCAGAAGGTTCAAGATCACAAGCTAATGGATCACTAATCACCATTATAGTGACTTTTAAAACAATTACAGCAGTAAAATAAATGCATTTCAATGGCATTATTAAAGACAATATTTTATTGTGAATTCACATAAAAAAAAAAACTAAGTTAGTGTGACGTCAGAGTCATTCTGCTGTTGTTTGTCATTTGTAAGAATACAATCCAGGAGGGTGCTGAGGGTGTGGGTGGAGTCTGTGACTACAGTAATTTATTGTAATATGCTAATCTTTATTTATTTTTTAAGAACTGAACATAAGTTTTAGTCAGCCTGTATAAATATGTTTGTGCTTAATTACCATTTTGTTTTGCAGATCATATGTTTATTTTTTGGAGGACATCAGTCATCCTGATTTCAGTTGCTGTTGTGCTCATAGTTACTGCTGGAATACTGATAACTGTGTTTGCTCATAAAAACAGAGGTAACGTTCTTGTTTTTTATATATATATAAAATAAGATATTATATTTACTTTATTTAAAATAAAGGAAATATAAATCTGATCAAACCTCAACCAGAGGAAAGGAGGAACTGAAGCACAAAAATCAGCTGCGCTGAATAAATGAGTTACCATGACAACAAGAGTAGTGGAAAATTCAAACAAATGAACTTGTGAATGATGAAAAACTGAAAGTCATCACTCATTTTTAGTCTTTTTTTAAAAATCCTTTTTCTTTTTATCCGAGGACAACCAATGAGAGAGTATAGATAACATCATATAGGAATCCTAAACATGCAATAACAAGTCTATATATGGTCAGTGTTCTATGTTTTAGATACATTGGGAGCCTCCTGTTCCTTTACCAGAGACATGGAGATCCATCCCATGTTCATCTAGCGGTCCATGTACATAATGAGAAACAGACGTTGTCCTCTAAAGTCTTGGGACTCTCAGAGAACACAAAAACCCCTTCATGCATCTTCAGTTCTGATACTAATACTTAATCTCTCAAATCTTACAAAATCTTTAAACAATATTTAATTAGTCCATGTTTAAAACTGTTGGCTGGTTTCCTTGGTTGAAGGGGTCACATTTCAAATTGCAGTTTTGATACAGCAGGATCTGTTTCGAGGTCTGTAACCACACTTAAAATAATGTCATTATTTATACTATGATCTCAGTCTATATTCACTGTAACAAACACTGTTCACTTACGGTAACCTTCAGTTCTCATTCACATACAGAATGAGAAGAAAAAAAGAATTGGTGAATCTGTCTTTACTAAATCATCATTCGATCAATGTCTGTTTTCATCCTCAAAATATTTAATTAGCAGACTTTATCTCAGGTCCTGTCATTTGTAGTTTTTGTAATTTATATCTCAATTTAATGCTCATGTCTGAATTGTTTTCTTTTGTCTTTATTCAGAATTTTCTTCAGCACACAAAAAACTACAGAATGAGAAGAAGAGAATAGAAGATGGTGATTATATCTGTAACACAGGGGTACTCACAGGCAGAGATCCAATCGCGTGTCTTTATTAAGAGTGGTCGTACAGGCAGATGGTCAGGACAAACAGAGATCATACGTGAACAATAATCCAGGCAAGAGTCAGAAAGGCAGGCAGACAGAATCAGGTCAAGATTCAAGAGCAATAATCCAGGCACAGGTCAGGGCAGGCAGAACAGAATCAAACACGGGTAACAGGCAGAATCGGTAACAAGTTAAACAAGACAGGATAATAATGCTCAGAATGATAACCGTAGTAAATCGAGACCTTGCGATGTGTGTGCATGCATGTGAGTCTTTTAAAGTTCATGTAATGGTGTCCAGCTGGTGTGACAATCAGTCCAATGTGTGGGTTTCTGGGAAATGTAGTGTGTGTGCACGTCAGTATATATGTGAGCTCCCTCCGGTGGCCAGAAAGGGGAGCGCAGAGCTCATATTCATAACAATATCTTTAAGTTATTAATGCTTTGTTAATTTAAATTCTATTTTCGGTTATAAAACATCAACTTAGACTGTACATTTATTTCGTTTTGTGTTTATGTTGGTAATTGGTTATCAGTTATCACTCACCTAAAGGATTATTAGGAACACACACTAATACTGTGTTTGTGTTATGATTATGAGCTCTGCGCTCCCCTCCATGGCCACCAGAAGGAGCTCACTCACTTATACTGACACTTCACTACACACTACATTTCCCAGCAACCATCACACTGGACTGATTACACACACACAGCTGGACTCCATTATCATTATTTGTCACATCACCTGTTCATCATCACCTGGACTATAAAAGACTGCTTCACACACACACACTCACCGCGAAGTCTCGATATGCTCAGCAATCATTCTAAGCGTTGTTTATCCTGTCTTGTTTTGCCTGTTTCTGATCCTGCCTGTTTACCCATGTTCTGATCCTGTTCTGCCTGCCCTGACCTGTGCCTGGATTTACGTTGATGATTGATAGCTGCCTGTCTTGACCACCACCTGTACCACGATTCTGATACTGTCTGCCTGCCTTTGTAACCCCTGCCTGGATTATTGACTACTCTTAATAAAGACTTAGCATTTGGATCTCTGCCTTTGAGTCACCTCTGTTACAGTTTGACCCCCTTTCGCCTTCAGAGCTGCATTAATTCTACGTGGCATTGATGATTATTTACATTGACTCAGTTCAGTTGTATTTACTTTGAAATTATAAATGCCTCTGATTTAGTTTTGTGTTTAGCTTTTTGTTTTGTGTAATTTGTAATCAGTTTTATAAATGATAATGTATTCAGTTATTCAGATGTTAACACATCTTTGAAACGCAAATAAATGATTGTAACAGTTATAATTTCAATAATGTATTTAATCAGTAATGCATTAATAATGTAATTTCAATGTTAATTTTGTCTTTTTCTGAATTTTCTTTAGATCGTGATCAACTTTTACAAAGTCAGAAGATTATTATAACACAAGGTGAATTTATGACTTTATTAAAATATTAATTACATGTATTCATTCATTATTTTGCTAAATAACGTTATACTTTCATGTATGTGTAAAATTCATATTTTATTATAAGATGTGTTTATAAAAGTGTTCTTGATTTTGTTGTTCTTCACTCGTTGATTAAAATTAGTGACCTAAAGATTAATTATGATATTAACCTTTTTTAACTTCATATTTTCTGTTTTTAGCTGTCAAACATTTTAGAAAACACATGGGTGAGTAAAAACGATTCATATTTTATCATTCAAATTATTAAATCTAAAAACCACGATCACAACAATCAGAATATTTCAGTCTATCAGCAGATGTGAAATTGTGATCATTATTGTTCATTATATAATGTCAGTGAACACTGTTTATGATATTGACTTGAGAAAGAACATGCAGATATTTTATTTAAGATTTATTATTAGTGGTGCTAATAATAAATCATAAATCTAGAAAAAACACCCTAGCAACTGCATACCAACTGCCTAGCAACCATTCAGAACACAAGCTTTATAAACTACTTCACACTTTATTCTCCTCCCTCCTCATTTATTCTCCTTGCTCCTCATTTAGACTCTTCTGATCCTGTTGTCTTTGAGATGATGAGATTTATGTTTTAGAAAGATTCTAATATGTGCCAAATACATTATATTATATTTTAAAAAATATATTTAGAAGATAGATATATACACACACAGACACACACTTCTAGCGCCGTCCACAATCTCAGAACTGTTGAGAAACCTTAATGTAAATGATGATTTGCACAGGATTTCTGATGATATATTGAACATGAAGAGTTTTCCTGTAGCTCAATCAATAGCGCATTGGTGTTTACAACGCCATGGTCATGATCCCAGGGAAAGCAAGACCTGATTCAATGTATAAAATAAAATAAATAAAAAAGCGTGTGCCAAATGCGTAAATGTAAGAGTTCAGATGCATTAAAAGATCTTCATAATTACTGATTCTGATGTGTTTTTTCTTCATCAGCTTCCCATCAGTTCAATCTGGATCTGAACACAGTGAATAAAAACCTCTATCTGTCTGAGAATAACAGAGTGATTACTCGCACTGACACAGAGCATCCGTATCCTGATCATCCAGACAGATTTGATGTGCGTCAGGTGTTGTGTAGAGAGGGTGTGTGTGAAAACTGTTACTGGGAGATTGAGTTTACTGGATATGTGTTTATATCAGTGTCATATAAGAGCATCAACAGGAAGGAAAGGGTTAATGAGTGTTGGTTTGGATATAATGATCAGTCCTGGAGTTTGTTCTGCTCTTCCTCCAGATACTCATTCATACACAATAACATAAACACTGATCTCCCTGTAAAGCCCATCAGTGGTAGAATAGGAGTGTCTGTGGATCTCAGTGCAGGAACTCTGTCTTTCTACAGCGTCTCTGACCCAGTGATCCTCATCCACACAGTCCAGACCACATTCACTGAGCCGCTCTATCCGGGGATTTGGTTTGGTTCTGGATCATCAGTGAAACTGTACTGATGTTTCAGAACAAACTGGAAACGAACAAGACAACAATGGAAAAAAACGGTCTGGAAAAAAACGACAGACCTATGTATTAGTTTAATACATTAATACAATCTCCCAGTAATTAGTTTAATACATAGGTCTTAATGATTGTTTAATCTGAAAGAAATCAATTTTTTCACAATCATGATCTCAATCAGTTTTCAAACAAGCCGCGTAATATTGCATTAATTACACTTTAGTTATAACATTTTCACAGTATAAATTACTAAGAATTTACCTGGTTGTTACTCTTAATCCCCAAACTTCACATATTGTTCCTTTATTGTTTCCGGGTTGTAATATAAAGAGTTACCAAAAGTTAAATACATATTTATCTTTAAGATTTCACTTCCAAAAAATTTAATACAAATAATATTCAGTGTATTTTATTTTGTTTTACAAATTTGCTTCCACAAATTCAACAAAAAATTACATTTGAACTTTTAGCCATGTGTCACCAAAACATTTTTGCCTGAGGATAGTGTATTTTTCCACTTGCGCCTCGTTTTTAAAATGGTGGGAGGGACAAAAGGAGCGGGACAATCAGTGTTTGATGTGATAAATACACAGGTGGATAAGCAGCCTTAAAGCTGCACTTCTTTGTTTAATAGAAGTGAATTTTTCTTTGTTTTTTAGTTATAACTTTTAGTTTAAAAGTAAAAGGAGATAATCCAAAGATCTTTAATGTGTTTGTTACAACGTATATCATCAGTCTTATTCATTGTGTCAATAAAAATTCAGTGTATAACAAGTGAGTTTGCCATTTTTAATTTTGTTCATTAAAACTAATGTTAAATAAACATTAACATTATAACTTTACTTTTCTTGGAACCAAGCAAATGTTTAAAGATCAAAATAAGCGCATCATTGTCAATATCTTTTCTTGTAAAATATGGGATTGTGACAGGATTGTTGATGCTACTGAATTATAGAAGTAGCAAATTCAGATTCATGTTGTTGTTTTTAATAAATAAATATAAATTATTTTATATAGAACAGATTAAATATACTGCCCAGCCCCCCTAAAAATATATTTGATTAATAAATTTTTGATCGCTTCAGTCCCCTTTAAAAAAAACTCATTTGAAACGGCGGCAAGCTGCGTCAGGTTTCGGCTCCTCCCCTTATCTGAGTCTGCTTGGTTTTAGCGCATTTTTCAATCTGCAGGGGCGCCGAGCAGAGTGAACATCAAGGTGTGTGCGTGCATTTATTGATAGATTGCTAATGCTATGATATTACACCTGTATCGGTGCAGTTCTTTGTAAATGCAGTGCCGGCCCGAAGGGTTGTGGGGCCCTAGGCAAGATAAAAAAATTGAGCCCACTGTTGTAAAAACAGCGAGAAGAGAAAAATACAATTTCAATATTTAAGTGTAACAAACTCAACATTTAATTATAAATGAAATATTGTAAATCAAGTGCAAGTGTGTTTCGGACATGACACAGTTGTGGCTGAGAGGTTAAGGCGACGAACTACAAATCCATTGGGGTTTCTCCGCGCAGGTTCAACAACAATTTTGCAATTTAATGGGGTGTTTTTGGAGGGCTTGGAACGGATTAGACATTTTACATGTAAAATGTGTTCCAAGATACGAAAAACTCTTTATACGAAGTCCGCCTCGGAACGGATTAATTTCGTATCTCGAGGTACCACTGTACGTCGATCAAAATAGCAACCAGACTTATGACGTTATATAACTTTAGACTTATTTAAGACACTTTCTCGAGTATATATCGAAAGGAATTTACAGAGATATGTGGCTAAGTGGAATATGTGGAATCTGTACTAGGAATACGTTACGACATTCTAGTTCATCGAATCCGTTGTTTTCACGTGACGTCATCGAAACTTGCGTACCGGCATATCCGCCATTTTGATTCCCTATGCAAAGCAACAACAAAGCTTGTATATTCAAAACTTATGCTCACAAATGCCTATCTGTGGAATTTTTGGATGTTCAAATAGGCCAGGAGTAAGTACAGATGTAAGATTTTTTAAACTTCCAAAAGTGATAACTGGACAATGTGAAAGAACACGAATTTTGTCAGAAGAAAGGCGACGTGTATGGAAAGCTGCGATCACAGGGCTGACATTCAGACTGAAGAAAAATGGAATAGAACGATCATATGCTCTAAACATTTTGTAGGGGGTAAGTTTAAATGTATTGACAATATTTAATATGTTTAGAAGCTGCAATTTATACCAAAAGTAAAAATGTGTTACAGTCGACAGACAATAACCCACCCACTTTGTCCTAATTAGTAACTTTCCCCAAAATGCCTTCGTAACTCAATAAACTTAACCTTTAGCAGTATTTGACATTCCTTTACCTTTTGTTTATTGTTATAAATTGGAAACATATTCAACAATTAAAATAATACAAGTTAAACTCAACCAATTTGTCTAACGTCCTTTATATTGAAATTCGATTCAGCAGTTAAAATAACACCTAACGTTATATTTTATATCTCCTTTTTAGGCATTAAAGACACAGAGCAGTGATGAAAACACTATTGTTCATGTTAATTCAGTCCATGGAGAGGTTCATGAATGTGAAAGTACAGAGCGTTCTAAAACTGCGGTAACTTGTCCTCATTCCACCGCGTGTATCCATAAACACAACAGAAGTCACTTATGTTAATTGTTTTTGATTTACAATCTACAAATATGTAGTATTAGAGTAATAAAGAGTATGATAACAAGTAAATTTAGCGACGATCGTCAATAAGATATACGAGTTGACACTGACAGTAGGGAATCAAAATGGCGGTGCGCAGTGCCTGGTGGGTAACTACGCAGGTTTTGTGACGTCCGTGAAAACAACGGATAGCGTATGGATGGTTTTCCTATGACGTCACGTTACCGCCCACAATACCTCCGTCCGCCATGATGAACGGCAATAGACGTATCGATCAAAAGGTAATGAAAGCCAATACCGGTCATTTTAAAATCAAATCGGATTAAATACACAAAAAAACGTAAATAATGGTAAATACCTGTGTTGTGTGAGGTTGTACCGACCGATCTGGCAATGAAGAGCGTAAGATCAAGTTTTTTGACATACCAAAAGTGATCTATCACCAAGGGAAGCAGACGCAGGACATTTCGAAAGAGAGAAGGATGCTGTGGCTATCAACCGTGCTGATTTCAACCCTGATCCAAGGAAAGGACAGTACAAAGTCTGCTCTGAACATTTTATTTCGGGCAAGTATTTCGATTTTTACTTCTAAATTAATGTAAAAGTGCATGACAGACATGATTGCCTAGCTAGCTGTTCCAAAAAACTTCCAAAAGAAAACAAATATTGACTATTTATTCATTATTTGATGTTTTGGAAAAGAGGAAAAATAGCAACTACAAAATATGCATTTAAATCTCAAATCTCAGATTTATTGTAATATGTTTTAAAGACTAAATTGAAAGCTGTACAAATGTGCATGAATGGTACATGAATGTGTAAATGCACAGAATTCCAGTACATATACATGTCAGAATGTGTTTACTACATACACTACATTTACTACTAGTATGCTGTAATATATGCATGTACATATGTAATAATATTGATTATTGTGCCCTAGCAAGTAAATGTTGTACTTTTGTTGTATTCATTGTATGTCACATTTCATTTTTCATGTTAATATTAATATAGTACATGTATTTAAATCTCTTTTCTTTAATTTGTGTATACTTATATTATATTTATATATTTCAAAAAGCAGACCTATATGACAAGACAAATCCTAATTGGGAACCATCTTTAAAAATAGGATCTGTCGAAAAGGAGACCTCAGCTAATTTGTCTGAAGAAACGTTATGAAAGATCCAAACAGAGGGATGAAAGGAAGAAGATACAACAGCACTTTTGGCTCTTCAAACATCAGTTACCAATCCAGACATTGATGAAAATGTTCCCATTGTTAATGAACATGTTGAAAAAGTTCAGTTCTTTCTTGAACCAGCAGAAAAAACAGCAGAGGACAGTCACTCATTGTTCACACATTTAAAGTCTGTTTTATTAAGTGTAAACAATGCATATAAATCATTTGTAATAAAAGATTCATGAAATATGTCTACAAGATCATGGGTTTGATTCCCAGGGAAAACAAGAACTGATTAGAATGTCAATGTGTTCCTTGAAAGCAATCCAAGTTGCTTGATCAAGTAGCCTTTTCTTTGTTTTTGCCGATGTAAAGTCTATTTCTTGCACTGTTTTGTAGTTCACCTGAAAAATTAAAACATCAACAATTGTATTTAGCTTGTTGAACTCTAATTCATCAAGCTCTCCAGCTTAATACAAATAGATGTGTTAACAGCAGAAATATAAATACAGTACATGCATTTTGTAAGCACTATAAAAAATGTAATAACTACAGAACAGTCAGGCAAAATGAAATCATTTTTTCCCCATTATTTAATACATTGTGTATATCTAATAAAATGGTAAGTAGTTATGCTGAAACATACCTTTGATATTGATGATGCTAAAAGCCAGTATACCTTTTCTTGTGTCACTGTTTTGGTGTTTCTGATCTTCACTGCGGCCTCGACTGCAAAGAGGAGAATCTCTGTACGACACTTTAAAGCTCATTCAGCTTTGTTGATTTCATACGGGTCTTTACCATCAATTATTTTCATCTTGTCTAAGTATCTTGCCTTGGTAATTGTGTTATATTTTGCTCACCGTCATTGTGTTTAATGGGGTCTGTGCACTACAAAAATGTCTTAATTGACACATGACCACTCATACTATGTGTGGACGTTTGAAAAAATAAAACTTCTAAAAATGCGTGACATGGGGCCCCCAAATCAAAGAGGGGCCCCAGGCGACCGCCTGTTGGACGGGCCGGCCCTGCATAAATGCATTGCAGTTTACATAATGTAATCATGGAATAGTGGATTGCAGTAAGGTTAGTAGCATACCACCCTACCCTAATAGTCAAATAATATTTTTTTAATCATACCCTTATTGGGGGCTGAGCCCCCCTAAAATCAAAATCCTAGAACCGCCCCTGTCGTGGTCTGCTGGCCTGGTAGGTGCCCCCCCAAGCACAAAAGTGAACTCCGCCTATGGTCTCAACGTTTAATTTATTGGCACTGTTGACATCATCACTTTATCTTGACTTTGACATCACTTGAACATCGTGCACCCCTTATTTAACATCTGTGACACCGTGAAAAACTGAAACAAATAAAATTACTGTGTGAGTGTTTTTTCTGTCCACAGTTTTCAAAGTCCGTAACAAAACACATTAACTTGCAAATTAACATACAAAATAAACATACCGTGTGCACCTTCCAATCAGAAATCCAAGAGACATTAAAAGAAATTTGGTAGTATTTCTCCAGCTACAAACTCTTCATGGACGAACACCTCTTAGTCTGTGCGCATTCCCTCGTGGTTCCGCTTTGCACACCACTAGTTAGATCACATGATCACTTATTAAACTATTGTTCACCTGAAGGTGTCGCTTTAACAAACCCTTTGAGGCAATTAAATACAATTTTACATGAACATAAATTTACATAACATTTATAATACACAAAATAACTGAAATATTCAAAAAGAATATTTATAATTACAGCGGAGTTCATTTGTCTCGACCTCGGTTAACTCGCCAATCCTATTATGTTGAAGTTTTTGAAGTGGAACTCCCTATTTGTCTTTGCATTTTCTTGTGGGTTATGTCGATTCTTTTATGTCGCCGAACCCTAATATCTCGAGCACAAAAGAGGGACAAATTCGCCACTTCACAAGGTTATCTCGATCCCGTGACTAAAGATCGTACCTAGTTCACTGCGCATGCACAGAGTATGTGTTGTACGTGCATGCCATGACCATTTGGTCCTTCTGGCCGCTTTGCATTTGCCCAGATTGTGATTTTACAGCGGTAGGTTGCATTAGTTTGCGTGGTCATGTCATAAGGGCCGTATGTTGTGTAATTGATGATTTCATGTTATATAATTGTGACCTCAAGCACTTTTGTGATATACACAATGTTTTGTTGATTATTTTTCTTCTTTGAAATTATTAAGTTGGCTGAGAAGCAGCCAACATATTGAAATGCTACGGACAAAAATTTACAACGTATCTCCTCCTACAGCTTTAGTGCTACAGACCCCAAAGTCAGAACAGGCCAGAGGCCTGTTCTGACTCGAGTTGCTATATCTTTTCTAAGGGATCGGACCTACGGTTTTCCTAAAAATGCAACCCAAAAACCGGAAAAATCCCATTGACTTTCATTGCGGAATGTTCAGAATGAGCCAAGAGCTTTCAAAGACCAACTGTCAAAATTCAAATCTAAACAGACAACAAACTTCTATCAACAGTTTCTAATCAAATGAGAATCAGTGATGCTGCCATTCTACCCTAATATTTCTAATCCTGGACAGGAAACAGGAAGTGCTTGCACTTCCTGTTTCCTTCCCTTCATGTTTCATGGTAACTTTTGGATTTTGTATTAAACATAACTCTGCATCACAATATCATAGACTCAAGGGGGAGGGCTCTTTTTTAATCAGGTAACCAATGAGTGTCTCAGGATTAATATGAAGGCACTCCCTAACAACCAAACAGAGTACCCTAGCAACCGTTTAGCCAGACCTTTATCTCTGGATCTGAGCGTCGTAGAGACATGGCGGTTGATTCTATTGACTCATGCTTGCAAACAGGACTGTCAACATGCTACACATGCTAGCAGTAAATAGCTACATGCTAATAGTGATTAGCTAAGTGTTAAATTGTGCTAGGAATGCCATAGTAACTACCCAAAAGACCTCACAACTACCTAGTAACATCCTAGCAACCACCCTGGAAACCCTAGCAACTGCCTAGCAACCACCCCAGTTACCCTAGCAAGCACCTAGCAACAGCCTATTACCCGCCCCAGAAACCCTAGCAACTGCCTAGCAACCACCCCAGTTACCCTAGCAACCACCTAGCAACAGCCTAGCACCCGCCCCAGACACCCTAGCAACTGCCTAGCAACCACCCAAAATACCCTAGAAACGCCCTAGCAACCACCCTGTTTACCCTAGCAACTGCCTAGCAACCACCCAAAATACCCTAGCAACCACTCAGTATACCCTAGCAACCGCCCCAGATACCCTATCAACTGCCTAGCAACCACCCAAAATACCCTAGCAACTGCCTAGCAACGCCCTAGCAACCACACTGTTTACCCTAGCAACCACCTAGCAACACCCTAGCAACCACCCAAAATACCCTAGCAACTGCCTAGCAACACCCTAGCAACCACCCAGGATACCCTAGCAACCACCTAGCAACCACTCTGGTTACCCTAGCAACAACCTAGCAACCACCCAAAATACCCTTGCAACCGCCTAGCAACCGCCCCGGTTACCCTAGCAACACCCTAGCAACCACTCTGGTTAGCCTAGCAACTCCTTAGCAACACCCTAGCAACCACCCAGGTTACCCTAGCAATCACCTAGCAACACCCTAGCCACCACTCCAGTTACCCTAGCAACCGCCTAGCAACACCCTAGCAACCACTCTGGTTACCCTAGCAACCACCCCGGTTACCCTAGCCACCACATAGCAACACCCTAGCAACCACTCTGGTTACCCTAGCAACCAACTAGCAACACCTTAGCAACCACCCCGGATACCTAAGAAACTGCCTAGCAACGCCCTAGCAACCACCCAGAAGACCTTAGCAACCTGTTAATTTCTGGTTTCGTAACGTACTTTGTATTTAATGTTAAATTGTGCTACCAACATGCAAAATTAACGGTGCAACGTTCTCAGCCAACTTCTAAAGTTTGTCTCGACGAACTTTATCCTCTCTAGTTTTCTTTACTCTTTCTTTCACAGTGCGTCGTGTACTGCTCCGCACGCTGTTTTCATTGCTTCAGAGTCCTCAAACTTATTTGTGTTACTCCAGTGATCCAATAAATTACATTTTGATGGGACGAATGATGGTGTTCAAGAGTGATTACGAAATTACACAACACAGATTACACACCTACAGAGGAACCATAGTAACCGCGTGCGCAATACTTTCAGAACGGTGTCAGAGCGAAATGACTGTGTTATGAGCGAATGTGTTTATGTGTTTGTTTACGCTGTGAGCGAAATTGTGTTTGCAATGTTGGAGAATATAATTAAAGGTTTGTATGGAGAATCAAAGGTGTTTTTTATTGTATACTGGTAAATCTCTGCTGTTAGTTGGTGCACATATGCCTTTTGTTGTTAGCAAACATATACAGTGTATGTACATTTTTATAGCATGCCGATCGCTTCATCAAACAAATCGCCATATTGGCTGTTGGTTATCTCTATCATCGGTTATCTAGATGCTTTTTTGCAACCCCCAAGGCCGTCGACATAACCGTGTTCCACTGTATATATTTTTTTTTTCTATTTTCTCTGGTAAATTACAACATTTATAAGTTGTAGTTGCTAAATATGCATTATTCTTTATTAAAACACATTTGAATAAAACATGAATAATGTATTCAGCTCAGTTGTGAATTTATTACTCATTACGATCAACACAGAGCCGGAGAGAACAATTTAAACAACTAAAGAGTAAAAAAAAAAAAAGCAAAAACAATTCAAAATTAATATTATAAAGACATTTTAAATGAACTACACAAAAACTGTCTAAATAAACCACTGTACTGCATATCAACACATCAACTCAATGTGTCCCAGTGCTTTAAAATAAACTGTCAGTTACTCAAAACACAAAATGATCAAACTAATTAAATGATCTGCATAAAACCCAAGCACAGACATTTATGCAAAATACTTCACACATATGCCGATCTGTTTTATGATCCGATTAGTAATGAAAAGTAACATTTCCTTTGGTTGAAAAAGTCCTGTGAGTGTTCAGCCCTCAGCATTTGGTTCACAGGAAACACTCAAGAACTTTATTCATCAGTCTGATAATGTGATGTGTTAATGCTTATACAAAACTAAATTATATATATAGCCTTCCAAAACACAGCCTTTCTGTGAAAAACAGCTTTAGTTACAGACACACGCCTCAGTAAATGAGGACGATACACAATCCCCCATAATCCTTCTCAAACGCATCGTGTCACAGTGTCTTGGTGAACATCGTACATGCGATCATCCTAGAATAAACCAACGGGAACAAAACCGTTCACATGCATTAAAAGTTGCATGACAAAAACTATTGCATCCAAAAATGTTAATAATGTCCTTCTGCAAATCAGATCAAGGAACCCCATGAAGAGAAAAACACTTGTTAATTCTAGCAAATACAGTATTGTTCCCTTGTTTAAATTGCATTAAAATACTTAAAATATTTGACAACTGTTCATCAGAGCCTTGAGTAAAACCCTAGTGATAAATAGTGATGGACTGATATACCAGCCTATTGTTTATTTGTGTGTATATATACATGTATATATATAATTAATTTATCTTCATCACAAATGGTCCTCATCATTGAAAAACTCAAAGCACTTAGTTCTGGCCCATTTAACAGACTATTCAGAATATCCATAAATGCAGAGTCTGTAACATATGATGTGGTATAACTGAAAAAAAAAGACCATAATGTGCAATTCCTCCATCTTTTACATTCTAAAACTCTTACAAAAGGCTTTTCTTCATGAACCGTTGTGGCAGTCATTTTTGACTCAGCATCTCAGTCGTCTGCCCTGCAGAAATACCGCTTTTCTTTATAAATGCCGCACATATGCATAGCATATCTCATTTGAAAGCATGCATGATAAATGGGCCCAATAAAACTGAGTGTAGAAGACAATTTGCACTAAAACCCTTATGGAGATGAATGAGAACGCTACACAATTAACATGACGCATGTAATCAATCTTGCATTTATGTTCATGTACTTGCGTAGAATGTGTTTCGGCCCATTTGACTTGTTGCACCAAATGACTTGATTCTGTGATAAAACTACAAAAATAACGCTATGCAAATTATTGCAGCTCTTCTCCGCCTGTAACTTCAACACTGACAGAGGCAAAAATAACAGCCAATAAACTATGCTATCCTGCGTTTAAATGATCCATGTTCATATACTCTTATTCTAATTATAAAATCACATTTACCCAAAAACAAGGGGGCAAATGGGACGCACTAAGAGGGAAATGTGTTGGAATGCCTCACTAATCATTAGCAGAACAAACAAGTTGCTCTTGTGTATTATCGGACTCCTTTCTCCTCTCATTGGGTCACAGGAGGTCACATGAGGTACCAAGCAGCCAATCCGGCTAGAGCAGCGATCCAGGCGGCCAATAGGACTTGACCGGAGGGATTTTTAAGCACACTCATGGCCATTTGACCAATGTAAGACGATCCGCCGTCGACAGCTGAAACGGAAAGAACAAAAGGTAAATAATAAACGTTAACTGACATAAAGTAAAATATATATATTTTTAAATGTATTACAGATAGTTGCTATTTCTTATTTTCAATACAACTAAAATAGAATTAAAACTATAGTCATTTAAAGAAAAAGTAAAACTAATAAATTACAAAAACAGACAGCAAAATTACTATAACTAATAACTTTACAATTAAAAAACATAAAATATAAAACTGACAACCATTTCAAAATATGAATAAAAACTATTAGTATCTCAATAATAATCAATTTTGCCAAAATAAAAGTATATATTTTAATTATTTTCAAATATTATTTTTACAATTGTAACTTCAAAAGTAGTATATTTTAATTTTTTTATAATTAACTAAAAGTAATAATAAAGATGCATGTCATGTTACCATTAATCATCATCAGAGAATGGTGAATGCGTAAACGTGCCGTTAAAATGACTGAAATTTGAACTTATAAGCTCAGGTAAAAGCTTCAAGTAAATCTTTTATGGGCTTGGCTGACAAAGTTTGGGAATCCCTGGTTTAAAGTGTAATTAAGATGATTAATCTGCTTAAGTTTACCCATTTTGGCAGCGTGGTACGGACACTGACTGATCTCTCCTTGCATTTCGCTGTGAGCAGGAGCGGCATCCATAACATCATCCTGAAGGGTCTTCCCGACCTCCTCTAGCTCTCCAAAAATCTGTTACAGATCACAGGAAACAGTGAGTGAACTGAGGAAATTACAAGCATTTCATGAAAAGCTCTTTGTCATGTCTATTACGCAAACACATTTAACTAGACGTCGCTGAAAACAATCAAACGGTTTGTTAAAAGATGCTGTTGAGATGAGAGACCTTGTTTTGACCCAGTTTTGTCCATTTAATTTCAGAGCTCATCTGCAATCTGCCAAGAGGATAAAGGACTCCATCTGCTGATGGATGAAACTCAAGCCGCACGGAGCAGGAGAGCCTCTTATCTTTAATCACACACTGATAAGAACACAGAGACACCAGGTCCAGTCTAACAGAGCGACTGCAGAGCTCTCCAGGTGATGAACGGGCAGTTTGTTTCAGTTATTCAGTGGAGGATCTCAGAGTAAGTGCAGATATAATGATCAGCGTCACAAACTGCAGATCTCTAATTAATGGTCATCAACATCATCCTTTAAAAGGACTCGTATAATGGAGAATCTATTTTATTTATTTGATTCTCAGTTCAACTTTCAAAACCTGAAAAAGTAAAATGTAACAAAATTAAAGTGTAAGTTTTAAAATTGTAGATATTTTGTTAAAAACAACTTAAAATAAACATTGCTTTGTCTATCTGCCAATAAAATAGGTAATAAAACAATTAAAATGAAAAATTGCATTAATTTATTACTCTCTCTCCCTATCTCTATCTCACATATAGATTGAGACAAAGAGAGAGACAATTAAATTAATGCATTTTATTATTTATTTAATATATTTTATTGTTGATGTTTGTGTTTTAATAAAATAAAATGCTGTTTTAGAAATTAGATAAATTAAACTTAATTTAGAAATCAATTTGACACTAAAATATGTAACCATAAAACCATTAAAAAATGTAATTATCCTTATAGAAAAAATGTTTTTTACATGTGCACGTATGCGTGTATAATATATATATATATATATATATATATATATATATATATATATATGTGTATGTATGTATATATAAATAAATACATTTAAAAGAAGAAAAAAAAAACGCAATTACAAATGATTAGATTTACACTGAATTTATCAAAATTATTGGTAAATACAATTTTTTTTTTAAATCAAGCAGAAAAATGCAATGTACATATTCATAATTTTAAATTCTATATAATTTTTTTTTTTAAATCACTTACAATTATAAATATAACATGTAATAATTTAAAAGTGATTTTTAAATTACTAAACTGAATGTTTTGGTTTGTTTTTCTTAAGTGACACTCCCTGTCCTCTTTAGAAAACACAAAATATAAAAATATTACTGTTGACAATATAACAGAAAAAATGAATCCGAATCAAAAGTGAGCCCCCAGCTTTTTCCCCTGCGCTGCTCACCTCCATATTGAACCGAAAGGCCCGGATGGCCTCCTCCACGATCTTCTGCTTGGTGTGTGCGTCCAGCTCCAGCTCATTCATCCGGCTGCGGTACAGCTGTTTAAAGGCCTTGGTGCTGTGGATGCCGTCAAACTCATAGAAGTTCAGCCCTTCTCCTGTGGGCGGCAGCTTCATGGCGCGCTGGGCCACCTTCCTCAGCACCTGACCGCCCGACAGATCGCCCATGTAGCGGGTGTAAGCGTGAGCCACGAGGAGCGCGGGCTGCTCCCGGCCCAGCTGGTGGATGCGGTCCACGTAGCGCTGAGTGGCCGGAGAGACGCTGATCTGATCCTGCCAGTCCTCCCCGTAGAAGAACTCCAGATCCCGAGCCAGAGCGTCACGCCGGTGGAGCTCATGAGGGAAGTAGAGCGGAGCAAACTGAGGATGCTCTTTATTTCTCTCAATCTCCTCTTCCATGGCAGAGTACGTGAAGTATAAAGCCACGTGGCCGAGCTGACAACACAAACACAAGATCGACAAATCTTTTAGCATCATGTTCCTGTCGCTCAAACAGTAGAGCGCAGCGTGTGCTGCTAAATGCAGTTTTTATATTTTTTATTATTAGACTTCTTTGCTTCTACCTGCACATATTTCTCTCATTAATCATGATTAAATAACACCCAAAATTAGTATTTAATAATTAGCACATAATTTCACATTTAATCTCCAAATTAACTTAGAAACAACATAATGACATTTGTTTAATGACATTTTTATGAAAGAAGGCAAGCATCAATAATTATGTCTCTATGAAAGATCCCCCCCCCCAATTTTATCCATTAATTAAATAATTTTTACCATGTAATAGGCTTTAAGAAATATAACAACTTAAGTGAACTTAAAGAATATTAACATAATACTTTTATAATAACGTATCATGTTTACCTTCAATATATATGGGTAAATTTTTTAATATTATAATTAAATGGTTAATTTTTATATTCCACACAAACGACAACGTGTAATAGATTCCAAAGTTTACTGTGATAAAATAATCAGACAAATGCTGCATTATGAAATCTGTATGTGTTGTAAATCATCTTTAAAACCATTTACCTTGAAGAGCTCCTTGCGGATGCGGCCCCTCAGGAAATCTTTGACAAACTGTGTGTTTTCGGCCTCCTCGTGAACTTCCTTGGTTCCTGCTGCCAACATCTCTGACAGATCTGTAGGACTGGAGGGTTGGCATGACATTAAGGCTTCGTTAACTAAATAAATACGCACTGATATACATTTGTGCATTTGGAGACGCTTTTATCCAAAGTGACTTACATTTCATTCAAGATACACAGTGACATTCTAATCAGTTCTTTCAGTTATAATTTTTTTATTTTCTGTTTTCATTTTAACTTGAGTTCATTTCTGTGATTGATTTGTTTTTAATATGTCTATATATAGTTCTTAGGAACTTTTCTTTTAGTTTTCATCATTTATTCTTAAAATAAAATGAAAAATGAATGTTTTAGCAAATAGCTGAAAATAAAGAAGTTGACTGTTTTTAAATATTTTCAGTATACAAGCATATTGTTACAGGAACAAAGGGATGACAGGAAACACTGATGATGTAAATACTGAATGTCACCTGTACCTGAGGACCGTGACGCCCCCCTCCTCGTACACAACCCCTCCTCCATTAGCAGTGCTCTTCCCGTTGGCAGCATCTTCTGTCTTCAAAGCAGACATTCCTCCTTCTTCAGTTCAATCTGTCCTTACTTTTCAAACACAAACACATAAGAGTGATTCCTTGTTTTACACACAAACAGACAGACATACACGTGTGTGTATATATGTATATAATATATATATATATATATATAAATGTGTGTAAATAATAATATAACATAATATACACACTAATATAGATTTACATCTACATCATTTACAGAGAGAGAGAGAGAGAGAGAGAGACCCTATTCATCTCGTCACACACTGAGTTGTTTCAAGAACATTTGTGTTGGTTTGCAGGGTAAAACACAGAACAATAGAGCAGTCATGAGCTTTCTGGCGCTTTCCAGTCAAATCACATTGTACTCTCACTGTCCTGTGATCTGCAGATCCATGAAAACAATCTCGTGTCATGACATCAACTGCCTCGGCTTTACTAAAGCGCTGAACAATGAGTTAAAGCACAAGCCAGTACTTACAGTGAGCTCTTCTGCTGCTTCAGATCAGATGATGATAATGATGACAGATTGATCAGTGATTAGTGAGATGATCGACAGCCGGATGCTCGAGCGCTTTTCTTGTCACCGGAGCTCGAGCTTTCCGTGATGAACTCAAAACAGGAAACGGCAGGATCAAACCACGTGACTCTCACAGCGCGTTCTTAAAGGCACAGCGACCATTAAATGCGCAGTGCGCGAAACACATCGGTCATGTCCGAGAGCGCGTGGGTAGGTCTTTATTTTGTATAAATGACCCCTAAAATGTATGTTCTATACATATAAGTACTTGTACTTATAAGTAAATAATTTTTTTCAATGTTTTTCAATGTTTAATGTAACTCATTGAATCCAGTTTTCCTTTTTCTTTCTTTTGAGTATTAAAATATAAAATGTAACAAAACTGACAAGGTCTTGCACAACACTGATGACCACTCAACTTTAAAAAATGTATTAGTTCTAACTCAAAGTTCAAAGAAACGGCCATATGTGCATTTATACGAGCCGTGCAATCTTTATGAGCTTTAGAAAGATTTTCCTCATGGTCATAGAGAAGAATCTTTCTGTTTTTTGTAGTTAAAGGTACCAAAGCATGTAGCAAAAATCAAAAAAATAAGTGACCTATTTAATCAATTTATCCAAATTTAATCAATTTATCCAATTTATCCTTTTATCCAATCAAGTGTGGATATATTGACAAAAACTATGAATACAAACGACTAAGACATACAATACATATACAGATTTAACAGGGAGAGAGAGAGAGAAAGAGCGAGAGAGAGAGAGGGAACCATGTGTGAGAGAGTAACAGAACAGCACTTTTACAAACAGTTAACCCTTTGAGAGCCACCATGGAAATCCCTTTAATAGGGGCAAATAAGCTTTAAACGCATTTAGCGATCGGTAACTGATACTTGCATTGGGTCCTTTGTCCGGATGTAAGGAATTCTAAAGAAGCACAGGGACACACCCACTTCTTTGCTGAAGAGCCAATCACTGGATTGGAAGTGTATAGCGGGAAATTTCCCTTTGTTTCTGTTTTCAGCTAATTAGCATATTTTATTATGCCATTGGAATTGGACAGACTTTTGTCCAACAGAATGACAGAAATGATATAATGCTTTCCAGGATTACACAATATACATCATCTTTTCAAGAATGTGACGACAAGAATAAAGATACCAAACATTGTGGGGCAGAAAGACAGGCAGAGGAGTCTCTCTTTACACAAGTTTATACGAATTTAAACGTCTAAACTAATTACCAAAACATAATTAAAGTAAGTACAACATGGAGGGAAAACATACGTACATAAGAATATATCATATCCAAATTCGGATGGATGAGTGTGAGTTACATGGAGTATTGGAGCTGGTTCCTCTGGGCCTGGAGTTTGATGACTGTTGGTTCTTGCTCCAGGTGGATGTTGCTCTTCTCACTGAGCCGTGTCTGGATGATGAGGTTGTGAGTGAGGCTCCCGACGGCCCATTCTCTGGGTTGGATCATGAGCCTGTTCCGGTCGTCGTCCAGCTGTTCTCTGCTGTAGGTCACCGGTGGCTTTGGGCAGGAACTCATGGGTCATGGCAGACAGCCAGGTCTCGAGGTGGTCCCAGTGGGCAGCGGGGCTGGATGAACATCACATCATGGCTCACTGTTGACGAGAGAAACACAGCACAAAAGAAACCAATGCAAGTCCTTGCAAAATTTAGAGCTACAGTTTTAAGTTTTTATGTACGATTTAAGTACAAATTTGAACTAACAAGTGTAGACCGTTAGTGGGGTGTGAGCCAGACACTTATTATCTTTGTCCGCAAATATTGGAGAGATTTTGACGCGCAGTAGCCTAGTGGGTCGTGTGATGGCTCTGGCGGCTGGGACGTCAATCAACTATTCAACTTTCCTTGAAGGCTCTCACAGGTTCTGTCTTTCTGTGAATCTGAAAGAAACAGAACATGACAGTGAGGTAAATAGGACAGGACAAATCAAACAAAAATGATAAAGAGGAAGAGTAAACAAAAAAACAAAACAATAAATAAGTCAAATAAAAATAAACTAAATAACGAAATTAAAATTAATCAAATAAAAGTAGAATTAAAACAAAACAGAATTAAAAATCGCAAACAAAATAACAGGAAAAGATAAAGGGGAGGAGAAAAGCTAAGCTTACAATCACCACTGGTGTTTAAAACAGGCCTGACAGAGTGGGGGCGCTGTCGAGTAATAACAGCTAAAGAGACAGTGTGCTCAGGGGAGAGAGGATACCACAGGTACTCAATGTTTATTTACTTTTTTAAAACTCGGTTTGAACCAAATTTCTAATAATTAAGTGCGTAGGGTACAAGTGTGAAGGTAATAATTAGAATCAACTGCTACAGTGGAAAAGGCAATTAAGTAGAAATAACACTTCAATGGAAAGTCATGTGTTAAAAGATCTGAGCATGACCTCCAGGGGGCGTGTTACTGATAAACAAATGCCAATCAGTGACACATAAAACTTAATTTAAATTTAACACAAATATAATAACAGTAAAAGCGAAAATAATTAGGTTGAAGTTCACACTTCAGGGAAATTAAAAGAAAAGCAGAGAAGAAAATCGGAACTACGAATAATGTCCAGGAGATGGCGGGATTGAGTTCACTGTAGAGATGAGGCAAGGAGGAGGCACTGCCCTCTGGTGTTTGGTCAGAGGAACAGCGACCTTTCCCTACGGCTGCAAATTATCACGCATAAAATAAATCTCTTTGTATAATTTTTCTTTTTTATATCTCAGAGGATCATCGTGCATGGCATGACCCTATCGCTACCATAAAAGCATACATTTAAACGAACAGGATTTCTTCCAGTAGGGATTCAATCTTTAACTGACTGGAAGGAGCGACGGGTGGCAGGTCACGTGACCAGTCGCTGTCTGGTGACAACTGTCAGTCTCAACCTGGCAAGCAGTTTAAGGAAACATTGACTTTTGTCAGAGTTTTTCCCTCTGTAGCTCTGGGAACTACATTAATTTATTTCCATGCATATGATAAAATTACTCATTATGTTCTTAAACATGATTTGCTTAATGAGCTTCGCTGCCGCTCCATCAAGCTAAAGCAGCGAGTGTAATGCGTTCCCTATTGCTCTCTCTGCACATAAATATATTATTTTATAATCATGAGTATAATCTTATGAACCTGTTCTTTCATATGGTGGATGTTTTAGGGGAGTATATGCCAAATACAGCGGTCAAATGAACGTGATTACGACTGGAAGGTTATCTACTCTTCACTGACGCGTCCTCCAGTCATCATAATATAATATATATAATATATTTGACAATCTAAAATATGAAAAATAAAAATGTATATTGGCGTTTTAAATTTATAGAATGTATTTTTGAGAAAATGTTACAAACAAAATAATCAGTGCTGCTGTAGCAAACTGTTGAAGAAAACGGAAACGAACCCAATTCTGAGATGTTTTCAAATTAAATTACACTTTTCAAAATTGTTATGCTGATGCAATTTACTTTAACAATTGATGCAGATGATAAAACCATTTTATCCTAGTATATTTTAATGTATTTAATTATAATCATTAGCTTATTAATATTGTTAATACACTTTGATCATTCTTTTTTAGGTTTTTACTGATAACTGGTGTTGAAAATGTACTGCATTTAAACCTCATTATCCAAAACATATCCAAACATTTATCATTCACAGTAGAAAAGTGTTGAATGCTTCTGAGATGAAAGTGTTCGCTGTTGGATCAGTTTAAGCTTGTGTGGATGTCCTCAGGTCCAGAAGAGTCCGATCTACAGGAGAGACGGCGCTGACATCCACTCTGACGTCATGATCTCCGTGGCTCAGGCCATATTGGGCGGCACGGTCCGAGCGCAGGGACTGTACGAGACCGTCAATCTCTCGGTTGGACACCCTGATGTGAACATGACCACAATAGAGTCCAGACCGACCACTACGTCCACGTCAAGATCAAGATCCCTAAGTAAGACTTCACGCCTATTTGCGAAAGACTGTGTTCTATCACTGCTGAACTTACAGATGCATCCATTTGTCTTCTGTGCAGGATGTTGACAGACCGACAGCGAACCCTTATGATGAGCTACGCGGAGGACGAGGCCGATGTGGAGGGAACCGTAAACGGCGTGACCAGTACCACTGCAGGTACTGTTAGTCCAGTCACGGCTACTGGGGAATCTGGGGTACTTCTGTTAAAACCAGCACCTGTCTCTGTCCAGTGACCAGACGGCTGTCTCCAAAAGTACTGTCTGAGTTCTTTTTAAATGCAAAATGTTATTTACAGTCTTAAGTAGATCAATGCTATATAATCTGCTCTGAAGTGATTTGTAAGGCTTGTTAACTTCATTCAGTATCGGTTCCAGGTCTTTTCAAAGCAATGCTAGAGGCAGGTTTTCCCACAGAATTGGGTTACTTTTAAATGGTCGCCGCAAGTAGACTGGTTTCCTGCTGGTTAATGGTTTGACATAAATTTCATTTCTCTGAAATGTTTGTATTGTAATATTTTACTCATTTTATGTTCTATCAGTCAAAACTGTGCTAAAGGGTGGCGAAGTGCCTTTGAGCTTCTCTTTGAATAACAGTGACTGTACAAATATATAGAGAGATAGATATACTGGAATAGCATGAGTTTTGATATTTGGAATAGGGTAGATGCCTATTTAAATGTTAGGACGGGTCTCTTACAGGACGATTATCATGTTTTGGGGTTCATGGCATATAACAGATCGAAAACCCCTGATCTTTTGCATCTCGTAGATTCAGTCTTCCATGTGTTTGTCTTTACAGGTAAAAGATCCACTGGACATTAACAGACTTGGTCTTGCTGGTGGAGATTCAGATTCACTGCTAATCCTGATGGACATACAGAGGGACGAGTCTTCTGGTTTTGGACACATGCAGGATTGAACCCTCCTCAGAAACTAATGATATGATCCATCATTGACTTCTAAAGAGAAGATCCCAGAGGAATATGGTTTACGCACATGAACCTCTCTTAACTGTAACATTGTGATTTCAGCCTTTTTTGCACCAACATGAACAGTAGATCTTTTCTTTGCTCTGTCACTTTACGTTAAGGTTTTACGCAGTCGGTTCTTTCATTTCCTGATGAAGTGATTCACATGGACGAGAACTCTTTAGTTCAGTAACATTTCAGATTAATCTAGTCCAATGTTCAGCGTCTGTGTGCTGTTTGTCACTGAATGTTACGTTCATCTGCTTCATTTGCAGTGTACATAGACCTGTTTCTATGAAGATCATTTTAATGTGTTACTGTAGAGATAAATATGCAATAATGAATAAAAGATCTGTCATGTATAAATGACTGTTTTTGTGGTTTCTGATGCACTAATTAAAAATGTTTTTACTTTTTTGGTTTGATAACTTGCTGTCATTTAGTAGAGGTTCGGTCACCAGATCAGTGCTGGAGTGAAGTATTGCAGTGTTGCTAAACACTAGTTTAAAGATCATACTTTTGATCAGTAAATGCCCAACATCACTTGCTCATATTTTGTCTTTGTTTTTTGCCATAATAAATGTGGACACAGCCAGAGAAAAAGTACAACGCAACTTTAGAACAACTGACAAAGCTACTAGTGTGTCATAAAACAGCAAGCTTCTTAATTTCAAAAGTGCAATGATGAATGTATGATGGCTCAATGCAGATGACAGAAGAGGAGAGAGAAAAGGAGCCAGAGTCTTTCTCGTTTCTCTGTGCACGCAAACAATGACTTTAACAATAAAAGTGAACAGTCACTTTTAAAGCTACTGTGTGAATGGTTTTTCTTTGAAGAAAATAAATTTAGTTTTTGTGACAATTGTAAACATAAAATGGGCCACAATCTCATAATCAATAACAATCCAGTAATAACTGTAAACTAGTCTTTATGGGATTAATAACTCAAACACATGAACGGAGTAGAGATGAGAGAAAATACTGGCGTTTAGAACAGCATCTCATATTTCTCATAAAATCTAAATAAAAAAATATGAATTTGAGAACATTTCGGGTCACAAAACACATTTAGAGTCGAGAGCCTGATTGTGCTGCACTCTGCTGGTGGAAAAAGAAACATCCATCCATCTTTTTTTTCTGTGTGTGGATTAAAAATGTGAATCTGCACATTTCTGGAACTCCAATTTATTGAATCTCAAAATAGTATCTTGACTTTCTGTCGGTTCTCCCAGTTCATTATTTAACAAGATGCCACTAAACGTTTCTGCTATATACCGTCACTTTAAATGTTCATGTGATGTTTTTATTCCTCTCTAGGCTTATAAACAGCAGGTCAGCTCTTATAATTGAGATGCAAATTTAATAATCTGGAAACAGCTCACACTTGTATTTGTTACGGGTGCGTGTACGTTTATAGTTAGCCATTTTTAATACATTGTTTCATTATGAAGCCGTGACAGTCTATTAAAGGGAAAGGCATTGACTGGACAACATCATAATCTAATAACAATTAGCTTGTCAATTTGTATCAAAGGTATGAAGACAGACACAAGATTAGTGTATAAAAATATATTGAAATACAATTATTAGATTACAATAGAACACATATCTAGAAATACACAGTGCCTGAACAGAATTTAAGACACAGTTATGGTAAATTTAAATAAACATTAACAATAACAAGGAACTAATTTAAGGTAGGAACTAACTAAATATTAATCTTAAACTATATACAAAATAAACACTTAAAACAAAATGAAAACATGACGTGTAATTTACTGTCACTTTAAGGGCAGTGACCCGTCGACTTGTGTGCTTCATTAGCACTTTCTTCTTGATGACGTCACGGGATCACTGGTGGTGAGAAATGTCATTCATCTCTGACACGGCAATAATCTCTGCCCGTTTCTTCCAGCTGCCGCTCAGCAATCTGCAGAGAAAAACAACAACTGTTACTGCTAATGCTACCAGATTATAGTTAAATCATAATTACTATAAGTGTCGTCTCAGCACTGGAATACGTCACAGGTAGGGTATATTTTTACTTTAAATACATTTTCACATCTGGATATTAAGATGTTTATTGACTTGTTTTATTTAATCACACAGCAACTGTCGCCTACAATCAGATCACAGTCGTGTTGATATTAAGTATTTTTGTTTGTGTTTATTGTTTACAGAAATTTATATTTATAATGTAAATATTTGTGTATTATGTACCTTCACAGATGTATATGGCGATGAATGAAATTTTCCCTGGCCATTACTCCCACCTCCCCACCCACGCCAGCTGCATCCCTCCACAGTGAGACAGCAAAGGCTTTCCTCCACATTTCAGATCAAGGTCCAGAATGAGGAACACGAGTGTGTCATCCTCACTTCACACATCTAGAAAATTAAAATTCACAAAAAAAGAACTTAATTGAACGCTGCAAAATATATTAGACAGATTGAAAGCTAATGTACTTACTCTCATCTTCTCCTGTAAGGCGAGATATCGACCTTTAGAAAATATGACTACTTCACTTATGAGTGCTGAAGTTGGACACAAAGCCTCCCTTGCCGATCTTTCCGCCTCCTCATCAATCTCTTGGGTTGCCGTTTTAAATATTAGTGTCCCCGAGCCAATAAACAAAAAATGTGTCCATACTGATTGGCTACTGAATAATGTAGCTTACCCCTTCTTTAAATTGCAGGGTACAGCCATCTTTTTTATTTAGATACGTTGCTTTGCCATCAATTAATGCAGTTTATTGTTTCATATTTTTATGAATTTCAATTTTCTTCCAGTAATTTTAGTTTGTTGGCTCTGCCGTGTTCCAATGCACTTCACCCTTAAAAGGGCGGAGGAAGAAACTGGACTGGTCATGCTGAAAGAAAAAGAAACAGAGAAAGGTGCTTGTAAATATTTTGCCAGTTTTTTGTCCCGAAGTGGGACAAAGTCGCTAAGTTGGCAACTGAAACGTTTTTATTTTCGGGAGCTACCGGGACAGTGATAAAGATCGACGGGTTGGCAACCACTGCTCTAGTGTCAGAAAACCATCTTATCAGACCAAATCCTGTCAGAAAACATTTTAAATCGCTGTCATTTATTCATAGCTTGTTCAAAAATTCTCAATGTAATTTCAAATAAGCAAAACGTGTGTAGGTTCTCAAAATTGGTGTGAGGATTTATGCCCTCACATGGGTTGTCCTCGTTGCACTCTGAAGGGAACAGATAGAGACTCTAGAGAGTTTGTACTGCTGCATACTATGAATGTTTGTTTACACCTAAAAGCTTAGCCAAGGTAAATCACCTGAAACACACCAATAAAGACTGAAACCAGCATCAACACTCACCTGTGCTAACGACAGAATCACTAACACAATGTCAGCTGGTCCTTTTGTGGCAGGGCTGAAATGCAGTGGAAATGTCTTTTTGGAATAAGTTCATTTTTATGGCAAAGATGGACTTTTAAATTACAATTCAGATGATCACACTTCATAACATTCTGTAAAGCATGCAAATTATCATCATAAAAACTGAGGCAGCAGGCTTTGAGAAAATTAGTATTTGTGTAATTCTTAAAACCTTTGGCCATGTACCCCGTCCATATCATTATAAACATTCTCAGACTTATTCAGCAATTGATCAAAAGTCACAGTAAAGGCATTACATTATAACAGATTTCTATAAAGACTTGAAGGGCACAAACAGTCCGACCTCTCGTCCTCTGAAAGAAACGATTAGATCAATTTTAAATATTTGCTGTCAAAAGGTGTGCCTACCGTACTCATTTTAAATTGAAGTGTCAACTGAACAAATTCAAACAGGTATCATTAACACTCTTTTGTCGTCCAATCATATGGTCCCGTCCCCAAACCTGAACCATTACTGAAGCTGAATGTTGCTGTGATGCTCAAAGAGAATAACGCTTGTACACAAAGAGAAAGCTTACACTTTTCTGAAAATCAGCCGACTGATGGATTCATTTGAGTTATCTCTGAAGACTAAATTGAGGAAGGAGAATATTTTTTTACACGTTTTATGGTCCGTAAACTAGCTTTGTTTTCTACAGAGCAAAGATGCGTCACAGAACACATGGTCTCTCCATCTGGCTAACGCTATTATGAAGGTGGACATTCTTGCTGCAAAGAATTTGACTTTACTTTAAAGCAAATCCGGGGTGGCTGAATCGTTTCAAAAAGAGGCACAACATTGTCTTTAAAGTGATTTGTGGAGAGAGCGCTGCGGTTAAACAGGAGCAAGTGGATTCGTGGCTTAAGACTTGGAACATTTCAGCCAATCGCTTCAAACAAATCGCAGCAACACTGTTGTGTAAAAAAGACACCAAAAACACGACATAACTATATTCTCATTTAATCTAATTTACATCAATACATTTTCATTTTTCTTTCTTGAGGGTTGTTATCTTTGGGCTCTGACAGCTGACTGCACTTCCATCATCACTCTGACAGCTGGTGCTGATAGGCTGTCTGACTTGTCAATCATGCAAGAAAACGTAATTGGCTGTGCTGCCATGAGGGGCGGGCTCTTCTCTTAAAGGGACGAGCACAGCGCAGAGAGGAGAGGGAGAGAGACTGCTTTTTCTTTATTTTCGTTCTGATTCTGACTTGTGTTGGTTTTCTTATTGTGTGAATTTCGCGCACAAGCACTGTGTATGGATTATCTGCATCTGAGGGTTATATGACCCCCGACATAACCGAACTCCACTGTATATACTAAATATATATATATATTCCCCAAACTAAAGACAATATAAGTGAATAAGTGAAAAGGAGGTTATTATTCCATTCTTATTAATCCATTCAAAACATTTAGGCTTTTTTCTCCTCCTTACACAGTCTCTTTATTCAAGAGTTTCTGCTTCTCTCGTTGTCTTCCACCTCCTGGTGTTGTTGGCACTTGCAGAAGATTTCCATCAAATACCAACAAGCAAGCGCACCATGTAACCCATAATCAGGAGGAAGATGATGAAATACAGCAGCATCCAGAGGTTGTTATTGGTTCTGGGATATTAAATGAAGAGACAGAAAGAGCGGTAGAAGAAAGAGGAAGACCAGACATAAACTGGATATTTTTAAAGAAAATGTGAACGCTGCTTGACTTCTAGGTGGTCGACAGGGATTTGTTGTGATCACTAGAGACTTGTGCTTTTCCATTGGTGTTTAAGTTGGTCAACAGAACGTTGCAAGACATTTAAGGTTATCAGGGTGGTTGCGTCTCACAAGGGCAGTGATTCTTAACCTGTTCGGTGGAGAAGTGGTCCTCAAACCCCGGTCTGCGGATCGTATTGCATATCAAATGGTATCGGTCCGCCCATGGAAATACAATTATGTCCATTTTATTGTTAGGAGCAGAGCATCGCGCAACCCACAACAGTCGATCACCGACGACGCAACCCATCGCGGGAACACCCCCCTCCCACCTCGGTGAATCACTGTTGAGTGCTTATTCCTTAAAGCTCCTTAGTTTCGTTGAAAGAAAGTTACTTTTGTTTGGTTCAGAGATCTTTTAACGCTTAATTTGACATTACCTTATTCTGAAAATTGTTATAGGTTACTTGCAGCATCTTAGCTACAGAATAACTCAAAGTCCATAAAACACTGTAAAACAAACATTACCTGCTGGTCCAGTCCCACTGCATCCACACCATGATGCATGACACTGACCCAGCCATCCTTCAATGACATCACAAACAGGGACATCAGAGCCAGTAAAAACAAACACATTCATGTGCGGAACAAGCAAAGATAGACGGGGCCAAATAAGGTGCAAGCACAGATAGAGAACCACATGTAATGCAAAAAAGATGACAGATAATTCTGATAAACATGCATCCGTAAAGTTTGATAAAAAAAGCAACACATTAAGTTGCTCAGAATATGTCATGAAATCTAATGGGCCCAGTCAGAGAAAAAACAAACCTGCCAGAAGTTGTCAAAGTTATAGTCATGATTAACCCACTTATAATGGGCCAAGAGGCAGTCCGACATCCGGGTCCAGGCAGTTTTCCTTTGAAAACTGAAAAACTGTTGAGAGAAAAGAAATGGCACTTCGTGTCATTCAATGCTACACACGTCTTGGACATCTCTTTAATAAAACTGCCAGAGCACTGTGGGAAATTTGAAAGAAAAACAGTTATAAAAGAAGACCAAGAGAAAGTAGGAAAACATTATCTATGAAGGAAAGAACGTCTCAGGTTACGTATGTAACCATAGTTCCCTGAGAGGGAACGAGACGCTGCGTCATCGCTAGGGGAACGCCCCCGCGTCATCAACTCTTGAAGCACAATAGAAAACACCTGTGAGAATGACGCGGATGACGTCATGAGCCAGGAAACAAAAGGCAAGCCGAAACCGGCACCGACAGCTTGCGAACGTCTGAAACAAGCGCGGCATGCGGGAGAGCTAGGGCTAAAGCTGATGACGCAGCGTCTCGTTCCCTCTCAGGGAACTATGGTTACATACGTAACCTGAGACGTTCCCTTTCAAGGGAACTCGAGCTGCGTCATCGCTAGGGGAACGCTATACCAACGCCACCCTAGCGGAAAGCATGCCCCAAATGCTCTAGTGGAGATGTTCTGGTACCCTCAGGAGACCAGTCTCCCACGGCCAGATAGCCTCAGCTAGAACCTGCCTACTGAGTGATCTGCATGGCTCGTCGGGCCTCAGCCCGGGAGAGCCATACCCAATGCTCGCACTGGGCTGCAGACCTCCTGACCCATGACGAGAGGGAAAAACCCCCGCAGAAGGAGGAACCGCAAAGCGGCCCTTGTGCTCTCCTAGCCTCAGCCAGGGAGAGTAACCTTAAAACCTGCGGGAGACCCCCTCAGTGAGGAGACCGGACTCACGACCTCAGTTGTGAACCGGAACTCCGCGGCTGCGGTAGCGGCTCTCGGCCCAGTAGCGAACCTGGGGAGTGTCAACCACAAAATGACCCCAAGACACCCAAGGTGGCGGCCCTCAGAGAGGGCCACCGACAAAATGCGCATCGCAGCGCCAGCCGAGGAGCAGCCACCCAACCACAAGACCGCCTAAAACCCGAAGGTAACAAGGCGTAGGCGAGGTGAACCCGGAATACATATGGGGACTTAAGCACCGTTGTGCTGCCCGGCCCAGATCCGCAAGTAGTGAGAGTTAAACCTGACTTGAGGCACTCCTCGAAATGGTCTGGTTTGAGGCACTTGCCCAGGGGTCACCTTATCGCCAAGGAGGTCCATCATATACCGGGCTACAACAACCATCAGGCCTAGGCCAGAGCATGGCTGGAGCTACTACTACGCATCGGGAAGTGGCTCCTAGTAGCAACCCGACCACAACCCAGTGACGCGTAGAACCTTCCTCAGAAGGTAGGTACGCCCAGCAACAGGGGACACGAGTCACAACTCGGTGGTTATCAGGACCAAATGCCGGGAGGAGAGCTTGGAGAAAAGCGGCTGACCGCCCAAGCTCAACTGCTGATGCCACGGTGCCAAAGGCTTCGGCCGTGGCAGGACAGCGTACTCCCAGGAACTTACTATGCAGCACAATCGTGGCTCCCCCCCTCAGGGAAGCTGGGAGCTCACACCATGCATAGGTCTTAAACTTGGAGGGAGGCATCCAACAGGGGAAAAAAGGAACTGGTAACCTAAAAAACCCCCGAAGATGCGTAGGGCAGTGGTCCCAGGGGGATCCAGAGCAGCCTAACATGCATCATGCCTTGCCGACTCACATTCAGGGAGGAGAGCTTGAAAAAGGGGCGGTTGACCGCCCAAGCTCAACTGCTGATGCCACGGGGCCAAAGGCTTCGGCCGTGGCAGGACAGCGTACTCCCAGGAACTTACTACGCGGCACAATCGTGGCTCCCCCCCTCAGGGAAGCTGGGAGCTCACACCATGCGTAGGAGTTTACCATAAACTGTGAAACCGCCAAGACCCGAAGGCACGAGGCGTAGGCGAGGTGAACCGAAACCCAACGGGAACTTAAGCACTACAGTGCTGCCCGGTAACAGATCCGTTACGTTCTATAGTCGCCTCCCTGCAAAGGGACTCCTGAAACGGTCTGGTTTAAGGCACCTGCCTAAGGGGTCCATCACGCATCAAGCTACAACAACCGCGAAGCCTTGGCCAGAGCACGGCTGGAGCTACTACTACGCACCGGGAAGTGGCTCCCGAGGAGACAGACCACAACCCAGTGACGCGTAGAACCTTCCTCAGAAGGCGAGTATACCCAGCAATGGGGAAAAAAGGCGCGACCCGACCCTGGAGACGCCTAGGGAGATGGTTCCCCGGAGGGATCCATAGCACCCCAAAACGCGTCAAAACGTGCTGGCCACCAGGACCGCATACAGGGAGCAGAGCTTGAAGAAGGGCAACTGACCGCCCAAGCTCGGTTGCTGATGCCACGGGGCCAAAGGCTTCAGCCGTGGCAGGACAGCTTTTTTTTTTTTTTTTTACACGGAAGAAACGGTGTGTCCCCCCCGCAGGGGAACTGGAGAACACACAGCGTGCATAGGCCCTACACCGAAAAAGGAGGTAGCCATAGGGGAAATTCAAAGCGCCCGCAGGCGACTGAATGAGACGGCTAAATGCCCAGGCTCACACTGTTAATGCCACGGGGCCGAAGGCTTCGGCCATGGTAAACAGCAAACTCCCAACCTCACTATGCGGCACTAAACGGTGGTTCCCCCTCAGGGGAGCTGGAAGTCATACCGTCTTTATTCCTCTTTCGCGAGCCTGAACAGTCTCCTCAAAGACTGTCAGACAGGATTGGCAACCTACACAGACAATGCCCTCGAGCACGGACCACGTAAGATTAGCCCTGCCCCGCACCTTCCAGTGAGCGAGAACAACACCTCGATGCCGAACTGCTAACTGCCATGACTGAGCCACCGTGGCACTTTTGAGAATACAATGCCCAACTCCTCAGAGCTGGGTCGTAGTTATTCAAGTCGGAAGAACCGCACAGGGCATGCTTCCGGAACTTGAGAAGTCTCCGCGATAGCGATTGCCACTGAGCCTCAGCTGCAGCAGGACCTAAACCGCGAGTCTGAACAATCTCCTCGAAGACCGTCAGACAGGAATGGCAACCTACACAGTCGACGCCCTCGAGCGCAGACCATGTAAGATTAGCCCTCCCCCGCACCTTCCAGTGAGCGAGAACGACACCTCGATGCCGAACTGCCATGACTGAGCCATGATGAGGTTCAGAATATGGATACCTTGGAGGCGCAGTGCCCAAGATTAGTGAAGGTGCAGTTAGTAAGTTTGCCATATCTGCGCACTTTTCTCATCCAAACGTGACATCCCTTTTCTTTTAAACTAGACTCGGGGCACACGAACAGCAAAACCATACACATCTTCGTTTTGCTCTCTCAGTCAGACGCTAACACAAATACAGCTCCTCAAAGCTGGAAAAGTGCAATAGCGTGGGTTTCGAACCCGGGTCTCTCGCGTGAAAGGTATACGCAGTGTCCGCTATACCACAGCACACAGATAATTATCATAATCTAAGTCGGAATAATCCGACAAGACATGCTTCCTCGTGAACCCAGCATCAACGATCGTCACTGAGCCTCAGCAGCAGCGAGATCGAAACTGTGCTCACAATACCCGCCGCCAGCGCCCCCGAGCGCTGACTGCGAGATGTAGTGCAGCCAGTGAATTAAACACTGACTAAGCACGATACGATGAAAGACTGTGTGCCTCCTGCTTGCGTGGGTACACGGGCATGGAGACACACAGCGCTTTCTTCCTTCTTTTTTCTAATACCGACAATACCCAGCTCCTCGAAACTGGACTGCCGCAGTAGAGAGTTTTCATCCCCCGAGTCTACGGGGCTCATCCTCGGACGAGCTCCGGAATCCCGGGGGAAGGGGGGTATATCCGTAGAACATATGTGATTCCCGTGACCGGGACCACCGCAGCGCCTCAGCGGCAGCGGGACCCATGCCACGAGGACCACGCGCTCTAGCAGCCTCCCCGAAGGTTGCTAGGCGAGAGCAGAGAGTCAGCGGTGAAAACCGCTCACAATCCGCACAAGCAACGCCCTTGAGCGCTGCCAGTGCATGCTCTACCCCCCTGCACGACACTCGTAAAGTGTGCATCTCCCTGCCAGAAATAAAATGAGAGCAGGGAAACACGCAGCGTAAAAACTTTCTGCCATACTGAAAAACTCTCGCCGAGACATCTACACAGAGCTTCCTAGTGCTTGTTGAAGACGAAAAAGCTGTCGGTGCCGGTTTCGGCTTGCCTTTTGTTTCCTGGCTCATGACGTCATCCGCGTCATTCTCACAGGTGTTTTCTATTGTGCTTCAAGAGTTGATGACGCGGGGGCGTTCCCCTAGCGATGACGCAGCTCGAGTTCCCTTGAAAGGGAACAAGAAATAGCATAAAAATGAAATGAGAACAAATACTGAACAATTTTTTTCCGTCCTTTTGCTAACTAAAATACAGTAGGAAGTCAGAAACCATTCTAATATGCTGTTTGCTACATTTTGTAAAGCATGAAATATTTAGTGTAGTCTATTTTGACTTATTTGAGAGGTAACTATACTGAGGGAAAATTTTTGGTCAACCATTTTTATAAAGACTATTTATTACAATGGACCAAAAAAGATAATTTTCGGAGAGTTTAGTCATAACTGTCAGGGGATCACCAGGCTCTCTCACCACCACGCAACAATAAATGTCAGTGATGTGTGTGTCCTGACAAGAACAAAAGTGGTATTCACGTAACATCTCCGGTAACACATCGAATGAGCGTGTTCTGCAGTTATATGGACAATGCCACAAAATGCTTGCTGTATCTGAGGGGGCGCAGTGTAAGAAAGAGTCTGAGAGCCGGCTCTTACACCCACCCATGATTGACCCAATGTAAATCAAATCTACAAACGGGAGGAAACCATTGAAAACGTTACTGCCGCTGCGAAAATGGAATTGAACACAGTAAACACAAGCCTCCTGCAGAAAAAAAGAGAGAAAGAGGAAAACAAATAATAAGGGAAGGAAAAGAGATAGAAAATTGTCAGTGCTGTGAGAGTATCTGCTTGAGGATAAACAAAAATTAAAGGTCTGTGGGCTCAGACTTACCGCACTATCCTGAATAATCTTTGATCTCTCCAGAGCCACAGTGACCATGTTTACAAAGATGGAGACCATAATCACACGGTCAAACATCCTGAACCTGAAGAGCAAGTTGGAAGTCAGGAAAAGAGATAGAGACAAACCAACATTATTCCAAAACATAGTGAGCTGCCTATTTAATTTATGCTATAATTGTATGACCTTTTTAACTGAAATATCAGCAACATTGCTTCAGTATAACATGATCCTTTAGAAGTCATTCTAATATTCTGAATTTGCTGCTCAAGCTCTTCAATTTCTTGTTATAAAAGATAATAATATTTTATAAGTTTAATAGTTAATGTTTCTTCTAGATTCTTTGAGGAACAGAAATTTTGAAGAACAGCCTTTGAAATTAAAATATTTTGTAATATTATATATGACTTATGGTGACTTGCGGTAGAACCGTCCACTGCTTTTCTGATTCTGACGCTGTGCGGCAACTTATTGATTCATTTAAATTTGAAAATTGTGCTTTATTATTAAAAAAATGCAAATTTACAAATGGGGATACCATGTACGTCAATCAAAAAAAAGATAGTGATCATTACATCCACCCACATAAACTTTGGCTAATTATGAGCGGTCCTTGTAAATGTGTCTCTTATAAGGCGTCCACGGCCCCAAAAACCCCCTGATTTAGATGAAGTGTTGATGAACTGCACATCAATAAATCCCAGCAATCCCCAATCTGCCGCTGATACAGGAAGGCATTTTTATGACATATGTAAGAAACTATATTGTTTAAATTACATCTTACATATCTCGTATTACAAAATAATATTATATGTGGCAGAAATATTCTTTTAGAAGATAAATGCGCCCCTACCGTATAAAAACACAAACACTGATTTACAGTCAATGGCAGGGAAAGAGTTAATTATGCATTATAATTTTCCATCAATGCAACGTGTCCTTATTAGTGGTGTAAAGACGCGCCAGCAGAGAGAGCCTCACCCTCACCCGTCCTGACTGGCACCGACCGCTCCCTCTGCATCCACTTCCTGTCTGTCTCTTCCAAACATCGTTTCATGCTCGACCTCAACTCTGTTCTTTACACATTTTAAAAAGAGTCCTCCTCCGTCTCTGTGTTTGTGTGTGAGAGTGAGTGTGTGTGTTCACACTTGCCATTCCTGCATTCTTCTCGGACGTAGAGATAAAACATCACAAAAATGTACAAACTAAATAAAACCAAAAAAAAAAAAAAATTCTTCTGAAGGATAAAATTTTCCGTTTGATGACATTGTTGTCCGAACAGTGTTTGAGTGACTGGATTAGGGGAATAAAGTGGGAGCAACGGCACTTGGCTCATTCTCATACCTGAAATAAGACGATCCATGCGTACAATATATTGTTAAAATATATCGCTCCATGTGGGTTGAACAGGCAAATAAGGTGCAAGCGCAGATAGAGAACCACATGTAATGCAAAAAATATATAAAAATAATAATAATTGACAGATAATTCTGATAAACATGCATCCGTAAAGTTGGATCAAAAAAGCAACACATTACAGTTTTTCTCAAATGCTAAAACACAATTCACAAATGTTTCCTCCATGTTCCCCAATGTCTACACACAACACCCTTTTCTAAAGCTACATAAACACAACTACACCTTCTCACTTCAAAACTCAAACTTTCACACCAAAAGAGCAGCTCGAAGCTTTCAAAAGTGTAAACACTATACACATCATTACACACTACAGCAAAACAATTGAAAACACAATGCTCAATTTGTGAGAAGGTTCTTGGTTTCATAACTGTCAATGCATATTTTTAGAAACTTTACAGTAATGGTTCTTAGATCTCTGCAGAGGATTAGGCATTTAGATTCGTGAGTTTCATATGAAGAGTATAAATCTATAGTAAATTCTACATGTACACTACAGGACCAACTCAATGCAAAAACAGAATCTATCGCACACAACAGAACTCTTGAAAACATGATCAGGGTGTGAAGTTTTTTTTATTTACACCACAATCACTGTGCGGCATCACGTCGCTGAGCTGCATCGGGCCACATCACCTCATCCACGTCGCAGGCTATACTGTCTCTTGCCAGGCACCGTGGGAAAAACGCCCTGGAATGGCGAATCCATCCTTGGAAGGCCTCCACTGGGATGTCATCACAGGCCAGCTCCATTGCCCTTAGGAGGTTCTCTCTGGTGTATGGTTGTCTGTCATAAACTTTCCATCTCCACGATGAGAAGAACTCCTCTATAGGGTTCAGGAAAGGGGAGTAGGGTGGCAGACAGACATTTAAAAAATTGTTACGGTTTGTGGTGAACCACTCTCTGATTTGGTTTGTTCTGTGGAAGCGAACATTATCCCAAATTATCACATAAATGTGATGTGCGGGCCCGAGATGGTGTTGTTGGCGGTCCAGAAGGATGTCTTTTAGCTCCTCTAGGAAGGTGAGGAGACGTTGGGTGTTGTAAGATCCAAGGACAGCATGCCGGTGGACAAGCCCTTCCACACCCATGGCCGCACAAAGAGTAATATTACCCCCCCGTTGGCCAGGAACCTCAGTGATGGCTCTTTGGCCAATGATGTTACGGCCTCTTTGCCTTCGTTTCTGCAGGTTGAAGCCAGCCTCATCCAGGAAGAGGTACTCATGAGGTCTGTCCATCGCGTCCAACTGTAATATCCTCTGTGAAAATGTGAAAGTGCACAGGTGTTCAGAACAACAGTCAATCAGGTAGCACAGTATTGTCCAGAAGTAATGTAGGCCACTGAGCAACACAGTATGTCCACTAACTGTACTGTGAACATGGATGTATACTTACTTGCACATACTCGTAACGTAGGTCTTTGTGTCGCGCAGAGTTGCGCTCAAAGGGAACCCTATAGACCTGTTTCATCCGCATCTTTTGGCGCCGGAGAACTCTGTCTATTGTGGCCAAGCTGACATCATCAATGCTCTCAAAGTTGACATTATCAGCAATGACTTTGTCTCGGATCTCCCGGAGTCTGATGAGGTTGTTTTCACGAACCATATCCACAATGAGGGTTTCTTGTGCCGCTGTAAATATGGCAACCCTCCCACCTCTATGTGGCATTCTTTCAACTCTAAAGAAAGAAATGTGTTGTCAATTGACATGTTTTACAATAGTGGTCCCCAACCTTTTTTGTACTGCAGACTGGTAAACGTTTGATAATTTTATCTGCACGAGATTGTTGAAACAAAATTCGATCCGCGGCCCGTACCATTTCATCCGCGGACCGGTCCGCGAATTCGATCCGCGGTCCCGTACCATTTCATCCGCGGACCGGTCCGCGGTCCCGTACCATTTCATCCGCGGACCGGTCCGCGAATTCGATCCGCGGTCCCGTACCATTTCATCCGCGGACCGGTCCGCGAATTCGATCCGCGGTCCCGTACCATTTCATCCGCGGACCAGTCCGCGGTCCCGTACCATTTCATCCGCGGACCGGTCCGCGAATTCGATCCGCGGTCCCGTACCATTTCATCCGCGGACCGGTCCGCGGTCCCGTACCATTTCATCCGCGGACCGGTACGCGGTCCCGTACCATTTCATCCGCGGACCGGTACCGGGCCGCGGACCGGGGGTTGGGGACCACTGTTTTACAATACAGTAACAACTGATTTGAAACCAATAGACTACTTTCACAGGCTTGTAAAATTGTATTGTGACAAAGAAAGTAATAGAATACAATACCTGTTGTGTTGTCTGAATGCCCTGATAATGGTGGCCACGGTGAACCTACTCAGGTTTGGACGGACTCTTAGTCCTGCTTCAGCCATTGTCATGCCATGGACAATGACATGGTCAATGACTGTTGCTCGCATCTCGTCTGTAATGATGGTGCGAGGTTGTCTTGCTCTCCCTTGTTGGCCTCCTCCTCCTCTCCCTTGTTGGCCTCCTCCTCCTCTCCCTTGTTGGCCTCCTCCTCCTCCTCTCCCTTGTTCTCCTCCTCCTCCTCCTCCTCTCCCTCGTTGGCCTCCTCCTCCTCCTCCTCTCCCTCGTTGGCCTCCTCCTCCTCCTCTCCCTCGTTGGCCTCCTCCTCCTCCTCTCCCTCGTTGGCCTCCTCCTCCTCCTCCTCCTCTCCCTCGTTGGCCTCCTCCTCCTCCTCCTCCTCTCCCAAGTTGGCCTCCTCTTCTCCCTCCTCTTCTCCCTCCTCTGACTCGAATTCCTCTTCCTCTGACTCTACCTTCATCCATTGTGTTGGTTTGGGATGTTCAGCAAACTGTGCACTCTGAACTTGCTTTTATACATGTGGTCACATCATTAGCAACAAGTGTCTTCAATTTTGAGTCGTTGTGTGTAATGAATGACGCCAGGTGTGTTCATTGTGTTCACATATTGCTGACTGTGGCAAGCATTTTGCATCACATGAGCTTTCATTTGAGAATATGAGCAGAGTTATTTTGCAACTTGTGTTTTAGCAAGGAAAACTGTGTTAAGATTTATGAGAACAGAGCATTGTGTTTTGTGAATTGTGTCTTCATGTGAAATGTGTTTGTGATATTGGAAAATGATGGCTAGATTTAGTAAATGTGTTTAGACAACTGGTCATTTGGTTTAGAGGATTGGCATTTGTGTTTTAGCATTTGAGAAAAACTGTAAGTTGCTCAGAATGCGTCATGAAATCTAATGGGCCCAGTCAGAGAACAAACAAACCTGCCAGAAGTTGTCAAAGTTGTAGTCATGATTAACCCACTTGTAATGGGCCAAGAGGCAGTCCAACATCCGGGTCCAGGCAGTAGAAAACCTTTCCTTTGAAAACTGAAAAACTGTTGAGAGAAAAGAAATGGCACTTCATGTCATTCAATGCTACACACGTCTTGGACATCTCTTTAATAAAACTGCCAGAGCACTGTGGGATATTTGAAAGAGTTATAAAAGAAGACCAAGAGAAAGTAGGAAAACATTATGAAGGAAAGAACAAGAAATAGCATAAAAATGAAATGAGAATACTTAACCGTTTTCTTTCCGTTTACTAACCAAAATACAGTAAAAAGTCAGAAACCATTCTAATATGCTCGTTTGCTACATTTTGTAAAGCATGAAATAGCCTATTTTGACTTATTTGAGGGTTATTAAGGGTTTGATTCCCACTCCTTCCTGTATTTTTGGGTGTACAGTTTTGACCGAGACACAAGCAAGCCAGCTAGTTAGCTTTTGTCACAGACAGGCGCACACACACAGTGGATGAGAATACGTGACTGAGGCTGTGTGAGTCAAACAAATGCAGCGATTTATATTTGTGCAGTGATTTAATTATTTTTTACACAAAGAATATTTGACATCCCGTACTGCCATTGCATAATCAGCCAGCGGCGGCTTGCCGGACATGCTCGATTCATTTGCACGTGGAGGAGTGAAGATCTGCTCTGCCTGCATCTGGGCGGATCTGCTGCGTGCAACGCGAACGCAGCGCATGCGCAGTGAACTCAGTCACGAGACAACCATGTGAAGTGGTGTATATGTCCCTCGTTTTTGCTCGAGATACTAGGATACTAGGATTCGGCGAATAGGGAGTTTGGCGGTTCCACTTCAAAAACATCGACATAATAGTATTGACGACTTAACCATGACTCGAAATAAGCAAACTCCACTGTATGCATGTATATATGCGCTGCACTTTCATGGCAAAAAATAAATAAATCCAACAAGACTCCAAAAGCCGTTGCACATGCTCTCATTACTTTGAGTGGCAATGTTCAGACTCTATCAGCACTGCAGAAATATGTGTACAGTACATATTTACAGCAATACGTGACGTGACTTCAGACCAGTTTCATTATGTGAACTGACTGCACCGCAGGTGAAATTACCTGGTTTTGGTTCTCGAAGACCATGCTGATTGCATTGATGATGAGGATTATTATCTAGCTGTCGAAGGACTTGCTTTCGAGAAGCTTTAATTATTTGATCCCAGACATCTTAACATTTCCAGAAACAGGTGTGCGATTCTGAGTGCTCGTCCCTCGTCTCTTCCAAGTTGTTCTCCTCCCTGTTGGTCATCTCGATTGCAATCTCCTCTCTCTCCCCATTGGCTAAACGCACTTCATGCAAATAACACAAAAAAAAAAGTTACGCAGTTACTGTACGTAACTGAATAAAACAAGCAATTAATTTTAAATTAAAATGATTATTTTTTAAAATATTTAACAAAAAACTATAATTCACATTATTGCAGGGATTTATTTTTTGATTGTTGTTTTCAACTGTCTGAATGATCCACTTCACTAGAACGAATCAGAAGTTTTAATGCTACATATGAATGAGAGATGAGTGTAAAGATGAAAATCAAGTTGTTTTTTGCAAATAAATGGGGTTGTTACCACAACAAATTATAGCCTAATTAATTTATTTCATGAAATATCAATCTTATCATGGCTAATGTAAATTTTTGTTATTTACAAATACAGTAATACCTTGGTTTACGAGTGACTTTGTATACGAGCATTGTATCGTGTGAGAGACATTTTTTCCCCTCGCCCATGCACATTTTTGTGTGGATGAGTCCTAACGCTCCGGGTTTTGTTTTTTCCCTTGCTGACAATAACCCCACCCCTCCTCTCGTCTCCTTCACGCCAGCAGTGATGCTGCTCAAAGCTGAAGTGTGTTACAGTAAATTGTCAAATATTTTAATTATTAATTAGTATTTATATGAGATGTTAATGGTTATAATTTTAACTAATTAATAGGGTAAAATCAAAGAAATATTTAAAATGGTTATGGAACGGTCGTGTGGAACGAATCGAGTGATTTTTAGTGCATTCTTATGGGGAAAATTGTTTTGGTGTACGAGCATTTTGGGTTACGAGCTCGCTCTTTGAATGTATTAAACTCGTAAACCGAGGTATTACTGTACTGTTAATCTTAGCTTTTCTATTCACTGTCATTTCTCTACCTCCAACTCTCTCCTTACTCACTCACTACTTACTCTTCACGTAGTAAAGGTAGTCTTTGCATTGATGTAGTTTGCGGCAGACCAGCAGAAAGAGCTCATACCATTCATACCTCATACCATTTCATAAGTGACACAGTGATCAAAGCCAGTGTGTCGGAGGACAGGTAGCGGTAGACAGGACAGGTAGTTTGCTCTTCCATCAGCTGGTCGTTTCATTGATCCTCCGAAAATGTACTGGTAATGACCACCGTGAACAGATTCATCATGAAGATGGGTCCAATCTGGAACAGAAAAACCGTTGTGCGTGTGTGAAATGGATCCAGCATTTGATTAGATTAGTTATTTCACTTAATGGACGAATTGTAAAGTGAAGAATGGGAAAGAAATTGCTTGCTTTACACTGGGATATTGTCATGATTTTCAGAGCATGTTTTTCTTTCAATGGGGGCTACTGCTTTTAAGAGGCAGGAATTACAATCATCAACGACGTTCTAGGGTTGGGAATATGACGACATTTACAGTGACTCATTTTCTGAAAAAGGTGCTTGCCAGGGGAAAATTGCTAAAATTTGCTCGGACGTTCAGTACTGTTAAAAAGATTCATGCTTACTCAGCAAAAACACATAAAATGTATCGAAAGTGACAAAGACATTTGAATAAAAGCCCCTCCTCCCTCATCAGCGCCAGCCAACGCACAAAGACACTTTATCACAGCAGTGCGAGCGCACGCATTAAAGCAGGGGTCGGGAACCTTTTTGTCTGAGAGAGCCATATACCCACTTTTTTTTTTTTTAGGTTCCCGACCCCTGCATTAAAGGGTTAAATGAAAAATTAAAACGTCATTTGAACTATAAAGTCTTGTGGGGTTGTCTCATGTAATCGGCTAGTGCGAATTACAGCTGTACAACACTACTAAACGCCACAGCACCTCAGCTGCAGTGTTGGCACAGAAGCTGCGTTTGAATTGGTACATTGATTAATAGAGCTGTAACGATACAATCGAATATTCGGTGCACCGAATATTTCTCTTCTGGCGAATACGTATCGTATTCGCGAGGCTATGAACCGAATATTGGCGAATACAACCTGAACTTCAACTTATGGTCCGGTAGGCATAAAAAAACGAAATTTCTTCCAAAAGCATGATTAAATCGGCACGCTTTTCAGTGCAGACGTTCGGGAAGTAAACACTGACTAAAACGGAAACGATCGCTCATAGTGACATGCGCAGTGGCTGGCGAGTCACTGCTGGGCGAGTATGGAAGGGAGGTAACTCTGCTCGCGAGTATGAAAGGGTGGTATTGTTCGGCGGAGGTTACGACATCTGGCAAATTCATTAAAATAATTATAAGAAATTGCCATTTTTACTTGGGCTGATTCAAATCTTGATTATATCTTCCTAGTATGAGGAAATCAGCTCAATTCATAACGCTACTGCATTTAATATAAATTATCGTATGCATTGAAGTAGCGACAAGCCGTAGTGCAGTCTAGCATATATTCCCGCCACCATGTCGGATGATACAGTTATAGTAAGTCCTCCAGCAAAGTATAAATCTGCTGTATGGAAATACTTTGGGTTTCCAAAAGATGGAAACGAAACAAGAACAAATAATACGATCTGCAGGTTGTGCAAGCATGAAATCAGGTACGAAATTGAAATCAGAGACCAGTTTTGAGTTTTTATTGACAGCTATGATTCTGACACGGACAATTTTTATTAATCTAATTTTGAACAAGTGTTTTTAAGATTTTAAGATCAAATTTGAAAAAAATATCATAGCTTTTGTTGTAGATAAACTAGGCATTTTGTCTTAGCTTTTTTTTCAGTTTTTTGTGCTTTTTTATACTGTAGAACTAATTAACTAGAAATAATATGGGCCTAAACAGTGAGAAAAGTATTAAAGTAGATACCTTAAAAGATATCGGTTAAGTGAAGCTAAGACTATGATGTTGTGAACTGCCTAGTGTATAATATTGTTGTTTGTACCTGGATGCATCTTTGAACTCAGTATGAACTGGTAAAGTCATTAAAGTGATGGTAAAATAATGTTTTTCTTTTTCTTTTCATGAAGTGTGTATTCGTGAATAAGTATTCATATTCGTAACCCTGTATCGTGATACGTATTCGTATTCGCCACCTGCCGTATCGTTACAGCCCTATTGATTAATGTTTTAAAAATCACATTTTGAATATAGAAATATAAAATGACAGGTCTGTTTTTAAATATGAATCGGGAATCAAAACACTTGAGTGAGGCACTGAATCATTTAGCTGATCCATAAACAAGTCAAATGTAGTAATGCAAACATCAATAACAACTTTAAAATCTCAATGCTGAAAAATGATGAGCCAGCTGTGCGTTAGTGTCAGCCAAACCAACACAGAGATGTGAAACTCAATTTAAGACACGGAAGTCCAAGGCAGCAACAGCTAGTTGACAGATACACAAGGAACAAAAAAAATAAATGCTATTGTGTCAGTAAGATGACTTTCCTCCACATCAACCCATGTAAAAGCCAGTGTTAGAAATCACACTCATGAGCAGCAGCTAATAAAGGATATGTTTTCTGCACCAAACTAACGCAGATCTGTTTTGCCCTGCTGGTCACGTCACGCAGTGTGGGACACATCATGAAAATAAAGTCATGAATATCCAGAAACAACACTCTTTCTTTCTTTTCTTTTTTTATCCAAATGTAGCGCTGTGGTAACCGTTATAAATAGCACCCATTATCACTAAACATGGGTTACAAATACTAAAAACTGAAGCTGATACTCTGAAATGTATCACAGGAACGGTTGCAGAATTGAGTGATTTTGGTCCTACAATGTCAGCCGGAGTTGCGGGAAAACATCAGAGTCAACGGCTATAAGTCTGTTAATATATATGAATGGTTATGAACGCGTCTGGTTCACATAGGGAATTATGGAACAAACAGCAGAACTAGTGGGGTGGTGGTGGGGGGCATAAAAATATAAAAATTCACATCACTGTACTGTGACCCGATTTAGGATCGGGCTGCTTTAGACAGCTGAATGGCTGCCATTCGTAACATGAATCAAAAACTTTTTTTTGAGAAAATCTCAAATTATGAAATCCATCAGTCCCCAGCACAACTTTTAAGTTTTAAACACTGAGAAGGTAAATGACAAATATTGAAAACACATACTTACAAAGACTCTCAGTTGTGAGGCTCTTAAACGAGCCTTTGTGTTGTTAGCTGCTTATTAATATTATTACCACTATTAATAATAATTAAAATAATTATACATTTTTAAGCTCCTAGTAAGTCTATTACTACCAAGACTAATTATTATATTAACTGTTAACACATTAATAATTATTGTAAGAAAATATAAGTGTTATTTACGTTGAAGATACATACTTACAAAGTCAAAGACTCTCAGTTGTGTGGCTCTTGAAAGAGCCTCTGTGTTGTTGTTGTGGACAAGGAGAGAGAGAGAGAGAGAAAGTAGAAACATGAATACAAAATTAATGTAATGCATTTTCATGAATTATTTTTGACTAATTTGGTTGACTTACAATAATCAGACAAGTTACGCTGAAAGAGAAAACAGCATAATTATTTCCATGGTTAAGTTAAGAAAGGATCTTGATTCATTATATATTAACAGAGTGAAAAAGTACATTTAACACTTTCGCACGTGCGATCACACCGGTGCGATTAGACCGTTAGTGCGTCACGTGATCAACTGCTGAATTCAAACGTGTTTTGGCGCCAATTCAGAGATGCGCTATTATCCCACACGACGAGGTCACACGCACTTAACGTTAATCTACGGCAAGATATGTCGGGAAAAATGCGACCAGTAAATAACATGGAAAAGACACAGAATAAGTTATGACAATTTAAAAGTTTTATTTATGACTTCTGTGGCAACGGGCGTAATTTATCTTTAGCTATGAAGCTGGCTAACATGGGATATTTTAATTTCTTTCTTCAAATTCATAAATGTCATTTACCTTTGTAGTAGGAATCATACTGGCCCTTTTTTTTTTAAAGGAATTTACAGAAACTGGTAAAAAAAAAAAAAAAAAGAATAATATTTTACCTTAACAGACCCAAACCCTGTTTCCTTCGATGATACCAATCTCTGTATGTCGTTAGTGACGTGAGCCAAGCTTATTTATACCCGGACGTCACGTGACTCAGGGTCATCGTTTATTTAATTTATTAATTTTATAATCAATGGATTAAAAGTATTTTACAGTTGTGCAATGTTTTGTGTGCCTAAAAGAGGATTAGAAAAATATATACAGTATATAATAAATGAAAATATCATTCAGCAACCCATAGGTGGCGAGATATCTAGTCACCAATCAGCCAAATGCAGAGAGAGAAGGAGCAGCTGCGTTTGGATGTTGAAGTATAATGTGTGTTTTTAATCATAGTTTGATAGTCTTTGTGATAGATTGTGAGCGTTTTGCACGCAGCCCAGTTAAAGGAGATTTATACTATGTAGTCAATGGGAAAAATATCGTTGCATAATTTAAAAAACATTTTTCACAAATTCTTGTATTTTAATTGGCAGAAAATGTTCACAGTGAAAATAGTATGTCTTCTCTGATTAGATTTATGTAGGTTGTCAATATTCAAAATGGGCTGAATCTGCAATGTACTCATTATTACAAGTGACAAAAGTGATTGTCAGTAATAGTGCACGCAAAAGATAAATTCTTTCATTATTTAAAATGTATGACTAAAATATATAAACATGCACAACTCTGTTTCATGGAACAAAACATCAAGCTGTGAGCAGCTTGGCAAAGTGCTTATTAAGACATTTATTTTCTTCTCATTATTATTTTTTTAAAATTAGTTTTCCCATCTTGGCAATTACTTTAAATATCTTTATGGCAGCCAAGTGCAAATCAGCATTACACTGTTTCCAATATGCTTCTAGTTTATTATCTCCCTTAAATAGTAATAGAAAAGAATAGAAAATCAAAAGCAAGAACTGATTCAATGTGTTCCTTGAATGCAATGTAAGTCGCTTTGGATAAAAGCGTCTGCCAAATGCATGAATGTAAATGTATTCTGATATCAGCGCCATCACTGTTTAAACGACTCAGGGCTCGGTTAGGGTTAGGAACTTGCAATCAATCAATCAATTGATGTAGGCTGAGTCTATGACTATATTTAAGACTTATAAAGATAATTTATGCCATGTTTCTGTTGTTTCACAAACAAAAAGCCCACTTGAAGAAACCTTTGAATTGTGCTGTTTAGTTTCTCATGTACGCCATATTTAATTCATGTCATGAATGACCTTTTTTAAACTGATTGAATTAAAGCTTTTAGGTCACTAATTGAGAGACATTTTGCATTGTTTTGTTTAAAACTTAAAAAAAACTGTAAAAAAAATCTGCCAAAAATATTGAAAACTTAAAGTGAAAGCATCTGCAAATATGTATATGCTATGCAAGCATCGTTTCTATATGGTGTGTCTGAGAAAGATGACAGAAGAGGAGAGAGAAAAGGAGTCAGAGTCTTTCATGTTTCTTTGTGCACGCAAACAGTGACTTTAACAATAAAAGTGGACAGTCACTTTTAAAGCTACTGTGTGAATGAGGTTTTTTTTTAAAGAAAAGAGTCAGAAAAGATTAGGAAAAGAAAACTTAGTTTTTATGACAAATGTAAACCAAAAATGGGCCACAATCTCATAATTCATAATCAATAACAGTCCAGTAATAACGGAAAGCTGGTCTTTATGGGATCAATAACTCACAAACACAAGAACGAGAAGAGATGAATGGCCAGAAGAGAGAAAGTACTGCCGTTTAAAACAGCGTCTCATGTGCAACTTCTCATAAAATAGAAATAAATAACATGAATTTGAGAACATTTCGGGTCACATCCCACATTAAGAGTCGAGTGGCTGATTGTGCTGCACTCTGCTGGTGGAAAAAGAAACATCCATCCATCTTTTGTTTCTGTGTGTGGATTAGAAATGCAGATTTGCACATTTCTGGAACACCAGTTTTGTGAATCTCAAAATAGTCTCATGAAAAACCACAACAAATTCCTTGTGTCTCTATCCTTTGGCAAATAAAACTCATTCTGATTCTATATATTTTCTCAATTTAAAGAAAATTACATTTAAACAATAAAAAGCAATAGTTTTACACACCAGTCAGAACCACAGGATGTGCACAAACTTCTAAAATCCTATTTCTCTTTTTCTCTCCATATACAGTAATACCTCGGTTTACGAGCGACTTGGTATACGAGCAAATTGGTGTACGAGCATGGAGGGTGTACGAGCATTGTATCTTGTATGAGAATGTTTTTTTCCTGACCCACGCGCATATTTTGTGTGGAAAAGTCCTAACGCTCAGCATGGGCGGTTTTTTTCGCATGGGGAAATCATGGGGAAATATTTTGCATTTTTAAAGGAAATATCCTAATGACAGCCTGTCATAAAACAGTCACGCGGTTCCAACCCTTTATCAGCCCTTAACTCATTAATTCTCTCAACTTCGCTTGGTTTGGCTGCATCATTCACCACAGTGATACTTTTATAAGTGATTTACAGCGGTCTTACCTCCTGTGTGTGAGAGAGAGAGACACACCTGATTCTCATATCATCTGCCTATTTAGTTCACTTCTCTCCACTCTTGTTGAGTCCTTCCTTCGCGTCTCCCGCCCTCGTTCACGTCTCCCGCGCTCGTTCGTGGCCGCGGCTCCCCTGTTTGATACACCACGGATTATCACTTCATTTGTTTTCTGCACTATTATAATAAATACACTAATTTGCACTTGAATCCTTGGTTTCCCTGCTCCCCCCTCCTCTCTCCTCTCGTCTCCTCCACTGCTGAAAGCTGAAGTGCATGACAGTAAATTGTCAAGTATTTTTAGAGTTTAATTGTCAATTATTAATTAGTATTTTTATGAGATCTTAATGGTTATAATTTTAACTGTAAATAATATGGTAAAACCAAAAAAAATATTTAAAATGGCCATTTATGGTCGTGTGGAACAAATTAATTGATTTTTAGTGCATTCTTATGGGGAATATTGTTTTGGTGTACGAGCATTTTGGTTTACGAGCTTGCTCTTGGAACGAATTAAACTCGTAAACCGAGGTATTACTGTATATGAAATACTTTCTGTAATTACTGCAGTTTTATGCTGCAAAATTCAAAATATTGAGAGATTAAAAGATGATTCATTAAAGTCAGAGATCAGGATTCTTCTGCTTTTATGTGACATTGCAGGACAAAGAATCAGATCCTAAATATTTTAAATACTTTATTTAAACAGTAAGCAATTAAAATATGAATATTGCAGCAATAAAGTTTTGACTTTATGTGAAACATACAAATAATAACAAGACTTGCATTGTAAAGCACTTTATTCCGTAAAGCAGAAGAAATTGACACATTAATATTTCAATTACATATAAATGCTGAAAAACTACTGAAATATGCTGATAAACATCAATATTGTAAGATAAGACATTAAAATGTTATAAATAGTCAGTCACTATGAAGGTCATATTCATATTAACAATAATACTTTATTCTTCAAAAACAGCAAAATTCAAATAGGTTATCATCCCTGTACTTTATTAGAGTCAACATGAAATTAAAATTTACACTTTCTTAGCTATTCCAAGTTTAACCTGCTTTTTTTAAATAAAAAATAACCTGCGTTTTACAATTTCCTGGTGGATAAAATCAAATGGGAATGAAATCAGTGGAAGACAAGTGGTTTGAGAAAGCAGGTTTACGTTGACTTTAACAAACTTGACATGACAAATGTTAGATATTGTGAATCAGGAGCGACTCATTTATATCCTACACACACACACACACACACACACACACACACACACACACACACACACACACACACAACAATAATAATAAAGGAGATTCATTCCTGCATTTAAACGTAGTCACTCTCAAAATATGAACTTTACAGTAATAATGTAAAAAAGACGATTACGGTTTTGTGACTGTCACAACAAATTTAAATCAGATTACAGTTTCTTCCTCTTGTAACTGTTAAATACACTCATAAACAATACATTTTTCTTGCTTTCAAGTAAATAAATGTAACCAAAATTTGATAATTCAGCAATACAAAAAAGCAGTTTTCAAAAGTCTTTTGGAAGAAACTTTTCTTTAAGCCAAATGCAACATTACATAGTATCACTGATTATTTTGACTAATTTGTTAGTCAATTTAAAACATTGATAATGACTTCTAATAAATCAGCCATATGTTTTATCTCTCATTCTGCAGCATTTGTAAATCAGCACGACTGTCATTACCAGATATGGACAAGCTGCCAGTGCAGAACCGAGTATGATGAAGACAGAGATCTGAGAGTCTGAATGAGACCCTGAAAAAGAGACACACAAGCACTTTATCAGACACTATATCTGAACGAGGGCATGTGAAGAAATAAATCAGCTCACAGTTTCATTGACTCTCACCTCTGACTGAGATCCAGCTCTTGGGAGACACTCCTCTCTCTGGGAGTTTGCAGGTGTAGAAACCCTCATGTGACTTTGAGACAGCAGGGATGATCATCTCTGTAGTTTGATTCTGAATGAGTGATCCATCTTTATAGAAATCAGCTCTGAGGATTGATAGGTTTCTATCTTGATATAAACAGCGTAGAGTCAGATTATCTCCTTCAGTCAGAGGATGAACAGGACTCTCCAGAATCACACCAGCTACACAAACAACATGCAATTTATGAACAACATGGTAAAATAAAAAGTAATAATAATAAAAATATTGAGCTTTACATTTTCAATAATTACAAGAATTCTTCAGTATGATCAGACTGAAAACCTGTACACAAAATCTCTTAGAATATAGTTTTCATTCAGAAAACTGAATGTTCTGTTACTCCATCCTCTACAGTTAAAGACCTGAGTGTGATATTAGAAAGCTACTTGACTTTTAAAAATCATATTTTATGTTACAGAAACAGACACATTGCAAACCTCCACCTCAGTCCAAAAACCTCATATCACATCACTTTTATCATCTCAACACTGGTTACCAATAAAGTTCCGTATCAATTACAAAGTAATCTTTGAGGCACTAAATGGTTTAGATCCTGTGTTTTTAAACAATCTTCTGTCACTCTACCAATCAACCTGTTCATGCATTGCCAGTGAAATGAATAAATCCAGAAACACAGACTCACAGTGTACAGTGATGTTAACAGGATGATATTTCTCTCCAGATTCAGACTGACACCAGTAAACTCCAGTGTCCCATCTGCTGGTGGATCTGATTGTACATGTAGATCCTGTTTGTGATCCACGCCACCATGATGAACAATCTTCCAGCTTATGATCCTTTGAGTATCGTCTCACTGTCCATCCATCGGAGTTACTCTGATCCTCACATCTCAGAGAAAGAGAGTCAGATGTGAAGTGTTGAGTTCTGCTGGGACTGACGATCAGAGACACTGGAGGAGAAACTCCTGACAACACAATTACAGACATCATTTCAAATTGTCTTTATTAAAGATGAGTCAATCATTTAATCTTTGTGTGAACCCACCAGTGACCCACAGTGGTTGTGTGTTGCTGTATGTTGTTTTATAGGCTGGTCTCTCTGCCACACACACATAAACTCCTGTCTGGTTTAGAGTAACAGAACTTAAGTTGTATTTTCCTCCAGTTCCTCTGCTACTGTCTGAGAGGAGTTTATAACGATCTCTGCTCTCTGTATAAAGTAAGAATATGTGGTTAACACTTTAAGAAACTACTATCTGATCTGACCCTTATGAATTACATTTGCCCAACAGACCAAATCTTTATAGATTCAGACATATTACATTATATAAATATGAATTAATTAAAACAAGTTAAGATTAAGTACTTTTTTAACTGACCTGATGAGAGAGTTTCGGTGAACCAGCTGAATGTCCAGCCTGTCGAGGAGCCGTTAACCTCACAGATCAGAGTCACTGGATCTCCTTCAGTCAACCACTTCTGAGGAGAAACACTTAAAACTGCTCTGGGAACTGAAATCAAGAAATCACTTCTTAATAACATGTTAAACTCGTGTGCTTTCAGAAAAGATCATCAGATATTGGATGACTCATAATTTTCTTCTGAATTCTTCAGTATGATCAGACTGAAAACCTGTACACAGAATCTCTTAGAAACAATTTTCATTCAGAAGATGTTCTGTTATTCCATCCTCTACAGTTAAAGACCTGAGTGTTATATTAGAAAGCTACCTGTCTTTCAAAAATCATATATTATATTTGTACATAAACAGACACATTGCAAACGTCCACCTCAGTCCAAAATGCAGCTGCTGGAGTTCTTACTAGATCAAGAAAATATGATTATATAACATCACTTTTATCATCTCAACACTGGTTACCAATAAAGTTCTGTATCAATTACAAAATATTTCTTGTGATCTTTAAGACACTAAATGGTTTAGATCCTGTGTATTTAAACAATCTTCTGTCTCTCTACAATCCATCACGCTCTTCACGATCACAAAACTCTGGGCTTCTGGTAGTAACTAGGATATCTAAATCCACTAAAGGAAGGAGAGTTTTTTCATATTTGGCTCCTAAACTCTGGAATAGCCTCCATGATAATGTTCGGGTCTCGGACTCAAAGATTAATCTCTTTAGCCAAACATTTACATAATGTTTCTCAGAACTCCAGTTATAACAGATCAAATGCACATGATTATCTTTGTTAAATGTTATTTGCTACAGCAATTATTTTCCCTTTGCTTTTCTGTTTAATCTCGGGATCTCCATCTTGAGTTAACAAGAGATGCATCAGCTGCAGTTTGGATCCGGCCGCTTATGAAGACTTCAGATGCCTGTGAAGAGACGACTCGAGAAACTCCTGCGAGAACTTCAGATGATGAAAACTCTGAATCAACATGAGCTAATGCTACATTTTTTCATATTATATCCAAATCATTTAACAACATGTATTCATTACTTCAATGAGCTCAATGTTTCTGCTTTAAATTAATAGTCACAGACTCAATCACATCCTCAGCATCAGGCATTCGTTCTCAATCCCCAGAATACTGATCACCCGCACCTGTAACCACTCAGTCCCTACAAATACAACCAACTCAACTCACAATCACTTGTTGTCTGAGTTGCCAGGTTTCTAACCCTCGCTAACGGAGGACCAGTGTTTCTTATTCCTCGGTTAAAGACTCAGTTATTGGTCCAAGTTCTCCAGTTTCCCGGATCATCATCTTCTCATTTCACAAAGTTAAGACTGTTCATTCTGTTCACTCTCTGACTCTCCTGCTCTGTTCTCACCATTCCAGTCAAGTTACCAGCTGCCTGCCTTTGATTGTAAATAAACTGTGTTAAAGTTACTCCATGTCTGTGATCTCATCTGTATTCATGACAAATACATTGTTAGCAAACTGTGAATTTTGTACACTTCTGAAATGCAGAACCTGGACAGTCACCTCTGATAACAGATCGCTCTAACTTGTAATGTAGAATGTGCAATTTCTGTAAAGCTGCTCTGAAGTGATATGTATTGTGAAACGTGATATGCAAATAAATATGAATTTAATGGATGATCAAACTGACCTGATACTGTCAGTGTAACTTCATCACTCTTATGTGACCTGCGTGATCCTTCAGTCTCTGATCCATAACAGGAGTAATGACCTGCATCAGACTCAGAAACAGACCTGATTGTGTGTTCCTGTTGTTTAATGGACACAATACGTGATCTTCCTTTATTCCAGTAGTAATTCCAGCTAGTGATTCCTTCAGCATCAATGTCACATCTGAGAGTGACTTTCTCTCCTCTGAATACATGATGATCAGGTTTAATGGTCACTCTGGGTTTTGTTTTTTCTGTACAACATCAACAATGCATAATGAAAATAATGTGATAAATAATAAAATAAATGTAAATAGTCAAATGTGCTGTTTTTATTGCATGAACCGCTATTTGATCATAAAACACTAAATCAGGTTAAAGTGAAGTTTTGTTTTCTACATCTGTTTAGTGTCTAATGAATCATTTTCACTAAGTTCTCAGTTCATCATGTGAGAAAAACACTTGCCATATATTGTCACTGTTACTGGTTCACTGTAATCTGTGAAATATCTTCCTCTTCGTGCTCTGCATCTGTACTCTCCTCCATCAGAGTCTTTCACACCATTGATTGTTTTAGTTGCATCATCAGTAGATTCAGTGTTTGAGTCTTTACTCCAGAGAAACTCCCATCCATCCCATGACTGATCCAGTTCACATCTCAGAGTAAGTGTGTCTCCAGTGAACAATGAACTCTGTGGCTCAACAGTCAGAGTTGGTTTGGGAAAATCTGTCAATATATAATTATTGGGAATATAGGAGCATGAGTTCTGAAACGTTTTCAACAGACAATCTGATTCTCTCACTGGTAAATTATTAATGTATTTTGATTTCATAGACAATGTAAGAAACATTACAGGGTCAAAAAATTTAACATTCTCATGAAGTTCAACATTCACGTCACAACGCAAAAACTTAAAAGACAATAAAAGTTCAAACCCACAATGTTTGTGTTAATAATCTAGGGCTTGACCCACTGTGTCACACCAATAACATTTTAACACCAATAACAATAACACAAAGATTTGTGCAGCTGCAGCAGTTTTCATGAAAACTAAAAATGATCTACAGTGATGATAGTGTTGATAAATTGATGTAGTTTCTGAGCAGTAGGTTCTGCTGTTTTAGATAGACAAGTAGATGTGACACTATAATCCATGAGGGGTAAATAAATAGGCGAAAGGCGGCAGTGCAGCTTTAATCTTGAAAAAAGCAAGACTAACCCTGTCTTTAAAAATAGCGAACCTTAAATATACTGAGACCTTAAGAATTATGAGAAGTTATAAAGCCTGGAAATTTTATTTCGTTTTAACATTTGAAATTTGAATTTGTTTAATGTATTTAGATTTTTTTATTAGATATATAATTTATCAATTTCCTACTTTTGATATTTCTTTCTCTGTTGTGTCATTTATTATTAATAATTAGGTTATACTTTATTTTTATGGTCCACTTTAGACATTCTGTTGACCGTAAATAACATTTCACATAATGTCATTTAACTCTTAAATTAGTATTAATATTAGTATTATTATTAGTAATATTAGTATTAATTGACTGTTTGCTTAATATCTGCTATTGCTTCATTCTGATGGTTCTGATAATCATTCAACTGATTATAAGTAACTTTGCAACTACATATAAAATTAATCTACTAACCTGAACCAAACAGTCTACTAATACACAACTCATACTTCAATGAAAGTTAGTTGACATGTAGGTGGAAAATGTTACTAATAGTACACAATGTCTAAAGTGGACCATTAAAATAAAATGTATGGATGTAAATGGATGTAAAGGCTATTTTAAGATCAGGTGAGAATTTGTTTAAAAATGTATCTTAACGTGAAGAAGTAAACACTCAATAATAACATGAAGATGATTAAAGATGATCAGGTTTAATAGTCACTCTGGGTTTTGTTTTTTCTGTACAACAACAATAGGACACAAAGAAAATAATGTGATAAAATAATAAAAAAGTGGTTTTTGTGTGAAGAGGTACTTGATTGTAAAACACAACAAACCAGGTTGGATTGAAGTGTTGTTCTCTAGCTGTTTTAGTCACTTATTCTGTGTCTCATGAAATAATTTGTGAATTAAGAAAGCAAAATACTGTACGGTCAAAGTTGAATTAGAAATATCGGTTAATATGAAACTGGCAAAAGCTTGAGATTTTCAGCAGAAGATCTCATCCTCTTATAGTTCAACCGTCTGATGTACATTTGTCTACATCAGTCAAAGAGACACACTATTCACAAAGTGTCATGAAGTGCAGCAGTTTACATAAAGGACAACAAAAAGACACAAAGATCACATTATGTGAAGTTCAAACCCACATCCTTTAGGTTAGTAGCCATGAGCTAAAAGCAGGGTTTCACACCTCCTATTTCCACACCAGCAGTCAGAGAAACACAGTATCAGTTAAAACGCCCCTGTTATGGTTCTTCAAATATTAACCCTTTGACGCACATCTTCAAATATTAACGCTTGCATGATCCTATCGGTGTGATTAGAACGATCAGAGTGTCACGTGATCAACTATTAAATTCAAATGTGTTTCATGCGTTGACTTACACTGATCCAGAGATTGGATCGATCACCTGAACCAGAGAAACATTGAACATTGAAACATTGAAACATTGAAACATTAAACCAGTGTCCCACTTCACCGGACACCTACTGTCATGTATTTCAGGAGAAGTGAATGAATTGATGTTGTAAATTTGACAGATCAGACTCTCTGGATTGTGGCACAAACAAACATAAACGTTTTAGATCAACTAACATGTTCATTATAAAGATTTATAAACGACAAAACACACTTCCACATATTTGAGAAGGGAAATCAGGTGGTTGATGATATAGCCAACAAGTGTGTGAATATTTTAATTAAAAAAGGACAAAGGAAATAATGCGGTTAACACGCCCCTGTTTTTTTTATATTTCCTGTCATGCAGTGTATAATAAATCTGTCTCTAAAATGCTGTACAAAGTTGTAAAGACAACGGGCACAATAAGGTTATCATCTTTGCCTAAGGTTAACATATTTGCGTAATCTCCGACTATGTTTTATGTTCTCATGAACAACTTAACGTCAACGCAGGATTTGCAACCACTTGTTCTTGAAAGACGGGTCAGTGCCCAGTTTATCTGAACGAACTTGCCATGATTAATTATCCATTGGGGGTTTAAAACTGTCACGTTTCACTGTTATCAAGGACTCTTATTTTGCCTTTTGTTGTTGTCACATGTTTTCTGTTCTAGAACTCTCCGTCACCCATCAGTTGTCATAGTCACTAATCATCACAGGTGTTTGTCTTTTGTTCATTATCACTAGTATATTTAGTTCTCCTTCTCCACCTTTCAGTTGTCGGTAGTTGTTTGTGTATGCTACAAGTTTGTGGTGAACACTTGTCCTGTATGCACTGCTGTTACGTTAACCTGGCATTTATCATTAAAGTTTCATTGGACTCTCATCTTCGTCTGTGCCGTCATTCCGTGACAAAAACAGGTTGGATGTAATCTGATAAAATATATTTTTAAGAACATTCTTTTCAGGAAAATGAAGACTTATTAAATTTTGTGTTTCTTATTAAACTTTATTTTAAGGTGATTTAGTTCCATATTACTAGTGATGGCAAAATGAAGCCCCATGAAGCAGTGAAGCCCTGCAGGGAAATGCTTCACACACACATAGGGGCTTCAAGATGATTCATTTGCTCGACTACCCCATCATGTGGGCAGAAAAATGTATAACATGCTTGGTGCTTGCAATAAAATGGTGGGATGTGAATCATGCTCTGAATACAAAAATATTATTTGAAGAGTTTTAACATGAATTGTTTTGTGTTACTTTTGTTTTGTTTTTGCTTATGCAACAAGTGAAAATATTAAATAAGGAGGTAAAATAAAGAGTTTATTCATTTTTATGTAAAAACAATTTTTTTCCACTATGGCTTTCAAAGTCTAAAAAAATATAATTTATTGGATTGAAAAATATTGAAATGTAATAATAAAGTGCTCAGCCAAGTCAACCTTCTCAGCTAATTACATATGTAAGAGTTAAAAAACAACAACTATACAGTGTAGTGTGGGGCTATGAATATAAATGGAATACCTGAGCCAGGTTCAACCTGGTTGGTTTCCTCGTTGCCATGCAAGACTCTAAAGTGCCTTAGCATAGTTGAGGTGTTGTTATTATTATAACTTAGCTCCTTGGAACACATCAGATGCTTCAGCTACAAGTATTCAGAAAAGTTGTCACATTTTATTTTATTCATTAATGGAATCTATTACATAGTAATTGCAGGTGCCTTACATTCTTAGGTGAGAACAACTCAAAGTGCTCCCAAACAGGGGAAAATCTCCTCTTTCTTGCTGGTTCCATCGCAAAAAAAGAAGCTCGAATCGAATGCCAAATACAGCGCAATAAAGGGACCCAAAAACACAAAAAGCGAGGGACAATACATAGTGTTTCACTGCCGCTTTTATTTCGAGCTGCACTCAAACCTAGCGAATCCTTTCCTGAAGCAGTCACGTGGTACACCCGCTACGCGGGGCTTCAAACGTCAGCACTTACGTCAGCAACACGCGCATCGACCCGTGGTTCATGAACCACTCATCTAGATTACTCGGTACACGCTTCAGGGATTCGAACCGAGAAGCACATCACTACATATTACTACATGTACTTAGTGTATTAATAAGTAACATTCTTAGGATTCTTTTTAGGGAATACAAAATATATTCTTAAGTTAGAAATTAAGAAGAAAATAACAGTTCAGAAGAATTTTATTCTTAAAGTTTTGTGAATCTGGTTTGTAACAGAATCTGCGATGAAATTTATGAATCCAATTCACTCACCTTGAGTGTGTCCGGAGTGGATGTTTGAAACCAGCACTAAAATACAAAGAACAGCAACATCTTATTTTTGTAAATTAACTTTATGTATAAAGATCTGTCTATTTGGGTTCAGACTAACATTATTGCTGAAGAATGTGCTGCACTGCAACTTTCAGAAAATTCTCTCCACAAGAACTCTGGTCAAACTTACTTTTTTTATGTGATAGTGAATCTATAACACTGACAAGCCACCAAAGTGTAATTTCAGCCAACACAGGAATCAAACAATTATTGTGAACATGGAGCTGATCACCTGTATTATTCTTTAGACATTTTATAAATGCATATTCTTACTTTGCTTTTGAAAAAGCATAATTTCATCCTCATATGTTTCTCAGCTTCACAACACAGAAATGTTTAGTTTAAATTCTTCTAACTTCTCATTTGTCAAGGTCTAATGGCATCTAGATGTTTCTGTAAAAACTTTTCCAGAGTCTGAAAACCGTCACAATAACAATTAACTCATATAAACTCTTACTAACAGCATACTAGTGAACATCTACTGAAGACTAACTAGTGAACACATACATTTAGACTAACTAGTGAACATCTACTGAAGACTAACTAGTGAACACATAGATTTAGACTAACTAGTGAACATCTACTGAAGACTAACTAGTGAACACATACATTTAGACTAACTAGTGATCTACTTAGTGTATCATAGACAGAAAACTGTACAAAACCAACCAGCCGAACTGATTACAAAGTAAAACTACAGAATTGTTTCTCTTTCACAAACAGCTCTAACTGCATTTTTTCACTCACATCTTGGACTAGAGCTGGAAATCCCTAAATACATTGATCTTATTCATAATTTACATGCAATTTCACTGAAGCACAGAGGAAATAATACTCACAGAACACAAGAGGAAGTTGACTGAGCTCCATACTGACTGAATAATGACAGACAAATAAAGACACAGACTGAGTTAAAGCTTCAACACTTCCTGATGCTTACAGTCAGATCTATAGAAAGATAACGACAGATTGAAGACATACAAAACATTTCTGGTAAAGTTGATAATCTTACATTTTCAAAAAATCTCACACAAGTTTCCAACTGTCACAGTTTGAGTTTATTTTCATTCAGTTTTTGTCCATGTGCTGCTCTCCGTCATCTGTGTCCTTTTATCTCCTTTCACATTAATCTGTTCATCCTTTATTAACTCATTAGTTCCCTTTGTTATCTCAATGTATTTATACCCTGTGTTCTCCCCCAATCTTGGGCCGTTCTCTTGTGTGTAGTTTAATATCTCCCTAGTTTCCTGAGTTTGTCATTAAAGGACTGTCATTTTTATGCTCCTTTTTCTTTGTGCTTTTTACAGCATAAGAGCAGTTGAAACTGATTCATAATCACTTATACTTCCAAATTGGACAGACTGACATCCCTGAAGTTTAACTGACCTGGTCTCATACTGTGATTAAGTGTTCCCTTCATTTTTATGAGCACTGTACTTTGATGGATGCTTATTATTAAAACAGTTGCTGTATTTATAACTTTATAAGAAGCAGAAACCACATATTGCCACTGAGCAGAAAGAGAAGAAACAAAACCACAGCTATGAGATCATCTAATCTGTCAGGCCTCTGACTATAAGGCTGTTGAGTTTGGCACCGATATGTTTGTACTTGAGAATACAGTTTAAAATTCATACACCAAGACATGGGATGTGAATCAAAGGATCTAATGATTTTTATGCCAGATCTTCAATTAATTCAACCACTGAATGATTCAAATAACAATTTTGTTACCACTTTTTAGGAAGAAACATTTGGAAAAAAAAAAGAAATGCAATTCTTATCTTACTACCCTCATCAGTCGATTCAATTCTTGCTGAAGGGCATAAGCACATGTGAAACAGTGTCTTTCTTGGTTCAGTATCTGATTGGGAACCGTTATTCACTGGTTGCACTGTAAGATTTTTATTTACTAAAAATAATCAGATCATAATTCATTCATTTCTGAGTCAATCTGCGAGTGAGTCAATATTAATTTAAATGAACTGGCTCAGTATAATTCATTTGGGAATTGATATGATTCTGATTCGCAAAAAAAAAAAGACTCGATACATTTGTTTGGGAATCAGACTACACTTGTTGCTATAGAATTGCCATCACAGATCAGGCTGAAACACAGACGTAAGTAACAGATCTTTATTTTAGGCAAGGCATGGATGCAAACAGTGGGCAGAAACAGGATGGCAGTGGCAGAGTGCAGGTGAGAAAACACAGGGAAGCTTATCTGACGGGGCAGTAGACGAATCACAACACTGAAGACGCTGAAAACACACTTGTACACAGGGACACGGAAGGCGATCACTTGAAACTTGGAGAAACACATAGCGACCGTCTTGGCACTAGAGACGAGACCAGACACTGAGTGCAGAGTGAGGGCTGGTGATATTGTGCTGTTGATTAGTGACAGGTGTTCAGAATTCTGGTGATTGTGACCGCGTGAACGAGTCTGGTGCTGTGGGCGTGGCTGAGTCTGTGACAGGAATGAATACCAACACATTCAGTAGAAACTGTATTAGAAGTATTTCGCTGTGGTGAGCAGGGCGAGTGACGCTCATTCTTAATCACGCCACCGGCCTCGCACCGCTCTCACGTCCCTCAGCACCGCCCTGTTCGCTAGATTCACATTAACAAAAATGTACATAAATAATATGAAGATTAAGTTCAAATTTATTTAGAATAGGAAGAACTCAGTATAAAAATCTAAATTACTATCAAAATCAAAATCCATACTGACACTACAAGGAAGATCTTTAATAGAAGGAAAGTACAGCGATGATCACATGCATACATTAGTGATGATTAAAGTGACGAGACACAGCTGACAAGGCTAACAGGGTGATTGATGGTGAGACAGGTGACGACAAAGTAAATAAAACAAAGATATTTGACATTTCTGTGACAATTACTGTCACGGGGTGTGTCGGAGGGACCAGGAAGGCATGGAGGCAGAAGATGAACTGAAAAGGACTTTCATAATGAAACTCCAAATTAACACTTTAAATATGCAAAACAAAAAGAAGGGGAGAAACACTGGGAGCGCATGGGAGGAACCAGGATGTAAACAGAGTCGTGATAGGACGGCCCCCTCCCACAAGGCACGACCTTGCGTCATAAAATGAACATCTTTAGGAGGGGGGGAGGGAACAAGATAGAGGAATAGCAACATTAAATAAGGGTGGGAGCGGGGGGGCATGGGAAATGGGACCTCTCTGGTTTGGCACCCAGTTAGTTTGCCTGAAGAGGAGGAATGCAGTACTCGGACTCAGGAGCTGGCTGAGGAGCAGAGGGCGCTGGTGCAGACTGACGCTCTGGGAGGTCCACTTCTAGTTAGTTGTTAAAAAACAGCGACTTGATTGTTTCGTTATCAAAGGACGTACTGGTGGCGAGATGGCTGAACACAGGCACGTACATCCTCAAATCCAAGCCATTTTGGTCGAGAGCAATAAATGGATCCGCCAAATCCATCCACCAGCTCTATGCAGTCCTTTGAGGTGACCAGCCAGGTCAGTTGTTCATTCACATGTTGTGTCAGAGGGATGAGGAAGGTAAAGCGGTAGAAGATGAATTGAAAAGGACTTTAATAAAACTCAGAATAAACACCTTAAATATGCAAAACAAAAAGGCACTTTATGAAGGACTACGTGAATGAAAATGAGGAAAACACTACTTACTATTGACAACAACTGACCAAGACTGGCAGATTAGACACAGCTGACAAAACTGATAAGATGACAGATGACGAGACAGGTCAGTGGAGAAACTCTGGGAGTGCATGGGAGGATCCAGGATGTAAACGTGACAGTTGAGACGACAGTTACAAGAGGTTAAAAGCTGAGAAGAATAGAGGAGTTTTTGCAGAGATTTGAACTCAGATACTGTGTGAGCAGCTTTGATACATCGACAGCCTTGTTCTTGGGACACACAGAAGATAACAAGTGTGAGATATAAATGTTCTAGATTAATTATTCACATAAATTAAGACCATGAGGTATGGGGAACTAAGATTGCGGAGCGTTTCATAGATAAAATAATTTTGAAAACAGTTTCAGAATGATAGTCAGATAGACCGAATTTTTAAGCTGGCCTGCAAAACTTGATCTGTCTTTTTCTATCTTTTTCACTAGGCATTCTGTACAATTATTAATAAGAAACTGTATACAAGAGGATTGTTGTGACACTTTTTTAAAAAGTCTGAAAAATGAAATATGACACTATTTTATTTTAGAGCTGCTTTATACCAGTGAAGCACAAAATATTTGTATGAGACTATTATCTGTTTTCCCTTCATGAATGAAATATAATCTGAAGTAAATTATTTTAAAAAGTATTAATTAATAATGATGGACCCTAAATTGTAGAATGACTCATTTAATTACTCGTTTATGTTCTAAAGAAGGATAAACTGGTGTGAAGAGAAGCTCATATCAGTAGTTTCAGATCTTGTTTTATTCGTGCTTCATGCAGATTGACACTCAACACATAAGAATCAAAAATGAATGGTGTTTGATAAGTGTCTGTTTCAGCACTCAAGTTTCAATAAGTTTAATACAGTTTTTCTCAATTACCTTTACACTAAAACCAGTTATATTAGACAAATTTCATCAACGTAACACCAGTTTTTAAAAGATTCCTCAGACAATTAACACTATTCTTTTGTTTCACAACTCTCAACACATAACCAGAACTTGACACCATTTGTTCATGATCAGTAGCGTTAAAAACCATCAACGTCACACAATCAGCACTTCTCATGTCAACACCAGAAACACAGGATGTGTTGAACTAATCATGTGTGAAATCATTGGCTATAAAAAAGAAACAAAAATCATGTTCAAGAATTGTATAAAACTGTATTGCTATTCTTTTTCTCCCTATAAATGTAATAATTTCTGTAGATTACAATAGCTTTATGTTGCAAAGTCCGAACAAAGGAAAAGGAAAACGAAAATTTTCTCCATTAATACCAGAGATCACGATGCGTCTGGTTTGTTCACACGAATAGACACAGCATCAACAAAATATTTTAAAAAGCCTCTGTTTCTGGGTTAAATTATGAAATATTGCAGTAAATAGAGTCTTAGACTAAAACAACACTCAGTGTGCAAAGCCAAATGTGACCTCACATAATATTAATGATTATTTTGACTGATTTCTTGGTCAATTCAATATTATGATATTATTGACTTTAATAAAACTCGTCATTGTGCTTTTATGATGAGGTCTTTAAGTCTTGTGCAACACCATTGAAGTCGACCACCATCCATATGAAGTTGTTACTGTTAACACAGACAAAATACTTATAGGTGACATAGAACAAGAATAGCATGCATCTATATTTTGGACTGACAGTACCATTGTTTTGAAATATATTCATGATGAAGGTCTTCATTTCAAAAAGTTTGGCTGGCAACAAGAATGCCATTATAAGAGAGTCAACCAGATCACAGCATTGAAGTGAAAAACAAGAGCTGGATCCATGGTCCTTGTCTTTAGAATCAGAATCAGAATCAGAATCAGAATCAGAAAGAGCTTTATTGCCAAGTGTGCTTGCACACACAAGGAATTTGTCTTGGTATTGAAGCTTCCAGTGCACATATACAACACAACATGAGTTTACATGGCAAACAACAATAACAATACATAACATACACAGTACATGTGGTCACATGCTGGGATTTTTTTGTATGGAGTGGGAGAGGGGATAGATTGTCAGCCATAACATCCATCTGCATTGTTTTTCTTTCCCTGAGCTCTGCTCAGCATTTTATCTCTTATTAATTCAACTGTTCAAGAGGGAAATGGCCTGTGGAAAGAAACTGTTCCTGTGCCTAGATGTTCTAGTGGCCAGTGATCGTAGTCGCCGTCCTGACGGTAACAGTTCAAACAGAGTGTTTCCAGGGTGAGCAGAGTCCGTGATGATTTTACCTGCTCTCTTCTTCACTCTGGAAGATTACAGATACTGGAGGGCTGGCAGGGAAGCACCAATAATCCTCTCTGCAGTCCGGATTGTGCGATGTAGTCTCCCAATGTCAGATTTGGTAGCTGAACCCAACCAGACAGTGATGGAGGTGCACAAAACAGACTCAATGACGGCCGAGTAGAACTGTATCAGCAGCTCCTGTGGGAGGTTGAGCTTCCTCAGCTGACGAAGGAAGTACAGTCTCTGCTGGGCCTTTTTTACAATGGAGTCAATGTGATTGTTCCACTTCAGGTCCTGAGAGATGGTGGTGCCCAGGAACCTGAATGACTCCACTGCTGCCACTGTGCTGTTCACGATGGTGAGTGGAGGTAGATCAGGGCTGTTCCTCCTGAAGTCCACTATCATCTCCACCGTTTTGAGCATGTTGAGCTCAAGGTTGTTATAACTGCACCAGACAGCCAGTTGTTCAACCTCCAGTCTGTAAGCAGACTCGTCACCGTTTTGGATGAGGCTGATGGCGGTGGTGTCGTCTGCAAATTTCAGGAGCTTCACAGAAGGGTCTTTAGAAGTGCAGTCATTGGTGTACAGGGAGAAGAGCAGTGGGGAGAGAACACACCCCTGGGGGGCGCCAATGCTGGTAGTGAGAGTCCTGGATGTGAGTTTCCCCAGTCTCACTCGCTGTTGCCGGTCTGTCAGGAAGCTGGTGATCCACTGACAGATTGAGGATGGCAAGGAGAGCTGGGTCAGTTTAGCTGTAAGAAGATCAGGCATGATGGTGTTGAAGGCCGAACTGAAGTCCACAAATAAGATCCTTGCATAAGTCCCAGGTCTGTCGAGATGTTGCAGGATGTAATGCAGTCCCATGTTGACTGCATCATCCACAGACCTGTTTTTCTCTGTAGGCAAATTGAAAAGGATCCAGCAAGGGTCCAGTGATGTCCTTCAGGTGGGCCAGAACCAGTCTTTCAAATGACTTCATGACCACAGATGTGAGAGCGACAGGTCTGTAGTCATTAAGTCCAGTGATTTTGTTTTTTTTTGGGACAGGAATGATGGTGGAGCGTTTGAAGCAACGGGGAACTTCACACTGCTCCAATGATCTATTGAAGATCTGCTTGAAGACTGGGGCCAGTTGGTCAGCGCAGGCTTTCAAACAAGCAGATGAGATGCTGTCTGGGCCTGAAGCTTTCCTTATCTTCTGTCTTTTGAAGATTTTGGTTACCTGCTCCACACAGACCTTAAGCTCTGGTTTGGAACTCGTGCCCTTCTCAAACGGCTCTCCCTGGTCTCTGATTCGACCTGATAAGGACTTCTGTCTTTCAAACCTTTTTCCACCGTCATCCGTTTAAAATGTTCTGACACTTTTATATTCACACGCATACAAACATTTTTGTCCAGAAACCTGGTGGGAAGTGTATAACAAAATGAATACAGTCAAACTAAGTCTTTGAGTCATGAAATGAGGAGGAAAAATGAGGAACATCCTGGAGGCTGACATGACAGAAATAAATGGATCATCTGTCTATCTTAACACTGGTGTGTGTATGATCTCTCTGTAACACAGGGTCAGAATCCATTTGCAGCTTTTATTAAGAATAATCGTAGCAGAACAGGCAGGGGTAAATCACCAGCAGAAGAATTAGCAAAGATTTGGCAGGCATTGATACTGTGTAAGAGGGTACACAGTCCGGGGTAATACACAGAGATCAGGATAAACACACAGAAATGTTAGCTGGGACAAGACTTCGTAATGAGGAGATGAGAGTATGAGAGTTTATAGTCCAAGGGTTTATGGGAAATGGAGTCCTGAGGGTTTAGTATTCGGGTGAGGGAGCCCTCTGGTGGTGATTGTGGGGAACAACAGAGATCGTATTTGTGACACTCTCACTGTAGTTCCATCACTTCTTGTTATGTGAACTTGGGTTAAAAATAGGTGAATATTCTTTTTTATTATTATTATAAAGTATATACTGTCTAAACAGTTTGGGAGACTGATCTCTCTTCTAAACTACTACTGTTGCATCTGATCCCATCTTCTGCCCAAGACCGGAAGAGGCCAGTAAAGGTTTCTGCGTCTCAGAAAAAGAAAAACATCTTGTAGTCTTCAAAAAGGTTCGTTTTGTTGTAGTTTTTTTATTTGTTTAGCATGTTGTTAATATTTAACAGATGTTCTCTATAATTTGCTTGATCTTCTCAGAGTGGAACAAACATCGAGGAGCATCTTCGAGACATCACTGCTGGTGCTCAGCACAATCTCCTGGCTGTGGGACCATGGAGGAGTTCATTCACCAGTACTTCATCATTTTCCATCAGCATGACATTCCATACAAGTCAACCTCTTCTCTTGGTGCCTTTGACGAACTGTGTAAGGCACACTTTGTATTTGGCACCTCTTACAACGCTATGCTACAAAACATGTACACTTTCATTCAGACCGTTGATTACAACATAGATGTTGGCAAAGTGAAAGAGAGTCCTCGTGCTGCTGAAGACAGAGCAAGACTGCTTAACTGGGACGCAAGTTTTTCTGCCCTCATGAAGTGTTTTGTTCGTCAGGCTGAGTTAACCGGTTCAAAAATGCTTCTTAGGCACTTCAGATTGTTTTTGTTCCTGGAAAGAATCTTCACCTTAAATGCAGAAGCAGGTTGTGGCTCTGTGTTCAGTCCTTTTTCAGGTTTAGGATACACATATTTGCACATAAATCATACTGAGCAAAGTGACAGTGAGCAGAATTTTGACACAATTGATATCTGTGAGACGGCCAAGGCAGATGAACAAACTAGTGCTGAAATATTTGATCAGATTGGCAGTGGCAACAACATCCGTATTTCTAAAGTCAAATAAGATCACTTCTGATATGCATTACAAGAATGGTGCTGTGTGTAATACGGAGACAGGCGAGGAGACGGCTTCACTGCAGAAACTTTATTTAAACAAATGCAAACCAAAAACACTTTAAACATAAACGGCACACAAGGGTGCAAAACACAAACTCATGGAAAACCACACGAAGAACATCCACACTCTACTCGACATCCGTATAACACTGACAATCACTAAGATTCAGCTTTGCTGTCCTTTGTCTTCACAGGACACAACTACTAAAAGAAAGATAGAAAATTCATTTAAAAACTTGGAAAATCAATTTCCTTGAATTCTGAAGCTAAACAAAAGACTCGGAAAAAAAAGAGAATTGTTGATCAAACACTACGGCACAGAATATCGTCCTAACTTTTTTATATACAGAAGTAACATGAGAGATGCCAGTGTTTTGTAAGATCATTGCTGTGAAAGATGAAAGTGTGCTGTTGTGTGGAACATTGATGGAAACTCTTTGTTTTAATGACCATTACAATACATTTACAGTCAGACTGCATCCAGACCCAAGTTTGTTTAATGAGCTCTTATTTCAAACCATTTGATGTAAAAATGAAATGTGGTACAATAGATTCTGGTCTGCATATAGTGTCATACTGCCAATTAATGCAAATTTGATGTATTTCAATGATTCCTGAGCCTGAATCCTGTGTTTTAATAAATGCTTTAAATGTGACAATAAGTGGTTTTCTTTGTTTTGAAAACTTTTTTACTTTAATAATTGTTTTACTGTACTTTATTACTATCTACTATAACTCTATTACTTTATTACGGAACACAGGAATGACAACGACATGACACAGGACAGCAAACACACCGGGATTAAATAGGGAACACATGAAACAGCTGGCGTCAATAAAACGAGGGAAACGTGGGAACAAGATGGGAAGGTTTCACAATCACAAGACACGAAAAAAGGAGCAGTGTCAGAGCTCTGTCAACCAACACACTAGAAACCCAAACTGAAGTGACAGAACCCTGACAGAGTGGAACCAAATACACTCGGACCCAGTGATAAATTGAACTCTTATAACACTGCAACATTTACTCTGTATCTTTACTGTACATTTACTGTCTGAAAAAATAATGACTACATTATTAACTACATTATTGTTCAAATCTGTAAAGGCCTCTTTTGTTCCAGATGTATGCCATTATTATTATATTCATTCTTTTTTGTTCTTAGTCATATTTAAATGTTCTTTCTGTTCTCATGTCGTATTTGAAAGGATATATGAATGTACCAAGAACTCCTGAAAAAACACAACAAATTCCTTGTGTGTCTTTCATTTGGCAAATAAAACTCATTCTGACTCTATATATTTTCTCAAGTTGAAGAAAATTACATTTAAACAATAAAAAGCAAGAGTTTTACACACCAGTCAGAACCAGGATGGGCATAAACTTTAAGAATTGTTTAAAATTTTACTTATCTTTTTTCTCTCCATATTTATGAAATACTTTCTGTAATTACTGCAGTTTTATGCTGCAAAATTCAAACTATTGAGAGATTAAAACATGATTTATTTTAGTCAGAGATCAGGATTCTTCTGCTTTTATGTGACACTGCAAGACAAAGAATCAGATCCAAAATATTTTAAAAGGCTTTTTCTTTATTTAAAAAGCAAGTAGTTAAAATATGAAATATTGTAGCAATAACGTTCTGACATGCAAATGAAAATAAAACATTAAAATTTCGATTACATATAAATGGTGAAAACTACTGAAATATGCTGATAAAGATCAGTATTGTACGATAAGACATTTGAATCTTTATAAATAGTTAATCACTGTGTTGTCAAGCTTAAGAGAAGCACTTTATTTAATGTAAAGCCAAACATAGATATTAAAAGAGGAAAATGATAATAGGATTATGGGAAGTATCTGTGAAAGGTCAGGGATGAACTTATATGAACAATAATACTTTATTCCTCTAAAACAGCAAAAACCAAACAGGTTAAACATCCCTGTATTTTATCAAAGTCAACATGAAATGAAAATGTACACTTTCTCAGCTATTCCAAGTTTAACCTGCTTTTACAATCAATTCCTGGTGGATAAAGTCAAATGGGAATGAAATCAGTGGAAGACGGGTGGTTTGGGACAGCAGGTTCATGTTGACAAATGTAAAACCAAAGCGGTGTCTGTCCCAGGCTAGGAACATCACCAAGGACTTATCACACCCACATCATGGCCTGTTCTCGCTGCTGACCTCTGGAAAAAGGTTTTGAAGCATTCGATGAAGGTCAAGCAGGTTCTGCAATAGCATTTTTTCCCCATGGCTGTCTGATAGCTGAACTCTCTTTAATTTTAATGGTAAATGTTTTAAATGTGCTGTTGTTATGAGCTAATGCGTCGAAATTCCGTTCTGTGTACACAGAATGACAATAAAACCTGTCTATGTCTATATCTATGACAAATTTTAGACATTGTGAATCAGGAGTGAATTTTAGGTGAATCTTTATATCATTTAAGAGTGTTTTTGAAGCAACTTTACTTTGAGCCAAATGTAACATGTATAATTACAATAATTACATTATATTACAGATTATTTTGACGGAATTGTTGGTCAATTAAAAATAATAAAAATAATGACTTCTAATAAATCAGTCATATGTTGTTTCTCTCATTCTGCAGCATTTGTAAATCAGCACGACTGTCACTAGCAGATATGGACAAGCTGCCAGTGCAGAACCGAGTATGATGAAGACAGAGATCTGAGAGTCTGAATGAGACCCTGAAAAAGAGACACAAACGCACTTTATCAGGCACTATATCTGAATGAGGGCATATGAAGAAATAAATCAGCTCACAGTTTCATGGACTCTCACCTCTGACTGAGATCCAGCTCTTGGGAGACTCTCCTTTCCCTGGAAGTTTGCAGTTGTAGAAACCCTCATGTGACTTTGAGACAGCAGGGATGATCATCTCTGTAGTTTGATTCTGGATGAGTGATCCATCTTTATAGAAATCAGCTCTGAGGTTTGATGGGTTTATATATAGATATAAACAGCGTAGAGTCAGATTATCTCCTTCAGTCAGAGGATGAACAGGACTCTCCAGAATCACACCAACTACACAAACACAGGGAACATGATATATATATACAACATGGTAACATAAATTCACAATAAAAAAAAAATATTGAGCTGTAATTTTTCAATAAAAACAAGATTTTAACCCTTTCACACATAAATGTATATTATTCCCGCTGAAACCCAGCATGACTTTTTTAAGACCACTGTTAAAACATTTCACCCTATTGTTTCCATGGCGATGCGTCGTTCACTATATATTTGCGTCATTCACATTACTATCTATCTATCTATCTATCTATCTATCTACTGATCTGTTTGAAATAGATCATCAGTTCATTCACTTCTTCTGAAATACATGACAGTGATGACAGTAAGAGTCCAGTGAAGTGGCAGAAGAATAGAATGAACTTTTTACTTACCTGTGCAATGTGTATCTGATATGAATAAAACACCTCGTCAATTTATAAATAAATTATTGCCACTTTCATAGACATCAGTGTGTATTTAACAAACTATAGTTTTGCTAGAACTTGTATTTAAATATTTGAAACCTAAATATACCTTGTGGGAATGAAAACACTGAATAGTTGTGATAATGACAAAAAAATAAGTTAATGCCAATATTATGTATTTTTAAAACCCACTGGTTTCTGAGTTTTTTAGAAACTGTGAATGAAATGAATAAATCCAGAAACACAGACTCACAGTGTACAGTGATATTAACAGGATGATATTTCTCTCCAGATTCAGACTGACACCAGTAAACTCCAGTGTCTGATGTTCTGGTGGATCGGATTGTACATGTAGATCCTGTTTGTGATACACGCTGTGATGATGAACAATCTTCCAGCTTATGATCCTCTGAGTATCGTCTCACTGTCCATCCATCAGAGTTACTCTGATCCTCACAGCTCAGAGAGACAAACACAAATGTGAAGTGTTGAGTTCTGCTGGGACTGATGATCAGAGACACTGGAGGAGAAACTCCTGACAGCACAATTACAGATATCATTTCAAATTGTCTTTATTAAAGATGAATCAATCATTTAAACAATGTTTTAACTCACCAGTGACCCACAGTGGTTGTGTGTTACTGTATGTTGTTTTATAGGCTGGTCTCTCTGCCACACACACATAAACTCCTGTCTGGTTTAGAGTAACAGAACTTAAGTTGTATTTTCCTCCAGTTCCTCTGCTACTGTCTGAAAGGAGTTTATAACGATCTCTGCTCTCTGTATAAAGTAAGAATATGTGGTTAACACTTTAAGAAACTACTATCTGATCTGATCCTTATAAATGACATGTGCCCTACATACCAAGTTTTTATAGATTCAGACATATTAAATTATATATTTTAATTAAACAAAACCAGTTAATTCAGATTAAGTACTTTTTTAAATTGACCTGATGAGAGAGTTTCAGTGAACCAGCTGAATGTCCAGCCTGTCGAGGAGCCGTTAACCTCACAGATCAGAGTCACTGGATCTCCTTCAGTCAACCACTTCTGAGGAGAAACACTTAAAACTGCTCTGGGAACTGAAATCAAGAATTTCACTTGTTACTAATGTAATTGATAGTTCCCACATGACGTCACACATACGGGCACTTTACAGCCGTCCGCCATCTCGATAGGCAGAAGCAGCATAATGGTAGTTTCTTGTTGGGTGAAAGGCTGTACTAATCGTGGATCAGGGACAACGAAGCATAGCTCAGGTTCAAATCCCTGTTAGGGAAAGGATTTTTGTCTCACTTTAGATTAATTAAATCATGGTGTCAGAAGTAAACAGAAGCCTGGTGTGATTGTCTCAAGTTAGTTCATTATAAACTGACAAGGTGTTTTATTCATATCAGATACACATTGCATAGGTTACTATAAACTTCATATTCTTCTCCCGCTTCACCGGACACTTACTGTCATGCATTTTGAGAGAAGTGACTGAATTTACGTGTTGTAAAGCCGATTCTCTGAACTGCGTGACAAGCATGACGCGTCGCCATGGAAACAACAAGCAGAAACTAAATCTTTACCACAGATTTCCCATGCGTTTTTGTTTATATCAGTCACGGCGGGTTTAATAATGACCACTGAAAGACGAGCGAGGTGTGGGAGTATTTTAAAGTACGAGGAGACAGAAAAGTGTTTTATAAACTGTTCCACTGGACAGACACGAGCCGAAACAACCAAATCATCGCGTCATTTACTACAACTGTCCGCCACTGTGATCACGTTCAGTTTAAATAAATATATAGATATATACTTTTTTATTCTTTACCCGTTTATTGAACTCATTGTCACGGGTTTCACCATGGAAACCGACACACACGCCTCGCTACATACAGCTGCAGAAGGTAAAGCGCGCCGCAGAAACGGGACCTTATTTCTAACGGCATTACTTTTAGACTAGTCGGTTACAAAATTTTCGTTGAAATGACTAACAAATTAGTCGAAAAGCACATCTCTAATATTAACACTGGTTTACTTACTCAGGCTGTCACTAGTACTTTGTTGTTGACTCTCATCGACGAAACATCTTTTCCCCATCCAGTGATTGTACGATTCCATTGCTTTCAAACTTCTAAGTTCTTCTGATGAGTAAGCACTTTTTGTATGTATCAAATAGTTTACAATGTCATAGTACGAAATTGCCGGGAGCAAATCTACGTCGCTAGACATCTCCTTGCTCGACACTTCATATGGATCGATTCCAATACACGTGATCTTCTGGTCGTATCTAAGCCTTGTCTGCTCATCTAATCCATCCCTGTATTTCTCCTTTAGTGGTGGTTTGGATGCCATTTTCCTTGTAATGAAAAAATGTTTAGTCTTTTGTCCGCAGAACGATTTCCTTTAGCGTTACCAGCAGCAGCTGCTTTAAAATTCGCGCTTACTGCCTATCAAGATGGCGTCACGGGCACCTGCCGAGGCTTGTGGGAACTATCAATTGAGGTGTTTTGTGGGACTTTTATTTTGATGGGTTGCTGTCTGTGTGGTCGGCGGGAGATGCTGGGGAGAGGAGAAGAAGATATCCATATCGGTGTGGACACGATGTGATCGCGATCCGAGAAAGTCAGTGGTACAAAAACAGTTCACTTCTAGTGTATCTGTTATTATCTAGTGCAGGGGTGGGCAACCCGTGGCTCGCGAGCCGTATGCGGCTCTTTGACTGCTCTTTTGCGGCTCTTCAGTCTCCACATCAGGGGTCCCCAAAACTACGGCCCGCGAAGCCCTCTCATCCGGCCCGCGGAGATGTTTTTGTCAACGGAAATTCAAATAGAGGCGCGCAGAAGCGCGTTCATTTTCGAGAGTGGGAACGAGATGTTGCAATGAAATGCATTTGGGAACTCCTCCCCTTCACGTGATTTCTGAAACCTTATAGGATAACGCCAGTTGACAACTGGCCAATCGATGCGGATCTGGCAGACAGACGGTATAAACAGCATAAGCGCGTCAGAATAATTGACGTTCAATTCAATTGCGTCAGAATATTTCCTTCACACTTCTCTAAACAGAACATGGAAAAATAACAAGTTACGATAGTAACCGGAGACGTTTTCCAACCGATCACTATATTACAAAACCTTATTCACTGCATACTTTTTCTACTTCTGGTCACCGTCAATGAGATGATATATCGCTTTTTCCCGCATATATAATCTGCAGGCGCATTTACTTCATATTTTCATATAGCTCACGGGTGTGATATGTAAAGGCCCAGTCACACAGCCGATCGCGCACGAATCACTCACAAATCACGCATAGATTGGGTTTGTGCGTGCTTGTGCGTCGAGAAATTGACCAAAGTATTCCACGAACATTCGGCGCACGCCCGATGCATGAATCACTGACGGAGCGCGTCCAAACACGCACATGAAGCAGTTGAAACTGATTCATAATCACTTATACTTCCAAATTAGACAGACTGACATCAATGAAGTTTAACTGACCAGGGGCCTCATGTACTAACATAACATACGGACAAAGCTGTGAATGCGCGAACGCACAAAAAATCCAGATGTATCAATCTCTGCGTTCGAAGGATCCCGCGCATATTCTCTTTGTACATCCCGATTAACGTAAAATTGAGCTCACATGCACGAGCACAACACTCCACCCAGTCTCCTCCCTTAATTAAACTGATTTAAAATATGGTAATGAGTCCACTTGGGCAAAAGCAAGCGGCACGAAAACGAAAGTGAAAGTACAGAAAGTGAATTGGAGGTGCTACTATCGGAGGTAGAAATTACAAAAAAAAATTATTTGGAACTTTGTTCTCCGGAATTAATAACGAAAGGAAAAAAGTTTAGCTGATGCCGTCAATGCAGTTGGATCTGAAAGTCGCACTGTAAATGATCTTAAAAAGAAATGGTCTTATAATTGTCTTTAGTGGATAACCGCGGTCTTCTGAAGGGTTGTTGTATAATTAAATACAATTATAATATATAATTGTTATATAATTAATTAAATTAAATGCAAATACATAAAAATAAAAAGTACTATTAGATAAAACCATAACTTTAAATGCATCACTCATCAAGAAGCCACCCATCGCGCACTCTGTCAGCTACCAGCTGCCACCCAACCATGCTGTTTGTAAGGATGAATGAATCATGGGTTGACCCAGGCCACCTTGCCACAATATTTGTGAGGCGTATTTGCGCATCACATATAATCTGCACTTTTATTGAATGGAAATGTTTCCGATTCACATATGCAAATTCATCTTCAGATGGTGCCTTTTATGTGTGTGCAGTCGATCGCTCCGTTTACATTAGGGAAACCGGCTATCGCTGCAAATTGCATTTTAATGTTTGGCTGGTCATCATATGGGATCAATCATATGGGCATTGCGCGGCTCAAAAACGACTGAGCGGTCTGCCAGTTCCCTTTGGAAAGAATCAGTTGCCAGGAAACAAAGCGTTGTCAGCACCTGTAAAGGAACAGGTATTGCGTGTTTCCTCACTGTCTCTCTATCTAGATTCGGACCCAACTAGATTCTGAGGATAGCCCTTGGAAATCTGAAACGGCTGATTAGCCAGTCATCATCCTCTGCCAGAAAATCATTGTGGTCCCTAAAAACTCGTTCTCTTCGGATTCTGCCATTAGCAATGTCTTCTAATAAGGCCAAAGCTGCCGTAGCCATAGACTAAGGGTTGTTTCAATTTGCATGTGCTTTTATATGTTCTTACTTAATTGTTTATTTAATAATAAATACTTAATAATTTATAGAATATTCCCAAAAGGGTTGTATGACAATATATATCAATTATTTTATACAGTGCAAATTAATAGCAATGTTTCCCACAGACTTGTAGAACAATTCCTTGTATAATGTTTGCAGCTTCACTTCATTGCCTGTAGGAGTCGCCAACGGACAAAACTATGAGAAATGTACTTAGGCCTGACATGAACTTGCCGTGGAGAAACGCACATTGTCACGTTAGTTTCACTTTTAGTACATCCGACCGTGAGCGTGAAAGCTGGCGAACGCAACGTTTTTGTGCGTAAGCAGTGTTGATACATGAGGCCCCTGGTCTCATACTGTGATTAAATGTTCCCTTCATTTTTTTAATGAGCACTGTACTTTGATGGATGTTTTATTAAAACAGTAGCTGTATTTATAACTTTATAAGAAGCAGAAACCACATATTGCCACTGAGCTGAAAGAGAAGAAACCAAACCACAACTATGAGATCATCTCTATGTATTTCTAATCTGTCAGGCCTCTGAAAATAAGGGTGTTTGGCACCGGTATGTTTGTACTTGTGAATACAGTTTAAAATTCATTCACCAAGACAAGGGATGTGAATCAAAGGGATCTAACGATTTTTATGCCTGATCCTCGATGAATTCAACCACTGAATGATTCAAATAACTTTGTTAGCATTTTTTAGGAAGAAACATTTGGAAAAAATAAATGCAATTCTTATCTTACTACCTCATCCATCGATTCAATTCTTACAGTGTCTTTCTTGGTTCAGTATCTGGTTGGGAATTGTCATTCACTGGTTGCGCTGTAAGATTTTGATTTCCTAAAAATAATCAGATCATAATTCATTCATTTGTGAGTCAATCTGCACTAATCACAATGTAAGATTAATTTAAACGAACTGGCTCAGTATAATTCACTTGGGAATTGATATGATTCTGATTCACCAAAAAAAGAAGACTTGAGACATTTGTTTGGGAATCAGACAAATCAGGAAAATCCCAATTATTAGATTAACTGATGTGGTTATATGCCAAAAATATATGCCGCATCAGAGTCAATATTTGGCTCATTCTATGATTAGAAGTATTTCGCTGTGGTGAGCAGGGCGAGTGACGCTCATTCTTAATCACACCACCGGCCTCGCACCGCTCTCACATCCCTCAGCACCACACTGATCACTAGATTCACATTAACAAAAATGTACATAAATAATATGAAGATTAAGATTGAGTTTATTTCCATAACAAATGTGGTTTCTATAACCTTGGTTGACCAAAGTATTGTAGATACACAGTTAATGTCACGGCACAAAGGCGATGGATGTAACGGAAATAGCCTTTTAGTAACCAAACTCAAAAGAAGAACTCAGGAAGAACTTAGGAAGAACTCAGTTAGGAAGAACTCAGTATAGAAATCTAAGTTACTTCAACTCAAAATCCACACTGACACTACAATGACGATCTTTCATAGAAGGAAGGTACAGCGATGATCACATGCATACTTTGGGGATGATTACAGCAAAGAGACACAGCTGACAAGACTAACAGCATGATTGATGACGAGACAGGTGACGACAAAGTAAATAAAACAAAGACATTTGACATTTCTATGACACTTACTGTTACGGATGTGTTGGAGGGATGAGGAAGGTAAAGCGGTAGAAGATGAATTGAAAAGGAATTTAATAAAACTCAAAATAAACGCTTTAAATATGCAAAACAAAAATGGACTTTATGAAGGACAACGTGAACGAGAACAAGGGAAGCACTACTTACTATTGACAACAACCAAATTTATTCACATAAATTAAAACCGTGAGGTATGGGGGACTAAGATTACTGAGGGTTTCATAGATAAAATAATTTTGAAATCAGTTTCAGACTGATAGTCCATGCAGAGAGTGCAAGATGGACTATATAATCCAGGTTGTGAGAAGCCGTATTTTGGACCATTTGAAGGTGAGAGGTACATGAGAGAGGCAACTCACAGAACAATGAATGACAGTAGTTCGGCTGTGATGAAATAAAAGCATGCATAATTTCAAAGCTCTTCCATAAGTAGCGTTTGACTTTGTCTAGTCGAGGAAGGTGATACAAGCTAACGTGGGCTTCTCTGAGTGCTTGAACACCCAGCGTCTGCAAGCTGCTCAGATCTCTAATCTTTCCTCATATTTCAAAAGATTTGCTCAAAGGCTTGCTCATATCTCCGAACGCTCGTATCTCAAGATATTACTGTGTATACCGGCTATTGAATAACGTAGCTTACCCCTTCCTTAAATTGTGGGGTCTTTTTTATTTTATTATATAGTGACTTGTGAACATGGAGCAGAGACAGTACGACCCGTTGTTCTCTGAAACAAACGATTAGATCAATTTAAAATGAGTACGGCAGGCACACCTTTTCACATCAAATATTTAAAATTGAAGTGTGTAAACTGAACAAGTGGAATTCAAACAAGTATCATTAACACTCTTTTGTCTGCCAATCATATGAAACATGAACCATTACTGTCCCCAAACATGAACCATTACTGAAGCTGAATGTTGCTGTGATGCTCAAAGAGAATAACGCTTATACAAAGAGAATGCTTACACTTTTTTTTTCCGAGTTGGTCAACAGAACGTTGCAAGACATTTTCTAAGGTTTTCAGGGTGGTTGCGTCTCACTAGGGTGTTACTAGGAATTTGGTATGGTGTCAAAAACAAAGATGCCAAAGTCTAAATTGGCTCATTCTAAAACATGGGAAAGCGCACAGTAATCTGCACATTTCCATCTGCTTCCACACATAATTACATCCTGCATCCATGCCATTTAATCCATGAGTTTTTTTTTTAAATCTGCCCCGTGTTTGACTACCTAGAGTTCTCTGACTCTTCTAGTGGGAGAAAGTCTGGCTACAGGTCTACACGTAATCATTCTGTGCAGGTCCCTTACTGACTTCTGAATCAAGGACTCTTGAAAATCATTCCTTTTCAGCTTCAGAGCCAAAAGCCTGTTAGTGTTCATGAAGCTGATTGTGTATTCAGGATTAAATATTCACTGTTGAGTGCTTATTCCTTAAAGCTCTTTAGTTGAAAGAAAGTGACTTTTGTTTGGTTCAGAGATCTTTTAACACTTAATTTGAAATGACCTTATTCTGAAAATTATTATAGGTTACATGCAGCATCTTGGCTACAGAATAACTCAAAGTCCATACAACACTGTAAGACAAACATTACCTGCTGGTCCAGTCCCACTGCATCCACACCATGATGCATGACACTGACCCAGCCATCCGTCGATGACATCACAAACAGGGACATCAGAGCCAGTAAAAACAAACACACATTCATATGCGGAACAAGCAAAGACAGACAGGGCCAAATAAGGTGCAAGCACAGATAGAGAACCACATGTAATGCAAAAAAGATGACAGATAATTCTGATAAACATGCATCCGTAAAGTTGGATCAAAAAAGCAACACATTAAGTTGCTCAGAATATGTCATGAAATCTAATGGGCCCAGTCAGAGAACAAACAAACCTGCCAGAAGTTGTCAAAGTTGTAGTCATGATTAACCCACTTGTAATGGGCCAAGAGGCAGTCCAACATCCGGGTCCAGGCAGTAGAAAACCTTTCCTTTGAAAACTGAAAAACTGTTGAGAGAAAAGAAATGGCACTTCATGTCATTCAATGCTACACACGTCTTGGACATCTCTTTAATAAAACTGCCAGAGCACTGTGGGAAATTTGAAAGAAAAAGAGTTATAAAAGAAGACCAAGAGAAAGTAGGAAAACATTATCTATGAAGGAAAGAATAAGAAATGGCATACAAATGAAATGAGAACAGTTCAGTTCAGTTTATTTATAAAGCACATTTAAAAATGGCCAAAGGCCAACCAAAGTGCTGTACAACAGGTTGAAAGAAAACCGTACACAAAGCACAAGAGAAAAAACAATAAAATAAGAAAAAAAAGCAAATAGAAAACAAAACAAAAATAGAAGCAGCCCAAAAAACTAAGAGGCAGAGGCAAAGAGACATAGTCAACCGTACACACATCCACATAAACACATATGTATATGCATAAACTGCATATTCACAAAAACCCAAATAATTACATATTAAATATCAACAAACGCGAGAGAGAAAAGAAGGGTTTTAAGGCAAGATTTAAACTCAGATAAACTGGAAGCCATTCTAACAAGGTCAGGAAGATTGTTCCATAGCGTGGGGCCGGCCACTTCAAAAGCTCGATTTCCCCTTGTCTTTAGGCGGGTTCTGGGGATCTTTAAGAGGAGTTTATCCTCCGATCTCAGTTCTCTCATGGGAGTGTAAGGGTGGAAAAGATCGGTCAGGTAGGATGGAGCCAGATTATTTAGAGATTTGTAGACAAGTAGTAGAATTTTGTATTGAATTCTAAACTGGGTAGGCAACCAGTGAAGAGATCTCAGGAGGGGCGTAATGTGATCGAATTTATTACGCCTCTTAAGAAATCTAGCTGCCGCATTTTGAACTATTTGTAGCCTAGAAATTTAGAACAAATACTGAACAACTTTTTTTCCGTCCTTTTGCTAACTAAAATACAGTAGGAAGTCAGAAACCATTCTAATATGCTGTTTGCTACATTTTGTAAAGCATAAAATATTTAGTGTAGCCTATTTTGACTTATTTGAGAGGTAACTATACTGAGGGAAAATTTTTGGTCAACCATTTTTATAAAGACTATTTTTTACAATGGACCAAAAAAGATAATTTTCGGAGAGTTTAGTCATAACTGTCAGGGGATCACCAGGCTCTCTCACCACCACGCAACAATAAATGTCAGTGATGTGTGTGTCAGTGATGTGTAACATCTCCGGTAACACATCGAATGAGCGTGATGTTTCAGAGACAGCGCTTGTTCTGCACCTGGACACCCATGATGATGAAGGTGAATATACAAACACCCACTATTAAAGCAAGGTTTCCTAAAAGCTTCAGAGAGGCGAACAGAGACTGGACAATTAGTTTGACGTCAGGAACTCGATTGATAAGCCTGTCAGAAGTGGGAAAAAATACTATTGACCATCTGCAGTTATAAACCAAGGGTACATTGGACAGTGCCACAAAATGCTTGCAATTGCTTGCTGTACCTGAGGGGGCGCAGTGTAAGAAAGAGTCTGAGAGCCGGGCTCTTACACCCACCCGTGATTGACCCATTGTAATTCAAATCTACAAACGGGAGGAAACCATTGAAAACGTTACTGCCGCTGCAAAAATGGAATTGAACACAGTAAACACAAGCCTCCTGCAGAAAAAAAGAGAGAAAGAGGAAAACAAATAATAAGGGAAGGAAAAGAGATAGAAAATTGTCAGTGCTGTACATATACTTATACACTTATATACTATATTTTACATCCACCCACATAAACTTTGGCTAATTATGAGCGGTCCTTGGAAATGTGTCTCTCTTATAAGGCGTCCACGGACCCAAAAACCCCCTGATTTAGATCGATGATGAAGTGTCAATGATGAACTGCACATCAATAAATCCCAGCAATCCCCACTGCCACTGATACAGGAAGGTATTTTTATGACATATATGAGAAACTATATTGTTTAAATTACATATCTCGTATTACAAAATAATATTATATGTGGCAGAAATATTCTTTTAGAAGATAAATGTGCCCCTACCGTATAAAAATGCAAACACTGATTGACAGAAAATTCAGTCAATGGCAGGGAAAGAGTTAATTATACATTATAATTTTCCATCAATATAACGTGTCCTTGTTAGTGGTGTAAAGACATGCCAGCAGAGAGAGCCTCACCCTCACCCGTCCTGACTGGCACCGACCGCTCCCTCTGCATCCACTTCCTGTTTCTCTCTTCCAAACATCGTTTCTGTCAGGATCCTGCTCAGACCTTCTTGTCTGTATTGTCTTTGTTTAATTTTTGCCTGTTTGTGTTGTGTTTGAGCACATGGCTTTGTCTTTGTTCATGCTTGGCATTTGGTCCCCTTGTCCCTCCTCCTCATTTCCAGTTGCCACGCCCCCTTGTCTAGTCCTCGTTTGCTGAGTGTTTTCACCTGTCCCTCATGTGCTCTGCTCCCTTTATATTGTGCTCCTTTCCCTCATGTCCTTGCTGGTTTGTATCGTGTACTTCATGGTATGGTCTTGTTTGCTTACCAGAATCTGTTTTCAGTCTAAAATCTTGTCTAGTTGTGTATTTCCCTGTCTCTAGTTCTAGTGTTTCCTTACAATTATTTTGGTGTTTTCTCTAGTCTTGTTCTAGCTAGTTCTTGCGTTTTGTTGATCTTTGATCTTTGTTCTTTTCTTTTAAGCTATTGATTAACTTATTTTCTTCCTGCAAAGTTCTTTTGTTTAGTCTTCTGTTTTCAAGGTCGTTGTTTATTTCGTACTGCTGTTTCCATATTAGTTGCTTCCAGTTTGATATTACATGTCTCTTTTTTTTTTTAATAATCTCTCTTGTCTTGCTTTGTTGTCTGTTTGTTGTGAGTGGTGTCTGTTCCTGTCCTGCACCCTTAGACCTCCTACTCTACCTGGCAGCTTGTCTGGGATCTAGTCAGAGATCATCTAGAAGTTTGTGGTCTGGCGTGCTCCTGCTTGGCCTCCCTGTTGGTGCTGCCTCTCCTAACCTGTCAGTCTGTCATTCCGGTCTTGTCTCGGTGCTCGTCCTACCCTGCCCGTCTCCGTGTCAACCCAAGCCCTGCCTTTTGAACTATCATGCCTCACTACCCCATTGTGCCTTGTCTTCAGTCGTGTCAATAAAACCCCTTCACTTGTCATTCTGCGTTTGGGTCCTCTCTCTTGCAAAACCCTGACAGTTTCATGCTCGACCTCAACTCTGTTCTTTACACATTTTAAAAAGAAGATTCCTCCTCCGTCTCTGTGTTTGTGTGTGAGAGTGAGTGTGTGTGTTCACACTTGCCATTCCTGCATTCTTCTCGGACGTAGAGATAAAACATCACAAAAATGTACAAACTAAAACAAAAAAAATTCTTCTGAAGGATACAATTTTCCGTTTGATGACATTGTCCGAACAGTGTTTTAGTGACTGGATTAGGGGAATAAAGTGGGAGCAACGGCACTTGGCTCAGTCTCATACCTGAAATAAGACGATCTATGCGTACAATATATTGTTAAAATATATCGCTCCATGTGGGTTGGTCTGTCCTGTACGACAGTGGGTGTAATACTGGCTCCAGTTCACACATTGACCCATTGCAGAAGCAGTGCCATTGATCAGTGGGTCTGCACTCAGACCCAGGTGTTTCTGTCCTCCCTCTGCAGGACTTGGAGTTGTTATCCTGAGCCAGAGAGCAGATGAAAGGTTGTTCGTCATCCTGATCAGTCTGATAATATGGGGAGGGAGGGTGATGCCAGATGTGCTGAGGAAAAGACGAGAGAGGTCATGGTTTTTGGAAATACAGTGTTAAAACAGAAATGAAGTTTACATTTAGTAAACCGATTTCCACTTTCCCAAAAATATATAACAAAAATGATTAATTGTAACAGACGTGACTCACAGGCAGGGATCCAATTGCTTTGTCTTTATTAAGAGTGGTCGTACAGGCAGATGGTCAGGGCAAACAGAGAGTAGACATAAACGGTAAATCCAGGCGAGTAATCGAGACAGGCAGAAGACAATCTTAAGCAATATTCCAGGTACAGGTCGGGGCAGGCAGAACAGGATCAATAACAGGTAACAGGCAAACAAAACAGGATAATAAACACTCAGACTGATAACCGGGGCTAATCAAGACTTCGCGGTGTGTGAACCGGTACTGGAGTCTTTTATAGTTCATGTGATGAGTAACAGCTGGTGTGTGTGATCAGTCCAGTGTACTGCATGATAGGAAATGTAGTGTGTAGTGTAGTGTCAGTATATGTGTGAGCTCCCTCTGATGGCCTTGGAGGGGAGCGCAGAGCTCATATTCATAACATTTATGTAACCATTTTAAAGAAAAAAGGATGTTTTGTTTTTTTAACTTTTAGAGCAAGGGCTCCGCCATCTTGCAATACAATAATGGTTTCTATAGTTTTTAGCAGGACAGCATCATGTGTGAAAGCTTTATGTCGTTTAGCTGTGGGAAACAGAACTCTATAACTTGTTAACTGGTGGGACTGGTATTGTTGTGTACTTGTATAATGTCGCAGAGGATTTTTGAAGTTTCTGTCTTTGATGCATGTTTTTATGTAACAATGTTCATGTTCTTTAATTATTAATACAAAATAAGTAAATAATAATGTGGCAGAGGGTGTGCTTTGGGAACATGCAGAAGGCTTAGACGAAGTGTTCATTAGATGGTATGGTTTTTATCTCTCGCAGGAAACAGATGATGCAGGAGTAGCTACACAAAAACAGTTTAGAAAGCCGATATAAATGAGGATATATTGCTTTAAATATACAACGCTGACATAAACTCAATCCACTCTCCTCAACAATAACACTAATTCAAACACTGACTACTATAACCTACGGTTTGGCTTCACTTTTATAAGAAATACAGCCGCCAGGTTTCAAACCCATCAGCACTGGATGTAACTAGTGACGTAATGACACAAGCTGTGAAGCAGTGGTTCAATGCAAGGACCGTTCGAGTTTGCATCAGTTTTATGCATCAACAGAAAAACTAATTACCCAGATGTGTGTGTACCTCACCTCAGCCAAACATCCATCGACCAGGAAGCTCAAGAGCAACTCGAACAGAATATAGACCCAAATAACTATGAATGTGATAAAATCCAGGGCTGCCAGGGGGAGGTAGAGGCCATGACGTTATACATAACTATAATCCAGTCCTCTAGAGATAGGATCTGCAGACACACACATAGACAAATGTCATCAAATACTGTTTAACTTTAGATTAAATTTGAGAGCAAATTAAATAAATGAAAGAATATTTATGCACCTGAAAAACCGTGACAGAAGCCGAAAGCAGGTTGTCAAAGTTTGTCCCATCAAGGAGCGTGTCCCCAGCCTCCGTCTTCAGGCTCAACTGGCCTCCAAATATCTGCATTCCCAGAAGACTGCAGAAACACACAATCAGGCTTTGAATGTTACTTTCTCGCATTTAGATATTCTCATACGGTGTGTTTCCGATCAATCTCAACAGGATGTGAGATAAATGAGTCTGTCAGAGGTGAGGAGGCTGTAAGAATGACATCAGTGTGTGTGAGGAGACGTATGAAACACCTCTCTTCAACTGTAGGAGTTGCAGGTGTGTGAGTATTGTAGTAGATCTAGAGCAAGGTTCGGCAACACACTTTAAATAAAGACTTGCACTTGCATACGGACAGACTTTCGAGTTAATCATTCCTCATTGTCACACAGTTTTTGAAAACATTTACAGTTTAAAATAATTCTCATAAGCAAAAATAAAGCTGAATAGTGGACAATGCTGCCCAGTTTTACTATGGTAACATGCTATTAAAGCTTTTAGCAATATTTTGAAGTTAAACTAATTAACAACAAGAAATTTTTCAACAAGCTGAAATTAAAGTTTTTTTTTAATTTCTTTTAGTAAACTATAATAACCCTGATGCTGCCTCAGGGCAGTGGTCTATCTGCTCTACCCTGGAACGCACAGGTTTGGCCAAAATTAACCTTAAAAAGCTCCAGTCTTGTTTAGGGCTACATGATAGAGCGAAATTATCGAAATATTGGAACAGCAGAAGTGAAATCTGGGTAACGTCTTAGATTGCTTTTTTAAAGAAAAAAGGATGTTTTGTTGCAACTTTTAGAGCAAGGGCTCCGCCATCTTGCAACACAAACACTGTGTGACTTCACGACGGTCGTTCGCTCTCTTGGCCAGTGAAGTAATATGAACACGCTTGTTATGAAACAAGGAAGAGGAACTTGAAAGTGAAAACTTGAATATGTTTACAAATATGCAAACTGCTCGAGATTAAAAAAAATAAAAGTGTTAACCTTCGCATGTTTTGATGTTCACATATTCTTAAAAAATTACAGTGGCTGTAGCCGTTATGCTCGTGTGGAGGGATGATGAGGATGAGGAAGGCACTTAAAGAGCTCAGTGCGGTGACAACGGGGTCATTAACGGCGTCTCTCTGTAGTCATTAAAAATCCCAGGATGTCTTTCGCAAGAGTAGGGGTGTAACCCCGGCATCCTGGCCAAATTTGTCCATCATGGCTTCCTAACCATCCCCTTTCTCTGATTGGCTTCATCACTCTGTCTCCTCTCCACCAATAAGCTGGTGTGTGGTGAGCGTTCTGGCGCAATATAGCTGCCGTCGCATCATCCAGGTGCATGCTGCACTCTAGTGGCAGTTGATGAGATTCCCCCCCGTCCATGTAAGCGCTTTGAGAGACTTTGATAAAGCGCTATATAAATGTAATGAATTATTATTATTATTATTATTATTATTTGTGGCAATGCCAGGGCTCGGACACGGCGTGGCAGCGCACTAAGACGCACTGCTAACATCCTACTGTGGCACAAAATGCCATTCCACTGCCAATGAGACACTTCATGATGCAAATTACACTTCCTTCTAGTGATGCATGTCAGACTTCTCTATTCGCTTATACCTCACCCCACCACAAATCAACTGCCAGCTTGTTAAAATCAATTAATAGAACCAAGTTCTATTACGTTTTTTCCCCCTTTTTAGCAGGTCTTCTGTACATTAAGTCCTCTCTCTTACTCCCTTAAGCCCACCACTCCTCCTCTTTTGGTACTCACAGGGTGACGTTCTCCTCTGGGAAACACTGATTTTGTAAAGCTTCACACCAATGACACCAAAGATAAAAAAGACAAAGAGCAGAAAGACATTCCTCTGCATCGGCAGAGCTTCCATCAACATGATCACCAGGTTCTGCTTTCCTACACAAACACAGAAATATTATTAGGATACAAAAGAATAAGACTGAGAAAAAGCCTTTCATTATTCTAGAAAAAGTTTAGTTTTTCATTGTAACAACATGTAACAACTTTTTCTGCTTCTGACACTGCCCTATATTACTGAGAAATTTGTTTCATAAAATCAACTAAATGAATGAAAATCTCAGGTTATCGTCACATAATCCAGTCATTTGTATTTTTTTATTTGCATATAACAATTTATGTTACTATGACCATCCACCCAGTTGTGACTCTTGAGAGTTTGCCATCATAAAACTTTGTGTGTTTGCTTCTGCAACAATGGTATTGTTTGTGTAATTGAGTGTGTGTTCATGTGTGTTAGTGAAGAATGAATGAAGGGTGTGTGTCCATGTTTGCAGAGTGTGTGTGTGCTATTGACTCCTCCTGATTGTAACGGACTCAGCCACGCCCCCGGCACCAGATTCCTCCTTCAACCCTCCGAGACAGTTCCTCCGAGACATTCCACGAGCGACTCTCCAAGAATTCGCTAAGCCTACCTGAATCATCCCAAGTCTGCTGTCATCATTCATCTTCATCACTACCCTCAGTTAAGACTGTTTATCTCCATTGCCTCTGCTTACCCTGCCATTCACTGCACTGCAACCGTCCACTGTCTTGTGTCCTACCGTTAATAAATCTGTTCAACTCATTCAGTGTTTTGAGTCTTCCGATATGACACTGATGTGTGTGCTCTAACCTGGAGTTAAATGCAGAGGAAAAATTATAAGTATGGGTTACAATTGCTGGGCTTTCACATGTTCATTTTTTTTGTGGAAACTGTAAAGGTATTAAATAAACCTCTTACTGACCTCAGACTTTTGAACGGTAGAGTTTAATCGTTTTAGAAATTGCTATGACTTTTGTCTTTGTTTTACAAATTGCACCCTAGCCAGGCTTTGATAGGACAGCGGTTGAAGCTGACACAGGGTGCTTTTGAGGCTTGGCATTAACACCAACGAATCTGAGCACTTTTAACACCTGAGGTTTGCAGATCACAGATTTCTGGGAGAAAGTATGTGTGTGTTTTTACTCACTGGGACTCTGTTGATGATCCTCAGAGGTTTGAGGACACACAGGCATCTGATGAAGGTGATCTTGATGCGCGAGGTCGAGGCAGAATTCCCCGATCCTGAGAAATACAAACATATAGGAACTATCTGTCATATTGTAAACAAAATAAGTGTTGTTTCGGACAATGTTGTGGCTGAGACCAGCTCATTAAAAACCAAGTTAAGACAGAGACCAGAAGAGTTCACATGTTCTCCATAAAAATGGAAAAATGTTTTGCTATAACATTTATATGATAAGATATTCCATATGAAACGATTGGCCCTCCAAGGATAATCCTCTCAAGACTACGGATGTGCGAGTGTAGTTGACTACACGGTACAGGGTGCCACTAGTCGACTACACGAGAAAAAAAAAAAACACAAGATTTTATTGTTCAAATGACGTTTTAATCTTACATGTAACCCTCTTACACGCGGGATCACATGCGGGATTAGAACGTTCCGTGCGTCTCGTGATCAATTACTAAATTCAAATGTGTTTTCGCGCGTTGGCTGGCGCTGTGGTCGTGCTCAGTGTTTGTCATATATCACAGCTATTCAGTTTTCAACCACGTATGTTTATTTTAGGTTTCAGACGCTTAAATACGCATAAGCACTGGAAAAAAAATACATTTATAGTTTGAAAATCAATCCGTTCAATAATAAACTGACAAGGTGTTTTATTCATATCAGATGCACATTGCATAGGTAACTATAAACTTCTCCCACTTCGCTGGACACTTACTGTCATGTATTTCATGAGAAGGGACTGAATTTACGTGTTGTAAATCCAACGGATCAGATTCTCTAAACTGCGGCGCCTGTCGCGCATCAGCTGACATGATCCTTATAAAGGCTTTTAAGCGACAAAACGCATTCACTTCCACATATTTGAGAATTGGAATATCAGGTAATTGAATATTTTGAATAAGTAATTGAATAAGTGTGTGAATATTTTGAATAAATAAGCAAAACTAAATAAAAGAGATACCTCTGTCATTCGAGCAGAAACTAAATATTTACTGCAGATCTCCCATGCGTTTTGTTTATATCAGTCACAGCGGGTTTTATAATGACCACTGAAAGATGAGCGCTGTGTTGGGAGTATTTAAAAGTAGGAGGAGAAAGAAAAGTGTTTTATAAACTGTTTTGTCAAACTGACATAATGATTCCACTGGATCCGAGCATAACCATATTAATCACAGACACAGAAATGTTTGGAGAGACGAGCCCAAACAACCAAATCATCGCTTAATTTACTACAACTGTCCGCCACTGTGATCACGTTCAGCTGAAAGAAAGATATATACTTTTTTATTTTTTACCTGTTTATTGAACTCATTGTCATGCGTTTCACCATGGAAACCGACACGCACGCCTCTTGCTACATAAAGCTGCACTTTTGAGACTCCAGAAGGAAAAGCCGTGGAAAAGTGACCTTATTTCTAGCGGCATTACTTTTAGACAGGTCGGTTACAAAATTTTATTTTAAACGACTAACAAATTAGTCGAAAAGCACATCCCTACTCCAGACCACTACTGACCCACCACTAAACCGGTCATGCTGTAACTTTCCACACGGCATCTCCAGACTCGTTCATGCCCGTCACATGTGCTCAGTGTGAACTTGCTCTCATACACGAAGAGAATGGATAAAACTGATTCACAATCACTTCTGCTTTCTTGACAGAGTGACGTCCCTGAAGTTGAATTGGCTTGATGTTAAACTGTGATGATTAAGTGTTTTTAAAAGAGCATCAAAGCAACATGTGGGATGCTTGTAATCCTCATAAGTGAGATATGAAGGACTATAGATGAAGACTATAGAACAAATAAAAAGCCCAACAAGGGTCTTCTGCAGGTAAACATGAAGAAAAAGTATTTTAGAGATACACTTCACAATATAAACCTTTAGTCATATTCTACATGAGCCATTTTCTCAGAACAAATTTATGGAAATGTCCATTAATACAGTTCACAGAATGCAGATGTCTCTACTTGGATAAAATAAACCACTCGGGGTCACTAAAGCCCCTGATTCACCTGCAGATACATAAATGGTGTGTGAGGATAGATGGAAAGAAAACACAGGAAAGATGGAAAGAAAACACAGGTGCACTTACCCTGCCAGGACAATTACGAATTACAATTAGCTTGAGCAACTGACAGAATATCTGGATCTCCCGAAGATCCCCAGAGCAAACATCTCCATCAACATCTCCAGTGTGAAAAAGCCACAGATTAATCCATCAAACACCTAAAAGATAGAGGAAGAGAGATCAATAAATAATTTATAGGGTTTTGTAGCGTTGAGTTTGTGGCCTATAGGGTACTCCTAAAAATAATGAGAATGTGCCTCCACTAATAGCACACATTTTCAATGTAAATTAAATCAATTCTTAATGGTAATGATAAAAAAAAACAATCATTATTGACATTTAAAACAAAAGAAGATCACAAAAAACGATGTGTAAAATGGATCCAGCACTTGATTAGATTAGTTATTTCACTTAATGGACGAATTGCAAAATGAACCGTGGTAATGGGAAATAAATTGCTTGTGTAGCCAGTGAGGTTGTAATTAGGGTGAGGTGTGGCCAGGTAGGTATTTAAGCAGGCATCTGAAGGGAGGCCTAGAGATGGGGCCTGATCCTTTGGTGGGAAGTGTGTTGGTGTGACACTTCCCTGGATGTTTGTACATGTTGCCTGGTTGTGTTGTAGGCTGATGCTACACCCGTTCTCCTTGTGATTAGTGAGATGGTGCGGTAGTGATGTCCAAATGAAGCAATGAACCAGTATTGAACCACTTCATCAATTGTTTTGAAAATGGGTTCATTCATTCAAAGCTTCGTTTTAGTGACATCTAGTGGCGAAATTGTAGATAGCAAAATAATGTCAGTATGAGTGTAACTAGGGTTTGTGTGAATGATGTAAATAAACTTTGATTGATTGGTTGATTCCAGGGGCGTAGCCAGAATTTTTTTTTTTTGAGGGGGCCAAGCTTAAAATGAGGGGGCCAAACTGCGCGCGATTGTTGACGGGGGATCTCAAAATTTCTAGCATGTTGGTGTCTGAGCATAACAAAATCGATCTGGATTCGAACCTCAGCAGGACACCCCTATGATTTTCAAATATATCACCTTGACCACTGGGCTGCGCAGTTCATCAGTGAATATCTTGTGTGGCGGGTGATATGTGCTTTCACTTTCGTTTTCACGTCGCGATTTTAAACAATTGAAAATCTGAGGGGGCCGGACATGTAAATGAGGGCCCCCCCCCCCTGGGCCCCAATTTCGCCACTAGATGTCACTAAAACGAAGCTTTGAATGAATGAACCCATTTTCAAAACAATTGATGAAGTGGTTCAATACTGGTTCATTGCTTCATTTGGACATCACTAGTTTACCGTGTTGAAAAGCTTCGAGTAATGAACATTTTTAAAACACAGTTGAGGGGAAAGTCTTGGTGCTTCACAAAGCTTCATTTCACTATCACTAATTATTGATATTTATGCATGTGTTATATTAATCTTATCTCTTTATCTTTATACTGTTAAATTAATCTCATATTTTCTGAGTCTCTGAATAAAATTTAGCTATTTTTTTGCCTCCACACATTATTAACAAGTGACCAAGACAAAGGAGCACATGAGGGCTTAAAAACAATGGAAGATTGGGAACAGGTGATGAGACTAATGAGAGGAGTGACGACAGGAGAGGGAAATGACACAGGAAGCACACAGAAATAAAAAGGGAGAGTGAAGAAACACAACATGAATGTGACACTGTGTGCTTGATACATTGGTGAAGTCCAGGTTAGTTGAATGATTATTCTCACGGTTCACACCAGTCTAAGATCATATTTGGAATTATCTATTTTTATTTTTTTATTTAATTTTGCTTGGTATTACTTTCAATAGTGACACATTTGCTAAACTGACATGCATACATTTTATGAGTACACAAGTACATTACACTCTAAACCAATCACGTTTGTATCTCTGCTCTTTGTTGAAAAGAAAAATGGAGTTGTGCTACTCTTGTTTAATAATTATTGTGCTCTTCCTCTCAGGAAAACTATTTCAGAGTATGTCAATGTCATGTTTGTTCTTCACAAATACGCAAAATAATATGAACTAAAATACACAAGTTGTTCAAGTCTAGCAGCAGCATTCAGCTATAAATGCTGTAATGTGTCAATTAAATATAGATTAAACTTTATTTCAATTGGAGAAATTTAGTCAAGAGCAGATTTAAGTTGCTTTTTTTAAACTCTGCCTATTTCTAATGATGAATAATTGGCAAGCTTTGATAGCAATTAAAATATCAACTACACACAATTATTTCTCTACAAAATGTTGACCAGTCAAATGTAAGACATTTTAGAGTTCCTTTATCATTTTTTTTTAAAGCTTCCTGTTAGCGTTACAATAGATTAAACTCAGAACGGAGGCACATTTTTTTTTTCAGTACTTATTTTTAATGCAATACTAGTATAATTGTTTCGTTGTTTAAATGAGATGTGTTGGTCTGTCTTTTCAGGATGTCTTACTACAAGATTTATTTTCTAACACTTTTTACTGGTCTGTGCATCTCTGATTCCAAAGGTACGTGAAATATGGGAGATTAAAGCTTGTGACTTATTTACTTGTATTGATCTGTGTGGCAAGCAGGGTGGGACCGAGAGCAGTGGGAACGGAATGAGGCCGGTGGTGCTAATGCAGCAGTTGTGTCGTTTTATAATTAAACTTTTGCCGTTTCCCTTCTGCTCACCACCTCGAGAGTCAGTGTAACAATGTTAAAGGTTCAGGGATTGAGGCAGGAATGGGTGAAATGAGACCCGAGGCTGGTGTTTGAGTTTATTCTCATTAACTCCATTCCCACAACTCTCTGCTTTTCCCTACTTGCCACACTTTGAACCTGTCTTATCCTTTATTTATTTTCATTTCATCTCGAGCAGGGAATCTTGCCCTCAATGCCATAGCTGTGCAGTCCTCGTTGGGCCACCCACTGGGTGACGCTAAACATGCAGTAGATGGAAACACAGACTCAGATTTCATGAAGAAATCATGCAGTCATACTAAAGCGAAGTATAATCCATGGTGGAGAGTTGACCTTGGAGATAGCTACAGTGTACGCAATGTTACCATCACTAATCGTGGAGACTGTTGCGAGGAGCAAATTATAGGAGCTCAGATTCGTGTTGGTGACAGTCTGAACAACAATGGCAACTACAATAAGCTGTAAGAAATATTTCAGTTCTATCATCTTCCCATGTTCATGAAATTCAATCTTGTTTGATCTTTGGCACTTCCTCCACAAACCAGCCACAGCCATGGAGATGTACTTTAACTTATTTTATTCAGATTGTGGATGGACATTAGTATGTCTGGGCAATTGTTTCTCATAGAAACGCATTGTATTGTGAAGAGTGCCATACAAAACCACTTGATCTCACAACTGTTGAATTGAATTTGTTAGATGTGTGCATGTTGTTGTGAGGCCTCTGGTTTTCATTTTAACAGTTCATGTATTTGCAGGGTTGCAACTATTCTCACTGCGTTTAATGGCACAAAAACCTTTTCCGTTGGTCCTGTTCATGGACGATATGTCAATATTGTTCTACCAGGGAAAAATAAAAACCTTACTCTGTGTGAGGTTGAGGTGTTTGCAGGTAAGAGACAGACAGAAGAAACTGATACAAATGTGTATATATTTATTAATGGGTGCATAACTGTTATTTTATCAACAGATGCACCACAGTACACTTGTGCTCAAAGTAAGTGTTCTCTGTTAGTTTGTAATGTTGCTGTCAGTATGAAGCTTAAATTGGTATACACTAATTTACTGAACATTTGGTGAGGGATAATGCACATCAAGACAATTATTGCAAAATAAGCTATGTTGATCGTTTATTTTGGAAATGTATTTCTGATGTTAAGCAGAGAATCTTGCTCTTGGTGGCGAAGCTGTCCAGTCGACCACATTTAAATCATATCAAGCTCAAAATGCTGTCGACGGCAACAGGAATCCGGTCTTCAATCTTGGGTCATGTAGTGCGACAAATAGGGACAAGGACACCTGGTGGAGACTTGACCTGTTGTATATCTACAAGATAACCAGGGTTAGCATCACTAATAGTGTAGATAATGCAGAAAGGATAAATGGTGTTCAGATCCGTATCGGTGACAGTCTGAAAAATAATGGCAACAATAATGCGCTGTAAGTATTGAATCTCTTTAAATGCACAAATGGTTAGAAATGGAGTAAATGAAAATCGCTAAGACAAACTTGACCGTTTTAATAAGCTTCATGCTGTTTTGGTGCGTCCCTTCTGTTACGGTGTCTTCACAGGGCTGCAACCGTTAACACCATCCCAGCTGGAGAAACAAAAACATTTGACTTTAATCCTCTCAATGGGCGCTACGTCAACATTTTTATACCTGGGCGCAGCGAGCATCTCACACTGTGTGAGGTTGAGGTGTTTGCAGGTAATAGACAAAGAAGAATCTGATTCAAATGTTTATATTTATTAACGGGTGTGTAACTTATTTTATCAACAGACACACCACCGTACACTTGTGCTCAAAGTAAGTGTTCTTTGTTTGTTTGAAATGTTACTGTCAGTAACACCTATACGGTAGTTTTTCATGAACATTTGGTAACCAATAAGGGATAATGCACATCAAGACATGTTGTTGCGAAATAAGCTATGCTGATCATTATATTGGAAATTTTTTCTGATGTTAAACAGGGAATCTTGCTCTTGGTCGCAAAGCCATCCAGTCAACCACATACATGTCATATAGAGCTCAAAATGCTGTCGACGGCAACAGGAATCCAGTCTTCAATCTTGGGTCATGTAGTTCGACTAATGGGGACAAGGACCCGTGGTGGAGAGTTGACCTGTTGAATTCCTTCAATATAGCCAGGGTTAGCATCACTAATAGTGTAAATAATGTAGAAAGGATAAATGGTGTTCAGATCCGTATCGGCAACAGTCTGAAAAACAATGGCAACAATAATGCGCTGTAAGTATTGCATCTCTTTAAATACACAAATGGTTAGAAATGGAGTAAATGAAAATCGCTAAGACAAACTTGACCGTTTTAATAGGCTTCATGCTGTTTTGGTGCGTCCCTTCTGTTACGGTGTCTTTGCAGGGCTGCAACTGTTGACTCCATCCCAGCTGGAGAAACAAAAACATTTGAGTTTAATCCTCTCTATGGGCGCTATGTCAACATTTTTATACCTGGGCGCAGCGAGCATCTCACACTGTGTGAGGTTGAGGTGTTTGCAGGTAATAGACAGACAAACAGAAGAAACTGATATGAATGTTTATATAGTTATTAACAGTTATACACAATTTTATCAACAGTAGATGCACCATCGTACACTTGTGCTCCAAGTAAGTGTTCTTTGTTTGTTTGAAATGTTACTGTCAGTAACGCGTATACAGTAGTTTTTACTGAACATTTGTTAACCAATAAGGGATAATGCACAAAGACATGTTGCAAAATAAGCTGTTGCTCATTATATTGGAAGTGTCTTTATTATTTGACGTTAAACAGGGAATCTTGCTCTTGGTGGTAAAGCTGTCCAGTCGACCACATTTCAATCATATCAAGCTCAAAATGCTGTCGACGGCAACAGGAATCCATTCTTCAATCTTGGGTCATGTAGTGCGACTGATGGGGACAAGGACACCTGGTGGAGACTTGACCTGTTGAATTCCTTCAATATAGCCAGGGTTAGCATCACTAATAGTGTAGCTAATGTAGAAAGGATAAATGGTGTTCAGATCCGTATCGGCAACAGTCTGGAAAATAATGGCAACAATAATACGCTGTGAGTATTGCATCTCTTTAAATACACAAATGGTTAGAAATTGAGTAAATGAATCCCTTTTATACAAACTTGACCGGTTTAATAAGCTTCCTTCTGTTACGGTGTGTTTTCAGAGCTGCAACTGTTGACACCATCCCAGCTGGAGCAAGAGAAACATTTGACTTTAGTCCTCTCTATGGGCGCTATGTCAACATTTTTATTCCTGGGCGCAGCGAGTTTCTCACACTGTGTGAGGTTGAGGTGTTTGCAGGTGATAGACAGACAAAGAGAAGAAACTGATATGAATGTTTATATAGTTATTAACAGTTATACACATTATTTTATCAACAGTAGATGCACCATCGTACACTTGTGCTCCAAGTAAGTGTTCTTTGTTTGTTTGAAATGTTTCTGTCAGTAACTCGTTTACAATTTTTACTGAACATTTGGTAACCAACAGTGCCGGCCCGAAGGGTTGTGGGGCCCTAGGCGAGATAAAAAAAATTGAACCCACTGGTGTAAAAACAGCGAGAAGAGAGCACAAAAAATACAATTTCAATATTTAAGTGCATACATTTTTATTACCTGTAACAAACTCAACATGTAACGTGTAAAAATATTTAATCAGATTTAAATAAGTTTGCAAGTACTGCAAAGTATTGTAAAATATTGTAAATGAAAGTGCTAGTGTTTCAGAAACACAAATAATTTAAATATTATAAAAATAAAGGATACATAAACAAAATAAAATAAAATAGCCTACAAATAAATTCTATATTTAAAAAAATATATATACAGTACATAAGGGAATAGATTGGACATGACACAGGATCTAAAGTTATGTAAAATTGACAAACTTGACCCGCTGCGGGCTGTACCACAACCAGTTGTGGCTGAGACGTTAAGGCGATGAATTACAGATCCACTGGGGTTGTTTCGCGCAGGTTCGAATCTTGCCGACAACAACAATTGTGCAACTTAATTTCCTATTTTTGGAGGGCTTGGAACGGATTAGCCATTTTACATGTAAAATGTGTTCCAAGATACGAAAAACTCATTATACGAAGTCCGCCTCGGAACGGATTAATTTCGTATCTCGAGGTACCACTGTACGTCGATCAAAATAGCAACCAGATTTATGACGTTATATAACTTTAGACTGATTTAAGACACTTTCTCGAGTATATATCGAAAGGAATTTACAGAGATATGTGGCTAAGTGGAATCTGTTCTAGGAATACGTTATTCTATACGAATTCTAGTTCATCCAATAGCCTATTAGCTATTGTTATGCTAAATAGAGTGTGGTGCTGCTGTGTATGTTTCTGATCTTTTTTACGCTTTTATTTAGACAGTTTTTTTTTTATTATAATCGTTTTCAGCTATTTGTCATGTATGAATTATTCAGAGATATTCTTTTAATAAAATGTTTCATTTTGCTCACCGTCATTGTGAATTGAATCGTGTTTAATGGGGTCTCTGCATTACAAAAGTTTCATGATGACACATAACCACTCCTACTATATGTGGACATTTGAAAATGTAAAACTACTAAAAATGCGTGACATCATGTGCGGGTCGCGGGGCCCCAAATCAAAGAGGGGCCACAGGCGACTGCCTGTATCGCCTGTTGGACAGGCCGGCACTGGTAACCAATAAGGGATAATGCACATCAAGTAAATTGTTTATTGCAAAATAAGCTGTTGATCATTATATTGGAAGTCTTTATTATTTGATGTTAAACAGGGAATCTTGCTCTTGGTGGCAAAGCTGTCCAGTCGACCACATTTCAATCATATCAAGCTGAAAATGCTGTCGACGGCAACAGGAATCCAGTCTTCAATCTTGGGTCATGTAGTGCGACTGGTGGGGACAAGGACACCTGGTGGAGAGTTGACCTGTCGAATTCCTTCAATATAGCCAGGGTTAGCATCACTAATAGTGTAGCTAATGTAGAAAGGATAAATGGTGCTCAGATCCGTATCGGCGACAGTCTGGAAAATAATGGCAACAATAATACACTGTGAGTATTGCATCTCTTTAAATACACAAATGGTTCGAAATTTAGTAAATAAATGAATCCCTTTAATATAAACTTGACCGATTTAATAAGCTTTCTTTTGTTACGGTGCGTTTTCAGAGCTGCAACTGTTGACACCATCCCAGCTGGAGCAAGAGAAACATTTGCGTTTAATCCTCTTTATGGGCGCTATGTCAACATTTTTGTACCTGGGCGCAGCGAGCATCTCACACTGTGTGAGGTTGAGGTGTTTGCAGGTGAGTAATAAAGAGACCTTGTGTGAAGACATTTGCACTGTTTGCTATTTATACTAAGAGTTTTGCATTATTTTTCTGATTCCATTGCCAGATTAACTGGAACAAGATTTTACAACAGTCCGCTGATCCTAGAAGCAAAATGCCAAACTACAGTTTAAGTGTTGACTGTTTGAATCCATCTTTGTTTCTTTTCTTCATACACAAATAAATTGGTACAGTATTGCATGTGTTGGCTGTTTCTGTCAAATGTCTCATCTGGATGTTTATGAAGAGGTCTAGAATCAACCACAATGTAACCACAAATAGCTCTTCTATTTTATAACCATATCAGAAAGAAACATAAAAATGGAGTTAAAAATAATAAACTAAGGAATTAACCTAGAAATCTCCAGAAGGTATTTTAAACCTTAGTAAAAAAGCAAAGTGAGAAATGGTAAACACTTTTAAATGATTCATCACAATCCTGAGGTCTTTCACTCAAACAACTCAATATAAATCAACACATGATTATTTTTTTTTTGGAAAAATGTGAATAAGGAATAATGTTCACGAAAATAATTCTTTATTTCTCCACAGTTCCTGTGCTGCTTAAATCTCTTCTCCTTTCTCGCATCATCTAATCGCCTCAAATGACTGAATTTAGCTCATCAGTCAGAGCACCTATTAAATGGACTCCTAATCTCTTGGGTTTTATTTGGAGCTTTTTCAAACATGTTGCATAAAGTGAGAATGAACTTCACTGGTTCTTGGAAGCTCAAACATTACACCCATGCTGTATAATGGTGCATGTATACAATTCAATTCAAGTGTGCTTTATTGGCATGACAATTATCACAGTGTATTGCCAAAGCATTTTCAAATATAACACATACATACATTTCACAAATTTCAATACAAATAACACATACATATGCATCAACATAGAACAATCATTCAACGTTAATAAACAATCAATGTAGAACAATTCTATTAATAATTTAGAAGTGTATGTGAGTCAGTGAGTGTGTGTGTGTGAGTCAGTGAGTGTGTGTGCATGTATACAGTAGAGTTAACTTATCTCGAGTCATGGTTAACTCGTCAATACTATTGTCGACGATTTTGAAGTGGAACCGCCAAACTCCCTATTTGTCTCAGTATGTTCTTGTGGGTTATGTTGATTCCTTAATGTTGCCGAAATCTAGTATCTCGAGCATAAATGAGACAAATTATCCACTTCACAAGGCTATTTCGTGACTCATGAGCGTACTTAGTTCACTGCGCATGCGCTGAGTTTGTTGCAGGTGTAGCGAGCACTCACTTCAATGACAGTTCACTCACGTTGATCTGAGGGATAACACACCAAGTATTCTGGGGGTTTTTTTCTTCTAAAAATGTCTGGAGGTGTTAAAAGTAAAACTGGACAATCTATAGAGAAAAAGTATGGAATCGTACTGCAGCTAGAAAAAGGAACAAAATTGGCAGAACTTAGTTGTCAGCAGTTGTCTTAGTTGTTGTTAGTTGTTGGCATTCCAGCAAATACCATGAGATGGGTCCGCGCGAGATTGTTGACGCCGGGATGGGTGCGGAGACTGTTCAAACGTCTCCATAGTCACATCGCCGCAGCCGCTTCCGCGAATGCGCTCCGCGGCCCGGTGGCACTTCGTCCGCGGACCGGTACCGGGCCGCGGTCCGGGGGTTGGGGACCACTGATCTAAATTCTCATTTAAGCTCATTTTTCTCATTTACATCATGTACATCAATAAATTTTCATTTTTCTTTCTTGAGGTTTGTTCTTGAGGTTTGGGCTCTGACAGCTGACAGCTGGCTGCGCTTCCACATCACTCTGACAGCTGCGCTGATAGGCTGTCTGACCTGTCAATCATGCAAGAAAACGTGATTGGCTGTGCTGCCATGAGGGTGGGTTCTTCTCTTAAAGGGACGAGCACAGAGCAGCGCAGAGAGGAGAGAGGGAGAGACTACTTTTTCTTTTTGTTCTGATTCTGTTTGTTTTCTTATTGTGTGAATTTGTACGGATTATATGCATCTGAAGGTTATATGTGGGGAAATCGGTAATATAGTATATGGGTTGTATGTTACAGTTTTTCTCAAATGCTAAAACACATTTCACAAACGTTTCCTCTATGTTTCCCAATGTCTAAACACAACACCCTTTTCTGAAGCTCCATAAACACAACCACACCTTCTCACTTCAAAACTCAAACTTTCACACCAAAAGAGCAGCTCGAGGCTTTCAAAAATGTAAACACTATTCACATCATTACACACTACAGCAAAACAATTGAAAACACAATGCTCAATTTGTGAGAAAGTTCTTTGTTTCATAACTGCCAATGCATATATTTTTTTTTACTTTACAGTAATGGATCTTCTTAGATCTCTGCAGAGGATTAGGCATTTAGATTTGTGAGTTTCATATGAAGAGTAAATTCTCCATGTACACTACTGTAACACAACTCAATGCAAAAACAGAATCTATTGCACACAACAGTACTCTTGAAAAGTGTTTAATTAACTTTATTCACACCACAATCACTGTGCGGAATCATGTCGCTGAGCTGCATCGGGCCACATCACCTAAACGCTAACTGTCTTTTAGCTCCTCTAGAAAGGTGAGGAGACGTTGGGTGTTTTAAGACCCAAGGACAGAATCAGAATCAGAATCAGAATCAGAAAGAGCTTTATTGCCAAGTGTGCTTGCACACACAAGGAATTTGTCTTGGTATTGAAGCTTCCAGTGCACATATACAACACAACATGAGTTTACAGCAAATAACAGTAACAATACATAACATATACAGTACATGTGGTCACATGCTGGGTTTTTGTATGGAGTGGGAGAGGGGATAGATTGTCAGCCATAACATCCATCTGCATTGTTTTTCTTCCCCTGCGCTCTGCCCAGCATTTTATCTCTTATTAGTTCAACTGTTCAAGAGGGAAATGGCCTGTGGAAAGAAACTGTTCCTGTGCCTAGATGTTCTAGTGGCCAGTGATCGTAGTCGCCGTCCTGACGGTAACAGTTCAAACAGAGTGTTTCCAGGGTGAGCAGAGTCTGTGATGATTTTACCTGCTCTCTTTTTCACTCTGGAAGAGTACAGGTCCCCTCTGCAGTCCGGATTGTGCGATAACTGCACCAGACAGCCAGTTGTTCAACCTCCAGTCTGTAAGCAGACTCGTCACCGTTTCGGATGAGGCCGATGGCGGTGGTGTCGTCTGCAAATTTCAGGAGCTTCACAGAAGGGTCTTTAGAAGTGCAGTCATTGGTGTACAGGGAGAAGAGCAGTGGGGAGAGAACACACCCCTGGGGGGTGCCAATGCTGGTAGTGAGAGTCCTGGATGTGAGTTTCCCCAGTCTCACTCGCTGTTGCCGGTCTGTTAGGAAGCTGGTGATCCACTGACAGATTGGGGATGGCAAGGAGAGCTGGGTCAGTTTAGCTGTAAGAAGATCAGGCATGATGGTGTTGAAGGCCGAACTGAAGTCCTCAAATAAGATCCTTGCATAAGTCCCAGGTCTGTCGAGATGTTGCAGGATATAATGCAGTCCCATGGGAACTGCATCATCCACAGACCTGTTTTTCTCTGTAGGCAAATTGGAGAGGATCCAGCAAGGGTCCAGTGATGTCCTTCAGGTGGGCCAGAACCAGTCTTTCAAATGACTTCATAACCACAGATGTGAGAGCGACAGGTCTGTAGTCATTAAGTCCAGTGATTTTGGGTTTTTTGGGACAGGAATGATAGTGGAGCATTTGAAGCAACGGGGAACTTCACACTGCTCCAATGATCTATTGAAAGTTCGCGTGAAGACTGGAGCCAGTTGGTCAGCGCAGGCTTTCAAACTAGCAGATGAGATGCCGCCTGGGCCTGAAGCTTTCCTTATCTTCTGTCTTTTGAAGATTTTGGTTACCTGCTCCACACAGACCTTAAGCACTGGTTGGGTGGCGGAGGGGGGGGGGAGAGGGGTTGCAGGAGGTGTTGGAGGACGTGTGAAGTGTAGTTCAGAGTGGTTTTGAGGTGTGAGATTGGGTTTCTCAAATCTGCAGTAAAAAGTGTTTAGCTCATCCGCTAGCTGTTGATTCTCAGCAGGTCGGTGGGATGGTGGCTTATAATTGGTGATATTCTTCAGGCCTGACCAGACAGCAGCAGGGTTGTTGGAAGAGAATTGGTTTCTCAGCTTTTAAGCATAACTTCTCTTAGCAGCTCTTATCTCCCTTGTCAGTCTGTTCCTGGTCTGTTTATACAAAACACCATCCCCCCTTCTGTAAGCGTCCTCTTTGTTATGACGAAGCTGTTTGAGTTTCCCAGTAAACCATGGTTTATCATTAGGAAATGATAAGAATGTCCTGGTAGGAATGTGTGTATCCTCACAGAAACTGATATAGGATGTTACAGTTTCTGTGAGCTCGTCCAGATCAGTGGTAGCAGCTTCAAAAATATCCCAGTCCGTGCAATCAAAGCATGTTTTTAAATTCTGTTGTGCTTCATTAGTCCATCTCTTTACAGTCTTTTTTGCAGGTTTAGCTGATTTCAGTTTCTGCCTGTAGGATGGTATAAGATGAACCACACAGTGATCAGAAAGCCCCAAAGCTGCCCGTGGGACGGAGTGGTATGCATTCTTTATTGTGGTGTAGCAGTCGTCAAGAATTTTACTGTCTCTAGTGGGACATGTAATGTGCTGTCTGTCTTTTGGCAGTTCACGGGAGAGATTTGCTTTGTTAAAATCCCCAAGAATGATTAAAAGAGAATCTGGATACTTTTGCTCAGTCTCAGCTATTTGTTCAGCCAGCTGTTGCAATGCCGTGCTGACACACGCGTCTGGAGGAATGTAAACATTGACGAGAATAAACGAGACAAACTCACGTGGTGAATAGAAAGGTTTACAGTTTATGAAGAGAGTCTCTAGGTTAGGAGAGCATATCTTCTTCAGCGTTGTTATATCTGAACTCCAACTTTCGTTGATGTAGAAACACAAACCTCCACCTTTCGTTTTCCCGGTTAGCTCCATGATGCGATCTGCTCGGAACAGCTGGAAGCCCGGCAGGTGTAGTGCATTGTCCGGTGTGTTTATATTTAGCCAGGTCTCAGTGGAGCACAGTACAGCAGAGTTGAAAAAAAATCCTTATTAATCCGGGTGAGGAGAAGCAGTTCATCCATTTTATTAGGAAGAGAACGGAGGTTAGCAAGATGAATACTGGGAAGAGGAGTGCGGAAGCCCCGTGAGCGGAGTTTGACCAGTGCCCCAGATCACCTCCCTCGCATGCGTCTGGCTGCTTGGTTTAAAGAGACAGTCGCGACTTCAACAAGGATATCAAATAAAACGTCTGAATAATCAAAAACCACAGAAATATTGTCTGGTGTGTGTTCCCTAATGTCCAGTAGTTCGTTTTTGGTGAAAACAATCTGAAAAGAATGACTAAAAGAAGAACAAACAAACAAAGACAAGACAATCACTGAAGAGCAAAAAACCGAGGCTGCCATCTGCAGCGCCATCTTGCTGCAGTTTGCATGCCGGTGGACAAGCCCCTCCAAACTCATGGACACACAAAGACGTCAATGTTTCTCATCTCGTCCAATTACTCTGCCTTCATCCATTGTGTTTGTTTGGAATCTTCAGCAAACTGGGCACTCTGAATTTGCTTTTACACATGTGGTCACAGCATTAGCAACAAGTGTCTTCAATTTTGAGTTCTTGTGTGTAATGAATGACGCCAGGTGTGTTCATTGTGTTCAAATTGTGTTCAATGCATTGTGTTCAATGCATTTTGCATCACATGAGCTTTTATTTGAGAATATGAGCAGAGTTCTTTTGCAACTTGTGTTTTAGCAAGGACAAATGTGTTAAGATTTATGAGAACGGAGGATTGTGTTTTGTGAATTTTGTCTTCGTGTGAAATGTATTCATGATATTGGAAAATGATGGGTAGATTTAGTAAATGTGTTTAGAAAACTGGTCATTTGGTTTAGAGGATTGGCTTTTCTGTTTTAGCATTTGAGAAAAACTGTAATACCCGTATTTTCCGCACCCTAAGGCGCACCGGATTATAAGGCGCGGTCTCAACTGCCCTTCTATTTTTGTACTTAGTCGGTACACAAGGCGCGCTGCATTATAAGGCGCATGGTAAAACATATGGTCTACAAAAAGGTAATGGAAGCAAAACAGTGAGTTTTACTGAACTTTATTCTACTAGATAACAATACACTCACATTGTTTTAATCAATCAAAGTCATCTTCTTCTGTGTCTGAATTGAACAGCTTGGCAATTTTCCTGGTGTCTTGATTAGACAGAAGCACATGGCAGTGTGCAGCACCTGGAAGATGCAGATTTCCTGTAGAGCGACTCTACATATGAGTATTCCAAGATATGAGCAAGCCTTCGGGCAGATTTTTGCTTCTATATAGGAGTAAATATTAGAGTACTGAGGCCGACGCCGACACTCGTTCACTTCATGTGTTCACTGACTTGTACGAGTCATCCGCGAATACTGTAGATATTTTTCTCTCTATTTTGTGCATTATTCTTCATAATAGCGACGAATTCTAAGAAAGTAAGTAGTAAGGATGGTAGTGAAAAGAAGAAACGCATGATGACAATGGAAATGAAGCATGAAATTGTGGATAAATATGAGCGCGTTGCCGCGTGAGAGATCTAGCACACACTTATGATCGCAGTACATCCACGATATGTACCATCCTAAAGCAGAACGATGTTATCAAGAATGTAAATCCTTCCAAGGGCATGAGGATTATATTGAAGTTGTGTTCGAATATAAAGGATGAGATGGAGAGGCTTCTGTTGTTGTGGATAAAGGAGAAGCAGATGTCCCTCCACAGATATTTCGTCAAAAGGTCTGCGCCAAGTGAAAGTGAAAGTTAGGGTAATCAGGCGAAAAAAGGTAAGGAAAGTGATCAAAAGTAACAAATACAAATCGAAAAAAATCAAAACAACAATATAAAATAGAAAAGTAAAAAAAAAACAAAACCGAAAGCTAAGTTCAGTTATGCTTAGTTCCTGCTATTCAAGAAAAGTACAGTTTTTACTAAACGAAAAAATCAAGAAAATCAACAGTTTTGCTGGTGTCTTTATCTCTCATCCTGACAAAGCTCAGGAAGTTTACAGTTTCAATCCATCTCACATCCTTTATACACATTATTTTGTTTTCTTTGTATTAATTTAAGTACTCAAAACCTGTGCTCGTTCAGCGGGGTAAAGTTAGTTTTGTTTTCGATATGTCACACATTCAAAGATAAATGGCAATAACTCCAAAACGACTCGCACAAAAAAAATCTTAACAACCTTATCACAAAAAGGAAATATATCTTAATGTTTCACAAGCTTCCATTTCATTTTTTGGCTGTATATAACGAGCACTGAGCCGTAAAGCCCGTCTGAATGTGAGTTTCGCGGGAAAGCTTGCTCTTTGATGAGCTGTGCGTAAGGGACCGTGGGAAAAGTGCAAGTTCTTTTCGATTTCTGCTATAATTTAAGTGTGTGTAGACATGAGACCAGTGGCATTCATTAAAGGGACACAGTGGACAATGTTTAAACCTGTCTTTTCAAAAAGTGAATTGCATGTCCAAATTTACCTTTCTTTTACCAATAGCTTTCTCCATAAGAAAATTGCACTTTTCCCACGGTCCCTTAATCACATCTCGGCAAAGAGACAAGCTTTTCAGGTGAAACTCACATTCAGACGGGTTTTACGGCTCCTTGCTCATTATATCTAGCGGAAATAACGAAAAAGAAGCTTGTGAAACATTAAGACATATGTATCCATAAGTATACATTGTTAAGATTTTTTTTGAGTGAGTCCTTTTAGAGTTATTGCCATTTTATGCTGAATGTGTGAGGAATATAAAACACAAAACTAACTTTACCCCGCTTGCGCGTTCTGGGTGTTTGCTGTGTGAAAACATGGATTGATAAGGGAATATGCTCCAGGAAGCGCAGAGTGACAGGGAGTCAGATTTCAGGAGGTAAGCATATGGTATTACATAATGTTCTGTGATTGGTTTATCACTGTGTCAGTGTGAAACTGTCCGACAGTCAATCAAGCTGAGCGCTTATCAAAATCACCCCAAAACAATTGTATAGATTTTGGAACTCAGTCCATAGATAAGGCGCACTGGACTATAAGGCGCGCGTCTGATTTTTGGGCAAATCACATCTTTGTGGCGCGCCTTATAGTGCGGAAAATACGGTATATGGAATATATGATGTAAGGGTTATCTCGCGAAACGGTTATCTCGATGCTTTTCCCCGACCCCGACGACATAACCGAACTCCATTGTATATCAAAATAAAAGTTGGTGCTCCCTATATTAACTCAAGTTAAAATATCTTGGTGCATTTCCCAGTTTGTAGTTCCCATTAAAAACAAAGACATTTTCACACCTTAATTTTAAATAAACTTTTTTGGATAACCCAAAAAAAAAGCATAATGCCTGTACATGAAGAAAAAAACTGATCAGTTCAACATTGTGAATACTTGGGCAAATTTGCAGATGTAACAGGTCACTAGAAATCCTGCATATGTTGAAAAAATAACTTATAGCATTCATGAACATGTACGTTTATTTTATTAACATCTACAAAGAATATTTACTGTGAAGAGAAGACCAAATGTATTGAAACAACCTGAAACTCACTTAAAATAGTTAAACTAGTGGAAGATTGGTCCAATTAGGCGAGTGGAAAATTAGCCTTGAGACTTGAATCTGCTCCTGGTGCAATCCTGAAAAAGAAGAGAAATGGTTCATTAGAACAATCATAACAGTTTCACAAGAGAAAATATTTGTGAGATATGAATTTAAACTGTGAGTGAACGTTATCAGTCGATGCGACTGGGTCAATGTTAGCGTGAGAAACAAACAAGACCAAAATGATTACCTTTCTGGAAACATCCTGTAATGGAAATTTGCAGATTATGTATGCTTAATGGAAATGTACTGAATGTGAATACTTACTGAAGAAATTCTGTATGCTGAATTTTATGTGTGTCTCTCATGACAATTCAGTGTGCAGGCATTGTTTGCTCAACTGGAAATGTATAAAGGTCGAGACAGAGATGTGCGTATGTGTGCAGGGGAGCTGACATTATAAATAACAGTTGTGTGAAGTTTTAATGTTAAGGTGACAAACACAATTCTCAATTTTCGGAAATGTTTTTTGCAGAAATTAATGCTTGTGTGACGTAAAGTAACTTACAGAGCATAGGCATTAGAGCCGGGCTCGACCACTCCTTTTTAGGAATGGTCTTGACAGAAATTTTGTGTAGGCCATAAGGTATATAAGGGGTGTGAGGGACTGCCCCTCCACTCCTCTCATGCATGCTTGATGTGTGTAAGACGAGTCCTTGTACAAGTGAATAAATATATTCTTTGACTTCTGACCACTCTTGACTTTCTGATTGATATTTGAGAAAATTCCACAACAATCCTTGAATTCTCTTAGTAAGCAGAAAAATGTTAATGAGATTATTTTTGTTTAAATGTTGGAAAATGTTTGAAAAAAGTATTCTTTGCATATTTATGCAACTTTAATCTGTTTGTGTTTATATAGATACATTTATGGTTGTTGGATGTTGATGAAAGATACGATTCGATAATAAATTGGCATTAGTATATATATTCTTTTGTTTTTCTTATTTGTACCTATATTCTTTTCTTTGTCTTATTTTCCATTTGCTATTTTCCTTTTTCTTATTTGAATGAGTTGTATAGAGTAATTTTTAATCAAGTCAGGGCTTTTCATTAGTTAAAAACTTTCTTTACCAGATAGAACATGTTATAATGTTTTGGGTTGTCTTTCTGTTGATAGTTGTAGCCTGAACCGAGTTTAGCCTTGGAGAAGCTGTGTATCTGTGTGTGAGTTAATATGGTCTGTTTCGATGAGGTGATTAGCTGCCACCATAAGGAGACAGAATGACTTTGTGTTCTCGACAAGCCACGTGGAAGGTCACTAACCCGTCAACTATGTGATCAAGGCAGATAAGCTTCAGACTGTCTGCTCTTGTGTGGAAAATTACTAGTTTTGTTTATCTTTCTTTCTTTCTTAGCCAATCAGAATCATTTAACCGTCATCAATGACGTGGTTAGTACCCTCTGTTAGAGTATAATTGCTGTAACAATGTTATTGTAAGTGGGGCGGCCTACAAACCCGTTGTGAGACTTGAAGCTTCTGCTGATGAAACTGCAAACTAAACTTCACTAAAATTTCTTCTATTGACTGCACTTCTGACTACTGCTCTTCATTCAACATATCTGGTCCTCAGGTCTTAACTGTAAATCCCCTACGTTGATTTTTTTACAAGTTAACTGTTTAATGATTTGTATGTGATGTGTATCAAGGAACATTTTTTGTTGTTGTCGCTATTCTTTTTTAAATCCCACTTGCAAATTAACACCTCCACTTCATATAATTTCTGAAACCTTATAGGATAACGCAAGTTGACAACTGGCCAATTGTGGTGCGATGCAGATCTGGCTGACAGATAACAATTACATCAGAACCATGACTCAATGCTGCACAGCTGGTAAAGCGGAAAACACAGCGGTTAATGCAGTGTCTCGTTCCCGTCTCTCAGGGAACCGAGGTTACGATGGTAACTGGAGACATTCCCTTTCGAGAGGGGGAATGAGACATTACATTGAAACGCATTTGAGAACAGTGTTCAATCCCGCCACAAGCGAGATGCAGATCAGCCTGAAAACACAGGGAATCAAACAACAATCACAGTGAAGAGGCACACAGCTCAACCAGTGGCGACGCCGCCAGTTGTGCTCAATACTGACAGGTGCAGCTAAACCAATCAGTACCAAACCAAATCAGTAGCTGAAGCCTAACAAAGTTTGCATACCAGAAAGCCTGAAAAATAGCAAGCTAAACTGAATACATGGCAGATATGGTGGATCTGGACCTGGACATTAGTGGCTAGTGAAAATGTTGTAGAAGTGATCATTTGAGAATGTAAATACTTGCAGAGATTTATAGAAATTGGGATTATTATACACCAGTTTGACATGACAGTTTTTATATAACACTATTCCGTCTCCTGCTTCAAAATATACTCACACTTCGCTCATCTTTCACTTTTTAAACCTGCCGCAACTGACAAAAACAGAATGCATCCGATCTGCGGTCAAAGATTTAATTTCTGCTTAGTTTTTTCTCAAACGTTTTAAGTTAATGTTAAAGTAAATGACCCTTTCGCACGTTAGTTTATAATATTTTCGCTGATCCACAGCGTGAGATTTTTAGGTTTCCCGTGGTTTCCATGGTGATGCGTCATACTTGTCACGTGACACACCGCAGCCACAAAAGCGTGTCGCATGCATTTAGTTTTTCTTATTTATTCACCAACTTGTTGGCTGTGTTGACTACCTGATATTCCCTTTCTCAAATATATGAAAGTAAACCTTTAAATTGTTCGCTGACAGCTTGTTGCAGATCAGAGAATCTGATCTGTCGGATTTGTAACACGTAAATACAGTCACTTCTGTAAGCGACCGGTGAAGTGGGAGAAGAATAAATAGTTCCCACAAGCCTCGGCAGGTGCCGGTGACGCCATCTTGATAGGCAGTAAGCGCGAAGTTTAAAGCAGCTGCTGGTAATGCTAAAGGAAATCATTCTGCGGACAAAAGACATTTTTTCATTAAAAGGAAAATGGCATCCAAACCACCACTAAAGGAGAAATACAGGGATGGATTAGATGAGCAGACAAGGCTTAGATACGACCGGAAGATCGCTAGTATTGGAATCGATCCATATGAAGTGTCGAGCAAGGAGATGTCTAGCGACGTAGATTTGCTCCCGGCAATTTCGTACTATGACATTGTAAACTATTTGATACATACAAAAAGTGCTTACACATCAGAAGAACTTAGAAGTTTGAAAGCAATGGAATCGTACAATCAATGCTTCACTGGATGGGTAAAAGATGTTTCGTCGATGAGAGTCAACAACAAAGTACTAGTGACAGGCCGAGTAAGTAAACCAGTGTTAATATCAAAACACGTTCTTATTTATTATTGACCTTTATTATGCATCACATTCATTTGGAAATAAAAAAATCTCGAACACAAAAACATCATGCATTTACTTTATATTAGTGTCATTTTAATGTAGTGAAATAACTCTTGTGAGGATAATGTTTAGTAAATCTTAGAGGATAAAATAAATCTGCCCCTAACGGGACTGCACTCACTACAGTCCTCTCTTTTGAATGTTCTTACCTAAGCCTAACTTGAGACAATCACACCAGGCTTCTGTTTACTTCTGACACTATGATTTAATTAATCTAAGATGAGACAAAAATCCTTTCCCTAACAGGGATTTGAACCTGGGCCCTAAGATAAGTTGGCCAGGCAGTCAACAACCACCTTGCTAAACATAAAAATACCTTATATAAATACTTATGCTTAAATTAAATGAATGATCTACACTATGACTGAATATTTTACATGTAACAAATCATCATTTGGCTTGCTGGCAGTAAAGATGTTTGACTTTACCAGGTCTAAAGTTAGAATCTCATCGCAATTCAAACAAACAGGTTTTCTTGTCATTTTGCAGGTGCGTCACTCCCAGCAGATGAATGCTACACCAGTACGTCCTTGGATAATATCGTCACCTGATGGGATTGTAGGTTCTTGGGGAAGTATGTAGCCATGTGGGTGCTCTTCTGTACTGGATAGATGCCACTTATCGAGCGAATGCTTGTTTGACTGTGACACAAAAGAAGGCATACTGGCCAGTCCCCTCTTACGTCGACAAGGTTCCTTATGCTGAAGTTAGGGATATTGACTTTACCAGTTCAGATGTTAAAAAGCGAAAATTTGAATCCATAGTAAATGGGGACCAACTCAGCAAGAAAGGTTGTCTCAAGCTGCCAGATGTCCCTGCACCAACATCAGACGAAATTAAACAGTTCAACCAAGGTCTCTTTGGAACCGGTTTTAAGCCAGCAGTACTGTCAGTTATGTCAGAGTTCCAGGAATGCTATGTTCCTGAAATCCTTAAAGTGGGCAGTCTAACCATCAGCTTAGCGACATTGCGTGATGAAAAATATCAGGAAATGGATAGGGGTCAGCTTCTTGAAGAATGAAAAGTCAATAGAAAAACCTGCAAAATCCACGGTAGCGAGTTTGTGTGGAAGAAGTTCCAAATTTGTATCCAAAGCTACAAAATGGGGCTGCGACCATGAAAGTGCTGCACTGGAGGCATACAGAAGGAGCATTTTGGAATGCCACAAGGATATTGCTGTTGAGAGTGCTGGATTTTTTATAAGTACACAGCATCCTCACATCGGAGCGAGCCCTGACGGCCTTGTGAGCTGTGAATGCTGTGGAGCAGGTGTTGTGGAAAGTGCCCCTACTGCATAAGAAAGAAGCAGGTTAAAGAATGTCTAGACAAACTGGACTTTCTTGATGATCAAGGAAAACTTAAAAAAACTCATCAGTATTTCTACCAAGTTCAGACTCAACTTCTGGTGACAAAGAGAGACTTCTGCCACTTTGTTGTGTGGACTGAAAATACTGAGAATACTGAGATGGAAAGGATTTTCTATATGATTGGATTATTGATGGCGGGGTTCCTATTCTTTGGCTTTGGGACTGCCCTGACCTATCAGAAGATTTTTCTATATGTGGAAATTAAGAAATGCTTCGTGGTTGCGTGTGGCCGTTTGAAGGAATTAGATCAGAGAGTGATACAGATTGAGGAACTGAATCGCAACAACGCAGTCCGGACTACTTATGTGGGCTCCATCGAGAGTCAGACTGGTGAACTTTTTACAGACTGTAACCGGTCTGACCATGAGGCTAGACGTGATGTCTATGGAACTGTACGGACCGAACACGACCAGAGCTGATTGATTGATTATGATCCGGACAAATTACTGAAGATCACCAAATGGAATAAAAATTCACCCGAAACTTCACTTGTCCCTATCTCTTGGGAACTCAGCATGATGAACAGCCTGGTCTCCTTATCTCCCTTCAAGGACAAAGCCAAAGAACTGAACTGAACTGAACTCAAAAACAACTCATGTTTTGTCTATATTCTCTGTCAACATCCGTCTGCCTGTTGTTCTCTCTGTTCTCCTTATCTATTTCCCCCTCCCCCCAACTCCACTGAAAAAAATCCCCACACGAGTCTTACGTGAAATGTGTGACGTATATTATGTTTGTTTTTGTTGTGTCTGCTGCTATGTATGCTTGCTAAACTGCACTCATTTCTGGAGAGTTGGCGCCGCAAATGGTAGCCTCGGTGTTTGAGCTCCTCAGTGATTGTTTTTGTTTTTGTTTGTTTGTTCATGTTGTGTTGTATATGTGCACTGGAAGCTCCAGCACTAAGACAAATTCCTTGTGTGTGCAAGCACACTTGGCAATAAAGCTCTTTCTGATTCTGATTCTGATTCTGAAGAAGACTTGTCTATTCAGAAAGTTGAAGTAGACACTGACATTCAGCACGAAATTGTCAACAAGTCTTTTGATTATTTCATGCAAGTTGTTCTTCCAGAAATAACAGGAAGCCTCTTCAGTCGAGAGCATGGGCACATATAATTGACATTTTCCAGACTTCAAGCTCATCACACACATCCTCACACAAAATAAATGTTAATAAGATAGTTTGTGCAAATACATATCATTTTAGGCCATATTTTGTATTTCGCTATTATATTGAAAATAAGTGTGCAAATACTTCCAGGTACAGATGACAGATGACTCTTTGTTTAGTTAAATTGAATCATTGCTATTTTTGTTAAGTGTTTAAAATATAATGCCAATATTGTTTCAGTAATTTAAGTATGTACTTACAATTGTTCTTGTTAAACGTTAACACAATTAAAATGTACTAATGAAAACAACCTTTGTCAATTTCATATATCCCTTTTATTAAGTCATTTTATAAGTATATATATAAAAAAAAACACAGAACAATATTGCACCAAAGTGCTAATAATAATTGTATGAACACGTAGTATGCTCTGTAATATGTAACCATGTACTAAAACAGACATGAATAAAAGATACAATGAATCGACACACAATTTTTATAACAAAAGCTGCAAGTCGTTAAGAAAAACAGAAACACATAATTTAATCACAAATAACAATACCTGTATGAAGGCAAATGTTTTTAATGTATTTAACCAGCAACTACTTGGATGTCACTTATATGATCATAACTGTTTGCTCGATATAACAAAAGAAGACAATGACTTGAATAACAACATTTTCTGAAGAACTCCTCTTTTATTAGAACAGAACTGAGGGAAGAATATTCCTAATTTTTCTATAAATGCTATAATCTCTGCAGACTTACTTTAAAGAAACCATAAAACACAGTGTTAATATTGTAGAACTGTGTAAATATTTCAGTATGAAGAATATATAATAGCAGGCAAGTTTAAAACACAAGTCACCATCAGTCTTGTTGGTAGGGTAGTCTTAAATGGAACAACTGATTCACAGATATTGCTTAGTGCACACGCCACTGTTACAATTTTATCTACAACAGGCACAGACCCAGTTTCATTTAGCAAGAAATCTATGGGCAGTTTCTCTTGCAACATTGTATATTTATTACGAACAAGTCCAATAACTCTTTCGACATGGATCCTGACATGAGCTATTTTGCGGGTTGTTTCAATGTCTGCTGGTGAGAGCTGAGCTTTTCCTCTAGTAAAACTGGGTATGTTCACTTGCGCACAACACATTCCTACACTGTCTGCAATGTCAAATCCTCTGTCAGCCAAAACTAAATCACCAGGCAGCAATTTCTGAAGAAGATTACAGTTTTCTGTGATGAACTTATCGCTTGCTCTTCCTCCCCATGCATTTGATAAGAAGGAGACTGATCCCTGTGGAGTGATACTAATTAAAAATGTCACTGTGTTGTTATGTTTGTAAGAAGACCAAGTTTGTGCTCGTGCTAACATGTTTTTGGGTCGCTGAATAAATATTTCAAAACAATCTACGATGACAGCAGTTTTCAGTCCAAAGTGCTTCCTAAACTCAAGTGGCATATTTTTCCTCAGTTCATCACGCTCAGGCCAATAAATAAGGTGCCGTAGACGCACATATAAAACATGTATCACTATAAGAAAAGTTCTTGATACTGTAGAGGACGATGTCTGGAACCTGTATGCCAGGTCCTGTACTGACATGTTCTGCTTTAGTCGCATGAGAGTCATAATCAATCGTTCGAATGATCCGATGTCATTTCCACGTGGCTTGGGGATATAGTCTTTCATGAAGTCAAACACCTGAAGCAGGATTAAAAAGCTTGGAAGGCCTGTGTAAAACTTCACTTTGTCATCGTTCTTTTCAAAACTGGTTCTGTTCATTTTCAAGTCCATAAGCTGATCCTTTAGAATTTGGTTTTCTGTCAGCAGTCGCTGTAGCTCACTGTTGTAATCAGATGCTGTCAGTGTTGTACTTCGTTGTCTTCTACCTGTATGTTTCCCTCTTTATTGAAGTCATTGAAACATCTTGTTTCACCCGCAATGAACTCTAGCTCATTTTCTATAGTTGAACCTGCTGTTTCTGGCTGACTTTGCGACTCTAACGAAGCCTGTTCCACATGATGCTTTTCCCTGGCTGCCTTTCGTTGTATGGCTCTGTCATACCTGAAGTATATAGTAGATAGACTATTTATAGTTTACCTTCTTAAGCAATTTAATCATTTCAACCCATCATTCATTATGTTCACTCTAAAAACTTTTTGTGCCAAAATTAGACAATGACAGAAGATGTTATTCAGTTCTGATACTAACAGTAATAATGAGGCATTTATATAACATTGCTTACAACATGTCATGAAATGAAATGAAATGAAATGATAACAGAAATAATTAAATGGGCAAGAAATCTGAATTATTTCTCTTTGTTGGTAACATCTACAGCCCTGAATTTTACAGCTAGTGTTATGGGCAGATGTAACAAGACATCCAATTACAATAGCTACATATGCCCGGAAAAAACATAACATACAAACAGTAATAATACCTCTTCAAATCTGTCTCTTCAAATCTTTCCTATCTGACTTCCTTGGTGAAAGGGAGTCTGTCAGCTTTAACGTGGATGCCCAGTCAGGATTGGCTCTATCATACAGACTTGTAGGTTTTCCTGAAATAAACAATATTTAGGAAATTTATAATTCACCAGCCATATTAGCAGCAACAACACTGCTCTACTATGTGTTGTATATTTTGAATGCACACTACTTTACAGTATTACTGTAACTTCTGTCAGTTACAGGTAAACAAAGTTAAAATTAAAAAGTTAAAAATTACCCGTGATAAAGTGGTCGGAACATATCCGTGACGAATTGGAAGGCTTGCTTTTCCTGCCGATGTTAGCGAGCCATAATCTTCGCCTTTCCTCGTTAATTCTTTCCGTCTGTTCACCTTCATGATGCCTTATCCTTGGAATATAGAAAAAGCTACGCTTCATTGTCCCCGATCCACAATTAGTACAGCCTTTCACCCAACAAGAAACTACCATTATCACACAATTATTTCAAAAGTACACGTAAACAAAGGTTGCTTCTGCCTATCACGATGGCGGACGGCTGTAAAGTGCCCGTATGTGTGACGTCATGTGGGAACTATGTATAGAGTGACTATAGTTTCCAATGTAATCTGTCTCTGATATAAATACACCTTTTCAGTTTATAATTGAACGGATTTCTATTTTCTCTTTTATAGACATAGGTGTGTTTTTTCAAACTATAATTGTATTGCTTTACCAGAACTTATGAGTGTTTAAATGTCTGAAAATAAAAGTACGTGGTTGAAAGCACTGAATAGCTGTGATATATGACAAACACTGAGCGCGTGCGTCGCGAGTTCATCGCCAACCAAAGCGCGAAAACTTTCTAAATCACAGCAATGCGAAGGTTAAATTAAAAATTAAAACGTCATTAGAACTATAAAATCTTGTGTGGTTTTGTCTCATGTAGTCAGCTAGTGCGAATCACAGCTGTACCGCCGCACAACACTACTAAACACCACAGCACCTCAGCTGCAGTGTTGCAGTGCTGGCACAGAAGCTGCGTTTGAATTGGTAAAATGATTGATGTTTTAAAAATAACATTTTGAATATAGAAATATGACTGGGATATTGTCATGATTTTCAGAGCATGTTTGATGATCGCTAGGTTCAGGAAAAGAGCAAGTCTGTGTGTAGGCCTCTATAGTCCATACTTTACAGCTCGCAGTCAACGTCAGCAAGCTGGTACCACTGTTGCCAACTATTTTCAAAGGAAAGTCGCTAAAGCCTGGCCAAAAAGTCGCTAAAAGTCGCTAGATGACGTCAAACGTAAAAATTAGCATATTCGTGACGTCATCACGCTGTACTAGACTGCATACTTAGAAGGCGGGCTTATGTGCACGCAGAAGCGGAGCAGAGTAACAGAGTAAGAAGAGTAACAATGATATGTGCTTTCAATTCAGAAAGTCGCCAAAAGTCGCCAATAGCTCCAGATAAAGTCGCTAGATTTGTCGCTAGTCGCTTTTTTGAAAATTTGTCGCTAGAGGGGTCTGAAAAGTCGCTAAATATAGCGACAAAGTCGCTAAGTTGGCAACACTGGCTGGTACATCCCCAAAGTCACACAGTTCAGCAGGACCACACGGATGCTGATCCACTCGAACCATGTGGGGAAGCATGTGTTAAGGCTCATGTTTATCAGCAGACACGTAAACACAACAATACACAAAAGAAAACTTTCATTTTCTGAAAAAGGTGCTTGCCAGGGGAAAATTGCTCAAATTTGCTCTGACTTTCAGTACTGTTAAAAGGATTCATGTTTACTCAGAAAAAACACATAAAATGTATCGAAAGTGACAAAGTCATTTGAATAAAAGCCCTCCTCCCTCAGGTCTGTTAGCTGGAGTGAAATCTTCAGGCCTCTCCACTAAATCTCTACAAGCCTCATCTCTTCACCTTTATAGACCATTTCTTTTCAATTTACTCCATTTCCTCCAGCTTGGTCAACCTTTCAGCGAGCCATTTATTTCCGTTTGCACAAACCATCTGCCCCTCCTCGTTCACTCCATCAAGCTTTTCTCCTTCGCCCTTCATCTTACCTTTAATCTCCAGTACCTGTCTTTTATTTCTTGTTTTCATGAAACATTTTCCAGTGCTGAAACTGTTAGTCACAGGGTAAAAGGGCTGCTGATTTCGCTTTGTGCTGTAATCTAACACTTTTTATTTTTTAGGAGTTGAAGTTGCGTGAGTGAGTGTGCGTGTTTGGCATGCATTATGCATGTAGCTGTACTGGAGAGAATTCAATTCCATCAAACTTTTATTTGTAAAAAATTAATTCTGTCTATTAGGTTTGTGAAATCTACTGGACAGTCATGTTGTGGAAACAAAATATGAAAAATGCAACTGCAGATGCTACAGCTGAATTGCAACGGTATTTAAGGGATCCAAATATCCCACGCACAGAAGATCCCCTGCATTTCTGGCCTACCCAAAATGGTGTCTATCAAGTCAAGTCACCTTTACTTATATAGTGCTTTTTACAATACAGATTGTTTCAAAGCAGCTTTACAGTGGTCACAGGAAAACTTTATAAACAAAGATTGTTTGGTTGAACGTCGGCCTTAAAAGAGCAGGCAAATTAATACAATTGATGAATATTAAGTGTTAAGTTTTGATTATTGATTGATTTGATTGATAGTTTGATTATTATATTGACAACAATTCAAGTTCAATATTAAGTCCAATTTGGTCCGATTGGAGATGGGTTCATGATCTACAGAGGGGAGGGTTTAGTAGAGTCACGGTCTCCGCAGACACTTCAGGGCAATGCAGTGGCAGTGCTCGGAATAAACAGAGAACAATGTCAGCGGTTCACATCTATCCACATCTTTATCTCGCTCTGGAATTTTTATGCTCTCCTACCTCCTCAGTCCCATATTTTCAAAGGCAGGGGAAGTAGTAAACAAACAAAAAAGAAATAGACTTATCCCCCGCACTGTTGAACAAGTTCTGTTCCTTAATAAACATCTATCTCTGATTTCTTTAAATACCCACAAAATAAAAACTCCCAGTTCACAAGCACTTCACCATTCCATAATTTTTTTGTTTTATTTTGATTATATTTGCCTACATGAGCCTTGCCTATAAACTCATAGGGTTAGTACTAAGGCTAAAGTTTATGTAAATAAGGTTGCATATTGATCAAATAAGATTCATACAAATGTTTTTATACAGGTTAATTTGTCCCATTTATAATTTTTTCTTAAATTAATTATTTGTTCACACATTGTAAGTAGCCTACTACATTAACACATGAAGAAACATTTTGTTCAAAACCACATTTCTTTTTTGGGTTTCAAAATTATTTATTACATGAAACAAAAAATGGGTCATCTGGGATAAGCAGCTGTTCACCTTTTGACCGCAAGACATCAGTAGTGTGCACCGTGTTGAAAAGCTTCGAGTAATGAACATTTTTAAAACACAGTTGAGGGGAAAGTCTTGATGCTTCTGATGCTAGAAGGTTTCATTTCACTATCACTAATTATTGATATTTATGCATGTGCTTTATACTGTTATATTAATCTTATCTCGTTATCTTTATACTGTTATATTAATCTCATATTTTCTGAGTCTCTGAATAAACTTTAGCTATTTTTTTGCCTCCACACATTATTAACAAGTGACCAAGACAAAGGAGCACATGAGGGCTTAAAAACAATGGAAGATTGGGAACAGGTGACGAGACTAACGAGAGGAGTGATTGACGACAGGAGAGGGAAATGACACAGGAAGCACACAAAGATAAAAAGGGAAGAGACACAACATGAATGTGACACTGTGTGCTTGATACATTGGTGAAGTCCAGGTTAGTTGAATGATTATTCTCACGGTTCACACCAGTCTAAGATCATATTTGGAATTATCTATATTTAAATTTTGCTTGGTATTTCTTTCAATAGTGACACATTTGCTAAACTGACATGCATACATTTTATGAGTACACAAGTACATTACACTCTAAACCAGTCACGTTTGTATCTCTGCTCTTTGTTGAAAAGAAAAATGGAGTTGTGCTACTCTTGTTTAATAATTATTGTGCTCTTCCTCTCAGGAAAACTATTTCAGAGTATGTCAATGTCTTGTTTGTTCTTCACAAATACGCAAAATAATATGAACTAAAATACACAAGTTGTTCAAGTCTAGCAGCAGCATTCAGCTATAAATGCTGTAATGTGTCAATTAAATATAGATTAAACTTTATTTCAATTGGAGAAATTTAGTCAAGAGCAGATTTAAGTTGCTTTTTTTTAAACTCTGCCTATTTCTAATGATGAATAATTGGCAAGCTTTGATAGCAATTAAAATATCAACTACACACAATTATTTCTCTACAAAATGTTGACCAGTCAAATGTAAGACATTTTAGAGTTCCTTTATCATTTTTTTTTTAAAGCTTCCTGTTAGCGTTACAATAGATTAAACTCAGAATGGAGGCACTTTTTTTTCCAGTACTTATTTTTTATGCAATACTAGTATATTTGTTTAAATGAGATGTGTTGGTCTGTCTTTTCAGGATGTCTTACTACAAGATTTATTTTCCAACACTTTTTACTGGAGTGTGCATCTCTGATTCCAAAGGTACGTGAAATATGGGAGACTAAAGCTTGTGACTTATTTACTTGTATTGATCTGTGTGGCAAGCAGGGTGGGACCGAGAGCAGTGAGAACGGAATGAGGCCGGTGGTGCTAATGCAGCAGTCGTCTGTCGTTTTATAATTAAACTTTTGCCGGTTCCCTTCTGCTCACCACCTCGAGAGTCAGTGTAACAATGTTAAAGGTTCAGGGATGGAGGCAGGAATGGGTGAAATGAGACCCGAGGCTGGTGTTTGAGTTGATTCTCATTAACTCCATTCCCACAACTCTCTGCTTTTCCCTACTTGCCACACTTTGAACCTGTCTTATCCTTTATTTATTTTCATTTCATCTCGAGCAGGGAATCTTGCCCTCAATGCCATGGCTGTGCAGTCCTCGTTGGGCCACCCACTGGGTGACGCTAAACATGCAGTAGATGGAAACACCGACTCAGATTTCATGAAGAAATCATGCACCCATACTAAAACTGAGTATAATCCATGGTGGAGAGTTGACCTTGGAGATGGCTACAGTGTACGCAATGTTACCATCACTAATCGTGGAGACTGTTGCAAGGAGCGAATTATAGGAGCTCAGATTCGTGTTGGTGACAGTCTGGACAACAACGGAAACTACAATAAGCTGTAAGAAATATTTCAGTTCTATCATCATCCCATGTTCATGAAGTTCAATCTTGTTTGATCTTTGGCACTTCCTCCACAAACCAACCACTCGGCCACATCCATGGAGATGTACTTTAACTTATTTTATTCAGATTGTGGCTGGACATTAGTATGTCTGGGCAATTGTTTCTCATAGAAATGCCTTGTATTGTGAAGAGCGCCATACAAACCAGCTTGATCTCACAACTGTTGAATTGTTATGTGTATTTTGTTGTGAGACCTCTGGTTTTAATTTTAACACGGTTCATGTATTTGCAGGGTTGCAACTATTCTCACGGCTTTTATTGGCACAAAAACCTTTTCCGTTGGTCCGGTTCATGGACGATATGTCAATATTGTTCTACCAGGGAAAAATAAAAACCTTACTCTGTGTGAGGTTGAGGTGTTTGCAGGTAAGGGACAGACAGAAGAAACTGATACAAATGTGTATATATTTATTAATGGGTGCATAACTGTTATTTTATCAACAGATGCACCACAGTACACTTGTGCTCAAAGTAAGTGTTCTCTGTTAGTTTGTAATGTTGCTGTCAGTAACGCGTATACACTAATTTACTGAACATTTGGTGAGGGATAATGCACATCAAGACAATTATTGCTAAATAAGCTATGTTGATCATTTATTTTGGAAATGTATTTCTAATGTTAAACAGGGAATCTTGCTCTTGGTGGCGAAGCTGTCCAGTCGACCACATTTGAATCATATCAAGCTCAAAATGCTGTCGACGGCAACAGGAATCCAGTCTTCAATCTTGGGTCATGTAGTGCGACTGATGGGGACAAGGACCCCTGGTGGAGACTTGACCTGTTGTATATCTACAAGATAACTAGGGTTAGCATCACTAATAGTGTAGATAATGCAGAAAGGATAAATGGTGTTCAGATCCGTATCGGCAACAGTCTGGAAAATAATGGCAACAGCAATACGCTGTAAGTATTGCATCTCCTTAAATACACAAATGGTTAGAAATGGAGTAAATGAAAATCTCTAATTAAAACTTGACCGTTTTAATAAGCTTCATGCTGTTTTGGTGCGTCCCTTCTGTTACGGTGTCTTCACAGGGCTGCAACCGTTAACACCATCCCAGCTGGAGAAACAAAAACAATTGCATTTAATCCTCTCAATGGGCGCTACGTCAACATTTTTATACCTGGGCGCAGCGAGCATCTCACACTGTGTGAGGTTGAGGTGTTTGCAGGTAATAGAAAGACAAAGAGAAGAATCTGATTCAAATGTTTATATTTATTAACGGGTGTATAACTTATTTTATCAACAGACACACCACCGTACACTTGTGCTCCAAGTAAGTGTTTTTTGTTTGTTTGAAATGTTACTGTCAGTAACACCTATACGGTAGTTTTTCATGAACATTTGGTAACCAATAAGGGATAATGCACATCAAGACATGTTGTTGCGAAATAAGCTATGTTAATCATTATATATGGAAATTTATTTCTGATGTTAAACAGGGAATCTTGCTCTTGGTCGCAAAGCCATCCAGTCGACCACATTTGAATCCTATCAAGCTCAAAATGCTGTCGACGGCAACAGGAATCCAGTCTTCAATCTTGGGTCATGTAGTTTGACTGATGGGGACAAGGACCCCTGGTGGAGAGTTGACCTGTTGAATTCCTTTAATATAACCAGGGTTAGCATCACTAATAGTGTAGATAATGCAGAAAGGATAAATGGTGTTCAGATCCGTATCGGCAACAGTCTGGAAAATAATGGCACCAATAATGCACTGTGAGTATTGCATCTCTTTAAATACACAAATGGTTAGAAATGGAGTAAATGAATCTCTAATTAAAACTTGACCGTTTTAATAAGCTTCATGCTGTTTTGGTGCGTCCCTTCTGTTACGGTGTTTTCACAGGGCTGCAACTGTTGACACCATCTCAGCTGGAGAAACAAAAACATTTGACTTTAATCCTCTTTATGGGCGCTATGTCAACATTTTTATACCTGGGCGCAGCGAGCATCTCACACTGTGTGAGGTTGAGGTGTTTGCAGGTAATAGACAGACAAAGAAGAAACTGATATGAATGTTTACATAGTTATTAATGTGTATAACTGTTATTTTATCAACAGTAGATGCACCATCGTACACTTGTGCTCAAAGTAAGTTTTCTTTTGTTTGTTTGTAATGTTACTGTCAGTAACGCGTATACAGTAGTTTTTACTGAACATTTGGTAACCAATAAGGGATAATGCACATCAAGTAAATTGTTTATTGCAAAATAAGCTGATCATTATATTTGAAGTGTCTTTATTATGTGACGTTAAACAGGGAATCTTGCTCTTGGTGGTAAAGCTGTCCAGTCGACCACATTCGAATCATATCAAGCTCAAAATGCTGTCGACGGCAACAGGAATCCAGTCTTCAATCTTGGGTCATGTAGTGCGACTGGTGGGGACAAGGACACCTGGTGGAGACTTGACCTGTTGAATTCCTTCAATATAGCCAGGGTTAGCATCACTAATAGTGTAGCTAATGTAGAAAGGATAAATGGTGTTCAGATCCGTATCGGCAACAGTCTGGAAAATAATGGCAACAATAATACGCTGTGAGTATTGCATCTCTTTAAATACACAAATGGTTAGAAATTGAGTAAATGAATCCCTTTTATACAAACTTGACCGGTTTAATAAGCTTCCTTCTGTTACGGTGTGTTTTCAGAGCTGCAACTGTTGACACCATCCCAGCTGGAGCAAGAGAAACATTTGACTTTAGTCCTCTCTATGGGCGCTATGTCAACATTTTTATTCCTAGGCGCAGCGAGTTTCTCACACTGTGTGAGGTTGAGGTGTTTGCAGGTAGTAGACAGACAAAGAGAAGAAACTGATATGAATGTTTACATGGTTATTAATGTGTATAACTGTTATTTTATCAACAGTAGATGCACCAACGTACACTTGTGCTCCAAGTAAGTGTTCTTTGTTTGTTTGAAATGTTTCTGTTAGTAACTCGTTTACAATTTTTACTGAACATTTGGTAACCAATAAGGGTTAATGCACATCAAGTAAATTGTTTATTGCAAAATAAGCTGTTGATCATTATATTGGAAGTCTTTATTATTTGACGTTAAACAGGGAATCTTGCTCTTGGTGGTAAAGCTGTCCAGTCGACCACATTTCAATCATATCTAGCTCAAAAGGCTGTCGACGGCAACAGGAATCCATTCTTCAATCTTGGGTCATGTAGTGCAACTAATGGGGACAAGGACCCCTGGTGGAGACTTGACCTGTTGAATGCCTTCAATATAGCCAGGGTTAGCATCACTAATAGTGTAGCTAATGTAGAAAGGATAAATGGTGCTCAGATCCGTATCGGCGACAGTCTGGAAAATAATGGCAACAATGTGCTGTGAGTATTGCATCTCTTTAAATACACAAATGGTTCGAAATTTAGTAAATAAATGAATCCCTTTAATATAAACTTGACCAATTTAATAAGCTTCCTTCTGTTACGGTGTGTTTTCAGAGCGGCAACCGTTGACACCATCCCAGCTGGAGCTACAAAAACATTTGCGTTTAATCCTCTTTATGGGCGCTATGTCAACATTTTTATACCTGGGCGTAGCGAGCATCTCACACTGTGTGAGGTTGAGGTGTTTGCAGGTGAGTAATAAAGAGACCTTGTGTGAAGACATTTGCACTGTTTGCTATTTATACTAAGTGTTTTGCCTTATTTTTCTGATTCCATTGCCAGATTAACTGGAACAAGACTTTACAACAGTCTGCTGATCCTAGAAGCAAAATACCAAACTACAGTTTAAGTGTTGACTGTTTGAATCCATCTTTGTTTCTTTTCTTCATACACAAATAAATTGGTACAGTATTGCATGTGTTGGCTGTTTCTGTCAAATGTCTCATCTGGATGTTTATGAAGAGGTCTAGAATCAATCACAATGTAACCACAAATAGCTCTTCTATTTTATAACCATATCAGAAAGAAGCATAAAAATGAAGTTAAAAATAATAAACTAAGGAATTAACCTAGAAATCTACAGAAGGTATTTTAAACCTTAGTAAAAAAGCAAAGTGAGAAATGGTAAACACTTTTAAATGATTCATCACAATCCTGAGGTCTTTCACTCAGAATCAACTCAATATAAATCAACACATGATTATTTTTGGGAAAAAATTTTGGGAATTTTTGGGAAACTGATGTTACAGTTTCTGTGAGCTCGTCCAGATCAGTGGTAGCAGCTTTAAAAACATCCCAGTCCGTGCAATCAAAGCATGCTTTTAAATTCTGTTGTGCTTCATCTTCATCCATCTCTTTACAGTCTTTTTTGCAGGTTTAGCTGATTTCAGTTTCTGCCTGTAGGATGGTATAAGATGAAACACACAGTGATCAGAAAGCCCCAAAGCTGCCCGTGGGATGGAGTGATATGCATTCTTTATTGTGGTGTAGCAGTGGTCAAGAATATTACTGTCTCTGGTGGGACATGTAATGTGCTGTCTGTGTTTTGGCAGTTCACGGGAGAGATTTGCTTTGTTAAAATCCCCAAGAATGATTAAAAGAGAATCTGGATACTTTTGCTCAGTCTCAGCTATTTGTTCAGCCAGCTGTTGTAATGCCGTGCTGACACACGCGTCTAGAGGAATGTAAACATTGACGAGAATAAACGAGACAAACTCACGTGGTGAATAGAAAGGTTTACAGTTTATGAAGAGAGTCTCTAGGTTAGGAGAGCATATTTTCTTCAGCGTTGTTATATCTGAACTCCAACTTTCATTGATGTAGAAACACAAACCTCCACCTCTCGTTTTCCCGGTTAGCTCCGTGATGCGATCTGCTCGGAACAGCTGGAAGCCCGGCAGGTATAGTGCATTGTCCGGTGTGTTTATATTTAGCCAGGTCTCAGTGGAGCACAGTACAGCAGAGTTGAAAAAAAATCCTTAATCCGGGTGAGAAGCAGTTCATCCATTTTATTAGGAAGAGAACGGAGATTAGCAAGATGAATACTGGGAAGAGGAGTGCGGAAGCCCCGTGAGCGGAGTTTGACCAGTGCCCCAGATCGCCTCCCTCGCATGCATCTGGCTGCTTGGTTTAAAGAGACAGTCACGACTCCAACGAGAATATCAAATAAAACATCTGAATAATCAAAAACCACAGAAATATTGTCTGGTGTGTGTTCCCTAATGTCCAGTAGTTCGTTTTTGGTGAACACAATCGGAAAAGAATGACTAAAAGAAGAACAAACAAACAAAGATAAGACAACTGAAGAGCAAAAAACCGAGGCTGCCATCTGCGGCGCCATCTTGCTGCAGTTTGCATGCCGGTGGACAAGCCCCTCCAAACTCATGGACACACAAAGAGTAATATTACCCCCCCCCCCATCTCGTCCAATTACTCTGCCTTCATCCATTGTGTTTGTTTGGAATCTTCAGCAAACTGGGCACTCTGAATTTGCTTTTACACATGTGGTCACAGCATTAGCAACAAGTGTCTTCAATTTTGAGTTCTTGTGTGTAATGAATGACGCCAGGTGTGTTCATTGTGTTCAAATTGTGTTCAATGCATTTTGCATCACATGAGCTTTCATTTGAGAATATGAGCAGAGTTCTTTTGCAACTTGTGTTTTAGCAAGGACAAATGTGTTAAGATTTATGAGAAAGGAGGATTGTGTATTGTGAATTGTGTCTTCGTGTGAAATGTGTTCATGATATTGGAAAATGATGGGTAGATTTAGTAAATGGGTTTAGACAACTGGTCATTTGGTTTAGAGGATTGGCTTTTGTGTTTTAGCATTTGAGAAAAACTGTAATATATGGAATATATGATGTAAGGGTTATCTCGCGAAATGGTTATCTCGATGCTTTTCCCCGACCCCGACGCCGTCGACATAACCGAACTCCATTGTATATCAAAATAACAGGTGGTGCTCCATATATTGACTCAACTTAAGTTAAAACATCTTGGTGCATTTCCCAGTTTGTAGTTTCCATTAATAACAAAGAAATTTTCACACCTTAATTTTAAATTAACATTTTTGGATAACCCGTGGAGTCCGGGAGGTGGCACAGACTGAGCACCCTTTCACGTAACGAGACACGTCCTGCGCCATACTGGGCCACCAGTAGCGATCTTGGAGGAGCGAGAGGGTACGCTGGCTGCCTGGGTGTCCAGAGCCCGGAGAGGTGTGAGCTTGGTCCAGAAGGGTCAGGCGGAGACTGTCTGGTACGTAGGTTCTGCCTTCTGGACCCCCCGGCGGAGCGGGGTCATCGTGAGTTGCATCTGTGATGAGCTGGTCAATAGTACACCACGACGGCTGGATTGAGTATGTGTTCGGGTTCCTGGGTGGTGGGTTCGGGGCAGAATTGACGAGATAGGGCATCGGCCTTGGTATTCTTGGATCCGGGACGGTAGGTAACAGAGAAATGGAAGCGAGTGAAGAACAGGGCCCACCGGGCTTGACGGGGATTGAGTCTCTTAGCAGTCTTGAGGTACTCCAGATTTCGATGGTCCGTGATGACTTGAAATGGGTGTTTCGCTCCCTCCAGCCAATGCCTCCATTCCTCCAGGGCCAGTTTCATGGCGAGCAACTCACGATTACCGATGTCATAATTTTGCTTCGCCGGGGATAGCTTTTTGGAGAGATAGGCACACGGATGGAGACGAGGAGGCTTACCTGCCGCTGCGAGAGAACTTGACGCATCGACTTCGACCACAAAGGGGAGTTCTGGATCCGGGTGAGCCAGGGTAGGAGCCGAACAAAAGGCTTTCTTGAGACCTTCGAAGGCCGTCTCAGCGGCTGTGTTCCAGGACAGAGACTTGGACCCCTTCCGTAGCAGTGCAGACAAGGGGGCAGCAAGGGTGCTGAAGTTGCGGATGAATATTCTATAGAAGTTCGCGAATCCCAGAAACCGCTAGATGTCCTTGATGTTGGTGGGGGTCGGCCAAGTCTGCACTGCTCTCACTTTCCCCTGGTCCATCTTGACGCCGCTCTGGTCGATGATGTAACCGAGGAACTGGGTCCGGCTGCGGTGGAACTCGCACTTTTCCAGCTTTAGATATAGATGGTGTTCTCGTAATTTCTGGAGGACCTGCGTAACGTGGGCTTGGTGTTCTTCTGGAGAGGCCGAGTAAACTAGGATATCATCGATGTAGACTATTACAAAGCGATGTAGGAATTCTCGAAGAACCTCATTCATGAAACCTTGAAAGACGGCGGGGGCATTAGACAAACCAAAAGGCATCACTAAGTATTCATAATGTCCCGTGGGTGTGATGAAGGCCGTTTTCCACTCGTCCCCTTCTTTGATGCGAATGAGGTTATAGGCGCTACGCAGGTCCAACTTAGTGAAAAGGCGAGCTCCCCGCAGCTGTTCCAGAGCGGCGGGTACCAGGGGAGGTGGATGGTCGGATGTAGTTCTGCTTGAGGGCCTCCTGTACGTACTCCTCCATGGCCTGGTGTTCCGGGATGGACAGGGGGTAGACGCGTCCTTTGGGAAAAGTGGACCCAGGCAGCAGGTCTATGGCACAGTCCCATGGCCGATGTGGTGGTAGTTGGGTTGCCATCCGAAGACTGAAGACATCCTGGAACGCCCGGTACTGTTCAGGGAGGTCAGTTGAGATGCCCGCTGATGGACTCTCGATGGTCGTTGCTGCCAGGGAAACCGGTGGTAGAAACTCGGGAGGGGAACTCTTCGCTTGGGGTTTGAGTACTGCAGAGAGACAGTTAGAGAAACATTGGACGCTCCACCGTAATACTTCTCCTGACCTCCAACAGATTTCCGGGGAATGAGTGGTGAGCCACGGGCGTCCCAGGATGAGGTCAACCGTAGAGCCCTCCAGCACCAGAAAGGAGAGGTCTTCCCGATGGAGACAGCCCACGCTGAGGGTTAGTTCTTCCGAGGCGTAGCATATGCACCCGCGGCCCAGCGGCTTTCCCAGGATGGACTGAGCCCGGTAAGGAAGGTCCAGAAGTTTTTTGGAGGCTTGGAGTTTGTGGAGATATATGGCAGAAATGAAGTTTCCGGCGGCTCCTGAGTCGATCAGGGCTTTGGCTGGAAGGGAATGAAAGGCAGAGGTTACCAGAACATCAGTGTTAGGCAGTTTTATGACGGAGGGTTTCGTTTGGATGGTACTCACCGCTGGGCGTGGAGGTCGGACAGGGCAGTTGTAACGGTAGTGGCCCTGACCTCCACAATACAAGCATAGGTGCATATGCATACGTCGCTCTCTCTCAGTTGGTGATATGCGTAGCTGGTTGACTTGCATAGGCTCTGGTGCTGGAGGCTGGTGCTCCCCCGGAGGAGACAGGAAATGCAACGGGGTCAGTGGGGCAGAACAGGCAGCTAGATTCAGTGAGACGAGGGTAGCGCGATATATGAGGTTTTCAAGGTGACTAAGTGGGTGCGGAGCTGCGGTGTCAAACCTTGGCGGAAGAAAGCTGTTAGGGCAGTTTCATTCCAGCCGCTAGTAGCCGTCAGAGTGCGGAATCTCAAAGTGTACTCATGTATAGTTTGTCAAGTCAAGTCAAGTCACCTTTATTTATATAGCGCTTTTTACAATGTAGATTGTTTCAAAGCAGCTTTACAGGAAAAACAATATAAACAAAGTTTGTTTGGCTGAACAGAAGCCCCAAAAGAGCAGGCGAATCAATACAATTGATGAATTTTAAGTGTTAAGTTTCCCCAACTGAGCAAGCCATAGGCGACAGCGGCAAGGAACCAAAACTCCGGCAGGTGACGTAACGAATGAAGAATAGAATGGAGAAAAAACCTTGGGAGAAACCAGGCTCAGTCGGGGGACCAGTTCTCCTCTGGCCAAAGCCAAACAGTACATGATTATTATATTGACAACAATTCAAGTCCAATATGAAGTCCAATTTGGTCCGGTTGGAGATGGGTTCATGATCGTCACAGGGGAGGGTCTAGTAGAGTCACGGTCTCCGCAGACACTTCAGGGTAGTGCTGTGCTCGTGTCCAGGTCCTTCATCTGATCTGGATACGGCCCGGATCCGGCTGACCACGGTAACCTCGGAATAAACAGAGAACAATATCAGCGTAGATGCCATTCTTCTTCTGATGTATCGAGTACATCAGGTGTTATGGGAATGTTCTCGGTTCCGGCTTATCTAAATTATGCAGCCTAACAATCATTTTACATGATTTGGATTAAAATGTATGTATAATGTGTTATGTGTATGCCAGGTTGAAAAGATGTGTTTTTAGTCTAGATTTAAACTGACAGAGTGTGTCTGCTTCCCGAACTGTATTAGGAAGACTGTTCCAGAGTTTAGGAGCTAAATAGGAAAAGGATCGACCGCCAGCAGTTGACTTTGATATTCTAGGTATTATAAGCTGGTCAGTATTTTGGGATCGCAATAGACGTGAAGGACTATAATGTGTTAAGAGATCGCTCAAGTACTGGGGAGCTAAACCATTTAATGCTTTGTAAGTAATTAGCAAGATTTTAAAATGTATTCGGTGATTAATAGGAAGCCAGTGCAGGTTTGACAGAACTGGGCTAATATGCTCATATTTCCTGGTTCTAGTAAGAACTCGAGCTGCTGCATTTTGGACCAGCTGGAATTTGTTTATTAAGCGTGCAGGGCAACCACCTAGTAGAGCATTACAATAATCTAGCCTTGAACTCATGAACGCATGAACTAACTTTTCCGCATTTGTCTTAGAGAGCATATGTCGTAATTTAGATATATTTTTAAGATGGAAGAATGCCGTTTTACAGATGCTAGAAACATGGCTTTCAAATGAAAGATTGGTATCAAAGAGCACACCCAGGTTTCTAACTGACGACGAAGACTTGACAGAACAGCCATTGAGTGTTAGGCAGTAGTCTAGATTATTACGCGCTGAACTTTTTGGTCTAATAATTAGAATCTCTGTTTTTTCAGAATTAAGCAGTAGAAAGTTATTAGTCATCCAATTTTTTATATCGGTTATGCATTCTGTTAATTTAGTGAATTTGTTTGTTTCATCCGGATGAGAAGAAATATAGAGCTGAGTATCATCAGCGTAACAATGAAAGCTAATTCCATGCTTCCTAATAACTGCACCCAAAGGAAGCATGTACAGGGTGAAAAGCAATGGTCCTAACACTGAACCTTGAGGAACTCCATACTGAACTTGTGACCGATATGACATCTCCTCATTTACTGCTACAAACTGATAACGGTCAGATAAGTATGATTTGAACCAGGCTAATGCAACTCCACTAATGCCAACATAATTTTCAAGTCTATTCAGAAGGATTTTGTGGTCAATTGTATCAAATGCAGCACTAAGGTCCAGTAACACTAACAGAGAGATACAACCACGATCGGATGATAAGAGCAAATCATTAGTAACTCTAATAAGAGCAGTCTCAGTACTATGATATGGTCTAAATCCTGACTGGAAATCCTCGTAGATGCTGTTTCTTTCTAGAAAGGAACATAGTTGTGAAGATATTGCCTTTTCTAGAATCTTTGACAAAAAAGGTAGATTCGATATCGGCCTGTAATTAACTAATTCTGTAGGATCAAGTTGTGGTTTTTTAATAAGCGGTTTAATTACGGCCAGCTTAAAGGTTTTTGGTACGTATCCTAATGACAAAGATGAATTAATAATATTAAGGAGAGGATCTATGATCTCTGGAAGCAACTCTTTCAGTAGCTTAGTTGGTATTGGGTCTAGCATACATGTTGTTGATTTTGATGATTTAACGAGTTTAGACAATTCTTCCTCCCCAATAGCAATGAAGGAGTGGAATTTTTCTTCGGGGACACTAAAATTTACTGTATTTTGTGATATTGTAGTAGACGGTTGCATGGTTATAATTTTCTCTCTAATATTATGAATTTTGCAAGTAAAGAAGTCCATGAAGTCATTACTGCTGTGCTGTTTTAAAGCATCTGGGGTTGAGGCTTTATTTCTTGTTAATTTAGTCACTGTCTCAAATAAATACCTAGGGTTGTATTTGTTTTCTTCTAAGAGGGTGGAAAAGTAAGCAGATCTAGCTGATTTTAAGGCTTTTCTGAATGCAACAGAGCTGTCTTTCCATGAAATGCGAAAAACCTCTAGCTTAGTTTTTTTCCAGCTCCGCTCCATTTTTCTGGCTGCTCTCTTGAGGGCCCGGGTGTGCTCGTTGTACCACGGTGTTGGACTATTTTCTTTAATCTTCTTTAAGCGCAACGGAGCAACAGTGTCTAAAGTGCTGGAAAAGAGAGAGTTAATAGTTTCTGTTGCAACATCAAGTTCTTCTAGGCTATCTGGGATGTTAAGTAGATCAAACTGATCAGGAAGATTATTTATAAAGCTATCTTTTGTGTTAGGAGTGATAGTTCTACTATATTTATAACAGGGAGTTAGTTTTTCGACTTTAGCTAAAGGTAGTCTACACGCAACTAAGTAATGATCTGAGATGTCATCGCTCTGCTGTAGAATTTGAACAGTATCAACATTGATCCCATGCGACAATATTAGATCTAAAGTATGATTACGAGAATGAGTGGGTCCTGATACATGTTGTGTAACTCCAATAGAGTTTAAGATGTCTCTAAATGCCAATCCCAATGCGTCTTTTTCATTATCTACATGGATATTAAAATCACCGACAATTATGACTTTATCTGCAGACATTACTAGTTCTGAGAGAAAATCAGCAAATTCTTTGATAAAGTCTGTATGGTGCCCTGGTGGCCTGTATAGAATAGCCAGCACAAAAGTTAAACAGGAATTATTACTTGCACTAGATAATTTTACATTAAGGACCATCACTTCAAAAGAATTATATTTCAAATTAGACCTTTGAGCAGTACTGATCGTGTTACTATAAATTACAGCAACACCTCCTCCTTTACCTTTCAGACGAGGCTCATGTTTATAATAGTAATCTTGAGGGGTGGACTCATTTAAAGTAATGTAATCGTCTGGTTTTAGCCAGGTTTCTGTCAAACACAGCACATCTAGTTTATGATCTGTAATTATATCATTTACAATAAGTGCTTTTGAGGAAAGGGATCGTATATTCAGCAACCCAAGCTTTATCATTTGTTCATTTGTGTTGTAACCGTTCTTAGTTGTTTGTAAATCAATTAAATTTTTACCCTTAAACGGTTTTGAGAGTTTTTTGTATTTGCTAATTCGTGGAACAGACACAGTCTCTATAGGATATCTAGGAGAAAGAGTTTCTATGTGTTGGAATTTATCTGACCTCTGTGACGTGAGACAGCTAGCAGACGGTCGGTTTAGCCAGTTTGTCTGCTTCCTGACCTGGACCCCAGTTAGTCAAGGTTTAGCTCTAAGACTATATGCCAAATTACTAGAGAGAAGAGCGGCACCATCCCAGGTGGGATGAATACCATCTCTTTTTAACAGGTCAGGTCTGCCCCAAAAACTTTTCCAATTGTCTATGAACCCTATGTTATTCTGCGGGCACCACTTAGACATCCAGCCATTGAGTGAGGATAATCTGCTAAGCATCTCATCACTCCTGCGCATAGGGAGAGGTCCAGAGCAAATTACAGTGCCTGACATCGTACTTGCGAGTTCACACACCTCTTTAATATTAGTTTTAGTGATCTCCGACTGGCGAAGTCGGACATCATTAGCGCCGACGTGAATAACAACCCTTTGTGACCCTTGTTGAATTCGTAGCAGTTGGTCATGCGACGAAAGAGACCCCGCAGATCGGCTGAACACTTCTCTGAAATGTGTCACAAAGTTTTCCAGGGTTTGAAGAACAGGCCCACCAGTCGACCAGATCGCTTCCGCCCATTGAAGAGCTTGTCCGGTGAGAAGGGATATCATGAAGGCGATCTTAGCTCGTTCTGACTCGAACTGACGGGAATTCAATTCGAAGTAGAGGGAACACTGAAGTAGGAACCCATTGCATTTCTCCGCCTCACCTGCGTAGGGCGCAGGTTTGGCTATGGGACTGGCTGAGGCAGATGCGGAAGTGGTTCCCTCTTGCAGTGCCATGTGAATTGCTCGAGTGAGATCGGGAATGGTATCCGGGTTGAGTGATGGCTGTTCAGCCACTCCCGCTGCGGCCTGCTGAGTGGTCTGATCTTCTGTCATGCTGAGACTCACACAAAATAGGTAAGTAACAACAGGTTTATTTTGACAGCAGGTCACACAGCAGGAAGGCAATGAACAAGGCAGTAGATAATGACACGTAGATCACAGAGACGGTAACACTTATCTGGGATGAGGAGTGCAGTCGGTACTGGTTGGAGGACAGAAAGAATCACGGAGAGAATCTATCACGGAGATCGACAGACGGCAAGGAGCGAAGGTCCAAGATAGCTCGTGGGGCATGAGTGAGTCCAGGTATCTCTGATGAGATCAGACACTGACTGAGGGTTGAGTGCAGGCTTTATGGTGCGTGATGATGAACAACAGGTGCTAGTACTCAGGTGATGCTGAACGTGTGGGCGGAGTGAAGGGGGAGCCTGGTGCCTGGGGTGTGGCATAGTCCGTTACAAAATCTTGCATATGTTGAAAAAAACTAGCATTCATGAACGTACATTTATTTTATTAACATCTACAAAGAATATTTACTGTGAAGAGAAGACCAAATGTATTAAAACAAAACCCGAAACTCACTTAAAATAGTTATTTAATTAAACGAGTGGAAGATTGGTCCAATTAGGCGAGTGGAAAATTAACATTGAGACTTGAATCTGCTCCTGGTGCAATCCTGAAAAAAAGAAGAGAAATGGTTCATTAGAACAATCATAATAGTTTCACAAGAGAAAATATTTGTGAGATATGAATTTAAACTGTGAGTGAACGTTATCAGTCGATGCGACTGGATCAATGTTAGTGTGAGAAAAAAACAAGACCAAAATGTTTACCTTTCTGGAAACATCCTGTAATGGAAATTTGCAGATTACGTATGCTTAATGGAAATGTACTGAATGTGAATGCTTACTGAAGAAATTCTGTATGCTGAATTTGATGTGTGTCTCTCATGACAGTTCAGCGTGCAGGCATTGTTTGCTCAACTGGAAATGTTTAAAGGTCGAGACAGAGATATGCGTATGTGTGCAGGGGAGCTGTCATTATAAATAACAGTTGTGTGAAGTTTTAATGTTAAGGTGACAAACACAATTCTCAATTTTCTGAAATGTTTTTTGCAGAAATTAGTGCTTGTGTGACGTAAAGTAACTTACAGAGCATAGGCATTAGAGCCGTGCTCGACCACTCCTTTTTAGGAATGGTCTTGACAGAAATTTTGTGTAGGCCATAAGGTATATAAGGGGTGTGAGGGACTGCCCCTCCACTCCTCTCATGCATGCTTGACGTGTGTAAGACGAGTCCTTTTACAAGTGAATAAATATATTCTTTGACTTCTGACCACTCTTGACTTTCTGATTGATATTTGAGAAAATTCCACAACAATCCTTGAATTCTCTTAGTAAGCAGAAAAATTATTTTTGATTTAAATGAGATTATTTTTGTTTAAATGTTGGAAAATGTTTGAAAAAAGTATTCTTTGCATATTTATGCAACTTTAATCTGTTCGTGTTTATATAGATAAATTAATGATTGTTGGATGTTGATGAAAGATACGATTCAAAAATAAATTGGCGCTAGTATATATGCAAAAATATGCTAGTGGTCCAAAAAGTGTGACATGAGGATGAAAATCAGAAACTCCAGTATTCTTAGGGAAACAAACATATTTGATACCTTAATAACCCTTCTCTACAATGCAGCAATAGGGAAGATAACATCTTAACAGGCCTTAGAGAAAAATCACTTTGATCGAGAACCCTCCAGAAATGTAACGTACATCACCTTGTGTCCAACAAAAGCCCAGAAATAACCTATTAATTGGGCTAGCTCTCAGATAAGCCCACACCGCATTTATTTATGTTAATATTAACTTGAAAAAACAAAATAGTAGGCAAACTCTTGGTTGTCTATAGCAATGGAGCACTTTGTAAACTGGACACCGTGATGTACGTTACACATGAAATAACTGAGCCACAAACATTTATCTTAAATGTATTTTGAATAATTTTAATACAGTTGTATTCTTTTATGACATTCAAATGATCTCAAACAACATCTCATTTGATCTTTGCTCCAAATTTTTTCTAATTTTCAGTGTGATTATGATGGAGTGAAATAATGTACAAAAGTGCGGTGAGAAAAGTAACGGGTACCACGTGACAAATCCATTCAATGAATACATTGTGATGAGCGGAAAACGGTAAAAAATGTCACTTATTTCAATATTTGATAACTCTGGACCCTGGTTCATGAGCATCCTATACGATATCTATATCCTGGTCTTGTTTAATGATAAAATATAAGTCGGGAATTATAGAAAACAATGTCTGAACGCATTCATCACAATCGGACATGATCTCCATTTTAGTGCATAGAAATCATCTGAAACCCTGCATTGTTCTAGGCAAAATTTATACTCCTAATGAATATATAGTTGTTTAACTTACCTTACAATGTAACAATCCCACAAAAGAATCAAAGATTTCGGTGAAATATTCGATTGTTTATGCTGGAAAAATCTGCGTAACGTTCTCACATGTATACACGTGAACAAGACACGAAAGGCAATTTCCATAGTGTAAAGGTCAAATGACGTAATACGTTTTATTTACATACGTCAGTCGGGAAACCCACGTGGGTGGTTTATCCAGAGAACATCTCGGGTCATGATCGCTTCTTCTGACGATTTTATAAGAGTTTGAACGTTCATCACAAAACTGGACACGAAGGTACCGGCTTCATTTAATTCATCAGTAGATCGTAGCAGTATTGTTTAACAATAAAAGTTGAATAATGAATGTTTAGACATGTAAATTCTTTAATTATCACGATTAGCACAAATTATTTTTGTCTGTACGATCAGGATTTTACACACTTTGAACGTACATCACAGCACCGGACACGATGGGTGATGTACGTTACGCGATTTTCAAAATCATTTTTCTCAAAGAAGGGGATATTTTTCGGCAAAAAACAGCTTGACGATGGTTAGATTGTATAACTTCCCTAACAAATAAATCAAAACATTTGGGTAATACAAGCATTTTGTGAGGGAAAAAGTCGGAGTTTTTGTACATGGGGTACAATGTCACGCTCGGTGCTTCAAAATTTGTCCAGTTTTGGGTATCAAATGTGCTACAAAATCCACCGTTCGAAATGGATCATCATAATTTTATCAAAACTATCTCTACTGTGTATATTGAAGACATTTATTGTAATTTTACCCTGTGGCTCATGTGATTTGTGAATTTATTAGTCACCAAACTCTAAGAGCCTAGGGGGGGACCACTAGCGTATTTTTGCATATATATATTCTTTTGTTTTTCTTATTTGTACCTATATTCTTTTCTTTGTCTTATTTTCCATATGCTATTTTCCTTTTTCTTATTTGAATGAGTTATATAGAGTGATTTTTAATCAAGTTAGGGCTTTTCATTAGTTAACTTTCTTTACCAGATAGAACATGTTATAATGTTTTGGGTTGTCTTTCTGTTGATAGTTGGAGCCTGAACCGAATTTAGCCTCGGAGAAGCTGTGTATCTGTGTGTGAGTTAATATGGTCTGTTTCGATGAGGTGATTAGCTGCCACCATAAGGAGACAGAATGACTTGTTGTTCTCGACAAGCCATGTGGAAGGTCACTAACCCGTCAACTATGTGATCAAGGCAAGATTAATTAAGATGAGATAAGATTAATTAAGATAAGCTTCAGGCCACGTCCACACGATGCCGGTGCGTTCCTTATCCAATCTCTTTTTTCCTCGTTCAAAAAAAAAATCAGCGTCCACACGATACCACTGAAACCGACTGAATCCGGTGTAGTTTATATGCCAGACCAGTATGGGGCGTTGTAATTCTGCCACAGATGATACACTATACACAGAGAAGAAGACTTTGAGCATGCACATTGTTGTTGCTGTTCAGTGTTGCAAGATTGCTAGTTACTTTTTTGTCACGTCTGACCGCGAAAAAATGTATTGGGCTGGTTGATAAAACTTGGGATGGTTTTTGATGCATAAAATCGCTCAAAATATTCATTATTTATAAGAGTACGCACTTTGGGCTGGTATTTTTTTTAATGGGAGGGTTTTAAGCTGTAGCTGCGCTGGAATCTTCAGTCCAATCTGGCAACACTGTTGCTGTTACTGTGACGCAGCCGACACGTGATGTGATGACATCATCGGTAAACAAAAAATATACGGATTGGCCGTCCACACGATACCGCAAGGGTGTCGGATTCAGATCTATCCACTTTAGGACCCGGTATAAAAAGTGAGCGGATTCAGTCTCCCAAATCGCCGGATGCGTGTGGATGGAACGCCAATCCGATAAGAAATGTATCCGGATGCATTCTTTATTTCTTAGCCAATCAGAATCATTTAACCATCATCAATGACATGGTTAGTACCCTCTGTTAGAGTATAATTGCTGTAACAATGTTATTGTAAGTGGGGCGGCCTACGAACCCGTTGTGAGACTTGAAGCTTCTGCTGATGAAACTGCAAACTAAACTTCACTAAAATTTCTCCTATTGACTGCACTTCTGACTACTGCTCTTCATTCAACATATCTGGTCCTCAGGTCTTAACTGTAAATCCCCTACATTGATTTCTTTACAAGTTAACTGTTTAATGATTTGTATGTGATGTGTATCAAGGAACATGAGTCGCCTGCCGGCCTGTTCTAAAAATATCTTAGCACCTTATACCATAGCACCACATATTTTTTGTTGTTGTCGCTATTCTTTTTTAAATCCCACTAGCAAATTAACACCTCCACTTCATATAATTTCTGAAACCTTATAGGATAACGCAAGTTGACAACTGGCCAATTGTGGTGCAATGCAGATCAAACAACAATGAAGAGGCACACAGCTCAACCAGTGGCGCCGCCGCCAGTTGTGCTCAATACTGACAGGTGCAGCTAAACCAATCAGTACCAAACCAAATCAGTAGCTGAAGCCTACCAAAGTTTGCATACCAGAAAGCCTGAAAAATAGCAAGCTAAACTGAATACATGGCAGATATGGTGGATCTGGACCTGGACATTAGTGGCTAGTGAAAATGTTGTAGAAGTGATCATTTGAGAATGTAAATACTTGCAGAGATTTATAGAAATAAAGTGTTGCATATTGATATGGACCTGTTTCCTACCTTGTTAAATCATTGTTGATAATTATTGTGAGAAATCATTAACATAATTATTGTCTTCACAAAGATGAATATCATTAATTCAATATGAATTTGAATCTCATTAGTTTCCCTCAATTGATCCCAGCTGTTTCTGCTCGTTACCTTTCTTCTTTAATAAAGAGTGTTTGCTATTGTGTCGTTGTCATTATGTTCCAGAACCGTTCCATCTGGTTAGTCTGTGTTCCTTTGTTTTGATTTCTTGAGTATGTTGTTATTGTCTTTGGTTAATGTTTTCCCCCTTTTGGATGTTTTCTTTTGTATTAATAAATATTCCTTTTTCCTGCATTTTTGAGTCCTCCCATTAATCAAAAAAATTACGAGATTACGAGAAGGTTCTTCCATTGTGGATTAATTTTACGGTGAGTGTCGCCGCCTTTGAAGTGATTCACCCTGAAAGGACAGGGTATACACAGAACTTCTTAAGTTGAATTTAATACCTTTTTACTATCTTCCAAAAAATGAATACGAATGTGTGTTTTTTTTTAAGGATTGGTTGAGGCTCTTGTCGAACATTAGGATTAACAGACCTGCTTTGTTTATGGTCTTCCACCAGTTATCTTCTTAAAATATGGTGCAATACCAAATTTGATCATGCAAGCAGACTTATCCTTGACTAAACTAAGGTTTTTGCCATGTCGAAGAGTCCGGAAACCTATTTCTAAACAGCTCTCCAAAGCTATTGTTGGAATTGAAAGAGTGGTGTTTAGTTGCTAGGTCTAAACACTAGGGATGTGCGTTTCGACTAGTTTAAACAAAAAATTGGTAACTGATTAAACGACTAGTCTAAAGGTAAGAAGACCTCAGAAGACAGTCAATACTACATTAAAAGTATTGAATCTATAAATCAAGTGAAATGATAATGAATTTTGCTGAAAAAAAGTATAACAGTATAACGCGACATGCTTTCCTTCTGGAGTCTCAAAACTGCTGCTTTATGTAGCCGTGTCTGTGTGTGTGTGTGTGTGTGTGTGTGTGTGTGAGAGAGAGAGAGAGAGAGTGTGTGTGTTTCCATGGTGATACCCAACACAATGAGTTCAATAAACAGTTAAATAACATTGTTTCAGCACGTCTCTCCTAACATCTCATGTCTGTGATTAATATTGTTTCGCTCGGCTCCATTGGGATTATGCGTCATGCTTGTCACGTGACACACCGCAGCCACAAAAGCGTGTCGCATGCATTTAGTTTTTCTTATTTATTCACCAACTTGTTGGCTGTGTCGACTACCTGATATTCCCTTTCTCAAATATATGAAAGTAAACCTTTATATTGATCATGTTCGCTGACAGCTTGTTGCAGATCGGAGAATTTGATCTGTCGGTTTTGTAACACGTAAATACAGTGACTTCTGTAAGCGACCGGTGAAGTGGGAGAAGAATAGAGTGACTATAGTTTCAAATGCAATCGGTATCTGATATAAATACACCTTTTCAGTTTATAATTGAACGGATTTCTATTTTCTCTTTTAAAGACATAGGTGTGTTTTTTCAAACTATAATTGTATTGTTTTACCAGAACTTATGAGTTTTTAAATGTCTGAAAATAAAAGTACGTGGTTGAAAGCACTGAATAGCTGTGATATATGACAAAAACTTAGCACGTGCGTCACGAGTTCAGCGCCAGCCAAAGCGCGAAAACACTTTCTAAATCACAGCAATGCGAAGGTTAAAAGAAAAATTTTAACGTCATTAGAACTATAAAATCTTGTGGGGTTTTGTCTCATGTAGTCAGCTAGTGCGAATCACAGCTGTACCGCCGCACAACACTACTAAACACCACAGCACCTCAGCTGCAGTGTTGCAGTGCTGGCACAGAAGCTGCGTTTGAATTGGTAAAATGATTAATGTTTTAAAAATAACATTTTGAATATAGAAATATGACTGGGATATTGTCATGATTTTCAGAGCATGTTTGATGATCACTAGGTTCAGGAAAAGAGCAAGTCTGTGTGTAGGCCTCTATAGTCCATACTTTACAGCTCTCTGAAGTGCAGTCAACGTCAGCAAGCTGGTACATCCCCAAAGTCACGCAGTTCAGCAGGACCACACGGATGCTGATCCACTCGAACCATGTGGGGAAGCATGTGTTAAGGCTCATGTTTATCAGCAGACACGTAAACACAACAATACTGTTACGACCCCATGTTTCTGTATTATTATTTCTCTGTTTTTCTGTTAGTCTTTCTGTGGTTGTGTCTCTGTCTAGAATCATGCTGATTGGTTACTACACACTGATTGATGCTCTCTCACGATTGGTGCACAGCACTTTAAAAGAAGCATGTCATCACTTCCTCTAGAGAGATATTGGGGAGAATGGAGAGAGGTTGTTTGATGCATGTTGTAGAAGCTGTGTTATTGTTGAGAGTGTTGAAAACTGTGAGTCTTTGTTTGAATTAGTTTGTTGTAGCGATTCTGAGCCTAAGGGAAATGGTGCGGATTGTATGTGTGCGTGAATCGTTTATGATCAAATGCACATAAATCTGCACAAAGGGGAATTTGGATATTAACAGTTAATTATAACGGATTATAACAATTATTAATATCTATGGCTTAATTCGACTTGTAGAATTTTCTTTAATTCTAGAAAAGAGTTCAAAGGACGGATAATTTGTCCAGCAAATATTGACCTTATAAACTCTGGAAAAGGTTTCTTTTGGCCACAAAGAAAGATCTTTCCATTAATTTGTAACAAGGATCGGTCACCATTAAAGTGACTTATGGATTAGCAATTCAGATGCAATCACGTGTGAATATATATATTTTAATAATCGACAAACAATAGACAAACATACACAGATTAATTGAAAAAGGGAAGAAGAGAGAAAAAGAGAGCGAGTAGGAGAGGGAGAGACAAAGGAAGGTGGTATTACAGACAATAACCTATAACCTATTTGAGAAACAAGCAAGGAATCAGACCAACTTATAAGTATAACTCAAAACTCTCTAACGAGGGTAGGCTACTTGCTTATGTTTCTTTCTGTGGCTGGTCGGAATGCGTGCGTGCGAATTCCGATCTGGTCCGAGGTTTGCGTCTTGATGGGCGGGTCCGTTGGAGTCCGCGGTAAGTTCAAATTTGGTTCTTAGTCTGGTAATGTCCTTTGTGGAAAATGGCGCTCAGGAGGATCCAAGATTCCGCGCCAGAGGAGAGTTGCAAGAGGATGAAGAGGAACAGGAAGAGTAAAAAGCCTGGTCCTTAGGCCGCAGGCGCTTTTAAAGGCATGGGGAGGCTGTGCCCCCTTTTTTTTTTCGGGCCGGCCAATCAGAATGAAGGAACTAAGAAGCGGGAAACTTTCCTTTGTCTTTAGTCTGATGTGATTAGCATGTTTTATGGCCTACTTGAGAATGCAGACCTTTGGGTTTTGGAATAAAAGAAAGAGTCTGATGCATCCTAGCACAGTGAAACAAACCTAGACGGTCTGCAAATTGAAAGACAAAGATTTCGAGACCATTCATGGCTATATTAACTCTTGACATGAAAGCAAGATAAAGATTGGCATGGTTATGTAAAGGTAATTACTGATTATAAGCCACTCAATTATCAAACACATCTAAAATGGTTATAACAAAAACATGCATACATATAGGTAAAACACAACACATCTAAAAATGGAAAGTAACTAAGTTAAAAGTCACATGGCACAGTCTTTGTGTTCTTGGTATGTGTGTGTGGGTGTGTAAATGAGTGTCTCTGGGTCTCTAGGTGTAGATGGGGCTTTATGACTCTGTGGAATGCAGAGGGAAAAGGAACGAGACTGGCTTGTGTTCTAGAGGTCTTAAACTGTCAGTTCACAGACTCTACGGAGCCAATTCTGTCGAATCACTTTTTCAATCAAAGAATGAATCTGATCGATCATTCATGAGCACCGTCCATACCCAACATTGTGTTTGAAGAGTTTGTTGGATTTGACTAATTTGCCTGTTTGACACTGATTTTGGATTGCCCTTTCAAAGTTTGGTTGCCTAATTGTAAATATTGTATATACTTATTATTTGGGAAAGTAGGGAGACTGACGCCATTTTTGTTTATTGTAAGTTGTTTGATCTTTGTTTTTGGTTAGGGAGTTAGGTTTGTACTTTGTATTTTATTTTATTTTCTTTGAGGTTAAGGTTTAAGTAAGAGGTTTTAAAATAAGGAATTTTTGTTTGTTGTTTTGGCCTTGTCGGCTCCTGAATTATATGTCCCATCATTGAGATTAATAAATTTATCAATTTTGAAATATTACTTTTTGGTGTTTTTCATGTTGCACCCTTTTCCCTAGACGGGGCGTAACATGAAATTGGGGGCTCGTCCATTGGCAAGATATTTTATTAGCCAAATTTATTTTGCAAGTTTATTTTGTTTGTTTGCCTGAGGAAATATAGAGATTGACATGATGACAAAATTTGAATTAGAAAAATTTGTGATTGCGCCCACAGAGGAGAAATTTGAAAAATGTCGTAAAGACGATTTGTTATTAATCGCAGATTTGTTTGACATTGTCGTGTCTCGAAATGCGCTCAAAAGGGAGATTAAAGAGGCACTGCACATGGAGCTATTACTATCTAAAGTAATAAAAAGATATTGCCTGGTGAGAGTGCGGTTACGGGTGTTGCATCTCCAGCACTGTCTGAGGATTTGGATGCTGTGGAGGCAGAATTCAAATTTGAGGATGGGGCTTGCATGGATCCCGTTAATCCTTCTGCACCAAAAGACCAGTTGTTGGCAATAAGGTTGAAAGAACTGGAAGTGGAATTAGCCCGACAAAAATACCAGAGTCAGCAGTTACATGTCCGAGCTGTTGAGCTCGAGACTAAAAGAGACATCAGGCTGAAAGAGCTCGAGCTTGAGCTAAAGTCCGAGCAGGCTCGGCGTCCACCTTCTCCTGTGTTGCGAGGAAACACTCCTGTGTCGAGTCCTGTGAGCGCCTCCTCTGCTCTCCCTGCAGAGTCACATGCATTACCGGTAAGTCGTGAATTTGATGTTACTAGACAAATTTCGTTAGTTCCTACGTTTAGAGAGAGTGAAGTTGATACGTATTTCACGGTTCTTGAGCGCATCGCAGCCACATTAAAGTAATAATAATACATTTTATTTAAGGGCGCCTTACAAGACACTCAAGGTCACCTTGCAAGCATATAAAACATTAAATAACAACCAAGAAATAAGCAACTACAGAAGAAGAACAAAAATAATAATAAAAATAAATAAATAATAATAATAATAATAATAATAAAATGAAATTAAAATTCATGAGTAAGCCAGCCTGTAAAGGTGTGTTTTCAAGCGTGATTTAAAAATAGACAGTTTCGTATGTCTTGGGGAAGCAAGTTCCACAACTGAGGAGCAGCGTTGCTAAAAGCTCGAGATCCCATGGAAACTAGACGTATGCGGGGAGGAACTAAAGGGAGTATAGATGAGGATCTGAGGGTTCGAGAGGGAGTGTGTGTAGAAAGCAGATTATTAAGATATGATGGAGCCAGGTTATGCAGAGTCTTATAAACTAGGAGGAGGATTTTAAATTCGATGCGTTGTTTTACGGGGAGCCAGTGTAGTTGTTGTAAAACAGGAGATATGTGTTCCGGTTTGGCTGTTCTGGTAATTAAACGTGCAGCTGAGTTCTGCACTAACTGTAGCTTATGTAGAAGTTTATTTGGAAGACCGTAAAAGAGAGCATTGCAGTAATCGATACGTGAAGTGACCAGAGCATGAACCAGAATGGCAGTGCTGTTCAATGAGAGGGAAGAGCGGAGGCGATTGATATTGCGTATGTGATAGAAAGCCGACCGTGTAATGTTGTTAATATGTGCTTCGAAGGATAAGGTACTGTCAAAGATAACACCAAGGCTCTTTACTTGTGTCAAAAGACCAACTGTAGAACCATCTATACTCAGAGAAAAACCATTGGTCTTAGACAAGTTATTTTTTGTTCCAACAAGTAGAATTTCTGTTTTATTGCCATTCAGTTTAAGAAAATTATTTGAAAACCATGTTTTAACTTCAGCCAGACAGTTAGAAAGAAAGGAAGGAGGAAATTCAGAAGTAGGTTTAGAAGATAGATAGAGTTGTGTATCATCAGCGTAACAATGAAAATGGATACCATATTTCCTAAAAATGTTTCCTAGTGGGAGTAAATAGATGATAAATAGTAAAGGGCCCAGAACTGATACCTGTGGGACACCTGTGGTGATGGATGCCGGTTTGGATCTGAACTTGCCTAGTTGAACAGATTGGGTACGACCAGTGAGATATGAGGTAAATCATACTAAAGAAGTACCAACGATTCCATTGGCCTGCAGTCTGTCTAACAGAATTTTGTGGGAGATAGTGTCGGAAGCTGAAGTTAAATCAAGAAGAATTAATATAGATAGTAGTCCTGAGTCAGCAGCCATCAATAGGTCATTTGAAATTTTGATGAGTGCAGTCTCAGTACTGTGGTGGGAACGGAAACCTGATTGGAATTGTTCATAAAGGTTGTTAACTGAGATGTGATTGTGCACCTGAGTTGCAACAACCTTTTCCAGAATTTTAGATAAAAATGTCAAATTGGAGATTGGACGGAAATTGTGAAAATATTTGGATCTGTACCTGGTTTCTTGAGTACAGGAGTTATTAGTGCATTTTTGAATAAGTAAGGGACATTACCAGAAGTAAGAGAAGAATTAATAATCTCGGTAATGAAATGCAAAAGAGCTGACAAACAGACTTTTACTAATTTAGTTGGAAGAGGGTCCAGATGACAAGTAGTAGGTTTAGATTTCAGAATAATTGAGGTCATCTCACCTTATGTGGGAAGGAAAAAAGTAGAGAAAGTAAACTAAATGGAGGTGTAAATGTCGAATAAGATGCTAAATCAGGAGGCAACAGGGACTGGTGAATATTTTTGATTTTTATGTTGAAAGAATTCAAAAATGCATCACATAATTCAACTGAGTGTAGGTGTGATTGTAGAGAATCTGGAGGCATTGAGATATCTTTCAAAACTGAGAAAAGAGTTCTTGAATTGCCTTCACTGGACGAGATCAAATGCAAATAATAATCAGATTTAGCTGAAGTAATAGCAGTTTTGTAATTCTTCATGTGCTCAGAATACATATCTTTGTGTACAACAAGTCTGGTTTTCACAAAAAGTCGTTCCAAATGGCGGCCTCAAGCTTTTAGCCTAAGCAGCTCAGGGGTGTACCAGGGGGCAGAATTAACAAATGAGACAGACCTGGTTTTTACAGGTGCATGAGTATCAAGAAGTGATTGAAGCACATCATTATAATGGCATACTAGTTCATCAGGAGTTGTTAAATTGTCATTATTGGAGAGGGTGACTAAACCATCTGTAAATGCTGAAATGTCTATGTTTTTGAGATTCCGGAATAAGATAGTCCGACGTTGGTTATACTTAAATAAAGTTAAGCAGGCTTTAAAAGATACCAACACATGATCAGAAAAGGTCAAGTCAGAAGACGTGCAGTTCTGTGGAGTGACACCAGAGCAACAGACGAGATCAAGTGTATGGCCCTTCAAATGAGTAGGAAAATTTACAAATTGTTGGATGCCAAAGTTGTCCAAGCAAGATAAAAAATCCTTTGTATATGTACCATTTACATTGTCAACATGTATATTAAAATCTCCAGTCACGATCACATTACCAGATAGAGAACTGATGAAAGTTAAAAAGATTGAAAAGTCATTTAAAAAGTCAATTCTCACCTTAGGTGGGCGATAAACATTAGCTAAAACAGTTGGTACTGGACCATTAATTAGTAAAACAATGTATTCGAATGAAGTGAACTCAGGGACAGATACAAGCGAGACTTTCCACTTCTCGTTGTAGATTATGGCAAGTCCTCCGCCGCGACCTGACGCGTGGGGTTTGCAGGTGTAAACATAACCCTGGGGGGTAGACTGATTAAGCAGAGTAAAATCGTCTTTTTGCTGCCACGTCTCAGTTAAGCAGAGAAAGTCAAACTTAGGATCAGAGAGGATATCATGGAGTACAGAACTTTTATTTGAAAGTGATCGCAAGTTCCATTGACCGAAGGAAAGGATGTTACTTTGAGTATCCGAAGATGATGACGACCTGGCGAGGCTCGCAAGCGCGCTGTGTTTGACAGACCGAGTAGTTTTTCTTGCGGGACGAGCTTTCGTAGACCAGAATGATTGTATAGTGTTAGAGTCATCGATGTAGTAACTCCGTCGAGAGCCCCGGTGAGCATATTTATGGCGAGGAATATAGATGATGTCCTTGTTGGAGAGTAGGACTGATGGCAGCTTGAAGTGATGAGATTGAAGTTGTAGAAGTTCCTTCACAGTGTATCGCAGAGACGAGGCAAGAGGGAAACCGATTGAAGAGAGCATAATCCAGGTAAGTATAGCCAAAACTGTTAACTCAGTGATCCTCATATTTCGACTCAGGTTGAGTAGTAGATGGTTAGTGTTGAAAGTTAGCAGCTAGACCTTTATCTAGGAAAAAACACCCTAATAGTCTCGCAAACTCGGCCGTGTTTTAAAACCCGCGTTAGCCAGCACATCGAGCAACAAAGCCAATTCACAGCAAGTATATGGACTGGGCAGCCCTTACTCAGACAGCCTAGACCAAAAACAAACTTGTGAAGCAACAACCGATAATCCAAAAGAAAGTACTCCACTTACTCAGGGAAGACGGAAGAGCAGCCATTTGGCCTGCATATTTGGCCTTTATTGTTACAGTGCAAACTTGTAGGTAAAGCGCAAGAAGTGTGTTCTGCTTTGACACTTGAGCAAAGTTTGGACTATGATGCAGTTAAAGTGGCCGTGTTAAGAGCTTATGAACTCGTTCCGGAGGCTTATCGACAGAAATTTAGGAAAGATGTGAAAAACCCCAATCAAACATTTGTTGAATTTGCACGTGAGAACCACATTGTTTGAAAAATGGTGTGCTGCTAGTAAAATTACAACTTTTGAGCAGTTGAAAGAGCTAATTTTAGTGGAAGAGTTCAAAAACTGCATTTCAGAAAAGATTGTAGTTTATTTGAATGAACAAAAAGTTTAATCTCTATCAGAGGCTGCTGTCTTTGCTGATGAGTTTGTGCTCACGCACAAAGTTTCTTTCTTGTCCCCACGCACTTCACATCATGCAGTTGTAGATCGCAGACACAGCTCAAAAACAGCAATGGTTCCTCAAAATGATCAGACTTCTGATTCATCATTGATGTTGCGCGAATGTTTTTACTGTCATGAGAAGGGACATTTGATTGCTGCTTGTCCTGTGTTGCAGCGGAAAAATCAGAGAAAAGCTCAAAGTGCACCTAAAAGTGTCGCTTTCGTTCGTACTTACTCATCCGATTCTTTGCTATCTATTGATCCCTCATTTGAACCGTTTGTGTGTAAAGGAGCGGTGTCACTTACTGAACTAGACTCAGAACCTGAACAAGTACGTATTCTGCGTGATACCGGTGCTGCACAGTCATTTATTTTAGCAGATGTGCTCCCCTTCTCTTCACAGTCCAGCTGTAATTCTGATGTTTTAGTTCAGGGAATTGAACTTGGTGTGGTCAGAGTTCCCTTGCACACTGTATATTTACGTTCTGATATTGTGACTGGTTTAGTTAAAGTGGCTGTACGAAGTCAGTTACCACTTAAAGGAATCTCCCTTATTCTTGGGAATGATTTAGCTGGAAGCAAAGTTGCTTGTCTTCCCGAGGTTACCGATGTACCTTGTATATCAGAAAATAATGCGTTGACTCAGGAATTCCCAAGTGTATTCCAGTCCTGTGTTGTGACTCGAGCGCAAGCTCGCAAATTTGAAAATGAAGTTGATCTTTTTTTTTGTGTACTGGAAATATCCTAATGACAGCCTCTCATAACACAGTCACGCAGTCCCAACCCCTAATCACCCCTTAAAGCATTCATTCTCTCAGCCTCGCTCTGTCAGCAGTTTAACTCTCAGCCTCTATTGTTCACGTAGTGAAATATATATGGGGTTCATGAATTAATTGTCTCCTCACTTCTCTCCACTCTGGAGCTCGCGTTGGTGTCGCGCGAGTCTCCTGGCGCTCGCGTTGGTGTCGCGCGAGTCTCCCGGCGCTCGCGGTGGGAGGATGATTACAGCGAGGCTGATACAAAGTGAGAGAGCCAGCGGAGCGGAGGGAACGAGAAGGAACTGATGGAGTAACCAAGTCACAGATGTGAGCAGGAGCCAACCCATGCACTGCCTTGTAAGTCAGAATCAGAATTTTAAAATCAATACGCGACTGAACTGGTAGCCAATTGAGTTGTTGGAGCACAGGGGTGATATTATGGCGTGATGAAGTGCACGTTAAAACACGTGCAGCAGAGTTTTGTATGTATTGCAATCTCTTAATACAGCTTGTTGGTAAACCTGCAAAGAGAGAATTGCATAATCAATTCTAAATGTGATGAAGGCATCACATGATGTGATGAAGGCATCACTAAGCCTCTCAGCATCAGGCATAGACAGCAGTGGTCTGATTCGAGCAATGTTTCGAAGATGGAAAAAAGCAACCTTTGTTATATTTTTTAAATGAGAATTAAAAGTCAGCTGATCATCAAATATCACTCCCAAATTGCGCATCATGACAGACGGGGACAGTCGGGTATTGGCAACTGAGAGTTCAAAATCATTGCACTTTTTCACATTCAATGTAGTGCCAATTAGTAAAATTTCAGTTTTGGACGAGTTCAGTTTAAGAAAGTTGTGCTTCATCCATGCCTTGATCTTCAGCAGACAAGCAGAGAGATTTGAAGTAGAAGATGTGAGATCGGGCTGAGTACTAATATAGATTTGGGTGTCATCGGCATAAAAATGATAGTTCAGTCCAAACCTCTGAATAATCTGCCCAAGAGGCAGCATATAAATACTAAATAAAACAGGACCCAAAACGGACCCCTGAGGGACACCCTGACACAAAGGTACAGTCTGAGATCTATTGGTACCCAGGTAAACAAATTGGGAGCGATCTGAGAGGTAAGATCTAAACCAATTTAACACCTTGCCCAACAGACCAATCCACCCATGCAGCCTGTCTAATAAAATGTGATGACAAACTGTGTTAAACGCAGCAGTAAGATCCAATAAAACCAAGTTGCCACAAGCCCCAGAGTCAGCTATGAGAAGGAGATCGTTTAAGACCCCAAGTAGAGCCATCTCCGTACTATGTCCAGACCTAAACCCAGATTGAAAGGTTTCTAGCAGGCTGTTCGTAGAAAGATAGGTATGAAGCTGACCAACAACCACACGCTCAATAACTTTTGCCAGAAATGGTAAGTTCGAAATTGGCCTAAAATTAGACATGACAGAAGCATCACTCCCAGGTTTTGCAAGAACTGGCGTGACTGCTGCCATTTTTAGAGCAGGAGGGACAATCCCTGAATTGAGTGATGCGTTGACGATTGCAGTGATGTGGGGAACAAGAACTGGCAGCCATTTTTTCAAAACAGTAGTAGGGAGGGGATCAATCATGCAGGCAGTTGAATTCATTGACGAAATGAATTTAGAAAATCAACAGCATTAAAACATGAAAAAACAAGACCAGAAAGATTAGGTGGAACCAACTCAGAGTATTCCGAAACATCATCACCGGAGATAGCACTGTAGATATTCTCAATTTTGGAAGTGAATTAATTGAGAAACTGATTACACTGCTCAGTGGTGGAACTGTTGATGTTACTGTGTGGTTTAATAATGTTGTTAATAGTTCTAAACAGAACTCTGGGATTAGCAATATAACTACTAATAATAGCAGAAGAATATGCCACTTTATGGTATTCACTCTGATGCTGGTCAAACATTGATTTATGAATTGTTAGGCCAGTTTTTTTTTTGTATTTCCGCTCTAACTGCCTACCTAAAGCCTTCATGTGGCGTAACTCAGTAGTGTACCAAGTCGATGATCTCTTTAAAAGAAACAATACGTTTTTTCAGAGGGGCAAACTCATCCAAAATAGAGTTAAAAGCAGTGTTGTAATGGTCGATCAAGGCCACAACCGGTAAGTCAGCGACAGCATGACTAAGAAGGTCAAAATCAATATCAGCAATTTTCCTAAAACAGATAATACGTTCTTTCACCGGGTCAAAAGAAGGAGGAATCCGATTGAAAGTGAGGAGCTTGTGGTCACTTATGCATACATCAGTAAGCTCCAGTTGTTTGATGGTTACTCCTGAAGTGCAAACTAGATCTAATATGTGACCATGTGTTGTGTGTTGGCAAATTGACATGTTGAATGAAATTAAAACATTCTAAAGTGTCCATGAAGCTCACAGTATTATTACAAACTTTGTTGTCAACATGAATGTTAAAATCACCGGTGAAAAGGATAACTGAACAGATTGCACTGGCAAGTGTCAAAAGCTCAGTAAGTTCAGAAAATAACCGAGAATTGAGTTTGGGAGGATGATAAATATTTAAAACAAGAACTAGTGAATGACCATTCAGTTTAAATGCCAAGCATTCAAATGATGAAAAGCAAGGCAAGGAGACCTCTGTAACTGAAACATCAGATCTGTAAATGACAGCAAGACCGCCACCTCTACCGGTGGAGCGCGGCCGATCAATATAAGTGTAGCCAGGCAGAGCACACATATTTAATAGTTTGGCTGATGCCATGTTTCACAGAGGCAGAGAAAGTCAAGTTCTTTGTCCACAACAATTTCACAAATTGAAGCCATTTTGTTGTTTATCGAGCGGGTGTTTAGATGCGCAAACCTGATTTTGTCAAGGCAAACACGACTCGATCCAGTAGACTTTTGGAGGTAGGAAAAGTTGGCAGGACAGGCACAGTGCTGAGGTGGATGACGGCGAAGATCCGAACGCCTTTGAGACAAAACTGGGATTTTACCATTATCACTTGCAGCCAGACTCCGGCGGGATCCACGATGAATGTATTTTGGCCGTCGGAGTAGATGTTGAAATCGCAGCGTTTCCAAAACACGAGTGGCAGGTGGCGAAGAGTGACCAAACTTTAAAAGTTCCATGGCAGAGATTTTAGCATGGTGGAGTCAGAGTAATCGAGGTCAGTCTTGCTGTAAAAACCACGTAATTCCAGTAGGAAAATTAGCAGAAACCAGCAAGGCCACATATTAGCAGCAGGTATACTCCAAAAGAACAAACAGTAGTCCAGGCGCAGTGAAATCACAGAATCACTACAGGTTAACGCGCTTTATTTTGTTCAAAACCACATTTCTTTTGTGGTTTTCAAAGTTATTTATTACATGAAACAAAAAATAGGTCATCTGGCATAAGCAGCTGTTCACCTTTTGACCGCAAGACATCAGTAGTGTGCACCGTGTTGAAAAGCTTCGAGTAATGAACATTTTTAAAACACAGTTGAGGGGAAAGTCTTGGTGCTTCACAAAGCTTCATTTCACTATCACTAATTATTGATATTTATGCATGTGCTTTATACTGTTATATTAATCTTATCTCTTTATCTTTATACTGTTAAATTAATCTCATATTTTCTGAGTCTCTGAATAAAATGTAGCTATTTTTTTGCCTCCACACATTAGTATTATTATTATTATTATTATTATTATTAACAAGTGACCAAGACAAAGGAGCACATGAGGGCTTAAAAACAAGGGAAGATTGGGAACAGGTGACGAGACTAACGAGAGGAGTGATTGACGACAGGAGAGGGAAATGACACAGGAAGCACACAGAAATAAAAAGGGTGAGTGAAGAGACACAACATGAATGTGACACTGTGTGCTTGATACATTGGTGAAGTTCAGGTTAGTTGAATGGTTATTCTCACTTTTCACACCAGTCTAAGATCATATTTGGAATTATTTGTTTTTAAATTTTGCTTGGTATTATTTTCAATAGTGACACATTTGCAAAACTGACATGCATACATTTAATGTTTACATAAGTACATTACACAACTCTAAACCAATTATGTTTGTATCTCTCTTTTTGTTGAAAAGAAAAATGAAGTTGTGCTACTCTTGTTTTGATAATTGTTGTGTACTTCCTCTCAGGAAAACTATTTCAGAGTATGTCAATGTCATGTTTGTCCTTCACAAATATGCAAAATAATATAAACTAAAATAAACAAGTTGTTCAAGTCTAGCAGCAGCATTCAGCTATAAACACTGTAATATGTAAATGAAAGATAATTAAGCCTTAATCATTGCCTATTTCTGTTGATGAATAATTGGCATGCTTTGATGGCAATTAAAATATCAACTACACACAACAAATATTTCTCTATAAAGTTGACGAGTCAAATTTTAGACTTTATCTTTTTTTTTTTTTTTTTTTAGCTTTTACTTAATTGGTACAATAGGTCAAACTCAGAACGGAGGCACATTTGTCACATTACAGTGACTGTTATGGGTTTTCTTCAGTACTTATTTTTTTAATGCAATACTAGTATTTGTTTCTTTGTTTAAATGAGATGTGTTGGTCTCTTTTCAGGATGTCTTACTTCAAGATTTATTTTCTAACACTTTTTACTGGACTGTGCATCTCTTATTCCAGAGGTACGTGAAATCTAGGAGATTAAAGCTTGTGACTAATTTACTTGTATTGATCTGTGTGGCGAGCAGGGTGGGACCGAGAGCAGTGGGAACGGAATGAGGCCGGTGGTGCTAATGCAGCAGTCGTCTGTCGTTTTATAATTAAACTTTTGCCGGTTCCCTTCTGCTCACCACCATCGAGAGTCAGTGTAACAATGTTAAAGGTTCAGGGATGGAGGCAGGAATGGGTGAAATGAGACCCGAGGCTGGTGTTTGAGTTGATTCTCATTAACTCCATTCCCACAACTCTCTACTTTTCCCTGCTTGCCACACTTTGAACCAGTCTTATCCTTTATTTTCACTTCTTCTTGAACAGGGAATCTTGCCCTCAATGCCATGGCTGTGCAGTCCTCGTTGGAAAACTCGCTGGGTGACGCTAAACATGCAGTAGATGGAAACACAGACTCAGATTTCATGAAGAAATCATGCACCCATACTAAAACTGAATCTAATCCATGGTGGAGAGTTGACCTTGGAGATAGCTACAGTGTACGCAAAGTTACCATCACTAATCGTGGAGACTGTTGCGAGGAGCGAATTATAGGAGCTCAGATTCGTGTTGGTGACAGTGTGGACAACAACGGAAACAACAATAAGCTGTAAGAAATATTTCAGTTCTATCATCTTCCCATGTTCATGAAGTTCAATCTTGTTTGATCTTTGGCACTTCCTCCACAAACCAACCACTCAGCCACATCCATGGAGATGTACTTTAACTTATTTTATTCAGATTGTGGATAGACATTAATATGTCTGGGCAATTGTTTCTCATAGAAATGCATTGTATTGTGTAGAGTGCCATACAAAACCACTTGCACTCACAACTGTTGAATTTATTAGATGTGTGCATGTTGTAGTGAGGCCTCTGTTTTTGCAGGGTTGCAACTATTCCTACTGCTTTTATTGGCGCAGAAACCTTTTCAGTTGGTCCTGTTCATGGACGATATGTCAATATTGTTCTACCAGAGAAAACTAAAACCCTTACTCTGTGTGAGGTTGAGGTGTTTGCAGGTAAGAGACAGACAGAAGAATCTGATAAAAATGTGTATATATTTATTAATGTGTATAACTGTTATTTTATCAACAGTAGACACACCACCGTCAACCGATGCACCACAGTACACTTGTGCTACAAGTAAGTGTTCTTTGGTAGTTTTAAATGTTGCTGTCAGTAACGCGTATACACTAATTTACATCAAGACAGCTTATTGCAAAATAAGCTATGTTGATCATTATATTGGAAACGTATTTCTGATGTTAAACAGAGAATCTTGCTCTTGGTGGCGCTACTGTCCAGTCGACCACATACATGTCATACAGAGCTCAAAATGCTGTTGACGGCAACAGGAATCCAGTCTTCAATCTTGGGTCATGTAGTGCAACTGATGGGGACAAGGACCCCTGGTGGAGAGTTGACCTGTTGAATTCCTTCAATATAACCAGGGTTAGCATCACTAATAGTGTAGCTAATGTAGAAAGGATAAATGGTGTTCAGATCCGTATCGGCGACAGTCTGGAAAATAATGGCAACAATAATGCGCTGTAAGTATTGCATCTCTTTAAATGCAGAAATGGAGTAAATGAAATTCGCTAAGACAAACTTGACCATTTTAATAAGCTTCATGCTGTTGTGGTGCGTCCCTTCTGTTATGGTTTTTTCACAGAGCTGCAACTGTTTACACCATCCCAGCTGGAGCAACAAAAACATTTGCGTTTAATCCTCTCAATGGGCGCTATGTCAACATTTTTATACCTGGTCGCAGCGAGCATCTCACACTGTGTGAGGTTGAGGTGTTTGCAGGTAATAGACAGACAAAGAGAAGAATCTGATACAAATGTTTATATTTATTAACGGGTGTATAACTTGTCAACAGACACACCACCGTACACTTGTGCTCCAAGTAAGTTTTTTTTTTTTTTTTTTTTGAAATGTTGCTGTCAGTAACGCGTGTTCCGTAGCTTTTACTGAACGTTTGGTAACCAATAAGGGATAATGCACATCAAGACATGTTGCAAAATAACCTATATTGATCATTATATTGGAAATGTATTTCTGATGTTAAACAGAGAATCTTGCTCTTGGTGGCAAAGCCATCCAGTCAACCACATACAAGTCATATCAAGCTCAAAATGCTGTCGACGGCAACCAGAATCCAGTCTTCAATCTTGGGTCATGTACTGCGACTGATTGGGACAAGGACCCCTGGTGGAGACTTGACCTGTTGAATTCCTTCAATATAGCCAGGGTTAGCATCACTAATAGTGTACATAATGTAGAAAGGATAAATGGTGTTCAGATCCATATCGGCAACAGCCTGAAAAATAATGGCAACAATAATGCGCTGTGAGTATTGCATCTCTTTGAATGCACAAATGGAGTAAATGAAAATCGCTAAGACAATCTTGACCGGTTAAATAAGCTTCATGCTGTTTTGGTGCATCCCTTCTGTTACGGTGTCTTCACAGAGCTGTAACCATTGACACCATCCCAGCTGGAGCTACAAAAACATTTGAGTTTAATCCTCTCAATGGGCGCTATGTCAACATTTTTATACCTGGGCGCAGTGAGCATCTCACACTGTGTGAGGTTGAGGTGTTTGCAGGTAATAGACATACAAAGAGAAGAAACTGATATAAATGTTTGTATATTTATTAATGGGTGTATAACTGTTATTTTATCAACAGTAGATGCACCATCGTACACTTGTGCTCCAAGTAAGTGTTCGTTGTTTGAAATGTTGTTGTCAGTAAAGCGTATACAGTAGTTTTTACTGAACATTTGGTAGCCAATAAGGGATAATGCACATAAAGACATGTTGTTGCAAAATAAGCATGTTGATAATCATATTGAAAGTGTCTTTTATTTGATGTTAATCAGGGAATCTTGCTCTTGGTGGCGACGCTGTCCAGTCAACCACATTTGACTCAAATCAAGCGCAAAATGCTGTCGACGGCAACAGGAATCCAGTCTTCAATCTTGGGTCATGTAGTTCGACTAATGGGGACAAAGACACCTGGTGGAGAGTTGACCTGTTGAATTCCTTCAATATAGCCAGGGTTAGCATCACTAATAGTGTAGCTAATGTAGAAAGGATAAATGGTGCTCAGATCCGTATCGGCGACAGTCTGGAAAATAATGGCACCAATAATGCGCTGTAAGTATTGCATTTCTTTAAATACACAAATGGTTAGAAATTGAGTAAATAAATCCCTTGACCGGTTTAATAAGCTCCCTTCTGTTACGGTGCGTTTTCAGAGCTGCAACTGTTGACACCATCCCAGCTGGAGCTACAAAAACATTTGAGTTTAATCCTCTCAATGGGCGCTATGTCAACATTTTTATACCTGGGCGCAGCGAGTTTCTCACACTGTGTGAGGTTGAGGTGTTTGCAGGTAATAGACATACAAAGAGAAGAAACTGATATAAATGTTTGTATATTTATTAATGGGTGTATAACTGTTATTTTATCAACAGTAGATGCACCATCGTACACTTGTGCTCCAAGTAAGTTTTCTTTGCTCGTTTGTAATGTTGCTGTCAGTAACTAGTTTACAATTCTTACTGAACATTTGGTAACCAATAAGGGATAATGCACATCAAGACATGTTGTTGCAAAATAAGCATGTTGATCATCATATTGAAAGTGTCTTTTATTTGATGTTAAACAGGGAATCTTGCTCTTGGTGGCGAAGCTGTCCAGTCAACCACATTTCTATCATATCAAGCTCAAAAGGCTGTCGACGGCAACAGGAATCCAGTCTTCAATCTTGGGTCATGTAGTGCAACTAATGGGGACAAGGACACCTGGTGGAGAGTTGACCTGTTGAATTCCTTCAATATAGCCAGGGTTAGCATCACTAATAGTGTAGCTAATGCAGAAAGGATAAATGGTGCTCAGATCCATATCGGCGACAGTCTGGAAAATAATGGCAACAATAATGCGCTGTAAGTATTGCATCTCTTTAAATACACAAATGGTTACAAATTGAGTAAATGAATGAATCCCTTTTATACAAACTTGACCGGTTTAATAAGCTCCCTTCTGTTACGGTGCGTTTTCAGAGCTGCAACTGTTGACACCATCCCAGCTGGAGCAAGAAAAACATTTGCGTTTAATCCTCTTTATGGGCGCTATGTCAACATTTTTGTACCTGGGCGCAGCGAGCATCTCACACTGTGTGAGGTTGAGGTGTTTGCAGGTGAGTAATAAAGAGACCTTGTGGGAAGAAGTTTACTATTTTTAATAAGTGTTTTGCCTTTTTTTTTTTTTCTGATTTCATTGCCAGATTAACTGGAACAAGATTTTACAACAGTCCGCTGATCCTAGAAGCAAAATGCCAAACTACAGTTTAAGTGTTGCTTATTTGAATTGTTTGTTTCTTTTCTTCATACACAAATAAACTGGTACATTATTGCATGTGTTGGCTGTTTCTGTCAAATAAGTCTCATCTGGATGTTTATGAAGAGGTGTAGAATTAACCGCAATGTCACCACAAATAACTCACTTCTATTTTATAACCATATCAGAAAGAAACATAAAAATGGAGTTAAAAATAATAAACTAAGGAAGTAACCTAAAAATCTCCAGAAGGTATTTTCAGCCTTCGTAAAAAAGCAAAGTGAGAAATGGTTAACACTTTTAAATGATTCATCACAATCCTGAGGTCTTTCACTTAGAAACAACTCAGAATAAATCAACACATGATTTTTGGAAAAAATGGTAATAAGGAATAATGTTCATGAAAAGAATTCTTTCTTTTCTCCACAGTTCCTGTGCTGCTTAAATCTCTTCTCCTTTCTTGCATCGTCTAATCGCCTCAAATGACTGAATTTAGCTCGTCAGTCAGAGCACCTATTAAATGGACTCCTAATCTCTTGGGTTTTATTTGGAGCTTTTTCAAACATGATGCATTAAGTGAGAATGAACTTCACTGGTTCTTGGAAGCTCAAAAATAACCACCGTGCTGTAATAACGGTACACGTATATATCAAAATAACAGGTGGTGCTCCCTATATTAACTCAAGTTAAAATATCTTGGTGCATTTCCCAGTTTGTAGTTCCCATTTAAAAACAAAGACATTTTCACACCTTAATTTTAAATAAACTTTTTTGGGATAACCAAAAAAAAGCATAATGGCTGTACAAGAAAAAAACTGATCAGTTCAACATTGTGAATACTTGGGCAAATTTGCAGATGTAACAGGTCACTAGAAATCCTGCATATGTTGAAAAAAAACTTATAGCATTCATGAACATGTACATTTATTTTATTAACATCTACAAAGAATATTTACTGGGAAGAGACCAAATGTATTAAAACAACCTGAAACTCACTTAAAATAATTAAACTAGTGAGTGTTTGGTCCAATTAGGCGAGTGGAAAATTAGCATTGAGACTTGAATCTGCTCCTGGTGCAATCCTGAAAAAGAAGAGAAATGGTTCATTAGAACAATCATAACAGTTTCACAAGAGAAAATATTTGTGATATGAATTTAAACTGTGAGTGAATGTTATCAGTCGATGTGACTGGGTCAATGTTAGCGTGAGAAACAAACAAGACCAAAATGATTACCTTTCTGGAAACATCCTGTAATGGAAATTAGCAGATTACGTATGCTTAATGGAAATGTACTGAATGTGAATACTTACTGAAGAAATTCTGTATGCTGAATTTTATGTGTGTCTCTCATGACAGTTCAGTGTGCAGGCATTGTTTGCTCAACTGGAAATGTTTAAAGGTCGAGACAGAGATGTGCGTATGTGTGCAGGGGAGCTGACATTATAAATAACAGTTGTGTGAAGTTTTAATGTTAAGGTGACGAACACAATTCTCAATTTTCGGAAATGTTTTTTGCAGAAATTAGTGCTTATGTGACGTAAAGTAACTTACAGAGCATAGGCATTAGAGCCGTGCTCGACCACTCCTTTTTAGGAATGGTCTTGACAGAAATTTTGTGTAGGCCATAAGGTATATAAGGGGTGTGAGGGACTGCCCCTCCACTCCTCTCATGCATGCTTGACGTGTGTAAGACGAGTCCTTGTACAAGTGAATAAACATATTCTTTGACCTCTGACCACTCTTGACTTTCTGATTGATATTTGAGAAAATTCCACAACAATCCTTGAATTCTCTTTGTAAGCAGAAAAATGTTAATGAGATTATTTTTGTTTAAATGTTGGAAAATGTTTGAAAAAAGTATTCTTTGCATATTTATGCAACTTTAATCTGTTCGTGTTTATATAGATAAATTAATGATTGTTGGATGTTGATGAAAGATACGATTCGATAATAAATTGGCACTAGTATATATATTCTTTTGTTTTTCTTATTTGTACCTATATTCTTTTCTTTGTCTTATTTTCCATATGCTATTTTCCTTTTTCTTATTTGAATGAGTTGTATAGAGTGATTTTTAATCAAGTTCAATCCCGCCACAAGCGAGATGCAGATCAGCCTGAAAACACAGGGAATCAAACAACAATCACAGTGAAGAGGCACACAGCTCAACCAGTGGCGCCGCCGCCAGTTGTGCTCAATACTGACAGGTGCAGCTAAACCAATCAGTACCAAACCAAATCAGTAGCTGAAGCCTACCAAAGTTTGCATATCAGAAAGCCTGAAAAATAGCAAGCTAAACTGAATACATGGCAGATATGGTGGATCTGGACCTGGACATTAGTGGCTAGTGAAAATGTTGTAGAAGTGATCATTTGAGAATGTAAATACTTGCAGAGATTTATAGAAATTGGGATTATTATACACCAGTTTGACATGACAGTTTTTATATAACACTATTCCGTCTCCTACTTCAAAATATACTCACACTTCGCTCATCTTTCACTTTTTAAACCTGCCGCAACTGACAAAAACAGAATGCATCCGGTCTGCGGTAAAGATTTAATTTCTGCTTAGATTTTTCTCAAACGTTTTAAGTTAATGTTAAAGTTAATGACCCTTTCGCACGTTAGTTTATAATATTTTCGCTGATCCACAGCGTGAAATTTTTAGGTTTCCCGTGGTTTCCATGGCAATGCATCATGCTTGTCACGTGACACACCGCAGCCACAAAAGCGTGTCGCATGCATTTAGTTTTTCTTATTTATTCACCAACTTGTTGGCTGTGTTGACTACCTGATATTCCCTTTCTCAAATATATGAAAGTAAACCTTTATATTGTTCATGTTCGCTGACAGCTTGTTGCAGATCAGAGAATCTGATCTGTCGGATTTGTAACACGTAAATACAGTCACTTCTGTAAATGACCGGTGAAGTGGGAGAAGAATAGATAGTTCCCACAAGCCTCAGCAGGTGCCGGTGACGCCATCTTGATAGGCAGTAAGCACGAAGTTTAAAGCAGCTGCTGGTAACGCTAAAGGAAATCGTTCTGCGGACAAAAGACATTTTTTCATTAAAAGGAAAATGGCATCCAAACCACCACTAAAGGAGAAATACAGGGATGGATTAGATGAGCAGACAAGGCTTAGATACGACCAGAAGATCGCGTGTATTGGAATCGATCCATATGAAGTGTCGAGCAAGGAGATGTCTAGCGACGTAGATTTGCTCCCGGCAATTTCGTACTATGACATTGTAAACTATTTGATACATACAAAAAGTGCTTACTCATCAGAAGAACTTAGAAGTTTGAAAGCAATGGAATCGTACAATCAATGCTTCACTGGATGGGTAAAAGATGTTTCGTCGATGAGAGTCAACAACAAAGTACTAGTGACAGGCCGAGTAAGTAAAAAAGTGTTAATATCAAAACACATTCTTATTTATTATTGACCTTTATTATGCATCACATTCATTTGGAAATAAAAAAATCTCGAACACATAAACATCATGCATTTACTTTATAGTAGTGTCATTTTCATGTAGTGAAATAACTCTTGTGAGGATAATGTTTAGTAAATCTTAGAGGATAAAATAAATCTGCCCCTAAAGGGACTGCACTCACTACAGTCCTCTCTTTTGAATGTTCTTACCTAAGCCTAACTTGAGACAATCACACCAGGCTTCTGTTTACTTCTGACACCATGATTTAATTAATCTAAGATGAGACAAAAATCCTTTCCCTAACAGGGATTTGAACCTGGGCCCTAAGATAAGTTGGCCAGGCAGTCAACAACCACCTTGCTAAACATAAAAATACCTTATATAAATACTTATGCTTAAATTAAATTAAATGAATGATCTACACTGTGACTGAATATTTTACATGTAACAAATCATCAATTGGCTTGCTGGCAGTAAAGATGTTTGACATCTTTGTCAAATGGCAAATGCTTGTTTGACTGACACAAAAGAAGGCATACTGGCCAGTCCGCTCTTACGTCGACAAGGTTCCTTATGCTGAAGTTAGGGATATTGACTTTACCAGTTCAGATGTTAAAAAGCGAAAATTTGAATCCATAGTAAATGGGGGTTCATGGGGCTGCGACCATGAAAGTGCTGCACTGGAGGCATACAGGAGCATTTTGGAATGCCACAAGGATATTGCTGTTGAGAGTGCTGGATTTTTTATAAGTACACAGCATCCTCACATCGGAGTGAGCCCTGACGGCCTTGTGAGCTGTGAATGCTGTGGAGCAGGTGTTGTGGAAATAAAGTGCCCCTACTGCATAAGAAAGAAGCAGGTTAAAGAATGTCTAGACAAACTGGACTTTCTTGATGATCAAGGAAAACTTAAAAAAAACTCATCAGTATTTCTACCAAGTTCAGACTCAACTTCTGGTGACAAAGAGAGACTTCTGCCACTTGTTGTGTGGACTGAAGAAGACTTGTCTATTCAGAAAGTTGAAGTAGACACTGACATTCAGCACGAAATTGTCAACAAGTCTTTTGATTATTTCATGCAAGTTGTTCTTCCAGAAATAACAGGAAGCCTCTTCAGTCGAGAGCATGGGCACATATAATTGACATTTTCCAGACTTCAAGCTCATCACACACATCATCACACAAAATAAATGTTAATAAGATAGTTTGTGCAAATACATATCATTTTAGGCCATATTTTGTATTTCGCTATTATATTGAAAATAAGTGTGCAAATACTTCCATGTACAGATGACAGATGACTCTTTGTTTAGTTAAATAATTTAAATTGAATCATTGCTATTTTTGTTAAGTGTTTAAAATATAAAGCCAATATTGTTTCAGTAATTTAAGTATGTACTTACAATTGTTCTTGTTAAACGTTAACACAATTAAAATGTACTAATGAAAACAACCTTTGTCAATTTCATATATCCCTTTTATTAAGTCATTTTATAAGTATAAAAAAAAAACACAGAACAATATTGCACCAAAGTGCTAATAATAATTGTATGAACACGTAGTATGCTCTGTAATATGTAACCATGTACTAAAACAGACATGAATAAAAGATACAATGAATCGACACACAATTTTTATAACAAAAGCTGCAAGTCGTTAAGAAAAACAGAAACACATAATTTAATCACAAATAACAATACCTGTATGAAGGCAAATGTTTTTAATGTATTTAACCAGCAACTACTTGGATGTCACTTATATGATCATAACTGTTTGCTCGATATAACAAAAGAAGACAATGACTTGAATAACAACATTTTCTGAAGAACTCCTCTTTTATTAGAACAGAACTGAGGGAAGAATATTCCTAATTTTTCTATAAATGCTATAATCTCTGCAGACTTACTTTAAAGAAACCATAAAACACAGTGTTAATATTGTAGAACTGTGTAAATATTTCAGTATGAAGAATATATAATAGCAGGCAAGTTTAAAACACAAGTCACCATCAGTCTTGTTGGTAGGGTAGTCTTAAATGGAACAACTGATTCACAGATATTGCTTAGTGCACACGCCACTGTTACAATTTTATCTACAACAGGCACAGACCCAGTTTCATTTAGCAAGAAATCTATGGGCAGTTTCTCTTGCAACATTGTATATTTATTGTGAACAAGTCCAATAACTCTTTCAACATGGATCCTGACATGAGCTATTTTGCGGGTTGTTTCAATGTCTGCTGGTGAGAGCTGAGCTTTTCCTCTAGTAAAACTGGGTATTGTCACACTAGAGCTGGCGTGCGATGCGAGAGAAACGACGGAGAACACGGAGATGCAATCAAAAAACACTTTAATCATAAACAAAAGGGCACACGGGGGTGCAAACTCAGGAACAGGGCATCCACACTCTATACACCAGAAACATTAACAAGAGACAAAGACAATGGTAAACATGACGGTATAAAAAGGCAGGGCTTAACAAGACACAGCTGACATTGATAACATGGGTGGCTATGGGAACACAGGAGGGACACACGGGAAGAGAATGACATAACAGTTACAGGTATGTTCACTTGCGCACAACACATTCCTACACTGTCTGCAATGTCAAATCCTCTGTCAGCCAAAACTAAATCACCAGGCAGCAATTTCTGAAGAAGATTACAGTTTTCTGTGATGAACTTATCGCTTGCAATCGCTTATCGCTTCACCCGCAATGAACTCTAGCTCATTTTCTAGTTGAACCTGCTGTTTCTGGCTGACTTTGCAACTCTAACGAAGCCCGTTCCACATGATGCTTTTCCCTGGCTGCCTTTCGTTGTATGGCTCTGTCATACCTGAAGAATATAGTAGATAGACTATTTATAGTTTACCTTCTTAAGCAATTTAATCATTCATTATGTTCACTATAAAAACTTTTTGTGCCAAAATTAGACAATGACAGAAGATGTTATTCAGTTCTGATACTAACAGTAATAATGAGGCATTTATATAACATTGCTTACAACATGTCATGAAATGAAATGAAATGATAACAGAAATAATTAAACGGGCAAGAAATCTGAATTATTTCTCTTTGTTGGTAACATCTACAGACCTGAACTTTACAGCTTAGTGTTATGGGCAGATGTAACAAGACATCCAATTACAATAGCTACATATGCCCGGATCTACCACTGCAAGAAAAAACATAACATACAAACGGTAATAATACCTCTTCAAATCTGTCTCTTCAAATCTTTCCTATCTGACTTCCTTGGTGAAAGGGAGTCTGTCAGCTTTAACGTGGGTGCCCAGTCAGGATTGGCTCTATCATACAGACTTGTAGGTTTTCCTGAAATAAACAATATTTAGGACATTTATAATTCACCAGCCATATTAGCAGCAACAACACTGCTCTACTATGTGTTGTATATTTTGAATGCACACTACTTTACAGTATTACTGTAACTTCTGTCAGTTACAGGTAAACAAAGTAAAGCTAAAATAAAAAATTACCTGTGATAAAGTGGTCGGAACATATCCGTGACGAATTGGAAGGCTTGCTTTTCCTGCCGATGTTAGCGAGCCATAATCTTCGCCTTTCCTCGTTAATTCTTTCCGTCTGTTCACCTTCATGATGCCTTATCCTTGGAATATAGAAAAAGCTACGCTTCGTTGTCCCCGATCCACAATTAGTACAGCCTTTCACCCAACAAGAAACTACCATTATCACAGAATTATTTCAAAAGTACACGTAAACAAAGGTTGCTTCTGCCTATCACGATGGCGGACGGCTGTAAAGTGCCCGTATATGTGACGTCATGTGGGAACTATGTATAGAGTGACTATAGTTTCCAATGTAATCTGTCTCTGATATAAATACACCTTTTCAGTTTATAATTGAACGGATTTCTATTTTCTCTTTTATAGACATAGGTGTGTTTTTTCAAACTATAATTGTATTGTTTTACCAGAACTTATGAGTGTTTAAATGTCTGAAAATAAAAGTACGTGGTTGAAAGCACTGAATAGCTGTGATATATGACAAACACTGAGCGCGTACGTCGCGAGTTCAGCGCCAGCCAAAGCGCGAAAACACTTTCTAAATCACAGCAATGCGAAGGTTAAATGAAAAATTAAAACGTCATTAGAACTATAAAATCTGGTGGGGTTTTGTCTCATGTAGTCAGCTAGTGCGAATCACAGCTGTACCGCCGCACAACACTACTAAACACCACAGCACCTCAGCTGCAGTGTTGCTGTGCTGGCACAGAAGCTGCGTTTGAATTGGTAAAATGATTAATGTTTTAAAAATAACATTTTGAATATAGAAATATGACTGGGATATTGTCATGATTTTCAGAGCATGTTTGATGATAACTAGGTTCAGGAAAAGAGCAAGTCTGTGTGTAGGCCTCTATAGTCCATACTTTACAGCTCTCTGAAGTGCAGTCAACGTCAGCAAGCTGGTACATCCCCAAAGTCACACAGTTCAGCAGGACCACACGGATGCTGATCCACACGAACCATGTGGGGAAGCATGTGTTAAGGCTCACGTTTATCAGCAGACACGTAAACACAACAATACACAAAAGAAAACTTTCATTTTCTAAAAAAGGTGCTTGCCAGGGGAAAATTGCTCAAATATGCTCGGACGTTCAGTAATGTTAAAAAGATTCATGTTTACTCAGCAAAAACACATAAAATGTATCGAAAGTGACAAAGTCATTTGAATAAAAGCCCCTCCTCCCTCAGGTCTGTTAGCTGGAGTGAAATCTTCAGGCCTCTCCACTAAATCTCTACAAGCTCATCTCTTCACCTTTATAGACCATTTCTTTTTCAATTTACTGCATTTCCTCCGGCTTGGTCAACCTTTCAGCGAGCCATTTATTTCCGTTTGCACAAACCATCTGCCCCTCCTCGTTCACACCATCAAGCTTTTCTCCTTCGCCCTTCATCTTACCTTTAATCTCCAACACCTGTCTTTTATTTTTTGTTTTCATGAAACATTTTCTAGTGCTGAAACTGTTAGTCACAGGGTAAAAGGGCTGCTGATTTCGCTTTGTGCTGTAATCTAACACTTTTTATTTTTTAGGAGTTGAAGTTGTAGTGAGTGTGCGTGTTTGGCATGCATCATGCATGTAGCTGTACTGGAGAGAATTCAATTCCATCAAACTTTTATTTGTAAAAAAATAATTCTGTCTATTAGGTCTGTGAGATCTACTGGACAGTCATGTTGTGGAAAAAAAATATGAAAAATGCAACTGCAGATGCTACAGCTGAATTGCAAAGGTACTTAAGGGATCCAAATATCCCACGCACAGAAGATCCCCTGCATTTCTGGCCTACCCAAAATGGTATCAAGTCAAGTCACCTTTACTTATATAGTGCTTTTTACAATACAGATTGTTTCAAAGCAGCTTTACAGTGGTCACAGGAAAACGTTATAAACAAAGTTTGTTTGGCTGAACGGCAGCCTTAAAAGAGCAGGCGAATTAATACAATTGATGAATATTAAGTGTTAAGTTTTGATTATTGATTGATTTGATTGATTGATAGTTTGATTATTATATTGACAACAATTCAAGTTCAATATTAAGTCCAATTTGGTCCGATTGGAGATGGGTTCATGATCTACACAGGGGAGGGTTTAGTAGAGTCACGGTCTCCGCAGACACTTCAGGGCAGTGCTGTGCTCGTGTCCAGGTGCAGGTCCTTCATCTGATCTGGATACGGCCCGGATCCGGCTGACCACGGTAACCTCGGAATAAACAGAGAATAATATCAGCATAGATGCCATTCTTCTTCTGATGTATCGAGTACATCAGATGTTATGGGAATGTTCCCGGTTCCGGCTGACCAATTTATGTGATTTGGATTAAACATTTATGTACAGTAGATCCCCGAGTTACGAAATTAATCCGTTCCGAGGTTGACTTCGTATGTCGATCTTTTCTTATGTCGGTCAGGCTTTTACATGTAAATTGCCTAATCCGTTCCAAGTCCTACGGAAACACCATATTCAGCATGGTGTGAGGCACAACTCAGCTTCACACTACTTAATTATCTCCCATTTCACTACTTAATTATCTCCCATTTCGACTCAATGTCGAGCACCCTCTTCTTCCCTTTAACTTCAACAACAATCTTCACATCCATGGCTTGTGATTAGAAAAAAGTTTATGTTAACTGGGCACAAAATAGTGGCGATGCAGCACGATGAAAACAAAACTTGTATGCAAAAGCGCGGAAGAACTTTAGAGTTAGTGGGATGAAATGCGAGAGGAAATATGCAGAGGCTGGTGGGAGCGATGCTGACCAATAGGAGAGCAGGATTGTAAAAAGTGTTCCCCTTCTTACATGGACTATTCCAACCATCCCTGTCATTCAGTGCGAAATGGACTATTCCAAAACTTTCCCTCGGAGTTCAGGAAGTGCTGATGGATGATTAAGGGAAAATAGATCGGCTGAAGATTGTATATAGTTCGAGTGAAATACAGGGAATTAGTGCCAATCGTTGAGGTTTTATCGATCTATGCACCTTTAATAAATACCAGTTTTGGATTATTCCCTGAGTGAGACATCATTGTTCTGACCAGACAAACTGTAGCCTTCATCCAACCCGAACCAAAATCAGCGCGAATTTCAAAACAAAACTCGGAAATCGTCGCCTCGCCGAGATTTCGTTTTTCGCATTTAGATCATTTTGTCGTTACTCGGGCGAAAAAAACCGAAATCTTTTATCGTACGTTGAACTTTTCGTACATAGAGCATTTCGAAAGTCGGGGTTCTACTGAATAATGTGTTATGTGTATGCCAGTTTTAAGAGATGTGTTTTTAGTCTAGATTTAAACTGACAGAGTGTGTCTGCTTCCCGAACTGTATTAGGAAGACTGTTCCAGAGTTTAGGAACTAAATAGGAAAGGGATCGACCGCCAGCAGTTGACTTTGATATTCTAGGTATTATAAGCTGGTCAGTATTTTAGGATTGCAATAGATGTGAAGGACTATAATGTGTTAAGAGATCGCTCAAGTACTGGGGAGCTAAACCATTTAATGCTTTGTAAGTAATAAGCAAGATTTTAAAATGTTTTCGGTGATTACTAGGAAGCCAGTGCAGGTTTGACAGAACTGGGCTAATATGCTCATACTATCTGGTTCTAGTAAGAACTCGAGCTGCTGCATTTTGGACCAGCTGGAATTTGTTTATTAAGCGTGCAGGGCAACCACCTAGTAGAGCATTACAATAATCTAGCCTTGAACTCATGAACACATGAACTAACTTTTCCGCATTTATCTTAGAGAGCATATGTCGCCATTTAGATATATTTTTAAGATGGAAGAATGCCGTTTTACAGATGCTAGAGACATGGCTTTCAAATGAAAGATTGTTCACATCTTTATCTATCCAAATATTGTTCACATCTATCCACATCTTTATCATCTCGCTCTGGAATTTTTATGCTCTCCTACCTCCTCAGTCCCATATTTTCAAAGGCAGGGGAAGTAGTAAACAAACAAAAAAAGAAATATACTTATCCCCCGCACTGTTGAACAAGTTCTGTTCCTTAATAAACATCTATCTCTGATTCTTTAAATACCCACAAAATAAAAACTCCCAGTTCACAAGCACTTCACCATTCCATAATTATTTTGTTTTATTTTGATTATATTTGCCTACATGAGCCTTGCCTATAAACTCATAGGGTTAGTACTAAGGCTAAAGTTTATGTAAATAAGGTTGCATATATTGATCAAATAAGATTCATACAAATGTTTTTATAAAAGTTAATTTGTCCCATTTATAATTTTTCTTAAATTAATTAATTATTTATTCACACATTGTAAGTAGCCTACTACATTAACACATGAAGAAACATTTGAATAATAATAATACATTTTATTTGTAGTGCGCATTTCTTAAACCCAAAGCGCAATTACAATACGAAATTGCACAACAACAAGAAAAAAAAAAAGAAAATAAAATCAAACAACAAATAAAGTAAAAATACACATGTAAATGCAAGTAAAAAAGTAAATACACAGGTTATACATAAAAAACTTGACTAAAAAGTTGTGTTGTGAGACACTGCTTAAAACAATCAAGAGATTTTGCATTTCTTACAGGGGCAGGTAGTGAATTCCACAACTTTGGTGCGTTGTAGGAAAAGGCCCTCCCTCCCATAGATTTGAATTTACAGCGAGGCTGATACAAAGTGAGAGAGCCAGCGGAGTGGAGGGAACGAGAAGGAACTGATGGAGTAACCAAGTCACAGATGTAAGCAGGAGCCAACCCATGCACTGCCTTGTAAGTCAGAATCAGAATTTTAAAATCAATACGCGACTGAACTGGTAGCCAATGGAGTTGTTGGAGCACAGGGGTGATATGATGGCATGATGAAGTGCATGTTAAAACACGTGCAGCAGAGTTTTGTTTGTATTGAAATCTCTTAATACAGCTTGTTGGTAAACCTGCAAAGAGAGAATTGCAATAATCAAGCCTTGATGTGATGAAGGCATGGATAAGCCTCTCAGCATCAGGCATAGACAGCAGTGGTCTGATTCGAGCAATGTTTCGAAGATGGAAAAAAGCAACCTTTGTTATATTTTTAAAATGAGAATTAAAAGTCAGCTGAGCATCAAATTGCGCACCATGACAGATGGGGACAATCGGGTATTGGCAACTGAGAGTTCAAAATCATTGCACTTTTTCACATTCAATGTAGTGCCAATTAGTAAAATTTCAGTTTTGGACGAGTTCAGTTTAAGAAAGTTGTGCTTCATCCATGCCTTGATCTTCAGCAGACAAGCAGAGAGATTTGAAGAAGAAGATGTGAGATCGGGCTGAGTACTAATATAGATTTGGGTGTCATCGGCATAAAAATTATAGTTCAGTCCAAACTTCTGAATAATCTGCCCAAGAGGCAGCATATAAATACTAAATAAAACAGGACCCAAAACGGACCCCTGAGGGACACCCTGACACAAAGGTACAGTCTGAGATCTATTGGTACCCAGGTAAACAAATTGGGAGTGATCTGAGAGGTAAGATCTAAACCAATGCCCGACAGACCAATCTACCCATGCAGCCTGTCTAATAAAATGTGATGACAAATGGTGTCAAACGCAGCAGTAAGATCCAATAAAACCAAGATGCCACAAGCCCCAGAGTCAGCTATGAGAAGGAGATCGTTTAAGACCCCAACTGGAGCCGTCTCCGTACTATGTACAGACCTAAACCCAGATTGAAAGGTTTCTAGCAGGCTGTTCGTAGAAAGATGGGTATGAAGCCAACCAACAACCACACGCTCAAGAACTTTTGCCAGAAATGGTAAGCTCGAAATTGGCCTAAAATTAGACATGACAGAAGCATCACTCCCAGGTTTTGCAAGAACTGGCGTGACTGCTGCCATTTTTAGAGCCTGAGGGACAATCCCTGAATTGAGTGATGCGTTGACGATTGCAGTGATGTGGGGAACAAGAACTGGCAGACATTTTTTCAAAACAGTTGTAGGGAGGGGATCAATCATGCAGGCAGTTGAATTCATTGACGAAATGAGTTTAGAAAATCAACAGCATTAAAACTTGAAAAAACAAGACCAGAAAGATTAGGTGGAACCAACTCAGAATATTCCGAAACATCATCACCAGAGATAGCACTGTAGATATTCTCAATTTTGGAAGTGAATTAATTGAGAAACTGATTACACTGCTCAGTGGTGGAAATGTTGATGTTACTGTGCGGTTTAATAATGTTTTTAATAGTTCTAAACAGAACTCTGGGATTAGCAATATAACTACTAATAATAGTAGAAGAATATGCCACTTTATGGTATTCACTCTGATGCTGGTCAAACATTGATTTATGAATTGTTAGGCCAGTTTTTTTGTATTTCCGCTCTAACTGCCTACCTAAAGCCTTCATGTGGCGTAACTCAGTAGTGTACCAAGTCGATGATCTCTTTAAAAGAAACAATACGTTTTTTCAGAGGGGCAAACTCATCCAAAATAGAGCTAAAAGCAGTGTTGTAATGGTCGATCGAGGCCACAACCGGTAAGTCAGCGACAGCATGACTAAGAAGGTCAAAATCAATATCAGCAATTTTCCTAAAACAGATAATACGTTCTTTCACCGGGTCAAAAGAAGGAGGAATCTGATTGAAAGTGAGGAGCTTGTGGTCACTTATGCATACATCAGTAAGCTCCAGTTGTTCGATGGTTACTCCTGAAGTGCAAACCTGATCTAATATGTGACCATGTGTTGTGTGTTGGCAAATTGACATGTTGAATGAAATTAAAACATTCTAAAGTGTCCATGAAGCTCACAGTATTATTACAAACTTTGTTGTCAACATGAATGTTAAAATCACAGGTGAAAAGGATAACTGAACAGATTGCACTGGCAAGTGTCAAAAGCTCAGTAAGTTCAGAAAAAAACCGAGAATTGAGTTTGGGAGGACGATACATATTTAAAACAAGAACTGGTGAATGACCATACAGTTTAAATGCCAAGCATTCAAATGATGAAAAGCAAGGCAAGGAGACCTCCGTAACTGAAACATCAGATCTGTAAATGACAGCAAGACCGCCACCTCTACCGGTGGAGCGCGGCCGATCAATATAAGTGTAGCCAGGCAGAGCACACATATTTAAATTAAAATAGTCATTTGGCTGATGCCATGTTTCACAGAGGCAGAGAAAGTCAATTTCTTTCTCCACAACAATGTCACATATTGAAGCCGTTTTGTTGTTTATCGAGCGGGTGTTTAGATGCGCAAACCTGATTTTGTCAAGGCAAACACGACTCGATCCGGTAGACTTTTGGAGGTAGGAAAAGTTGGCAGGACAGGCACAGTGCTGAGGTGGATGACGGCGAAGATCCGATTGCCTTTGAGACAAAACTGGGATTTTACCATTATCACTTGCAGACAGATTCCGGCGGGATCCACGATGAATGTATTTTGGCCGTCGGAGTAGATGTTGCAATCGCAGCGTTTCCAAAACACGAGTGGCAGGTGGCGAAGAGTGACCAAACTTTAAAAGTTCCATGGCAGAGATTTTAGCATGGTGGAGTCAGAGTAATCGAGGTCAGTCTTGCTGTAAAAACCACGTAATTCCAGTAGGAAAATTAGCAGAAACCAGCAAGGCCGCATATTAGCAGCAGGTATACTCCAAAAGAACAAACAGTAGTCCAGGCGCAGTGAAATCACAGAATCACTACAGGTTAGCGCGCTTTATTTTGTTCAAAACTACATTTCTTTTGTGGTTTTCAAAATTATTTAATACATGAAACATAAAATAGGTCATCTGGCATAAACAGCTGTTCACCTTTTGACCGCAAGACATCGGTATTGTGCACAGTGTTGAAAAGCTTCGAGAAATTAACATTTTTAAAACACAGTTGAGGGGAAAGTCTTGGTGCTTCACAAGGCTTCATTTCACTATCACTAATTATTTGTATTTATGCATGTGCTTTATACTGTTATATTAATCTTATCTCTTTATCTTTATACTGTTAAATTAATCTCATATTTTCTGAGTCTCTGAAGAAATTTTTTTTTTTTTTTTTTGCCTCCACACATTATTAACAAGTGACCAAGACAAAGGAGCACATGAGGGCTTAAAAACAATGGAAGATTGGGAACAGGTGACGAGACTAACGAGAGGAGTGATTGACGACAGGAGAGGGAAATGACACAGGAAGCACACAAAGATAAAAAGGGAGAGTGAAGAGACACAACATGAATGTGACACTGTGTGCTTGATACATTGGTGAAGTTCAGGTTAGTTGAATGTTTATTCTCTCTTTCACACCAGTCTAAGATCATATGTGGAATTATTTATTTATACATTTTGTTTGGTATTACATTAAATGTTGACACATTTGCTAAACTGACATTTATACATTTTATGTGTACATAAGTACATTACACAACTCTAAACCAATCACGTTTGTATCTCTGCTCTTTGTTGAAAAGAAAAATGGAGTTGTGCTACTCTTGTTTAATTATTTTTGTGCACTTCCTCTCAGGAAAACAATTTCAGAATATGTCATGTTTGTTCTTCACAAATACGCAAAATATAAACTAAAATAAACAAGTTGTTCAAGTCTAGCAGTAGAATTCAGCTAGAAACACTGAAACGTATAAATTAAGGATAATTAAACCTTATTTCAGTTGGAGAAATTTAGTCAAGAGCAGATTTAAGTTGCTTTTTTTTTAACTCTGCCTATTTCTATTGACGAATAATTGGCAAGCTTTGATGGCAATTAAAATATCAATTACACACAATTATTTCTCTATCAAATGTAATACATTTAGAGTACCTTTTATCTTTTTTTTTAAGCTTCCTGTAAGGGGTACAATAGCTCAAACTTAAAACGGAGGCACATTTGTCATATTACAGTGACTTTAAGTCAGGGGTCTCCAAAGCTTTCAGCCCGAGGGCCGCATTAACTGTCAAACAGCAGTTTGGGGGCCGACTACACACTCGAGGTCCAAATAGAAAACATCAACAGTGACCTGAGATTATCATCGGACAAGTTTGTTCTCAAATCGTTCTTCATGTATTTTATTCTTGAAAATGTTTGTTCACAAATTGATGCTAAAGTTTTGACATTAGGAATGTCTTCCTTGCGCAAAAACGGGAGAAAAAAACCCACCAGTCCTGAGGGCTGAATCACACGTTTTATGTTTATACATACCAGTAACATTTTTATTCATTTAACCTATCACACCCGTGGGGCATATGAATGTTCAAGTAATATGCATCTGTGGATTATATGTGAGATAAAATGGTATATCTCATTGACGGTGACCAAGAACAATTAAGCAGCGAATAAGGTTTTGTAATGTAGTGATCGGTTGGAAAACGTCTCCGTTTACTATCGTAACCTCAGTTATTTTTCCATATTCCGTTTAGAGAAGCGTGAAGGAAATATTCTGACGCGTCGTGCTTATGCTGTTTACTCTGTCTGTCTGTCAGATCTGCATCGCGCTATGATAGGCCAGTTGTCAACTGGCCTTATCCCATAAGGTTTCAGAGATTACCTGAAGGGGAGGAGTTCCCGCTCTCGAAAGGGAACGCGCTTTTGCGCACCTCTGTTTTAATTCGGTAAAAACATGACGTCCACGTAAGCGGCGGATGATCTTGGCAGGATACACGTAAAATTATAGATTTTTTTTTTTGTAGACAAAAAGGTCTCCGCGGGCCGCATGAGAGGGCTTTAGTTTGGAGACCCCTGCTTTAAGTCATGGGTTTCTTCAGTACTTATTTTTCCAATGGAGTAGTAGTATATTTATTTCTTTGTTTAAATGAGATGTGTTGGTCTGTCTTTTCAGGATGTCTTACTTCAAGATTTATTTTCTAACACTTTTTACTGGAGTGTGCATCTCTGATTCCAAAGGTACATGAAATATGGGAGACTAAAGCTTGTGACTTATTTACTTGTATTGATCTGTGTGGCAAGCAGGGTGGGACCGAGAGCAGTGGGAACGGAATGAGGCCGGTGGTGATAATGCAGCAGTCGTTTTATAGTTAAACGGTTTAAACTTTTGCCGTTTCCCTTCTGCTCACCACCTCGAGAGTCCGTGTAACAATGTTAAAGGTTCAGGGATGGAGGCAGGAATGGGTGAAATGAGACCCGAGGCTGGTGTTTGAGTTTATTCTCATTAACTCCATTCCCACAACTCTCTGCTTTTCCCTACTTGCCACACTTTGAACCTGTCTTTTGCTTTATTTATTTTCATTTCATCTCGAGCAGGGAATCTTGCCCTCAATGCCATGGCTGTGCAGTCCTCGTTGGAAAACTCGCTGGGTGAAGCTAAACATGCAGTAGATGGAAACCGAGTCTCAGAATTGATGAAGAAATCATGCACCCATACTAAAACTGAGTCTAATCCATGGTGGAGAGTTGACCTTGGAGATCGCTACAGTGTACGCAATGTTACCATCACTAATCGTGGAGACTGTTGCAAGGAGCGAATTATAGGAGCTCAGATTCGTGTTGGTGACAGTCTGGACAACAATGGAAACGACAATAAGCTGTGAGAAATATTTCAGTTCTATCACCTTCCCATGTTCATGAAGTTCAATCTTGTTTGATCTTTGGGACTTCCTCCACAAACCAACCACTCAGCCACATCCATGGAGATGTACTTTAACTTATTTTATTCAGATTGTGGACAGACATTAGTTTGTCTGGGCCATTGTTTCTCATAGAAATGTTTTGTATTGTGCCATACAAAACCACTTGATATCACAACTGTTGAATTGAATTTGTTAGATGTGTGCATTTTGTTGTGAGGCCTCTGGTTTTAATTTTAACACCGTTCATGTATTTGCAGGGTTGCAACTATTCTCACTGCGTTTAATGGCACAAAAACCTTTTCAGTTGGTCCTGTTCATGGACGATATGTCAATATTGTTCTACCAGGAGAAAATAAAACCCTTACTCTGTGTGAGGTTGAGGTGTTTGCAGGTAAGGGACAGACAGAAGAATCTGCAACAAATGTGTATATATTTATTAATGAGTGTATAACTGGTTATTTTATCAACAGATGCACCACAGTACACTTGTGCTAAAAGTAAGTGTTCTCTGTTAGTTTGTAATGTTGCTGTCAGTAACGCGTATACACTAATTTACTGAATATTTGGTAAGGGATAATGCACATCAAGACAATTATTATTAAATGAGCTATGTTGATCCTTTATATTGGAAATGTATTTCTGATGTTAAACAGAAAATCTTGCTCTTGGTGGCGAAGCTGTCCAGTCAACCACATTTGAATCATATCAAGCTCAAAATGCTGTCGACGGCAACAGGAATCCAGTCTTCAATCTTGGGTCATGTAGTGCGACTGATGGGGACCAGGACCCCTGGTGGAGACTTGACCTGTTGTATATCTACAAGATAACCAGGGTTAGCATCACTAATAGTGTAGATAATGCAGAAAGGATAAATGGTGTTCAGATCCGTATCGGCAACAGCCTGAAAAATAATGGCAACAATAATGCGCTGTAAGTATTGCATCTCTTTAAATTCACAAATGGTTAGAAATTAAGTAAATGAAATTCTCTAAGACAAACTTGACAACTGTTATGGTTAGAAACCATAACAGTTCCTTTCCTTCTGTTATGAAACCTTTCCTTCTGTTATGGTTTCTTCACAGGGCTGCAACTGTTGACACCATCCCAGCTGGAGCTACAAAAACATTTGCGTTTAATCCCCTTTATGGGCGCTATGTCAACATTTTTATACCTGGGCGCAACGAATATCTCTCACTGTGTGAGGTTGAGGTGTTTGCAGGTAATAGACAGACAAAGAGAAGACTCTGATTCAAATGTTTATTTATTAACTGGTGTATAACTTATTTTATCAACAGACACACCACCGTACACTTGTGCTCCAAGTAAGTGTTTTTTGTTTTTGAAATGTTGCTGTCAGTAACTCCTATACCAGGGGTGTCAAACTCATTTTGGTCGGGGGGCCGCATAGTGCTTAATCTGATGTCAAGGGGGCCAGACCACTAAACTCATAGCAAAATTACATAGAACTAACCATAAAGTCCGCTTTTTTTTTGTGGACTATATTATATTAGTGCATTGTACTTTAAATGATATTAAGTTATAAAAATCTTTAAATTAATTGTCCTTTTACAAAATATATTATGAACAACCTACGTAGTATGTGCAATTTTAAAAACACCATTAATCAGTTTAACATTTAAGTGCATTATGCATAAAAAAAGTGTCTATTTTACAATGATGCAAATCATTTAGTCACAGTTTTGTGGAATTTAAAAACACTGTCTTGCATGTTAACAAATCAAATATCAATTTTTAAAAATTAATTTTCCGACTCTGGGAAGCAATTCTGAACATAAATTTACTTCACACACTTCAAATCTTAAGTGACAGCTGTTTCAATTTTTTTTGTAAAATTTGCAAGTTTATGCAAAAGTATGTGTTTTTTTTTATGTAAACAAAATAACTTTATCAATTTGCGAAAACTGCAATTTGCAATTAGAGTTCACTAAAGACCTGAAATCGTTTCTCAAACTCCTCAGCAACTCTGAAATCTTCTCTTTGTACTGTCTGTGGTCAGGATGAACCCTTCTGTGCGGAGCTGCAGCATCACTGGCCTCTCCGGGTGAAAACAGATCGCTGTTTCCTCAGACCCACCAACATTTAATTTACCTTCTGTATTCTCAGTTCTCCATGCAAGCTGGTGTATTTCTCGCCATGCTGAGTTTCATGTAGTCATGGAATTTAGGTTCAAATGGCCACAGATCGCGTAATTTCAGACGGCTGGGTGGCATATATGCAAATCTTTCCTACTTGCGGCAAGGAATCAACACTCACAACGCTGTGGTTCATCAGCACAACGTCTTAGATCCAAACGACAGGTCGAGACTATGTGGATGCGTGCCAAACGCAAACTTAAACACAGTTTGACTCGTCACGCATCCCATTTCCATCCTGCCTCACGAGTTTGTTCCGAAATCGATTTCGAAGCGACGCTGTTTGCAGCAGCATTCTCTGCTATAGCTGCCAATTATCCCGTGTAGATGTTCGGTTAAAACTGATGATGAGGTTGCCTGGGCCAACAGAAAAGTGCGTAAACTGACAGAACTAAACGCCACACAGACCCTGAAGCTCAGAGCTGCCATCTGCTGTTAGCTCCGCCGAAAATGAAAATTATTTTTCATACTGCAGATTTAGCGGGCCGTACGTTTGACACCCCTGACCTATACGGTAGTTTTTACTGAACATTTGGTAACCAATAAGGGATAATGCACATCAAGACATAAGCATGTTGATCATTATATTGGACGTGTCTTTATTGTTTGACGTTAAACAGGGAATCTTGCTCTTGGTGGTAAAGCTGTCCAGTCAACCACATTTGAATCATATCAAGCTCAAAATGCTGTCGACGGCAACAGGAATCCAGTCTTCAATCTTGGGTCATGTAGTGCGACTGGTGGGGACCAGGACACCTGGTGGAGAGTTGACCTGTTGAATTCCTTCAATATAGCCAGGGTTAGCATCACTAATAGTGTAGCTAATGTAGAAAGGATAAATGGTGTTCAGATCCATATCGGCAACAGTCTGGAAAATAATGGCAACAATAATGCGCTGTAAGTATTGCATATCTTTAAATACACAAATGGTTACAAATTGAGTAAATGAAAATCTCTAAGACAAACTTGACCGTTTTAATAGGCTTCATGCTGTTTTGATGCGTCCCTTCTGTTATGGTTTCTTCACAGGGCTGCAACTGTTGACACCATCCCAGCTGGAGCTACAAAAACATTTGCGTTTAATCCTCTCAATGGGCGCTACGTCAACATTTTTATACCTGGGCGCAGTGAGCATCTCACACTGTGTGAGGTTGAGGTGTTTGCAGGTAATAGACAGACAAAGAGAAGAAACTGATATGACTGTTTTTATTTATTAATGTGCGTAACTGTTATTTTATCAACAGTAGATGCACCATCGTACACTTGTTTTCAAAGTAAGTGTTCTTTGTTTGTAATGTTACTGTCAGTAATGCGTATACAGTAGTTTTTACTGAACATTTGGTAACCAATAAGGGTTAAGGTACATCAACACATGTTGCAAAATAAGCATGTTGATCATTATATTGGAAATGTCTTCATTGTATGACGTTGAACAGGGAATCTTGCTCTTGGTGGCGAAGCTGTCCAGTCGACCACATTTGAATCATATCAAGCTCAAAATGCTGTCGACGGCAACAGGAATCCAGTCTTCAATCTTGGGTCATGTAGTGCGACTGGTGGGGACCAGGACACCTGGTGGAGAGTTTACCTGTTTAGTGCTTTCAATATAACCAGGGTTAGCATCACTAATAGTGTAGCTAATGCAGAAAGGATAAATGGTGCTCAGATCCGTATCGGCAACAGTCTGGAAAATAATGGCACCAATAATGCGCTGTGAGTTTTGCGTCTCTTTAAATACACAAATGGTTAGAAACTGAGTAAATCCCTTTAATACAAACTTGACTGGTTTAATAAGCTTCCTTCTGTTACGGTGCGTTTTCAGAGCTGCAACCGTTGACACCATCCCAGCTGGAGCAAGAGAAACATTTGACTTTAATCCTCTTTATGGGCGCTATGTCGTCATTTTTATACCTGGGCGCAGTGAGTTTCTCACACTGTGTGAGGTTGAGGTGTTTGCAGGTAATAGACAGACAAAGAGAAGAAACTGATATGAATGTTTATGTAGTTATTAATGTGTATAACTGTTATTTTATCAACAGTAGATGCACCACAGTACACTTGTGCTCCAAGTAAGTTCTTTGTTTGTTTGTAATGTTGCTGTCAGTAACTCGTTTACAATTTTTACTGAACATTTGGTAACCAATAAGGGGTAATGCACATCAAGTAAATTGTTGTTGCAAAATAAGCTGTTGATCATTATATTGAAAGTGTCTTAATTATTTGATGTTAAACAGGGAATCTTGCTCTTGGTGGTAAAGCTGTCCAGTCGACCACATTTGAATCATATCAAGCTCAAAATGCTGTCGATGGCAACCGGAATCCAGTCTTCAATCTTGGGTCATGTAGTGCGACTGGTGGGGACCAGGACACCTGGTGGAGAGTTTACCTGTTTAGTGCTTTCAATATAACCAGGGTTAGCATCACTAATAGTGTAGATAATGCAGAAAGGATAAATGGTGCTCAGATCCATATCGGCGACAGTCTGGAAAATAATGGCAACAATAATGCGCTGTAAGTATTGCATCTCTTTAAATGCACAAATGGTTAGAAATTTAGTAAATGAATGAATCCCTTTAATACAAACTTGACCAGTTTAATAAGCTTCCTTGTACGGTGCGTTTTCAGAGCTGCAACCGTTGACACCATCCCAGCTGGAGCAAGAGAAACATTTGCGTTTAATCCTCTTTATGGGCGCTATGTCAACATTTTTGTACCTGGGCGCAGCGAGCATCTCACACTGTGTGAGGTTGAGGTGTTTGCAGGTGAGTAATAAAGAGAGCTTGTGTGAAGACATTTGCACTGTTTGCTATTTATACTAAGAGTTTTGCCTCTTTCTTTTTTTTTCTGATTTCATTGCTAGATTAACTGGAACAAGATTTTATAACAGTCCGCTGATCCTAGAAGCAAAATACCAAACTACAGTTTAAGTGTTGACTGTTTGAATCCATGTTTGTTTCTTTTCTTCATACACAAATAAATTGGTACAGTATTGCATGTGTTGGCTGTTTGTCAAATAAATCTCATCTGGATGTTTATGAAGAGGTCTAGAATCAACCACAATGTAACCACAAATAGCTCTTCTATTTTATAACCATATCAGAAAGAAACATAAAAATGGAGTTAAAAATAATAAACTAAGGAATTAACCGAGAAATCTCCAGAAGGTATTTTAAACCTTAGTAAAAAAGCAAAGTGAGAAATGGTAAACGCTTTTAAAAGATTCATCACAATCCTGAGGTCTTTCACTCAGAATCAACTCAATATAAATCAACACATGATTATTTTTTGGAAAAAATTGGAATAAGGAATAATGTTCATGAAAATAATTATTTCTTTTCTCCACAGTTCCTGTGCTGCTTAAATCTCTTCTCCTTTCTCGCATCTAATCGCCTCAAATGACTGAATTTAGCTCGTCAGTCAGAGCACCTATTAAATGGACTCCTAATCTCTTGGGTTTTATTTGGAGCTTTTTCAAACATGATGCATAAAGTGAGAATGAACTTCACTGGTTCTTGGAAGCTCAAACATTACACCCATGCTGTATAACGGTACACATATACAGTAGAGTTCACTTATCTCGAGTCATGGTTAACTTGTCAATACTATGTCGGGTTTTTTTTTTTTTTTTTTTTTTTTTTTTTGAAGTGGAACTGCCAAACTCCCTATTGTCTCAGTATGTTCTTGTGGGTTATGTCAATTCCTTAATGTCGCCGAAATCTAGTATCTCGAGCATAAATAACAGACAAATTATCCACTTCACATGGCTATTTCGTGACTCATGAGCATACTTGGTTCACTGTGCATGCGCTGAGTTTGCGTTGCAGGTGTAGCGAGCGCTCGCTTCAATGACAGTTCACTCACGTTGATTTGAGGGATAACACTGCAAGTATTGTTTTTTTTTCTTCTAAAAATGTCTGGAGGTGTTAAGAGTAAAACTGGACAATCAATATATAGAGAAAAAGTATGGAATCGTACTGCAGCTAGAAAAAGGAACAAAACCGGCAGAACTTCGTCAGCATGGCATTCCAGCAAACACCATTTCAGGATGGAAAAAGAAGGCCGACATGATAAAACAAAGGTACAAGAAGTCTGTCTTTGATCCAGAAAGAAAAAAACTTGACTGGCTGAGCACAAAGATGTCGATGATGCAGTATTTCAGTGGTCCATGAATACACGAGCAACAAACCTTCCCGTCAATGGTCCCTTGCTGATGGAGAAGGCAGACATTCTTGCTGCAAAGCTTGGGCACTGACTTTAAAGCAAATCCGGGGTGGCTGAATCGTTTCAAAAAGAGGCACAACATTGTGTTCAAAGTGATTTGTGGAGAGAGTGCTGCAACAGGAGCAAGTGGATTCGTGGCTTAAGACACAAATGCGCACAGTTCTGGATACATATGAGACTCTGAACATTTCAGACGATCGTTTCATCAAACAAACAACACTTGTGTAAAAAGACACCAAAAACACGATCATTTAAATTCTCATTTAAGCTCATTTTAATCAATAAATTTTCATTTTTCTTTCTTGAGGGTTGTTATCTTTAGGCTCTGACAGCTGACAGCTGACAGCTGGCTGCGCTTCCACATCACTCTGACAGCTGCGCTGATAGGCTGTCTGACCTGTCAATCATGCAAGAAAACGTGATTGGCTGTCCTGCCATGAGGGCGGGCTCTTCTCTTAAAGGGACGAGCACAGCGCAGCGCAGAAAGGAGAGAGGGAGAGACTACTTTTTCTTTTTGTTCTGATTCTGTTTGTTTTCTTATTGTGTGAATTTGTACGGATTATCTGCATGTGAAGGTTATATGTGGGGAAATCGGTAATATAGTATATGGGTTGTATGTTACAGTTTTTCTCAAATGCTAAAACATTTCACAAACGTTTCCTCTATGTTCCCCAATGTCTAAACACAACACCCTTTTCTAAAGCTCCATAAACACAACCACACCTTCTCACTTCTAAACTCAAACTTTCACACCAAAAGAGCAGCTCGAGGCTTTCAAAAATGTAAACACTATACACATCATTACAAACTACAGCAAAACAATTGAAAACACAATGCTCAATTTGTGAGAAAGTTCTTTGTTTCATAACTGCCAATGCATTTTTTTTTTTACTTTACAGTAATGGATCTTCTTAGATCTCTGCAGAGGATTAGGCATTTAGATTTGTGAGTTTCATATGAAGAGTAAATTCTCCATGTACACTACTTTTAACACAACTCAATGCAAAAACAGAATCTATTGCACACAACAGTACTCTTGAAAAGTTTTTAATTTACTTTATTCACACCACAATCACTGTGTGGAATCATGTCGCTGAGCTGCATCGGGCCACATCACCTCATCCACATCGCAGGCTATATTGTCTCTCGCCAGGCATCACGGTAAAAACACTCTGGAATGGCAAATCCATCCTTGGAAGGCCTCCACTGGGATGTCATCACAGGCCAGCTCCATTGCCCTTAGGAGGTTCTCTCTGGTGTATGGTTGTCTGTCATAAACTTTCCATCTCCAGGATGAGACAAACTCCTCTATAGGGTTCAGGAAAGGGGAGCAGGGTGGCAGACAGACGTTTAAAAAGTGGTTACTGTTGGTGGTAAACCATTCTCTGTTTTGGTTTGTTCGGTGGAAGCGTATATTATCCCAAATGATAACATAAATGTGATGTGCGGGCCCAGGATGGTGTCCAGGAGGATGTCTTTTAGCTCCTCTAGAAAGGTGAGGAGATGTTGGGTGTTTTAAGACCCATGGACAGAATCAGAATCAGAATCAGAAAGAGCTTTATTGCCAAGTGTGCTTGCACACACAAGGAATTTGTCTTGGTATTGAAGCTTCCAGTGCACATATACAACACAACATGAGTTTACATAGCAAATAACAATAACAATACATAACATATACAGTACATGTGGTCACATGCTGGGTTTTTGTATGGAGTGGGAGAGGGGATAGATTGTCAGCCATAACAGCCATATGCATTGTTTTTCTTCCCCTGCGCTCTGCCCAGCATTTTATCTCTTATTAGTTCAACCTGTCAAGAGTGAAATGGCCTGTGGAAAGAAACTGTTCCTGTGCCTAGATGTTCTAGTGGCCAGTGATCGTAGTTGCCGTCCTGACGGTAACAGTTCAAACAGAGTGTTTCCAGGGTGAGCAGAGTCTGTGATGATTTTACCTGCTCTCTTTTCACTCTGGAAGAGTACAGGTCCTGGAGGGCTGGCAGGGAAGCACCAATAATCCCCTCTGCAGTCCGGATTGTGCGATGTAGTCTCCCGATGTCAGATTTGATAGCTGAACCAAACCAGATAGTGATGGAGGTGCACAAAACAGACTCAATGACGGCCGAATAGAACTGTATCAGCAGCTCCTGTGGGAGGTTGAGCTTCCTCAGCTGACGAAGGAAGTACAGTCTCTGCTGGGCCTTTTTTACAATGGAGTCAATGTGATTGTTCCACTTCAGGTCCTGAGAGTATATGGTGCCCAGGAACCTGAATGACTCCACTGCTGCCACTGTGCTGTTCTGGATAGTGAGTGGAGGTAGATCAGGGCTGTTCCTCCTGAAGTCCACTATCATCTCCACCGTTTTGAGCATGTTGAGCTCAAGGTTGTTATAACTACACCAGACAGCCAGTTGTTCAACCTCCAGTCTGTAAGCAGACTCGTCACCGTTTCGGATGAGGCCGATGGCGTGGTGTCGTCTGCAAATTTCAGGAGCTTCACAGAAGGGTCTTTAGAAGTGCAGTCATTGGTGTACAGGGAGAAGAGCAGTGGGGAGAGAACACACCCCTGGGGGGCGCCAATGCTGGTAGTGAGAGTCCTGGATGTGAGTTTCCCCAGTCTCACTCGCTGTTGCCGGTCTGTCAGGAAGCTGGTGATCCACTGACAGATTGAGGATGGCAAGGAGAGCTGGGTCAGTTTAGCTGTAAGAAGATCAGGCATGATGGTGTTGAAGGCCGAGCTGAAGTCCACAAATAAGATTCTTGCATAAGTCCCAGGTCTATCGAGATGTTGCAGGATATAATGCAGTCCCATGTTGACTGCATCATCCACAGACCTGTTTTTCTCTGTAGGCAAATTGGAGAGGATCCAGCAAGGGTCCAGTGATGTCCTTCAGGTGGGCCAGAACCAGTCTTTCAAATGACTTCATGACCACAGATGTGAGCGCGACAGGTCTGTAGTCATTAAGTCCAGTGATTTTGTTTTTTTTTGGGACAGGAATGATAGTGGAGCATTTGAAGCAACAGGGAACTTCACACTGCTCCAATGATCTATTGAAGATCCGCATGAAGACTGGAGCCAGTTGGTCAGCGCAGGCTTTCAAACTAGCAGATGAGATGCCGTCTGGGCCTGAAGCTTTCCTTATCTTCTGTCTTTTGAAGATTTTGGTTACCTGCTCCACACAGACCTTAAGCACTGGTTGGGTGGCGGAGGGGGGGAGAGGGGGTGCAGGAGGTGTTGGAGGACGTGTGAAGTGTAGTTCAGAGTGGTTTTGAGGTGTGAAATTGGGTTTCTCAAATCTGCAGAAAAAAGTGTTTAGCTCATCCGCTAGCTGTTGATTCTCAGCAGGTCGGTGGGATGGTGGCTTATAATTGGTGATATTCTTCAGGCCTGACCAGACAGCAGCAGGGTTGTTGGAAGAGAATTGGTTTCTCAGCTTTTAAACATAACTTCTCTTAGTAGCTCTTATCTCCTTTGTCAGTCTGTTCCTGGTCTGTTTGTACAAAACACCATCCCCCCTTCTGTAAGCGTCCTCTTTGTTATGACGAAGCTGTTTGAGTTTCCCAGTAAACCATGGTTTATCATTAGGAAATGATAAGAATGTCCTGGTAGGAATGTGTGTATCCTCACAGAAACTGATGTTACAGTTTCTGTGAGCTCGTCCAGATCAGTGGTAGCAGCTTCAAAAATATCCCAGTCCGTGCAATCAAAGCATGCTTTTAAATTCTGTTGTGCTTCATTAGTCCATCTCTTTAAAGTCTTTTTTGCAGGTTTAGCTGATTTCAGTTTCTGCCTGTAGGATGGTATAAGATGAACCACACAGTGATCAGAAAGCCCCAAAGCTGCCCGTGGGACGGAGTGATATGCATTCTTTATTGTGGTGTAGCAGTTGTCAAGAATATTACTGTCTCTGGTGGGACATGTAATGTGCTGTCTGTGTTTTGGCAGTTCACGGGAGAGATTTGCTTTGTTAAAATCCCCAAGAATGATTAAAAGAGAATCTGGATACTTTTGCTCAGTCTCAGCTATTTGTTCAGCCAGCTGTTGTACTGCTGACACACGCGTCTGGAGGAATGTAAACATTGACGAGAATAAACGAGACAAACTCACGCGGTGAATAGAAAAGTTTACAGTTTATGAAGTGAGTCTCTAGGTTAGGAGAGCATATCTTCTTCAGCGTTGTTATATCTGAACACCAACTTTCATTGATGTAGAAACACAAACCTCTACCTCTCGTTTTTCCCGGTTAGCTCCGTGATGCGATCTGCTCGGAACAGCTGGAAGCCCGGCAGGTGTAGTGCATTGTCCGGTGTGTTTATATTTAGCCAGGTCTCAGTGGAGCACAGTACAGCAGAGTTGAAAAAAATCCTTATTAATCCGGGTGAGGAGAAGCAGTTCATCCATTTTATTAGGAAGAGAACGGAGATTAGCAAGATGAATCCTGGGAAGAGGAGTGCGGAAGCCCCGTGAGCGGAGTTTGACCAGTACCCCAGATCGCCTCCCTCGCATGCGTCTGGCTAGTTGGTTTAAAGAGACAGTCGTGACTCCAACGAGGATATCAAATAAAACGTCTGAATAATCAAAAACCACAGAAATATTGTCTGGTGTGTGTTCCCTAATGTCCAGTAGTTCGAGTAATATTTTTAGGAATGGTCTTGACAGAAATTTTGTGTAGGCCATAAGGTATATAAGGGGTGTGAGGGACTGCCCCTCCACTCCTCTCATGCATGCTTGACGTGTGTAAGACGAGTCCTTGTACAAGTGAATAAATATATTCTTTGACTTCTGACCACTCTTTACTCTCTGATTGATATTTGAGAAAATTCCACAACAATCCTTGAATTCTCTTAGTAAGCAGAAAAATGTTAATGAGATTATTTTTGTTTAAATGTTGGAAAATGTTTGAAAAAAGTATTCTTTGCATATTTATGCAACTTTAATCTGTTCGTGTTTATATAGATAAATTAATGATTGTTGGATGTTGATGAAAGCTACGATTCGATAATAAATTGGCACTAGTATATATATTCTTTTGTTTTTCTTATTTGTACCTATATTCTTTTCTTTGTCTTATTTTCCATATGCTATTTTCCTTTTTCTTATTTGAATGAGTTGTATAGAGTGATTTTTAATCAAGTCAGGGCTTTTCATTAGTTAAAAACTTTCTTTACCAGATAGAACATGTTATAACGTTTTGGGTTGTCTTTCTGTTGATAGTTGGAGCCTGAACTGAATTTAGCCTCGGAGAAGCTGTGTATCTGTGTGTGAGTTAATATGGTCTGTTTCTATGAGGTGATTAGCTGCCACCATAAGGAGACAGAATGACTTCTTGTTCTCAACAAGCCACGTGGAAGGTCACTAACCCGTCAACTATGTGATCAAGGCAGATAAGCTTCAGACTGTCTGCTCTTGTGTGGAAAATTACTAGTTTTGTTTATCTTTCTTTCTTTCTTAGCCAATCAGAATCATTTAACCGTCATCAATGACGTGGTTAGTACCCTCTGTTAGAGTATAATTGCTGTACCAATGTTATTGTAAGTGGGGCGGCCTACGAACACGTTGTGAGACTTGAAGCTTCTGCTGATGAAACTGCAAACTAAACTTCACTAAAAATTTTCTATTGACTACACTTCTGACTCCTGCTCTTCATTCAACATACAGTAGAACCCCGACTTGCGAAACGCTCTAAGTACGAAAAGTTCGACATACGATAAAAGATTTCAGGTTTTTTTCCTCCAGAGTTACGACAAAATGATCGAGATGCGAAAAACAAAATATCGACGAGGCGACGATTTCCGAGTTTTGTTTTGATATTCGCGCTGATTTTGGTTCGGGTTGGACTACAGTTTGTCCGGTCACAACAATGATGTCTCACTCAGGGAATGATCCAAAACTGGTATTTATTAAAGGTGCATAGATCGATAAAACCTCAACGATAGGCACTAATTCCCTGTATTTCACTCAATAAACTATATACAATCTTCAGCCGATCTCTTTTACCTTAATCATCCATCAACTCTCTTCTGTCACGACACTTCCTGAAGTCCGAGGGAAAGTTTGGAATAGTCCATTTTGCACTGAATGACAGGGATGGCTGGAATAGTCCATGTAAGAAGGGGAACACTTTTTACAATCCTGCTCTCCTATTGGTCAGCATCGCTCCCACCAGCCTCTCCTGTTAGCATAAACTTTTTTCTAATCAGTAACCATGGATGTGAAGATTGTTGCTGAAGTCAAAGGGAAGAATAGGGTGCTTTTCATTGAGTCAAAAAGTAAGATTATTGAGAAGTATGAAGCTGGGATGCACTTCATCCCATCCTGAATATGTTGTTTTAGTAGGACTTGGAGTGGATTAGGCAATTGACATGTAAAAGCCTGGCCGACATACGAAAAGTTCGACATACGAAACCAACCTCGGAATGGATTAATTTCGTAAGTTGGAGTTCTACTGTATCTGGTCCTCAGGTCTTAACTGTAATTCCCCTACATTGATTTCTTTACAAGTTAACTGTTTAATGATTTTTTATGTGATGTGTATCAAGGAACATGAGTCGCCTGCCGGTTCTAAAAATATCTTAGCACCTTATACCATAGCACCACATATTTTTTGTTGTTGTTGCTATTCTTTTTTAAATCCCACTTGTAAATTAACACCTCCACTTCATATAATTTCTGAAACTTTATAGGATAACGCAAGTTGACAACTGGCCAATTGTGGTGCGATGCAGATCTGGCTGACATAGTATAAGCGCAGCAATTACATTAGAACCATGACTGAATGCTGCACAGCTGGTAAAGCGGAAAACACAGCGGTTATTGCAGACAGAGGTTTCGTGCTATGGAGGTGCTGGAAGAAGAGACACCTAAAGAGCTGTATGTTCGACTAAAAGATTTATATCAAAAGTGGGTGAGACCGGCAGAGAGAAGTAAACAGGAGATCGGAGAGATGATTATCCTTGAACAATTTCTACGGATGCTTAGTCCGGAACTGCAGATGTGGATCAAAGAACATGGTCCATCCACTGCTGAAGAAGCAGCACGTCTAGCTGATGTCTTCGTGGCGGCTCGACGTAGAACTGAGCCGTGGAGTTTCACACGCTGGAGGACAGCACAGGATCGATCTTCTCGACGACAGATCCCAACACCTCAAGGTAGTAGGTCTGTAAATGAGGCAAGTGTCAAGCGAACTGAGAACTCTGGTGCCTCTGTTTTAGAGACTATTAGATGTTACAAATGTGGTAAATTGGGCCATAAAAAGCCGATGTGTCCACAGCTTACAAAAGCACTTACTAGCATGTGTTTTGTGCCTCGGGAAACTATACCTGAACCTGCTAATTTTTCTGTCTCCGATCAAGTGATAAGAATGGTTGAACTCAATGGGGAAAAGATCACGGCTTTAATAGATACAGGTTGCACGCAAACCTTAGTTGAATCAGGACTGGTACCTGAACTGGAGGCTGGTAGAGATGCTCCAGTAGTCGTGAGATGTGTACACGGAGATGAACGGTCATATTCAGTTTCTGAGGTGTATATAGGTATAGCAGGGCAAACCTATCTGATGAAAGTAGGACTGGCACATAATTTGCCCTATTCAGTGATCTTGGGTCATGACTTCCCTGCTCTGATGGATTTATTATCTCCTCGAGACACCTGTAATGTAGTTTTGACACGGGCCCAGAGTAAACAGAAAGACTCCCGTGAGGAGGAAAATTCTTTGTTGACATTACCATTCTCCGATTCAAAACTGTCAGCGAAGCCGGTTAGAGTAAAAAAATCTAAGAGGGAAAGAAAGCAGGAGAAGTTTAAGAGAACTGCAGTACAGGCTAGGGAAATGCAAGAACCTGAGAATTTGCTAAATGTTGATCAGATTCCAATACCTGAAGATCTGAGGCAATTGCAGAAGGACAGTGCTTCTCAATTATTTTCTGTCGCGCCCCCCCTAGGAAGAAGTAAACATTTCACGCGCCCCCCCCTCCCCCTATTTTGGAACTTTCGCTTTATTGTTTCCATGGCAACGCGTCATGCTTGTCACGTTACAGACCGCAGTCACAAAGAGCGCTGTTTGATAGATGCTTCACATTTATTTAGTTTTTTCTTTTTTATTAAAGATAGTCACCAACTTGTTACCTCTGTTATCAACTACCTGATATTCACATTCTCAGATATGTGGAAGTAAATGTTTGTCGCTTAAAATCTCAGATATGTGGAAGTAAATGTTTGTCCTTTATAATGATCAAGTTCTCTGAGCGCGTCTTTTTTGGATCAGTGCCAGATAGCGCGTGAAAACACGTGTGAATTTAGCGATTGATCACGTGACACATGAACACCGGTGTGATCGTAAACATCAACGGGTGAAGGGTTTGTTATCTGAACTTCATATCTGTTGCTCTTGTTCAGTGCAAGAAAACCTACTCCCTGACAAAAAAAGCATGTTCCCCACGGTCACGCGCGCCCCCCCTGGCATCGCTCCGCGCCCCCCCAGGGGGGCGCGCCCCACTATTTGAGAACCACTGCAGAAGGAGGACCTTGAGATTTCAAAATTGTTTCTCCAAGTGGTAGAGGCAGGAGGGGAAGAGTCGACGGTAGTTACGGTTCATGGAAGATCTTTCTTCATAAGGGATAACTTGTTATATCGTGAAGCGGGAAATAAATCACAGGTGGTTTTGCCGGCCAATGTGCGTAATACAGTGATGACATTGGGGCATTCTATTCCCTGGGCAGGACATTTGGGGAGGCGAAAGACACATTCCAGAATTAGCAAGCATTTTTACTGGGTGGGAATGTCTAAAGATGTTGCTGAATTTTGTAAAGCTTGCCCTGAATGCCAATACAGTGGAATTCGCAAACCTAATAAAGTACCACTAATTCCATTACCCGTCATTGAGGTTCCATTTCAGCGGCTGGGAATGGATATTGTAGGTCCACTGGAGCGAAGTAAGACCGGGTACAAGTATATGTTGGTAATTTGTGACTATGCGACGCGATTTCCAGAAGTTTTCCCGTTGAAGAATATCAAAGCTAAGGCTATTGCTTCCTGTCTGGTACAATTTTTCTCTAGAGTGGGTATTCCAAAAGAAATCCTGACTGATAGAGGGACTAACTTTACATCTCAATTTCTGCAACAGGTGTATCAGCTGTTGGGAATAAAGGGGATAAAAACTACTCCCTATCATCCGGAGACAGACGGGCTCGTAGAGAGATTTAATCAAACTCTAGTGCAAATGCTTCGCAAATTCGTGAATGAGGTAGGGACCGATTGGGACCAGTGGCTACCATATCTCATGTTTGCTTATAGGGAAGTCCCACAGGCGTCAACCGGGTTTTCGCCCTTCCAGTTGATGTATGGTCATGAAGTGCAAGGACCCTTGTCTCTGGTGAGAGAACTCTGGGAGGGGAAGTCGGGGACGTCAGCTAAAACAAATGTGATTGATTATGTGTTAGCCATGAGAGAAAAGTTACAACAAATGACCGAATTCGCTTCTGCCCATTTGAAAGAGACGCAGAAAAAACAAAAGATGTGGTATGACAGGAAGACTAAGAACCGTTTTTTTGAGCCAGGTCAAAAAGTTCTTGTAATGCTTCCGGTACTTGAAAATAAACTTCTAGGTAAATGGCAAGGCCCATTTGAGATAACAAAGAGAATTGGTACAACTACGTATGAGATTGCGTTCAATCCATCAGGAAAGGCACGTTCACATCGGGTCTTGCATATCAACTTGTTAAAGAAGTGGTATTCCCCAAGTGAGAGCGCGGTTGTCAATTTGATTCGGTCAGTGAAAGATGAGGAGGAGGTAGAGGAGCAATTCTTACCGGGTAGTCAACCTTCGTCGTCTGTTGACCTTAGTCATCTTACAGCTGAAGAACAAGATCAAATTCGGAAATTGTGCGATTCGGAGTTGTTTAGAAGTCAGCCAGGCTACACCACATGTACAAAGCATAAAATAGTGCTTAAAGACGATGCTCGGCCGAAACGAATGAGTTACCGTATCCCAGAAAGATTGCAGACAGCTTTTGAAGATGAGGTAATGTTGATGCAGCAAATGGGTATAGTGGAACCGTCAAAGAGCGAATGGTGTAATCCGGTTGTGCTAGTGCCAAAGAAGGATAATACTCTTAGATTTTGTATTGATTTCCGCTACTTGAATTCGGTTTCTAAGTTCGATTCATATCCTATGCCTCGCATTGAGGAGTTAATTGAAAAGCTTGGTAAGGCTAAATGCATCAGTACCGTCGATTTGAGTAAAGGGTATTGGCAAGTGCCTTTGGATGTTGAGTCACGAGAGTTGACCGCTTTTCGCATCCTCAGGGGGTTGATGCATTTTCGGGTGTTACCGTTTGGATAACATGGAGCACCCCCGACTTTTCAAAGATTGATGGATTCGATATTGGATGGTATGGGGGAATTTGCGGCGGCTTACTTGGACGATGTTGTGATTTTTAGTACTGAGGGAAATGATATGCTTTATTTTTCTATAATACATTATGTATCATTTCAGTCTGAACTTTTTTGTCCCTCTCTCTGCCATATATGGAGTTGTTCTTTTATCTCTATCTCTACATCACCACACCCTATTAGGGGGAAGGGCTATTAGTATAAGAATCGCGTGTCCTCTTTGTTTCTTTGAGAACTGCATTCTGAATAAACCAGATTTGATTTTACTCGTGTGGTTCATTGAGCTGCGGTCTCCCGAGATCTCGTTAACATCCAGTTGCTGAGTAGACACTGAAAACCAACTACACTGTAGAGCGGTTCTATCAGTGTTTTGGGGGCTCGTTCCGGGATACATCTGGTCAGGTAAGTGATAAATTTGTTTCGCTACCTGTACTAGATGTATCTTTGATAAGGGAATAACCTAGTTAGATAAGTGATGAATTGTTTCACTATCTGAACTGGATGAGGGGACTGATCATTACTTGGAGTCAGATTAAATTCAGACCGTGATCGATCTATAAATAAAGTTGTGAGCTATACAAACGTACGTACGAATTGGGTATTTCAGTGTCTAGTCAATAAACTGTACTAATAATAAACTGTACTAACAATAATGGGTCAATCATATCCTAAACCAGAACCCAGTGAAACACCCAAAGCGTGGATGGAAAGATGTAGTTGGGGATACTACACGAATCCTTATCTTGATAATTTAGCTGGCTGGACAGCAGACACGCAATGGCAAATATCCTAGAGAGGGCACTTTCGACCCAATCTTTAGCTGGCTGGATTTCTAAAAGTAGCGTATGATTTAACATACGGAGGACAGGGTGATCCTGATTGGTCCTATAACTATATGCAGGGAGGATATGACGTGTGGTATAAAATGGCAGATGTGTGGCGGGATAAAACAAATTCATATGTCCCAAGATCAGTCCTTAAAACCGTTCCTAAACCATCTAAAAGCAAAAGGGAAAATGCGTCGTTCGATAACCCGGACACAGATGAGGCTCACATGACAAAATATAGTGAAAAGGATGAGAAGGGGAAACGCAAAACGAAGACAATGACTAAATTTGCGTGGCGAGATGAGAACAAGGAGATGCTAGAGAAATTAGCAAAAGATTTGAAGGCTTATTTATTAAGTGTAAAATCGGCTAATAGAGACCTATCACAGGTTACCAATTGTAAGCAAGGGAAGGATGAAACCCCAGCCCGTTTCTTTGACCGTTTTGCAGACGTATGGGTGAGTGTAGGGGGTATGGAATTAAAGAAATCTGAGGCCAACCCTATGTTCATTGCTACATATATGTCCAATTGCCTACCACATCATAAGGAAGTATTGAAGCACCATCTGTGTGACCGTAATAATTTGACTGTACAAAATGCTGCTGTAAAAATCCGAACCTTAGAATCAGATGGGTTGTTTCCAGATAAGGTAAGGAATGTTGTGTGTGTCTCAATGGGGGGTGGCCATCAGGGCCAGAAGCCTTTTAAGGGAGGAAAAAAACCAGGGAGGTGTAATTACTGCAAAAAACCAGGGCATTGGTACAAAGAGTGTAGACAGAGAATGAATGATGAGCGTAATGGTGTACAAATGCAAGCCCCTTTTAAGCAGCAACCCGGAAAATATCTGGCATACCAACAAGGTCCAGCCCCCGCTGAGGCTCATCCTCAGCCACAGCTGTATGTGCCTCAGTCCTACTATCAGCAAAGGCCACCTTCCCCCGCAGCCCAAAATCAGCAGAGGGGAGGGCCAGGGCCTTATGGCAACTAGAGGTGCCCACAGAGCCTGGATTCCACCACAAGGGGGCATAATGACGCTTTGTTATCTGTAAGCTTTAACTCTCCATTGGGAAACACTCTGCCCATTGTCGAGCTTAATGTGAATGGTATGGCTTACCCTTTTCTTCTAGATACAGGCGCCACTTTATCCTCGTTGGGATCCACATATGAAGGACCTGTTTGAGCAACAACAATCAGCTCTGTGGGAATAGATGGGGTCCCTTTTCCTAGTCATATTACCCCACCTTTCACTGTTTTCTGTGTAGACGACCCAAAATGTCGTCTGACACATCGTTTTGTGTTTATGGAAGACTGCCCTTTTAATTTGTTAGGAAGAGATCTGATGTCTAAACTCTCTCTCTCATTATCTTTTTCAGGCTCTAACGAAAATAACATTTGGACTGATAGTTTCGGCCGCGTGTGTGTGCCAGCGTCCTGTGCACCTTTCATTGTTAGGGAATTTCATGGTGTCACTCACCGCGGCCGAAGAGGGGTAACAGAGGAGATGTCTAAATTTGTGTGCATTCGAAGTGTGCATTCGAAATTTGAATACATTTGTAAATGACACGTTAGATCGATGTGTGACGTGTGCAATGAATAATAGTGCGAAGCCTGTAGCGAAACATCAACAGCTACCATTACCTGAGGGCCCCCTGCAACAATGGCAGGTAGATTTCACTCATCTGCCAAAGAGGGGCCCCTACAGATATCTACTGGTATTTGTAGACAAATTTTCCAGGTGGGTGGAAGCATTCCCATGTCCCAAAGAAGACGCCTCCACCGTGGTCAGACATCTATTGAAGGAAATAATTCCTAGATACGGTATACCACTCGCCATTGACTCTGATAAAGGCCCTGCTTTCATTGCTAAAGTATTAATGGACATGACAAAACAGCTCCAGATCACCTGGAAGCGGCCCCTACATTCCGTATCATCCACAGTCCTCAGGGATCGTGGAGAGAGCGAACAGAACGATCAAAGATAAGTTGAGAAAAGCCATGCAGACGGTTGGTCACCAAGACTGGCCCACATTGCTGCCTGCTGTCCTAGCTGATATGCGAATGGCACCCCATAAGGGTCTAAAAGGTCTGTCACCATATGAGATGGTGATGGGACGCCCTTTCCCTGCACCATGGAGAAAGGGTGGGGGTGTGTTGGGCAATGGGGGATGTGATGTACCATTAAGTGAATATGCACAATTGTTGATTAAAGCTCTACACGAAAATTGGAGCAAAATGCATTCGAGTTCAGCACCTTTGCCAATTGACACGACACACCCCTTTCAAGTGGGTGATGAAGTATTAATAAAACAATTCTTAAAAATTGGGGATCCATTGAACGCACCTAAATTTAGTGCCCCCACCAAAATTGTTGCTGTAACTCGAACCGCCGTATTAACTGATTCTTTCCCACAGTGGATTCATGCAACCCGACTTCGAGGAAACTGCATAAAAATCCTGTGTTATCTGACTAACTTGATTTGTGTTACAGGAAGCTGGCAAGGACCATGTGCACCAACATCTCGCAAGAGAAATAGGAGAAAATAAAATTCTAAATTGGTTATTGAGCGTGTTAACGATGTTATCTATCCAGGCTGTTATAGCTGTCAACACCTGAACAAGGGGCCACTTTTGTAGGATCTTCGGGGTCACTACTGCGTCAAGGGACGGAGGGGCTTGGCAGTGCGCAACTGGACTGACTGCTGACTGACGACGTGTCATTTTTATTTGCTGACTAATTGTTATTGCATGACAGAGGAGCTGAACACGCAGCGCTGTCCATGACATAAGAATTATCAGCTCCAATATCCTTACCAACTATTATTTCATTTCCTATGATATTGTTATTGATTGAACTATCAGAATGCAGTTCCTTGTTTTATTGATGAGCTCACTGTCCATGGGATGGAGCTCAAGACCAACTGATAATTTGTTTTGGCAGTATGCTAATAACACTGCTAGGATGTATACCAACAAATCATGTTATGTATGTCAACAAGTGATGTCGTCTGTTGTTAGCCTGTCGCTACCCGTGATGCACCAACAGAATCTCACCCAAATATGTGTACAATCGGAAAGCAACGGTTCCAGATATTCCAGCGGATCAACGAGCATCGACCCACACGCCGCCACAAGAGAGACGTATCAATGGATGAGGTTCCCACTGAGCATCGCCTGACCACTCACTGGACAAGGTGGTGGACCTCTGTGTTCTCACAGTTCGGCACTGTCTCTCAGTGGACTCACATTGAGGTCCTGCATTATCGACTAGCTAAGTTTGTCAATGACACCACGGATGGAATGGCCGGTGTGAGAACAGAACTGGGTGCCCTGCGCCTGATGACCATGCAAAACCGCCTGGCATTGGACATGTTGTTAGCAGACAAAGGAGGTGTCTGTGCCATGGTGGGGGATCAGTGCTGCACCTTCGTCCCGGCTGAAGATGAATCTGAGGGCGCTGTGGGTCATGCTGTGCAAGAGATGAAGAACACTGCGCATAAGCTGTACGGAGATGAGACCAAGGACTGGGGATGGGGTTTGATGCACAATCTGTTTGGATGTGTGACACCACTTATCACCATGATAATTCCTGTACTACTGATTCTTGTGGCCCTATGTACTTTTGGGCCCTGCTTGTTGCAATGTCTGATGAATAGAGTGTATAGTATGATTGATGCAACCACCAGGCAACATAGATATGTACCAGTGAATAATGCTTAAGCTTTTAGCTTAAAAGAGGGGACTGAGGGAAATTATATGCTTTATTTTTCTATAATACATTATGTATCATTTCAGTCTGAACTTTTTTGTCCCTCTCTCTGCCATATATGGAGTTGTTCTTTTATCTCTATCTCTACATCACCACACCCTATTAGGGGGAAAGGCTATTAGTATAAGAATCGCGTGTCCTCTTTGTTTCTTTGAGAACTGCATTCTGAATAAACCAGATTTGATTTTACTCGTGTGGTTCATTGAGCTGCGGTCTCCCGAGATCTCGTTAACATCCAGTTGCTGAGTAGACACTGAAAACCAACTACACTGTAGAGCGTTTCTATCAAGTACATCTTGGGAAAGTCACCTTCAACATCTTCAAGCCGTATTCCAACGGATTAAAGACGCTGGTCTAACCATTAATCCCGCAAAATGTTCTCTGGTTAAAACTGAGACTGAGTACTTGGGGTATGTACTAGGAAATGGAGTAATTAAGCCTCAAGTGGGGAAAATACAAGCTATTCAATCTTGTCCACTGCCAGTTACAAAGAAACAAATTCGATCTTTTCTTGGTTTAGTTGGTTGGTATCGGAAATTCATTCCTCATTTTTCAACCATTGCAGCACTGTTAACAGATTTGATTAAGAAGGTGAATCCTAATAAAGTGCAGTGGACAGAAGCTGCTGAGAAAGCATTCGGTGAATTAAAAGGGGTGTTGGGTGACGAACCCATTTTGCATAGTCCTGATTTTGAGAAGCCTTTTGTTCTTCAGACAGATGCGTCTGAGTTAGGATTAGGAGCGGTCTTGATGCAGGAAGAAACCGGAAGAAGGTATCCTGTGGTGTATTTGAGTCGAAAATTATGTCCAAGAGAAACTAGGTATTCAGTGGTGGAGAAAGAATGCTTGGCTTTGAAATGGGCTCTTGACTCATTGAAATATTATTTACTGGGCCGAGACTTTGTTATTGAAACTGATCATAAAGCTCTGAAATGGCTGAATCAGATGAAGGATACCAACTCTCGTTTAACAAGATGGTCGTTATCTGTCCAACCTTTTCGGTTTATAGTGAAACATCGTCCGGGGGTTGAAAATATAGTTGCCGACTTTCTTTCTCGCTCCCCATGCGAGAATGCATAGGTGGGGGGAAATGTGATGGCTAAGGCCACACTTTGCAACAGGGCCAGTGTATATACTCTGTGTAGTGTTATGCTAAGTTTATTGTTTGTTTCATGTTTGTTGCCCTGAACTGTGTTGAAGTGGTGCTGTCTCTTGATGCGCATTTATTCTATCTAAGAGTACAGCATCACTAACCCCGGGACTAGAGTGCACGCTAGGAGGGAGTAATACAAGAGTTACACAAGTTAGGGGTTTAACATGTTTGATTTTGTGTCTCACCCATATTTCCATCCGGTTCCATGGCTGCAGGAAATGGCCTGTTGTTAAAGGGGCGCGCCAATTTCCTGGTGGCTTTTGTACCATTTGCCAGGAATCATGGGAAATGTAGTGTGGGTGTTGAGCTAAATCTCAGAAATTGGGTAAAAAAAACTACATTTCCCAGAGTGCACCAGCAGCAAATCAGCAGTACACCACCTGATTAGTAATTCACCTGATAAAACAGAGGTTCTCATTCACTCAAAAAAGAAACTTCAGAGAGAGAAGACACCAAGTCCACTCGAAGATTCAAGCCCAAAGACGCCAATGGTCTGTGCAATGTTTATTTAATTTCATTGTTTGAAATGCTGTGTAAAGTATGTTTAACTACTGTTTAGTTTAGAAACACGGTGCAGCTTTGACTTCATTTGCTTTTCTGTTTAAATGAGTTTCTGTTCATTTCATTTTGAGTTTGAAAAATGTAAATGTTAAAATCCTGTTAAATGTACTGAAACATTTTACATTGCTTGTTAAAATGGTGACTTTTGTTTCTGTTTTTTTTAAAGGTTTACAACCTAAGAGGCTAATTAAGGCTAATGAAGGCTAAGAAAGACTAAGAAAACTAATTCACCTGACAAAGTCAAGAAAATAAAAAGTGATTACCGTATTTTCCCGCATATATCCCGCGGATTATACCAGATTTTACAAACCCCGCAGGGGGGGGGGTGCGGGATATATAAGGGTGCGGACTGTAGAGTATGGACGGTGCTCATGAAGGATCGATCAAGATTCATTCTTTGATTGAAAAAAGTGATTCGACAGGATCGGCTCCGTAGAGTCTGTGACTTGACAGTTTAAGACTTCTAGGACACAAACCATTCGCATTCACCCTCGCTCTCCTCTGCATTTCAAAGGATGCAATCGTAAAACAGCCCCCACACACAAACACACACATACATACCAAGAACAAAAGACTGTGCCATGTGACTTTTAAATTAGTTACTTTCCATTTTTATTTGTGTTGTGTTTTACCTATATGTATGCATGCTTTTTGTTATAACCATTTTAGATGTGTTTGATAATTTAGAAGCTTATAATCAGTAAATACTTGGGTAAAACCAAGTCAATCTTTACCTTGCCTTCATGCTAAGAGTTAGTATAGCCATGAATGGTCTCGAAATCTTTGTCTTTCCATTTGCAGACCGTCTAGGTTTGTTTCACTGTGCTAGGATGCATCAGACTCTTTCTTTTATTCCAAAACCCAAAGGTCTGCATTCTCAAGTAGGCAATAAAACATGCTAATCACCTCAGGCTAAGAGACAAAGAAAAGTTTCCCGCTTCTCAGTTCCTTCACTCTGATTGGCTGTCCCAACCCTTAGAGGCGTGCTTTGTTTATGCCTTTATAAGCGACCGTAGGCCAAGGATCAACCTCTCCTTCTTCCAGCCCCTTCTTCCTCTTCCAACTCTCCTCTGGCGCGGATTCTTGGATCCTCCTTCAGCGCCATTTTCCACAAAGGACATTACCAGATTAAGAACCTAATTTGAATTTACCGCGGACTCCAACGGACCCGCCCAGCAAGACGCTAACCTCAGACCAGATCGGAATTCACACGCACGAATTCCGACCAGCCACAGAAAGAAACATAAGCAAGTAGCCCTTAAGCGATCCTTAAAGAGATTTGAGTTTATACAAATAAGTTGGTCTGATTCCTTGTTTGTTCTCAAATAGGTTATTGTCTGTAATACTACCTTCCTTTGTCTCTCCCTCTCCTACTCTCTCTCTTATTCTCTCTTCTTCCCTTTTTCAATTCATCTGTGTATGTTTGTCTATTGTTTGTCGATTATTAAAATATATATATTCACACGTGATTGCCTCTGAATTGCTCAACCATAAGTCACTTTAATGGTGACCGATCCTTGTTACAAATTAATGAAAGATTGCCAAAAGAAACCTTTCCTTTTTTTATACAAGTTATTCCTTGTTTGTTTCTCAATAAGTCTCACTTTAATGGTGACCGATCCTTGTTACATATTAATGGAAAGATCTTTCTTTGTGGCCAAAAGAAACCTTTCCTTTTTATAGAGTTTATAAGGTCAATATTTGCTGGACAAATTATCCGTCCTTTGAACTCTTTTCTAGAATTAAAGAAAATTCTACAAGTCGAATCAAGCCATAGATACTAATAATTGTTATAATCCGTTATAATTAACTGTTAATATCCAAATTCCCCTTTGTGCAGATTTATGTGTGTTCGATCACACAACGACTCACGCACACATAGATCCGCACCATTTCCCTTAGGCTTAGAATCGCTACATATAATGGTGGAGAATGCGGGCACCGTTTTAAACTTGTGTTTGAGCAAACTCAGTACAGTCTAAGTGTGTGTGTATATGTTTTGTTGTAACGCGCGTCGCGCAGTGCCGCCGAGCAACTGAGTGCCGCCGAGCAACTCACTCTGCCTAAAAAACCTTTGAAACCTAATGAGCTCATGTTTCTGAACCCGGTCTGTTAACACGTCTATTTGTCTATCATTTAGCCTTTGTTAACAAGTAAATCCGTTAAAAACTGCAGTCAATATTAAAAACGCATCAGCAGAGACAAATAAATCTTTGCAGAGCATTTTAATATTTGTTTATATCCCTGTTGGACGAAGAAATCTCCTCAGTGGATAACGTTTGATCCGAGCGAGTCTCCTCCGATCAACCCTGTTTAGGCCTTTATTGTGTCGCTAGTCATTCATCGCGTATGTCCGATGCTTTGTAACTTGGCGAATTCGCTCCGTTGAGCCCACGCGGAGTAATTACCCACGTGCGCTCAGGCAGATCAGACAAAGAAAGTCGCGCCACGACAGTTTTGTGTGATATGAGCCAGGAGCTAGGTGTAAGCTCTGATCCAGCTTAAAAACGACAGTGAAGAAAGCCTGTTCGTTTATATTTGTGCTTTAATGGTAGTGAAAGGTTCATGCCAGGCACTTCCTTGATCCGCCGCGATCGAAAGAGGAACCAAAAGTTATATATAGAGAGATTTATTGCATGCGTGAGTATTTTGCAGCTTCAATGAACCATTGAACCCGCCCAAAATTCAAATCACGAGCGTTGGGATTGGCGCTGCTTCTCTGACCAAACAGAGCGCAGGCCCTCCTCCCTACGTCATCGTCGCAGCGAACTCGATAACGCCACCTGGTGGACATTATTCGTAGTGCGGCTTCTCCTCTTTGTTTTCTCTCTCAATTTTCCTGAAGGTTAATCCTAACTTTCCCTTTTGCTGCATTAGTTCTGCCCAGAACTGTAATTTTCACTGTTACTGTTATTTGACACTCTCTGTCTCTACGACTCTTCACACTTATTTAAATTTATGTTAAACAAGTTTAACTTAAATTCAAATAAAGTTGTATCAGTGTCACC